>OW387140.1:16107765-17445611 GCA_936440205.1 Lepidonotus clava
CCAACACAAAGGTCACAGGTTGTACCGAACAATTTTTTTATGGTGTTTCTTTTTGTACAGATGTCTCCTAAAATGATAATGTGAAATTTATAACAATTTTATCTGCAGTCGTGTTGAAAAGCTCCGATACAAAGTTCATCATGTTAGAGTGCAGACTATGTGATATGTTGATAATAAAATCAGGTGCAGTGAGTGTATATTTTGTATGTCGAATGAATCGATGTCACCAACTAACCTGGCTAAGGGGCAATATCGGTCTTCTTTTAAGTAGCAACTGTTATGTTTATACAATGTTTGTTCAAACACATTGATATTATTTCAATGTAAAATACATCACGCGACAGGAATATTTTTGTTGGGTGTCAGGATACAAATATGGCTACATGAGCTACTTATAGCAGGCATTCGTGTTCAGAAACAGTTTTACGTATAGCGGTAAATTCTTGAGGAGAGTAAGCCTAAGATAAATGCACCGTCAAGTATGGCACTTTGTAAAATCTGAATATGTGAATATATCTGAAAATGTGGTTTTTAGATTTAACTGAATTATACGACTTTCCAAATAAACCACTTCAGGTGTGATGAATATTACATGAATTAACAAATACCTCCGCGCAATGTGCAATAAAAGTGTCTCACAACTCTCAGGAGCAGCTGATGGTTCTTTTCTTGTTAGTTTGTACCTTGAGCATTCCCCTTTGGGACTACTTGCAACCGTTTACATGGGGACAGAGGAAATCGCAATAAAAACAATAATTGGTAACGATTTCGAACTATATACTCGTTTTTCCTTCTGTTGTATTTGTAAGAACCACTAGTGCTCCACAGTTTTGTTTTATGAAAATCATTTCTGTAATTTTTATTTTTGTTCTCATTATGTACCTGACTGCGGGTAAATAGGAACTCTAGTGTTATTTTTGAATAAGCTGTACACTTTATTTACCTAATTGTTGACATGAAACAGACGGATATACGGGTAGGTTTTCAAAAAAACGCGAGTTATAACTTTTATATACAAGTACGTACCATACACACATCTTTAGAAGGTATATTTGGTCGTTACAGCCTAGTGAGGAATTGTAGTTTTCTAAAGGCAGTGATCAAATGTGAGGGATGAACGGAGTCGATGGCAGATGTGCTAGCAATCATGTGAAATGAGCAAATACTAAGTAATTATAGCATCTGTCTTGACAATATGAAAATACACATGTCTTAGAAACTTAACCTTTTAGGTAGGGTGAAAGTGGACTTTTTATTTAGATTGACATATAATTATATGCAACAGTAATTCCCATTTTAGAATTGTATATTAATTTAATTTCAATTAAGGATAGACCCCAGAGATGAGAGTGTGAATGGCGGGGCTACCTTCAGTCTTAATTATCATATTTGCTTCTTATAGTATATTTAAATGCAAAACATCATTAGGTAGTCAAGAAATAACTTTTCCTGTTGATATAACTTATATGAAAATACACAGAACAATAGCTCTGTCAGTACTTTGCAAACCTGAAAATCATAATATTTTATTTTATTTTTTGAACATGAATATCTCACTTGATTTTTGATTTAAAGCCATAAAACTTTTGGTACATGTTCTTGAGATATATATAGAGGGAACCATGTCTCAGATTTTTTATAAAGGCCCTAGTTTCATTTTTATGAAATGTAGAAAATGGTATCACAAAAAAATCTCAAAAAGTTACCAGTTTTTTGCCGTTTTTGATCATAAAATAAAATCTAGGCCCTAAATAAAAAATCTTAGACACGGTTCCCTGCCTATGAATGTTTTGAAGATGTGTGCACAATTTTATACGTGCCAGACTAATATTAACCAAGATATCAATGTTCAAAAAATAAAAGTTAAAAAATCAGTTTTTATTTGATAGAATCGGTAATTCTAAGTACATCATAGCTTTATATATCAGATATATATCAATAGATAGAGAAAAATCTTAGCTTTCACATGATGTATAGCATGTTATGATCAGAGCGTTAATAACAAAATTATTAATGGTTTCCTAAATTGGCCGTTCATCACTGGGGTCTATCCTTAACTCGATTCCCATAGACTTGAATAATTCTATTTTCCTTGACCAATTGCAACCAAAATCAGTCAATTCCTGGAGAAATATCAGTCAAATTACTGACTCCTTTAAAAATTCCATAACCTTTTGAGATTTTTCCCGGATTTCTATTACTCTCCCCTGACCATTTTCATTTTCCAGGTGGTGTTGGAACACTGATAAAGGTTTTCAGAGATTACTTTATGTTTGTTTTAGAAGTTTTAACGGATCAGAAAATTATCAATATACAGATTTCCAGTCTCGATTACATGATTTTTCTGGTCTTTAAGTACTGGAAAAAACACATTATCTTGAGCTCCTTTTTCAAAGCCTCACCAGGAATTCATATTGAAAATAGGTAAGCTCTATCCAAAAAACCTTTAGTTTGTCAATCTGGTTTATGCTTGACGTGAACAGGACTCCCACAGGACTGCACTACAGAAAATATCAATTCAATTAAGTAGATATGTACATTTAAATCAAATAAGCTATAACTAAAATCTCCTTGATGAAGAGTTCATGGGTTTATATTACACTATGTACCATCAACTCTCTTAGTGAGAAATCGTTCTGGGCCGTGACCAACCAGAGAGGCCGGCGGAGTTGTTCGAGTCACCGTAGTTTATTAAATAATTATCGCGTAGGATCAAGAGGGCATACTTTCCCGCTGGTAGCGAACTTTCTACCTACACAGCATAGAGTACTCTCGCGATCTATTTTCCTGGAGTGCAGGTGCAAGTGTTCCAGATTAACCTACGCCAGGTGTATACGTTAGCCTATAGGGTAAGGACCTGCTCCGAGGCGAGCTCCGTCAGCGAGGCCAGGATATTGGGGATGTGCTCCTTTGTGAACATCTGCAACAAACCATAAAGAAGAGAAATCACTTTTCTTTTCCTGTTCTTAAAATCAAGTTTCTATTTTGTAAATTAAAATTTAGGCTCAGTCATTTATAATATTTTCCATGGAGAAACATACGATAACACCTTTTCTGGTGGTACATCTTTTTTCTTATGGATTGATATCTCATTTTCACAAATGTATTACGATTAAATGCTTTCTAAGCAAGAGTACAATAATTTGAAAACAGTTTTTACTCTGATTTTGAAAAAAAAGAACTTGTTTGAAATCAAATAAATTACATAAAAATGATGTTAATATCATGGTTTTACGGTATTATCAAGGAATTCATTTCAATGACTAACGGACCTTTAACTTGCCGTCTGAGGAGACGTAGGCCACGGCCGTGCCCACGCGCTCAAGGTGCATGGCCTGCAATAAAGGGTTACAGGTAAACATTATTATATTATCAAACAGAATCTAGAATGATGCCACTCTATAAACATGACAAATCCGGAAACCAACCTTCACGATTGTATGTAGGAAGAGTGGAAAAGTAGACAAGACCAAACGACATATGACCAAAGTTACTATCAAAAGTATTTGATAGTGATAGGTCGGCCCATTTTAATCTTTAGGCCTAAAATAATCAAACAACTTATTGACAGTGTGACGCCTATGTTTTAACATTGAATGGGAATGATTCAGACACTGACAGTGACTTAGGCCTAGATATCTATTATTTTTTAGATAAGATATTTTGATGGTAGGTAGGGAAAAATGACACTATAGTGACAATTTCACAAATAATTTAATTTTTGAATCATTTTGAACAGCCAGCCTCTAGACCTAGGCCTAAGACTGCACCATCTGTAAAATATTATTGCAAACGTATCTAGGCCTAAAATAATCCAAGCATATGATATATATAGGACCCTCACATATATGAGAACATAGATATATACATGGATTTCATTCTGATAGGCCTAATAAGGTCTAAATAATTATTTTTCAGATTGCCAATGTCCGACCAAAGCCCGAGTTGCTTTGACATCTAGGCCTAAGTAACCATCTGTAAAATATTATTGCATGAGTTCCAGGCCTAAAATATCAATCTATATTATGATATATAGGACCCTGAGATATATATGGGAACATAGATATCTACATCACTTTCATTTCAGGGGTAATAAGGCCTAAAATAATTATTTTTCAGATTGTCAGTGTCCGACCAATGCACGTTAGGCCTCTAGCCTAGTTTAGGGCCTATTTTTCAATGGTATAATTTCAAATGCTGGAAAAAAGATATGAACCCACCTTTAACGCCTGCTGGAGTCCTCAATGCATTTGAATGTGTATATCCTCCACAATTGATCATGTTTTCCTGGGTTGTATCGGTGCAGGCGAGAGAACCCGGCCATGTTGACGCTCTGACAGCAGTGACAGTGCCTCCACATGTCTGATCGATCCAATGTTTTCCCTTCGATACGAACGCATGGTTTACGCATGAATTGTCAATGCGTTGTATGCGTTTAAGGAGGTCCAGACGTCAAAATATATATATTGAATCGATCAGATAAGGCGGTAATCCAGGTAAACAGGCGGAGAAGGCGCAGCCCCCGGTAACAACCAGCCGGCTGGGGCGGCTTCACCCCGCTGTGTGACACTGACAGAGTGAAGTGGTCGGGCGGAAGCCGAAGGATTACCAAGAAAAATAGCGCGATGTTTTTGCGCATTTTGACGCGTTATTTCGCACTATTTTGATCCTAAGACATTGGGATGCTTAGCTTTGTATCCAGCCCCCGGTAACAACCAACCGTCCCCGCCGCCAGCGCGAGGCGGTCTGGGCTCTGACACCCGGGGAGGCGAAGGATTGCAAGAAACATCACGCGATGCATTTACGCGTTTAGACGCGTTATTTCGCATTATTTTCGATTCTGGGACATTGGGAGGCTTAGCTATGGGTCGAAATCTATCTGTGGATACCAATAAGTAAGGTTAGAACGATCGATTTCATGGTGAAATAGGCCTGCAAAGTTGATGAATATTCAGACATTGACCCAGATCCCTTCTTCTCGGATCGAAAGCGAGGCTGGTGGGCGTTACCGGCATAACGCGGCATTTTACGCGATGGGACATGGTCACCGTAACGATTCCAGGTTAGAATGTCTAAATTACCCCATTTTGGACGACTTTGACGATTTATTTGCATTCTATATATCCAAATCTGACCAATGTAAGCCCAAATAAGCCAAAAAATGTGGTTATTTTAGCTCAGAATCGATTGGGGACATCGTCACTTTGCCGCCGCGTTACAGGCATAACGCGAAGCAGCCGCGCGATGGGACACGGTCACCATTGAAATAGCATTGGCAGAAGAATTGCCGCGTTACAGGCATAACGCGGCAGTTTACCCTCCATAGGAATAGCATTGGGACGTTTGGCGCGTTGGGGCGTTTCAGGCATAACGCGTAATTCTGTCACCGATCTCAGAAGTACCTACCCAAGAAGAGAATAGGTCGGCTTGCTTTAAAGCTTTAAAGACTTTAAAGTCAGACTTAGGGATCTCACTGACAGAGTGAAAAAGCCGACCTATAAAAACCTTATAGTATGAGTACATTCTGACATTAAAATACAAATATTTATTACTCTATCTAATGCCTAGTAACATATAATTTCAATATTGCAATATTTTCTTCCCATAAACACTGACTTGTGAAAACAGACGGTACAACCAAAATTTAAGAAATCTGGGAAAAAAGAAGGAAGAATCTCTTCTACCATATGTGGAATCCAGTTTTCTCGGTATTGTGCATACCTGTACAGTATTACATTTTGCCTAGTATACAAAAACATAAGACGTGCTTTTCATGAATATCAATATCTTACAAACCATCTCCACGGAGATAAAATATCGTAAAATAGTTTAGTAAGCCATGATCTATAGTTTAGAGAGGAATAGGCTTGGGATACTTCGAATGAAGAAGGGGACGTGAATTTGTAGTTAGGCTACTTTTCATGAAAACACATAATGCATTGTTATAATAGTGGTTGCTATCTCATTTTTTTCTTTCCTGTTGATTTGTATCGGCGCAGTTTGGTTATCTCATTATCTGTCTGTCGTGTGATCCACTAGGACAGTATTTTATTGACTTTGCCATCGTGCGCATACACAGTCCAAAGTTTGGCGTCTGCTGGATGTGTGCACACGGGTCATAGCTAGACTGGGGCCACTTGGTCAGATCGTGTCCGACTGTTCATCGAAACACTGGGGGCCGGGGGTTTTTAAAAGGGGAGGATGGGGGACGCATTTAGAAAGAGTACAAATGCCATTCAGATGGACCCAAATCTATACGTGTTTAAAAGGAGCAAACTAGGCTTAAATTTATGGTCAGCCTTTACCCTGGGAACTATTGAATTGAATTTTCAATTGAAAGAAATACAGATGGCATTGAGATATTACACAATTCTTACCATGTTTCTACCAATTTGTGTGTATGCAATTTTACCAGCAGGATCCTCTGGCTACATTCCAACTGCCCTCCAGCATAAAGGGTCATTTGAAATACGAAGTTACAGTATCCTTCATAAGTGCGATTGCAGCATGCATGTTATCCTAAAGGCTGGAGTGTAAGTGTTATGTTCTGCACGACAAGGCGGGACAGCGCTTACTTTCAGTTTGATGGATCTAAATAAGGCTTCACTACACATTTGGTTCATAAAATGAAACCTAGATAGGTGCCTTATGAATGGGGAAGTGTAATTAGACGTATCAGGACTTGATTAGACTACTTTTCAGACAATGTCAGTCTCATGACCATCTACCAGATCTGTGTTGAGTGACCAATTCTGATATTCCGACCAAAACACAACAGGTGTTTGAGACTACGATTGATGAGAGCAGGCGTCAAGACCGAAAAAGACAAGCTGCCGGATAAGGGTAGCGTTTTATCTCACACTCCAGGATCAGAATTGTAATTCTCAAAATCAACTAATTTTAATCATAATTATAATATAACCGATAGACTATAAGAGCCATATGGAAACGAGCCTTAGGAACTGTGTTACTGATTAAAGTTAAATCATGTTGTCACCTCATGAATTAAGACTGCAATCAAGTTGCACGTGTTGAATACACACCACGGAGTGATTTCTCGGCATTATCATGTAGTAAATTCCAGACATGAAGATTGTAGTTTTTTGACGATCTAAAAAAAGTGTTATGCACAGGAGTATTTGAGTGATGAATAAATACCGGGTACCAATGTATAAATATTATCTTTAAAAAATGAATATATCTTAAAAACATCTTTGATACGAGGTGGGCCTGTTCTAGGTCCAAGAGTGTGGTAGTCCGTACGTCTGACTCCATGACATGGCTTCTAGGCCCCTGCTACTCCGGGAGCGGGGAATTAGGTCGCACAGCATGGAGGGGTATAAAAGCCGACCGGCACGTAGCACTCGTCATGTGTCTGCTCATACTCCTACTCGCAACATGAAGCGAACGCGCCCCTCCTGGACCCCGCTTGGGCCCTCCCATTTGCCTACACCCAACATGGGTGCAACACGAGTTGGAAACAACTCTATGATATACCAAGGAAATACACGAGTCGGAAACGACTCTTTAATACCGGTCGGACATGCAGACTTGGCTGCAAGTATTCAGTTAAGCATTGAGGTGAGTGAATACCATGGACTACCGGAAAGGGAACGGAGACACCGCCCACAGAGAGGGGATTCCCCACAATCAGATCCAAATTCATCCAAATTTAATACAACAGTCGACCAGACGAGTCCCACTTGTGACCAGTTGCGTTGTAAATGCAACCAGCTGCGTTGTGAGTGCGATCGTTTGCGTTGTAATTCTCATCATTTTCAAGATTCCAAATTATATGAGTGGAATGGTGTGGACAGATGCTGTATCTGTCTCGACCATGGTGACCCCTTCGCTGCCCTCTTCTCGACCTGTAATAACTGTCACAGACAAACACACTTGAAATGCTTATCGCAGTGGGCGGCGACGGGTCAGGGATGTCCTCTCTGTCGGCACAGGCCCGATACGGAGGAGTTACAACGGTTAGAACAGTGCTGTAATTTACCACCAACATGTCTGACTCACCTCAATGGACGACCTAGTTCTAGTTCAAACATAATGCATGGTCAATGAAGTAACGCAAATGGGAGGACCAGAGCCTGTCGAGGAGGCGCGCACCCATATATAGGCGTGTGGTCACACACATCCGGGGTCCTCTATTTCCGCACTGGACTCACTCTAGTGACGAGGTACTTTTCCATATACCCATGATCCGTTAACTCTCTTTGTGTTTTATTGTCTTTTATCGGGGTAATACTTCACAGAGACAAAACGGAAGTGGGTACATGGAAAGGTAAGATCAACTATAAAGACTTTGATACCTATCGAAAGGTAAGATCAACTATAAAGACTTTGATACCTATCGAAAGGGAAGATCAACTATGAAAAATTAAGGATTAAGAACGATCAGGGATAAGAGGCAATGATTGCCAATAACACGAGGAACAAGGATTCAAATTGCCAGTCGGTTTCCTTATGTTTACAAATTACAGGCATCTGCCTGCCGAGGACACATACCTGCTCACGACCTGCTCCCTGGTAACTCACACGAGTTGGTCAGTTCCCACCCGCTGGGCATAATGACATGGCTTCTAGGTCCGCATATCAACTTTAGGTGGCCTCAGTTACATGTTTAACACTGAGAAATCCCACTATGCGCACCTAAACGGAGCCTGATGCTACTGGCTGTGGGGTTAGGCTGACCCGAGCCAACTGGGAATTAGATATGGCATCTAGGCATGCATACCAACTTTAGGCGACCTAAACTGGAACTTCTCGCTATGCCCCTAGACCAGCCTATTCTAAGGGTTGTGGGCTTCGGTGTGTTGTAACAGGGTGAGTCTAGCGGAGAGGAGGATCTCGTTATGCCGGGCGTGTGTAGCACCTTCCCGCGGTGCCCGGTGCCGAACAACACAGCAGCAGGGCCAGGAAACTGGACGCTGATGTGTTGTCGCTAAGCTATACAAACATTGCTTTAATCTTATAGAACGTATTTCCCAGAGACGCTACTCCCAACTGATGAAGAAGTAGGAAAAACTACTTTTTTTTCGAGAAGCAACTAAGACGGAAATAACCTTTAGGAATAGAGAACTGACATTAAATTTGTTTTTGAATAGATTGAAACTAACACAAAAGTACTCTGAAACATATATATCAAAGTAATGTAGGAAAAATTGGTACTTCAATTCAGAACCACCAAAAAGTAGGAAATCCTACAAAAGTAGGAACAAGCTCATAACGTTAATCACCTTTATCATTATATGGCACATTGATACCGTTATAATATAACGAGAACTTCGCCTATACACGTCATTTACAAAAACTAGTTCCTACATCACCCTAACCCTTGCCTAACCCTTGCCTAACCCTTGCCTAACCCTTGACCCCTTTACCCCCTTCACCCTCTTCACCCCCTTACCCCCATACTATAGGCATCCACCATGGCTGTGGTCAGTCCTGGCCACAGGTTCCACCTGGTTCCACATGGCTGCCTGCAATGCAGGTGAGTCTGTTAATCCACTTGTTTACCTGATGTCAAGGCCACTCTCACCTGTTATGATAGACTTGCCTAATATATATACCTATACCTACTTACACTAGGCCAACTGTAATCACTAGCACTTGGGTAAAACTAAAATATAAAAAGGACCTTCACAATTCTAGTAAACAGGAAATGAGGTGTTCTGAGCCACCACTTTGAGGTCCCCTGTCATTGAAACCAATGGTACACCCAGATCAACTCCATATCTGAGCATAACCTTGATGACCTTTGTACCCTTTAACCCTGCTCAGAAATAACCTTAATGACCTTTGTACCCTTTAACCCTGCTCAGAAATAACCTTGATGACCTTTGTACCCTTTAACCCTGCTCAGAATAACCTTGATGACCTTTGTACCCTTTAACCCTGCTCAGAATAACCTTGATGACCTTTGTACCCTTTAACCCTGCTCAGAATAATGGCATCTCCGATTTCCTGCGTTGTTCAGGGTAAGGATTGATTGTTTGAGTAGTTTAACGTCCAGCCAAGCATTCAGGGTCTTTTCCAGACTGTCAGGGTAGGGTTTCTCTTTTTCATTTTATCTTGAGAAAATGTTAGGAAAACTCTTTGGCTCCAGAGCTAATATTTTGGAAGGGATCATAGATAACCAGTAGTGTTCTTACCCCAAGGTGTATCCGAAAGTGGTGGAAGAAGTGCGCTTCCAGAGCTTTAACAAACTTCACGACCTCATTCTCCAAGAACCGGTCTCCACCATTGTGGATGCTGAAACCAAGAACAACAATCGTTAACTTATCACAAAAACCGTATAATTAATCTTGTGGATTTTTTTCTTTCACTGACAATTTCCTCAACATCTTTGCTCTAGCATTTTCTTATAATTATGAACCTTACTACACACTCAGAATTCAAATTGATATTTGCATTACGTATTTTATTTTGTATTGTTAATGATAGGTAATACTCCACAATGAGGCCAAACGTCTGGGAAATGCTAACAGGTATAACAAGGTGCAGCTTATATTACAGGTAATACTATGGTTTGAATTATTACAAGGATCAGTTCATTTAGACTGGTTACCTGATATGTAAACTTATATTAAACAGTGTACAGATAATATTTCAAAAGAGAATTTCATCAAAACAAAACAATAACAAAGGCTTCGATCTATAACAGAATCGGACACCTACCATTAAATTTGGATTTGATAGACTAGAAGACTAAATTGTAATTAAACAACGATCGCTTTTCTTTTTACCACATAAAAAAGGGGTGGATTAACCAGGTACCGGGGGGGGGGGGGGGGGCAAGGCCCTTAAAAAGTAGGTCGGGCCCCTAGGATTTCTGGCCTAAGGGCCCGACTGGCCCCAAAACATGTATGGATAGTAATCACAAATCAGTTTTTGTAGTGCTGCATAATTTGCTTCATTTGATTTCTAGAATTAAGTCTGTTAATATCTGGCTTTCAATTAATATAATTTTGAATGTTGTCTTGTTATGAAAAGTAAAATACAGATAAAGAAACAATATTTTTTATGAGTATGCGAAAGGGCTCCTAGATTTGGATGAGGACACTCAGGTTTGGAAAGCTAGGGGCCCGACTGGTCCCTCGCTTTTAAAACTTATCTCCACCACTGTAAAATCACAACTATTTCCGTTTTGCTTATAACATAATATTTAATATTATAATATTTCAATGCACTGAGCCTTTTTGTATTACATTGGACTATTTCAACAGTGATAGACGCACTTGTATCAACATAGAAAAAAAAGGTGAAATTGGCACGTACCTATCCCACAATGCTTTGCAGTCATGTGGGTCTACGGTGAGTGTAATTCGACTAAGGTCTTCGACTTCAGCAGGGGGTGCGTAGCAAAGCTCCACTGGACGGGCCCGCAACTCTGGGAAAATATTTATGGGGGGTATGTTTAAGACGGAAAAGCCATAACAGCCAAGTGGGGGTCTCTATCCAACATTTCATAGAGCTCCTGGAAAATTAGGGTTTATCTCAAGTATCTCGGGAACAAGTACTTTCACTTGAATATTTTCTAGAGACTCAATCTTTTGGAAATACCAACATCTATCTGTGCAAAAAGGAAGACATCATATCTTTCCCTACCCTTTTTACATTATTCTGAGATGACACCCCAACGTGATGGGAAAGTGAGAAAAGTAGGAAACACTTTCCTACTTTTTTTCCAGAAGTAAATAAGAGCAACTATTACCTCCAGGAAAAGTTTCCAGACATAAGATTTGTATTTGAATAGCTTGAAACTACCACCAAAAAAAATATCTAAAGCAGATATCAAAATGCTGTAGGAAAAATCGGTTGTGCAATCCAAAATCACCAAAATGTAGGAAATTCTACAAAAGTAGGGAAAATGGCATCTCTGATCCTAGAAGATTTACGGTAGAGCCACTCACCAGGCAGATGTCTTACATTATCAGAGGTTTTAAGGTAGGTCACTCACCAGGAAGATGTCCAGCCCACATGGCCACCATCCAGTGCAGGTTGAGGGAAGGCACGACCAGCGGACTGATACTGCAGTCAAACTGCACCTGGAACCAGTTTCACTCCAGTTTACCACGACTTCGGGTTTCATTTCTCACATATTCCTCATTACATGTTTCAACGTCGATTCTTAAATCCAAATACTTTCAGAGATCTCTCGCTGTAAAATCGTGGGCTTTAGCTATTTAATCTACTCTAGTAAAACTGACTCTAGCAGTAGGGGCGACAGCTGCCCTTGTTTCGTTGTGGGTTTCTTTCGTTTTTCATAAACATTATTCATAAGAAGTCATTTCCTTCTATATTCCAGAAAATAGATTTGCTCTTCAATACAATTCTGTTGTGTGTACATCAAGTGAATATGCATATTTTCAAAAAAGATGTATGATCAATTGATTTCATACCAAGAAAAATAGACAAGTAGACAAAGTAAGTTAACCATACCTCAAGCCACCCAGTGAGGAGGCGGGCGAGGGTGATGGGTCCCTTAATGAGGAGGAGGGGCAGCGGGGTAAAGGTCGCATTCACAGAGTTTGCTACATCCTCGTCCATGTCTGTACTGACCAGCAGGGCCATTAAAACTGGCTGACGACTGCCATCTAAAATATAGAATACATGGCTTGTCTATATTGACAAATAATACAGGATGAACACTTCTGGTTGGTTAGTTGGTTATTGGTGTTCAACGCTGTAGCAATATCTATGGTCATATCACAGCAAGAACAAGGTTTGACAACTTTGTCTGAGATGGTTGAATCTGTGAGAAGTTAGAGACCATAACCCTACACATTTACCAAGGCAGGTGTTCTTTAATGTGCCTGGTCCCATAGGCAGGGCCATACAACAGCCGGTAGTCCTAAGATGAACACTTGTCTCAAATACAAAATAAACCGGCAGTAAATGTACACAAACATGTATAGTACACAGTTTTACGTTAAGGGAATGATCATGTAAATTTGGGTGGCCATCGCAGCACCAACCATTTTGTCCATCTGTGGAATTTGCATAATTAAAAGAAAGCTTGCACATAAATACAGGAGTTATTTTTCAATGAATTCTATTTAGAATGTTATTAATAACTTGCAGTATCAATTTTAGCAAAATGGAAGGAAAATATTTAGTTTATACACAATTATGGGACCTTAAAAAACTTGTATTTTATTACATCTTTAAGGGAAATCCTCCAATTTATGACGTAGCAAGGGGAGTTATTGGGGAATCCCTTATTCCCTTAGAAGGGAATCCCCAGTCTTGTAGAATTTGTAATAAGAGTTATGCCCTCTAACCAAAAGTATAAATATTTGACCTTATGCAACTCATAATAAATTAAAATATATACCCATCTACAACCATTAATTGATGAGGGAATTCCAGAATAACTTTAAGGGGAATTCCCAGATCTGTGACATAGCAAGGGGAGTACTGAGCAGCCCAGCATTCAGGGAATTCCCAAAATCATATTCTTTTCCTGAATAATTCCCTAAAACCTTAACATTTTCAAGTTTTTACTTTTGAAATATTTTTAGAATACTTAAGTCGAGATAATTAGACAAAATCTAGCAATTCATGAATTTATGTGCAAGCTTTCCTTTAATATAACTGATGCAAAACTGAATGCGTCAAATTTATATACAAATATTTACCTTTTTTGGACCGAGTTTTTAAAATAATTTGTACAGCTTCACGGTCTCCTGAAAAATAATGTCATAAAATTGTTAATGGAGATAAATTATTGTTTTCACATGAATCTAGATTGATAAAATACAAGTTTAGAGCGTCCTTTAAAAAAATCAACAGCATGAACCATTTCTGATTATCAATTTTTATCTTGCACATGCATCTCAAGAAATTGTCAAGTTATTCCAAATAACTTGTTCATTACAATTAGTATGTTCATAAAATCTCATATAATGCATTAAACAGGTGTCAGACTATGTAGGATTTCTGATAAAACTTTCATTCCAAGAATTTTCCCTTAAATCGAAAGGCAATATATTGGGATACTGAAGCAAGAGAATACAAATTGAGTTAAAAGTAAAAGCCTTGAAAACTGATATCATGGAATAAGGGGAAATTTAGGCTAAAGAAACGCCATCCATCCCATGGTTTTATAAAGGAGGCCGTCTGAGAACACTTGAAAATGTAGAAAATACAAATCTGTAAATGGGAGTACACTTACTTGTGTTTATATCCAGCCCTTTGTAGACGCTGAACTCTGCTGCGTCCGGGAATTCATCCGCTCCAATAATCACTCCTTTTTTCACCTCCTTTGAACAAAATAACAATACGATATGTCACTTTTTTGTAGCGATAATTGTATTCATTTTAAGCTTTACGTTTCATTCTTTCCCTCACGCAGCCTCGATTTTGTCAAAATTATGATCATCTCAATATCCTGACCTTCAAATTACATGTTTATGAATATTCCTGGAAGATGTTTGCTTTTTTAACTTGTAATTATATGGTTTGACAATTCGGAAAAGTTTCCGAATTGTTTTCTTTTAGAAAAGAATATTTGTAAGGTGCGTCGTAAACATTGTCCTTATCAATTCACTTTTTAAAAGCACTGGGATGGAATGTCAGTGGTCAAGATGGTGTGATACTGCTTATTTTTAACTTTTAAAATTGACTTAAAGCATTAAACTCTTTTTTTTTTCATGGGCCCAAAATCAAAATAAGTAGCTGCTTCCTATAGCCACATAACTTGGCTTACCGCAAAGGGTTTGCTTTCTATTCTAAATCAAAATACAAAGTTTATTCCATACCGCCTCGATGAATGCGCCAAGCAGCCGCGAGTAGCGGCGTAGACTGGAGGCTTGGTAACTGAAGGCATAGAGCGGGGTCGACTTGTGTATGCGCCACGTCTTGCCAACCAACTCTGTCGAAGGTATACAAGATCAGCAATTATGGTCATTTCACATTTCTACTGATCAAACATCAAGTACTTAAACAATTTCTTACACATTTTCCCCTTTACACAGGGACGTATGCATGCTTTCAAGAATATTCGACCCTCCCCACCTCCCTTACCCCCATTGATGCGTATTGGAAAGCCTCAAAACAGATTCAAAACTGTATCTTAGCTTACCAACATAATGTTTCCTTGGAACAAGCAGATTTTTTTTGCAAGTTAAAATCAAAGAGATCGCGTTATACCTTACTTACGAATTGAAAATATCATAATTGAACAGAACTGCTCGGTTTTTGCTACTCAGACATGGCGTACATGAGACATAAGAGGGTAGGGAAAACTAACTGGCTGTGGCGAAGTCGATATAACATACTACCCAAAATGATGTAGAAAGGACGTGGTTTAACTTACCTTGTAGGTCTGCAGGCTCCTTTTCGCGAGAACTTCGCCGCCTCCGGCTTGCTGAAACTGTCAGTGTCATAAAAAAGATTTACTGAAACACCTAAGAGAAATTCTATCTCTTGAAATATTAGCTGGAATGCTTTGCAGTTTATCTGCGTAATCGATTTCACTTGTTTTAGAAAGGAAACTATAAATGAAATGGACATATTTGGCATTTTGAGACAAATCACAGTCCATAGTTGTCAGATCAAAAAGTTTCCATTAACACTAGTCTCTAGAGATCTAACATAACTCCAACCAAACTAGATCTAGAACATATTTATATATATTTTTGGACTTTTAATTCATATTTTAAGAGAATCAAGGAACTTCTCACGTCCGAGCCGCCTGCTGCCGGGTGTCCGTCTATATGGGGTGAACTGTCGTCTGAATGGGGTCCTCCTGTTCTGAGCCCGCTGCACGCTGCCTGTACCGCCATCCTCCCAGCGCACCCCGGGCCCTGACCCCGACATCCGGGGCCCTGTTGTCACCATGGCCACCCTGAGGGCTCAGATCAGTGTTCTTGGAACCTGCGGAGGGCTTTGAGAATAAACCTGAAATGAAAAGACTCAGATAATTATTTTCAAATGTAATTGGTAATGTTGGGATTTTAAAGGTAAATATGTCAATGTATGTTAGGGGTGATTTCTTAAAAACAAAATTCTGAAACCCACATGATGGTTATTTCAATTTTGGATGTATTAGATTCAATCTTTTCATAGATTCAATCGTCAAAGACAGAATTGTCAAACCTTGTTCATATTGACACTGTAATATGACCATTATTCAGGTTTTGCTATGGCATTAAACTCTTTGACTCAAATAACCAAGCAACCAAGTGTTGTGGTGGTGCCACCTAGTGGATACTTAGAAAAAATGAACTCACTCAAATGGAATTATATTAACTATCTCATTTCTTCAACAGTGTCAACTGCTGCTGGGCCGTTCGGCTGATTAGTTTAACCAGGGTATACTGCTGAAAACTATACCCAGGGTCTACTTGTAAATCAGCCCATCAGAAAGAGCCTCACTTCAACAACCTCCTAATACACTGGGTCTTCACTTTCTATACCCTGAGTCTACTTCCCCTACAATCTATCAGCTGGGTACTGCCTGGCATCTGAGTGCTTCAGCACAGCCAATGCCACTATACCTTGGGTCTTCAGCTTCTGTACCCCCAGTCTACAGTCTTTACCTACTATACCCTGGGTAATCACACTCTGAGTCTATACCCTGAGCCTACTACCAGCCCTTCTGTCCAGCAGCTGGGCACCGGGCTTCTGAGCCACTGAATCTACCATCTCAGTGTCAGAAATTAAGCTGCGCCCTGCACCCGGCGCGCACATTTTCGCGGCCGGGTGCGCAATTTTTTGAGGTGTGTGCCCACAAGGTGCAGACTTTTAATGAATTATATCATTACTATGTATTCGGAGGGTGCATGTACCAAATTTCGGGCGCATAGCTTGAGGAATTATGCACCCGATGGGTGCACAAGATAATATCTTAATTTCCTACACTGCACCTTTACCTAGAATACTCTGGGTCTTCACCTTCTGTACCCTGGGAATACTTAGAGCACTATACCCTGGTATATTCTACTATACCCTGGGTGTACTAGCTCAACTCTACCCTGGGTCTTCATTTTCTCTACCCTGGGTCTACTAACTCTATTATATCTTAGGTCTACTAGCTCTACTCTACTCTGGGTCTTCATTTTCTCTACCCTGAGTCTACTTATTTTACTATACCCTGCCCTGGGTCTACACCTTCCATACTCTAAGGGCACTACCCCTATAATGCATAGCCTTGCCCTGCTGATCGATTAAGGCCCTGAGTGCTGCCAACTTTACCTACCGTAAAACCCCTCATTTAAGCCACGGCTTAAATAAGGGTTAGTTTCAGAAATTAAATCTAATTAGGTCTCAACTTTAATGATGCGGCTTAAAGGTACTTCCAACCTATCCCAGCACTGCCACCTGGTGCATACCTTTTGAACCCTCTATGTGCTATTGTTATACTGCTGCTACACACAGTGTGTCAGTTATTACTATAGGGATGATAGAGAAGTCTATGATCAAAACGGTAAAACCCTTTGATTTTTGTACAGGATATCAATAAGATCAAGACTTAAAATGTGTAGGAATTTCAAGAAAAAAACACTACAACATTTTTTATGGGATTTTTTAAATTTAAAAACTCAGGTATTTCCCACAGAACCTATACTGTACACGGGAGTTGTGCACTGGGCACGGCCATATTGGGTCATGTGGTACAAAGGGACTCTCCTCATTGGCTGGGAGGTGGCGCTTGACCCCCGAAAACTATGGCGGGAAGGGAACAAGCATGGGCAACAATGAACTCCCGAATGTGGTATAGTAAATACCTCAAATGTTTACAATCCCCTAACTGAAAAACCAAACGGTAAAACTTGTTTTCCCTCTGGCTATGTATTCCTGATGTACTAAAGAAAATTCTGAGGAGGTATGGAAAAATTATCACTACAAGTTAAAATCCTGCTGAATAGGTACAAGTACGGCTATGATGTCCAACCCTATTTTGCTCTGGAATACAGCATTTTGATTGGTTGTCAAACCTTCAAATCTGTCAACTGATGAAATTCAAGAAATTATAATGTTAAAGCAGTCCTTGAGGTGATACAAAAACATAATTCCTGCTTAATTCGGTAAATCCTACAGGGCTCAACATTAAGCATTGCCCGCCTGCCCGGGGCAGGTAAAACTTAAGGTGGGGCAGGTAAATTCTGACCTCCACCTGCCCGAAGGGCAGGCAAAATTTTCACCCTATAATGATAACCTATTAAAGAAGGGCAGGTGAATTCACCGGTCGGGCAGGTAAAACTTTACCTGTACCTGCCCGATGGGCAGGAAGGTCAAAACCCGCAATGTTGAGCCCTGTCCTACTCTTGGAAACAAGGATGGCACTAACAGTAATTTTGTACAACCCTAATATATATCCAATGTGGGATGAAGGTTATTTTGTGATATATTGTAGCTTTTGGTTTTGGCTTTCTGTTCGTATGCATATTTTTGCTGGGGATGAGTTTAAAAGAGAAAGGAAATGAAAATATGATTGTTTTACATTGCACCTACAGACCAGAATGTGGCTGCGTGACTGGCAGATGGTCTATGGGCGGATCCAGAGTGGGGGAGCGGGGGCACGCCCCTCCCCTTTCCCGGAAAAATGTGTTTTTTTAATGTAAAACTCGATCAAAAAGCAATTAAGGAAAAATGTTTCCAATAGCCCCCCCCCCCCCTCCCTCCCGGTCCGTAGGTCCCGTCAGGGGTCTCCCGTCGGATTTTCGCGGTGGCGGCGGTCTTAGAGGGGTCCCTAGAGGGTTGGTAGCCAGTCACTTAGGCCCCTTCAACCCTTGTTAGACCGTAAAATGTAAATCTGACCTAAAATGTAAACCAACGTAAAATGTGACTAGAATTAACGTAAATGTAATTTCAACATAAAATGTAATCCATTTTCACCTAAAATGTACATATGAACAAATGTAAAACTAAAATGTAACAATTCAACGTAGAATGTAATTCAAATGATTTCTGAGGTTAGAGGCAATAGCTTTATAGGCTCATAAAATTATGGTGAATATCAGTATGCATCATTGTTTTGTTTTCTCTTGAGTAAAACCATATATTTCTACTTGTAGATGTACACTCTCCCCCTCCCCCCCCCCCCCCACAGCGGGGGAGGGGGCGGATGGGCCTTGCCCCCCCCCCCCCCCCCCCCCCTCTGTTAAATCATGTTTTGATCAGTTTTGATAACATTTTACGCCAAACTACATTTTACGTCTGTCGGTCAGAATTACAGTCTAACAGTAACACCCCTACCAGTTACTGAGTTAGGGCCCATCACTCAGATCTATTCTACTCTAGGCCCCCGCGAAAGTCACCCCAGCTTAGGCTAGCCGTCACGAACCGCCGTCACCCTTTCACCATAATTTCGCCATTATGACCACCTTTTTCATACATTCACACAAGAGTCAGATATTCACAATATGCAGGACCCGAGGAGATGGGAACATCTGACTGCCCCTGTTGAGTTGAGGCCCGACGGCCAGGCCCGACTATTTTCGCGCTGGTAGCGCGAATAACTTAGGACGGGGGGAAGGTGGGAATACCTGACGGAACTCGCTGGGGTGGGGGCCGTCAAAATCGGGGGACCTACTGACCGGGACTAGCCTGCGCCGCATCCCCTCCCTCCTCGAAGAATGGAATATCCAGGGACGAATACTTTGTCTAGACCGGGACGTGTTACCGTCTTGGCTAGTCGTCTTGCCAAACAGTGAAACACCACTGACAGTGACACTGTACTGACAGTGTTACTGTCTTGCCTGGGCTTGGCCGTGTGACTAAGTGACGCCTTCTGGTGCCACCCATGGTCGACGGTTAACACTAACTGTAAACATAAGGTAACTTCGTCGAAATTTAGCCTTCTTACCTCATAAATTTGTCCGAATGACTGAAGATTGGCTTCCAACTTCAAAACTCCGCGCCGCAAAAACAATAATAATCTCCAACCACAACTGTTATGTGTGATTGACTTGAAATGAATTAAAATCTGCAACCTAAACTCTGCTTGGTGACCGAAGTCATCACTGTCACGGGCTGAATACAATTTTGCTGGTTTTGAGTAGGCACTTGTTTTTTGCATACGCAAGTCTGGCTACCAGCTTCAAAAGTCTAAATTCAATACTCTTAGATAGAATATTTTTTTAAATGTTTTAATTTTTTATAAGATCTAACATAATTTAAAGATATACTCACTGAATTTTATCTATCAGGATTAAGAAAGTAGAATCATGACCAATCACGGCAACGCATCGCTGAATGATCCGTGTTCGCGGGAAAATGGCCGAAGAGTCGATCAAATTTACGGGAAAGACTCCAGCCAAAATATTGAAATGGAAAGTGCGACAAGGCTCAGAAATTCAACGTGGCAGTATATTGTGCCTATTTAAATCAGAGGACTCCGATTTAACCTCCAAATTCAAATCAACCAAAGGAGGGACGGTTCTGAAATGTCTTGTGGAAGAAGGAAACGTCATCGATGTTGGGTCAGTTTTGTGGATTTTCGTTCCTTGCAGAGTTGACCCAGTCTGTCAAACTCCTATTTCTGAATGCACAGAGTTAAAACCTATTAAAGGAACGTCTTGTTTAAGTATTTTGTATAAATTCAACTATGCGTCGATGTGGTCTACTGTGATTACACTTATGTTTTTTTTATGGGGGGATGATGGGAGAGATTACGCGTGTTTATGGGCGATATTAGAGGAATCGGCGACAGAGGCTCCTAATCTCGTTAATTTCCGCTAATTTCCAACCCTGATGACACTGATGTGATAAATAAGTTCAAGGTTCTAGACATAGTTCAATATGTTTGAGATCGCATTATAATATAGGGATGTCAATTACTTACTTAGATAGGTTGAAGAAAATAGGGCTTAGCCTAGCCCTAGGTCGATGTTATTTTATTTGTTTATTCTGTTATTTTATTTACACATTTGGAAGCTGCTATTTGGACCTGAGTAGTCTTGAAAATAGAAAAATGACTACAAAATTTCAGTAACGTTAAGTCTCCAAAACAATTTCTAGTATCTGTAAATTGTAATACATGTCCCGGACATTTATATGCTGTTCTATTTTCATTTTGTCAATTCTATTGGATTTTAAAAATTCGTGATAAAAATTCCGGGGAAAAAATGTTAGGGTAGGGCCAAAAATTTAGGGTAGGGTCCGGCTACCTGAACACAAAAATTGACTAGGCCTTTCAGTTATAGTTTACCGGGCTTACAATATCATGTTTTACAAGAGATTACAACAGATCAACCCTTTGCAAAGTTATAAGCAGAGATTTCTTTTTTTTTTCTACTTTTGAAAGATTTCCTTTACTTTCTTTTTTTCTGATTGTGATTACACAACCATTTTCTCGTACATCGCCTGATAAACAGTTTTACAGTATTTTTTGGGTTAGCTTAGTTTCAAGTTTTTCAAATTCTCCTGGTCCACGCAACGGCATTGAACTTCTGGCCGTGGCGAATGGCCCAATTATCGCATCATATTTCTAACCAAAACCAATAAGCCCATCCCAGTATACATCAACATCACATTTTACCATGAAATTACATAGCAATTTCTTTCCGATTTAATCCCCACAGAAAGAAGTGTAAAACAAAATGAACCGTTGTGGTTTACTTCACAAATTGCTCATAAAATTTGTAAAATGCAGCTTTATATTTTGGCCTTTTTCCCATAGGAACCAATGTTAAAGCCTGTCAACCCAGCCTGTAATGTCCAACCCTGTTTTCCTTGAAATGCTGCATTTTGATTGGCTGGCAAACCTGCAAATTTGTCATATGGTAAAATTTAAAAAATCGTAACATTTTATCAGTACTTGGGAATATAGAAAAACATAATTCATAGTTATTCCAGTAATTGCAATTCTAGGTGACAAGGATGGCTTATACATCTAATTTGTCCAACCCTTGTCCAACCCTGGTATATACCCAATGTGGGATGGGCTTATTTCTTGGTGAAAAATATTTCAGTTTCTATTCTTCTAGGCATTGTTTAAAACTTTTTGAGGAATCAGAGATGATTTTGAAGTTTTAAGTGAAAGTTGATGTTTTAACAGGGATTTTAGGCTGACTTCGTCAGCAAAGTTTTCCTCTATAACATAATGAAACGAAATTAACCAAATCTTCTAAGAATGAAGGGGTCGATATAAAGTCTAAGCAGTCCTAGCCAGTCGGACCCCTTCACTTTAAGGCCTTTGGGCCCAAAACCCCAGTAATATTTTTCTGTCAAAACATTGAATTTTCTAGGGCCAGTCCGGCCCCTCGACAAAACAATCAGGGGGCCCGACGGATTTTCTAGGGCTTCAGCCCCCCCCCCCCCCCCCCGGCCCGTGCTATTTTGGCCCCTATATTCTTTTTCTCACCAACATAGTTGAGGGCTTGTGAGTGTTTTATATAGAAAATGGGTGCATGGAAAAGTATATTACATCCAAAGATCAATGTCTACAAAACCAACCCCAAAACGGATAGATCTACAATACATGCTGGTGCCATGAGTCCAACCTAAGAGGGCCACCAGTGCAGGGGCCATCGGACTAGCAATCGTTCTGTTAGTTTGAAAGTACAGACATTGACTGGTGATTTTATTTAGACAGTCTCCAAGTAGATGTCAGGTTTGTAGCCCGCATATATATAGGTAGATTTCTTCCAGTTGTGAATGCTTCTGACAGTTTAAACTTT
Organism: Lepidonotus clava; assembly: GCA_936440205.1. NCBI lineage: Eukaryota > Metazoa > Annelida > Polychaeta > Phyllodocida > Polynoidae > Lepidonotus > Lepidonotus clava. Next base: position 16,130,403 of record OW387140.1, read on the forward strand.
CTCTCCGTGCAGGGCCGACCTCATCCGACTCCAGGGCTGCAGCCATACGACCGTCATGAAGGACCTCTGCGCCTTGTGCGGAGCCAACCTCAGAAAGTGAGCCACTTATACAATAAAAAATAGTACATTCCTATAGTACAGTCATATAGTATATTTTCATAGTTAATAATAACAAAACCGGGTTTAACAATAGTTTTCCGAAACGGTTTCCCACTGTCAATATGCAATAATTATATCAATTTGTATGTTTTATGTACATGGCGTTACCCAGCTGTAAATCTTAGTTTTCCAGTTCAAGTAACCGTACATTCAACAGTTTAAAAAAAATTGAGTTGGCCAGATGACTTTACACAAAGCTTCTTGATAATTCTCAACAAAATCTTTTTTGTGTTAATAGGCCTATGATTTGTTAGCAGTGCCTTGCTGTATTTTTATAGTATTCAGCATTCTACACAAAAGTTATCTTTTATTTATATTAATGATATATTTAATGTATGATCTTTTTATCCATAGTGAGTCTGGGAAACCCGGTGATCGGATTGAGAATGTTGCGGCGTCAGTGGCCATGGTGCACTCAGTGCCCGAGTTGATCGTCAGTGAAGAGGTAAGGCTGGGCCAATGAACTTAAGAATGACTAGCTATATCGTTTTTAAGATGTATTTTTTGAGTTTTTCTCTTGGTTTGGCCTTTTGAAGGATGTCCACTAGACGGCTAGAGGATCTGTCTGGGTGTGCAGGGGCTCCAGCGGGGGTGACCTTAACACATTGGGCGTTGTGTTTGGTGAGCCCAGTAATAGACTGTATTTTCTTCTTGTCCTAAATCCAGTTTTGCTCGACTTATATTTGAAAATTTGGGACGAAACGTTATTTCTTTCTTTCAAGTCGATTTATTAAGCCACGAAAGAAAATTGCTCAGTTGATAATCAATAGTAAAAGAGAAGACTGGGTATTTTGCAGTTTTGCTTTTGAAAATCAGTATCCGAAATTAAGCTAAAAACGTGTGCACCCGCCGGCTGCACAATTTTTAAAGTTATGCACTCGAAATTTGGCCACTGCACCCATCTGATATATAGGAATGATTAAGGCCATGAAAAGAATGCACTTTACGGGTGCATAACTTAAAAAATCGTGCACCCGGCCGTGAAAACATTCGCGCCGGGCTCAGGGCGCAGCTTAATTTCGGACACTGAAAATATATTAACGAATGAATGTTATTACATAATGTGGCAGGTTGACATTAGGCTTAGACATAACATTCTGTCTATCCCTACTCTTTTGCACAATTTTTTTTTTTTTTCAAAAAAGAACACCTTCAAGTAACAATATTTTTCTTCAACAACTTTGGCCATAAGTAACTTAGTTCCAGTTCGAAAAATATGTTTATTGTGAAAATAGACTCCCAAACGTAATATGAAAGAGTTCAGTGTTAAAAAAAAGACATCCGTATTATAGTATAGTAGACCTCCACTGCCTAGTGAGGCATGCGGCAACTGGTGAGCTGTCAAAGTTATACCAGCAAGACAAAGCATTAAACCCAAAGATTTTAAGGAGTAGTATCTTCACATTATCCCTCATCGCTTTACTTATGCTGCAGGAGGCCAGGAAGATCGGCCGGGAAGATGAGATTCGGCTGCTGAGGAACCGTAAACTGGTGTTGCTGGTTGACCTCGACCAAACACTGCTTCACACAACCAACGATAACGTGCCTGCCAACCTCAAAGTAACTACTCATTTGGACAATTTAGATCAGCATGGGCCCTCGGGCCAGCCTAAAAAAAATCTGTTTCTAGTGGACCGACTGTCTTTTGCAAGGGCGAGTCAGGTGGCCTGGAATTTTTTTTTCTTCAGGGTTTTTTTCGTAGGGAAAGTACTAAAAAGTTGAAAAAGAAGAAAGAAAGAAAAAAAGAAGAGAAAACTATGAAAAAATGCCTCTCAGTCGGGGGTATTGCACCCCAACATTGAATAGTAACATTGGTTCTTCACCTCCAGTTCACATACAAACTTTTTCTTCTATAATCGAATATGTCGCTCCCCACATTTAGGAAGCACTGTTTGTTTAGGATGCACATGTCCTGAAATTTTGCTATATTGATGCTGTACTGGTACATGTAGTTATAACAAAGAAATCATATAAAAGGCGTTGCATGTTTGCAGTTTCTTCAGTGTGTTATGCCTGATACTAGAAATACATTACTGGAAAAAACGTCCATCATTTTCATTCCTTTCGAAACATATCTTTACTTCTATCATCATTCTCCCTCATTTTCAAATAATTGCTTTCCTTTTTCTTGCAGGATGCACACCACTTCCAGATGTGGCATGGTTCTGGAATGATGTGGTACCACACAAAGTTCCGGCCCGGAATCAAACACTTCCTGGCCAAAATCTCGCAGCTTTATGAGCTACACATCTGTACGTTTGGGGTGAGGGTCTATGCTCACATCATCGCGCGCATCCTCGACCCAGCTGGAGAGTACTTCAGTCACCGCATTCTGTCACGAGACGAGTGTTTCAACCCCACTTCAAAAACCGCCAATTTGAGGTAGGTCATGCTTATGTTAGGGAATGAACAGCAAGACTTGTGGTTTGAAGACAATATCATTCTCTAAGGATCATTCTTGTGCTGTTTGGTTATTGTCTGCTGTTAATCAAAGTTTAACAAGTATGAAACGACAATTATGTTAATTTAAGATTGCGTAAAATTATATCCCCCAAATAATCCATCCAGAATGACAGATCAGATCAACCAGTAAATGTAAACTCAATATTTCTTCAGTATTGGGCTTAGACCAAGGTAAAGTTTGATAAAGACATTAAAGTTGAGCCTTAAGATCTGGAAGTTCATATCAGTAGAGACATACCTCAAGCACCAACCAACAGATATCCAGTCATTCGTAAACACACAAGTTAGGGATAGAAAACTGCATTTAATCTTATTGTTTCGCATTAGTTTGAACAAAGTTAATGAAACCCCGCTTTGCAGTTGCACAAATAGATATTGATGTCGTTTTTAGGCTCTAGTTTTATTATTTGATTTTCTAAAGGCAGTTTAAAGCTTTATTTTCTTGTTTGTTTTCAGGGCACTCTTTCCCTGTGGTGACTCGATGGTCGCCATCATTGACGATAGAGAGGACGTTTGGAACTTCTCGCCAAACCTGATCCACGTGAAACCATATCAGTTCTTCTCTGGTACCGCAGACATCAATGCACCTCCAGGGCTCGCCTCCAGCACCGCCCCCAACCAACCCCGGGACGTCAACCGCCGCAAGTCGCGTGTGGTTAGGGTGGCCAAAAGGAAACCCAGCACTGCTCAAGAAACCAAACAGACGGAGGAGGAAAAAGAAACCACCTCTAAGGACACTCAAGTGGGGGACGGGACGACTTCAGATGGAGCAAACCCACCCTCAGAGAATAACCTAAACATCGAAATGAGTGATAAGCAAGAAGAAAAAAGTCTTCCAAATGATACCGGTCAGGTGGCAGGGGATGGGTTGGGTAATAATTCAAGCACCAAAGAACAAGAAGAGGAGACGGAGCAAAACGATCTTGATGTTTCCTCATCGGAGGACGAAGAGGAAGACAATACAAAAGAGCCAACAGATCCGAAGAAAGAGTCAGAGAAAGGGACAGAAGTCAGTGAAGGTCAGAATCCTGACAACTCTTCCCCTACAGACACAAAGCAAGATCCTGATCTGAAGAAGGAGTCAGAGAAAGAGACAGAAAACAGTCAGACTGAGAAGCCTGACAACATTTCCCCTACAGACAGAACAGAGGATCCTGATCCGAAGAAAGAGTCAGAAAAAGGGACAGAAGTCAGTGAAGTTGAGAATCCTGACATCGCCACTCCTCCCACAGACGGAAAGCAGGATCCTGAGCCCAGGGAAAGTGAAAAGGCAAATGACGGAACCAGTGACGGGACTGTAGAGGGGAAGGAAAACCCTGAGACAAGTGTGAACGTAGCAAAGCCAGAACCAGAGTCATCTCTAGACCAAGGCAGTGAAGCCAAAGCTGTAAAGGACAGTGGTGAAAGAGGTCAGGAGGGTGAAAACCCCACGAAAACAGAACCCGGAGAGGAGGACGTTGAGTACGAGGAGATGGTGGAGTGGGAGGACCCGGACGATTACCTCTTGTACTTAGAGGAGGTTCTCACCCGCATACACACCGCCTTCTACGAGTGTTATGATCAGACTAAGAACAGGGACAGCAATGTAGAGCTTCCCAGTTTGAAAAAAATCATTCCGTATGTCCACAAAAAAGTGCTGAAGGGCACGAACATTGTTTTCAGTGGGGTCTTCCCAACCAATATGCCTATGGAGAAAAGCCGGGCCCATATTGTGGCTCGGTCTCTCGGAGCGAATATTCAGACTGCGTTTGTGGCTCCTGGTGCCGGCTGTGATCCCGAGCTGGCCACAACACACGTGGTAGCAGCCCGGCCTGGGACGCAGAAGGTTAGGCAGGCGCGTAAGTACAAGAAGGTGCACGTGGTGACCGCCGAGTGGTTGTGGACCTGCGCTGACCGGTGGGAGCGGGTCGATGAGAGAATCTACCAACTAAAGGAGGACGGCCTCTCTGGTCCACCGAGAGACTCCCCAGACCCCAGGCCTGAGGTGCGACCCGGGAAGAGAAAGTCAGAGGACAACCTTGTGGTCTTTGACCCTGTGTCAGGGCAGAGAACACAAAGACAAGCCAAGGTGGCCAAATTGGAGGAATGCGGTATGGGGGACGATACCGAGCCGCAGCCGTCTACATCAGAAGGCCTGAGGGCCCCGCCCCTACTCGAACGACGCTTCTCTGAAAGCTACAACCCCATGTTGGCTTTCTCACGCGCAGATATAGACGACATGGATAAAGAAGTCGAAGACATTCTCGATGCATCGGACAGTGACGATGAGGATGATGACGATGAAGAGAAAGAGGAAAAGAAACAGGAGAAAGACCTGCGAAGAAAGGTCCTCAACTCCACGCCCGACACATCAAGTGAAGACTCACTCAGTGCAGACTTCCCCAAAGGATGGCGAAAGAAGATTTACAAGAAGTCCCCGCTGAGCGAACAGTCACAGGTCAAAGGTGACAATGGGGAGGAGGGAGAAGAGGAGGACCGGCTAGAGGAGGAGGCGGCCGACCAACCCCACCGAATAATGAGACATAGCTCAGACAGTGACTCTGACGACCAGAACTCCCAGGAGGACAAAGAAAGCTTCAATGACTCAATCGGCTCAGTTGATGAAGAAATGGCAGCGGCCGTGGAGAAGGAACTTTTGAACTTCTAGTGTATCGCTTCTTTTTCGAGATGGACACACACGTATCCTTGTCACTACGACAGGTATCCCGGCAGCTGGTGCTTACTTTTCCAAACAGGTCTTTCTTCTTACCGCATGTAATGTACAGTATATGAGATGTAAATTGTGTATTCTTAGGTTGATCCTGGCAGCAGTTTTTGATATAGACAAATCAATTATTTAGAAACCTTTTTTCTGTGTGATGTCCTTTGACCTCATAGCTAGAGAGGAATGTTTTTGTCAGTTTTGGGTATATACAAAGTATAGAAAGCTGTTTTCTGCATGTTATGCCTGAGAAAAAATAAAGAAATTTAACCACCACGAGGATGGCATTTTTCCATGACAACAATAAATTTGAGAGGTTTATGTTAAATGATAAACATTAAGCGGCTATCACAGTAAGAACCCAGCTTTGGTTGCATGAAGAAATTGCTCGGATACCACCAAAATCCATCACCCGGGGGCCCGCACACAACATAAAGGTTCTGGGGATGATGAAGACCCACATGAATTTGACAAGACGAAATCTTATTTGTATTCAGATATTAATAACTAAAAAGGGAAACATCTATTTGTATTTAATGGCCATTCCCAAAGGTTTTTAGTAAGAAAATAATATGTGGAACGGCATAAGTTCAAACCCCATGAAATTAACCAGACAGGCGGACAGAGTTGCAGATCTAGCCTTCATTTATATGATGTAGACTCAATATCCCTTCCCCCGGAGAGAAAGTTAAGTTAGGATGGACCCGTATACCAAATTGTGACCAACCCTAGGAAATTGTGACAAATAGAAAAAAGTATGATTTGGGATTCACGCTCCCCTTTTTAAAATGGTTGTAGTTTCCGACTTTGGATACGGTGAAACACTCCTGATTCAGATCTTTTTTTTTCTTTTTTCCACATCTATTCAAGTTGGAACAACCAGTATGTATTAAAATATTCGGTTTCCTCTTCACGATTGTTCAAAATACAACAATTTCTCGTACATAAATCCGATCTTTAGGTTTACTGCAGTGTTTGCTGTGGGCAAGAAATCTGCTCTTGAACCCCTTACGAAAAATAAGAAATCTGTGCATTTCTTTCTGCATTTTTTCTGCAGAAACTGATCTTTCTGCGGTTTTCTTCTAAAATTGAAAAGTCACACGTCAGCAGCCTATGCAGTCCACATTGTCCTATAAATCCCGTGGAATACCCCTGACCTTTTTTACACTGAGCTACCTATTGAGAAAACTGAAAAATGTACATGTAAATTTGAACTTGGTAGTTGAAATTTCATGGAAAACGATTTATTGTACGTGTCGGTGAGAACCCTTTATTATTGCTCATTCAGATACATTCCGACAGGACCACTTTTAAAATTTGAAATGCGACCTATGTCCCTAGCCTTCCCTGGGGTGGGGAGAAGCTTTTCCCAGGACCGGCACTAGACCACACATAGGACGTCCGTGGGGGTGCCCGGCAGGTAGGCGGCATATGCACATCTACACCAATTGCCAGGTCTGATCCCATATGAAAGGTAGTTCCCAACCCCTCCAAGAAAAAAGCCATTCCTCGGAATTGCTACAAAAAAAAAAAAAAAAAAAAAAACCTTTGTCCCTAGCCTTCCCTGGGGTGGGAAGAAGCTTTTCCCAGAAGGACCGGCACTAGATCACACATGGGACGTCCGTGGGGGTGCCCGGCAGGTAGGCGGGATATGCACATCTATACCAATTGCCAGGTCTGATCCCATATGAAAGGTAGTTCCCACCCCTCCAAGAAAAGAGCCATTCCTCAGAATTACTATAAAAAAAATATATATATATAAAAAAAAACTGTCCCTAGCCTTCCCTGGGGTGGGAAGAAGCTTTTCCGTGTTTTGTCGCATATCCGATTTTTCTTTTCTAATTCACTTTTCACTTTCTCTGACTAACATCCCTGTGAAATACAGTGGTAAAGTTGATGAAATGACGTTAAAACCCAACTGTTTTGAAATTAAGCAGTTCCACACAAAATTGGCAATGATCTTTACCTATATGTGATCCTGAGTGAATGCCCATGCAATTTTCATATACTACTTACACTGTCGACTTTAAAGGGGTTTCCCTTTTTAATATTTTCGATTAATTTGGGCTCAATGCAGGCTATTTACACAATATACAAAGTCACTAGTCAATCTTCCCCAATCTTATACTATCTAGGTGGTGTAGAATGGCTTGAAGATGGCTCATTTAATGGTTTTGATGCCATGTACTCCTATTCCTTTGTTCTCCAACAGCCCTATAGGTCGTGCAGCTATTGGTAGATGGCAGCATCAATAGCGATTTACAGGGGAAGTGTTATAGTTCCAATTATTTGGTATCGAGGGGAAAGGGGCCACAGCACGGCAATGTAGGCCCTAGATGGATTCTCTTGACCCTGGCTGCTTGTCTTCCAATTTGACAGTTGAAACAGGAGCTATTTTATTTGCCTTAAAGTGTCCCTTGCACATAAATTTACCAATCGTTATTTCGAGATTTGAATATTCTAACCTCATTTCAAAAGAAACAAAGGCAAAATATTGAGGTATCAGTATCATCCTGCCATCGTTAGGTTAACGACCGCCGACATCGATCTTAGCTTAGCGACGGCCGTATGGGTGCAATTTTTTGCACTTTTAAAACGTCACCTGACAGTTTCATTGGTGGCATCACGAATTAAGCGGGGCCGTCAAGGAGTTACAACATACTGTAGCAAATAATGAGCTCCTCACAGACGAGAGCGTCCCTTTAAGGAACGTTTTTGGATTTAAAGTACATATTCCCTACCATTGTTAAAGGTGAACTGACAAGAAAATGCATAAACCTTTGCCATGCCTAGTATTAAATGTCTCATGCCACAATAAACATGCGTAAGATGTCCTGGGTTGTACTGGCTAATATTATATTTATAAATAGCCTTTAGGTAAGTGCGAAACCACTCTCATACCCCAGCCGGCCGAGGCAAAGGGCCAGGCTGAGCTGAGGAAAGTGACATCAAGGTATGTGTGCAAGCTTTGTGCTAAGTAGCGGCATGTGCAAGAAATTCAGGACCCACGGATGTGCGTGTTTCTTAATTACATAGCTATTATTATGTACAATGATACATTATGTAACAAATGAAAGCTGACCATCTCAGCAATCCATAGGTACCATGTATACAGTGACATAACTTTTGTATTATGGTCCCATTGTCTTCTAAACAAATCAGTGGGAAATCTACTAATGTTTTCACATAGTCTGACGTCACGGATCTAGGAGATACGCATGTGAGAGGGCAGGATACCCTGTGCTGGGATATCAGACGTAGCCAGACTTAAATTAGTTTTCTCATGGTTGTACACAAAGAAACAAAGTTCATGCTTTCACCAATATTGTTTTAAATGTCTACTATTGATTGAAAGAATTGCATGTCTGTTCACCTTTAGGATGGGTGATTCATTTTATGGATGAATGAGGTTTCCCATTAACTCAACGTGTGACATCCCAAATTTAGGGATTCCCTTAAAAATGAAATTAATGTAATTTTTGAATGTCCCCCACTTGTGTCCAAATAAAAGATTTCCGTGTTTTTTTCCCATAGTGCTAGTTATGAATGACAAGCTGCACTGCTCTGATTGAAAAATAACCTTCCTGTACTTAAGTGCAAGGTTTAGTTTAAGGACTATTCAGGTGACAGATCTAGAAGTCCTTTCTTGGGGCTTTACAATCTCTGGAAACTGAACATAGTATAGAGTCAAGGAACCATATCCTGAAATCAGTCAAATTAACAATTTACCCTACATGGTCAGCCCCCCCCCCCCCCCCCCCCCCAAAAAAAAAAAAGGGTTTTAAAGAATTTAGGTAGGTCACTAGCTGTTTGGGGAATATTTTGTATTACAGTGGAAGATTGTGTTACAATATCTTGCCAAAATTGTAGGTTGGAATCCCTTTAAATTTACTTGGACCCTCTTTTGACTTTAAGGCTGGTTACCCCCCCCCCCCCCCCCCCTGAACTTATAGTGTATATACTCTTTTGTCAATTGTCAATTTTTTATAAAAAAAAAAAAAATCCCTGTAGCATATCGTTTTTTTATTATTGTCATGACATGTTGAATTTCAGAAAGTCTTTATGTTCTGTATAGTTTCCGTATCCTGTATAACACAGTATAATGTTAGCACAGCATAATGGAGGGAAGGTCCTGAAGGTGCACCCTCCCCACACCTGTGTCACGTGACACCTAGGAGTGGAATGTGGTGAGCTGTTTACCATGGTGGAGCGGGCAGTCGGGCTGGGGCCGCCTCCCGTGTAAGCAGAATGTAAAAGTAGAATGTAATAACGAGAACTGAAGTACTAAGGAATGAGGACTGGAATAGACTAAATAAAGGAACCTGGACTCATTATTATGTCACTATATTATTATGACTCCAAAATAGTTTAAAAACAAAATGAGATGGTATTCATAAGGTAACTCACTACCTGCGATATCATTAGTCTGAAGATGAAATCTGCAATTAACATACAAGTACCAACCATTGTGACATATCAAATTATGGTAATATATTAAATGACGCATACTCTCAGTGAGAAAGGGATTGTGTAAATCTTATGTCACCGGAAGAACTATGGTTTGACAAAAGCTATTGGCATAAGATATTTGAATGATGACATACCGTTAGGTTTAAGTAATAGATCACACTTCGATTATTGTTATTGTTGTTGTTTTCTAATTGTAGTTTAAACGAAAAAAACTTAGACCTTCCAATCATATTGAAAATTATAGTAATCACATAAAACAATATTACAAACAGTTTACAGTAAGAGTTCCCTGTCCTCGAAAACAATTAATGATCGTAGGCAGAAGTAATTGCAGTGAATCCCACATGTAACATCAAAACGTTTAGCGAATAATAATATATACCATTACAATAATTGTGTACTCATGCCTTCCTTTTCGTTTTATATTTACGCATTATGTTCTTTACAAAGGCTGTATATAAGAGCAAACCTCATACTTCATACATGTGATTCTTTGTAGAGCTCAGCTTTAGGTGCCGTGGAAAAGACTATCACAATCCTTAAATATCTTAAATCTGCCAGTGGAAGTTTACAGACAAGCATGTGGTAAGTTTTAAAAAATATATTATAAACATTATTTTTTTAAATGATATAGGGCAAGGTTTAAAGTGCATAATTCCTGCTTTCTACTTTAAGATGTATCATAAGGGAAAGTCTCATCTCTTCATAATTTAAATTATGTATCCCCCAGTAACAAAGCACATGTTGACACATTTTATCAGGGGGTGGATAGTAACAGTGCACAAGAGATTTCTCTTGTTTCCAAAAGGTTTTGTGTGATTCTAGTTTCTTTTTTTGAAAACGTTTAAAATCGGTGTAGAATATCAGTAAAACATTCGCCCCAAACTCGTTTAAACTCATTGAACCTGTTTACATAACATAAAACACGTATCAAAACACGAGCCCTGTATGATTACATTCTATTGACAATTGAGGACATTTGTTTTTCCTTTCAAAGGGCAACTGGTTTGCTGCTTCTCTGTGGTATCCCACTATGTCTGTCTACTTGGGGACACCCAGGAGGGTATTTTGGGTACCCTGTCCGTTATCCAAAGTACCCTGTTAGTAATTCAAGGAGCACCGCCGTTAGACAAAGGAACAGGGCCCAGTTTGCCAGGAACTACTACCAGCGTAATAGTCATCTCTTGTTCGGTCTTCCCGTCTCACCTGCCTGCCGAGGTCATCTTCCCTGCTACGACGTCACCCTGAACCTTATCACAGATGGACAATTCAAGCCTCTCGAGGTGAAGCGGGAACAAGATATTCTACTCATCTACAGTTATCGCCATTTCAACAGAAAACAAGTCATTGCTGAAGGACGAAAAGCTGCAGCCTTTTTCAAGAAACGGTTTGGAGTAGACTTCACTTATCTGCATGACAATGCCTTCCTAACTGGAAAAGTTCAGAATACTGAGGGGGTGATATTCCGTCCATTTACTGTCGACCTGGCAGGACGTTACAGGCTCTATTCAGCAACAACCAAGAGTAAGACTCAGCTGTTTAACAGGCCAATAAATGAAGCTGGCTGGCTTGTGACATTCACCAAAGAATTCAGATCAAAAGGCACACTCAAAAAGGTATTGCACTTTTGATAATCTTTTCAAAAATTGCCTCTTTCACTATCAGTAATACACTAAAAATCGGATGTTACATGTTTTGATAAACTGGTTTAAGGTGTGCCTTGATGGTGATCTATAATAATCACATTTCACAGTTGTTTTAAACTATAATTTCTTCATAACAACTGTATATCTTTAACCTAAACTACAATCTAAATCTATGATTAAGACACATATAGGTTACGTAAGAAGCTGATTTAAAAGCGTTTATATCGTTAATATAGTATTTTGATATCAAAGAACTAATTTAATAAAGGAGCTAAAGGAAATTATCTTTCTAAATCGTGGGTCCCCTTCCAGAATCAAAAGCTATGCCAAAGTTATTTTTATCCACTCAGTTGCGATGCTTTTGTTTACAGACCTCCCTGTTAATCTAGGATGGCTTGCTCGAATCTGTATAAAAATATCTTTGTCACTAATATTCCCTTGTACCTTCCAGGTAATACCAGCTGGTGCCTTTGCTGTCTTTGGAACCTACATCGTCTTTCCTTGTGACTCATCACCCAAGGGAACTTTTCAGCATATCAAGAGAGCTTGCTACAACATTCTTAACCCTGGCAACCACAGAGCCCCCATTGTTCTATCCGTCTATACAGCAAACTATTTGCGTGAAATAAGTGAGCCTAGCCCCTTTACCTATATAGATTGTATATTCTATAATAAGGTCTGGGGAAGAGGTCGTGGCCGGGGTTATTTCGCAAGCAGAGAAAATGATAGAAATACTATTGATGGACGCGTCGCTATTACATTCCCTTCCTTCCAATGACATGCAGGTATTTATGTCCCAAAATATACATAGACAAAGCGGACCTATCCATAAATAGGAAGGGTATAGCAATCAATTCAGAATCTCATTTACGTTTTATCCCGGATTTACAATTGACAATTTATTCGTTATTACAATAAAACATATATTAACATTAGCAGGTATTTGCAAAGTTTTAGATACTGAGCTGCTGAGAGCATGAAGTGAATCCTCCAGAAAAAGAGCTTTTCTATTAGACATTCAATCATAACAAAGTTTGGAATTCCTGGCCACTTTCATAGATCAGTTCTTCAAATGCATCAATCATTAGGACCATTGAAGCACTCTTGAGCAGCTGAATATGACCAAAGAAGGAAATAAAGAGTGTCTACTCTGAGTCTCAGTCGTATTTTGAATCTCTTCATGTGATGACAAATGGCAATAGTAAGCTCAGAACTCTATAGAAAGCTTTGCAATGCCTTTCAAACAAGCTATCATGACCTAGAAATAGAAAGGGAGAGATAGTGTACTAATCTACAGGTGTACGGGTGTATTGCTTTGTTGTTTTTTTTTATCAATCCATATTAATTGGCGAATTCACTTACTATTAATGTAGGGAAAATTTAGAATTGAAATAATCTACGTAATGAATGGAATCAATTGCTTAATTATGATTTTAATGGCTATTAAGTAAATAAAGTAATCTACGACAACCATATAGTCTTTTGCTATCAATCCTGCTGTCATCGGTTGCTTAGAGGAAAAGCTTGTCTAGATCAATTTACTGATTAGGAGAACCACCAGTTTGCCCTGCCTTACGCAATCCATGAGTCATGTGTATGGACTGTTAATTATACTAAAATAAAGAATTCAAAATGTATGGACACCTGTCATTAGCATTTTTTTCCCAAACAATCTATCTTGTCGTGGGAAGAGAGGGAGGCCATGATGATAAGTGCTAGGGCTCTGGAGCGGAGTGGTTGGGTCAAATTTCATACAAGCCCATGTTGCAAGTCGGTTTCAAATGATTTAAGCTACAGGGTCAATTTCGAGAAATCCCACTGTTCCATTCTGTTAATGTATATAATGTAGACTATATATACTTTGTACCTGCTGTCATTGAGCCATCGAGTATGGGAGGATAGGAATTAAAGGTTAAGCCATTGGACAAATTTATTGCGTATTTTTTGGTTCAATGGAAAAATGTATTAGGATAGCTGTTTTCTTTTCATCCGAATCTAGAATTGTGTTGTATAGCTTGTAAATAAGCTATGAAGACACACATTTAAACCACACAAGATGTAGCCAATGACAGAGTATCGCTGGAACATTCATACATGTAGTCCATGGTATTCAGGAAATTTCTGGTGCAAGTTATTAGCTGGAACAACTGAACATTGGTACCAGGTGGTAAGAGTATTTTCAGTGTTGAGACAGGATTATAACTTGGCTCACATATTATCCAGTTATCTTGGCACAACAGTTGTATTATTCTATAATGGCAATTATACAAGATACATCCATGGTAGCTTTATACATGATTCTTTAAACTATAGATATAGACTAGGTATGCATTAATTTCTGGGATAGCGCGATAGCTCTTGATGGTCTAAATATTTATTGAGTCGTTGTCTTAAGCTTCGTGTGGATGTTTGGGCGAGGAGAGCAATCTCAACACTCCTCAGGGGCGGATCCAGGATTTTGAAAAAAGGGGGGCGTGCTATTGGAAAATTTTCACCTGGACCCCTTGGGAGCAGGAGTTTTACATTTAAAAAATCCAAATTTAGCCCACAAAAGGGGGGGGGCGCACGCCTGGCACGCCCCCCCCCCCCCCCTAAATCCGCGCCTGACTCCTATCCACAGCCCAGGCTTCCTGAAATACCCACTCAAACTGAGGTTGCAGATGAGGACCTCATGTACTGTTACTTCATAAACGAAAACTCATGAGGGCAGAAGACCAACACAGAATTGTCTAGAACAGCCATACTCCCTTAACCAACATCAATCTGAACGGTAGTTGTTATAATCACCATTCAAAGATAAGAGCCTTCCATTTCCAGTGAGGGGTAGCTCATAATGGTTTAGATGTGGATGTCTCCATCTTCCTTAGGTTCTTCCTAAGGTTCTGCCGACCCATAGGCTTGAACACCCTCTACACTTGTATTGGAGTGTACACAGTTGCTGAAGAGGAACTCATGTAGAGTTACCTAATATACGAAAACTCATGAGGGCAGAAGACCAACACAGATTATAACTTCCGCGTCAATTTTCCTCATCATTCTTCAAAGTAGTTTAAAAGTGACAGAGAAACTTGCTTATAAGCCGACTGTAACTTTATTCAGTTCTTCAGTTCTCAATCTTGAAGATATGTCATAATGCCATATCTAGATTTGAGTACTAGTATCAGACCAGACAGTTCCATTCAGTACACATGTATGACTTGCGATTAATTAGAAATAACTATAAAAAAACACGACAGACAACTCTCCATATCAATACCTTTACAATATAAACATTCAGTACTTATTCCTTTGAAGTTCGTCCACACCAACTTCTGCATTGAACTATGCAAGTCACTGCAGTACAATATTTCTCTTTTTCTCAGATGAATTTGATGCACCGTTTCAGTTTATATAGTGGCTGGGTTATGTTAATAAGGACACTCAGACTCTATGCTTTTAAACCTTTGGTGTTACATTAATGGCGTGGACTTGATGGATTTAATGCATTTAGGCAGGATCCTTTTTTTTCCCTTTTTAATGCACGTGAAATGTTTTTAAATTACCGGTTGTCTGAAATTAAGGTTTGTCTGCTTATATTTATATGGCGTATAACATGAGATACAGGAAAGTGTCAGCGTTATAACGATATATATTAATACTACTAGCTCAAAGCAATGTGAAATAGATAATAGTCAATATCAATAAACATATGAACTGCCGAACGCTTGTCATTAGAGTGCCAGTGGGACGTTTGGTTTGTATTTGGTCTTGACACCACCCAATCAAAAACATTTTGTTTTAGTAAGGTCGTCAGCTCACCTGGATATAATCAAAGTATGTAAAGTTCTATGATATAATCTAACAGGTGCGCGACAATAAGTAAGTAAGAAACAGAACAAAATAAAGTATGGACGGAGAATGTGATAATAACACTGCAGGTAGATATTATCTAATACAATAATTACATTAATGATTCCATACCATGGGACTGCCATCATTGTCATCAATTTAAAAATTATCTTATACTTTTGACAATTATTGTTTCATTATAAATTGTCTACTGATGAGATTGGAAGGTACAACAAATTGAATACATGTCTCCTGAGTTAATATGTAGCCTATGCCTACTCATGGTTGGTTTGGGGTGGGGGTTGCCCCGGGGGTTGCCAGGTGAGGTAATAAAACACCTCCTGACTACATTGTCCAGATATTCTATATTAATAAAAGATTCACTTTCGGAAGTAAAATGTATATACAATTGGTGTTTTCCCACGAGACATATTTTAAACACTTTTTAATCTTCCAGTAAATATATACCACTATTAGTTTTATGACCTCATATATGCACGACGTAGCTCTATAATAGTTTAATAGAAGCAGTTACCCTATCCGTCATCTGCATGTTCCCATACTGATTGTTTCAGTTCACTAAAAATGGTCCTATTACCTAGTGTTTCATGTACGTAGACGATTAAGACAAGGTGTTTATCACCGTCCCCTTCCAGCCACCTGATCGTCAGACACCTTTTCCAAACCATTATGGGGAGATTTCAATCCATCATTGACAAATGTTTTGGCAAGACCTTTCTAAATGAAAGAAAGACATTGGCAATTATTCTGTATGACCTATTCCTGATGGTATGTAACTACTTCCCTCCGTTCATGTCAGGTTCTTAATTACACGAATAACTGGTGAACACATGCTATGACATGCCTAAAGATACAAAGTGTATTGGGAATAACAGTACCAAAACTGGTTTTTCTTTTTTAATCTAAGGTAAAGTTCTTCCACTTAGACTAAAATGGGCTCGTACTTCTTTACAGCATGTAGTTACCCTGCGACAAGACCCCAAGGAACACACTGAACATGGCGAGGTTTCTGTAAGTAGGCGTTTCATGTCTGAAGCATATTTCATTGATATTTGGAATCTTATATCCAGATTTAGTGAAACAACATATTTCCAAAAATGTATGCAAACGCATATATATATAGCCCTGTCATTGAGATCTGTATAGGGATTGGGGAAGGAGATCCCTTATCTCCGTTTTTGCAAAAACACTTTCTGTTATGAAAATACTCCTAAAAGTGAAATCCACAATATCATATCCTAAGGGCCTATCTGTGAACATGGCGGGACAAATCTCGATATTGGGACAATAGTTGACGGATAGCCCTTACTATGGCGATCACTTTTAGCTCAGACCATTATGTATTGTATATCATAATGGAAACTTATGTTAAAGGTCTGCACCTGTCGTTGTCACTCTGGATAATGTTTTTTTCCCTTTTATCTTATCATAGCGGAATCCTTTTGTTGGTGCTGATGGGATTATCCCTGGCTGCACGTGGAGCAAAACATCCCCATTCTGGGTACCTATACTCTGGACGCCAGTACCCCCACTATGGCTATGGACAGGGTCGATATTACCCCCAGACTCGACCGGTCTCCCCCGCCTGCCGGGGCCACCTCCCCTGTTATGACATTACACTCAACTTACTCATCGATGGACCTGGCCAGAACAGCGAGGTCCCTGCGGAGAACGGGACACACTTCAGACACTTTACCTCGTATGGTCTGAACCGGCAGCAGGTGATTGACCAGGGACGCCGGGGAGTGGCCTTTTTCCGCCAGCTCTATGGGCCCGGGGTGGACTTCACCAGCCTGCCTGATGAGGCCTTCCTCAGTGGACGTCGGATCAACAATGAGGGGGTGGAGTTCCGGCCTTTTGTGTTTGAAGCCAATGGACGGTTCAGACTTTACACGGCCAGCACCAAGAGGGACGCCCAGATCTTCAACAGGCCCATCCAAGAGGCCGGCTGGCTGGTGAGGTTCACTCGCCCATTCCAGTCTAGAGGGACATTTACCAAGGTGAGCATTGAGTGTGATTTACTACTGGTATTACTGTGGGTGAGACCAAAGCTAAGAGAAAAGTTCACCGTAGGTAAATGCTGCAGATTTATCAGAAAGATAAGCTTCAATCAACTTTTAAAAGACGAGTATGCTGTAACCATAAAATTGAGGTTGCCTTAGTCAAAACATTGTCAGTGGTTAGTACTATATTGAAAGAAATATGCAATACGACAGAATCTGATAATCAGACCACTGGCGAGTGACTCTCACTGCTGCAAAAACTTTTTGGATAGGAAGTTAAGATAAATCTGAGTTCCCTGGTTTAATGCATCTTTTCCATTAAATGTAAGGTAGTTGCAGTCGTCACCATAAAGCATGTCAGTAAACAGAAATGCAGTAAACCACACGCATCTATTCTATGTTTAACACAAACACGAGCCAAGTACATGTAAAATGTTAATAATGTGGGAATGGACAGTAGAAGGTCAGTTCATGAAATTATGCACCTTGACAAATAGGTCATTTAGGAATGAAAATTCTTTAAGAAATTCCTATAGGGCTAGTTTATGGTGTAGAATGAGGCTTCAGTGCAAACCAATGTACCTTACAGGGGTCTCTTTGAGGTCGTTTCATGGCCAGTCTTAGGGTGCGTTTCACACTAGGCGTAAGTTAAATGAGTTTCTGACCTCATTAAAGCAAAGCATGGCCACTCCCCCTCCCTTACCCCCTCAGAAGCTCAGGGCAACACATATATATTCTCTCACAAAGTGTCATATCTTCTCACCTTTGTGCCCCCACCCTGCCCTCCCCCTCAGAAGCTCAGGGCAACAAATGTTCGCGCACAAAGTGTCCTATCTTCTCATCTTTGTGCCCCTTACCCTGCCCTCCCCCTCAGAAAGTCAGGGTGACAAATATTCGCTCACAAAGTGTCATATCTTCTCACCTTTGTATCCCCACCCGTCCCCTACACCTTGAAAAGTTCAGGGCAAAAAAAGTATTTAACGTGTGCAGGACACAGGGCACAGACTAATTGCAAACGATGATTTCCTGTGAAAGGTATATACTAAATATTTGAATTGTATTAACCCTTTAGACCCAACACAAATACACCAATGAAATGCCGGATTTCACCAGGATTCCTATGGATTTCCCTCTGGATTTCCCTATTTTCCTTATAACCTATTATGTTCAAATTATTACCGACCCCTACCAATTAAAGTTATAGAATTTTGGTCTGTAGCATTGATTAGGAAATCCCATCAGCTTTTAAATGATATATTGGACGCCTTTGTATGTTAAATACAAGTCACAATATTCTCCTTGGAAAATTATGGAAAAATTATGGAAAACAGCAATTTTTCCGGGCGGCTACGGCCGGATTGGGGAGTGCAACCGTGGGCGACAATGACCAGATTGGGATTTATAGGGTTAATAACACTCTATAAATATTTAAAGTAAATTCAGATTTATTATCATACAATCATTCTGGTTGACCAAACTCTCAACCCACCTACACCCTCAAACCCTTCAATTAAGCGAACACCTCACTTAAAGACCACTTTTCCCTCAGTCCCTTGGATGGTCGCATTAGCAAGTTTCTACTGTACATCAATTGTGGACTGACCTTTGCCGTTGCATCCCATTAACCTTGATATTTTAATACATCATGAGGTATTAAATCTCATCTTGGCTATTGGTTGATAACCTTGCAGCTCATCCCGGCCAGCTCGGGTAATTTCTACGGCAGCTATGTCATCTTCCCCTGCGATGCTCCGAGCTCAACCAGCTACTACTACCAGACCCCTTGCCGCAACATCCTCAACCCGCACAACCCAAGTGCCCCGATCGTCATCTACTTCAGGAAGGCCGAGTACCTAGGCCGCTTCACCAACCCCAGCCCCTTCGTCAACTTTGATGCTATTGTGGAGCACAGCGTGTGGGGAGTGGGCAGGGAGAGGGGCATCACCATCAGCAGGCCCAACAGTGACGCCTCCGACGGCCGGATGACTGTTACATTCCCGTCCTTCCTTTAAACGGTCAATATGATCATAATGCGGTCTTAATAGGTCATCAGAGTTTCCAGTCAAAAATATTGTTACTTTAAATTGGTGATGTTTCAGGCTAGTGATTCTTTGTTTCCGTTTAGTTTTTAAAAAATTGTTCAACAAAGCTCTACCAATGATTATATGGAAAATTTGCAAAAAATACAATTCTGACCACAATAACACATATAATTCCAAGTATACAAATTATTGAGTTGTAAAATTACTCAATCGCTCATAAGTCAGGACAGATCTAACATGTCATATCATAATCGCTTCCATATTAATCAACTTTAAATGTTTATCAAAATCATCCAATGAACCTTGTCTTTATGTCACTGCATCAAAACAATTCTACATTTTTACACCCAAGTAAAAGGGGCTTCGCAATACTCTCTCCTTCTTTGTAAATTTACATCTTATCTTGATTTTGTCCGCATTCAATAATAATAAACAGGATAATTTTCCTTCCAGATTTTCTCTATTTCTACTATTTATATACATCTGCTTCTAGATGAATTGCTTTCTATGTGATGACCATTTCTCTAATTATAGCTCAGTATGTAATTCATCCACCTCATCTCTTCCGAACATGTCTTGCCTACCTAATACAATCTTTATGGCCCTGTTCTGTAATGATTGTATTTTCTTCCTATAATTCATAATACAGGAGTCTGGTATCACACTTAAATAGTCCATATATGTCATCGCAAATTGATTGCTTATCAGTAGCATAGTATTTCTATAAATATGTATATTCCATTACGCATTCTATCTTTTCATGATTCATCACTAAAACCATGAGTACACCTCATTTTACTGCCAGTCAACATAGCCTTAGTTTTTCTTTTATTTATAACAACATAGTTCATCTTTTCCCACAATGAAATCTGATCCAGTACTTTATAATATCAGCAATGCACTTTCTTCAGTATCTCTAGTTATTACCACAGTGGTATCGTCTGCATAAATATTACAAATACAGTTTTCCATATCATCATTACCATACAAATCATTAATGTATATAATGAAGAGAAGGTGCCCAAACAGGATCCTTGAATAACCCAACACAGAACTATTGCTTCACAAGATAATACACTGTTTAAAAAAATCCATAAATTTTACAGTAAACTACTGGCAACCTATGTAGTGAGTTTATACTGTAAATTTAACAGGTGACTGTAATTACTGTGTGACCGTAGTTTTTACATGTGAACACTGTTTAAGTTAAACAGTAATATATTCAGAATGTAGCCCTTCATAAAGAGGCGACAGAACAGTCGAATGAAAGGTTTGTCCAAGACACTTAATATAAGTGACTGTGCTCTCATTCACAACTATCAGTCCAAAGAAGCTTGTCCACTCAACCACATGCAGCCAACGCCTCTAGCCTAGTCCACCAGCCTGGCCCCGCTCACTCGCCCAATAGTACCCTAAGTTCGTAGTGCCGGTTACTCCACAGGGATATGCCTAACGACTTACAAACTACACTTTAAGGCTGCTGGCACTTACATCGCTATTTTACCAAGCTATGACATAGCCTCTATGCTCTCCACCCCTAGCAGAGAGTAACTCTTAGCCCTGATCCTTACTTTCTTAAAAGTTAGCTAAGATTTTACGCAGTGGACTTACACCCAAATCACTACAATCCTATGTAAAATCAGGTACCACATTTAAAGTGTTAGTCATCAGGTATCTATTATAAAGAGGTAGTCTTAAAGGGACGTTCTCGTCCGTCAGACGGCCGTATTTTGATGCGTTGTAACCCCCTGAGGACCGCGCCAATTTCGTGACGTGACCAATAACGTCGCTGGATTACGTTCCAAAAGGGCAAAACACGTCGCCGACCGTTGCGTCATAAGAATTACGTCGGCGGATGTATCTCTTTGAACTCACGGACGAGAATGTCCCTTTAAGGCTGTCTTTCCAATGCTACTTGGGACTACTTTGTCCAGATTAATGTTACATACTTATAAAAGAAGATAGCTCCATTTTCTGATTCAAAGGTATACAATTGATGTTTTCCCTCAAAGCATATTTTTAACATTTTCAATCTTCCAGTAAATGTATACTGCTATTAGTTTTATGACCTCATACTTTTCCAGTTTAATATGAGTAATTATATCCATCATCTGTATGACCTATTCCTGATGGTATGAAATTCCCCTTTCCCTCAGTTTATTTCAGGTTCTTAATTACATGGCAATCTTAAAGATCCAAAGTGTATTAGGAAAAGTAGTACCAAAACCGGTATTTCTTTTTTAATCCAAGGCAACATTCTTCCACTTAGACTAAAATGGGCTAGTACTTCTTTACGCGTTTAGTTACCCAGCGACAAGACCCCAAGGAACATGCTGAACATTGTGAGGTTTCTGTAAGTAGGCATTTCATGTTATTCTTCCAAATATAAGGTATATTAATTTAAAATTGTGTCTTTAGTTTAAATATTTTTACTTTTTCATGATTGACTTTCAGACTTTTCATCTCATGTTCCTGTTGTTATCTATATATCATTATAGTTAAGATTATTGATGATTAAAAACATTTTATCTTAAATTTAGTAAGATGTGAGAAATGCACTGTAAAACATGCCCAAACACCCTGCCAAAACTACACATTTAATATTGTTATGTATAAAACCAATTTGCGCCTCCACTATGATATTGAACGCTGGTGGTTTATTTATATATTGTTTGTGTGATAGTGGTGTTTATAGGTGTTATTACTCAATAGGGGTTAATGAATGGATAATATGGGGAACTTAATTTACTTTTAATATAATGTTAAAGTGGTAGAGAAAGTCCATGAATTGGTGCGCTCAATCCAAAACACAGACTTCGCTTGGCTGAGGTACAGTTATTGTTTATATATTGGTCTGATCATACATAGTAGCTCCCACCCTTGAGTAGCATAGTGTGAGGCTGCCACCTCGCCATGGAGGCTCCCTGGCAGGTCGGGCGCGTTAGGTTGGCTCCTGCTCCGGCTGGGCTTACACAGATATTAAAATACTGAGTGCTTTGCATACACATCACACGAGTCCCCACCGATAGAAAGGTGTTAAGACCCATGCTCTGTGTATGCTCCACACATCAGATCTACTTACAGTTTTGAGAATCCATCCCAGGATTTCCATTATCCAAATTAGGTCCAGATTATTATGTTAAGATCCCTATCTAGCCGAATATCCCTAAAAGTGTCCAGAGTCTGCCCCGAGACGAGATGATCCAAATTCCTCACACATATCTGCCATAGTCACCCTAGTGTCACCCCGAATGTCGGAGCGACATACCGTTCCCTAGCCCCTCAATCTGTCTCTCCCTCTGGCGTACGTGCTGGTGCCTTTTATATAACGCAAGTTTGAACAAACAAGTTCATTAATCATTCCAGACAGCCCAACCGACTCGCACCCTTACAGGCGCTCGTTTTCCAATGGGTGTCTGTTTCACTATGTGTTCAGGGCTGCAGGCCTGACGAATGGAAGCCACCTGTGGTTGTATGTGAATTGACCCAGAGTACACCAGCCTAGACTGGGAGACTAATGGCATCCAGGTGGTTAATGGGTATTCTGAAACCCCCATCTCGGCACAAACAACTTTCCCATTAATTCTATCTAACCATTCCACATTATAACGTAGAAAACCTTTACATATACCTACTACAATATAACTAATATTATTGCACTACTACAGTGCAGTCGACGGGGCTTCAGATGAGAGACTGGGCTCATCAAAGATGAGACCAGTTTCTCTAACCGCTCAAGATGGATTTCTAGTAAAGGTTTTCCCTTCTGGAGTAAATAAATTTCTGTACTTTTGATTTCGTGCTTTTTGCCCGGGTCAGAACTATCTACCGAAAAACGATATTATACTACCCGAGATGGGTCACCGAGGATGGAATCTCATCCCAAGTTCTTAGTGAGTGGAGCAGGGCAGCCTTTCAATCTTGATACATAATATGTGCAATAGATCGCAAATACCTCAATACAATTTTTTAACAGTGTTTCAATGATCTTCTGGTAAACAATGATTAAAACGTTCACATAAATACAATCACTCGATAAGGTACCAAACTTGTTGTTTTTAAAGAGTTCAATTCCGGTATCTATTCATTGTCCGTTAACGTAATAAGAAATGGGATTTGTAAAAATGTCTTTTTCAAAAGTGTCCAACTGTCCGAAATGAAAACACATACTCATAAGAAATATAATGCGTCTGTATAACTGAAAGAATGTTCATTTCATTTTGGTCTTCTTCCGTCCGCTTGATTCCTTTTCCTGGTTTGTCCATCACCAATTTGTACCAATAATAATAATCACACAATCATGCTTAGAGAGCAAACACTAGATCGTTTGTCCACAACACCAGGCCGTGGGGCAACCCCCGAGTGATAGTGGCTATCGTTGGATGCCCACTCTTGGTACCGCAAATGACATTGCTGAGGTCCCGTGATGTCGCCATACGACACCCCCTCAGTGCCGGGTGTGCTGCCCCCCAGTCCGATGAAGTGTCCACAACCATAGTCAAACACAACTCAAAAGTCAATAAGCATATCAAACAGGTCTCAAACAGTTCCTTTCAGATGACAATGTGGGAAACCACATACGTCCACCGATAAGTAGCATCGACGAGTTAAAAGAAAACTTTCAAAAGTGAAGTTAGAGACTTATGGCTATCCGGAATACTTCACAACATTTGCAGTCCGAACAAGGTAGCTCGTAACACAGCTAAAGGTTTTCATGTGATTTTCCGTGAATAAATGCCAAATAACAGACAAAATGTTATAATTTTGTAGTCAGTCCAGAATCTCTTTTCCCTAAAATATGGGTAACAAATTTCAGAACACAATTTTGAAAACTTTTAAATTTTCTTGATATGGTTTCCATGGTTACCCATCTGAGACGCTCCAAAACATTCCACTGTGAACATTTCCCTATGTTGGAAATATTTGGAAAATTTTGTCCAATTCGGATTCTGTACCAAATTCAGGTCTAAAGACAATTTCACCTTTAAAATTCAATCATTTCCAGTATTTGTCAGCCAAATATTGCTATTAAGGTAGTCTAAATTTGCCAAATCGTGAATTCGCAAATTTTCATATTGTTTTCCAATTACTTCATAGAAAAGTAAGAATATTTTGCTACGTGATTATCAATCCATTGGTATAGAACCATAGTAACAAAAATATTTATGATACAGTGTTCGAAATCAAGGCCACATCCCGCGCCCGGTGTGCACGACTTGGCATAAGGGCTCCTTTTTTTTTTTTTTTTTTTTTGAGCCACGCACCTCGTGTGTGCATGCCTTTAGTTAGAATACCGTTACATAGTGACGTCTAATGGCGAATGAAGGCTAATGAAGAAAATGGCGGGTGCCTAATCTTGGAACCCTGTGCACCCAGCGTGTGCACAAAATAATTCCCTAACTCTGAACACCGATGATACTAAGCTGCAAATATGCAAAGTAGACCTCTCTGGAGAATACAAACTTCCTTTAAATGATGCTCTAGGGCACCTAGCTTCCTAAAAGGTTATCTCTCAAAACTCCAAAATCTAAGACCAATATATCTCTATAACCACATGTAATTTCGTAATTTCGTAATTTTACAAGTCCCGATGAGTTCCCCTCAAATTTGAGGAGCTCAAGATTTCCTCGGACTGGTTTTACAAAACATATACTAAAATTAAAACATTCCACTTAAACTAAAGTCCAAAAATGTACAATTTCATTTAGGGTTTTGCAGAAAAATAAACCAAATATATGTCAAAATTAAGACATTAAGCACAACAGTCATTACTTTAGCCTGTGTTGACCATGCAAAAAATAAACAATTAGTGTCACTTCCTTATTCATTCAAGTTGACTCTAAAGTTCACAAAAATTTCACGGATAAACATTCTGAGGATTTTCCTTCCAGAGTCAGTTCTACATTTAAAATGTCTGAAATAACTTGGCACGTTACCAGGGTGATAGGTCATACAGCTTGACTGGGTTTGTCGCAATGGACGCCGTGTTCATGATCGGCGGAAGCTGCATATGCAGACCTGTTGGGTTGGTCTGTTGGAGAAGCGGGGTGGCCAGCACAGGCCATGAGGCCAGGCCATTCAGGGCGGGTGTCCGGCCGATGGTCGGGTACGGATGCACCTGCGGCTGCTCAAGAGGGATCGTTAAGAATGGCACGTGGGCTATCATCCCGTTGGCGTCGCAAGATGCCAAGTATGTGCAGATGGTCGCTCTTCGCAGGACCATCGGCGGCGCACTGGCCCACCGAGGCGGTCCCCGCGTCTGAGGCTGCAAGTGCGACTGTGATAGGGTTGTGGCTGGGGAGGAGCCGGCTCTCGCTGTCGTCCTGTTGTCTGCGGCCCCCCTGTCACGGCCCCCCTGTATGGGTGAACCCCGGTCGCTGAGGGTGTTGTCTGGGCAAGAGGGCTGTAACCATACACCATCAGCAGGGGCACGTGTTGGAGCAGGCGACGTACCGAGGCGTCAGCAGGGTTCGGCGGGGGCATTGCTCGTAATGCCTCCCGGTCTTCCCCGGTGTGAGCTGTCGGCTGAATGTTCGTCACTCGTGTCCCCGAGGGGAGTTGCTGGTAGGGTTCGTCGACCCCTGGGGTGAGTGGCTGTGAGCGTCCCATGGTCACCTCCCACGGGTCGAGTTGTTGTCGTCCTTCGTCAGCCATCCTGTCCCTCGTGCCTCGCTGAGCGTAGTTGGACCACGGCTTCTGATTGGCAGGTTAACCGGATGTTGTGGGTGCCCACACGGTTTGTTTGTAGACACTGTGCCACGTGGGTCGTGGCGTGACGATTTGTTGACAGTCCTCCGCGCAGCCAGACGGGGTAGGCCCAGGCGTCCAGTCATAAGCCAGGAGCTGGCCCACCATCTAGTTGTTCTTTTATTTCTATTATTATTTTTTTTACAAGAGAGACAAAAGCTAGAGGAAGTGGTTGACTGCCACTTCCCCGGAATGGGAGGTCCGGCGTTATTCTGGCCAATTTGAACTCCCATGCCCTACTTTAAGTTTAGGATTGGTCCAAACGCTGTCGAGGTGGTGGTGCTGGCTGAAGATGGTGAGGCAGTGGACCCCACACGGCCGATGCAGCGGGTATCCAGCGAACCAGGGCCCGAATCGTCAGTGGCCTAGCAGGTTGTTCGGCGGATGGCGGCGGAGCTCCCGCGGGTCTCATGGTCAACCGCCGAGCTGGGAGCTGAATTGTCGGCAGCCTAGCAGGCTGCCCGGTGGACGATGGTCGACCCCAGGGTGGCCCCGCAGGGGGGTGGCCCACCCAGGACCGACCCGTCGGTGCCTCAGCAAACTGTCCGGTGAATGGCGGCAGAGCCCTTGTGGGCCCTGTGGATTCATGGGAGGCCACCGAGCCAGGAGCCGAACTGCTGCCCAGTGGACGATGGTCAATCCCTGGAGGATGGTCAATCCCAGGGTAGCCATGCAGGAAGCTGGCAAACCCAGGACCGAACCGTCGGCCACTTAATGAGTTATCCGGTGGATGGTTGCGGAGCCCAGGGTGGGCCGACAGGAGGTCGTCAAACCAGTCCTGCCGTTCCGAGCTGCACCAAGGTACGCTGCACCTGTGTGGACGTCCAGCCTCACACCAGCAAGGTGTGATTCAATTGTCCCGGAGGGTCTTGTTTGTTTGTTGGGGTTAGTTTAACGTCCAGCCAACCCTTATGGGTTCTTTACAGACTGCACAAGGTAATACTTTTCAGCTTATATTACGCCACGAGGGCGGATGACCGAATATATGATATAGTTTAGGAGAAACCTGCCACCGGGTGCAATACCCTACTCGTTGTGAAGAGTGGCAGGGGTCTTTCGTGTGTAATGTAGCATAGTTTGTTTGCTTTTTTTTTTTTTTTTTTTTTTCATTTTTTTCATCTTGTGTTTTGTAGGCGTGAAGTTCTTCACCCTAGGCGTAGTATTTATACCCCGCACTATATGCGGCACGAGCGAGTGCTAGTCGCGTTGTATTCACTAGTCTGTCGTTGAAGTTGCCGCGCTCAAGGCAATCCGTCTCTGTAGCCTTGAGGTGTATTTTGATCGTAGGATCGTAATATTTTGATTGTAGTTTTGATTGAGTTAATGTAAGTTCGTCTTATTTGGCCTAGTCGTTGTTTTATATCAATTTCAGTTTGTTTTGTAGTTCAATAGTTTTTATGTATAAGTCCATAGTTGAATAATTTTGATGCACTGAATTTGTAGTTTAATGAGTCTGTTCACAAGAACACTCGGCTCTCACTGTGGCCGAGCGTCTCTGCATCTTGGCAACCTGCGCAGAACACGACAAACTAGTTGGTTTACGAAGGGGTGTGCCGGCAGTTGGCGTTGTGGCCCACCAACCAAGAACTTTTACAGTCTACCAGCGACGAGGTCCGCATCCAGAACTACGGATCTCCTGCTCTTGCCCATTGGTACGTGAGTTCTTTGCTCATAATGGGTAATTGGGTAGGAGGGAGTGGTGAGGACTCTCCCTGTATGGGGCATTTTTCGCCTAGTGGGCATGGGCAAGAGGATAATTTGTATTTCCGTGATTCAGACATTTTAGAGGCCCTTTCCTATCGATTTTTGCTTTTTTAAAACCACCGCACTGGTGCGGGATCAGACCGTACTGAGCTCCTGGGAGGACATGGGCCTCGCCTTCTCTCCGAGGGAAACCCTTTTAGGCTTGGGAACGGTAAAAATCTTTGGGTGACATGGACTTTTAGGGTATTCCCGCAGAGAGCCAGGAGTAATAGGTGACGGTGGGATCTCGAGGGGCTCTTCTGGTGCTTTTCCTTGAAGGTTTTATGAAACAGCAGCGGATTCCTCCTACCCGGGCTCCTTGTTGCTTTCCAGGTAGGACAGAATTACACACAGGCCACGTGTGCAAGTTTAAGTTCATGACGAACTCCGGGGCGTAACACCTAAGTTTGTTTTTACCCAACCAAGAGCCTGCCACCGACATTCGTCAGAGCTCCCCGTGGTTAGGGCCCCCCCTGCAACGGGTTCGGATGCGACCCGCCCGGGCTTTCCTGGGGTTGGTTCTGCCGCTGTTTGTTTGTGCACGTTTATTTAGGCAGTTTTCCGTTTCATTTCGTTCAGTTCAATTTCATTTCATTTCATTTAGTTCAGTTTCATTTCATTTCATTTCATTTAGTTCAGTTGCATTTCATATCATTTCATTGCATTTCGTTTTATTTGTTTTCTGCTCTTCTTTTCTTTGTTCTTGTGTATATATATATATCTCGTTTCACTTTTTGTTTTTACGGGATATCAAGGAACGTAAGCATTTTTCTTTTTTTTTTAAATTCTCTCTCTCAAAATTTTGAAATAATGGTCAAAATAATGGTCTAACAAGGAAGTCCATTCCACGTTGACAAGGGAAACCAGTTTCACTGCGTTATCTACTGTATTTCTTTCTTTCTGCTTCTGTGACTATGTAATTTGATTATGTAATTTGGCTTCTCTCTCAGTGCGCACACCTCAAGTGTGACAGGGCGATATATGTTTTCGCGCCTGTGGCATATTGCCGCACTGCTCATAGGCGTCCCTCAATTTGCACAGGAGCAGGGGCCAGCGAGATCTCCCCAGCGCCCCTGGAGGGAGTTCCTGTCTCCAGCCTCCTTACTGCTAGATTATATTATTGATAATATAATACAAGTGATGAAATATTGGCCAAAATATGAAAAGTGGCCTAAAACCATGCAAAATCTGTCATTTTATGCAAAAAGAAAATATTATGTTGGCACAAAACCAATTTTGCAACTATTATGAACGTAGCCAAAATTATAATTTTTGTGAATTATATTATAGTTTTTCACTAATGAGAACATTTATATAATTCCGAATGGTCTGCCAAATCTGTATATTGTCACATGTTTATTCTATTGAAATACTATTGTTTTTCATCTGTTTTGTTTTCGATTTGATTTGATTTGATTTTTTTTTTTTTAAACTTTCTTTAAGTTACTAAAGGAAATTTCTCTTTCTCAAAAATATGAAACTTACCATGAGTTTTCTCGGCGGTTTCCCCTGCTAAAGGATTGACCACTCATTCGGAGAAAACGAAGCCTGGGGTAAATGTCATACAATAGTCACCTTTCTTGTTCTTCCAGTTCTGTCTCACATTTCTCTATTTCCATCAGTCCGGTCCTTCATTATTTCTTATGTGGCTCTGAGTCATTCTCATCTTGCAAACCGGCTTTATCAACGACCTGTGCCGCGAACACCCTATCGCTAGCTAACATTTCCTTCTCACCATACCATTAGTATTTTAGGAAGGTTGCCACTTGGCTCCTATGGTTGGGCGCTATGACTTCAGGCTCACAAATAAACAATGTATTTCCCATTTAATATCCCTAGGTTACTTTCTAAGGGATTTATGATTTTCAAAATCAATTATTTTCTACTTTCATTCATTCTTTCAGCACCACGGATGAGGGTATGGAGTGTCCACCCCTTTTTTGTATACATATTTTACC
This sequence comes from Lepidonotus clava, assembly GCA_936440205.1. Taxonomy (NCBI): domain Eukaryota; kingdom Metazoa; phylum Annelida; class Polychaeta; order Phyllodocida; family Polynoidae; genus Lepidonotus; species Lepidonotus clava. The sequence goes on from OW387140.1 coordinate 16,160,184, forward strand.
TTCTCCCTTTTCCCTTTTCCCTTTTTTATTATTTTTTTTCTAACCTCCCTGTTCCTTATTACACTATTTCATTCTTATAAGATCATACCCTAAACCGTTTTCCCTTATCATGTGATAGTCAAGTTGCCCAATCTACCACCCTATTCCTTTTTCGCTTTTAAGTGTTGTACCATTTGGTTCGTTTTCCCTTTTCCTTTTTTTGTATTTTTTCAAATTTCGACCTTTTCCTTTTTTTCAATTTTCTCTTTTCAAATGATTCCTCCCACCATTAGGCACGCCCCCTAATTATCATAGGCCCGCCCCCTAATCATCTGGGTGCTTAATCATGAGTCAATTAATTTCCAGCAACAAGCTATTTGTGGTTGCGATAGTGGCTGCCAGGGGGAGGCAGTAGTCATACTAATGAGATAGGGGGCCTGATTTTGTGAGTAGGATAAGGAAATGGGAAAATGGAAAAGGGAATACGTAGATAGCTTTGCATTTTGTAAACCGTTTTCCGTTTTCTCAATTTTGTAAAAAAAAAAAAAAAAAAGTGTTATAACCAGGACAAGGCTAAAGGGGGGCAGAAAATGACACCTACCCTGTTTTCTCATAAAAATACGAAATATGAAAATTTGTAAAATGAGGAATTGCAAGTGGGTCATAGTGGACCATAATTGGTTATTTGGAAAAGAGAACAGGTGAAATAAAGGGTTGGCCGGACCATACCCTGACCACCACGTGAGTGGTGACCATGAGTTCATAAAATCTCCATATAAGCACTACCACTTCAAAATTCAAAATGTCTTCCTAACATTAAGTTATACTAAAAACCTGAATTTACATTTTCTGTTGCCCAATGATTAGTTCTTCATAAATATATGTAATTTCGTCCATGAACAAAGCCAATACATTATTGTATTTTCTTGTGGATTTTATGGATCATTTGTTTTATTTTCTTGATATGATTAGGCTGCTGTATTTTTGTATATGTACTATGATGCATTTTCTACACAATATATAATTTGGTAAAAAAACATGGAAATTGTTAAAAATTTACACCAATTTTATTCAATTGATAAGAATCAATTTGTTGCTTATAATACCTGAAAAAAGAATATTTGCAGGGCCCAAATTTAAAAAAGTTACATGACTTGATTTAAATGAAAAATGTGATTTTGGTTGAAAAATGTGTCAAAAATAGTACATTTTAAGGTATAAATTCTAAGATATTCATATAATTCACTTAAAAGTAGGGTTCCGATTAATGGTTTGATTAAGACACATCCATTGAGGCTCTGATAGAATGGCTATTACTTATTTATGCAATTTTACGAATGAAATTATGAAAATCAGGTCTGTGGCCCCGTTTCGTGAGAATCAACCTTATACTTTATGGGGACCGTTACAACTCTCAATTTAATAGAAACAAAGTCATTTAACCAGGAAACTCTGATCAGATTGAACTTAACTCCCTATCCAAAATTAAGCATTTTAAAAACGGTTGAAGTGCCCTGCAGCAGTGATAGTCTCTCTTAAAGGCAATGGCGCTATTATAGATCTACTGTTCAAATCTTTTTGATACTTTCCAGAATAAAAGTTATACCCTCATAGATCTCAAAAATGCATAGAAAATGATATGTCACCGTGGTAACTTTTGAAAACTCTTGAAATCTTAATATTTACTGAAAATTTAGATATGGTCAAAATTAATGATGATGGTGTGGGGAAATGATAATACTTCTCATAAAACAAGTTTTATATCCATGTTGTGGTCTATGGGGCCCAAGTGAGGTCCGGCGGGGTAACATTGGGAGTCAGGGGGGGTGGGGTGCTGGGTCTGTAAGGGGTGTTGGGAAGTGGAACCGGTTAGGAGTTCTATAAGAAAAGTTGTGGATAGACGGAGGTGGCAGGGGCCACACTACCCAGTCTGGTTGATGTGAGGGATGGTCGGGGTTGCTCCAAGCGGCGGCAGGGACCACTCTGCTTGGCAGTTTTCACGTTGGTCCTGACCGGTTCTGTCGATAGTTGCAGGGGAGGGAAGTTTTTTATTTTGTGGGTGGGGCTCGGATCACTGGGGGAGGCCTGACCTCTCTGGAGCCTGTCCTACGCGGTCCAGGTCGCATCAGAGATTGTATAGGCTAGGTGTTGCCCCCTAGCTGTCCTACACGGTCCAGTCTAGGGCTAGGGTCCCCCTAAGGGCAGACCAGCAAAGGGGGGAAGTGGGCGAAATTTTCAATTATTGGGATTGACCAAAACATCTACCCCAGGTCCGTCTTACAAAGTCCGGACCCTGATGTTGAGGGGCGATGTCAAGTGGCTGTCACGGTTTCGGTAAATACCTCATCAGGCCGTTTTCATGGTTGAATTTCACGGTGTCCACATAGGATCTTAGGGTATACTGAGTGCATTTGCATTGGCTAATGGCAAGTTGAAGTGTCTGGAGACTTCAGTCTTCGTTGGGTCTTTCATGATATAGTGGAAGTGGGATTGGAAGCGTTTCTTCACGCTATTCTTTGTTTGACCTACATACTGCTTCCCGCATTTTTTGCAGCCAATTGCATAAACCAGATTGTTGCTATTGCAGTCAACCTGCTGGTGGGTGAAGTACTTCTTACCTGTCACGTGCGATTTGATTTTCCCGGTTCTGTTTATTCTAGGGCAATATCTGCACATTTTGGTCACGCATGTCTTCCTGTGCTTTGACTCATCGTGGACCTGATCGTCGGGTGGGTCTTTCAGTCTGGCCCGGACCAGGATGTCTTTCAAGCATTTGGATTTCCGATGACCCACCTTGAAGTCCCTACTGTGTAGGTGACAGGTAGATGCGGACCTGTCTAGGAGGTCCCAGGTCTTGCCGACTTGGTCTCCGAGTTGTTTGTTTGTGGGATTGTAGGTTGTTGTGAGGAAGAAGGGTAGTTAATCTTTCTTCATGGCTTTTCTGGGGGGTTGGCTAAGGAGGGTTTCCCTGTCTGTGTCCGCTGCCTTCCGAAAGGATTCGATCAGGAGTTGATCCGGATATCGTTTCTGGATAAGGAGGGCAGCTTTATTGGCACAGTTCGACACGAAGTCTGTATCCTTACTACAGATACGTCGTAATCGTAAGAATTGTCCATATGGGAGACCCTTCTTGCAGTGATAAGGGTGGGCGGAGTTGAACGGTAGGAAGTTATTCCTGTCCGTTGGTTTGCAATAGAGGTTGGTGGTCAGTGACTTGCCTTCTAATGCCACCATGGTGTCAAGAAAGTTAACCTGGGAAGTTGATTGTTCAACTGTGAACTTAATGGACTGGTGCGCCTTATTTAGATGCTCTGTGAATTTATACAACTCCTGTTCACCATGTTGCCAAATGCAAAAGACATCCTCTATGTATCTGAGCCATATTTTCGGCTGGAGGGGGTAGGTATAGACGTGTTTATCTTCGAAATCACTCATGAAAATATTGGCATATGAAGGGGCTACCTTGGTGCCCCTGGCGGTGCCACCTATCTGTAGGTAGTTGGTGTTGTTAAATTGGAAGTTATTCATAGTGAGGACCTGGCTCAACATTTCCAATAGTGAGAGGTTGCTTGGTTGTTGGCCCAGTGCCCAATGTCTGCACAGGGCCTGGTATGCTGCGTTGCAACCTTCATCATTTGGGATGTTGGTGTACAGTGAACTGACGTCCAGGGTGAGTAAGGTCTCATCACCTGTGATGTCATCTAACGCGGCTACCTTATTAAGGAAGTCGGTTGTGTCACGTACATAGGATGTGCCCGTTTGGACAATCGGCGCCAGGAAATGGTCAACGAATGCCGATATTCGTTCGGTCGGACTTTCGTTTGCTGACACTATCGGGCGACCCGGGGCTGGCGTGGTGCCCTTGTGGATCTTTGGTAAAAGGTAGAACTGAGCCGTCCACGGTTCACTTGTAAGCAAAAAGGACTGGACTTTCTGTGTGATTTCTCTACGTAGCCTCATGTTCTCTAAGTGATCTTCTACTCTCTTATTGTGAGTCTCGGTTGGGTCGTTTTGGAGCTCTTTATAGAACTTTGGGTCTTTGAGCTGTCTCTCGCCTTCTTTTATATAGTCTTGTCTATTTTGTAGGACGACTGCCCCTCCTTTGTCAGCCTGCTTGATGACTATATCGTTGTTGTTGGCCAGTCCCTTTATGGCCTTCCTCTGGCTGGTCGGTAGGTTGTATTTGGTTGGGGGGTCTAAAGAGCAGTTGAATCTATCTAAATCTCGTCTAATGTCGCCGAGTTGAGGTTCCCCCGGAGTGGGACAGAACTTGAGACCCTTTTTTAGGAGGTTGATTTCATCTTCATTTAGGGTGTGGTCAGAAAGGTTGATGACGTTATCAAGCTGGGGAGTATTTTCGAGGGAAACCTCGGTGAGTTGAATGAAGGAATCTACCTTTTGGTGGAGGGAGGTGTTGTTGGGGGTAGCATCAGTCTCATCCTCTGTTCCCTCGGGGGGTCGCTCTTTATTAAAGAAGTCGGGAATGCAGCATTGTGTTTTAGAGACAGATTCACGTTTATTGGGAAGGTAAACATCTGTTCTGTCTCTGGGGTCTCTTAATATTGACCGTACTGATGGGGCTTCTGGCGCGTCTCGGGGTACGTCGGACTGTATCCCAAAGACACATGTAGCTATTGTATGTTTAACATAAGTTTACATGAGCCAAGTACATGTAAAATGTTATAATTTAGTAACGACAATGACAATGAGTTTATTCACAACCTCACATAAGAGGCATGGGAATATATATATATATATATATATATATATATATACACAGTTGGTACATGTAACGGTTATAGGTATGGTTGCATATTCAAGGTCCACAGTTCTACTTGTGTGTAATTTGTATCCCTATAGAAGGGGAATTTACATCGATGTTGCACAACAGCACCAAGTTTAATTTCAGCACCCAGATATAATAGGATGCTAGAATGAGATAAAACGAGACCTAGAGTGAGATTCTTAAGGTATGTGTCCAGATAGCACCTGCTGTTAGCACCAGTCTGGTTTTCAGCTTACGATACAGTTATTCACATTGACTAGTTTCTTAAGAGTCTCTAATAATATAGTAGTAATACTAATTATGATAACACCTGGGAGTTTTTTGTTTTTCACATAGCTTGACTAGTTAGTTTAAACAATGATACTGAATTGTAGGTCATTACTGTAGTAAGGGGGACTAGTGTTTCTTTGGTTAAAGAAATTTGCAGGCTTCCATGACCCTGTGAACAAAATAAATTGATATTGAGAGCCTAGGTTCCACATTACTAGTTTCAAACAATCCAGTCATTCTCAACTCTGGTTGGCCTTGGAGGTACCTTTTGTCTACAAGGTTGGACCATTAATTCTGGAAGTAGCTACAGTCAAATAGGCATAGTGATATTCATCACCAACACTCTTGTTTTGACATAGCATGCAGTCTGGCTTCCCTGTTTATTCCTTTGTGGCACCCAGTTGAGATGGGCAGTCTATGGTTACCAGTCCAGTAATGGATAATTGAAGAGTCATAATTATGCGCCTTTACAAATAGGTATTTTAGGAATGAAAATTCTTTCAGAAATTCCTTTGGGGTTCATTTATGGTGTAGAATGAGGCTTCAGTGCAAACCAATGAACCTTACAGGGGTCTCTTTAAGGTTGTTTTAATTTATGGCCAGTCATAACCCAAGGTTATTGATGTGCACTCTCTATTCATAATCTAAATGCTTATCCATTGTGGACTGACCTTTGCCATGGAATCCCATTAACCATGATATTTTGATACATCATGATGTATGAATCTCATCTCTGTTATTGGTTGATAACGTTACAGCTCATCCCAGCCAGCGCAGCCAACTTCTACGGCAGTCAGCTTATCTTCCCCTGCGATGCTCCGAGCTCCAATAACTACTACTACCAGACTCCCTGCCGCAACATCCTCAACCCGCACAACCCACGTGCCCCGACCGTCATCTACTTCAGGAAGGCCGAGTACCTGGGCCGGTTCACCGACCCCAGCCCCTTTGTCAACTTTGACACCATCGTGGAGCACAATGTGTGGGGGGTGGGCAGGGAGAGGGGCAACGCCATCCGCAGGCCCAACAGTGACGCCATCGATGGTCGGATGACCGTTACCTTCCCTTCCTTCCTTTAAACTGGTCATTATGATGCAGTCTAAATAAGGGACATTTCACAGTGGTCATCGGAGTTTCCAGTCAAAGATATTGTTACTTTAATTTGGTGATGTTTCAGGCTAGTGATTCTTTGTTTTTGTATATTTTTTTTTTTATTGTTCCAAAATCATCTCTCTATTACAAAGCTCTACCAATGCTTATATGGAAAATTAGCAAAAAATACAATTCTGACCACAATAACACATATAATTCACCCTACCACGGATAGCTTATTTACAGTATTTTAAGCACCTGCAGGCTAATTTTGACCAACTTTGTCGACAAGATCCCTGGAAAAACTATAGAAAATGAAAGAATAATTGTGATGTTTCTTCCTATAATGAATGGATTTATAAAAAACTTATAGAATATGTAATATATATGGATATAAATTTTAAAGATAATTTTCATTAGATTTTCTTCATGTCATACTAGAAATAGTTACATGATTAAGGAAAATTCCTATGTTAAAGCATTGTAATTTGTCGACATTTACCCAGCATGCATCCTGATTAAGGCTAACCTGCAGGTAAAAGTCAAGAAATTGTCTATCCGTGGTGGGCTGAATTCCAAGTACACAAATTATTGAGTTGTAAAATTTCCCAATCGCTCATGAGTCAGTACAGGAGTGACGACCAAAGAAATTCCACGCATCTAAACGTGTCTACAAGATGCTCCAGAAAACGAGTACGCATCTAAAAAATGATGCGTGAAAATGCAAAAAGGATGCGTGATGGATTCGTGGAGGAAAATGTCGATATAAAAACATGTTTTAAGTATAAATATTTATGTAAAATAGTTCACTATATCTATTAGAAACAAATTGCAATTTAATGAAAGTGTTTTTAGCCCCCAAAAAATGTCACGAATCTAAAATTTTGTGTTTTTTCACGAATCCAAATATTGGAATCGTGGACATAAGATTCGTGAAATTTCTTTGGTCGTCACCCCAGATCTAACATGTCATGTCATAATCGCTTCCATATCAATAAACTTTAAATGTTTTTCAAAATCATACAATGTATCTTGTCTTTGTGTCACTGCATCTAAACAATTCCACATTTTTACACCCAAGTAAAAGGGGCTTCGCAATACTCTCTCCTTCTTTGTAAATTTACATCTTATCTTGATTTTGTCCTCATTTCTTAACACTAAACCAGGTCATTTTCCTTCCAGATTTTCTCTATTTCTACTATTTATATACATCTGCTTCAAGATGAATCACTTTCTACATGATGACAGTTTCTCTAATTTTAGCTCAGTATGTAATTTATCCATCTCATCTCTTCCAAACCTCTCTTGCCTACCTAATACAATCTTTATGGCCCTCTTCTGCAATGATTGTATTTTCTACAATTCCTACAATTCATAATACAGGAGTCTGGTATCACACTTACATAGTCCATATATGGCATCACAAATTACTTATATATGAGTAGCATAGTATTTCGGGGAACAATATTTTGTAAGGATATTTTGTCCTCTTCAATTGGTTTTCAAAACGTAACTTTTTATCAATTATATACCCTAAATATGTATATTCCGTTATGCATTCTATCTTTTCATGATTCATCACTAAAATCATGCGTACACCTCATTTTACTGCCAGTCAACATAGCCTTAGTTTTTCTGTTATCTATAACAACACATTTCATCTTGCCCCACAATGAAATCTGATCCAGTACTTTCATAATATCAGCAATGCACTCTCTTCAGTATCTCTAGTTATTACCACAGTGGTATTGTCTCCATAAATGTTACAAATACAGTTTTCCATGTCAACATTAGTAGGCTAGACGAAGGCATGTGTGTGTTCCCGTGTCAGGACCACTAATGAACAAAGGCTGGTTGATTTCTGGTCAGGTATTTGGATTTTCCCTCCAAATAGACCAGACAGACATTATCTGTCTTTTCATTGGTCAGTTTTGTGTACTCCAATGTGTACCTGTCCCTCATTGGTGGAGGGACCTGGTTTGACTGTGTCTGAGTATGACTCAGATGTAATGAAACTAACTAAAAAATCAGTATAAAAGATAATTAATGGTGAAGGTAATGAAAAATTAAAGTCACATAGTCTTATTGGACAGAAAGTGTATTAGTGGTTTCGCTGATTAGGGCTCATCAGCTGAGCTTGGGAAGCATAGTTGTGTGTCATTGTCTGTATCTGAGTTTCACTCAGATGGTTATAGGAACCAGTGGTCAGTGTCCATTAGTAGTAGGGACCTAGTAGGCTGCCACCTGGTGTGATTTTCCACAACTAATCTGTCTGTTTTCACTGTATAAAACAGTGTATTAATTTCAACCTTTTTATTTACATCAGTAAATAATGGGTGTCTTTGTTCATGAGTGATCATATGGCAGGGGTCCTAGTGGGTATATATTATTTTGAAAAAATAATCTATGGATTGCCCATAAAAAAGAATTTCCATGTCAACATTACCATAAAAATCATTAATGTATATAATGAAGAGCAGTGGCCCTAAACAGGATCCTTGAATAACCCCACATGGAACTATTGTTTCACCAGATAATACACTGTTTAAAAAAAAATCCATTAATTTTACGGTAAACTACTGGCGACTTATGTTGCCAGCTTATACTGTAAATTTAACAGGTGACTGTAATTACTGTGTGACCGTAGTTTTTACAGGTGAACACTGTTTAAGTTAAACTGTAATATACTCAGAATGTAGCTCTTCATAAAGACGTGACAGAAGAGTCAAATGAAAGGATAATGTTTATCAAGTCCAAGACACTTAATATAAGTCAATGTGCTCCCATTCACAACTATCAGTCCAAAGAAGCTTGTCCACTTAACCACATGCAGCCAACGCCCCTAGCCTAGTCCACCAGCCTGGCCCTGTAAACTCGCCCAATAGTAACCTGAGTTTGCAGTGCCAATTACTCCACGAGGATATGCCTAACGGCTTACCAACTACACTCCAAGGCTGCTGGCACTTACATCGCTATTTTACCAAGCTATGACATAGCCTCTATGCTCTCCACACCTAGCAAAGAGTCACTCTTAGTCCTGATCCTTACTTTCTTAAAAGTTAGCTCAGATTTTACGCAGTGGACTGACACCCACATCAGTACAATCCTATGTAAAATCAGGTACCACATTTAAAGTGTTAGTTATCAGGTATCTATCATACTGAACTATAGTAGGTTAATTATCCGTTAATTTTAGGTTCACTTTATTAGTTGATTTGCCTTATGGATAATAGCTAGCTCCTATCGTAGTCTCCACCTCGTTTGACCGCTGTCGTCCAATACATAATAATAGTTCCATATTATGTAAGACATAACACTTGCATGAAAGGATGTTCTTTATTCATTCCTGTGTTATTGTACTTCCTTGACAAGATCTCAATTGACAATGAACAGCTCCAAGGATGGAATCCCCTCAATCACACTCAGTCAACGCTCCCGCCAACTAAACAGTCTATCAGCTTCTATTCCAATTCCAGGACTCGGCTTCTAGATCACAACCTTTCCCGGATGGTTACTCACAACAATGTTCAGTTAACTCTGACTCAGCACCGGTGATGTATGCCTCTTATGTATGGTGATACTGTACATGTCATACCTAGACTCCTCCTTACTCCAAGACACTTTGACAAGGAGTTATAGCTAAGGTGTGCGCTGATGTAAACACTACGCTAAGCTTACAGAGCATGGACTGACCATCCGCGTCAGTACAATACAGCGGTAGTCTTAAGACTGTCGTTCCAATGCTACTTGGTACTACGTTGTCCAGATTAATATTTCATACTTATAAAAGAAGATTTTTGGAATTAAAAGGTATACAATAAGCCCATCCCACATTTGGTACATCCCAGGGTTGGACAAGGGTTGGAAGAAATTACCATATAAGCCATCCTTGTCTCCTAGAGTTGGGATTCCTGAAATAAGTAAGAATTGTTATTTTCTATATCCCCAAGTACTGCTCAAACATTATAATTTCTTAAATGTCATCAATTTATCTGGCAACCAAATTGCTTTGATTAGTTTTGTTTTATGCAGCTGTCTTCAGGGAATAAGCATTGAAGCAACTTTGAAAATATTTCATGGTCAATTCTAGTGATAGTGTAAACTAGGATTGGCTTATTGATGTTTTCCCATGAGACATATTTTTAACACTTTTCAATCTTCCAGTAAATGTATACCACTATTAGTTTTATGACCTCATACTTGTACGAAATAGCTCCATAATAGTTTACTATGAGTGGTTATATCCATCATCTGTATGACCTATTCCTGATGGTATGTGATTACCCTTTCCCCTCCGTTCATTTCAGGTTCTTTTTTACATGGCAATCTAAAAGATACAAAGTGTATTAGAAAAAGTAGTACCAAAACCGGTATTTCTTTTTTAATCCAAAGCAACATTCTTCCACTTAGACTAAAATGGGCTGATACTTCTTTACAGCATATAGTTACCCAGTGACAAGACCCAAGGAACATGCTGAACATGGCGAGGTTTCTGTAAGTAGGCGTTTCATGTTATTCTTTCAAATATAAGGTATAACCAACTTGTAAGTCCCGTTTCCTTAGGGGCTGTTTCACACTGGTCATAACTTTAAAATTGTGTCTTTAGTTAAAATATTTTTACTTTTTCATGATTGAGTTTCAGACTTATGATCTTATGTTCCTGTTGTTATCTATATATCATCATAGTTAAGATTATTGATTATTAAAATCATTTTATCTTAAATTTAGTGAGATGTGAGAAATGCATTTAGGATTCCCCCCCCCCCCCCCCCACTGTAAAACACGCCCAAACACCCTGCCAAAACTACATGTTTAATATTGTTATGTATAAAACCCTAAGGCTCACCTTGATTTGGGCCTCCACTATGATATTACAATATATATCAGTACGTGTTTTATGGCAAGTCTCAAAAAAGTATTAACGGCTTTGACCAGAAAAATAATTGTGAATTATTTGATCAGGCCAATTAATTCAGGTTTCAACTTTGATCTATAATATTATGTCTTGAACACGACCATAATTTTTTATTGAGACTACACTTATATAGGAATATATAACTGATGTGCACCCCTGATTAATCATGCATACAGTCAGTGGTGAGGGACCATCACCACCCATAGACTTTTCTGTGAGCAGAGCTGACTGGGGCTGCTGTCATAATTATAGGGGTGAGGTTATATCCTGAAGGAAACATCCAAGGATGGCCTTACTTAATTGTTTTAGTTTTTGATAATAAATATTAAAATTGGGCTATTTGTAAAGAGGAACATATTTCATTGATATTTGGAATCTTATATACAGATTTAATGGAACAACTCATTGAACTATGGGGTTTACTTTACGCATGAAAGATTAGTCTACATTCAGCTAAGTTTCCATGTGAGATATTCCAATAAAGCCATTGCCGATTGCAGTCTTCCATCCTCTTTCGATCAGTAATTGTCCTAGAACCTAGTTCCTATTTCAGGGATGACAGAGAAAACTCATGTGAAAAGTCAATGTTTATTTAGTCCAAATGCAATAATATGCACCACTGAGTCTTAGAGATTGTCTGCTCTACTCCTCACAACCAGTACTCCTATCTCAAGTCACCTATCTATCTCTGCTCACACGCCCAAGTGTTATCCCAGCCTTCAGAGCCTACTTGTTTCACTCTGACAAGTACCGGTGCCACCATACACATCTTATTTGCCTCGTTTGTGACATCATCTACCTATTCTCCAATCGCACCGCAGCTGTGCATAAGTTAGAGAGTCTATCTTAGTAGGGTCTAGTTTCTAACAAACAACTAGCTAAGATAACTACTGCACAACAGGACTGACACCCGCGTCAGTACATCATTTCCAAAATGGTATACAAACGCATATACCCCTAATCATTGAGATCCCTATTGAGATTGGGGAGGGAGATCCCAAATCTCTTGTTTTGCAAATACTCTCTGTATTATGGAAATACTACCTTAGTGAAAACGTCAGTATCAAATCTAGCATATCTATGAATGAGACGGGATGAATTTAGAAATTGGGATAATCACAGCTGGATGGCCTTTGCCCTGGCGAGCACCCTTATGTATTGTATATCATACTGAAAACTTGTGCTAAAGGACTGCACCTATCGTTGTCACCCTGAATAATTTTCTTTTTCTTTTTATCTTATCATAGCGGAATCCTTTTGTTGGTACTGATGGAATTATCCCTGCCTGCACGTGGAGTAAACCATCCTAGGTGCCTGTACTCTGGACGCCAGTACCCCCACTATGGCTATGGCCATGGCCGATATTACCTCTGGGGTCAACCCGTCTCCCCTGCCTGCCGGGGCCACCTCCCTTGCTATGACATCACACTCAATTACATCGTAGACGGACCCGGCCAGAGCAGCGAGGTCCCTGTGGAGAATGGGACACACTTCAGACACTTCACCTCGTACGGCCTGAACCGGCAGCAGGTGATCAACCAGGGACGCCGGGCAGCGGCCTATTTCTGCCAACTCTATGGGGTGGACTTCACAAGCTTGCCCGACGAGGCCTTCCTCAGTGGACGTCAGATCAACAACGAGGGGGTGGAGTTCCGGCCCTACGTGTGGGAGTCCAACGGACGGAACAGACTCTACACGGCCAGTACCAAGAGGGATGCCCAGCTCTTCAACAGGCCCATCCAGGAGGCCGGCTGGCTGGTGAGGTTCACTCGCCCATTCCAGTCCAAAGGGACATTTACCAAGGTGAGCATTGAGTGTGATCATAGGCATTTATGTATCTCTATGGTATGATTTACTATTCACTACTGGTAATTTTACTGTAGGTGAGGCCAAAGCTAAGAGAAAAGTTCATCATGGGCAAATGTTGCAGTTTTATCGGAAAGATAAGCGTCATTCAACTTTTTAAAGGAGGGTAATGTGAAGGCCAAAAATGTGTCACCGGTAAGTATTATAATTGAGTGAAATATGCAATATGACAAATTAATATTCAGACTGCTTTAGAGAGACTATCACTACTGCAGGGTGCTTCAGGCGTTTTTAAAATGCTTCATTTTGGATAGGGAGTTAAAGGGATAATGGACTGTTTAACCACAATTCAAAATCCATTTCAGGGTCCCCAAACCACAAAGTAATGTTAGACCTATGCAAGAAAGTCACATTTAAACAAAAAGATGCATAATTATTATGTCACCATGCTTATTTTCGAGTGATAACCTAAGAAAGATAATATGCAGGACCGTAGCCAGCTTTTCTCAGAGGGGGGTTCGTTTTTTGAGCAGTAGTTTGTTTTTTTTCCAGGGGGGGTTCGTTTTTTGAATAAATACATATTTTCTTGATTTAGTGTCATATTTAACATAAAGAATTAGAGAAGGATTCCTCCAAGGGGGGGTTCGTATGAACCCCCCGAACCCCCCCTGGCTATGGGCCTGATATGCTTAACTAGAAGTCTATGGGGAATACATATTTAGTCATATTCAACTGATACTAGAACATTCAAAATCCATAACAGCCTTACCAAGTCTTAGGAAAATGTGGCTTAGGTCTGTAGCAAATTTCTAAAGCCAAAAAAGACAGGGATCACCAATGTTATTTAATATCTGGAGGCTGATAAATCTTTTTTTTAATGGATGATTATTTTTTATTTATTTGACCAATATTTATTCAATTTATTTCAAATTCAGACCCTCCTCATGTCTAATGAAAATTTATAAATTTTGAGACATTTCATTTTTGTCACCAGTGCCGCGTCGCATAACGGTGTTGCGAGGATTGGCACATTTTAAAAGACCTCTCCCTGTTTAAAATTGACTGTATTTGATGTGCCAGGGGGACATTTTGGGGTGTGAATTTTAAAATTCTTTTTTCAGCAAATGATAGCGATGTCCTTCAGCTTATGATATATATAGGAGGTGAGTGGCGGAAATGTCTTTATGTGTCAATTAAATGTGTTCAAAATGTGTGCATAACAGGGAGAGAACAAATAAACCATTTTTAATCTCTCCCTGTTGCGAGCGTTTGGTTATGCGACGCGGCCCAGCGCCGCATGTGTGTCCGAATAATTTAACATAACTTACCCTTTTAATTATCTTTCAAAATTTCAGATTTTCTTGAATTTCTAATTTAAGCAAATTGTCATCAATTTAGGATATGAAATTTTAAGATTGAGCATTTTGAAATTTTCTCACCAGGGGGGCACATCTGTGAACAGCATGTTATCCCTTTAAGATCAATCTGATCAGAGTTCCCTGGTTAAATGACTTCGTTTCTAGCTGTCACCATAAAGCACATAAACTGACACATAGTAAACCACACGTAGCTATTGTATGTTTAACATAAGTTTACACAAGCAGAGTACATGGAAAATGTTAATATTTTTGTAATGACAATGACAATGACTTTATTCACAACCTCACATAAGAGGCATAGGAATATTTATATATATATATATATAAAGTTGGTACATGTAACAGTTATAGTTATGGTTGCATATTCAAGGTCCACAGTTCTACGTGTGTGTAATTTGTATCCTTATATAGAAAACGAATTTAGGTCGATGTTGCACAACAGCACCAAGTTTAATTTCAGCACTATGATATAATAGGATACTAGAATGAGATAAAATGAGATCTAGAGTGAGATTCTTAAGGTATGCATCCAAATAGCACCTGCTGTTAGCACTTGTCTGATTTTCAGCTTATGATACAGTTATCCAAATTGACTAGTTTCTTAAGAGTCTCTAACAATAATAGTAGTAATAGTAATTATGATGTCACCTTTGAGCTTTTTTGCTTTTCGCATAGCCTGACTAGTTGGTTTAAACAATGATACTGTATTGTAGGTCATTACTGTAGTAAGGAGGACTAGTGTTTCTTTGGTTAAAGAGATTTGCAGACTTCCATGACCCTGTGAACAAAATGTTGAGGGCCTCGTTAGGTGTTCCACATTACTTGTTTCAACTCTGGCTGGTCCTGGAGGTACATTTTGTCTATAAGTTTGGACCGTTCATTCTGAAAGTAGCTACAGTCGAATAGGTAGTGATATTCATCACCGACACTCTTGTTTTGAAATAGCATGCACAGTCTGGCTTCCCTATTTTATTCTTTTGTGGCACCCAGTCGAGATAGGAAGTCTATACTACTAGTCCAGTAATGGATAATTGAAGAGTCAGAATTATGCGCCTTTACAAATAAATCTTTTAGGAATGAAAATTATTTCAGAAATTCCTTTAGGGTTGATTGATGGTGTAGAATGAGGCTTTAGTGCAAACCAATGTACCTTACAGGGGTCTCTTTGAGGTTGTTTTAATTTGTGGCCAGTCATAACACAAGGCTAGTGATGTGCACTCTCTATTCATAATCTAAATGCTCATCCATTGTGGACTGACATTTGCTGTGGCATCCCATTAACCTCGATATTTTAATACATCATAATGTATGAATCTTATTTTGGCTAGAGACGTTGTGCAGGTTACATCACATATCCTGAAATCCACTGGCCGCCATATTGGTGATCAATTCAAAATCACCATTAATAACTTTTCAGAATCACACAAAACATATATATTCATAAGATATCTGTTTTAAAGGGACGTTCTCGCTCATAACTTTATTGAGATATGTCTGCCAACGTAAGCCTAGTGACGCGATGGCTGGCGACGTGTTTTGCAGTCTTAGAACGT
This sequence comes from Lepidonotus clava, assembly GCA_936440205.1. Taxonomy (NCBI): domain Eukaryota; kingdom Metazoa; phylum Annelida; class Polychaeta; order Phyllodocida; family Polynoidae; genus Lepidonotus; species Lepidonotus clava. The sequence continues at coordinate 16,175,964 of OW387140.1, forward strand.
AATAACGTGACGTGATTGGTCACGTCACGAATTTGGCGAGGTGTTAGGGGGGTTACAACATATCAAAATATGACCGTCTTACAGACAAGAACGTCCCTTTAAGTAATCTCCCTAAATCACAAGTTACAAGTTTCATTATTTAGAATTAACAAATTTATCTTTTCTTTGATGCCCACTTGGTTATGATAAGCACATGGTGATCACCAAAAAGTGGTCACGTGACCACGTCTGCACAAGGTCTATTGATTTGATAACGTTGCAGCTCATCCCGGCCAGTGCGGGCAACTTCTTCGGCAGTCACGTCATCTTCCCCTGCGGTCCTCCGAGCTCCAACAACTACTACTACCGGACCCCCTGTCGCAACATCCTCAACCCACACAACCCGCGCGCCCCGATCGTCATCTACTTCAGGAAGGCCGAGTACCTGGGCCTCTTCACTGACCCCAGCCCCTTTGTCAACTTCGACACCATTGTGGAGCACAGTGTGTGGGGGGTGGGCAGAGAGAGGGGCATCGCCATCAGCAGGCCCAACAGTGACGCCTCCGATGGCCGGATGACCCTCACCTTCCCCTCCTTCCTGTAAACTGGTCATTATGATCATGATGCGGTCTAAATAGGGGGCATTTCACACTCATCCTATGAGTTTCCAGCCAAAGATGTTATTTTAATTTGGTGATGTTCCAGACTAGTGATTCTTTGTTTCTGTTGTTTACCATAGTATTTAGAAGCAGTGACTGGAAAAATGACCCTATCGAAAAATTTCAAATGTGAGAAGAGCACGTAAGATTTTGCTGGTGCATGTGAAACGCCCACTTAGTTATTACATTTCTCATGGTAGAAACTATATGAAGCTTCCAAAATGCCACGCAATATAATTTTGAATGAAGCTACCTTAGACTAAAAACCTAAAATGTTACGTATGCATGAACATGTTTTAGGCGAAATGACGCACATGTAGCTTGTCCCAAAAGTCTTTTATTTTGATTTGACTTAATGAGCTTGGTGGTTAGTATGTAAGTCTGTTTGCAGTTTCACAAATAAATGATACAAAAATTTCCTGCTTTATGTATTTGGATAACAAAATCAATTGTTTAATAAACTTTATAATTTGCAACACATCTATTCAGTTTTGGTTCCTTAGTTTTAGATGTTGATTATTTAGAAGACTGGAGTGTGTAAGACCGGAATAGGTTGAATATTTTCGTCTAGAAGCCAAAACAATCTTTTCAGGAATCTGAGGGGAAGGGCCATTGTCGCATGTCGAATTTTGAAATTCTCTTGTTATATGTCCCGGTTGCTTATTTATTGCCCTTACACATGTCAAATCTAAGAAATAATGGCCATGATCGGCGATGCGATTTTGGGCCGATTTAAAAATCGGTTTCCTAAATAACAATTTTTCTTACAATTTTCCAAAGAGTTTTGGCGATCCATATCAGAAAAATAGTATTTTTGCATGAAAAATTTATGGGAGTGTATTTAGGAATAGGTACCTTATGTCATATTTGGCCACCATGTGGCCACCAGTTTTGGAGTTTTGTTCATATTATGAAATAATTACTTGACGTGTAGCCAAAAGTTATGTTTTATAAAGTTTCTGAAGTCCCAGGGATTCTTCCACTCTTTGTTTTATTGTTCTATGATATTTAGTTCCTGACCCTACTTACAATACAGGCCATTATGTTAAATTTGGGCCAGATCTGAAAGTATCTGGTAGAAATTACCTCTTTGTTACATTAATTATGAAATATACGGGGAAAAAACTATTGTTTATGTTATTTTGTGGAAAATTTTGACTTACATAAAATTTTCTTAAGATTCTCATGACATTTACTAAAGGTTCAAAATTTGCATCAATGCATCATGGGATAATCAAAATGAAAAGTTTTGAGCAGAATTTCTGAGCAGAATTTGGGTGAGCAAGTTACCATGGTTACAGTAAAAAGAATATAAAACATGAAAAGAACCTTTTTTTAAGTCACCATAACATGGAAATAAAGACAGCAATTAGGAATAGGGGGTTCTCAATGTATAAGAGGCTGTGAGGTTCATACATGTTTTTCTCAGGTTCTATCAGGAATATTAAAAAAATAATGGTTTGCAGCATTTAAAAGAGTAGGTTCTCTACAATAAGAAATATGCAGACACATTTTCCCATGTTTCATGTCATTTTGTGACCTTATCAATTGGCAATAGGTACCTTTTCCCAGATATGCTCCCAATGCGAAAAATGCATGAGAAGAAAATTGGTTGGCCTTTTGTCGCATCGTGGATCACCAGCTTTACCGTGTTACAACAGTAGGGAGGTTTAGATATTGGTCTTGTGAACGCCAACCTGTACGAGTGTCGTCATTGGATAGCCCTAAACCTGGGGGACACCCCTTTCAGGTTGTGAGGGTCTCACGTAAAGACCTATCAAACCAATTTAGGCCTACGTTCCACTTGCCGATTTTGCTACGATTTTAAAATCTGCAGGGTGAAGTTAAGTTGATTACAGACATATCATACAATAATAGAAAGATTCTCCAATCCCCTTTTGAATGGTGTAAAGAATGTATGCCCCCATGCCTTATTCTCAGAAGAAAAAACATTAAACAAATGCAAAATCGGCAGTATCAAAATCGGTATGTGCAATACAGCCTTATTATGTGAAGGACAACAACAAATGCCTGGCACCCAGCCAAACTAAAATGAATGAGGGGAATCACCACCACAGGGGCCAATACAGGGGTTTTACCGCACTGTTGAACTTGTAGCCACCCCTCCCCACGTTGTCATTTCTCTGTGCTTAAAAACAAAGTATTTAATTTTAGAAATTTGAATAGATTTGATTATATCTTTTATTCACATGATAGCATTGCATTACATTGAAATTAAAGTCCCAAAACCAATTCAGTTAAATATAAGAAAGGCAAGAGCATGGGGGGGCTGCCACATGTGACCATTTCCTTGTCATACAGGTTGGCAGACAGGCCTAGTCATCCATGTCCAGTCCCTCCACAAGCCCTACCAACTAATCACAGACCTAAATATAACTTGCTGTAAAAGGGCTTGTGCACAGAAACCTGCAATTATTTGTCTGCATTATATTTTTGAATATCATGTTCATTACACTTTGTAGCATAACATGAGTACAGATGTTTGTACAACTTATATCGGTTATATATCTATACAAACATTGCTAATATATATGAAATTGGCAAATTAGTTATTAGGCAAACATTTTATACACGATTACACGGTTCCGCACTTGGGAGCACACATGAGGCCACTCTGGTGATTACATCAACTGGACTAATGTCTTGCAGGACGCTCTTAAGAGAATGAAATTTACTCGCCAAATGACATCACATGCCCATATAAGGTAAACCATGCAATCGTGTATTGTTCAAAAAAAGACCACATACACATGTGTTACTTGTAGGATCTAAACCTCGTTTTTGTGCCCTAGGTGAACTTGACCCTTTCCCCACGTCCAGGTACACGTACACGTTCACGGGACCAATATCTAAACCTCCCTAATGCACCTGTCCCATGTCCCTGTCCGAATTTCAAACATGACGGAGCCGCACTGTTGTATCTAAGGGTCTATACAGTGTGCTACAACGTTATTGCAATGTCCTTTTTACATTATTTAAAAAAAAAAATGTTATAATAACCTTCCGTCTTGGTTTGTTCTTAACATCACCAAAACAAATAACATAACAATATCTTGATTTGGTGAGGTCTCAACCTCACCATATACAACGACTGTTTCTAGGTAACAGACTGACCACAAAACCTAGCACCGTTACGTCGCAACTTTGCTGGGTTCCTATTGTATAATTGTATTTTTGTCCCTTTGAATTCAACGCCACATAATAAAGCAGACATTGGCACCCTCATAGACATGATTCAGTTTAATGTTCATTGACCAAGAAACAAAAGTACCTAGTGATGGTTAAGTGCGATACATCCCTACTTGTGATCTCATTAAGACCTGCCTGTGTCACACTTGTACGCCAATACGAGGTTAACCTGATTGTCAAAGTACGAATCGTACGAATCCATACCCCCTTTCCCCTTGTAATTGGTCAAAAGTACGCATTGGATTTATACAGAGACATGCACCTATTTTCTAAAATGTATTATCCAACCCACCGCCCTTGAGTGTTCGTACTTGCTGTACTTCCTAAAGCGTAATTGCTTTATTAATACTTTTAGTCAGGGGCGGATCCAGGGGGGGGAGTCCAGGGGGTCCTCATCCCCCACCCCCACCCCCTTTTGGTGGACCCCTAAATTTCAAAAAGAGGGGGAAATGCCCCTCGCGTATGCGCAATTGCACACGGTTTTTAGTACTTAGCCTTTATGCTGCCCCCCCCCCCCCCCTTTCGAAAATCCTGTATCCGCCCCTGTTTAATGCAATGCTACATATAAATCCGATATTGTTTTCTTCATAATTTGACAGCTTTTCATATCAAGCCTCCTTTTCCCTGTATGTGCACAGGTATAGTCAGCTCAAATAATCATAAAGAATTTAGAGGGAATTCAGCATAGATCTTTGATCAAATCGATGCACAATCTGTATACATGATTATTATGTGGCCTGTTGTCCAATCCTCATCATCACCAAGTCTTCTCTCCGTCTCCCTCGATAAACCTTGATCGCCACCCAGGCCATGTCTGTCACCTTACAATTCTAAACCTCAATTGACAACCACAACCAAAGTTATTGAATAGCAAACGTTTTTGACTATGGTGAATGCCAACTGTCCACCATATTCATGATTCTGAAATTTTCATTTGGGCCTAAAAAAAATGCTGCTTTCAAGCACTAGGTGATTGCATTAGTGATCACATCGGTATGACGCTGATTGCAGACAATTATGTTCTTAACCCAACCTACAAGTGATCGAGAGAGTGTCTGCTGAGTGGCGGAGTGAGTTTTATCGATGTACTTGTGCGGTTAGTACATGTCATTTTAATGTACATTTTCCCCAAAATGTATTATATTTCATCGCCTTTAACTTAACGTAACTTAAAAGATATGCATTGACTTCTTTGTCATTTGCACGGATAGATTTACTTGTTATGATCAGTGAAATAGTTATACCAACTTTGTCATGTGAACATTTGTTTACCTTCTCTATCTTGAACTAGATGTTGAAGTTGAGTAGGTTAAGGTGTTTAAACCTTTTATTTAACGACATGTGTCACCTTTTGACAGGCTTCTTCTCTATGTTGGCATTAGCAATGACTCTAAAAAGACTGCCATCCCTCAGGTCATCATAAGAAAGTGCGTTATGAATAACCGGACCAGTCGGTTACTTTGTCTTTTATTGCCTGGCATCATGGAAGAATGTTAAGGACCAATTATCCAGCTAATAATTATGATTATGGAAACATCCCCGTTTTGCAGTGCGTAGTTGATGTAATAAAACCTCCTTATGGTAATTAGCACTTGTTTTTGACAGGATGTTTGGGATGGTATTCACAAAAGATGGATTAAATTGCGTCACAATCACATAATGACTTATTGTTTACAACTAATAACCATAAATTTACCGTTATTTAATTATGTCTTATGTCATACTGCATGTGATACAGTTGGGCACCCGTTCTTTGTTGTTGCATCGGATCTAGTCTCCCCTCTTATGAATAGTTGATTAATGAGGTGTGAGGAAACCTTATGCTTGGGGTTTCGAATGTTCCCAAACACAGGCTCCTCACATTAAATAAAGTCACCTAATAAATCGGGGAGAAGTCCTAACCAGAACTACGAATGGTAAACCTAGGGGAAAATGGTTATGGAATAAGGGGAAAGCTAACTCGCAGGGTAAATTGGCAGTGATTAGTGAGGTACGTCCTTTATTGATATCGAACCAGTGGCACAAATGAACCAGTAATTTCCAGATAACCTTTCGTACAAACCTTTTAATAAATTCTAAACTAAAGTCCTAAAATGTCCTAAATGTTCCTTGGCTTAATTGAGTCAAATCCCTAATGTCCTGTGATATGAATGATTCTAATTTCTAATACAATGCCTGTAGATTGGTTTCCAAGTCCAGATATTATGCTGCTCAGGCATTGAATGTAAACAAGTGCTTTTGCACTTATTTTATGTCTGATTAAATAAACGAATATAAAAAAAAAAAAAAAAGTCCTTTAAATGTTCCAAGTCCAGGGTTTTACAAGTGCAGTCCACACACACAACAAATAGAATGTATTTGGTTGGTCCCTATGCTCAGTCTGCTGCTCAGCTCCGAACATGCGTCGCCCACCACCATGCGCTAATGAATGACGGTTGCGGGCCCAAGTCAACGTATTAATGCGAGGACGCTCTTCCCGACGGACACGCCTGTCCGACGGCTGTCCGTTGAGCAGGCTGTGACATCAGTCGGTCGCCCCGGTGCACGTGGGGTGGAATCACCTCAGGCGACCTCCAAACGCGACCCGAGCAGGGGCGGGCGTCATGCCCATAAACACACCTAACGGGATTGTCTCAAGGGCGGTCTGACGTTTTTATGTAGCATCCTGGGCAAACTGTCCGTCAATGTAATTGCTTGGTTTTGTTTGACGGTTTCTAATAATGAGACGCGTTAAGAAAGAGTGTTCCGTACAATACGTAGAGAAAATATTGATAGACATTTATAAAATACAATGTTGTGTTTCGCAACAGAGGTATAAGAAAGAAAGTTACCAAAGAATAAAGACGTCGGAAATATACCAGTACTTTTTATCTGGCTAATACCTCATGTCGTGACTTTAAGCTAACTGCGACTATCTTCACTTACTTCCAAACAGATATAGGCCCTGTAAGAGTTCAGAACAGTTAAATTTGTTTCCGGAATCATTCAACGGCTGTTTTCAGAGGAAGGCATGGTCACCACAACTATGTAAGTGTCACGTCACTATTATTTCTATACCTTACATTGCAATATCGTTTATTCAGAAACCTGTCTGAGACTGGGTTGTCTGAGGGCTGCTCCTGGAAAATATATAGGCTACTATAAGGAGCTTAGCAATTTAGGAGATGGAGAGGAAGGGCGGGAGCATAAAGGGCCGTTTTGTTTTAAACCTAGAACCCTATACGTGAGACGTCCATCCCTTTTCAGAATTCCGCTCCCGGCCCTGTAAAGTACTGATTCTCGATTGTAAGAATTACACAACTGTATTAGATACTAATGATATAGAACTATAATGGCAGTTGAATTGAGCACATGTTTGTAACGTTTTCATATCTAATGTAGTTTAGAACAATATCAAGCATATGCTCAACTATTATAACTAATATACTATTAGTTATACTTTTGCTCTTTTTAAACAGTACCACGCTGTGTCTGATTTTGCTAGGGGCTTCACTGTCTATCAGTGAAGCGACAAACCCTAGATACCGGCGTCCATATTACTATGGATATCGCCTCCCCATCTGCCCAGCCTGTCGTGGACAGCTTCCATGCTATGACATCACCCTCACTTATGTCGATGATGGACCTGCTAGTATTTTGGAAGTGCCCAGCGAGAATGGGGCTCACTTTCAACATTTCAATTCCTACGGTCTGAACCGTCAACAAATAATTGCGCAGGGTCGTAGGGCACTTGCCTATTGGTACCAACTCTTTGGTGTTGACCTCCGCAACCTGCCAGATCAGGCTTTACTTACTGGACGCAGAACAACTGCTCAGGGAATGCTGTTCAGACCATACGTCTATGGATCTAGTCGGTTTAGGTTGTACACAGCTAGCACCAGAAGCGATGCTCAACTTTTCAACCGACCAATTAGTGAGGCAGGATGGCGTCTGACATTCACCAGGCCTTATCAGTCTAATGGGACATTCACAAAGGTGAGACATCATTCTGAATGCTTGAAAGAACACATTAATTAAAATATTTCACAAATGCTCTAAGGCATGCAGCTTTACGCTGCAAATTTTTTGCTATCTAGTGATATTTTGTAAATGTTCTGAAAATTGTATTAGTAAAAAAAAAGCTAGCTGAGCGGTAAGACTGTTGTCAAATTCCAATCATAAAGGGAAAACAATGAAAATATTCACAAAGGTAGACGTTAATGGCATACCCAAATTATCATTAAAGTTATTGCCTGCACTTAAAGAAAGCTAAACACACAGTGCAGTGTTCCCGAGGGGAAACGAGTTGTAAATCTCAAATAACGATTCAGTTTGGCTTGCTTAAATCATTATGGATTGGGGCGAAAATTCCGCTTTGCTCCCATGTTCTCTCATCGATTTAAATTAGCAAGTTAAGGCGGGAAGCCATGAGCGATCCAACTTAAAATTTGGTCGTTTATGTGGGCAGAACTGATCGGAGACGGCCAGAATTAGTGTTCGCATAGAGTAATTCGACCAGAAATCTAACAAAGATAGCCAATCCCTGGGAAAGTATCTGACAATGTTCGGTATTGGTCGCAAGCGATCTGTAGACCAAAATCTTAGTTGCACTGATCACAAGGTTCCCACTTTTTTTTTTTTTGACTTTATCGCTGACTGTTATACCGCTGAAGTTATACACGCATGCACAGGTATTTTAATACTTATTTGAGGGTGGGTTTCGCACTAATAGGATCTTAAATCTATTGGTTTCTCACATCACAAAATTTAAGATAGGAAGTTTTTAACAGTTAATAATCTTAACTTTAAAGAATATAATTATATAGCTACGAACAAGAACATAACATCGTAGGTCTGAAATATTACTATGTAAAGGTCAGGATAGCTTACTTAAAAAGACGATTTTAGATTTATGACCAGTGTGAAATACCCCCTGATAAACCCTACCTCGTTTTTGGTCCTCATCAATCTTATATAAATGCATGAACCTCTATTTTGCAGGTGATACCAGCAGGGTCTACAAACCTTTATGCCAGCCAAGTCATCTTCCCGTGTGGCTCTCCACCTCCAAGTACATACTACTACACGAGGTGCCGGAACATCCTCAACCCCTACAACCCACGGGCTCCAATCGTAATCTACGTCAGGAAGGCTGAATATGCCAGGTTATTCAGGGAGCCGTCAGACTTCTTTCACTTTGATGCCATAGTAGAGCACAGTGTATGGGGTATTGGCCGGGAGAGGGGCATTTCGTTACGAAGAGGGCCAAACGGCACTGTGTTTGATGGACGTCTAACCCTCACTTTCCCATCTTTTTTGTAAGCCTATACACGGAAAAGAAGTATATGGGCTAATGTTAGTGAGAACCCTGTTAAACTGTTTACCTATGCCGACGTGATTTTTTCTTCTTTTTTTCTGTGAAATGGGTTATTAACGCCTTCACATAGGTACATGATCTTCCAAGACATTGAAAGTACTATACAATGCTATACTATACAAGTTAAAAAGACAAGTACCCCGGTATCCAATCGTTTTATCGATATGATATCAGTTTATAAAACCGAAGAGCTCCAGTTATTCGACTTTATATAGATATTCTAAAGAAATAGAGATGAGAAATATCAGAAAAATCCCCATGACAATGCCATGACATCCCCCCATGACATTGCCATAACATGGCCATGTCATCTCCATAACATGGCCATGTCATCTCCATGACATCCCCATGATGATGCCATGATATCCACATGACAATGCCATGACATCCCCGTGACATCCCATTGACATTACCATGACATTGCCATGACATCCTCCTTTGCCCTCATCACACTTTTGATCCTATCATTACTTAGTCCTTGCTTCCAGCACACAATCTGTGCGCCAATGAATGTTGACCTTCAGAATCAAATAATACACACAGACATGATCAACTTTTCAAAAATAGTACAATCTATATGGGAGAGACTATACATTACCATAATGGCAAGTTTTCACTCTCCAAACAGAGTCTTGGGGTGACCTATTTTTGAAAAACTCCATAGAAATCAATGCTAAAACTTCACATTCTCCAAGCACAAATGGGCTCGAGCTGCCGTCAGCAGTTTTCAAGGAATCTGGTGCCAAGAGAGTGTCTGTTTTGAACCCAGCAGCGACAACAGTGACTTCTAGCCTAAATGTTTGATTCACTACTCCGGGATCTACCGAGGCTGAAAGGACCGAGGATGATGCTGGAGAAAAATCAAAAATACAAAAATCATGTCTACCCATAGAAGATGATTGCAGATGGAAGAATTCAATTTCGATTGCTTTGAAAACAATGCCAGCAAGAAAATTTTGTATCAAGTGTCATAATCCAGCTAGGCTCTAGCTTTTTATATTGTTCCTAGAAGGTGGTGGTCCCGGAGAATACATTAAGTTTCCTGTATCTGTATATCATTTTTGAAAATGTATACATAGATAACGATTTTTATGCACAATTCATTATAATCAATGTTTTAGAGAGGTCAAGTTTTGACCGTCACTTATGACAAGAATAATATGGTGATACACTAATTGTGGAGGCCTCTATTACACTACATAACATGAAACTGCAATGTGACAGCGATATGACCATTTCATGGCTATGTGGCAGTCTCCTACTATATTGTCATTATCGCATTAGTGTATAAGGGTCAATTTCAGTTGGATGTGACATTAAAGTCGTACTTCAGAAGAATTTATAAGGCGTATCTCAAGCCACAAGAATTATTTTACATTTTTAATAAAGTTAAGGTAAGTTGCAAATCCCAAGAACTACAGTCCATGCCGTGTGTCTCATGTCGTAGAAGACATAGACAAAAGCCTAGGAGTAATACCCTAAATGGTGCAATAATGCTACGATATTGCTTTGATATACACATACAAAATAAGTCAGACTGGCGTCTCCTCCTGCAATGACGTCGTGCGATATAGTTATCCTATTGTATTCAGTTTTCATTGTGTACTACTGTAATAGGGCCTTGAGGTTCTAATCGTATAATTTTATCTGCAGCGGCGGATCCAGCTTTTTGAAAAGGTCGGGGTGCGCTTATAGAAAGGGGGGCGCACCCCCAATTTTTCAGAATGTTACATTAAAAAAAGCTAAATTTGGCCAAAAAAAAAAAAAAGAAAAAAAAAAAAAGGAAGGGGCGCTCGCCCCTTCCTCTAAACCCGCCACTGGCCTGGGTATACATGCTCTTGGTGCACGTTCAAGCCTTTGGAGCTCTAATAATAAGTATTACTGATCAGGCAGGTATAACAGAGAAATCTTATCATGTCTTACAGGGATTCAGCAGAACCAACTAAGAACACCTTTCCACTGTTCTAAACTGAAATATAATATGATAATAATCATACTAAACAGGCTAGGAAAATTCGACCAGTTTTCTGGTTGTCAGAGGACAACCAATATCGAAAATCTGGTTGTCAACATACATCTGAAAGTTGTCCCCATTACTGGACAGATTCAAAGTTTTCAAACAGCTAACAAAATAGACAAAAATTAGAGTTTTCCAAGGGGTCATTTTCAGTAATTTTTACAGAATATCTGGTCGTCAGGAGGACTACCAGAAATCGGTTTCTGGTCGTCCACACCCATTTTATGGTCGTCGAGGACACGCAGACACGCAGATTTTCCTAGCCTGCTAAATAGAGGTTGCATGTATAGGGTTTTTGTACACCCCTTTAATGCATATAGGCCTATATGTTTTAGTTCAAATCGAACCTAATACTGCATTTGTTAATAGTTACTGGTTGATAAAGAAGCAATTTGTCTTCTGTGTTCTTCTTACTTGGTGCTTATCAATACACACACAGTAGCTTTATCCTTTACTGAGCTAGTTGTCCAACAAAATTTGATAAAAGATCAATAGCTTGCAGGGGTAGATTTTTATGTGAATTAATCCATAGAAGATGAACATACAATTCCAGTATTTGGCACATCTAACATCCAGCTGCATTCCTTGGCCATAAGCAATTAACAACCTTAGAAGGAACGAATGACTCTTTTTGATGGCTACTTCCAATAAGCATCTAGTTTAATTGTTAACACAAAGTAATAAACACTTCACATCATGGTAATCCAATGAATTTGGTCTTTTCCTATTTATCTTCCTGACAGACTATCGTGCTGATGTTACTCCATGACATACAACGGCATTACTATGACCCTAACGGCATTGTTTTCTAATAATCCAGCGAACTCCAATTCTAGTCCTATCCTTGCAATGTTCTTATTTCAAACAATACATCCGTTCACACAAGAAACTGCGTATACCTTCACTCAGCCAACTGCCTTATGGTGTATTTCATTACTCACCCCTCGAGCTACTTTCTTTATCCCTTATGGGTATTACCTTCCTGTGAACGGATCTTCTGCGGATACTACATCACTGATATCAATGGACGTTTTATAATGCCAAGTATTTATCCCAGCTACTGTTTCCGAAGTTTCCTAATATTATCACAACTATTCTTGACATTACCATTCCATTACCCATACTATCAGTGTCTTCTGCATTCCCTTGCCCTTTTGACCTGGCACTTGCCCTTTTGACCTGGCACTTATATTAAGCTGTTTACTCTGCCTTGATCTATATTCTTGTTTCCTAAGCATGTGTCTCTGCTAAAACTTAGTGAGCTTCGACATGATATCTGTCTATATCTATTGTTACCCTTCTTGGCATTAGTTCGATTAGACTTTAGTTTTATTCATATTCATACCATGCATCTTGCTGAGTAACTGCATTACATACTCTCATACAAACGTACATTATATCAATATTAAATGTATATTTATATGCATATATACATATGTGCATATATCATAGGGAGAACAACTACAGCACTAACATTAACACGTAATAGGCCTACATCTTATGGAGGGTCACAATTGTGCCTGTTTAATGATAAATGTATCAAAATAAACTGGCAAGACTGTCAGGTGAGAGGTTGAACATTAACAATGTGCCATTTGCTCATTAGCATATCAGATGTCCGCAGGGGTTTATCTTTATGCTGTTGTATGCATATTGTGTCCCACCTTAATAAGAAAGTGACTGGTGGGAGATACTTTGATTGAATGGTGCCACTGACCCGGATATTCGCTTGACCAAGGTGACAACAGACGGTATCGTGGGGATAGTTGATTTATTTCAGGTATCAGGTGCACCAGGTGCTCTCACGAGACTGCTGTACGCGTGACGCGTGGATTTAGGATACAGACATGGACAAATTGTAAGTTGAAGTGATTTAAAACAACACTTCATAATGTCAATTCGTTTTGCACACATCTTTAATATATGTATATTCGGGGCAATATTTTTCTTTTCGATAACATTAAAAAAGTATTTAACTAAATATAAAATCCTATGTATCAAAGGGTGTATATATTCCATTTTGTCAGACAAGAGTGGGTGCAATGTACTCATCCAAGAAGTTCTCAGCCAAACAGAAGCGCCTAATTAAGATGTGCTTTTCATCTATACTGCAAAGGTTTGGAGAGGTCAACCAGAGTTCAGTACTGAAAAGCCTATAGACTGTTCGACACGCAGTCAGTGGATCCAACTTTCCATTTCATAAATCTATAATTTTGCGTTTTATCAAAAACTTATGTCATTGAAAAGCTCATCATTTGGTTTCTAGTCTTCGAAATAGCGCACTCCTTCTAGTGCTGGTTGGAAGCCGCTCGCTCGGTGAGTCAGAGTTTGTCATCGAGAAGTCTCCTGAGGACCATGCTCACGGTCGTCATTTGCAATATGGTCTTCCCATCTCACCTGCCTGCCAAGCCCAACTTCCCTGCTATGACGTTGTCCTCAACTTCATCATTGATGGACGTGTCAATACCACTGATGTTCAAGAAGAGAATGGACCTCACTTTCAGCACTTCAATTCCTATGGTTTGAACCGTGAGCAAATAATTGCTGAGGGTCGCAAGGCTCTCACTTATTTTGAGGAACTCTATGGAGTTTACCTGACCAACCTACCTGACGAAAGTTTACTATCTGGCCACAGCATGAACGACCAGGGAGTCATATTTACACCATACGTATCTTATACCAACAGACGGCTCAGGCTCTACACGGCCACGACTAAGAGTGAAGCTCAACTCTTTAACAGACCTATAAGTGAGGCTGGCTGGCGACTGTTATTCACAAAGGAGTTTCAATCAAAGGGAACATTTTCTCAGGTAAGGCCATTACTTTAAGGACACTGCATGCAAACTAGTGCACCAGGCGGGCACAATGGTCAGATACTCCTGATACTAAAGGAATCACCCTTCAAGTACAGACCTTTTTCAATTAGCGTGGCGCCCTGCTAGCAGATATGTCTGAACCATGCAATGGGACTGCGCCTGAGTTGTTGGGTACAAGGATTCCATATGGGCTCTACGGGAGGGTCCAATGCACAAACTCGTCGAAAAGGTTTATGCCAATGACTTTTTGTAGCTTATTCAGTCTATGTACTGCAATGAAAACATATCTAATCTTTTCTTCGGCCGGGGTGCTTTCGAAAATATGGAGATTTATACTTTTTCCTATTGTATTCCCCATCTTAGTATAGACAGCATAATAATGACCTCATCCATTTCCACTTTCCAATAATTTTTCTCATATTAAACTTTAAATAACTCCTGATGACCTATGCCGATTTCTTTTAAATCTACCTTATAATGAATGGGAGAGAATTTAGTGGTAACTTGATTTTCTTCATATGAAATGTACATCTACAAAAGAAATTGGAATTAAAACATGTATTTGTAATATCAACATGCATTTCAGGGAACGCATTGTTGTGAATTGTAGGAATTATGTGAATTCAAAGTACAAAGAAACCTTATATATGAAGGGTAGGCCTATATGAAATGCATGCATATGAAAATAATTGTTTGAAAGTATCAAAAACGGTTTTATATTAGGAGTAACATGACAATTATGGACACTCATATGCCAAGCGAGTAAAGTAATAGTACAGTTAATAGAAAATTAAAAACAACATATACGCTTTAACTCAACGGAAATTATCCGTGTATTAGGACATGTATTGCGTACAATACACTATTTCTCTTTGCAGTACATTCCAGCAGGCTCGGTCAACGACTTCGGGACGTACGTCATCTTCCCTTGTGATCTACCCACACATACAAGATACCAGAACAGAGTGTGTCGGAATATCCTCAACCCTTACACCTCCCGAGCTCCAGTCGTCATTTCCTATAAACATGCTGAATACCTCCGGAGGTATGAAGAACCTGCACGTCTCATGTACTCAGATACTATTGTGGAGCACAGTATTTGGGGAATAGGTAGAGAAAGGGGTATCTATATCCGTAGAGAACCAAATAGCAATGTGTTTGTTGGAAGTAAGACCCTTACTTTCCCCTCAGTTCTGTGAAACCTGCAGTTAACCAGAATTAAAAGTCAAATAAATATTTTATAGATATTAACGCCTAGTGATAAACTGCAGTTTCCCCCTGTATATTTCTGAAATGGTAAAAATACACCCAACCTATTGCATCTATACAGCACTGCATGGCGCTCGGTTACCATAGAGAAATTACGCCTTCTTTGAAGTCGGGCGTACATTTTTTTTTTATATATATAAAAGTTGAATTTAAGGACCTCCCTCCACCCCGCAATTTGGCAGTTGATTCTAAACATGGCCTTAAATAATTTACTGTGGGAGATATACCCTGCAGTCAATTATGGTTCCAGATGTCGTTTCATGGCATGCACTAAATACTATTCAGAAGGGGGTCATCTGTACCTCTTTTTAACCGTGGCCAGTACAGGACCTACTTGATTTTCTCATATATTACTGTTTCTATTTGGGCATTATTTCCTTTTACATTTATTTCAAACTTTCAGAAAATAATAGCACTAGAATTCAGGTTTCCTACGCGGTAATATTATGTAGACATCCACCAATATCCCTTAATGATAATGGCCTACCTTTACGCTTCCCGAAGCGATGGTTGGGAAGACTATTCTAACGTTTAGGCCTATGTGAAAGTTGGGGGTGGCCTTTAAGCCGGTCTAGAAAAGTAAATGCGTAGAAAAGAACCCGGGGCAAAGTATATGCCGCTGAGAGAATGTAGACCTCCTAGTTACAGAAATAAAAACCAGATGCTACATCTTTAATTGACTGTGACTGTCTTAAATTAATTGACCGTGAAATTACTTCGTCATTTTCTTACCGAGACAATAACCATCATCTGCAATTGATGTAACATTCCCATGAAGTCATTTTAAAATGTGGTCCCAAAGAATGATGAAGGTAAATGATATGATGTCATTAAGATAAATTGGTAAACATCAGTCTTACTATGTTTTACTAAGTCTATGCCTATTTCTTATGTCACTCGGACTAGAGAGCGTCTGCTGGGGAAGAAGCGTATACTTATGTGTTGAGTTAAAAGGTACACTTATATCAAACACTGATCTTTAAGTCTCAAACTGGTGTTTCCATGGAAATACTGGAGGATTAATAGAGGTTTTCAGTAAGATTTCCCCAATATAAGGATTTAGTTCCTCAAATCACAAACAATAGACCGGTCTTTTTTGAGGACTGAAATGGCAGAGGTTTATACGTAAGGAAATAAAATTAAGATTACAAACGACAGGGTGGAGGTAAAAATCGACTGTTAAGTGTAGCCAGCAAGTAGTGAAGCCTTTCAAAGAAAATTCCATACTTTCATACAATACTTTCAGAAAGCAGAATGTACCCCCTTGAATGTATGATTATATCCACGAATCAACGTTAGATTGACTCATTGAGTAAATCATGTGAACATGATGTTGGCTGAAACGACGGTAGAACTTTAGTTTTGCAACATTACAAGTAGAAACAATGTTTTTTATAGTAAGCATTTGCTGTTGCTCTTCAAGTTATGATACTCTAATCACACCATGATTTATTTCGATTAACGTCTTTTGACAACGCAGAATCCGATCAAAAGTGCAACACGCTTTACAAATAAAAATGGTTTAGTTATTTATACCATTATCAGATCGATCAATTATTCTTAAAATGTTTTTTCAATGTTAGGAGTTTCTACTGCTTTTTAGCATTACAAAGGCTGCCTGGTAACTTTACCATTGATGAGATTTTACACGCTCCCTTGACCAACACCTCGTATAGTTTATTAATAGCACACATGTACGAACTTGGTGTATGTATGAATCTGACTGTTACTCAATTTAGGAGCATTTAGACTATTTGTAAACATTTCAACATGGTGATAACTATATCATATCTATGCTTTGCCAATTATGTGAAAGTTAGAAACTTATTTTAGATTACATATGTTTTTAACCAACAACTACTTGGAGGCATATGTGCGGGATCACTTTCCCAGCTGCACATAAGTACAAAGCTTCTACCGAATGTATACCTTATCTTTATCCTCTGGGATCGGGGGCTTGGTTTTAAGTAAACATGTCTCTGCACTAGTGGGGGCTGCTAATAACCCTGTAGAATGTGCTCAGGGATTACAAGTGTTTGTGTGTATGTTTGTTGGGGTAGTACACTGCCTTCGGGAGTCACTATGACCACCCTCAGAGCCCGTCTGCATGGGCCCAGAGGGTGGTCAAACTATATTCTCCTCCCACTGTGAAACTACCATTAGGCCATCACCTCTAAGGTGATGATGCATAAAAACGATTTGCAACAAGGATAGTTTATCAACACGGTATATTTTGTAGATCATGATCTACAGAACTTTTTTACTTTTCTTAAAGTCATGGCTAACGTGAGAGCTATGGGCAGTAGGCACATTAAATGCATGAAATGTTATGAAATTATGCCTACTCCTCTGGACAACTAAGGAACGCTCCTGACCCATGTCATGTGGCAAGATACTTATTGCAGC
This sequence comes from Lepidonotus clava, assembly GCA_936440205.1. Taxonomy (NCBI): domain Eukaryota; kingdom Metazoa; phylum Annelida; class Polychaeta; order Phyllodocida; family Polynoidae; genus Lepidonotus; species Lepidonotus clava. The sequence goes on from OW387140.1 coordinate 16,193,676, forward strand.
TGGTAGGCACTGTAACAGAATAAATAATATAACTAGTGGCTCTGAGCAGTGGCCAATGGTGTGTAATGTCAATCCTAGCACCAGTGGGAATGTGTGCTTGCGGGATGCGGGATTCCCGCATCAAGAATTGAATTCCCACACTGGACTTACTTTGAAGGGGTCATTCCTGCATTACAATATTCCTAAAACGATGAACTAAAATATAAAATCCCCCCAAACTTGGCCTAATTGTCATTTGTCTAATAGGCCTTTTGATACTTGAAAGATTCTTGACTATAAATGGTCAACTCTGGGTTCTTTGTATATTGATGTCTGCTGTGTAGCTAGAGCATTACCATATTGTTGTCAAGCTGGTTTGCTTTATAATAATGAAGCTCCAATTCATCTGACCAGCCAGCAGTCAAGACTTCTTCTATTAGACTATTGGCCGCCAATCCAGGGCCAAACAGTTTAGAGGTAGTTGCTCTCCGACTTCATAATCATAATGGTTACCTAGTCAGGGTGAATGAGTTTACAGAGCATTTCTTTTTAGCTTTACAAGTAACTGATTCATGGTGAACCGAAGACCCGCCACGCTCTGGGTAGATTCTTTTTTCAAAGATGTATAGAAGTTGCATAGGCATTGAGATACTCATGTTTTTACCAAACATACTTATTTCCATTTATTTTCCTCGTATCTAATAAATACATTTGCTTCATATCACCAGAAAACTTACATACTGACCTTTTGTATTACGTCTTTTGCCTATAAATTATATATAAGGATTGGTAAATATACGTATGTGTAACACATCTAAACACATGTGTTAACTGAATTGAGTAAGTATCTAAAGGTACACAAAACTGTTCAGGGCGCCACCTGGATAATGAATTATAAATTAAAGTGAAATATATTTATTTCTTCTAGATTTCTTAGAAGCATCTTGGCCTTAAGGACATACTTTTTATCATGCTTCCCCTGATTTGATTAATCTAAAATCAGGTAATCAGACATTACATAACCAATATTACACTCTCTTTTTGAATTTCTTTTGATAACTTTCTTTCAGAAACTGTAAACATTAGTTTTCTAGTGTTCAGTATCTGATTTCATACCTATGTAAAATAAAAGTTTCAAAAATAAAACATTGGTAGTTTTTCATGTAGTTTTTCTTGATTTCCCCCCCATTGAAACCAATACTTAAGCCTCAACTTTTTAAAAGCTCAGTATCTGCTATCAAAAATGGTGAACAGTGAATTTTCCTTCGTGATATATACTTCTAAAGACTTGAGAAAAGCCAAGTAAAAATATCAAAAATATATCACATTGGTCATTCCAAATCAAGTTGAACAGTTGTATGTACCTTTAAGATTACAGGTACAGAGAACGGTTTGTAATACCTCCTTGTTCACTATTAATCATTAGTAGAACTCTTTATTTGTGAAATGTCTTGGTCTCTTTGGCTACTAGCGTACCACGCAGGGGATGTTTTTTGGCATTTGTTCCCCACGTCAGCTATCACCTATCTGTGGTATGGAGAATTCACTAGTAACCCAAGAATGATAAATCAGAATTAAATTACGAACTAAGGTAAGTACACTGACAAGTGTATCATACCGACAGCATGAGACAGTTTAGTCATTTTTAATCCTAACTACACAAACCATGAGACAGACAAACCGTAAATATATCACTAACGCACTCCTATGTATCATATTTTCAGTCCCATGTCAGACAGCCTCTCTTTTGCTCATATTGGATGTTTACACTAAGGGGCTGTGGGAAGGTCCTTGAGGACTGGATAGTCCCGTACTAACAGGTGCTTCTTTGAAATATTATGTAAGTGACTGCTGAAATGAACAGTTATGAGCCCCAAACCAAGAATCAGATTTCTAGAACTACTCAATGGTCGGTCTTTACTCGGGAGATATTCTAGGGAATGAATCTGTCTTACATAGGACTGTGATGATTATGACCTAAGCATAACCCACAACAAAACGATTCCCTAACTTAAACGAGTTAGCAACTTAACAACCTTAGTGGGGGCGCTGTATTGCACATCTCTAGTTTCCGCATATTTCCATAGAGTACAGTATAATGTAAATAAAAAATATTCTACATAAAAACATTTCTATGTAAACAGATATATACTGTTTTAAATTTATATATAAATATATAAACGTATAGTTAATACATGTGAAAAGCGTCCTGCCTGTCATCGAACTCACATATATAAATCAAAATCACATTTGTAATAAGTGGAGACCAATCTGCGAAGGTATACTTTAGTTTTCAGTTACATAGCATAAATATGACACTACATAAATAGTTATTTAGCACCAATCAAAATACATCTTAATAGCATAAGTAAAAAAAAATCCGAACAGTTATGTATCTACTATCCACTGTCTTCACCTCATCATCTGACAAATCTTACGGTCAAAATATTTCTAATTCATCCAATATTTTTCTAACACAGTACAGCTGAAGTATCGAAGGTTGTATAGCTTTTCATGGGTTGACACACTAAAAACAGTTTTAACATATTTGATTGCACAGGTAGCCACATAGTGAGGCAGGGCTGTGTTCACTCTGAAAAATGCAAATGGCAAATACCTCGACTCCTTTTTGTACGTAAGTATTCCCATAATAGGGTTAAGTAGCCTTAAGGTCCTTATATAAGTAAAACGAACTTTAGTAAGTATCAGTGGCGGATTAACTTAGGGAGGAAGGCTCCCCCCCCCCAATTTTTGGCAAAATATCAGTTTCCTTAATGTCCAATTCTCGGACCCGGTATACAATAGGGCGCCCCCATTTGAAAATCTCGGGGTTCGCCCCTGAGTATCACATTATCGCCTGCATTTCCACGAGACATTCACTGGACCTACAAAATATCTGTTGGCCCCAGTACACATTACTCCAAATCCTTACTACTTTTATCTCAATCAGAATAAGTTAACAGATTTGAATTATTGTTACCAGTTACCCTGAACACTCGGGTTAGTTAGCTGATAGGTGACAATGGCTGAGTCATCAGTTTAATCAAAAAGGGCGCCTTCAGACGAATCATAAAGCACGGCATTTGGTAAGTATCAAGTGAAAATTCATACGAATACAATCATTTTCAAGTCAAGAATCCCACTGAAATTGAGTGACTTTCTGTTGTAGCATCAGAACGTTTCGTTAACTGGGTATTCTGGGTGTTTCACAGAATGCGTGAACTTAACATACTTTTTATCTTCATTGAGGTTGGAAAGTTGGGACATATCATCAGCATCAAGTTGGAAGTCATAAACTGAAAAATTCTCACGGATCCGTTCTGGATTGCTACTTTTAGGCAACGGGACAACCCCCAACTGGAGCGCGTGGCGGAGCAGAATTTGACCCGGTGTTCTTTTGTGTTTTTCGGCGATTCTCAGAACTACAGGATCCTTGATATTTTCCTTTTGGCCGGGACTACGATGTCTACCCGGAGCCCCCAGTGGACAAAACCCAGTCACGACTATTCCTTTCTGGGCACAGAAGTCCCTCAGCAGTTTCTGTTGGCCGTAGCAGTGGAACTCCAGCTGTACATTGGCTGGCTTGATCCGTGCATTTTTCCAGATGCGCTCGATCTGGCTGGGTGTAAAATTGGACAGTCCGATGGCCTTGGTGAGCCCCTGGTCGACCAAGTCCTCGAAGACTTTCCAGGCACTGACCAGGTCGTGGTGGTGCAGGTCGAGCTCACCGTCCTCTTTGGTTGGGTTGAGCTTCCCGTCGTGGTGGTTCTTCCTGCCGAACGGGTTGTGAATGAGGAGCAGGTCCACGTAGGTCAGCTTTAGCCGACTGAGTGACTCGTTGACCGACAGCGACACGTCGGCCGGGGCCAGGTACACCGGGGGCACCTTGGTGGTCACAAACAGCTCACCTCGTTTAACTTTCTTCTGCTTCAGCTTATCCCCTAAGGCGAGCCCAATCTCGTGTTCGTTTTCATAAGACAGCGCCGTGTCTATATGCCTGTAGCCGACGTCCAGGGCGGTGTCTATGGCCCGTTTACAGTCGTGGGCCGTATCGATCAGATAGGTCCCCAGACCAAGCGTGGGCATCCACGCTCCGTTATTGAGCTGCACCAGTTTCCTTACAGCCATTCTGAAAGGAGAAAATTTGATGGATGTATACTTTGTATATAACATGAGCTAAACCATGTGAAACGGCGGACAAATTGTCCGAGGATTACATCGGACATTTCCATGCCATACCGGACATGTCATAATCAAATGAATATAATAAGAATTCAGCAAAATAATAGTGATAAAACATATCATTTTACAAAGACAAGGCATGACAATTTCATCAGACTTGGTAAGATGTGGTGGGGGTGGTCAAGGCGTAGGAGATGGGAAGGTGGACATATCACAAGTGTGGGAGGAAATATGGCAAGCAGGAATGGGGGACGCCAGAAATGGGGGATGTTAAAGGGAAAAATACTGGACATTGATGAATAAATGGCCCTGGTTTCTATCTAACGTACAGTTGTGCTTTACCAATCTCACAATGTGTATGACTGTGAGGTGCAGCTTTCCAAGAGGGCGATGTTTCTGATAAGGTTCTACGCTGTCAATTTTGGTTGGAAAGTATGAGGCGTAGTCCAACTGATATATTTTCTGTTTTGTACTTCTCACTTTAGGAGGGAAAACGTGAAATTATTTAGTTTTATTGAGGTCATAAATTATATTAATACTGTCATTACTTGCATCAATTTATTAATCATTATTGGTACAGTACTATAATACCAAACGCGAGCTATATATCTACAGGTCTATATTTTGCTATATTCTTGTCGTTTCTTTCCATTGCAGTAAATGTTTATTAATCAAAATGAGTACTTAAAATGCGGATGGCAATGTTATTACCAAGCATTTTTCATCATGAACTAAGTATGATTGTATGATAGGTAGATGTTTACCGATAGTAAGCTCAGATTAAGTTGTTAAGATTTTCTATTGCTTTTTGTGAAGGGTGCTATTTCTAAGTAAACATACAGCTCCTTATACATATAGGCACACAAAACATTAGTTGTGTCCAGGTAACAAAGGGCGCAAAAAGAGTAGGTAAGTTGTTATTCTTTCACTTACACACACAAACCCGGGTAGGGTTGAAACATCCTTTATAACAATTTTCTAGCATCTGGAATACATGTACTGAGCATCTATAAGCTGTGCTTTGTTCTTATGGTCAATTCTATTGGATTTTTCTTTTCCTAATCACCTTGAAAAGAAAATAAGGATAGGGGCCGTTTACAAATTTTCGGTAAAAGAAATTATGTCTATGAAACATCTTTTTTATGTAATTTTTTTTACCGAAACACCTAGACTATTCGTTATCATGTATTTGCTCTTTTTAGCATTAGCAAAGGGTTAAATACTAATGGAATTGTGGTAGTTGATTATGCTAGTGTCCTACATGTAGGATGCCCCACATCTCAGCTTCTACTATAGATCTAGATAGAGACATACAATTTTGTATGTGGCTTATTATCTCATGTGGTTCCAGATATAAACTATTTAGAGTTTTGGATCATAATTGGCACTTTAGTATAATTTGCGTTAAAGAGAGGAGCCAGTCAATATAAATAATCATAGTGACGTGATTCTCACTATCCAAGTAATCAGTTATCTCCATGCTAAATTTCATGCGATTATCTTTATTATTTTGAATTTGATAAACAATTTTCTAATTCAAAGTTGGTAGAGTAGGGTAGCCAGTTTTCGCGCAGCACTAGATTTCGCGCATTTTACGCATTTTTATGAACGCATTTTTACAATTTATTAATTACAGATTCCATTGTGCTCCTATGTCCACGAGGGCATTATAATGATGTAAGGGAATATTAAGGGAATCGTCGGGGGTCTTATAAATAATTATTTTCCTGATTAAAAAGCATATTTTCAATTTTTTGAATAAATAAACAACCCAAATACGTCAAATTTGCTGTACATTAATTTAAAGTGATAGGCCATCGTTTGCACATCAGATATTTTTTTTTTTTATGTAAAATTCTCAGAATAGACCCCTGCGTGAAAACTGATGACAAAAAATATGACAGTTGTCAGTTTTCGTGCATTTTTCACGTATTTTTCCGAATTTTCCAGTCTTTATTAATAGAAAAAACATGGAAAACATTTTGAAACAATCTTTTGTCCATTTCTAAGACCTTTCCCTACAATTATATCATCAAAAGAGTTGATGCATGCATTTACCCCCTTTTACTGAGGTGAATTAATGCTTTTGTCATTATTGAAAATGCACAAATATGCGAATTTCTTCTATTTTGCCATATATCTTTTCTTTAGATTTTCCCAGACAACATAGCATTCTATTTTGCAATATTACAAGTAATTAAGAAGTCAAAAATTGTTTTGTGTAGCAGATATCGAAAGATAATGTTTTTCTGATGCTGTTTCTATGATATTTTTTTTCTATTGAATATTTTACTCATTCTAGACCTAAATTAGGGGTAAATGCGCGAAAACTGACACAAAAATGCGCGAAAATAGGCTCCAGGTGCGCGAAAACTGAAGAATTGACATAAGAAAAAGATTGTATGATCTACCCAAGAGAAATATTTTTTTGTGAATTTTTTTTGGTCAAATACGATTATACTACATATTTTTCGACAAGTAATGAAAAATAATTATCATGAATGCGTTTTTTACAGAAATATGGCAAGAAATTCCGTTTTTGGGTCCTTAGTGCGCGAAAACTGGCTCCTCTGCATCTTGTCAATTCTCAATGTGACAGGACATTAGGGCATGTTCTGATAAGAAAACATCGTTAATTATCAAAAGGAGTTATATTTTGTAATACAAATATGTATGTCTCTCTAAGGCAAAGTTGTGTTCCGTTAATATAGGTCTGAAAAAATAGGATAGTCTAGGTCTAGGTTGAAACTTTTTTTTTTTTTTTGCTTTTTTTTTAACTTACCAAAGAGGACCCGGCCACTGTTGAAAACAAAAAATATTTCCAAATATCCCCTTAAATTATTTTTAGCATCCAAAATCTACATGCTCTCAGCATCTATCTCTTGTTTTATATTTTTTCCAGTCATTTTAATGTCAATTCTTTTGGATTTTGAAAAATCTGAATTTTTTTTTTACTAAAAAAATGAATAAAAATTAGGGTAGGGCCAAAAAATTAGGGTACGAAGGGTTACCTGTACACAATCTTATTTTATTTTATTTTATTTTTTTTGCTTAAGCATTAGACTCTAGTCTAAATCTAACGCAAACTGGAAGACAATTTAATTTCACTGGCCCCTCCCTTTAAAGGGAAGAGCCAGTAAAAGTAAACTCTTAGAGTAGAGGAGCCAGTTTTCGCGCACTTAGGGCCTAAAAACGCGATTTGCTGATATAAATAATTAAATAAAATTATTATATTCATGGGTTTTCATCTTTTGGCATGGAAATGGGTAGGTCGATCATATTTGGAGAAAAAAATAGTAAAAATTATATTTTATGGTAGAGATTCTATCAAATCATTTTCCTATGTCAAGTCCTCAGTTTTCGCGCACATTGTGCCTATTTTCGCGCATTTTGGTGTTAGTTTTCCCGCATTTAAGCATATAATAGGTTTAAAATGAGTAAAATGTTCAATAGAAAGAAAATATTGTACTAATAGCTTAGCACTTTTAATATATTCTCGTGTTATATAATCCATCAAGGATCAGGCTTAGCAAGTCTACTTCTAGTCTACTTCTAGGAGAAATATCTTACGCTCCTAGCGCCACCTGTTAACCAGTATAAAAGGCGCTGCAAGGTAGGGAGCGAGGAGTTAGTTGGTTAGAGGTTAGTAGTCACTTAGTTTAGTGAGAACATCAGCTAAACATGTTTAGCCAAGGAGTTATACCTGGAGTAAGTACATCGGCTCCGTGTAACAGACTGGAGTTTACCAATACCCACTACCTCGGACATAGGATTGTGTTAGAGCTGAATACTAGAATGGTCTAGAAGGTGTTGGAGCAACTCGTGTTCTAAATGTGGTTGATTGCTGATAGGAGATGGGAGGTGGACTGATGAAGACTTATACATGGTGGCTTTGACTCGGGATGAGATGTTTACTGAATAAAAACCCTTTCATATTAAGAAGCTCCCTCATCGTTCATTTCTTTTGAATTATTGGGAAGTGAATGGACAAACTTTAAACGCAGTCTGAATTACTCAGGCATTCTAGAAAAGCAACTCATGAAGACTTGGATATACACGAATCTTACGCAGTCTTAAATCAAACTTTAACAATAGTTCATTTGGTGGAGATTACCCGAAACATGACTTGTGCCGTTTTGCTCATCCTTGATGTCAGCCACCGGTGATTTTGAGGCTTCCTCTAACCCCAAGCTTCAATCTTTGCGGCCCGCAGGACACGATGTGTCAACATCATATACAGGGAATGTGGAAAACCGCCACCTGGTAGGTAATCCCTTAGACGGGGAGGCACAGAGACAGGAGGTCGCAGCCAGACCCAAGCAGCTCTGCCCCGAAGGTGCACAAAATTACCAAACCCGTGGCAAAGGTAAACCATTTCCCTGGCACCTAGGGTCCAAAGATAGGCCGGTTCTTGACGAAGGACTTGAAACCCTAACATACTCGGGACGAGTTGAAGGGAAGAACCGTCTCACGGAATATCAGCAATATTGGAACCCAGGGTACGTACCACCTACGGACCACGAAACTGGTACTAGCTCTCGCTCCACCTGTGAATCTGATGTGAACAATCCGTGGTGTAACCAAAGTGTTCCTTATCGTTTACTACCCGCAGCGGGAGGTGAAGGCGAACAGGAAGTTTCCAATGGAGATAACCTATTTTCTTCAGGAAACCTAAAACAACGACAAAACACCGCGGATAACTCCAGCCCATCAGGGGGAAAACGCCCCGAAAATCCGGTAATCCTACCTGATGGGAGCTCTCTCACCTATCCATTACCCCAACGACTTGAGTTTATCAGTCACCCACTGGTAACACCAACTCACCCCAACCCGGGGGCGTCCATTCCTTATTCCACTGTAGCTAAAGGAAAAACAGTGGGAGGGGATAGGGGAGTGGGAAGGGAAGCAGAGGGAAACAGCGAGAAAGTAGGCAATTTACAACCCTATCGATTAACTTACGGTGTAGAAACGAACTTAGACCAAGCTGGTAAAAGAGCGGAAGCTCAGGCCTTTGATCCAGCCGAAATATTAAAGCAGTGGGCAGACTCAAGCCCCGAAAAGCACATAGATTTAGAGAGGCTAAGCGATCAGGATAGTGAAGAAAATGTAACGCTTAAAGCACAAGATTTTAACACTCTAACTCATGAATTGTATGAAGAATACGAGGACGAGTACGAGGAAGAAAATAGCGAGACAGAACAAGCAGCCGCAGATGTCAGAGGGGTTAGTCCTGATAGAAAATTAGCTAGAGAAGATAAATCAACCTCGTCTTCATACGAACTTATTACCGAGGATGTTTTAGACACAGGTAAGAAAGCTAAACTAGAGAGTGAGGACGAAATTAGTGTAGAGGAAATACCTGTGAAAGAACAGTGGGACGATCACGATATACAAAACCTCCACGAAAATAATATGGCGGAAGGAGGCGTTCCTTTGATGGATCTAGTAGAAGAAAGAGAGGATAGAGATCAACGCCAGCAACCCGGTGAAGGGGGAGCTGGGGGTGTAGATCTGGGGGCATGGCATCCTAACCGTGGGATGGACCCTGGGGGACCTCAACAAAACAATGGGAATGGCCAGATCCTAATCCAGCAGCCGGACCGAGGCGTGCAGGCAGGACTTATTCCTCCTCTTAATCAACAGGCCCAAGGAGGCCAAGGTAATCAGGCCAATCCTCCCCTTAATCAACAAGTTCAAGGGGGCCAGAACGATCAGGCCAACCCTCAAGGACTTATTCCTCCTCTTAATCAGCAGGTCCAGGGAGGCCAGGATAATCAGGCCAACCCACAAGGGCCTAACCCTCCTCAAAACCTTCTCAACAACCCTCCTCAAAACCTTCTCAACAACCCTCCTCAAAACCTTCTCAACAACCCTCCCCAAAACCTTATTAATAATCCCCCTCCGAATCAGCCCAATCTGGGGATAAACCCTGGGGGACTCCAGCAACCCGGTGCAGGGGGAAATGGTGGTGCGAATCCGGGAATACAGCAGCCTAATCCTGGGGTAAACCTTGGGGGACAGCAACAAAATGATGGGGGAGGCCAACCAGGCCAACAGCCCGGCCGGGCCGTGCCAGCAGGAGGTGGGGCCGATCAAAACCTGCTCCCTCACCTATTGCAGGCGATGGCACTCGCAGCCAATCTTAACGCAGGCCGAGGAAGAGCGGATAACCAGCAGGGTCAGCAAGCCCCAGCAGGCCAGAATAATCAAGCAAATCCACCAGGACCCAATAACCCTCCCCCGAACCAGAACAACAATCCTTTCCTTAACCAACTCAACAACCCCCCAAACCCACCGAATCCTCCACCGCCCGGACCTCCAGGTCCGCCGGGCCCACCAGGTCAGAACAACCCTCCAAACCCACCGAATCAACCAAATATTTGGGAAATTCTACCACAGTTGGGTCTGGCACTGGGGCAAACACCAGCGCCAGTGCGTGAAACGACTCACAGTGGTCACCAAAGGGGACCAAACATTAGGTTACCGTGGTTTAGTGGAAAAGAAGACGAGCAAATAGAAAAGTATTTCAGGGAATTAAAACGACTGAAAGCTATCTATGACTGGTCGAACGCCCATCTCCTGAATATGGCGCTGTTAGGCCTAAAAGGAAGGGCCGACGACTGGGCAGGAGCGTTAGCTGAAAGTGAGAAAGACTCATTTGAGAAGCTAGAAGCCCAAATGACCAAGATCTTCGGTGATCGAAGAGCTAAGTGGCAGAAACACGCAGAGTTCTGTGGCCTTAAACAAGGAAAAGACCAGAGCGTGATCGAATTTGCAGGTGTTCTGAAACAAAAGCAAGTTAAAGCAGAGGCGAGTGAAAGCATGATGTTAGCTGTGTTTTTAGAAGGATTAAAACAGGGCGTAGCCAGGCAAGTAGCTATACTGGACCCTAAGTCGTTCACCGAAGCGGTGGATTGTGCAACGAGGCTAGAATCGTTGGACAAAGGCAAAGGGGGAACTAAAATATCTAATGCAGTGAGCGAACTGGCTGGAAGCCAAGAATCAGAGGAGACCGCGGCCCTAAACTCCATCTCCGAACGATTTGGAGTGGTGCTGGCCCGACTGGAGACCGCTCCATGGTTCCAGAAACCAAAGCCAGGGCAAAGCGGGACTCCCCAGAGTGGTGGTAACTTTAAACAGCAAGGTTATGAGAGAAAAGATAGGTACGAAAACCAGAAAGGTGAAAGAAATTCAGATCAGAAGCCTAAATCCAATATCGCCCCGAACAGAGAGGCAGATAAGGGAAAGAATCTGCCAACTCAACAGAAAGTAGAGAGACCCAGGTTGCCTTTTGATGAAAGTAAGTTTTGTATCATTCACCAACAGCATGGTCACTCTACAGAAGCGTGCTTGTGGTTGAAGAATAGGTTGAGGGAAAAACCCCCGCGGATCTACAAAGATAATAAAGCCAGTGGTACCGAACAAAAGAATCAGGGAAACTAGAGGAAGGGTCCGTTCATTCCACGATAGAATTAGGCGCAGTGGACGGACCGGCTAGGAGAGAGATAGGAGACGAAGCATTTTTCTTAACGTTAAGATTTGATGATCAGAAGGAGGTTAGATCTTTAGTAGACACAGGAGCGAGCGATTGCTTCATGTCCACCCATTGTAAACGACAGATCCCTAAACAATGCATTTTAGATGAATGGAAGGTATCGAAGGGAAACATCAGTTTGGCAGACAACTCGTCTCAAGTAATACTAGAACAAATTAGATGTAAGTTTTCAATCCAGGGATCGGTGGTCTGCTATGATTTCAACATAGTGGACGATCTATGCCACCTAATAGTAATCGGGAGAAACTTATTAACAGTGCTTCGATCAGATTTATCTCTACCAGGCGCAAAGATAGAAGTGTTTTGTGGAAACCCTATAGTTAGCAAAGAAACAGTGAAAATTCCGCCGGGAAATGAATGCATCATACCGGTAACCACTCGAGAGCCGCTGGGATTAGACTCACCGGTAGCTTACTGCGCACCGGCGGTGACCGCACCAGTCCTAGTGGAGGGGTGCGTGAATACGGTGGGAAGCCAGTGGTGGATCAAAGTCATGAATCCGCTAGATGAAATGCAAGAAATCACTCCCCAGGAAGTATTAGCTTTTGCGGAAGAATGCGCAGTGCCTGAGGTAAACCAAAATCAGATAGAGGAGTTCCTAGACTTGTGTTATCTAACTAAAACAGAGACCCCAATGTCCATCTGTAGGATTTCTGTAGAAGTAATGAAAGACGCAGTGCAAATGGAAAGCCAAACCTCTGAGGAGAAATCCCGAGGTAAAATGGATGAAAATGTAAGTAAAATAGATCTGACCGAGTCGTGCTTAAACGAAGAACAACAGGTAAGGTTTAGACAAATGCTTAATAACAACAGAAATGCACTAGCGTTCTCAATGGAAGAGTTAGGTCATTGTGAAATAGCGCCGATGAGAATCATTGTGGATGAGTCGCAGGGAGTCATAAGTTCTAGACCATACCGATACTCTCCACAGAAAATGGATATCATCGATGAACAGGTTAGGCAACTCATAGATATAGGTGTCATAGAACCCAGCGAATCGGCTTGGCGAAGCCCGCTGGTGGTAGTGCAGAAGAAAGATGGCAAACCTAGGCTCTGTACAGACTTTCGCATGCTTAATCAAGTCACTTTTAAAGATAAATTCCCCATGCCCACGGCTCGCTCGCTTTTCCTATATATGGCTTACAAGAAACCCACTATGTGGACAGCTTTAGATCTGTTGAGCGGCTATCATCAGTGTGTAATCGAAGAGGACAGTAGAAAATATACCGCTTTTGAAACCCCGATGGGTGTGTATCAGTATAAGCGTGTACCATTTGGCTTAGTTGGCGCACCTTGGCAGTTTACCAAGGTAATGGCCATAGCGCTAAAGGGATTGATTCCTAGAACATGCTTAGCATATTTAGACGACGTAATTGTCTACGACACTACATTTGAGGAACACCTGGCGAGCGTTGAGGTGGTTCTCCAAGCTTTGGCGAGAGCTAATCTTAAACTGAAACCGTCAAAGTGTGAGTGGTGCCGCAGTGAAATCAATTTCCTCGGCCACGTAGTAAACGCGGAAGGGGTGGCTACACAAAGGGTAACCACAGAAAAGATTACAGCCTTTAACCGTCCACATAATGTGAAAACTATTAAATCCTTTCTGGGACTGTGTAACTACTACCGATCGTTTGTCCCTAATTTCGCTGATCTAGCAAAGCCTTTAAACCGGCTGCTAAAGAAAGAAGTCTATTTTGAGTGGACAGAGGCCTGCGAGGAAGCGTTTCAACAGTTAAAGAAATTGCTGACCTCGCCACCCTTACTAATTCATCCAGATATAGGAGGGCATTTCTATCTACTAACTGATGCATCAGACGCCGCGTGCGGTGCAGCGGTTTGTCACAAACTAGATGAAATCTACCGTCCGGTTGCTTTCTGGGGATGTACTCTCCGGGACGCCGAATTAAATTATTCGGTAACAGAAAAGGAGGCTCTGGCAGTAATTAAAGGCATTAAGAACTATGAGGACATGTTGCAGGGAGCTAAAATCACAATAGTGACTGATCACAAACCGTTGATTCCCCTGCTACAGAGTGCCTACAAAGCCCCGTCAGCCCGGCTGAGACGGTGGGCTTTAGCGTTATCAGATTTTGATTTTGAAATCATATATGAGCCAGGAGCGACTCATTTTCTACCGGACTATTTGTCTAGAGTCTATCATGAGCATGTCCCAGGTGAGGAATATGAGCCCGCTGTGGGATGTGAGTTATTTGAGGCCGAAGTTCAGGATGAAGAGCTTTCTGTGGCTACGGTATTAAACGCGCAACTCCAAGATGCAGAGTGCGCGCAATTGATAGACTACCTGCAGGACGGAGACCTACCGACAGATCCCCTTGAAGCTAGGCGAATAATGGACCAAGCTGATTTTGTAGGAATGGTAGCACCGGGGGTACTATGTAGGTTCAACGTCAAAAGGTATAACAAACACCAAGACCAACTGGTCAGACTAAAACCCCGTATGATAGTTCCAGGAAAGTTAATTCCCAAAGTCCTGAGACTATTACATAATGACATCTTGGCTGGGGGACATGTAGGGATCAGTAACCTCACTACCAAAATCTCTGATAAATTCTACTGGCGGAACATGAACGCCGACATAGTAGACTATGTGAAAGCTTGTGAGACCTGCTCTCTGAGGAGACGGGCTCCGCATTTCAAGGCCTTAGCTAAGTCTTGGGAGAGACCAACCCGACCCTTTGAGGTGGTACAGTGTGATTTCATCGGGCCACTAAAGAGGGCTAGGGATGGGTCAAAATATATCATGACCTTCATAGACCTACTAACAGGTTGGCCGGAGGCTTTCACCACGAAAGACTCCACTGCGCAAACCGCGGCCAACTGTTTCCTAACCGGGATAGTGTGTCGGTATGGACGGGTAAACCGTCTGCACACAGACCGGGGGGCGGCCTTCCTCTCAGGGCTATTCAGGGAAATCACCACACGACTAGCGTGCAAACAAACGTTCACTACCGGGCGAATGCCGACTGGCAACGCTCGAGTAGAAAGACTACATAAAACCATTGAAAACCTGATTGCTTATTATATCCCTGACGACCACTGTAACTGGATCGATCTACTTCCCATTGCATTATGGACAGTTAGATCCACAATCAGTGTACGGTCGGGATACAGCCCGCACACCCTGCTGTTTGGCAGAGATCCAATCAGTATGGGAATGCCTGAGCAGGGAACAATTCCTGAAACGCTGAACGACTGCGAGTTTTTCATGCAAACCAAGGATAATATTGCTATGTTTAGGAATATGGCTGAAAGGGTAGTTCAAAACTACGAAAAAGATCTGAGGCTGCGAATTGATGAGCGAGCGCGGCCCACTCAGATGTACGAAGGTGATATGGTATACATGTACGACCCTTTAGCTAGTGAAAATAAAGCGTCTAAGTTCTCAAACAGGTATACTGGGCCATTCAGGGTAATTGAAACAAAAGGAGACCACCTTGTTAGACTAGTGTCTTTAAAAACTGGAAAACAGGTCCCACATCTAGTAAACATTTCAAAACTCAAACCTGCACATGGGCCTTGGTCCCCCGCTGTCCCTCATAACATTCCCAAAATGGTGAGAGAAGCGAAAATCACTAACTCAAAAGGGGCAGATCCTGACCGAAACCCTGAATTGCATCACACTCCGACGGGTGAAATCGCTGAGGAAGATGGCGAAATAAGGGGTGCTGAGACTGAAAACTCAACGGGAACGACCGGTCCCCGTGAGCATGATGCAGTTCCTATGACCAGGAAGGTACCTACACAAAAACCCGGTCCAAGTCCCACTGATTTAGCAGAAACGGATGGGCAAATCACTGATGGTCAGGGCACCAGTGCAGACACCGCGCTGTCAACAAACTTATCCTTTGTTCCTAATAAAGCCGCCTGTGAACGGGGAACAGCTGGCGCTAATGAACAGAGGAAACGCAAACGAGCTAAACGAAGGGGCAAAAGCCAGCCGTTGGAGGGGAGATCCCCTCCAGGCAACAACAAGCCCATAAAACTACCCTGCGGTGATGTGCCGATCTTGGATACATCGGAACAGAGCCCAGAAAAAACAGTAAAGGACCATGTCCCGACGAAAGGTGGCTATAACCTACGTCGGAACCGCCGCCCTAACTACGTCGCTCTGTCCAACGGCGGGGAAAGCGACGACATGGATGATTAATGCAGGAAATCTAGCCACCCTGTGAAAATAAAGGTTCGGCGGAGCGGCACCGTTAGCATCAACGCTAATGGAACAGGTGGTCTACCTCACGGCCACCCCGCCGCGCCCAGGGGCGTGGCAGAAAGGGAGGGTGCGCACACCAAGAGAGATGCCAGTGGTTTGGCGTCATCTCTTGGGACCGGATGCAAGCGTTCCCCCCCCCACCTGAAACAAAATACAGCTCCAAATATGGAGACGGCATGGACAAGCGGATCGGTTATAATTTCGTGGGATCCGCGCCGATCCACCAGTCGGTCCGCAACTCTGCTCCTAGACGGTCACCTCTGCTGCAGGTGATTGTACGCACAACCCAGCCCGGGAGGAAACGGAGATAGACATTGATTCTATCTCTGAACAGAAGTTGGAGATAGAAATTGTTCAACTTCCGACTTCTCCTGGAAGGAGCAGAAAGAGAACTTAGCTGGGACACTGATCCACCGACTCATGGGGAACTGTCTAGCCCTCCGGCCACATAGCAATCCAAAGGGAACCACTACTTTCCCTGCGGACACGGAGGGAAGGATCATCGTCCCCCTGAGAAGGAAACGGATTAGCCGCCCCCACCAGAGGGCGCTACCTACCAAGGGAAGGTTCGTTGGGCCATTCTTTTAGGATTTTACCAAATGAAAGAAAAGACAGTCGAAAAGGAGAGTGCTAGGAAACAACCGGCTCAGACCCTTAGGCGGTGGAGTTGGCCGGGCCGGGGGGGTGTCCGTCCGGACTCAACCGACGCCGGGATTGCCCGGAAGAAGCCAATGACACCAGCCCGGCGGCCCACCAGAACGACCACAGGCGGAGCCAAGAGGTCCGCTAAATCGGCTCCAGCCAAAAAGAAGACAGCAGATAAAGACTTCTACAATTTATCTGAGGTGAGTGACTCGGAGCCCGAGCCAAGGCTAACGGCGTTGGCCAAGCCGGTTCAGAAGGAGGAAGCGGCCAACCAACCGGTGCAGATTCAGGCCGGCTGGTTCTGGGACCTTACGCAACCACTGTTCCAACTATTTGAGACTGTTGACGAAATTAGGAGGACAGTAGGACTGGATGTGCCAAAATCAAACAAACAGTTAGCTGAGATTAAAACTCAGGTAGCTCCTTTTATTCAAAGGACCACACAAAACTCTAAATGCGTCAAGGAAAGTACCAGCCTACAAACAACACGAGGCGGCCGACCTCTGCCCACTCTGGAAAGGCGATCGGGAGGGGAACATCTAACCGTCGCCGCTCCAGGACTAAAAGTGGAGGTGGCACCCGTTCAACACGCGCCAACCCCACCGGTGGGGAACGGGCCGGCGGGAGCTCCCCTCCTCCACCACTTACAGCCTGCGGACCCCGCTTGTTTAGACTTGAGCAGCTTGACAACGAGCTGCAGCGCCAATCCCTCACCACTGCTATGGAACCAGCAGCAGTGGACGCCAACCAGCCAGCCGGGGGGCCCACTGTGGCCGAGCCCACTTCCAGCGACAAACCCACCGCAGGTACCGAACCCATACCCCTCGAGCCAACCGTCGTACAATCCAACGGGGGCCGTTTCGGACTGGAACCTACTAGGCCAAGACCCCTCAGAGCAATGCGCCCCTCGTCCTGCGAACGTATGAGAGGCTTGAGAATCACGGTCACCAAGGACGAGAGCGGGATCATCAGGCGAGTGGTAAATGACAACGGGCAAAACCTCTACGAGCATGTCCCAAACTAAACAGACCAGAGGACCCGGGAGGAGAGCATATTTCGGCGCATGAATGATAGTAGTGCGCAGGAAAATAAGGTAACTTTGCTGTGAACATGTTTTAGATAAACTGCAAAATTAACTCTCTCAAACTATCGCTAAGGCCAAAACAAAGACAATGAAGTGGCTAGTGCTGTTCGTATTAGCTATAATAGGGGGCATTAGGGGAGTGCATAATGACTCCAACCCACCTGAGGGGCTAGCCCCTAACGCTGAAGTGATAGCTTTAGAACAATATGGAGTAGTGTTAAAACCAGGGAAGTTAATGTCCACCGCGGATATAACACACGTCCGACAAGGCTTCCTAATCACTATTCCAAGGAGGCGCTCCTTCAACAAGGCTACCTTTGGCCAGGTCTGTCACCGATATCTACAGGGAGGAGACGCCCTCGATCGGGCCTGCTACCATATCAGGTCGCTGGTCAATTGGATGGATCAGACGTCGCAGGCGCTTAAGGGTCGGTACCGAGAAGTTCTTAATGAAACCTTAAGTTCCCTAATAAAGAACACTCAACAAGACCTTCAAAATCAAGAATCGGAGTTAAAATCAGGTGGAAGGGTCAAAAGAATGAAGAAGTTGCCCACAATGCTGGACGATCCAGGATGGCCGACCTTTCCTCTTCCAACCTCTTGGAATCAAGGGCTGGCAGCTGATGTCAAATATAACAGAGAATTGATTAGAGTATTGCAAGAATCTTCGAACCAAATGATCGAAGACTTGGCTCTGATGAATGAAAAACATGACGAGGCTGTCGAAAAGATTAACCATGTCGTGATAGGCCTACTGGACAATCTAAGATCACTAAATAAGGCACACAACACGACTCGCCGGAGGATGAAACTCGTGCAACATAAGGTGGATTGGATGGAACTGTACCTGAATATGATACCGGTCGCTCTGGAAGACAAGTTAGGAGAGATGGTGTATCTTCAACTAATGGTAGAACAAACTCGCGTGTTCAGGAAAGGTGTACAGCGCCTGACGCGGGGCCAGCTGACTATGGACTTGGTACCCCGCCAATATATGGTCGGAGCGGTCCAGGAAGTGAACAGATATCTGAAGGGGATCCACCCCAGGTTCCATGTCGCGTTCACAGATCCTTCCTTCTATTACGAGAACAGTCAACCTTCGTTCAAATTCAATGAAACCACTCAGGAATTAATAGTGTATGTAAGGGTGCCTGTGGTGGCTGATGAACATTTGTTCAGGGTCTACGAAGTACTAACTTTTCCTGTGCCAGTGACGGTTAGGGGGCGACTTAAGAAGGACGCTCTCCAAATTGTTAACCTACCCAAAAGTGTCGCCATGTCCATGTCCCGCCAGTATTACGTACCATTGGCTAGTGGCAGTTGGTCAGGTTGTTATGGACAGACCATCACGCTCTGTAAGGATCTACCCTATATGAAAAAGATTACAGACAACACCTGCACTGCTGCGCTACTGAGGCGCGACGACCTAGCGATCCGAGAAAAATGTGAGCTGGACTATCTACTGGAAGCAGACTTCGGAGAGATGGCAGTGTACCTAGACGACGGAGATATGCTAGTGGTCAGCGCCGACACCAGAGGCCAAATGATTTGCAGAAACCAGCCTGCGGTCGGAGTGAACATAGAAAATTACGCAAGGGTTCAGGTGGAATGCGACTGTGCATTCCAAACACAAGGAGCGTGGATACCGTATAGCTTGCGAAATTGTGACCGGCACACCAGGATCACCACGGTTGTGTACCCACATAATGACCTGTTGGAAGCAGCAAGTCGTGTGAAGGGGTGGGACATGAATTTCACAACGTCCAAAAACGAACCCACTATGTTAGAATCAGACCCTATCCCTGAAACAATTAGGAAAGACCTGCTGGAAATCGAGGAAAGCCTGAAGGCCAAAATACCTGTAACCTCCTTGGCCAAACGAATACAAAAACACCGTAAAGACTTGGCCAAGGGTATCAAGAAAGCGACTGACCGTTACGAGGTAGAGAAACACGCCCCGTGGTTCTCTATAGGTAACTTCGGAGGTGGGTTTGGTCTCCTCACCATCTTCTGCATAGTGGTGGCTGTGACAATTATTGGATGTGTCCTCTGGAAATGCTGGCGGAACCATCAAGGTAAGGCTGCCCTAGCCGGACTAACCATGACCTTACCTCGGGCCATGGCCTTGGAGACGGCGGACCCGGAGAAACTGTTGCACCATGAAAAGGCACTAACTGGGTGCCCAGACGCGACCGCCAACCCCACTGCAGTGGCAGTGCTGGCTATATTATTAGCAGTACTAGTCATCGCTATAGTGGTCCTCGTGTGGCGAAAGTGGAGAAATATTAGAAGAAAGACTGTGGATGGGTTGTACGTACAATTTGCCAATCCACATATGATAGAAACAATCTTCCTAGGCGAACTGGCTATGCCTTCAGACCACACTTATACGGAGGGCTATGTGCTCATTAGGGATCTACTGGTGACCCAGCTATGTCTGAAATATACTCTGACAGTAACCTGGGGGGCGCAGCTGATGGGAGCAGCGACTAGACCTGGACAACACCCATCTAAGGTGCCACTACCCGACACCCTGAGAGTGTCTAAAAAACTAGCCCGTCTGATGATGAGTAACTTAAAATACAATACCAGGGCCAGACTACTGAGATATTCCTCGGGGCTAGCCACTCCTGTACCCATGGGAGTACCTCGCCTCATCGACGCAGGCTGGTCCGATGTCGGAGCGGACTGGCCTCAACCGGTGTTGGGACATGGAACAATGCCTAACGCTCCTCCTAGATCGACCACGCCCACATCAACAGCGACCGGAACAGGATCTGCCCGAAAGACAATAAGGCCAGGGACATCCGAAATAGATCCAGGAACGGTTTATGAAGTTATCATATGACAATGTAACGAGTGTTAAAACCTGACCTAGAGCTGTACAGGTAAAATTGGTGAATTAATAACACAAAGGTACAAATACTAAAACGTTACAGGAAGTTCGCTGGGCAATACCTGTTTGGGTAGGTAGGGTTCTGTTGACTAACCTGATCAATAAGGATTCACCAGTCAGGGAAACCTGGGTCGGGTAGGCTGGTCCAACCGTCTCTCTATGGACCCATGGGTTATCTAAATTTCTCTCAAGTCGAGTGTCCCATGCCCGGTAGCCTAGCTCAACACTCTCATTGTTATTGATTTGGCAACTCTTTTAAAGTAGGGAGCCATTTGGAACCGATCCTAGTGTCGCGAAATTTTAGCATTTAAAAAGATACTCAAAATTCTGTATAAAACCTAAGAGCGCTCAACGGGACCAATGCTCCCAACGAGCGAAGTGAACTTCCCCAAGCAAGTACCATCTACACCTGACCCCTGTGCTGTTGTTACCGCTAGGATCGGGCTGCAGTACAGGAGTCACTTGGGGAACGCCACTGTCTATTCTTTAGCATGCTTACATATATACTCTTCTCAAAGATGAGGGGGTTGCACAAGCAGCAGGAGCCTACCCACAGGCCTGGTGTCAGTGGTGCCTGACAGGAGGCAGGACGTTGGGGTTACGCGTCACTGACGCTGCGAAGGGCACTGGGGTGGACGCCCGACCATGGCAGTCACTATGCCCCGGGTGGATTGGCTCCTGACAAGCGGTCCCTTCATCACAAAAAAAAATCGACGAGTAGAAAGAAATTTACCTAAAAACTGAATAGATAAAGCAACCCAATACTCATTTAACTAAGAGCCCTTCCTCAGGGAATTCTGGGCAAGTTGTGATAAGAACATATGAACGCAGAACAGCTAGTAACATTCTCGGGGGGAACGCTCTGTGACAGCACACGAGAGTACCTTAGACGTGGCTCGTTTGCTCCTGGTATAGACACGCTGCAGCGGCAAGGATATGTGCAAATCCTGACAAGGCGTGCTATATTTGGGAGCTATAGCGGAGGTCACAAGGAAATGTAGTTACGGGACAACAGCGAATTGGTGACATTCACAGGGTGCTCGGCTCTCTCTCACTATATCGCGACTCCCTCAGACGGGACAAGCCATCCCTGGGGGGGGGAGAAGCTGTAGCGAAAACTCACAAGGCGGTGGAGCGAGGTGCTGTCCTTATTAATAGCCCCGTCGTCTTGGTTATGTGTAAATGACCACCGGATCACCGTATGTCTTAGGTCAAAGGATCCTGACTTTAACATAAAAAGTCAGGATCCAACGACAACTAGTATCAAGAAGAAAGAAAATAATGAACAACTGCCCATAATTCAAGACTAAGTTATTTAGACCACTTTTAGACCAGTTTTAATCGGGACAGAGACAAAACGGCAAGAAGTCAAGTTTCGACCCGGGTAAAAATTAGAAATAATTAAAATTAATAAAGGAAATGAGCGGCTTCAGAGCTGACCGCCGTCGAGAAAAAAAAAATAAATGAATGAAAATTAGTCTTGACCGCCGTCGTGGCGCTAAAAGTATCCAGGTCTCCGCTCAACAGTTGAGCTGAAGAGGGGGGACATGGACTACTGATTCCCTGATGAACAAGCTACAATAAACTTGGTTGACACCCAGAGCTAATAAGTTTACCCGATCTATTAGAAAGGAGCTAAAAAATTCTAACTCTGTCTTTAGCACTACCTATCCCTGCCCTGCATGCGCATAGTTAGGATAAGCTGGGGGCGGAGTCTTTTCAGGAGTAGTCTTGACTCTCCACAAGAGAAACGGGCATAGACCTGAACAAAGGACGGGTTTAACCTTGTACTGTACTTCGGTAAAGGCCCGACTTACTAGGTGCTGTCTGGAAGTGAGTGATCTAAGGAGATGCATTTACACATCTCTATAATTTAAAGGGGGTGTAGGCTGCATATTGTTAAAAAAAAAAAAATATATATGCAGTCTGCTCCCAATTATAACAATGGGAAACTCGGTGCTGCCCATTCTAGTCCTATGAGTGGGAAGGTACCGACAAACCACGTGTAACTAATGAGGACCGGGAATCAGATCAGAAATGAACCTGAATCTGAGACCCGATCCTCTGGTGATAACTAATGAGGAACGAATAATCTCAACCTCCTTTGTACAGTTAGTACTTAATGTCCTTTAATGACATTTATACCTCACGGAATGAAAACGCTACCCCCACCGCTTGTCATGTTGGTTTTTCCCATGTGATGTAGAGTATAGGGTAGACAGTGAGATGTTACTGTTAACATAGGTATAATATCTATTCAGTGAACCGTTTGGAGTTAGTGGCGCACCCGTTTGCATTGTCAGAAGGGCGCCACTACCCAATATAAAGTGGAACTCGGTCTTCAAACCCCAGGCTGAATGTAGGGGGTGAACGCCGAGCTACCACCTGTAACTAGCAGAGAGAGAAGGGATTTTGTCGTAACATAATCATTCAATAAGAACAAACTGTGGTTTTAAAGCGGATGCTTCACAAGATGGAGTCAAATATGTTAGAACAGTTGTCACCCTTGAAGGGGGTGTTAACTTGTTTACGTACAAATCCTTGGAGTGTATTGGGTAATTATTTTAACACGCTGTACAGAAAGAGTGTTATCAAGAGTATTGACTCTTGTAAAAAAAAAAAAAAAATGACCTCTTAAGGTAAACCACCAGGGATCCAATTCCTATCATTATTCTTATCTCCCCATGAGGTCGGTTAGGGAATCTGAGCGGGACAGTTTTGCATCACATCTCGGGCACTCATGGAGCCTTTGCAGATGGATGTTCTTGTAACGGCTCAGCCCCGACCTGTGGGCATAGGCTTCCACACATTCATCGCAAAGATATCACTGTCTGAGATGTTTGGCAATCTCAGGTACTGATAAGCGTGGCTTCTGTGTTCAATGGAACGGCGCCTACTAAGGCCTGATCTATGAACGTACGAACTCCCGCAGTGTTCACACATGTATCTCTGCTTGGGACGCTTGGTAATCTTTGTGGTGTTGGTGCCTTTCTAGCTCTTAATAAGGATACCATTCCTTCTTTCACAATGACACATACAGAATCTTCATCTGGGAGTTCATTCAGTGTCTTAGAGACTTCGTCTCGGTCTCCTCACAGTAGTATTTTTTCCTCTTCGAGACGACTCTGGACATTAGTACTCACTCTAAAACTTATTCTAACACGATGACACTGACGAAGTCTTGCTGTTAGACTAAAACATGGGATGGGTATCTGTGGCCTTCGCCACTACATCTCAAACTTACCATGGGAGTCGCCAACAACTCGTTGGACGGCTCCACCTATGGTGTCGCCTCAAGTGGCCGACACGTCAATATTTCTTGTACCCTGTAAGGGGAACTACTCATCAAAGAATTCTGTCACAGCCAATCTAATGCTGGGAAGTCTGGACCAAAATACTTGGTCACCTACTGTCACCTAAAACTTACCAGGGTGAACACCCTAGGAAGCGCTTGTTACCTAGGGCACCCCATGTGAATTGTTTCCAATGTAGACATTTACACTAATGTCCTGTACGAATAACGACTAAACAAAGAATCCTGTTACAGCAAATCTAGTGTTGTACAACTCAGACCGGAATCTCTGGCCACCCGTACCTGATTCTCATGTGCAGTGTCAGTCCCCAACAGTTAATAGTATCAAATAATAACAATACGATACGAATTACCCACACTCCAAAAAGCCTACTTAGATCGGCAATGTCAACAAACCGCTAGTCAGAAAACCCTCCATTATCGCCCAACCACGCGCGAGGTAAAATGCTTGATCATATTAGCCTAAACAATTCCTCCCACTAAAATCATATAGACTGACGCCTCTCAGTGCCAATACTACCACCTTACGCCGTTCATATTATCATCACCAACCACAGGACCTGGAAAAGACAATAAGTTTAGTATACAAGGTCCTAGTTTTCAGCCCGCGTCCACCATCTTGGAACCAAAAGTAAACACCAGGGGGCCGCCCACGCTACCCGTTACAAAAATCACCAGCGAAATACAATCTCTAGTTCCGGGAGTGACGTCAGCTTCCGGAGTACAAACACGTGAGGGCGAGCTGAAAACCACTAAGAAGAATTCTGACCAACAGTCTCCTTAAAACCCTACGAGTTAGTAGCCTGCCTAACATGCAAAAGACAGTAAAAGAAACGAAGGTTGGACTTACCCGGTCTCGGAGCGGTCGGAGCGTGGACCAGCTCGGCGGAAGAGGGACGACCCCAGCAACGGACGAAGGAGAAAAAGCGAAGAACAGTCTGTAGTCCGTGGGTCCCATGTTAACATTCCGGCGTGGCCTCTGGAGTAAAATAATGTCCGGGGTTCCTTAAAAAGAAATTAGTGTCCTGGGCCCCAACCAGGAATTGGACCTGAAGAAATTAATTGGTGAATCACTATAAATTACTATGTACAAAGGTGAGTGCCGGCGGTCTATGTCCTAGCCAGCGGCAAGCGGGCGACAAGACGCCCTAGGACTCGGGCCCATCGCCGAACCAGGCGGTCCGAGGGCATGTACCCGTCGACCAGTTCACGAAAATCGTTGATGGTTACCGTCCCGTCCGCGACTGCCTTGACCACGTGAAGGACGCGGCCTGTCTCTGCGGTCGGCACCCCGAACCAGTCGTTCGCGCGGCGGACTTCTCGGCTGACTTTAGGCACTACCCGGTTTATCCACTTTTGAAGGGAGCCGTCACTGTCAGTAAGTTCCCAATGGCGTGCGTCAAACCCCGAAGGGGTAGTGAAGATCAACGTAGCTGGAGCTGGGTGTGCTTGAATGTTCATAAAGGCTCGGCTCAGGGCTTCCGCGTAAAATTTGGTCACGGCGTCCACGTTAATAAAAAGCGGGATGTAGAGCCCGAGTTCCTCATCCCATGTCAGTATGTCGAGAAAATTGCACATCACTATGAGTATGTCCTCCGGAAACATGACATGATGGGCAAACGCGTAACCCGCCAACTCGGCGGTGGTCGCGTCGAGATGAGAAAAAACTACTAAAGAATGATCCGTTCCCGCTAGAATAATGTCCGGGTAGGCCTCAATACCCTCCTCACGGTTGGAACAAAAGATGGCAACTCGCACCATGATGATATTGAAGATAAACGAAGTAAAAGACGAAGGAGTTATAAAATCCACGTCTTGACACGTTAAAATACCGCCGGCACTGATTAAAATGACGTCAAAACGAGGCTAATTTGGGAAACCCCTTTTTGATCCAAAAGATCCAAATTCTGAAATCGGCTAGCATGATCAATACATCGTATAATTTCTTATAAAATCTGTGCTAAACTAAAGTTTAGGTCCCCAACCAACATAATCAAGCGACAGAATTAATTCATATCGGCCCAAAATATCAGGTCGAACCATCAAACTTGCAAATTTGTTCGAAACAGAAATTTGCCATCCGGGCGCTTCGCGCCTGGAGGATCCAAATCGAGGTCAAAACCTTGGAAGGGAACTCTAGTCAAGCGTCCCGCTAAGTACACATGTACTAAGCATGACTGGTGGGCGCGCGACGCGGATGGTAATATTTACTAGACCTAACTGCATAATGTTGCTAGATCAGATGCAGGGACCTTGTATTTATTGTAAATAATGTTGTTATGGTTGAAGTTTGATTGAAATTTGACACGCATTGTATAATGAAATTCGTTCGTTCAAAAATGTCCGAATCATCTGTATTGACTTATGTTGTGTTAACTTGTTCTGAAATTAGATTTGATGTGTACTTGTTACTCTTAAAGGGTTAAGACAACTTTACACTGTATATATGTTGAGTTCTGTTGACTTGTGTTACAAATCATAAATATCAGAAACTGCACATGCATGTACTAAGTCAAAACTGAATTGGTCACCTTATGCACGGGTGTCGTTATCCCTAGGCCTTAATATGGGCTGACAATTCTGTGAACTCACTTTGTCACCTTATGCACGGGTGTCGCAATCTTTGAATCTTAAAATAAGCTAACGATGCTGAGAACTTACTTTATGTACAAGGCACGTACTAAGTGAATACCTAAGATGACGAATACTTCATCCTCTAAAGTTGACTTTGTCATTTTGTATCCATGATTATGTCATCATTTACGTTGTTATCCAAATAATCATGTTATCAATTTTTAACACTTACCTTGTCATTTTATGAACGGGTTCTGCTAACTTTGAGCTTCAAGATGTGGAAATCAACTCAATGAATAATTTCACTGTGAATTTGTATTGAAACCGGATCTACAAATCTATTGATACTGTGTTGAATGTACCACGAGAGTCAGGGCCACCCACCATGGTTTAACAAATATATCCAATCATCAAAATTGGGAGTTCATTATATTCATTTGGTTTGAGCTATGTCGTCCACCTCCTTAAACTCAAACACCTGACCGCCGTCGAATGTACTAATAGCTTAGCACTTTTAATATATTCTCGTGTTATATAATCCATCAAGGATCAGGCTTAGCAAGTCTACTTCTAGTCTACTTCTAGGAGAAATATCTTACGCTCCTAGCGCCACCTGTTAACCAGTATAAAAGGCGCTGCAAGGTAGGGAGCGAGGAGTTAGTTGGTTAGAGGTTAGTAGTCACTTAGTTTAGTGAGAACATCAGCTAAACATGTTTAGCCAAGGAGTTATACCTGGAGTAAGTACATCGGCTCCGTGTAACAGACTGGAGTTTACCAATACCCACTACCTCGGACATAGGATTGTGTTAGAGCTGAATACTAGAATGGTCTAGAAGGTGTTGGAGCAACTCGTGTTCTAAATGTGGTTGATTGCTGATAGGAGATGGGAGGTGGACTGATGAAGACTTATACATGGTGGCTTTGACTCGGGATGAGATGTTTACTGAATAAAAACCCTTTCATATTAAGAAGCTCCCTCATCGTTCATTTCTTTTGAACTATTGGGAAGTGAATGGACAAACTTTAAACGCAGTCTGAATTACTCAGGCATTCTAGAAAAGCAACTCATGAAGACTTGGATATACACGAATCTTACGCAGTCTTAAATCAAACTTTAACAATAGTTCAATATCATACATGGAGCATCAGGAAATAATTATCTATCGATATCTGTTAAGCAAAATAAATTTTGACTCCTTAATAATCCGTTATAATGCATACTTGAAATGCTATGTTGTCCAGCAAATTCTAACCAAGAAATGTATGAAAAAAAGTTAGAAAAACGCATATTTGTGCATTACCATAACTGACAAAAGCATTAATTCGCCCAAGTAAGACCCCCAAAAAGTATGCATCGACTTTTTGGTTGATATTATTTGAGGAAAATATTTGACAAATATATAGAACCTTGCTTTGAAGGATTTTCAAAGTTTTTATATGAAAAAAAATCGGAAAAATCGGAAATTTCGGAAAAATGCGTGAAAAATGCGCGGAAACTGACAACTGCCCTATATTTTGTCATTAGTTTTCACGCAGGGGTCCATTTTCCATCTTAGGAATAAAATTATATTATTCTGACATCAAACTGGTCGTATATCACTTAAAACTAAGATCTATGATAATTTTGTTATAAAAATGATATTTTTTCTTGAAAAAAATTATCTTATCCTCCTAATTTCAGAAATATGAAATTTTTAAGGCTTCTACCGTTTTCCTAGATACTAGGGACATCAAAGCATATATTTGGCCTTATAATACATTAAATATAAAGAGAACATCTTAAAAATGACAAATTGATAACAGGGTTATTTCGGGTCTGGCTTTTGAAAAATAGCATATTTGATACCTGTATAAAAAATGCGTCCTTAAAATGCGTAAAATGCGCGAAAACTAGAGATGCGCGAAAACTGGCTCCTCTACTCTATACTCACATAATTACTGCGGGATCTGAAGCGAGAAAGGAGCGGAGGGTACTGTTTCAATATGTAGAGGTTTAGGGAAATCCAAGAAGGAGTCATAAAGTGACTTGGAAACTGGAGTTTTATTAACACTGTGTCTGCGCGGGAAGCGCGTCCGAGAAACTCGGCGTTACAGGGAAAAGTTGGATTCATAGCGGTGCAGCCGAAACGGAACGACGCGTAAAATATGGAATCGCGTTACATCCCCAATGGACTTAGAAAAAGCTTACAATCATACATAGCTTATTACAAGTCAGAGTAATTATTACAAGATAATTACATGATGTAGTTGACACTAAACTTTAGTTTGACAATTACTAAAAAATATGTGTCGGATACATAATACACATAACTAGTCGGTATGTAGTACAAATACAAATATGCAATTCTTAAGTCACATAAGAAGCAAGATGACTAGGGCGTTTGGAGCTTCGCCCAGATCTAGACACATAGGGAGCTGGCTCTACAACTGGAGCCTTTGGAGCTTTGGCAGGAACCTTAGGGACCTTAACTGGAACCTTAGCTGGTGTTGTGGGAACTTTTAGTGGTGTTTTGGGAGTCTCCACAGGCTCTTGTACCGGAATATCTCCAGTTGGAACGGTCAAAGGGTAAGGTTCGATCACTACCGGAGTAGGTGTAGGGTCTTCCTGTGTCGTACGCAGGTGTACTCGGTTACGACGTAGAGTAGTGCCGCTATCGGTTTCGATCTCGTAAGATCTTTCGTCAAGTTTCTTTTTGACGGTTGCCTTCTCCCAGGACTTTTCATTGAGCTGATACGGTTTCGCTCTCACAATATCGCCTTCTTGCAGCGGCTTTAAAGGCTTCGCTGTTTTATCATAATAAAATTTCTGTTTTGTCTGCTGAAATTTCAGCTTGTCGGCGATTTCAGACTTTGATCGGTCGGAGTTCAGTAAACTCGCTGTAGTTGGGAGAAGAGTTTTGGTACGTCGACCCATTAATCGTTGAGCCGGGCTCAAATCGATACCTTGCTGTGGCGTGTTACGCACATTCAAAATTGCTAAATAAGGGTCTTCACCAGTTTTGGCAGTCTTTTTCAGGATTCTCTTTGCGGCTTTTACCGCGGCTTCTGCCTTTCCATTAGACCTAGGATGGTGAGGCGAACTAGTTGTATGTTGAATATCATACTTAATCGTGAAATGACGAAAATACGAAGACGAGAATTGCGGACCATTATCTGTGACTAGTTGCTCTGGTATTCCGTATCGAGAGAAATGAGCCTTCAGCTTCTGGATAACTGTCTTCGACGTGACGTCGTACAGTCTATCGATTTCCCAGAAGTTGGAATAATAATCGACTGTCACGAGATAGTCTTTATCATTTAAAGTAAATAGGTCTGCGCCTACTTTCTGCCATGGACGAGAAGGCAGTTCGTGACTCATGAGAGGTTCTTTCGCTTGTGACTGTTCAAACTCTCGACAGGTCTCGCACTTCTGCGTATATTCACGTACGTCATTTGTCATGCCAGGCCAATAAACCATTTCACGGGCTCTACGGAGCGAGCCTTCAATGCCCGTATGACCCGTATGTAACTCACTAAGGATACTTTTTCGGTTTCCTTTCGGTATGACCAGACGCTCACCTCTGAATACTAAACCATCGGTGACAGCTAGTTCGTCGCGTTGGGCATAAAATTCACGGATCTGAAGCGGGACTTGGTCTTTCTCGGGCCATCCCTGTTGGATCGTCGTTTTAAGCAAAGACAAAATCGGGTCTTCGTGAGTTTTCGCACGGATGTCCATGATCCTTTCTTCGCGCATCGGCAGGTAACTCACTGCATTTACGGACTCGAACTCGCTCTCTCGATGCTGGTTATTGCTGATAAACGCACGGCTCAGCGTGTCCGCGAGTAGCATTTTCTTGCCTTCAAGGTATTCGACCGTGATGTCGTAGGCAAGTGCGCGAATAAGCATACTTTGAAGCCTTTTCGGGGCTCTGTCTAAAGGCTTTTTGGTTATAGCGTGAAGTGGCTTGTGATCGGAATGTACCGTCACGGGTCGGCCGTATGTGAATTGATGCCACTTTTCGAGCGCGAAAACGATCGCCAGCATTTCTTTTTCAATAATCGCGTAGCGCGACTCTGTGTCGGTCAGAGCACGACTGGCATAGGCAATCGGCTTGCCATTCTGCATAAGAGCAGCGCCTATTCCAAACTGACTAGCGTCGCACTGAATAATCAGTTCGCTCGTTGGGTTGTAATACGCAAGAATGGGGGATTCGGTCAATAGCTTTTTAAGCTTTTTGAACGCTTTGTCTTGTGGTTCACCCCATGACCACTCAACGTCTTTGTGTGTGAGGACCGAGATCGGCCTCATGACTTCAGATAATTTCGGCACGTACCTAGCGAGGTATGTCACAGTGCCTCGGAGACGCTCTACCGCAGCGACGTCGGTCGGCGCTTCCATTTTCACAATCGCTTCAATTTTCGCAGGATCTGCTTTCAGACCAGAGGCAGATACGATATGGCCAAGAAAAGTTATTTCTGGCACGTTGAACTTACATTTATCGGGATTAAGTTTAATACCGTGCTCGTCACAACGAACGAGAAGATTCCGCAGGTTTGCGTCGTGTTCCGCGACATCTTTACCGTACACGATTACGTCATCGGCTACGCATTGAACACCGTCGAGGCCTTCAAGGGCCATACAGAGACGCTTTTGGAAGATTTCCGAACTAACTTTTAGGCCAAAAGGGAGTCGGAGCCATCGATAACGGCCAAAAGGAGTAGCGAAGGTAGTGAGAAAACTTGATTCCTCGTCAAGTTCCACATGATGATATCCCTGCTTTAGGTCGCAAGTGGAAAATACCTTAGCACCAGAGAGTTTTGGAAGAACGTCATCTAGGACAGGTAACATGAAATGTTCACGTTTAAGGACCAGGTTAAGGGGCCTAGGATCAACGCAGATACGAATAGCGCCAGACTTTTTCTTTACGACTGACATTTGATTTACCCAATCAGTAGGGCGATCTACTTTACACAAAGTTTTTTCTGCGATATGTCGATTAAGTTCACTAAGGACAGAATCTTTCAGGGACTCAGGGAGAGTACGAGGAGGTCGTACAACAGGTTCGGCACCCTCCTCCAGGGTGAGGTGCGCAGGACCGCCAGGTAGGGTACCTAGTTTTTCGTCAAAAACATGAGGAAATTCACATTTCATGTCATCAGATTTGACAGAACAAACATCGAAGGCATTATAATTAACAGTGATAAGACCCATGCTTTCAGCTGCTTTACGAGAGAGTAAAGGTACGCAGTTGTTATTTTCTACGACGACATAATCTACATTCCATTTTTTCTCAGTTTTGACATTAGTAACTTTGATTTTAACTTTACCGAGAGCAGTCTCACTGGAACCATTCCACATTTTTAGAGTTACAGGTTCATCGCGAATCGTCCTATTACCAACGTGCTTTACAGGTAAAATACATACAGTAGCACCAGGATCAATTTGGTGGACAATTTCAGAGTCGTCGATTTTCATTTTGCAATACAAAGGTCGGGCCTTAGGATCAGAAATAGCAGACACGTCATTTACAACACTTACAGAACCTTCGGTAGAATCGTCACTGGACTCGTCATCATTTACAGCGTGTACTTTTCTTTTAGGATAAAAACTACGCTTGGACGATTTAGAATAACCTTTAGAACTTGAAGAAGTTTTAGGCTTATGATCAGGTTTGGCATCAGATTTACCATTTTGACATGTGTCAGAACCAGGAAAGTGGTTAGGCTGTTGACAAGAATAACATGTTTTACCCCAGGCTGGGCAAGCAGATTTGACCATACGATGAGTCTTAGAACAAAATTTGCAACGCTTATCTTCAGACTTTTTGCTAGGATAGTGAGAAACTTTGCTAACTTCCCCTTCAGATTTGTTCATTACAACTTTCTTGTTTTCGTCGTTAAGCTCCATAGATCTACAGATGTTTAGAGTGGTTTTAAAATCTAGCTTAGCTGAACGAGTTAATTTCTCTTTAACTGTATCACTCTTGTGACCGTCCAGAATACGGTCCATAATACGAGCATCACGACAGGCAGGGGTACAAAAGTTACAAGTACTCGCTAGAAATCTAAGGTCAGAAAGGTATTGTTCGAATGTTTCATGTGGTTGTTGTACTCGTCGCGAGAATTTGAGTCTTTCGATGAAGTCACGCGTTTCACTAAGGAAATACTCGTCATACTTTTTAATCAGTGTTCTAGGATTGTCTTTCGTCTCACCGTCACCAAATACGAACCCTTTGTATATTTTACGAGCTTCAACACCAATCGACTGTAGGAGGATCGCCGCTTGGAAGTTTTCGGGCTGACCATGGGCGCCCGATAGTAGGAGATACCGCTCGTAGGCTTCTTTCCAGTCGAGCCAACGTTCACGTTTACCAGGTGAGTCGACGTCCAGCTCGCCAGGAGGTTGTAGGTTGGGTAGAGTAATTGGCACAGGTGGCACAGGAGCACCACCACCAGCACCGCCACCGGCACCAGCACCGCCAGCGCCAGCACCACCGCCAGCACGGTCGTCGTCAGAGTCGGCCATAGCAGTAGATCAGAGGGGTCGACAGCACTGGACTGCAGACAGGGGTGAGACAGTTCAGGTGAATTAATCAGGTCAGGCAACAGGATGACACTAATAAAATACCAGGTCAGCAGGGTGTCACAATAAAATACCAGGACAGCAGGACGGCGAATTAACACCGCGTAGAGTAGGTTGGTACGTAGTGACAAAGGTTGTGACAGTAGAGGAGGTGTACGGCGCGCACAGCACCACAGGAGTTGACACCACAGGTCTAGGAGAGTAGTCACAGGAGGTTGACAGGAGTCAATGTCAGGTTGACACTAACTGACAGCAGGTACAATTACTATTTCTCAGGTAGTAATGTAAAATTCATGAGTTCTCAGACTAAATGACACAGGCAGGTTGAACTATGGTCCAGTTCAGAGTTACAGGAGCAGTTCATTTCTTCAGATTACTTGAGTAGATTCAGACTCAGAGTTACACAGGCTTGTTGACAGGACCACATGCTGAGGGAGGTGGTTGACAGCAGACTCAACCCAGAGAAATGTCCTCAGAAATGCAGTTTACTCACAGTCTCCATTCCCAAAAGTTGTCCAAAGATGATCATCCCACTGCTAGCCACCATGTTTCAATATGTAGAGGTTTAGGGAAATCCAAGAAGGAGTCATAAAGTGACTTGGAAACTGGAGTTTTATTAACACTGTGTCTGCGCGGGAAGCGCGTCCGAGAAACTCGGCGTTACAGGGAAAAGTTGGATTCATAGCGGTGCAGCCGAAACGGAACGACGCGTAAAATATGGAATCGCGTTACAGGTACCAGGTTGGAACTTTCTGCTGAGGAGATTGAACTAGAATTTGACTGAGTGACTCTGGGAGGGTTCGTTTGGGTGCGCCGGCGCACGCCGCCATCCCATAATTTTCCCAGAATGCAATGCGCAGATTTAGCTGGTTATGGCGCCCCTGGCATTTAAGGCTCTGCAAGGCCGTAACCAGCGATATCCGCCGCATTGCATTATGGGAAAATTATGGGATGGCGGCGTCCGCCGGCGCATCCAAACGAACCCTCCCACGGAGTCTGACCGAGGAGAGGCTTGGAGGGAGGGCAGTCCACCTTCAGAAGGCTTCTTCACTGCCACCCCTGAACCCTGCCCCTGAACTAACGTTTCCTTTTTTCTTATTTGAACAAGAGAATGAACCTACGTGCAAAATAGAGTCTACTGTTCAGTCTACAAATCAGTAGAGGCCACAACAAACCTCTTGCTGCCTGCAGCTTGGCCAGCTTCTGTGCACACCGGAAACGGGGATGTCGTAAACGAATGCACCGGAAATGTGAGACACGTCTTTCGGCAATCATGGCGGGTAGTACAAACAGAAAGTGAGAAAACTTCAGTTGACTCAGTGATTTCTGTTGACCTACGCAAATATGGAGAAGAAATACATCTTTTTTATGACAAATAATTCCAAGGGTAGGTAGATCTATAGTATACTTTAAATCACAGAACCGACGTAAACGCAAAGCCGTGTGTTTACGTCGGTACTCGAGTGCCCCGTCGCGCTGAGCCTGAGTGACCAAGTAGACTAGTCTTAAGTTATTGGGAGGCGGGCCTATGGGGGTCAGAAAAGTTGTTACAATTTTGTCACCAATTTTTCGTTCCACTTTTCTCAGTAATGCCAGCATTCGCCTAACAGAGGTAGCCCATAATACTTTGCGCGAGTAGGTGTTCCGGTTCCGGTAAGAAAACTTTAACGGCCAGCAAAAATATTTCTTATGAATGAAAAATATGAAAAAATATGATTTGTGAATATCATGCCCTCCTCTGTTAATATGAGAGATATGAAATATTTATACTTTGTATTTCTTTATTGTTGGCAATCTGTGCTGCCATCTGTGGTCAAAACTAGAACTAACTCATTATCATAAATTAACATAATAGGTACCTCCATCTAGTGGAATTGACTTGTACTACTAAGAGATAACTTGACAGTAAACTTATAAGAAGTTCTCCTCCTCACTTCTTCATCTTGTCCACTCATTTTTACATCTGAACCCATAACTAATCAACATTTATTTAATACATTTTGACAGAAAACATGGGTCTGGCTTCGCTGGATGGGTTTCTTCTATAATCTATTATAATGTAGGTACTACCACGTGAAAAATTAAAATGCTCCTCTTAAATCGACTTAGATCTATAGTATTACTGTTCTGAAAAGAGCACTTCTTTACTAATCTCTTGCATTTTACCAAATGTCTCTATCTCAATTAGAACCAGAGTTATTGAAGAATTTATGTGAAAATTGGGTAAAAATTCTGTGACCTTTTTTTCAAGTAAACAAAAATTGGCGCATTCAAAACCAAAATCTTTGCATTAGATCTATCTAAAATGTCTTTTACTATATTTTTCTTATACAAAATATCCTAAGGAACACGTTGAAATAAGGCGCTTTGCTAAAATTGCCAGTGTGTAAGAAGTGTTTCAGTTTTAGGAAAACAATCTCCTTCAAAAACGGTCACAAATGCGCCATTTCAGAGTGTATGCTGTGGTAGAACCTATACGGAATATGCGGGTCTGAGGGTTTGCGGGGAATTCCCGGCCGTTTGCACATCGCGTAGTGAACGTCGCGACGGGAAATGAGGGGGTCAGCTTCAACCAGATTCTCCCTGCAACGCATTGAATTGCAATGGTGAAAGCTGCGCCTGGAGAGTGTCTAAGAGGGATTCCCCAGTAATTGTGAAAAATCTAGGCTTTCCCTGACAATTTTGAGACTTGGTTTGGAATCCTTGGGTCAATGCCGATCTTTTTCTCGCTTATGGTTTGAGGATTGGAGCACCGACAAAGAAGTTACAACGAAATTAGGGGTTTTCCTCCATACATTCCCATAGTAAATGGCCCCAACATTTCCGATCGCGATTTCCCCGGAACTTAGGTGCGCGATTTGCTTTTTTGAGACCCGCATCTTCCGTATATAATGAAATGGCTTGTTGTGGCATGAAATAGTCAAGTTTTATTCATTTAAAGGGCAGAAATAGAAAATAACTCTCAATTAATATTTCATCATATTAAGGATAGAGTAGGGAGATGAGCACCTCGTTTTTGTTGTTCACACTTAAAGACTCACAACTCTCTTCATATCTAAGACATCTTGACATATCATATACCAAAAAATAGCTGCTTTTCATATCTATCTTGCCATATGATTAATATAATTATTGATTGATAAGTTAGTAAGAAATACGACTTCAAAGTTCAAATTCAAATTTTTCTACTTTTATTTTTTGAACAAGGATTTCTTACTTAATAATGAAATTACTGCAATGAAACTTTTCAAATATGTTAAAAACATTCCTCTTGAGGGAAGCGTGTCTCAGAATTTTGATTTAGGGCCTGGTTAATTTTTTATTGAATGTAGAAAAAAAATATTCATTTTTTTTCAACATTTTTTATATTTTACACCATAAAAAATAAACAAAGCCTTAAATCCAAATTCTGGGACACGCTTCCCTCAAGAGGAATGTTTTTAACACACTTGAGAAGTTTTATAACCATTGTGCCAATGGTAAATAAGAAATCCGTGTTCAAAAAATAAAAGTAAAAACATCAGTTTTGTACATTCTTTAACTTATTTCAAGACTAAAATATAGTGCAAATAAACAAAATGTAATATCATTAGATAGCTTAGATATTCAGCTTTAATATGATATATAATATGTCTAAATTGAGAAAGAAATGCCAGAGTTATAAGCAAACACGCACAACTGTTGCAAATGGAAAGCTGATCACCCTACTCTAACCTTAAAGAAACAGGTATTTATTCAGTATAATCTATCTAAAGTCAACTATTGAAAATGACTTAAATGATAGAAAAAAGTGACCGGAACCTATCCCTCTCGGCAATTCTCGCGGACGAGATACGGCACCTCTGTTAGGCGAATTATAATCTTCAAACTATACCGAGCAAGCGAGTGGAAATCTCCGACGTCGAAAAGACCGGAAGTTGGGTGGAATTACGTCACCAATCTCCGCTGAGCGTCTTTTTTTCACACGCAAATTTACGCGAGTTTTGCGACGTCGCAGAGTGCCATTCTTGCCTCGGAGATACAGATGACCCAAACCTGCTTACGGAGTATATGTATTTCTGTAGTTCTGTTTCTAGTATATGGTGGTTTGGTTCCAAAATTCTGAAATATTTGGTTGTTTTGTTGTAATTTTGGAGAGAATCCATAAGTTTTTTGTCACAAAATTGAAATAGGAATTTCCTATAGTAAAGGAAGTAAATCATCACTCTCCATGCACAGCAAATCTTTTTCCCATAGGGATGCATGGAGATTGACGAAGAAGGTGTCAAATTCCTCACACTCTCCAGGCACATGTTTAGTATTGAAATGGTACTTGTTATAATTATTGAGCAATCATTGAAATTTCCTGTCACCACCCGCTGTTGTGATATACTTGTTGTAAGGGGCCCTCCCCTATTATATGTGTCATTGGTATAAAAGGCCCTGTGACCTGCTCAATCCAACATGGCTTCCCCACATGTATACACCTAGACCTACAACTCTAAGGAATAAATAGCCATCCTTTAGTAACTACTTGTCAGACAACTATCATTTCACCCGCCTCCTTCGGTACGGCAGTACCCGAAAATCTAGTTTACAAGATCGGCCATATACGGCCGTTTTTCACTTGCCTCCAGCATTACAATTCACACTAGGGTGTACTTCTCGACACAACACTCCCTGTTGTGTTGAGAAGTAATCTACTCACACTCACAGTGAGAGGAGGCGTACAGAGAGCACGGGCCCAAATACCTCAGCCGTGTCTTCTATGTATGATACTGGTTTGCCTTCCCTTTGCCTCTCCAATATATGGCCGAAATGTTAGAATTTTCCTTGACAAAGTATTTGTCTCTGTATATTGCCTAATTTTTTGATATTTAAAGAATTTGAATATTTCAGAGATTGCAATTTTCCTACATCTTCTTTTGTAGGAGATCCTATTTTTTTGGTGATTTTGGATTCCTCAACTGATTTTCATAAATTGTATAAATATTTGTTTTAAGACTTGAAGAGTATCAAATTTTTGTTTTAGTTTCAAATATTGACTATTATAAATCGATTCCTTATGTTGCCTTTTCCTTCTTTTCCCTCAGTTTGGGATGGTGTGAACATGGGGTTTTGTGTGGTCTAAATGGTGACAGGACACTTACCCCCTGGACACTTACCCCCTAGGACACTTACCCCCTGGACACTTACCCCCCGGACACATACCCCCCGGACACATACCCCCTGGACACATACCCCCTAGGACACTTACCCCCTAGGACACTTACCCCCTAGGACACATACCCCCTGGACACTTACCCCCTAGGACACTTACCCCCTAGGACACTTACCCCCCAACAAACTTTCAGAAGAGAGGGATATATATTTAGTTCACTCCCCATTATCTAAAAATGTGGAATATAGTGACTGGGAATAGGGACGAGTTAGCCTTTTAGGTATGAATCCTAAAGAACTATCAGAAGATAGGGATATATATTTAGTTTACTCCCCATTATTAAAAACTGTGGAATATAGTGACTAGGAACAGGATATATATTTGTTTACTCCCCATTATTAAGAACTGTGGAAGTGGGGCCTGGCGGGCCCCACCCCTCATGAGCCCAATTAGGACCAGGGCCAGTGACCGGCGCCTAAAACAACAGGGATTAAAATAAGCTTGACATCCATACGGGTGCCACTAGTTTTGACACTTCCCCATCCACTAACTGTTGAGTAGGGATGAGTAGCCTTTTAGGTTTGAATCCTAGACATCTATTAGAAGAAAGGAATATTTATTTAGTTTAATTTCCATTAGAAAGACTAAGTTCTTACCACATAATTTCCTCTACATTATACGCCAAGGTTGGGGGGTAAGTGTCCTAGGGGGTAAGTGTCCTAGGGGGTAAGTGTCCTAGGGGGTAAGTGTCCAGGGGGGTAAGTGTCCAGGGGGGTAAGTGTCCTAGGGGGTAAGTGTCCTAGGGGGTAAGTGTCCTAGGGGGTAAGTGTCCTAGGGGGTAAGTGTCTTAGGGGGTAAGTGTCCGGGGGGTATGTGTCCGGGGGGTAAGTGTCCGAGGGGTATATGTCCTAGAACCGTATAAATGAATAGAAGACTTGAAGGCAGATGTTGTTGGTGTTATAATCTATTGTCTACAGAACCAGGAGTGTAGGCCTAAAGGCCTGTTGCTGCTACGTGGTTACATGATGTGTTGTAAGATGGTACATGCTGTGACAGATCCCTCATCCATCCCACAGACGCCCCAACATCAAAACTACACAAATACAAAAGGCCTCTGGACAACCTACAATAGACAACCAACATGACAACCCTACAATATTCAAGTCAACAACATCGTTGGAAATAGGAGCGAAATTAAACTCGCCCCAAAAACAATGAACAATCAATTGAACTCATAAAAATTACCTGAATATCTATATGATAAACAATCAACAGAATCCAAATGCAATATCAATGCCTCAACTACTAGAACTTCAAAATGGACAACAACAGCAATGGACAATATTACCTTTCAAATAATTTCACTGCATAAAACTAACCCATGTAATGCATACCTTATGTCTAATTTCTCTACTTTGTTTCAGCTAGGATTAAGGTTTCCTTATCCAGAGATTTAGAAAGGGAAATCAGTTAGGGATACTAACAGTAATTTTAATATATTCAATTATTATCAAATACCTTTAATTTTAACATCAGGTGAAACATATTGTATTAGAATTTATAACCTTGTCATCTGTGACCTGGTTTAGATGAATTAAAAGTTAAATTAGAAAAGATAGATTAGTCCATAAAAGTTAAAGCTTTCATTGTTTTAAAATCCCATGCTATCATTTTATAATCGATATCTTATAGAAGATCGCTATCATTGTTTAGAATACAAAATTACAGGTGCACATGAGAAAGAACAATTATCATAAACTCTTTATTCCCTGAAATATCAACAATTAGAAATTCAGAAAAACTTATTTATTTGCGCAGAGTCAAATTCTAATCAGGGAAGGGGGGCATTATGTCATACCTAAGTTTAGGCATGGCATATCCTCCCACTACCGTAAAACCCCTAATTTAAGCCGCACCCTAATTTAAGCCGCACCCTTACTTTTAGGTTTGTTTATGGGTATTTTTTCATAAAAAATATTTTTGAATACCATTGGATTCAAGCTTGTGTAAACCCCTAATTTAAGCCGCACCCTTAATGTGGAGGTCTAACTGACTTTAATTTCTGAAACTAACCCTTATTTAAGCCGCGGCTTAAATTAGGGGTTTTACGGTAATAATTACAAGAATTCATCAAATCTATCATATAAGATATATTAATTTCATAATTTCTATTAACCTACATATCTTATGTCTTAATTATGCATACTAATTACTTCATTATAGAGTTTATGGTAATTAGACAGTTAGCACTCCCCCTGCCCTGATTGGTCAGTTGTAATTAGGTCACTGACCAGAGGTCAGGTGGGAGGTGCAGGTATGCTGGAAGGACTCTGGGTCCAGCAGCAGAGGGGTCAACATGTAAACAACTAAGCAGCAATAGGTCTTTAGGTCTACACTCCTGGTTCTGTGCAGAGAAATATATTTAACATCAACAACATCTCCTGCCTTCAAGTCTTCTCTTCATTATTACACACAAAACCCTGTGTTTACAATCTTGGAAGAGATTTTCTGAGAAAGTATGGTATGAATATTGTGTACATCC
The DNA here is from genome assembly GCA_936440205.1 of Lepidonotus clava. Classification (NCBI taxonomy): domain Eukaryota; kingdom Metazoa; phylum Annelida; class Polychaeta; order Phyllodocida; family Polynoidae; genus Lepidonotus; species Lepidonotus clava. The sequence goes on from OW387140.1 coordinate 16,234,382, forward strand.
CTGAGGATGTGGTGTCTATAAAGGAGTATACTATCCGTGCTGATAGAGATATTGAATTGCCTCCACACACTGAGATGTTGTGCAGTCAGAGAGTGGACTCTTTAGCAGAAGAAGGGTCTTTTCTGAATTATGTGGGTTTTAGGCTGGCGAAGCAGCCTGAGGTATGGACTGCACGGTGTTGTGTGAAGGTAAGCAATCATACCATACCAGTCAGATTTGCCAATGTTTCGGATCATAAAGTGATGATCAAAAAGGGGGAGGCCCTTGGAACAGCCGACCCCTCCTCTCCACCCAATAAAGGTGTAGGTACGGTTGAACAGACGAAGAAGTTCTTACCTAAGGTTGACTACTCACACTCACAGTTGACTATGGAGCAGAGGGAGAGAATGGACGCTCTTCTCATGGCTCACTGTGATGCGTTTGTAGGCCCTGATGGTAAGGTAGGATGTACAGACTTAATTGAACATGAGATTAAGCTGATGCCAAATGCTAAACCAGTCCAGCAGATGCCTTTCCGTATGTCACCCATGATGAGAGATAACCTAGAGAAGGAGGTCCAGAAGCAAATGGATTTAGACATTCTTGAGCCAATTTATACTGGTTCATGGGCAAGTCCTTGTTTTCTGTTGCAGGCATCATACCGTTCCTTTATTTTAAAGGAATTTCCTTTAAATTCCTTTATTTTTGTGAAAATAGGCAAAATTCCTTTATTTTCCTTTATTTTCGTGAAAAATTCCTTTAAATTCCTTTATTTTTTATCTAGAGTAAGAAAATATCACATTATCTCATAAAATGCATAGAATTCCATATTATTAGCGATAAAATTGCAAAATTTTCTAGCCGTCGATCGATCTAGGCCGACGTGTCGATCAGCATGAGTCAACACATTGATCGACATGAGTCGACATGGGTCAACGCAGTGCTGCACAGAAATAATTAACAGGAAGGCAGTCTTGTTACAATATTATTTGCCTTATTTCATGTTTAAATTCTCTAAAAGTTCTCTAAATATTCCTTTAGAATTCCTTTATTTTTACTAGAAATCCCTGCAAATTCCTTTAAATTCCTTTATTTTTAAGAAAAAAACTTCCTTTAAATTCCTTTATTTTTTAGGGAGGGCGGTATGATGCCTGCTGTTGACCAAAAGCTCTGGTGGATTTCGCTTAGTGTGTGACTACAGAAAACTTAATGAGGTTACCGTGCCTGAATATTTGGCCATCCCACGGATTGATGATGTGTTGGATGCAGTGGGACAAGTTCAGCCAAACTACATCACTGCTCTCGACCTTATGATGGCATTTCATCAGATTCCCATTTCTGAGAAAAGCAAGGAATTGACTGCATTTCTCCTTTTGGCAAGTTTGCCTATAAAAGGTTAAGCATGGGACTAAAGAACAGTGCTCGATCTTGTCAGATGGTAGTTGATCTCGTCTTGCAGGGATTGCAATTCAAGAACTGTATCTGCTATATAGATGACATAGTGGTCTTCTCACCGACCTTTGACCAGCACTTGAAAGATCTTGGGAAGGTTTTATCTAGAATCTCAGCAGCCGGACTAAAACTGAAACCTAACAAGTGTATTGTGGCTGCACCTGAAGTCCCATTTCTGGGCCACATTCTCAATCACGAAGGAATCAAGCCAAATCCGAAGAAGGTTGAGGTTATCCATGCGATTAAACCTCCCAAAACTCGGACTCAGATAAGACGCTTCTTAGGGATGACAGGATTTTATCGGAAATTTATCCCTAATTATGCTACCCGAGCTCGAGTACTGTACACTTTGACCAAGAAGAATGTGGAATGGACATGGACCGAAGATCATCAAAGTGCCTTTGATGACTTGAAGCAGGCACTGACTTCGGAGACCTTGCTTATCTACCCAAATTTCTCTGAAGAGTTCATTGTGACGACAGATGCCAGTAATGTAGGGATAGGTGGAATCCTTAGCCAGAAAGATAAAGATGGTAATCTTCGGCCAGTAGCATACACAGCCAAGTTACTCAACAGTGCTCAGAGAAACTACAGCACTTTGGATCGAGAGCTAGCTGCTATTGTTCATGCCTGTCTTCATTGGCGAGTATATCTGGAAGGAAGAGAATTTCTGAACCAAACCGACCATGCTCCATTGAAGTACATCCTCAATCCAAGAAGTAAGCTAACACCAAGACAGATAAGATGGGCTGCTGATTTGAGGCAGTTCCAATTTAGAGTGATGCATGTGAAAGGAACAAGTAATGTTGTGAGCGATGCCCTGTCTCGTTTAGGAGATGAAACGGAAGCTGCTCCGAATGAGGGTGTTACAGATGTATTTCCAGAGCTAACTACCATTGGAATTGATGAGGTGCAAACTGCTCCACTGGCCACGGAACCTCGCACTCCAAAGCGAGAAAGAAGGAGGAGAAAAACTGAGGGAATCGACAGAGTGCATTTTAATTTGCTTCCGGTAGTTCACATATTTCCTGTTGAACCAGAGGAAATTTCAGTTAGTGAAATAGAAACAACAAAAGCAAGACCGAACAACGTGAAGAGAAAAAGATACATGGCAAGGTTAGTCACCAAGGCGGCAGACAAATTCCTAGAGATAGGGATCTCCCGAGAAGCCATGGTGAAGGAACAAAAAGAAGATGTGTTTTGTAAAGGGATAATAACGTTCATAACTGAAGGGGAATTACCTGAGGACATCAAAATGGCAAAACTCATTGTATTGAGGGAGTCACAATATGCCATAGTCGAAGATATTTTGTATCATATACAAACGGGAGTAGGACCTAAATCCGACACGGCAGTACAAGTTGTTGTCCCTTTGACTCTGCAACCAGTAGTGTTGCATGCACATCATGATTCTTCTTTGGGAGGACATCTTGGAGCTAACAAAATGTTAGGTGTCATGCGAAGTCGATATTTCTGGCCTAATCTCACGAAAGACGTTGTTGACTATGCCTTGTCTTGTGAAACTTGTGCTCAAACAAAGAGAATGACACGACCAATCAAACCTTGTCTTGTCTTACGAGATCCAGCACCTCATGCATGGAGTGTTGTAAATTTGGATGCGTTGGAACGGTTGCCACAGACCACAAAAGGCAACTCACATATAGTTGTGGTTGTTGATTATTATTCACGCTGTATGGCATTGCCGGATCTTACAGCAGCCACTGTTGCTCGCCATTTTTATGACAAAGTCATCTGTCGATTTGGTGCCCCAAGACGTATTGTGATGGACAATGGCAAAGCTTTTGCAAGTAAGCATTTTGAACAGCTGTGTTCAGCTTTTGGGGTCACCCAGTCTTTTACATCAGTAGCGCACCCCATGACATCGGGTGTTGTTGAACGTCAGAACCGGACCATACTGGGAGTCCTAAGAAACTATATCTCTGAGAATCAGACAGACTGGGATGAGCATCTTGACGCATTGATGTTTAGTGTGAATACAACACCATCTTATTTAACACAACATAGCCCACACATGCTGATTCATGGATGTGATCCACTGTTTCCAACTGAACTGCAAGTAAAAGCAGACCTTGATGTTGGCCAGACTTGTTTCACATAAAATTTATATGCTTTCCAAAATCAGACCATATATAAATGATCTGCAGGCATTAACCATATACAGGAGCAAAATAATACCATATTTTGACTATGGGGATATTTTTTATAATGCAACTTTCCAGAAATCATTAGATAAACTCCAAAAGATACAGAATAAAGCCTTAAGACTCTGCCTTAGAAAAGATAATAGATCCAATGTAGATAGGCTTCACTATGAAGCCAATATACCCAAACTATATTACAGAAGAAATACACATCTGGCTAATATGGCTTTTAAAAGAAGTAGAAACCCTAGGTACTTGCAGCCAGTTATTAGAGAGTTAAGGTTGTATGATGCTCCTGTTATGGTTGAAATTTTTGCAAATAATGCTGTTTTTAGGAGAAGTATACTTTATCAGGGTGCAATCCTCTGGAATTCTTTACCAGTTGATGAAAGAAATCTTCACGATTATAATTTATTTAAAAACAGACAACGGTATAAACTGAATCAAACAATTGTACTGCCCTAAATTATTGATGTGCAGTGTGAGCCTTAGGCGTATGAGATTCCCTATTTTTCTTTTTTCTTTTTTTCTTTTTTGTTGATAGAATAATGTGTCCCTGTTTCTATTGTGGGTTAGATATGGGGCCAGGCTAAAAAAAAATTCTGTTTCCGGTGGACCGCCCGACTGGGTTTAAAACCCCCGACTGAGACATTTTTTTTCATTTTTTTCCGATTTTTTTTTTTTTTCAGAATTTTTTAGTACATTACCTACCAAAAAAAAAAAATTATAAAAAAAAAAAAATTCCCGACCTCCCGACTGGTCTTTTTAAAAGCCAGTCGGTCCACCGGAAACAGAATTTTTTTTTAGGCTGGCCTGAGACCAATATGAGTTTTCTCTTATTAAAGAGTACTTCTCTCCTTTTTGGTATTGATGTGACAAACCTGTTAATCATTAGCTGTTATCATTAGCTTTTATTGTTTTTTTTGTCTTTTCTTTTGTATCTACTTCGTTGTTAAAGTGTTGAACATAGTTTGTTTTCCTTTTCTTTGTAAATCTGTAAATAAGTAATTAATTACTAGACCACTCTAAATGATATGGTCATACTTTTGAATTATTTATTTGTGTCCATTTTGTCTGATCCTATGTTTGGTGATTGAAAGTGACTGAAAACATAATAAATTTGTATTGTAAATTTAACATAATTTCTGTTGACATATGAGTATAAACTGTTGACGTTCATGTAGACTGTTATTCCCTGTTCTAGCTAATATAAATCTGTTTGCTACTTGCATTGTAACGCTGGGCTGCAATGAAAAATGGCGTTTCGCCAAATTGTAAATTTCCCCAGGATAAATAAAATGTTTTTTAAAAAAAATTAATAAAAAAAAAAAAAAGACAGTCTCAGATCACTTTGCAAAGATCCTTCAGACACAAGAAAAGGCGAGCAAGTATGCAGCTGAGCATATGCGCAAGGTACATGCACAGATGAAAGAAAGGTATGACAAGACTGCCTATGACCCAGGCCTGAAAGAAGGAGATATTTGTTGGCTGTATTGGCCACGAATCAAAGATCCAAAGACGAAGTTGAAGTTGGCGCGTGTCTTTCATGGTCCCTATGCCATTGTCAGATATCACACTGAAACAATCAGGGAAGGGGGCATTATGTCATACCTAAGTTTAGGCATGCCATATCCCCCCTCTAACAACTACAATTATTTACCAAATTTATCATATAAATATATATAAATATCATAATTTCATAAACAATAATTAAAACACATATCAAATATGTACATGCTACATCATAGAGTTTATGGTAACCATCATACAGAATGTTTGTTAGCACTCCCCCTCCCCCTAGTGGCAACTGGCCTAATTAGGGTAATTAGGTCAGAGGCCAAAGGTGAGGTGGGGAAGTGCACCCCTGCTGTGAGGGCAGTGGGAGTCTGAACACCAAGGTGAACACATGTCTTTTGTGTAACAGCCTAGGCTTAGGCCTATGGTTAATAACCTGTGACTGAAGAATCAATACAACATCATCTACAAACTACTCCTGTCTTCAACTCTTCATTACTCCCAACAACTTCCACAATTAGAAAGTACTACCAGCCAAACTTTAAAGTACTTCATTGCTGGAAGTACCCGGGTTCTCCACCATTGTGAACATGGGGTTTTGTGTGGTATAAATGAATAGAAGACTTGAAGGCAGATGTTGGTGTTATAATCTATTGTCTACAGAACCAGGAGTGTAGGCCTAAAGGCCTGTTGCTGCTTAGTGGTTACATGATGTGTTGTCTTCAGCTGCTGGACCCAGAGTGTCCTTACAGCATACCTGCACCTCCCACCTGACCTCTGGTCAGTGACCTAATTACAACTGACCAATCAGGGCAGGGGGAGTGCTAACTGTCTAATTACCATAAACTCTATGATGTAGTATGTACATATTTGACATATATTTTGATTATTATTTAGGAAATTATGATAACAATATAATTCATAAAATAGATTAGGTAAATACTTGTGTTTATTAGAGTGAGGATATGCCATGCCTAAACTTAGGTATGACAATGGTATCTCTAATATCGTTTTCAATGTTGAACTTTAACGGCATGGGGTTTAGCCTAACATAACGATTTAATGCTTTTTCTTGTATTTGGAGTGAAGACATAGGTCAGGCAAAAAAAAAGTTGTTTCAGGTATTATTGGCCAAAAATTACATACAACATCTAAATAAGAAATGTATGGACACTACGTCATTAGACGTGAAATTAAGGGTACGTTGGTCGTTTTTATTTTATAGTCTATTTAAACATGATTTAGAGACTCAAAATATCTATTGAACCTGGTGAGGCGTGCTGAAGTGTATTAACTAAACTTTTCGTAGCTTGTATGACTGACCAAGTGGGGAAAAGATAAGGTTAATACTTATAAAATGTGTTACACCCCTCGTCCAAGGCCAGGATGTAAACAATTCTCGTTGAAATGCTAACACGTATCTTTTTAGGTACCCTCGGTACTGAAGCCCTTACATCCATCCTACAGTCGAAGATTGCAAAGCCCAGTCCAAAGTTGTCCTGGTTGGGGCAGTCAACCTCTGTGCATGCTGCCCAGTTGTGCCTCTGCTGTGATCCCGACAACATTCATCAGGTATACCATAATTACCTTTTCGTATCCAACGTCTTTGAGCTTGCCATATAGTTATAATCCTCACTGAAGTGTTTTTGTTTAATCATAATTTAGAGGCGAAATGATGTTTCGCCTCTGTACTCCAATAATTACAAAATGACGCTGGTTCTCGGAGGGTAGGACTTTAGACATAGGAAATGTGTACTTCTTGCCAGGAACAAGTTAGCTACCAAAAATTTGTTATTTTAAGATTTTACTTCTGTCCTCCCTTTTTTCTCAGACATGTGAACTGTTACAGAGAAATATATACATCCTGGTGATACTTCCACAGTGTTCGAAATTAAGGGCGCACCCTGCACCCAGTGTGCACAATTTGGCTGCCGGGTGCATGTTTTTTAGGAGGCATGCACCCGGCATGTGCATGGTTTTTCAAAAGCATATAATGCTATTATATAGTAGTGTGTGCATCTGAAATATGCCAGGTGCATGATTTTATACCCCTGTACACCCGGCGTGTGCATAAAATAAATCCTTAATTTCGAACACTGTTCCAGATTTGGGGAAAAATAGTCCATTTCTTTTTTTTCCAAAAACATTGCATTCAAGTCACATTTTGAAGTTTTAAAATGAGGAGAAATTTGTTTTTTTGACAAGTCATGGTGCTTTTAAAAAGCATCGGTACAATTCAAAAACTAGCACCCAGCGCCCGGCAACTGTGCAAGTGCACATGTACTAAAGGTTGGATATAGTCTTTGGGACATTGAGACGCCCGGCAACAGTGACTTATGCATTGAACTTGAACTTTAAGGATATGATATAAAAAGCACTTAGATCAATACTATAACTAGTATTTTTATATAAAGACAGTCTGTGACATTAGCCACTGGCCCGGTGCCCATGGCCAGTAAAATTAAAACTGGGCCAGTGGAAAATTTGAGAAAATTTGGGGGGGAAAATTCCAAAAGCCCATGTACTGCCGGTCCAGTGGAAAATTATGCCAATGTCGCAGCCTGTAAAGACAGCAATATTTGACAGACGTTTTCACATAGTTCTAATCATACTTACTGATAGATTCCTAAGAAAATTTTGCCTCTCATGAAAGCTCTGCTCCAGGACAGACATTATGACTAATTTTTATTGCGAGTCACATTATTCTTTAAAGGCCAATCACGTTCATTGTTTACATCCTGCCATAGCCACCAGAAATCAAGTGGTACGATGTCACCGATGGAACCGAGGTATTCGAACAACATCTCCATCATGAATGCCCAGATCAGCTTGTTGACCAGTAAGTATAGTACTTGTTTCAAGAGAATCTCATGATAAAACTTTGTGACGGAATCGGGTAGTGAGACATGCTTCAGGATAGGCACCAGCTTATGATATTAGAATTATAATTCGGGAATGTCCTTCCAAGTTTTCAACCTTTCGTGGTGGGATCCTCGGCCTCCGGTTTTTGATTAAATTAGAAAATCCATTGGTCTTTCATTTTCCTTTGAAAGCTGGAATCGTATCATTCTTTAGTATACTTCCCTTTGTGTATCGATAAAATGGACATTTCAATAAAGTGGTTTGGATATACTTGTTCAGATATCGAGGTTTAATCAATCAGTTCCTATCAGTATTCGTTTGTTCTATCTATAAGAGGTTGCCACTGGTCCGAATGTGCCTGAAAATTAGAGAAAGCTGGATTCCTTGTCTAGAAGAATCCATAAAATAAAGTGTAGTCGTAAGCTCCGTGAATGTCACAATAGCGAAGAAAGGAATGCAAAGAAATATTCTTAAAACACCGATGATTTTGAAATGCACATGCAACAGCTACTTCGTTTTGGATTGACACTAGAATATATGAAATCTTCATATGAGTGTATGACGTGACAACCCTTTCTGCTAAGGAATCCACATTTGAATTTGTATATCATTATCAAAGTTGTACATAGCAAAAGTACTTGTACGGTAGCATCAAACCTAACTTAACTGACTCCTCTCTGATTTGGCTCTGTTCCTGTAGGGGGCGCACGATGGGTCTCTCAGAAAACCTGCATGAGTTGGCGAACCAACTCCCAGAGAATGGTAGGACTTTTCTCACATTGTACAAAGATTTCACATAATATTACGTATTTTATGGCAGGAACAAACGGCAAACATCTGACACTGTACCACATCGAGGAGGTATATCTCTTGTAAAGAAACCAATCTTATTGATAGAAAGTATAGTGCTGATTGATGTATACTTCCTTTGCGTTACCTAAAAAAAATAAGAAAGAAATCGCATCAAGTACATTTTTATATTTCGTTATTATCAATTTCAGGTATATTCCTGGATATCTTGTGGCCATTTGAAGTTGTTAAACATTTGTCATTAGGGTAAGTATCTCTTGAAATTAACAATTTTAAGGTCCGTTTTGATATACTGATTGAAATCGAGACTCTATAGACGCCCCATGGTAGAATTACTGAAGATGTATGATATTGCAATATGTGTTCCACGAGAAGGTCACAGACCCAAAAGAGAACAATGTGTTAAGGTAGCCTTAATAACCCCAAATGTCTGCTCACATATAAGTTTTTTAAAAGAGTGTTGAAAAGCATTAAACTGATGTAAATTTCCTTATATCTAGAATCCAGTATTTTAGATGGTAGAAATTACTGCAGCGGGTGTATGAAAGAAATCCTGAATCCCTTTAATATGGCCCTAGTCTACAAATTGCCTCGGTAATATGTCATTCAAACAACGTGGTCTACAAGAAGCTCATAAGTGATTTATCAACTTATGTTTACATCTCGGTAAACGATGACTATATGCAACATTTCAAAAGAGATTATTTATAATTATTGTATTTTTTATTGTATTCTCATGAGAGTTTCATCTCCCCCCGAGCAGAGACCACGTGGCCCTGTTCGGGGCCTTAAAGCGGCTGGTCGAGTGGCACGGCGCGTCCCTGCACGTCATCGTTCCGCCTGAGTGCCTGCAGGTGCCCCCGGGTGTCCAGGAGTGGCTCGACCTCCTCCATGGCGCAGTGGTCACGGCTGACCAGCTCCACAGTCAGCTGACCTCCTGTCTATGGCGCGGCCAAGTCAATGTCACCGGATCTAAGGTACTGAAACAGAGATTTTGGGCTGTACCATAATTTGTTATAAGTCAGTAATTTTCAGGAATCCATTTTTTTCAGGCTACAGAAAGTCTTTTCCAATGTCAAAATGTACATTCCACGAGATTCTCTTCTTTAAACTTTTCCTACTTAGGATCCGGAATGTCCATTTCACAAATTTCCGGATTTCCCATGTTCACAGAGTAGGAACTATTCTGCAATTATCAGTTCTTGTCAACTTTTGATGTAACCTTTTGCTATTTTTCAGCGAACAATAATATTGTTGTTGTTCTTATATAATCAAATTCATTTAGATGACGGACAAATGCTTCTGAAGGAAAACACAGTTTGTATCGATTCTCTGTTATATGTCAGAGACATAGAATTTTAGACAGCTAGCTCATAAGGTGACAACTGGCGACTGTGCCTCATGTACCATAACCTGTGGTTTCTCTTCTTAGGACACAAAAGCCCTGACCTTGCCACACTTCTGCCTCTCAACGTACCAGAACACAGATGTTCAAGTGCCTCAAACAAGACTACGAGTCAAGAAGGATGATATAGATACAGACATGCAACTGGTACAGCAATTCAACTTTGTTCTCTCATCTTCTCTCACCGGCAATTTCCTCGTGCTGTGATTATCCTTGTAGACCAAGATATCGATTACTGTGAAGTTGATTTCGAAAAATAGTATTGACGTGGTAGGTTTAAAGTCTAACGATTAACTGAACGAATCGGTTTACAGTTCATGTTCTCATTTCTGAGAAATGATATCTGATAAAGTTTGCCAATGGCTACAGTATATTGTAGTATTTTAACTATCCTTTGAATATTGCAACTAGAATAACTAGAAATCAATGACTCGAGGCGAAGTTCACATTATGGATGTTACCGGAAAAATAAAAGGAAAAAAATAGAGCAACTACAAATAAATAGGTTAGAAAATCGTAAGTTATGCCTATAATATTTGTTATTTATGGGCATTGTTTCGACTATTATAGGTTTATGATGAATGTTTTACTTTTTAGGACCAGGCCTTCCTGCCGACAGGTTGTCTGGAGTTTGTGGCAGCCGTTCAACTTTCTCAAATCCCAAGCTTCTACATCACTCATTACAATTTTTCTCTGTATCCTTTTATGAGCACATACATAAAACTGTTAACAACATAATCATATGTAATTATCGAAGGTCCTCGAAATGGCAGGGTCGTTTTGGAAATTCATTAGTTCGGTCGATAATGTAATCGTGTTGAATTATGTTTTTGGTGGCTACCATGCATGTGCATGTGTATTTCTTGTCTTAATTACCTTCCTTAACCGCTTAAGCTCGGTCCCATCGTCAAGTAAACATCTGTCAAAATCTAAATTATTTCTAGAGAAGTTAAAAGAGAACTCAGAGGTAAGTTGATATGTTTTGTATTCCTTATCATTTTCGTAGAGTTGGGGCAGGGGAAAGGGAGGAAGGTTTCAGCTATTCTTTAAGAATTTTGCGTTTCTGTCGCTTTCTTGTTCATTTTATTATACAAGTGATACATGTTCTAGTACAAAGGAAGTATGAAAGGAGTTTTATTTAATCTCTTGACTTCATCAGGGAATAACTCTCCTTAACTTTCACGTCTGAATTTTACCAAGCAGTGATACTCAAGTTTTTGTACCCGTCTATTTTTTTTCAAGTTCTATTTAGTATATTTAAGGAACCCTTCCTTTCTCTTACATATATTTTGCATTGAAGCTTCTATTTACACATGCTGTGTCATCTATTCTATCGGGTTTTCCAAAGATAATAGTTGTGTATGTCCCCTTCAGATCAGGAAGAAATAACTGGCTGATCACCACCATCTTTCTATTGCAGGCGGCGTATATTCTGAGGTTGCGTTATGGATCCCGGTGGAAGGCAACCATACCGACTGGGCGCGGTCGGACCCAGCAAAGACAGAAGGAGTGGAAGGAACTCGTCATGGACAACATAGCCAACGTCACCGGTGAGAGGTTTACATTAAATGGTTTACATTTGATGGAATCAAGCCCATGTACAAATGTTATAGCTTATAGTACATGTGCGTTGAGATCCAGATTTTATTACTTTTGCAAAACATACGTTTTTATGTTTTCCAAGAGAATTAGATTGATATTTGATCATGAATAATAATCCGAATCTAGCAAATGCTTTCTCAAATACCATGACATCTAGATCACAAGCGACCGAGCGATGTGGACGGTGACGTGGGGCACTGTCAGTTCGTGGTGTGCTTTCAGAACAGCCCGGCAGGGGGCAGCTATGTGGCCTACCTCCTGCGGCCCCCGGGCGACCTGAACGGCCAGGTGGCCATGGACCTGGCCAAGGACGAACTGCGGCATGGAGTCAAAGGGTACGCAGACCCCGGGTTTGTGACTCCAGTTGACTCTGAGATACAACAACTGTTGACCAAACTGGCCCACTACCGTGGGGTAGACCTGGTGCACTTAAATGCATCTGCGGAGACGATACAGGTAGCTGCACTGAAGGAATATTTAGGTAAGCCTGTTTCATATGATCCTCAGGGTAATGTAACTAGATAAAAAATTCCCAAAGCTAAAAATCTACAGCTAGTTTCTTCAACTCTAAAGCAATTGCAATTGATTCAAGTGAACTTTGTTGTATTCGGAGTAGAACCACGCATATCTATTTGCAAAGAAATAAAAAATGTCATATACTTTGCTTCCTAGAGTAGGCACAGTTGTAGTTTGTTTTGGATTGTCGTTTTCTGTGTGCTTAAAACTGTCTCGAGCTATGTGTAACTGTCTAGCAATCTATTAAATGTGCCGTGCCCGGTTTTACCATAGAGATTCATAATTTTATATATGTCTATGGTTTAACAGAGAAGAGGAGAGGTGGTAGTGAGAAGCCCGAGCTGGCCGTCGACGAGCTGCTCTCCCTGCTGCGTACCATCCGGCACCAAACGTGGGAAACCTTGTGCCAGTCGGGTATATACACCAGCCAGAGGCCGCCCACCAGACACAAACTCCTGAACGTCAGACCCGGTAAGCTAGCTTTTAGTCTTATCAATATCAGCAGTGGCGTTTACCGCATTCTGTTCTCTCCATTCAACCGGCACGTTAGCCTAGAGCATGGTACATTATGGGAAATATGTCGACAAGTCCTAAGGCTTAAGCATGTAAATTTTCATTAGTCATAGCATCATGTGTAGTTTAAAATTATTGATAACTGCAAATCTGTATTTATCTGTGTATATCTAATATTTTCTAGGTTGGTTTGGAAATATATTCAACATACTTGTATTTATCTTAATGTTTGTATATTTTCTATAAAAGTCCTTGTGGTTTTGTTGACTAAATAATTCAAAATTAACCTTCAGGTTATTGACATATTGGAAATCAGCTCCGTGGTAGGGAGAATTGACATCAGTGATAACATATTCTAGTAATTCGTGTATACGTTAAAGAAGAGTTTTCAGAATGTTTTTCAAAGGCGGTTTTCCCCTACTTGTGTCTCAGAGTATGAATACGACGTGCTGAGTCAGTGGGAGGGTGTGGCACTCCGCCTACATGACGTAAACGCCGGGGACCAGCAGCGGAAGAGACGCTCTGATGACAGCCTCGGCGGACTAGCGCCACCTACAGGGCAAAGTAGGCAACTCACTCCAAATAAAGAAAATACTGGTTATAAATTTGCAGCCCCTATTTTCTTTCCCATATTACACTGTATCTGATTTTTTACAAATTATTACGAGGAAAGTAATCTAAATTAGACCAATAGCCAATGTAAGACTTTTACACCACTAAATATTAAGGTGCCAGAGAAAGATCAACCCTAATAGTCCTCATCTTTTTGTCTTTTGAATATGTCTAAACGTTTTACCAGTTTTGAATTAAGTCATTCACGTCCAGTATGCTTCTGACTAAACTCCTACAGTTCTCACCCTCGATGCTAATGAGTTCCTGCGGCACTTTAATGAAGATGGCAGTGCAGTGCGGACGGATAGTGGAGTCCTTCGACCACTGGTAAGCTTTGCAGTTTATCTCACAATGTAATAACTGATAGTGGGTGTATCGATCTATTGATCTTACGCGCCTCAGGGTGCTTACTAAGATTATTCCGTTTAGATTCATGACGCATATATTTTTCAAAAGTACGTAAAATTTTCTGAACGATTTACGATGCGACCTGTATAAAATTAAATTAATAATTTTTTAGTCTTCAAGCTTCCTGCGTACCACAGAGTGCGTTACACAAACTTTTGTCAGACTTCGCAGTATGATCCAAGGAGGATTCAAGTATATTAAGTTCGCAAGGAGGGGGTCATCACTATCGGTCTGTGTTTCCATTTAACAATTACCAAAATTTCGAGAAGTCCCCTAATGATACTTGAAATCTATTTAATGAATATCCCTTTAAATCATTCTAACAGTTCTGCTTACTAACAAACATATGCACTCACAAATAGTTTTAAAAAGAAAGCTGTGAAAGGAAATACATTTTCAACGCATGCTCATTGGACTATTTTCACCTTGTACTCCCCTCAAGCAGATGTTCTAAGACTACCTAACAGCCAAAATTTTAATCCCCAAATACTATTTATTCAGAAGGGTAGTTACCGTGCTTTAAACTCTCCAAACTTGCCCATTTCGTTTTGCACATTCAGAACTAAATGTAGAACACGGTTAACAACTGTATGAGGTTTTTAAGGTCGATAAACATGTACTTTGATAGTTTCGAATATATCAACATTAATAATCTGGGAAGGTCGTTTAGAATTTTACATGAAAAATGCTTGAAAGCCGTCGATTGTTTTCTTAATTACAATATCAAGAATTTGATCTTATTTTATTCTTTCAGAGATCCCCCAGCCGCAGGTTTTGCAAATACAATAGTGGAGACCTGACAAAGTCGGAATGGCCTGACTGTCTTCGGGCCCGGGATCATGATGTCTAGTATGTTTTCAGAACTCAGTTGGTTTTCTAGGGAGAGTCGAGGGACTCCTTGTTATCCTATGTAACGTTGGAAGTCGAGAATTTTTACCTTTTACATTTTAGGTTCATAATCATAAAAAGGGAGCTAAACCAAAATTCAAAACTCGAGATATGCTCCATGCAGAAAAACGTTAAAAACCTGTAGCGAACCTTGAATTGTTTAATAAGCATATCAAACTTGATATATAAAAAACGCTCATTATACAACTCTTTTCTTCAGACAGACGTATTGATCCCTCATGTATTTTTCCCAACTGTTAATTTTGTCTTAAAATATCCACATAGTTTAATGATGCTTCAACAATTCTAGAATAGATTGTTCTTTGATCCGTCCCCAAGAATACTTATTTACACCCTTAGCTACAACTGTGAGGAGCGTGCTGCAGTTGAGCGTCAGTGTGAGCGGATGAAGGCCCGTCTTCAGGCCATGGAGACGGCCTCCACGTGCACTCTGCAGCAGGCGCGGGGCCCGCCCACCATCACCATCAACCACACCACGGAGGGCGGGGCGGCCGGGGAGGAGGCACCTCGGTCAGCTAAAGGGGACAGAGCCCCACAGGACACAGACAATCCTAAGGCCCCCAGAGAGTCACGGAGAACCAGTAAATCTCAGCCCACCAAACGAAAGGCAGAATCTGCTGAACTGGTATCAGATAGTAAAAGGTGAATTTATTTTATCTATTGGAAACCAAACGGAATGTAGTGTTCAAAAAGTAACCAACTTTTCTAGCTCAAATAACATGTATTCGTATATTCAATGCTTATTATACTCGCATGCCTTACGTATTGTTAGAAATTATATTTTTCTCTCTCCAAAACATACATTACTGATAGTACTCAAATACAGATTACTGCGGTATATCAAATAAGAATTATTTTTTCAATTTTATATTTTTAGAAATTAGATAAACCTACACCTTTGTAACATTCATATTGAGGGAAGCATGTCTCAGATTTTGTGTATATGCCCTCATTTTATTTCATGGTCAAAAGCAGCAAAAAAGAAAACTTTGAGATATATTTGCAGTATCATTTTCTATATTCCATAAAACTTGAGTCACACTTCCCTCCAATTATCGAGAAGATCTAACCAGATATTTCAAAGCATGGTGGGTATGAAATAAAATGACAATGAAACAATGTTTTGATCCAATTGGTCACCCTTAGATAGAATCATATCAAGTTGCTTGAATCTTTTTAGTTATTTTTTCATTTGCCTTGTTCTTACAAATGAGAAAGATGAGACATATAAAGTCGCAATCTAGGATGACAATGACCGAAATATCATCATTTTGATAGAAGAAAAATATAGCTTAGAGTCACTACAATGTATTTCTTAAGCGTCATTCAAATTAAGTAAACCTAAATTTTGTTCTAGACTTCTTGTTGAGCGAAAGAAGCGCCAAGAGGTGAAGATGCGCCAGGCTAGTCAGCAGAAGGCAGGTCGTCATAAGGACGATCTGAACCAGAGCAGTGCTGGGGAATCGCGCTCGCAGAGGCACAAACGGGTATGTACCACCGTGTATGGCTGTGGGTATGAGAGGGGGGTATATCAGCCAAGATTGGATATTTTTCAGCTGGAATCGAAATTCGCCATAGCGGTTTAACTTAGGGGGGGGGGGGGGGGTTCTACCTTAATTTGTATCTACAAGTATGTTAAGGGCCTTGTTCCCTCCGGAGTTGGCAGGGTTTTGTAACCCCCTGAAACAAACTCCTTGGTACTTCTTAATCTTTGAAAGTAACTGCCAACGTTGAATTGTGAACCTTAATTTATAATCTGTCATAAAATAGATATATTTAGGTATCATGTCGTTTTTTTCTCAGAAATTACAAGAGGTGGTCGAGCAGTGCATCGTGCGTCGTGGTGTGACAAAAGACGAGTCTATTTACTCAGCTTGCGTCAACAAGTTGTTCATGCTCGCCAAGTGCTTCGTTAAGGTAGGAAACTAACTTTTAAAGTGTTTTTTTTCTCATAAAACACTACCTTTAAAATGTAGACAAGTACGGATAGTAGACATCGCCTGATTTTGGTTGTGGAACGGCCAGCAAGTGACCTCATTGGTACTGTATATCAGTTTATGTAATTTTAAGGTGTTGTTTGTTTTAATAATTGGAGAGAAAACATTGGTAACTACATTGAATTGTTCAAAACAAAAACCTACGACAATTTTTCGTGTCTGAGTTACGCTTCGTAGTTACATTTTGGACTGCTCGTTTCGTGGCCGAAGCATACTTTATGCTGGATATACATTTTGTATCTTTTTCTTAAATCAAACCAAAAGAAAACTTAGAAAACAAAATATGACTACTTTTTCAGGACCTGAAAACATCTCACAATCTACGACAAGAAATGGAGAATATTGCAGAGAGCCACGTAGAGCAGGTGAAGCTTTTTTTCTGTCATCAAATTTACATTTTGAAAATCTTGACATTCTGTTTTTCTAAAATCAAAAACATCCCAGCATTGATAAAGAAGCCTGCAATTTTCATTTAGAAATACCTTTGCGGAAGGACTTTCTGGAGATGATTTATGTTGAACTTGACCATTTGGCCACCAGAAAACTAAAATAATTTGTGTTTCAACAAGAATATTACTAAATTTAGTTCTTCTATTTTTTCAGGTAATCGAATTTGAAAAGAGAATAAAAACAAGTTGATTCCCGTCTCGATTAGAACCTTCTGTGGAGCTGTGATATACAGATAACTGCACGGCTTGGGTTGATTAATGACTAGACAAATATTCCGAATAGTACATTGCATATTCTTTTATATTTATTTCGGAAATAAAATGAAATGCCAGTCCGCACGACTCTAACTTGCTTGTACAAAAACCTGCAACTTGTTGATTGCTTGATCAGACAAGTGTATTGGCTTCAATATATTAAATAGCAAAGCGCCCAAGTCAGTACACGAATCAAATAAATAAAATCTTTAATTCTTATTGACAACTTTATTCAAAAAGAAGTACAGCAAATCGATTGTAAAAGTAAAAATATAAGTCTGTGAAGATATTGCACACGAAATAAAAAATAAATTTGTGCTACATTCCACACCGTGCCAAGAAAACAGGTGAAGAAAAAAGATATAAAATCATAAGAGCAGTAGCCGCTTGATATATAAGAATACCTGTAGAGATTTTCTCCTGTTAATATGCCTTCCCTGGGTTAGGGAGGCTACCATCACCATATTATTCTAGGTAAACTACAATAAATCAGCTGGATTAAACATAAACATCGATTTTATCGTTAGTTCATCCACAGTGTAACCTCTGAGATAATTGAATGTTTAAGTAATACAATACATCAGAGAGTTATAGCAACCTCGAAGTATCTGAACATGCAGAAGTTCCCTGGGACAAACTGCAATGTAAGTAAATATCTTTCAATAAAGTTCACGTAAGACTACGCTCCTATTGAAATTGAAATTTGTAATAGTTGATATGAAAGTCTTGTTACATAACATGATGCGTCGGCGTTGCTTGAATTCCCTTCTACTTTCCGGTAACAATCTATGGGTAGTAATCTCAGCATTATCAGCAAAGGAAATTTTAGGCCACTTATACCTGTCGGTGCTTCAGTTTCACGATGCAAAATTCATTTTAATATTCACTCCTATTTATATGTATAGTATGAAGTCTAATCACCTCCATCAACTAAATGTTCAAATGCAAAGTCACTCTACATGTTTAACGGGCATTTATGCAGTTCAAACTAATATCCTGAAATCTTGTGGCAATGTATGTATTCAATCACAGAAAATATCACAAATCGTCAAAATATGACTACAGCAGTAGATTCAAAGCAACAGTTAACATGGATTTGTGGAATAAGAAGACACCAAGGGTACCATTAATTGCAATATATCAGTGTTCAGAAGGTGCACAGTATCCTTGACAACCACGTCTCTCAAAGTCAACACAAACTATTCACTTTTAGCATAAAATGCCAATTTTGATTAGTTAGGTACAATGTTGCACGCTATGCATGATTTTCAATTTTCCACAACATCAAAACAACGGTGCATGATACTTTTCGCAAATTTTGTCTTGATAACGACAGTTACGAAATGTTAACCACAAAAGAAGCGTTTTTCAAAAAGTCAAAGAATTCTGAAATTCAAATGTAGTCCCATACAAAACATGTTTGACTTTGCTATGGAAGTTTGAACGATCCTTCTTTTTAAAAAAAAAAAGCCTGATGACCTATGTAGACTTGGTGATGTACTGATGAAGTGCCCGAGGCGTTACTCGCAGCCGCCCCTCGTGCAGATCTCGTTCAGGGCGTGGTGGGCCTCCTTCACCCCTTTGGACGCCGCATGGGCAATCAGGCGATGCGGCTCACTGTCAATAAATAACGTCACACTCATCAGTAATAACCTTTATTTTTACAACCTTTTCCTCATCTGATTATTCCCTACTTTTTCTTCAGAACAATGAAACGTATTAGTTACATTTGATAAGGTACTTCATGTTTATGTCCTATGTACTTATGTTTGAGGCAATGAAGGGCCAGCCATTAATATTAAGGGACTCCCTGCCATTGATTTTAAAATACCGATTTAAATCCAATGGCTTAGCTATTGGGGAAAATAGCAAAATAGTGAACGATGCTCACCCCTTAGTTAAGTAGTCGGTGCGGATCCCCTGTAGATGACCGACGGCCAAGTTGTAGGACGCGTGGGGGTGGCCTTGATCAGCCGCTTTTCTGGGAGAGAAATCAGCTAGTGTTACCGACATGGAGCTTAAACTCCTTTTGCTCAGCTCTTTTGCTGTGTTCATAGGACAGATTTGTAAATAGTATTCATTAGCTATATATCTTTTCTATGGGCATCATGTGTGGCACATTTCTTTTTCTTCCGTTTTTTGTTAAAGTTTAAACACGAACAAATATTTACATGTACGACTTTATAAACACTTAAAATAATCTTTTGAGGCAGGTAAGTGTTACCTACTTGAACCATTCCATGGCGTGATGCTGGTCTTTTTCTACGCCTAGACCTGATAAACGGTAGATATCCATAGGAATCATATTATTCAAAGCATGTAACAGGAAGATGTAATTGTAATTAGATGTTAAAGTAGGAATAGAGTAAAGGGTTGATTGTTTATTACTAATATTTTGCAGGTGTTTAACCTGTTTACAGTGGCATGAAATAGCATACGTTAGATAGAATACTGATGATTCTCTACATGCAAACATGCTAATTAGGTTCTTATTGAACTTAGATACAAAACTTATTCTAAGATACACACCCCTACTGAATTATCTTAAATAGAAAAACCAAAAGTATTGTTTTTTAATTTTCCCGGTTTATGTTTGTCATCATCATTTCAATATAAGGGGTCTTCCATAAAGTATGTACGCACCAAGGGGGGGAGGGGGGGTCTGAAATTTTTGAAAATGTGCGTACGTTCTAGTACATATTCAATGCGTATTTTGGACCAAGGGGGTGGGAGGGTCTGGGATTTTTTAGAATGTGCGTACGTACTTAATGGAAGGCCCCTAAACATAATAGGGCTGACTGACCATGAAGGTATCGCTGTCCTATCTGGTGCTGCGCGGCGGAGTAGCCGAGGTGGGCGTAGCCCCGCGTAACACCGAGGTGCAGGTGGTCAAAGTAATAGTAGGCGTAGATGGCAAAGGCCAAGGTCAGGATTACAACTGCCGCCTGAAAGAGTTTCCCACGTTTAGAATTAGAATTACTTTGTTGAGACAGGTGTAAAGGCCATATTACACTACGCGTTGGGTCACGTTTGCGTTGGGTCATGTTGCCCAACACGTCTGGTTTGTGTTATTTTACCAACATGTTTGTAAAAAAATAAACGCGACCCAACGCATGCCAACGTGACCCCAAACGCGTGCCAAACACGTAGTATAATATAATATGCGTTGGGTCGCGTTGGGAGCCAACGCAACCCAACGCATAGTGTGATATGGTCTCCATATATACACCCAATGCGAATCGGACGCGTTGGGTGTTGGGGCTCAACACGAACGTGAACCTGACCCATCGTATAATTAGGGCTTAAGGGGACTGCTCTCTGCGAGGATGCAACCTTGAATGAAGCAGTAACCGTTGCTATAATATATCCAAAAATATACAGTTACATTAGTTATCAGTTTAAGCTTACTGTTGCAAAAAGGAATCATGTTTGTGACACAGGTTAAAATTGACATGAATAAAATATTAACAAGTCTCTTTTTATGGCATTTATAAAAAAGCTGGTTTGCGTAGACCATTAGACTCTATAATCTTATCAGCACATAAAATGGCGTCTTGAGTTACTGCACATTGAACAGCCGTGCCAACAGCTCGCTCACCCCTCAACGCCACCAATATTACAGTACGATCAATATAGATAACAGTATCATAATTGACTCCTATATAGTATACCAAATTAATTAAACACTATAAACATTCTTACGTATAATAACATTCTTGAAACCAAAGGCTGCGAGTGGTACTAGAACTTTGACTAAAGATCTATTATCGTTATATTAGCTCCAACAACATGATAAAAACAATCAAATTATTACTTTTTGATACACTCGACCATTTTGTCGAAAGATAAGGGTATTAATATGATAGTGGTAAGTATTCTGCTAGCTCACCCGCTTTTCTTTTCTTTTTTTTCTTACAAAAATGCTTACATGGGTATTAATCCACTCAGGTTAAGCAAAGAAAACACGACATGGCATCAATTGATCAACAGGTACGCATGATCCCCCTGGTTCCCCAGGGATCGGTTGTCGATCAATATACTGATCATGTTCCTTGTTTGCTCAGGCTCACTGTTGCGAGAACCTTCCTTCCACTCCACACTATACACGTGCCAGTTGGTGGTTAGTCAATACCTGATTAATAATGCACACCTAAACCTTGTTAGCCATTACGTAGACCGGTGACGTTAAAGATAGACCATTGTTATTAATGTTACAGTTCACGCTGTAGATACCACACTGTGCTATTCTTCCAAAGCACTATTAAGCACAATTATTGGTCCGGGTAAAACTGTCCATAGATTATGATGATATTCATGAAAATCTAACTATTGTATCATGGTTAATTTTTGGTTCAATATAATAATTTTGCCAGAAATTCTCAAAATAATTTAGCATAATATACTTATATAGATTCCCTGTCTTCTTTTGTTAGAGAGTACATTTTCCGTTGAAAGCGTTATTCATGAGCAAGTGACTTTGACATTGTTTTTGAAATAAACAAGTATTCGGGTTTTCTTCGGAATTTACAAAGAATTTAATCTAGTATAAAATCAAAAGAAGAAACCGTTTAAGATCCAAAGAAATTGTGAGCATTTAGTAAACCGGCGGCTAACAGCCTCTGAAAATAAAAACGTACTATTCTATATTTTCGGTCGTAAGGTTTTGATATACCATAGTTTACAGACTTTAAAAAGCGTTTCACACTGGTTGTAGACATTTGTTCTCTGAAAAGGAAGTCCATACAGTCAGTTTTCACACCTTGAACACATTTTAGTTGTTATTATTTTAGAATTCTATTAATGGCTGACCAATATTAGTAGTTAACTCATGTGGTATAACATCTATAGTAATCCATGATTTTGCTTTCACCTCCCACCAGCGAATTTTGTTGGCCTCAGGCTTGGGTAACAGACGTAGCTTCTTCCTCTTTTTCTTGTTCTTATTGTTCTGTTCAAATAAGGTTCATAGTTATGCACATTGCTTTGCTATGGTCTATAAGAGTCAGTCATCTTGTGGTTATAGGCAAAGGTGTTTTGTATTTTGCAAGGAAGTCCTATTGACTTAATTAAGACTGCTCTCCATAGAAATAATAGGTGTTACATAGGTCATTCAAAAAAAAGTTACAACTTGGTGAAGGACCATCATGGTCCAGTGGCGCTTCAAAATCTTGATCATTGGCATCCTTAAATCTAAAAATAGTGGCAACCTAGGGGTTTTGGCCCTTTTTTCTTTATTTTTAATTGATATTATAGTAAATTTACATTACCAGACATTTGAATGCTAAATTATATTTTCAACATGCTTTAAAAGGCCTACAGAAACGTTTAGATAAGATGTTTTGAACTAAACATACCGTTGCAGTAGATATATATGCTGCTAAATAAATAAGATTTTAATAGAAATGTATGCATCTGATAAATAGTAATGGAGGCACACGTTCACTAGGTTTCAGGTAGAAGAAGATGGCATTTCAATGTAACAATAAGAAGTAAAATAGCTGGGTAGAATACCCTTCAAAGGTCAGTGGTTTCGGCGCAAGGAAGCGTCACTAAATCTAAAAAGATTGTTACCTAAATTGTTGAAAAATACAGTGACCTAGGGTGAGGGTTAGTGTTCTGTAACAGAACTGCCCTTCTGTTGTGCCTCGATGCGCCACATATTAAAAAAGGGTGCCCCCCCCGTCTGCTACTGCTTACTATCTTAGCAGCCACTTATTGTCTTTTCATGATTTGGCTAATACACTTTGTTGAAATCACATCTAAAGAGACTGCCTTCTTCTTCTTTCAACAGCCTGTCCATTTGACACTGCAGTTACATAGCCACTACCCCCACCGGGTGGGCCCACTCGTGGTACATTTAGACCCACATAGGATCCCACTATTATCTTAGTCACAGTCTTACCCTCCTGGGTAACAGCTAGCCTACAACCCTGTTGCCTCTCTGCTCTTGCATACTATAGGTGGCAGCTGTCTTGTAGTGACAGCCAACCATCCTGTCACCCTGACAGGTCACTGGTATCCATCTGCCACCAAAGACAAAGTACTACGCTACCACCACAATTAAACCACTGTTGGTGTTAATATATCAGAGTAGTGACAGGTGCCGGGCAGGTGCCCCGCCCCCCTTTTCACAAATCCTGTTACTTGTTTTTTTTTTTGTTGGGGTAGTTTAACGTCCGGCCAACCCTTATGGGTTCTTTCCAGACTGCACAAGGTAATACTTTTCAGCTTATTTTACGCCACAAGGGCGGTGACCGAATATATGATATGGTTTAGGAGAAACCCGCCACCGGGTGCAATACCGTACTCGTTTCGAAGAGTGGCAAGGGGTCTTTAGTGTGCAATGTCCCATAGAAAGGACACCACACACCCGGCCTTTGATGACCCTGTCGTTACTTTGATTGGGGGGAAAAGGATACTAAGCAATATGGATGGTTTGTATACAGAATATGAGGGCCTGAAAGAAGAGCATTGCCTACTGACTATTTGGGCAAATCACAACTGTCAAGTGGGAGCGGATGGAAGACCATCAATGCCGAACCCTGGAAACCCAATAAAAATCAATTTAAAAAAAAGACACCAATGGTGGGGTTTTTTACTAAAGCAATTTATGAAAAAACAGGTGCAAAAGAGCTACAAAGATTCGCTCATGCATGAGCGACGGTTGTCCCTCAGTAAACTGAAGGCCCTCCTACTACTCTATGTGTAATATGGGCTATACAGAGTAAACAGGTTAGCGGTATGGCCGTCATTTTCGACGTCGCGCAGTGAAACACTGGGCTCCAGAAGTGACCACGTTTAGCATTGGGGCCTATGGGATTTTGCGAAATATTAACGAATTGCGAAAATTTGAAGGGTTGTATCGCATTCCTGGGATCAATTCCAAACTTTTTCTCATTTACTGTATAAAGATTGGATCGATTTCTAAAGAGTTAGAGCGAAATAACATGTTTTCCTCCGTAGGATTCTATGTTAAACGTCCACCCAACCTCCGTTCGCAATTTCCGCAAAATTTCGCCGTGCGATGCTCTATTTTTAGACCCGCATATGGTGTATAGGTGCTGACCAATACCACCACTCCTGCTGTCACACTCACACCCACCTGCAGGTAACACTTTACAGTGTTTTTTTTTTGGGTTTTTTTTGTTTTTTTTTAAATTCCTTTATTTATACAGACAAATAATAAGTGCAAAAGCACTTGTTTACATTAGATGCCTGTAGCATGTATGCTAACAGATGTACACTGATAATGACACTGCATTCAAAACATAATTACAATATGCATATACGATTCTCACAGCTTATTAAAACTATGACAAATTTTAAAAAATACAATAAAACATAATTCACGAATTAAATGGGTAAAGACATGACTGATTGAGGGAGTCCCCAACATATAGATATAACTAGGGACTCCCCAAAACGGTTATTTTGTTCCAGTTTCTTAAATATTGGTCCAATCTTTTTTTACTATCAGTGAGAAAAAGGACGGCAAAAAAATTGCTTTTGATTAGATATACAATACATATGAAAAAAATATCTGTCTGACTTTTGAAGTTTTAATAATATAATGCAAACGTGGCTTGCTCTCTCTGTGGATGCTACCGCAATCACTTTTGAAGTTTTGTAGCCCTACGGGGCCAGCCTCTTATTTTCGGATATTCTAATGATCACAAGAGTCTGGCTTCACATGCACGTTAGGCCAAAAATAATTGTTGTGTTCAGGTAACATAGTGTACTGACGCGGATGGCCAGTCCATGTATAAAGGCACTATGGCGTGAGCTGTACACGGTCCACGTGCGAGCCATGTTTCACTTTGTCAGATAGTGAAATGGGGGAGGAGTTAAAGGGACGGTCTCGTCCGTAAAGTGGACGTATTTTGATGCGTTGTAACCCCCTGACGGCCGTGCCAATTTCGTGACGTGACCAATAATGACATTAATGTCCCCGGATTACGTTCCAAAAGGGGAAAACACGTCGCCGGCCGTCGCGTCGCTAGGCTTACGTCGGCGGATCTATCTCATTGAACTCAAGGACGAGAATGTCCCTTTAAGTGGTGACATACCATACTTAAGAGCATGTTCCGCTCCTAGTCAGTCAGAGTTTGCTGTAGAGCTGTGTGAGTAAAACTGCCTGGAAAGGCTTTGCCTTGAAGCTGAGGCTTTGGCACTGGATAGATACGATTAGACCATGTAGAGCGATGGAGCGTTGACTGAAAGTGTTAGAGGGGACTCCTACCCCGGGACTGATCATTGTCAATTGAGTTCTTGTTAAGGAACGACAATACACAGGATAATAAACACTAAATCCTTTCACACGAGTGTTCATGTCTTACATGATGTTGGAACTATGATTATGTATTGGACGACAGCAGTCGAACGAGGAGGAGACTGCGTTTGGAGCTAGCTATTATCTTTATTCAAACACGACAATTTACACATGAGATATACAACAGATAATTAACTCCCATAGTTCAATAGGTCAAAAAAAATTGGGTAGGCCTAGGTAGGTTTGTTTTTTTTTACTTACCAAATAGACCTGGGCATAGATCTAGTTGGAAATTTAAAAAAATATTCTAAACATCCTCAAAAAACAAATTTTTTTTTACATCTAGGCCTAAAATACATGCCCTGATCATCTCTTTGCAAAAAAAAATCCTAAAAAAAATTAGGGTAGGGCCAAAGAGTTTGGATAGGTCCGGTTACCTGAACACAACCTGTTTTTTTTAGGATTTTCCTTTCAATTTTTTTTTTTTTTAATACAATAGAATTGACCAAAATAACACGAAACTCATGACATGTGTTTAGTTCTAGAGAATGTTAGATGACTTTTGGAGGAATTTTCCTATTTATATCACTGGCCAGGCCCAACTCTGCATGTAAAAGAAAAGAGTGAAAAAAAATCGACATCCCTACCCTAATTTCTCCGACCTAATGACTGAACACACCTCTATTTTATTTTTTGTTTTGGTCCCTCTTACTTTTGAATATTGGTCCAATCTTCACAGAGTTCTAGAGCTAGAGAGTTACCAGTAGCCGTTGGACCAGGGCAGTAGTGAGTAGGACTAGGAGTAGGACTTACCTCAATGACTCGGACGTACGTGGGGTCGGGCTTCTTTCTCCTCGCCAGATATACTTTTCCTCCATAGGGCAGGTTGGGATCCCAGTCGGCCGGTCTTTCTATTTGTGTTTCAGCTGTCTGTGCCCCACTTTCTTTTTGAACCCCCGGTCTGTGGCGCATTCCCCCTTCTTCAGCCAAGAGGGGCGTCGTATCTTCGATGTGGGCCGCCATGTTGTTTACAGTGGCGTTGCGACGGTGGCGCCGTTTCAGTTTCGTTCAGACAAATCCATATTTTCCGCACTGCGTTATCCGGTGGAGTTTTCCCGCGCTTCGATCTGCCGCGCTCGACAGAAATCACTGTCTCCCGGTCCGATCGGGGTGGAGGCGGGGGGATGAGGATTGAAGGGCTCATGGTGAAACTTGAGACGTCACCTGCAGGGCCTAGAATTTTACAAAGATAAATGCAAACGCCTCAGGCAGGCCCAGGCGCCCCCTCTAAATCTGTCCTTCATGGTTATATGACTCAGTCCGGGACTTAGTCTGGCATTTGAGAGTAAAACAAGTTAGAGGTAATGTATTGGAACATAATTTAAAGTCCATAGACAATATTCATTTGTACACATCTTCATAACTTACGCGGGGCGGGGGTACGAGGGGAGGGGGGGGGGGCAAAAGGGAAATCCCCCCCGCCCCCCCCCCCCCCCCCCCCCCCACAGAACACTGACGTCCCATGTCACTATTTTCATTTTCATGTCGGTTTTCAAGACCTCCTATGTCGCATGTCACATTTAAGATGTCCCCTATGTCATGTCGTTAAATGTAAATCAGGCCCGTACCCAGGGTCTACTGTTGGGGGGGGGGTGAGAATTCCTAAATGGAACTTTTGCCCATAATATCAATAATCTAAACCTAAAAAGGGGAGTGGCGAGGTTCCCAAAGTGGAACTTTTCAATATTTTCCTACTATTTTTAGGTGTTTTAACATTAAATTTTGCGTGGAAAGGTGGAACTTTTTAAGAAATTTACTCGGGGGGGGGGGGGGGGGGGGTAACCCCCACCACCACCCCTGGGGCCTGTTAATATCCCAGGCATCATACCGTTTGAGGCTGCAGATTGAGGCTCAATATGGGTATAATAACAGTCCTATATTTAAGCATAAGAACAGAATACAGTTTTGTTAGGGTTTTTCAGTAGACGGTAGTTTAATTGAGGGATGTCCAGCCTCCAACCTGAAAGTGCATAAGGCCACCTTGCTGAAGTGCAGAATTTGGAAGCCGCTTTTGAATCTAAACTTGGTTGTGCCTCGCTGAACTTTTTCCGGGATATTGTCCCATAATATAGTAACAGCACGAAACATTTCCTATTCATTTCTTAAATTTAATTAATGTTATTGTGACTCTGGAGGTGTGTTTTTGGCCCAACTTTGTCTTTTACAGGGTTCCCACGCAGGTCTTAAAGGGTCTTAAATTTGACAGTTTTGTAGCTAGAGGTCTTGAAAATGTCTTAAATTGATTATTTTTGAGAGGTTAAAATGAAGTAATTGTTCAGATTCTAAATCCCACTTTTAAATGGGTACACTTATTTGAAATTTAATTTATGCAGTATATTCTGACAAAAAATTGCTCACGGTCGATATGTCTTTTCTGAATCTAGGTCTTAAATTGGTCTTGAAAAGGTCTTAAATTGATTTTTTAAAATGCGTGGGAACCCTGTATTAGTTTGCAACACTTACTCTGCTGGTACATAACATAACATAAAATCGACGAGTAGATTTAAAATCAGATATAACCATTTTTGTTCATCGGTAGTTTTGTTTGGGTGTGATAGACAGTCAATGGTCTTCTGTGCTTTTTCATGTAAGTCATCAGTTTGGGTAATTCTTTAATAATTTGTCCTATACTGTCGAATATCAAGTCTGCATAATCATATAAGGGCACTATTGTCTGTTTGTATATCTGGCTTGCAATATCAACAGTGGCGGATGCAGCTTTTGAATTTCACATTAAGATATTCTCTAGAATGTTACATTAATATTTGTAACAAATCTCAAATTGCTCCCCCCCCCCAAAAAAAAAAAAAAAAAAAAAAAAAAGATGGGGCGGGGGGGGGGGGGGGGGGGCGCCCCCGCCTAATCTGCTACTGATCACTGTTGATCTTAAGAAGCCATACCTGTTAACTCTTATCAATGATTGAAAACTTAAAACCTATAGACAGACACACACGCAGAAAGATTGAACTCACTATCGACCCAACAGATCGGCTCCTAGTAAACCAGGAGAATGCACTCCTAAACTTATTACAAAGCAAATCCTTCAAAGATGTCAAGATGTCCAATCGTGGGTCACCTACTAAGGCAAAACATCTTTTATAAATACTATATGATAAATTACAGATATTCACGAGGTCATACTTCAACAGCAGGGTATACAAACAGTAGGAATTTGCATGAGCTAGTTTTCAGTCGCACATCAAAGGAAATATATTATGCATGTAGACGCCTGAGTACTTAAATATAGGGCAACTCGATAACAATTGACCTAGCCGTGGTAGTTAATAGAGTCCATTTTATAAATGGTGTCTCAGACCTGCACATGATTTCAATTCAATACTTTTTAACATAATCTTGATAACACAGTTGTAACGAAATCTATTATCGGCATGTTGAACACCTGTGTTTAATTCTTTCTAACCGACAGTTCCCCAAATATAGGGCGATTGAATAAAATTTCGGTCATCTTAGAGGTGAGTAATGCATCAATGGATTAATTTTAGTATATTATCATAACAATTTTTATTTAATATATAATGGAAATAATTACAACTACAATTTCGTCCTTTAGAAGAGTAAATGATACAGAGAATTTATAAAGTAAGCTGAAAACTTGGGGGGAAAAGGGATTAGAAGGATAGTTTGGGGTATTATCATACCTATAGGAATATCATACATATATGCCTATATGGCTGTGCTTGGGTTTACTCAAAGCGACCCCCAATTGGTGCTGTACGTGACGGACTCGCAGCGAAATTGTAAAAAACGCCATAACAGGCGAAGGACATACTGCTGTAAGGATCTATAACAATGAAAGGCAACTGTTGCCCCGAATCATTCAAGTCAAGCGGTTTCTGTGCGACCAAAGAGCCTGAGGCTCCGAAACTCCCTAAAAGGACTTAAGCCCAAAATGTGTCCCAGGTCCAGCAGCATTCAAAGTTAAATGCCCAAAACGATGTAAGTGAATGGGCTAAATACATAAAGTTCGCATTTCCCCTATCAAATGTTATAATTGACCCTGTTGCATGGCATTATCTTAATATGTTCTGTCCTTTCCATTATGTCAGCTGCCGAATTTAAGAAGTGTTCATCGCGCCTGTCAGTTATTTGAAAATCTTATGTTAACGCTATTTAGTCTAAAATTTATCTTGATAAAGAGTGCAACTCGAAACAGTCATGTTGATTCGCCGAATTATATTCAAAGAGGATAACACCTGTGATCCAACAACAATCTCGTTTGGTGTAGGACAACATTTTTTATTCTGGAATATCAGATTTAAGAAATAGAAATCTCACCGTGTCGATTTGCGGGCTCTAGACCCGTACTAATCTACGCACTTACAGTGGCGTTTCCCAGACAGAACGAGAACTCCGTCGGCACGGTCGCCACTATGAAGTTACCTGTTTTGGCATTTTCCATCTTTATATATTGCGCCTATTCGGTGAGTGGCATTATGATAACTTCCCCCTTCTCTCACACGCACAACACAGATATAATGAACTCTAAAAGAGGTGAAAGGCACTCAATCGCAGAACAATTTCCATTTTTCAATTTATCAGTCAGATTTCAGATTGGGGCAGTTGGAGGACGGAATGAGCTTTCGGTCATTGGGATGAAATATTTGTATTAGGCCTATGTTAATTTTCTGTTTCTAAAAATCGCATGCATACAATGGAAAACAGGTTGTACTTGCGCTAATATGGGATAAATGTTGTTGACTTCCTAGACAATATATTTGATTATAAACTTAACTATAGATTTTGGACGAAGTGTGTGGTGATATGGTTATCGGTGAGGAAGCAGTGCATGCTCAGACAAACAATACTTCTTTATCCCAGGTGACTGCATCAAACAAGCAACCTGGAATTATAGATGTATTTTCTCAGACCATAGAAGGTAACCTAATAGTGTATCTTGAATTTATCTATAAAACTGATTGATCAAGCATGTTACCAATCGAGTTACTATCATTTTATCACTACCTATTAGTGTATACATATATAATTGTCAACAGATTCTACACCAAATTCATATTGGAGCGGAGGTTCCAGTATAATCATGTACATGTCATATTCCATTGAACAGAGAAATGGTTTTCTGTACTATCTATATAGTTAATATTGTTATTTATACATTATGACCGCTATCTTTGCAGACACTCTTTGGTTTGAATTATACATTATATCTAATTAACCATCCAGGGTTTACTCCGTGCCTCCCGCCATGTCTCCTGAAAAACATCCAAAAATCATATGATAGCCTCGCCCCTTGTGTCATTAAGGCTGTGAATGACATTGAAAAATTTGTGAATACTACCTCGTTCACAAGCTACATTGACTTTTACGAAAAGGTGCTGGTGAACAAAGATGGGCCTTCTTTATTCTGCAGGTAAGTCTTCCAATACAATCTATTAAGGTCATTAGTCCATTGATAACATTTGTTTTTGATGTTGTACACTGTTACTAATTTGAGATTACAATAGATGTAAGTGTAACAACAACGCACATTATGGAAGACACCTTGACTACCCTTAAATATTGTGATTGCGAGACTTTTTTCGATAGCAATTAGACTAAGGAGTTTAAAATCTGCATGTTTATTCCGTATGCACAGGTACTATGATGGAATGACACACTGTTTTGACGGAGCCCTTACCAACCTTTGTGGTCAAGCCTTTGGTTCTAGCTTTAAAGCACTTTACTCTGGACTTCGCTCCTATGCAAACTGCGAAGGAGATATGCTGCGTATGTTATCAACTTTAACTGATTAACTACTGCTGAGTTCAGCATTTTTTGTCCCTAATTTCCGTCATGGACATGAAGTATGAGATAGATAGGACGCTATTATCTGATTATTGTTTCTATATTACCTTGTTTTGCATACCTCTACAGGGATGGGCCAAATGTCCTGGGTTTCTAAGTTGGAGAGTGTGAAGCGTTCGACGAGTATTTCAGACTTTTCCGGGGTCTTGGTTATGGAATCCTAGAACTAACATTTCAATATTGGTTGTTGATAAAAATGCGACATTGTTGAGGCCTTATTCTATCAGTATACCCTCTATCAAAGGATATAATTATATTTCTGAAGTTACGGAGTTGCGGGGTGCACCTAGGATTATGGCTCAGGATACACTTATACATGTTGTGATTATTAGTGTTATTTTATCACTTTTGTTCCAATGACAAAGAATAATTCTATATTCAATAAATTCAATACATCAGATTGATAAAAGGGTGAGATATGGTTGTATTGAAATGATAGTTGATCGCACAAGAAGAAAACGAATCTTCCTTCATGTACACACAAATTTACCCGCAATTTTTTTTGAACTTTTGGCAACACTATCAATAAATAGACTGACTGATTTGGGTACGTTTCCCTCAGCTATATTGCAGTGCCTAGCTCACCCGGACATCTGTGTACCAGGGTCTGCCCACCACGGCTACCCAAAGTGTGTCTCTGCACTGGTGGATGCAATAAACGACAAGTACTTGATTAAAGGGGTGTTCTACTGGGACCATTTCTACAGACAAGCCATCGTGAAAGAAGACGGAAAAGGGTTTAGACTGTGGGTTATAGCCTTTTTTGTATGTATTTCACTGAGAATGCATAGACGTGTTGCTCTTAAAACATACATGTATATATGCGGGCTTATCATATAATAAGATAATTCCAAACTAGTAAAAAATGTAACTTGTTGTAATTATCAATAAGATTTTGTAAATGTGTTATGTGGCATAATGTTCCATTCTCTATCTTTTTATAGCTGTATTTGCTTTTTTTCAACTTTATTAACAGAATAAAAATAAAAATAGAGTGTGTATTTCGGTTAATCAGAGACATTAAATTACATCTTAATAAACATAACCTCTAACGTCATTAACATTTTCAATCATAGAATTGTACTTTACACTCTTAAAAACAATAATTTTACTACAGCCTTCTGATGGACTTCGGGTCATGCATCGATAATATTGTAGTAAGCGTAAGTGGTTGTGATGATATGCGATACAAAGTGCTTGACCAGTTTAAGGACATAAGAGAATTTGTTGACTACACGAACACCGAGAAGGGGACAGGTAAACATATATATATATATAATTATATCATTTGAACATCAAGAAATTATAGAACACATTAAAAGCTTTATATAAGATCTGGTATCGACAGCGTAGCCATAAGAGGCATTTTACAAAAAACGGGGTAAGTTTCTATTGTGTCTGCATGTGGAGGGGAGGGGGGTTTACAATACCCATTTACATTAGATTAATGATTTAAAATTCTCTATTAAATTAATATATTCTGTAAAAGACAGAATACCTAAAGTATTGGGATACAAATCATGAAACATACTATTTCATCAGATGTAAGATAGATATGGATCCTGATAAGGGCAGGCCTACTAGGGCGACCGGTACTTAACTTGACCTGATAATACATGTAAAGTCAACTTCATCGAAAGATTTATATGGCTCATGGCCACTGGAAAAAAAAAATCATACACAGCTTTACAGATCTTGTGCAGACGTTTTGACGTGGTCACGTTATGGTGATAGCCATATGGCGATATTTACTATGAGTCTTAAATAAACCCAAAATTTCTAAATTCTAGATTATGATTGTTGGTTCAGATTCTGTCCGGGAAGTCAGTAAACATAGCATAGGCCTAAAAGGGTTTTCTAAATACTTCAAAATTGTAAATAGTAATATAATTATATATGAATTGATCACCAATATATAGGTGTCAACTTTTATGAGCTGTGGCGTCATATATGTACAACGTCTATACCTATGTAACAATCTATCATGTGTAATAAAAGTTGTTTCGTCTTATAAATAAGTTCGCCTTTTCGTCAAATCAATAACCTGTTCCCCCGTGTGCAGATTCCCTGAAGTGTTTCGGCAATTCCAGTCTGCAACTGGCTTACACGAAGTGTTACTCCCGTCTGCGGGAGGACCTGGTCTTCTCCCCACCGCCGGTGTTCCCGGACACCACCCTCGCCAACATCCACGAGTACGTAGGGCTTCCAGACGTATGGGACAACTGGCCAGTGGTACTTCTCTGGATGAGAAAGTAAGCGTCCATCTGTCAACCTGTATCTGATAGTTGATATTAAGGCCATCCCAGTTGTTCTCAAAATCAATTTATACTATTACACTTGCTCAATAGTTAATAATGGTTACAATACCTCTAGATCTGCCAATAATCATTGGATTTAGATATAATTATGATACATTGACTGGATGGTAAAATCTTTCTCTGTCCATCAAGGCAGGTAAGCTTATAAATTTGAAGAGGGTCGGGTAAATTTAAAACACATTTTTAACTTTCAAAGTATGGACCCGGTTTTCTCCTTTATTACTCAATGCACACATCACAAATATACAAATTACTAACAACATTAATTTAGAGGAAAATCTGTCTCAGCTTATTTTTTACCTCGGTATAATGATTAACTTTGTGTGTGGGTGAGGGGTCTCAATGGCCAGGGATGGGTCCAGTATCAATCTTGTTATAGAGGACAGTGAGCAGCCTTCTTTTAGTGTGAGTAGTATCAGGAATGTGTCCTTTTCAGAAGGCATAGTAGTGTTGCCGCCTGCTAATTGGGGGAAATACTGGGGGTGAAATCTGCCCTGGACTTTTTTTTCTTTCTTTCTTTCTTTTCTTTTTTGTTGTTGTTGCCAATTTTACTTTTTTTTAATGAACAGTTCTGAAAAAATGGAGGGGGGGGATGCCCCATCCCCCTTGTATTAGCGTTCCCCCACGGTACCTTTTCGAAAATCTGGATCTGCCACCGGTTGGGGGTCTAGAAGGCGGGGGTGGCGATGTCGTTTGTCGAATTTAAGAAATGAGCCTGTCCATTTTCCAACAGTTTTGTCGTTTATCACTATACAATCCACCACATTTTATATTCCCTGTCGATTTTGGACATTGACCCTGTCGCTATGCCAAATTTAAGAGACTCTCTCTTTAGGCCTATCCTTGTCATTCTGATGTCTTTGTCATATTCTTTTTTTAAGTTTCACATATTTCGGCCTTTTAAGAGATGAACCAATTTAAAAATAGCATGATAAGCTTGAGATGAAGTTCATACATGTATTTTCCTCCTAGCCACTACTTGAGCTTTGACACGTGCATCCGAACCAGTACTGAGAGGCACTGTGACTTTCTTTGGTCAACGAAGGAGATCCGTAAGATTTTGAAACCCACTGACGACTTCTTCACTCGACTCAGGCCTGCCGTGGAAGGCCCAGGTCAGTTAAGATGATAAATCAAATTTTATTTCTAAATATAGATTAGCTAATGTAATAAGGCATATATGGAGCGAATAGTCTTCAATTGTCATTTCATGGGAACTATTAAGGCAAACAACAAGAAATTTAACTACTCTGTTGTAATTGGTGTCCTATCTTCACCCAACTTTATAATCATTATTATAAATAACTTTTATTGCCACAAATACTAACACTCATGTAATAAGTATCTATACCCATTTGTATTTCAATATGTATACCTACCTGTTTAGGCTTATACAGTGACAATACATGGCATATTCAGATCGGGAACAGTCATATGCAATGAATTTTAGACATGTAAGGAACATGTAAATAGAACAACATTATGTACATACATGTACTATACAGAATATAAGAGAAACTTAATCTTTATCATCGTATAACATTAATATCAAAGAATGAATAATAGCGGAATATAGACCCAGGAAGAGCAGTTCCCCGATAGAATTGTCTTTAATTCATTTAAAAGATCCCTACACCCTGTGTGACACTCGATACAAATCATTGTTTTGTACCACGTCATCCTGTCATTCCCCTGTACAGATTGCCAGGGAGCCTCTGCATCGGGAAGTGGCGGCAGCGGTCACCCGTGGGTCATTCACCTGGTAATCCTGGCAACAGTTTGTGGTGTTATCAACCGTTAGGCACCGCGGGCGTTAGGACCTCTCCATTCCAGACTATGTAGTTTAGCAAGAGGTTTATTTTTCCTCATTGGCTTAATATAATTGTATACGTAACCTTTCCGGAAACCAAAATACAAGCCATAGGCCTAGGCCCTAAGTAGAATTGTAACTTTTTGTTTTGGCCAAATGTAATACCTCTTTAAATCATAAATTTTGACAAAGAAATATTTTTCTTAAAAAAAGGCCCATCGCATGGAAGATGTATAATCCAACTCCTATTTTGTCCATTTTATAGCAACTATCGACATAGGCCTACATAGATGGAAAAAATAAGCGTACCTTGTGTTTCATGTCTAATGCTTTCTGTTTTAGTGCTGCAGCAGACCAGTCTAAAATCATGACCACCGATGACCCCAAATTAATAAAGGTTGACATATATCATCGCGTTCGGGAGGTCCTAAGCTTTTCAAAACTGCCTGATGCCAGACTGAACACGAATTACAAACTTCAAGGTCACAGGTCAAAGGTCAAAGGTCACCAAAAATCTGAAAAATATAGCTTTTATCTTATAGCTTCGCACTCATAATAGATGGAACTTAGTTATTTGACAAATATTTAGCCACTTATAGGGCCTAACTGTGATTTTAAAATTGTTGACCTTGCCCAAGGTCAAGGTCATCAAACTCAAGGTCAAAGTTCAAAATGAGCAGGGTATGAGGATCTAACCTTTTATCAACTCCTATAAATGTTTTAATGTAGCCAATATCAAGCATTATTATTGAACTGTTTGACAGAGGAGATCATGAGCTTTCTTTTGATACCTCATTTGATATGATGGGGCTTAGGTTTCCATGGTAACAGAGCTATCATTTGTCACAACCAGTTTCATGGAAAGACATTAAAATAGGTGAAACATACCCAGAAAACCACAATTCTCTTGATAGTAGAGTCAAAAAGAGCCCTAATTAAGGAAAAATTCAAACAGAGCATACCATAGAAGTCTCAAATTAAAGGGATCATAGTTTGTACTGAAAAAAGCATTATAGTAAATGGCTGGTTTCCATGGCAACCACCCAAGATAAGGTATTCTGAAATCAATAGTTTTTTTGACATATCTTCCTTAATATTCAAGATAGAAGCACAAATGAGACATCAAAATTGAGCATTCCTAGAGTTCTATGGGATAGAAAGCTGAAATGGGTTGTCTTGGTTACTGGGTTGCCATGGTTACCAAAAATATCCTAGAAATTGACCATAATTTCATTTTCTCTTCTGTTCCTGTCACCATAGCAGCCACAAATACAGGTCTAACAAGGTACAACCTATCTATCTCATGAGTACATATACATGGAATCATGTGTTTTTTGTCCGAACAATCATATGGAATGCAATAAATGAGTGGTTTCCATGGAAACCACTAAAAATTCATCTCTCTTAATATACATGATAGAAACACAACTGATACATCATATTGATGCATTGTGAGAGTTCTATTGGATAAGATACTAACATTGGTTGTTCCTCTTACTTAGTTGCCATGATAACCAAAAACAACTTCAAAATTGACAATTATTTCAGTTTCCCTCCTATTTCGGTTACCATACCAACTATGAACATGGCTTTTAAGGTATAACAGCGTAAAATCTCTTATCCCAAATGTACTATAGTCTCTAATTTGTAGATTTGGGGTTTGTACTGCAGTATCTTGAGTATGGAATATAGAAAAGGACTAGTTTCCCTGGCAACCACCTTAGAAGATGAGTGCTTCATAAATAAATCGTCATATCTTCCCTAATTTTCAAGATTGAAGGACAAGTGAAACATCAAATTGTTGCACTTTGAATGTTCTATTGGATAGTCCTGCATACTCCATGGAAACCAACAACAAAATCAGGTTACCCCAATATAGAAGATAGAAATACAAATGACACATCAAATTGATCTGCTCAAAACATTCTATGGCATTGAAGACTGAAAGTGATTGTTTTCATTACCCAGTTGGCATAGAAACTAAAGGTGACCTCAAAATTGCTTAGAATTTAGGTTTTCCTTTTGTTTCTTTCCCATAAGTACCTACCATAAGATAAGCCTATATAGGCTTATCTTATGGTGATATGGTCCCTCAAAGAACCCTCCTACACTGCTCTTGAGATCACCTTAGATGCACCTTAGATAACTTAAGGGGCATCTAAGATGTGCCTATGATGCTCATAAGATGCCCCAAAGATGACCAAAAGATGTGCCTTAACCCTTTAGACCCCACTAATTGAGATCCTGTATTGCTAGATTTCCCCAGGATTTCCATGCATTTCCCTAGGAATTTCCTTAAATTTCTTGTCACTGAGAAACTTCAAAGGTTGACCCATTCCTATCAATGAAAAATTATTTATTCCTAATTTGGAGTATTGGCAAGAGACTTGAATAAGCTTTTAAACAATACATTTGCCTATTTTCTATGTTGAATACTCTTTAGAGTGATGTGCCTTATATGCCACAATAATGCACCTATGATGTTCTTATGATTCCTCTAATGCAGGGAGGCAGGACAGTGTTGTGGGTTAGGTTCTTGGCATTGGGGTTGGCCCATTACACTACATTGCAATCCATGAGTTAATCCTGATATAGCTGAAATATTGCTGATATAAGTGAAATATTGATGAAGTGGTTAGCACAGCAATCTGATGTGTGGGTTTGATCCTGGGTTTGGCTAGCCAAGGCTGCTACACCCCTCTGCATGTCCCCCAGTGACAACAACTGGGTTATCAGAGGTCTTAGGGCCACGTGATGTATGTGTCTAGCCCTGTCTATGGGACCAGGCACATCAAAGAAGATCTGCCTTGGTAAAGGTGTAGGGTATATGGTCTCTCTTCATAGATTCAATCATCATCATCACCACCGTTCATATGACCCTGGTAGTTGATCAGGGCATACAGCAAACAATAACCAACCAACCTAAGATGTGCATAAAATGACCAACAGATGTTATATGGTTGTGGCATACTATGAAAATTGGTAACTACCCAAGTACACCTATAGTACATTTGGGATAAGAGATTTTACTTATACCTAAAAAGCCATGTTCATAGTTGCTATGGTTGCCAAAAAAGGAGGGAAAATAATTGTCAATTTTGAAGTTGTTTTTGGTTATCATGGCAACTATGTAAGAGGAACAACCAATGTTAGTATCTTATCTAATAGAACTCTCAGAATGCATCAATATGATGTATCATTTGTGTTTCTATCATGTATATTAAGAGAGATACATCACAAATACTGTTAAATCTGGGAAAAAAACATGTATTTTGAGTGGTTTCCATGGAAACCACTCATTTATTGCATTTCATATTATTGTTTGGACAAAAACACAAGATTCCATGTATATATGTACTCATTAGATAGATAGGTTGTGCCTTGTTAGACCTGTATTTGTGGCTGGTATGGTGACAGGAACAGAAGAGAAACTGAAATTATGGTCAATTTCTAAGATATTTTTGGTAACCATGGCAACCCAGTAACTAAGACAACCCATTTCAGCTTTCTATCCTATAGAACTCTAGGAATGCTTAATTTTGATGTCTCATTTGTGCTTTTTTATTGAATATTAAGGAAGATATGTCAAAAAAACTATTGATTTCAGAATACCTTATCTTGGGTGGTTGCCATGGAAACCAGCCATTTACTATAATGATTTTTTCAGTACAAACTATCATCCTTTTAATTTTGAATTTTTCCTTAATTAAGGCTCTTTTTGAGAATGACCACTCTACTATCAAGAGAATTGTGGTTTTCTGGGTATGTTTCACCTATTTTAATGTCTTTCCACCAACCTGGTTGTGACAAATAATAGCTCTGTTACCATGGAAACGTAAGCCCCATCATATCAAATGGGGTATCAAAAGAAAGCTCATAATCTCCTCTGTCAAACAGTTCAATAATAACGCTTGATATTGGCTACATTAAAGCATTTATAAGAGTTGATAAAAGGTTAGATCCTCATTTCTTGCTCATTTTGAACTTTGACCTTGAGTTTGATGACCTTGACCTTGGGCAAGGTCAACAATTTTAAAATCACAGTTAGGCCCCATAAGTGGCTAAATATTCGCCAAATAACGAAGCTCCATCTATTATAAGTGCGAAGCTGTAAGATAAAAGCTATATTTTTCAGATTTTTGGTGACCTTTGACCTTTGACCTGTGACCTTGAAGTTTGTAGTTCGTGTTCGGTCTGGCATCAGGCAGTTTTGAAAAGCTTAGGACCTCCCGAACGCGATGATATATAACAACCTTTATTAATTTGGGGTCATCGGTGGTCTCAGAAATAAGCCCCTTTTTAGCCTTCTGCTGCTTCACTATTTGGTTGAAATCATAGATTGCCAAAATAAGAAAGACTTTGCACCTCTTGAAGCATAATGCAACCAACCTGAACCAACCAAATCTGGTATTTCAATTTCAGTGATATTTTATGAAATGCTTTACAGCAGTTTTAATTACATCATGGCTTTGGGGGAAGAATAATCCATTTTATGTGATAAAAGCTCATAACATGACGCTCCAATATATCTAAGGAGAATACCACATAAATGACGTTCTGCTCCCTTTTGTTCATCCTTCATCAGAATATGATGATAGAATGTGTTTTTATAAAACACATTTTTATGGATGGTTTCTATTGATGGTAAACCAAGAACGGCCTTAGCTGTCATTTAAAGAGGTGAAAACACACAAATGGTAATAAGATATTATTTCAGCTGTCCTAAATTAGAAATCGTAAAAATCGTAGAAAACGTAAAAAAGCTTGTTGTGATATACAAACAGACTATTACTGCATTTTGATTATGCAGGTTTTTTCTCATAACTATTGTGTTTATTTAGACAAAAAAAGAGAAAGTTTTAGGTAAACATTGCTATACCACAGCGGTTAACACATGCTGCCGATAACCATCATCCCTTCTTGAATTGGAACACAATATATAGAATTAGCTCATTCTATCAAAGTACACTATTATGGGACTCCTTAAAGAGAGGGGCCAGTGAAATATCAATTTTTATTATTTTACACGTTATATGTTAGATGGAAAGCTAATTTAGAAGTATGCCTAGTTTCAATGCCATTGATTGAATCCTTCTTATGAAAAACATGGTTTATCTTAAAGAAATCTCCTATTCCTCTGATCAATTCAGTTTGATTAAGAAAAATGCACATAAAATGAAATCTGGCTGAGATAGAATTATAAAATTTGGTACGGTTATTTCATTGATGATGTAGATCACGGCAGTATACTAATTTACAGACACTGGCCCCTCCCTTTAAAGAGGACATATAGGAATGTGAAATAGAGTATTTTTCAAATGGAAAGTTAACTAATAACTAATCAGGAAAGTTTTGATTGGGGTCTGAACATGAGCAATTCTGTCTCTTACAAAAGTTAATGATGATTATTAAGTGTAAAATTTCTTTGTCATAAAGAGTATTTCTAATCACGAGACACTAATTAAAAGTTCATTTATCAGCCTTATCCGTTATGAAAATATGGGACCTGCTTTCCATCATTAAGTTTTTCCCTTGTCGGTTGTTCATTTCCTGCATTCAAGAAATAGAAATTGGTATTGAATTTGATTAAAATGACAATTTTTTTATTGCTTCAAGATCGGGCTTATTATGATAGTGCAACCTCCATTTCTTATCATCTATTATTATCTCTTATATAAAATGTATAATGTGAATGACATGTACTGTATTTTGTAAATTACTTAACAATAATTGATATATCTGTAAAAAACAAGGGGAACCTTTAAGATCATAACAAATCAAATCCTTTAAAAAATAACAACAGAATTTCGTAATTGAGTTTAACCTATTGTATAATCTAAGATTAAGGTAATGTTTTATACATTACAATTGACGAAAATAAAAGATTGACCATTTAAATGAGTTTGCACCTTAATCCTTTAAGTAATTCATGAGGGAGGTAACTACTCGTCAGGGCCGCTTGGTACCAAATATGATATAACAATGTATCACACCGGGATCTTTCTCTGCTCCCGGTTCCCAAAGTGCTATACCATGGAACTATTGGCCATACCAAGTACAGTACTTTTCCTCATTAGTTATCATTTGATATACACATTATTCCTGGCAAAGAAGAAGAAGGAGGGGAGCAGCCTTGTTTACAATTTTCAAATATTTCATGAGATAGATCAGGCTTATAGGTTTTTGCTTAAAATACCAAAGATCCTAATTGTTCTCAATAGTTGAAAGCTTCGAGGGAAGAGAAAGTTCATGGGTTCTAGTATTTCATCTATATAGGGAATTACAATAATCAAAACTGCCTACTGGTGGGACCATTGTGCACTTTTACCTTGTTTGGCCAGAATCGGAAGTACTGTTAGGTGCGATGGCAGTGACTCTAGTTTAACATCCCACCAACCCTTCAGGGTTCTTTCCCGACTGCACAAGTTAATGCTTTTCAGATAGATTTACACCACATGGGCGGTGATTGAATCTATGAGATGAGGTGCCTATTTGTAGCAGTAGGACCCAATTCCCTCTTTTTTAGTGCTGCCACACTGAGATGTCATGCCACACAATACCCCACCCAGTCACATTATACTGACACCGGGCAGATCAGTCATATTTTGTGGTTCTTACTTTATACTGATGAGTGCCAGGCAAGCAGTGACCACTACCATTGTTCAAGTCATTAGTGTGACTTGGCCAGGGATAAATCCCAAGACCTCCCAGACTTGAAGCAGGCACTCTACCAATTGAGCTACCAAGACTAGTCTCCCCTTTTAATTGCCTTCTATCAACAGCAAGGGGCTGCTGGGGACACAGTCTTCCAAGGACGCTCCTGAAAGAACCTCCACGCTGGATCAAACAACATTTAGCCATCCCTAGAACAGTCTTCTACTCCCATCTAGGCCAGGCAAGCAGGCAAACAAAAACCACTGCCATGGTTAAATGTCTTTGGTGTGATTTGGCTGGGTTAGACCCAACGACCTCCCAGACTCAGAGTGGGCACTTTATCAACTGAGCTACTAAGTTTGTCTCCCAATTTGTTGCCTTCTAGGAACTGCAAGAGGCTGCTGGGGACATATTCTTTACAGGAGGCTTGCAAAGGAACCGCCATCCTCGGATCCCCACAAGGCGTAAGAGGGGAAAACAGTCGTAATAAAGTATTTCTCAGGGATGAAAGTAGTCAATGACAAAAATGCGGATACTATGGGAGCAATGGATTTGTATGTCTGTTATTGCCTGCACTACCACACCAAGTGACAGTTGTCACTTAGAAGTTGCCAACAGTAACCTGCTTAACCACCCGTACCATCCTGGACTCCAAAATTATCTTTGGTCTCCGCGGAAATAAAAATTTAGGCGATGTCCTGGTAAGAGCGTCAACTCGTGACCCAACCAGGAAGACGGGACTCAGTGGTCACCCGTGCAACCGACCTACTAAACGCCGGTATTGCCCTTTTCTTAATAAATCCAATAAAGTTAAGTCACATTGGATTGACTTCTATACCCCTCTTTACAATGTAAATTGCCAGAGTAGCAATCTGGTCTCTTTAATTACCTGTAAAGAATGTGGGATCCAGTATGTCAGCCAGACTAAGAACCGTTTACTTACAAGGTTCCAAGGTCATTTCCACGACATAAATCACAATCTCGACACAACTGTAGCTAGACACTACAACAGCTGCCCACCTGGTAACCCAGGACTCACTCTAGGTGTCAACATCTCGGTCCTATCTTTCATTAGGGCCCAATCCGACTGTGATCGCTCAATCAGAACACAATACAGAAGAAAACGATGGATGCAACGACTCTCATCCATCGTCCCCAAGGGTCTAAACCTAATGGACTAATTCCCGTCACCGCCCTATTGCCTATCTCTGTTATAAAAGAAAAATACGGATACTACGATACATAGGGGACCCAGTGTGGGCACGGACATGCAAATCAGATTTGAGTCTACACATTCGTGAAGCAGATTCTTAGCAGATTCTTTTTAACAAAGGCAATCAAGTTTGTACATGGAGAATGATGCCATGTTATTTTCAAATTTTACTCATCATAGTACTAGCATGTCAATGCCTTACTTTAAACTTTGATGAAATATTAACTAAATTCATATCAGAGAATCTTAATGCTAAATATTAGAACTTAGAAGTATTTTCAAGTTCAATATGTAGATTGAAGGCCATTACATTTAGGTGGACATCAAATCCTATTCCAGACAAGGGCAAGCAGGACCCCATTTAAACGGTTTAGTTGTCTATTACGCTGGCGTGACACCAGCAAAGATGTAGAAAGTTCTCAGATTGCATATACGAGACAGAAATAGGTGTTCGATTGTGGGGGTGGGGGGGCATCCTCGACCTACTTACAACCTATTTTTAGATTTGCATTCTGTCATCACTTACAACCTATTTTTAGATTTGTATTCTGTCATCACTTTTTTGATCTTCAATCATAACTTGGTCTGTCATTTTGGAAAAATTTGAATTGAAAACCTTGTTACATCATGAGCTACCAGGGTATCGATGGGTTCAACTTGTCGAAGCTGGAGAATAAGCACAAAATAAACAATTAAATGTAGGGACTTTTTAAGACTATTCATCGAATCCCACCAGCAAGGGGTGGGGTAGGGTGTAGGGAAAAACCCAGGCCAACTGAGAACCAATTTTCCTATTAGGAGGGAAATAAGCTATAGGAACTTTGAATTTGTATTTGAATAGCTTGAAACTAATGCAAAAACACTCTGAATAGATTTTATAGTGATGTATTAAATATCAGTTTTACAATCCAAAACCACCAAAAAGTAGGAAACCCTACAAAAGTAGGGAAAATGGCATCTCTGCTTGGCAATATTAAAATACTGGAAATCCAGGTAAAACTGGGAAACTTTCATCCCGGAAATAAGGTTGTGATTAAATGGTACCAACAGAGATGCCACTCTATCAACCTGAAAAATCCGGAAATTTGTGAAACCAACTTTCCGGATTTTAAGCAGGAAGATTTGAAAAGAAGAAAATCTTATTGTATGTACATTCTCACCTTAAAAACAACTCTAATATACTCTATCCATTGACTGGTAGCAAATATTTTTAAGAGTGGTATACTCTCTGGTCATAACTACTGACTTGAAAAAATTAAGGTACGGCCAAAAATCCGGAAAAAGAAGGAAAAATGGCATCTCTGTACCAAGGAGCGTCGAGTCACCGCAAC
The DNA here is from genome assembly GCA_936440205.1 of Lepidonotus clava. NCBI lineage: Eukaryota > Metazoa > Annelida > Polychaeta > Phyllodocida > Polynoidae > Lepidonotus > Lepidonotus clava. The sequence goes on from OW387140.1 coordinate 16,279,306, forward strand.
TTTTACACAGATTTGGCATGTACGACGGAATGTACTGCAAAAGTATCTCTTAGATTTAGCCAACAAACAACTAACAATATACATTACACGGTTCATTTATTTCTTTTATTCAAATAAAACCCTGATGTACATTACACATTGAATTGACTTAAGAAGGAAAAGAAATGCATGACTGAACAAAATTACTAAAACAATGAATAATTGTGATCTTAACACCTACTATGCTGCTTCAAGCTTCCCATCTACAAAATATCTGTACAATGTTACTCCTTGAATGAAGTTGATCGGTCCAATAAGGACATGTGTTCACGATTAGTTTTTTTTCCAGCGTCGTATTAACCTGGTACCATACTTGATCAACCAGAATTTTACAAGGAATTAATTTCAAGAATCCTTTTGCACACTGAAAAAAAAAAAGATAAATAGATTGTGGCAGTACAGCGTACATTTCAGGAATCTTTCCAAGACCTACTAGTCTCCTAGAAAGCATAGCTTGTCCTGATATTTTCCAGTTTCTTTGCAACTTCGCTCGGCATTCGGTCAAGCTCCTCAGATACACTCTTTTGTTTAGCAATGTCCATTGAGTTAAACATCTCACACAAGTCTCCGTCGATGACGTTCTGAAATTAAGTGAAACATACAATGACATTAATCAGCGACAGAAAAACCAGTTATCAAGCATACTGCGACAGCATAGCCGGTCATACTTAGAACGTACTTTCACATATTCAAATCCTATTTATTCATTTTTTTTGTAATATAAAATAATTGAAGTTACCATTGAGTTTATTTGCAAAAGTTGGCGCGCCCAGTGACCATGATTGTGTATTTTCATAATTTGGGGGGGGGGGGGGGGGGGGGAGAATTCCCTCAGCGCCTCCTAAGGCCAGGACACACATCTACAGTTTAAGGATAGAGAGTGGTGGTTTTGGCGTTTTTTGCAGTAGCAACATCTTTGAACCATCAATGATTCAATTTTTGAAATATCTGCTTAATATTTCTCATATCTACACTTGAATATGTCCTCTACATAAAATTATATGAAATAAGATTGTTCAGTGAAAATTGACTGAGTAAATGAACGATAAACATGGAAATTTGATTTTTAACTTTTATTTTTTGAAGGTCGATATCTGACTTAATATTGAAGGTACTTATTCGAAACTTTGGATATATATTTAAAACATTCGTATGCAGGGAACTGTGTCTCAGATTTTTTATTTAGGTCTTAGTTAAATTTTAAGAAAATATTGAAAATAAATGTGAAAAAATTATTAAAAAATTACCCGTTTTTTTTAATAAAATAAAAAGTAGAACCTGAAACAAAAATCTGAGACACAGTTCCCTCCATAGTAATGTTTTTGCATTACCTGTAATGTCTCAGAATTCCAGAGAAACTGTTGATGAAGATATCGACATTCAAAAAATAAAAGTGAAAAATTCACTTTTTCATATATATTTTTTTCTAATCCCAATTTCATTAAAAATCTATCTATACCATTAGATAGAGAAAAATCTGCCCTTTCATTTGACATATAAAACATCAATCAGTTAGCAATATTAGCAAAACTGTTGCAATTTTACTGAAATGCCGGTTAATCACCACTCTCTATCCTTAATGACGCCCCTTACGTCACTTAAAACAGGTACGGCTAGCTAGAGACTCCCAAGTAGGTCCCTGAGTAATAGACGGTGATAATGCCATGGTAGGCTTACCTTGACGGGATAGTAGTAGGAGCGGAACGCCAGGTGATCGCGGCCACACAGCGGCGGGTTCTCTGCCCTCATGTGCATCTCAAGGTGCTGGAAGAAGTCGTGGTCCTAAGGGAACAAAAAATATGAAAACTATCTAAGTATGCTCAGATGGATTAAGATCCATTTAACAATGAGATTTCATTACTTTTCCGACAATCTATAACAATCCTGTTTTAGAATTTGTCTCATTTTGTATTCTTAATCTTCAAAATACTGAAATTTTTGCCGTGTTTTTCTTCGGAATGGGAGTGGGTCAAAAACTATTAGAAATTGATTATATTAACAAGACACAGACGTAACATTGAAAAGTAGCCTATCTACTGAATACACTGTGTATTCAGTAGATAGCATAAATTAGCATAAACCGATAACCATTAATTCCTGACTTTGCAAAAACTGTTTAGGGGAGCACTTAATCCTTACCTCGTGGGTAGTGAAGGGGACGAGCATGCCGACGGCCCCCGATAACGTCGTGTAGACCAGAGACTCGGACCCGCCCTGAATCAGGGTGGCCCGCTGTAGTGACGTCACCACCTCCCCTACGTGGAAGTGGGCCATAAGGTCGGCCTGAAAGACAGAAGGGAAACGGGCACGGTCAAAGATATATACGTAACTTTTGTCAGCCATCTATATATGAAAACAAAATTACTCTTAATGTATGTGTTCTAAAGTTGTGTTTCATAACTCGTGTCACCATGAAGCTGAACACAAACTCTAAATATTGAAATGATTAATTTACATTTCTCGCAAAAAACGTAAGATGTGTCCATCCTTTAAAGTGAACCAAAGCAATGTAGTAAGCAAAACTGACAAGATTTTGCGACCTTGAGTTACCAATGATAATACAATCAATCAGTCTACATTAACCTAGTGGTGAAATATTTACCGTGGAATACAGCTTAACCCGTATAAAGGTCTGCATGAGTTTCTAACGTTATAAACATACTGTGATTACCATAAATCTATAATCCAGTAACTCATATGCAAGACTATGTCTTATTATATTCTAACTAACCTTCTGAGAGGCGCCATTAAGCACGCCGCGGTCCCAGAGTGCGCGGTTGCCAGTCGGGTCCTCGTCCACGTCGTCAGACACGTCCTGCGGTAACCGGACCTGAGAAGGTAGACGGGACATTAGTATCATGAACCTATTTGACATAGAAACGTGCATGGTGCAACTGTCAATGCCATTCACACAGGTTAAGATTTTGTATAAGGAATTTGCGCTTAAGTTCTTGCATGAAAAAGGCTTCCTACAAGGAAATGTCTAAAACCTTATGGTGCATTCATAATTTGAAGCCAAGCAATTTTACTGAATTAAACCACAGCAAGGTAACAGAGTTGTGTTTTTGAGTACAGTTGTGATTTGCTTTCTACCTTTAATATTAAACGCTTTTACTTTTTGAAGATAAGGTATGAAATAGGTACTTATAGATTTTATGCATTTAAAAGTAACACATACTAGTACTGGTTGTTCTGCACTGTTTCGATAGCTAATGCCATATTCAAGATAAGTAGTAATGGACGTTGAAATGGATCTATTCTACGAGAAAACACATTAACAAGCCGTTTTCTGTATTGATCTGATCCCATCTTAACACTGACAGTACGACTGTCCCACAGGTATGGGTACCGACTTACGATGCTGATATTGCCAAACTTGTCGGCGCCGGCCATGGTGTTGTAGTCGAGCATGGTGGCGCAGGTCAGCCAGCGCGGGCTGGTGTCGTCGGCGAAGATGATGAGCTGGTTCTCCTGGTGGCGGTAGCGGATGAAGTGGAAGCTCTCCTGCACGTCACTCACCACGATGCGATTACCCATCGTGTGGATGTTCGTGATGAAGTTAGGGATGTGCTGGATAGGAAGGAAGGAAGGGTCATTTTACAAGGCCAGAATGGATTTGGGATTAAGCGTATTGCCTCAGGGATACAATCAAGTTTAATAAATACTGCAAAAACCATAAGGACATTTATATTTCAGTCAAAATTTCAAACTATGCATAAGCTCATAATTGAAAAGCTAACAGAAAGCGTTAACTATATGTATCTGAATCCGGGTGCAGAGAATCTTGGGTTACCTAAATAGAGCAAGATAAGTAAATATGAATATGATACTCGACGTAACATCTATCCAAGAAGTATCTCAGTAGGACGAGTCCTGATTGAGTACCTAGCCCAGGAAACTAGAAGTAGTACTAGTAACGAGAGGGAAGTATCATTTGCTCACCTTGTTCTCACACTTTCTGAGAAGTTTCTTCTTGCCCAGGTCGTAGATACGTAGACACTTGCCGACCCCAATGAGCACCCGGCCTTGGAAGGGCACTATGGCGGCAGGCAGGTCGTCGACGGGCGTCTTGTGGACAAACTCGAGCTTCTCGGCGCTGTCCACCAGGCGGTACACATAGAGGTAGCCCCCGCTGTTGGCGCGTGGAACCAGGACCAGGTCTTTGACCACTCCCACCAGCACGAACTGCTCGTCGGGGCGGGAGGCGAACTTCACTATGGCCGCACTGAGGGAAAACAATGACATCACACAATCAGAACAAAACAGGAGATTTCTATGGCTAAAACTAAATGCCACTCCGAAATCTTGAAAAAGTAGGAAACACTTTTTCTGCTTTTATTCTAGAAGCAATTTAAAGTGGTATAACTTTTTTGAATAGGAATCCTGACCTCATATCTAAAATTGAATGGCTTAAAAGTTAACAAAGGTTTAAAGTTAACAGTTAGGAAAAATTATAAGTGCAATCCAAACTCACAGAAAAGATCCTACAAAAAGTAGGCAATATCGCATCTCTCTAAATTGGCCAGACGTTCCACATTAAGAGGTTTAACAGTTAATACAAGTGAAAAGCGAAGGAAAATATCAAATCTTCATTAGGTTTAAAAATTATTAATTCGTTAGCAAAGAACACAAATTTAAGACAGGTGAGCGTGTCCATGGGATGGTGCCTTACCTGTGCGCTGCTTCGTTCTGCTCCAGATGTACCTTGTCGATGGTGGTGCGTGTGATGGGGTTGACGATTCGTATGATGGAGGCCCACATGCCTGGCCCGGCCTTGGGGGCTCCAAACACACTCTCCGGCAGGTTCTCACTCAGGAAGGCAGCCGCCATCTGAGCGGCCAGCTCCTGCTCTTCCTCCCCTGCTGCCTCCACCATCTCCTACACAGGGCAAAACAAGTATTAGGTTTTAAGTTAACAGGTAATTTTCCGAATGTCCGACATGAATTCAGTGGATATGTCGGAGAAGATGAAAATCAGATATTGCAATTCACTTTTGCAATTTATTTACTTCCCGAGCCTTTTCAGATTTTTTCCCCTTCCTTACATCCCTGTATGATCATATTATAATTATTAACCCTTTGCTCCCCAGGCCCATAAAAGGACTTGTATTTTTGAAAGCAACAGTTTACAGTTGCTTCAATATATATTCTAATAATAAGTAACATAAGAGAATCTTGTTTTTTGGCGTATGTCTTTTGCATTCTTAAAATTAACAGGTATTTTCTTGGTATGTCTAAGTTGTCATACGAACCTCTGCCATTTGTTGTTTCCGTTGTTGCTTGGTATCCTCTGTGTAGGCGTTATGGTCGGTTTCTATGATGACAAGTTTGTTCGTTTCGTTGTGGATCACAAATTTACGTGGGGTGTACTGGATTGGCATAGACACCTGGTTAAACACTGCACCCAGCTTCTCCAGGGCCAAAATACTGAAACAAACAGAAATATAAAATGTTCAGATCAAACACTCCTTGTGGAAATCAACCGACGCCACAGAATAGAATTAATGTATTTATGTATGAGACAGGCACATACAAGTACATGGTTATTATGGTATATATCCCTCGTTCATCTTTTTTTGTAATCATAAGAACTCATGTTTGGACAATTTTCATTCAACTCTGTCATCTAAAAACAAGATCCGTTAACGGAATGTAGCGTTATGACGTTAGAGAATTAAGATAAGCCGCAAGTATTTTTTTATATTATATATTTGGACCTGAATGATAGAAATCCTGAGTTCAAAAATACTCTGATTATTTCCACACTGCCTTACCGTAGCGTGTTTGTAGAGATGGCGACGATGCCCTCTGGACACTGCTCCGAGGCAAAACCTGAGGCATACTCTAAGGTTTCATATGAGAGGGGTGTGAGATGGAAACGGCTCTGGTATGCATAGCTCAACCACGACTGACTGGACATGGCGAGTACCTGCGGGAAGAAGTTTACAGGAGATTTAATTTTTACTGATCATCTTTATCGACCCTTAAACTGCGTTTATCAACATCCTTACGAATGAAAATTACGTTTTTATCAAGACAATAATAAGTTTTTAAATTTTCTTTTCGCTATTAGTTTATGGAAGATGACTTTTACTATCGAACACCGTCAAGGACTTCCACACACAACAATTCAAATATTTCATGAACACACACAAAAAAAGACAGAATCGATGACATTAAGGTTAATATAGCTAACATGTCGAAAGATATACTTACAGCTTCTGAGCCTTGCATTGAGATCCTGAAAAGTTTGGCGGGTCGTGACCCCAGGTACCTGGTCCGCGTGTCGGACAGATCCCCCGTCACTGTGTCCAGCACTGTCCGCAACAACACGCCGTTCTGGGCAACAATATGTACAGCGTGAATTACATTGGTCAATGCCTTAATGGTAATTTCCAGTGTTTAACAGTTTCAAATGTTATTTTTCTTTGTAAGACAAAAAGTCGTTTTCTCTACCGCAATTTCATACTTTTTCTGAAAAAGATGAATACAATCAAGAGGGCACAGGGTTTTATCAGTCATTTCGGGGGATGCGATGAACCATACTTCAGTCATATCTAGGTATTGTTATTAAGGTTTTAAACCACATTTTCATAAAATATCAAAACGATAAGGCTCAGACATTGTGATCCGCCACAAAAACTTTTACCGCAACCGGACTACTACACTGTTTCCCCGTGGTATTCCGCTACATATTACCAACGGGATCTAGCCCGGGGTACCGGACTACTGCCTCATCACAATTCCTAATCTTACCTGAAGGCCGATGTTGAGGTAGAGGCCAACCGAGCTGGCGTCGCCTGCCTCCTGTGATCCCTCACTGCCGCCCATCTCCACGATACATAGCGACTCGGGGGCGGCTGGCAGCGCCTGCATGCTGAGTGGCGACAGGCAGTCCTAGGAACAGAGCAAGACACTGATGTAAATACAGGGGCAGAAGGGACAGTTTTCTAGTTTATAAGCTAGTCTCAACGCCGATTTTTTTTTTTTTTTTTACCTCAGATTATCTATAGGTTTTCAATTTGTGTGACGCATGTTGTTTAGTGCTTTCTTTAAAACATACATTCAACAAACTGTTGACTCAGTGCTAAATAAAGTTTTGTAACCTCCCGTTGTTTATATCTCATGATTAGATGATCTCAGAGAGTGACTTACTGCAGGGTCAAGGGAAATGATCCTGACGGTGTCGTCGGCAAGACCCACGGCCAAGAAGCGAGACCGCTGTTCTCCAGTGGGCACCCGGCCTAGAGCCATACAGATGACGTCAGTTGACATTTCCTTTCGCTCTGTGTATTCATTCAACTGTCCAGTCTGCAATTGAATCATTTCAAAATTGACATTTTGTTGATAAGTTCGAGGGTAATCTCACAGTTTAAAGCTCTTGAATCACTATTCTAATTTAGTAACGATATTTAGAGAATTCCAAAGAAAAATGAGATCAAAAGTTAAAAGTTTAGAAAACAGGGTTGTTATCAGATAAACTGAAGACCGCAGAACTATCTTAAGGAATTGCACATTTAAATTCGTCACATTTTTAGATTATATATATTGGTCGATATGGCAACATATTTTTCAGAATTACTATACATAATGTACACTTACCGGGTCCATCTCAAAGTAGACTAGTTCTCCCCCAGTGAGGGCAATGACTACCTGTCGCTGGTTGACCGCACACTTCACAATAGTCTTTTTTCCAGGTGTCTTCCATTCGTTGACACGCTTGTCAGAGCGGATATGTCGGATACCATCGGGGTAGATCTGAAAGGGAAGTTACATCACTGCTGACTGCTGAGCTGGCAAACAAACGTTTGACGTCAGACAGATGCTTGAAAATGTAATGCATTGAGCGTTCATTGAATGAAGTTTCATCAAAATATAGTATAGAGAGTGACATTGTTTTTCAATTACAGAAATATATATAGATGTTCACTAATTCCCTCCTAGTTTACTACCGAAAGGTAATTTTAAAGCACTTTAAACCCTCACTTGAACAAGCGCATCATCTCCGAGTTGTGAGCAGCTGAGGGTTGGAGTGGTTCCCAGGAAACCAGAGTCTGTCACTTCCTCTACAGTCTCTCCGATAGACAGGACCAGGGTGGCGTTAACGAAGGACACGATGATGTACGAATCGTACTCGTCTGCAAAGAGAAGCCATATCTTTGAGATGTGTGGATTATGACAATCCTTTTAAGCGTAGGTAAATATGAATAAAATGACATTTTGCTTTGCTATTCTAATAATCAATTATTGAAATGACATTTTGCTTTGCTATTCTAATAATCAATTTTTTTTGGGATACCGTTTGTGGATTTGCACTTACTGTACCCTGACTGCATTTACCTAAGTTGTTCAACAGAGCACAGATATTAGCCCAAATCTGTACATTATCAATAAACCTCAAGTTTAACTCATGTATACACAAAACGCCTATTTTCATTTGTCTTCACTAGACATTTCCTGCGACCATAGGTGATTTTGAATTCAGGTATGCCAGTTAATGCGATGTGTTTGTAAGAAAGAAAAAACATTTAAATAGAATACTATAAAAACTCAACTCAACCTTTGCATAGTATTCTTTGAACACATTTTTATTAAACTGTTTCCGTGTAATGATTATACAAAGAACTTTCATCGAGGCAACATCAAGTCCAGCATGTTCTCTAGACTAAGAGACTGTCATAAAAGAGAAATGCGCTCAATAATCTGGCATGCCTTGAATTCAATTATCACCTGTGTTATTCACACACCACCTATGAATGTGACTGCTTTGACCCTCCCTACCATACTGACCTTACACGGCTTCACGCGGCAGGTCGTGCCTTCAGCCTGCAACGACAAAGAGGCCGGGTGTATACGTCGTACACTCCAGCCTGTATTAGTATGGGTAGGACGAGTCTCCTGCGCGCCGAGGGGAGGGTTGGGGGACCTACAAATTTAACCAATTTACCACGGAAGGTAGCCCAATCTGTGCAATAACCTATTTGATTCTTTCCCTTTATTAACGAAGAAATTCTGAAAATAATTTAGTCCCAAAATGATTTGTCTTGTATTTTAGTACAAAGATGCAGATACATGTTAGGGACGTCTGTTTCCTTCGATTAATTTATGGTTTTCGTATGTTTTTAGCATCGTGTGCGATATTACATCTAAAAAGCAGCCAGCCCTTATTCCAATTTCTCCCACATCAGAAAATAAGGTTGTTACTCTTTTTGAGGACATTGAGAGGTATAGAATTTGTCAGGTGTTTGGTAGTTTTCTGAATAACAAAAACAAAACGAAAAACCCTTAAAATCGGCCTTCATCTGAGTTCAAAGACCTTGGCCCAGTTCAACAGAAATGTGTAAACATCTTGAAATGTCTCAACAGAATCAATCAACAGCAAAACAAACATATCAAATTCTAGAATGTGATTACTCACCATCTAAGTTCCTTTTGACTGTCCATACAGCGTTTGGGTTACCCGGAAGTTCTGAGACAGCCATCTCTGACACCTGGAGGTGAAGTTATAAAAAAACACTTTAGTTATATAGGTGAAGTTATAAGACACGTGATTCTCAGATAGGTCTATGCTTGGAAATAATATGCGGCCTATGAAAAAAATAAGTTCTAAGTGCCTTACGTAATGGTTGAGGATTGAGACAAGACTTTTGCTATTACTACGTAATTAACGTGCAAATCTTGACATGACCAAGTTTATTTATTTGTCAATCATGTTTCAAAGTTACAAGTACTTACTTCCAGACCGTGACGTAAAATGCGAAGCGTGGAGCGGGGCCCTCGACCACATAACGTGTACAGCTGAGGGGTCTCTTCGTTGGCCAGGTCGGCAATCTATGACAAAAAGAAAACACGAATCGTTCTTTTAATCTGAACACACGATCACTTACAAGCATTTATTAAAGCCACAACTATGCGAATGTGAGATAGCTATTTCAATATTGCCAAGATTATACATATATTAACTGATTATCTAGTATTCTACAAAGTACATTTTATTATCACTTAAAAGTAGCATTGTGGAAGTAACGAAAAATTTATCCTTGGAGGCTTTATGTATATAATACTAACAATGAGAGTCAAAACTGTCTTGAGGACCCCCCCCCCCAAAAAAAAAAAAAAAAAAAAACAACAAAACAACAACAACAAAACAAACCAACAACAACAAACAAACACCAAAAAAAACTGATTGCACAATAAATTTCAGAGATAAACAAGTCACTCTTATGAATAAATGTGATAAATTAATAATTGTATTCTGACCTGTGCGTGCATGATAGGTGATAAACTGTCGAGTTCGTCGACGACGACCAGGTTTTTGAGGGGGCGGGGCTGGAAGAGGAAGGTGTCGCCCTCCTCCAGGGGCATGGCGCTGCTGAACTCGGGCTCGTCGTCATCATCCCCTAGGTGGGCGATCTGGTACAGGTAACTGGGGGAAGAACACAGCCACGTCAGCAATAAAGGCAGGGTGAGGTGAAACAACTGTCAGGTTAGTCTCAGATTGGGGCAGATTTCACGTTGGTCAAAGTGTCTAATTTCTTTTCACTTTTTTCGCCGTTATATGCACATTATGACTAAGTACATGTAAAGCAGACGTACTCTTCCAGAAAAAAACTCACTTCATATATTAATGTCAACCTGTCAAAAGCTCACATTGTAGTGTCTACTATTGCTCTTTTTCATACAGCTTTATCTATATATTTATTTTAACAGGATATGGAGCAATAGGAAAGATACATTTAGAAACAGTTCAGTGCAAAGAAGATGAGCAAGGCCAACCTTAAAAATATATTTGTTTCCTGTCCAGCGCCCGACTGACTTTTTGAGGGCCGACTAGAGACTTTTTTTTCCAGATTTTTGGGATTTTTTTTAAACAAAAGTCGTAGTTAAAACCTTACCCAAAAAAAAAAAAAAAAAATTATTTCCCGACCTCCCGACTGGGTTTTTTCCGGCCCACCCGCTGGACAGGAAACAAATTTTTTTTAAAGGATGGCCCAATGTAAAGAGTAACGATGAGTGGACTCACTGGTTGCTGAACTCTGAGGCGACGAAGAGGAATCCCGTTTTGAGGACACACATGGAAGATGCCACTGGAACTGTATCGAAGTATTTTAGACGGATTTCTGTCACCATGTCTTCATCCGTCTCTAGTGTGATTTTGAAGATGTCACCTTGTTCTGTTTGTGCGAGGAAGAAGAACATCGACTGAAAAGAAAAGAACGACAAAGGTTTGTCCTTAAAGCTGAAATTCACGAGCTCTTATTAACTGGTTTACCAGATAGATGTAAATATACATCTCAACCAAGCTTATCAACAAGAAGCAAATGACTATCAAAGTTCCGTTCATTGGAACGATCGATGTTCGCCCTTAACATAACAATGGACATTTCATTGTGTTTGAAAGGTAATTGAACGAAATGTCAATATATCTAATGTATGTAATCTATAGCAATGGTCGTCCCTCAATAAACTGAAGGCCTTCCTACAACCTGAAGGCTATATGGGCTATGAGTAGTGATCACCACCACCACTCCTGCTGTCATACACAACTCAGGGAGGGGCTTAGGAAAGGGGCTCCTACTATGAGTACTAGGTCCCTGCACCCACCCACTTAGACCTGCCCACCTGCAGGTGACAGTGGAGGTCCTAATGTGGAGGGGTGAGGGTCGATTGGCTCAAAAACTGGTTATGTAACCCACTTCTGGCTTCTCAAACTGCACCCTCCCCCACCCCCACTCCTTGAACTGAGTTCAAGGAGTGGGGGTGGGGGAGGGTGCAGGGGAGAGGCCTGCCCACTCAAAAACACTTGATGCACACTAATTGTCCTTGCTTACAAATGCATGCCGGTGGACAAAGGCCTGTAGTTACTTGTATGTAAGATTGTGTAACCGGGCAATCAGATCAAAGCCCAAATACATACAAAAGACATGACTGATTGAGTGAGCCCTTCCCATAAGCTACAATACTAAAAACTAAAATTAAAGGCTCACAAAAATGAAATGTTCTCAAATGTTTTTCACGAGTTACCAGTATTTTAGTAAGGCAAATCCTCCTTACCTTCGTTTTGTGAGTAGCACTGCAGACAAAGATCATTCCTCTCTCTGGGTCATCCAAGTCGTGCTGAAACAAAGACAGGAACATCAATACTCCATGCTTAATCAGTATTCAGATATTTTCTAAATAGCTGGTTCCTTAGTACCCATCTACCAACCAAAGTCCTACATGGAACTCCGTATTCAGTGATTACAGTATAGACTATTTATTGAGGGAAAATTTAAATAATTTGAATTTTGATAATTACATTCGTCAATAAACGACCGTGATTTCCCTAAACCATAATGCCAGTTCATATATCTTATATAATCTCACCCTTCTTCTTGGGATAGGGCATCGTATATCTGGTTGATCTCCAAAGTTTTTGTAAGTAATATAGTTCTCTGAGCAGATCAGGACTCCACTGGGGCCGTCGTTTCCTCCGGGCACTGGAATAAATAGGAAAGTAAAATTAGGCTTACAGACACAGTCAACAAAAATATAACCTATTAAGTACAAAGTCAATCAAATACGCTGGCTTTATTATGTAAATAATAGTGATAAAAAGAATTAATTGAAACTGCTATTATCTATAGGCAGATTACTCATATAGGGATTGTAAGCATAAACGGGCAGTCAGACTACAGGTGGCAAAGATCTCCATCCCGTAATGCAACACTATTGTCTGTGAGATCGTGTTAATTTGATACGTTATAACTATTTAATTGTCCCGCCAAATTCGTGCTGTGACCAACGACGTCGTCGCATTACGTTCCAAAACAGCAAAATGCCGCACCAGCCACGACGTTGCTACGACAACTTGTCAACAGGTCCTCGACGCAGTCACTCTCCTGGCTTTTACTGTTACTAGTGTTAGAATGCGGCCTACCTGAGATGAGGAAGTTGGCGTGTTCCTCGAGCTGCTCCGAGTACTTCCTGACGACGTGGTTGAGGCCCAGGTCCAGCTCGTAGTATGTGAGCATCTGCTGAGTCTTCATGGCCGCCTCTCCCGTGAAGTCGGCATCCGCCTCCTAGGGATTGTTACAGTGGGCGTCAATACAATGATCATACTTACAGGTACATGTATGCTTACTAAAGGGGCTTACTGATTTCGGATATAAAGACCATAGATGTACAAAAATGTAGACCTAAACCTATGGAATGGAAAACACCAGGGAAAGTTTACGAGATGTTAAAACGTGCGACAATGAAGCACTTCGAAATTCATTTTCTTTCTTTGGATAGATTTTGTTTTATAACAAATCGATTGCCAGCTAGAAATACTAAGTGTGCCTAACATTTGTCCAAGCAATATGAATTGGAAAATTGTGCACGGATTCTATCATACAGTATACTGCTAAGAAAAAGTGTGCACTTTGCTGGGGAAGTGTACAGGCTGTTAGTTCACCTACCTCATAGTCTATTTCAAGACAGGCGAAGGTGGGGTTCTCAAAGCCGACGTCCACGCCGACCATGTGGTAAACGAGTGTGTTGGACTTGTGGGCCTCCAGAGGGGAAGAGATTGTGAGGCGAGCCTGGGCATCTCTGTTCAGGATGTATACGAGCTTCTGCTTTTCAATAGCACCTACAAAATACCAATGACTTTGGTCACAGGGCTTATTATGAAAGAGATACATTGGTTATGCAGTTGGTTATTGGTTGCTTTACCAGTGTCCGAAATTAAGCTGCGCCCGGCGCGCACATTTTCATAGACGCCAGGACGGGTGTGTGCTTTTTTAAGGTATGCACTGGATCTGGAGGGTGCATATATACCAATTTCGGGTGCATATCTTCAGGAATTGTGCACCCGGCGGGTGTACAAGTTTTAAGTTTAATTTAGGACACTGTTTACGATTTAATTACTATAATAATTATTTAAAACTATGGGAAGGTAGAGACAAAACCCCTACAATTTTAATGAGGCAGGTGTTCTTTCATGTGGCGGGTCCTACACTTCTATAAGCACAATACACTTTCAATAGATAATCTATAACTTACTGAGTATAAGCATAAAACGAAGGGCTCTAGGCTTTTCCCTGTTAATCTTATCTTGTTCATCCATATGGAGGTAATTCTAGTCGTTTAATTGAATAAATTATATTCAAGTTTTCTGGATCAGATGTATCGCACTTAACCTACTTACTTAGTGATATATATACTGAAAACATGCAATTTAAGTTAAAATTTTAAGTCGTATGTATAGAAAAATTGTTGAAATGAAGCAGAGTACAAACTTACCAATCATCACAGCGCGACCCTTAGGGTCTATGGCAAGGTACTGCCCGGGTACGATCCTGCGGCACCCACTCTTTCCGAAGGTTTCTTGATGTACCTGGTGAAGGAAGATGTTGAGTGAATCAAAACATCTCACTTACGTTTTCAACAAATACATCTTTACAAAGATATTCCCTCAAAACAAACATCCAGTTATGTAGCCATTTACTGAGGGGAAACAGCACAATTATATGCATTTGTGTTGCACCTAAATAAATCCGAGTTGGGATTATGATAGATTGTTAAAGGAAATGTGTACATTAGACCAGTACTCACCCTCTCAAACACATTTTTGTTAGGGATATACTCCAGAATGACGATACGTCCAGAGTCAGATCCAACGACCAGGTAATCCTTTGATCCTCCTGTTAACCTGAAGGGCATGATAGCCCTGATGGTGCCGAAGACCTCTACAGTGAGGATGGAGTAGACCTTGCCCGTGTTGGGGTCTGGTCGCAGCAGCTCCAGCACCTTGCCGCGGGCCACCACGATCTCCTGCTGCTTGGTGCCGGAGAAGCTCCCATGGATGGCATGGGTGCTGCCCGTCGACCGCTGAAGGGTCAGGTTGTACAGGAACATGGTGTGGCCGTGCACCTACACCTGGAAATTACAATGTGATCAGGGTTGACATTACATTGACATTCTCGGTTAAAGCTATATTAAACAGCCTTACAGTTTGGGCATGGGCCCAATGAGTGAATAGGAGTATTTGGCTGTGCGGTATTTATTGATGCAGTACTGCATGTAGACTAGTGTACAGGGAAACGTTTAGTGTCTAAAATACATACCCTGACCATCTATATTGTCCTATGCTGTTTCAATTTTCCTTTTCAAATTTAATCCTAAAGAAAACTTAAGGAAGGGCAAAAAAATTAGGGTAGGTCGGGTAACCTGAACACAACAATCTTTTTTTAGGCTTCAGGGCCGAGAACTTTTGACATAGGAAAAACACTAAAATCGGTGAAGATGGCCGACAAATTCTCTGTACAACTACAAGTATTCAGGAGCCAGTCGCGCCCCAACCCAGGTTTAGTGGCCCCTTATTTTTTTCTGTCAAATTATTGGATTTTATGGGAGCCAGTCGGACCCCTTAGACTTAATATGAAAACCTGGGGGCTCGGATGGGTCCCTGATATTCCGCCAATAAAAGTTTCAGCCCCATCTGCCCTGATCATGGCCAACACCCTATAAAGCTATCATTGGCAACCCAATACAGAGTTAACGGGTTAGTGGTATCCCCGGTATTTCCGTCATCTCGCAGTGAAACACTCGGTGCCAGAAGTCCCCGTTTGACATAATTGGCGCCTATAGAGAAAATGGGAATATCGGCAAGTGTGTGGAAAATTAACGGATTAGGAAACTTTGAAGGATAACATGGTATGCATGGGCTCATTTCCAAAATTTCTCACTCACTTTATGAACAATATTTAGAAAGCTAGAGCAAAATATCTTGTTTTCTCCCATAGGATCCTATGTTAAACGCATCACCAACTTCCATTCGCGATTTCCCCAAAATTTCGGTGCGCGATGCTCTTTTTAAAGACCTGTATACCCGATATACGGAGTAAACAGGTAACAGTATCCCTGGCATTTCCGTTATCGAGCAGTGAAGCACTGGGTGCCAGGAGTGACCCTGTTTGGGCGCCTTCCATTTAGTATGTACGCATATTTTCAAAAATCCCAGACTTGGCAAAAAAAACAACGCATTAGATATGTACTAAAATGTACGCACATTTTCAAAAATTTCGGATCCCCCCTTGATGCGTATACTGCATACTTAATGGAAGGCCCCTTAGCATTGGAGCCAATGGAGGAAATAGGAATTTTCGCAATCCTGCAAAAGCTTTGCATTGCAATTCAGCGACATTTGAGGGCCTGTATGATATGTATCATGGGATCAATGCAAACATGTTCTTGCTTAGTTACTGTATGAAGATTGGACTATATTTAAAAAGTTAGAGCAATATAACATGTTTTCTCCCATAGGAATTACGATCCTATGTTAATGCACCAACCTCTGATCGCTATTTCCCTGATATTTCGGCATGCGATGCTCTCTTTTAAAGGGACTGTCTCGTCCGTGGGTTGTTACGACGCTTGTTTTGTCCTTTCAGAACTTATTGGTCATGTCACGAAATAGGCGGGGCATTGAGGGAGTTACAACGTATCAAAATACGTTTGCCCGCGGACGAGAAAGCCCCTTTAAGACAGGTGTCGCATCCCTGCTGGCGCACCATATCAGGTGGCAAATTCTAGTCTCAAAGAGTCTTTTAACATGTTTAAAATTGTAAAAGGTGAACTATTGTTAATGTTTGATTTAATACTGCTTGATGTGTATGGTTAATTGATCCATGAGTCGTTCATCCAGGTTATCGAGCCGATCAGCCTGCGTTTAAAGTTAATACATCCATTCCCCAATAGTTCAAAAGAAATGGACGGTGAGGAAGCTCTTAATATGAAAGGATTTTTATTGAAGTAAACATCTCATCCCGAGTCAAAGCCACAGTGAATAAGTCTCCATCAGTCCACCTTCCCATCTCCTACTCAGCGATCAACCACATTTAGAATACAAGTTGTTCCAGCGCATTCCAGACCGCCCTAGTGCTTAGCTCTATCACAATCCTTTGTCCGAAGCTGTTGGTATTGGTAAACTCCAGTATACTGCGCAGGAGCCGTAGATATTACTCCGAGCAGTTCTTCTTACTCTATGGTTAAACTCTAACTCCTAACTAACTCGCTCCCTACCTTTGCAACACCTTTTATACTGGTTAACAGGTGGCGCTGGGAGCGTAAAATGTCTCTGCCTAGAGGTAGACTTGCTAGGTCTGATCCTAGCTGTATTATAAAAGATGATAATATATTAAAAATACTAAGCTATTAGTACAAAGGTATCATGTTGCAACAGGTAGCAAACTAGATATATATCTTCTTATCTTTTACCTATTCATACCTTAAAGGCTATAAACTCGTCCCTATTCTACTGTGACTACAGTATGTGGAGGGGCACCTGCCGAGCCTATTTCCAGCCAGCCAATGGCACGCCAGGGTGTACCAGGGGTACCAGCTGAGATAGTGCACCGGACTCCAGAGGGAATACTACACCCTGTCTACACCCTCTGCTGTGACCTTGTCTCTGTATCTTTACCCAACATTTGGATCCTGTAGATCTTTCAGTTGTCAATAAAAGTGTACTACTACTAGTACCTGAGTACTGCTATTACAAGACTAACCAGGGTTCAACAATTAGGATTTGAACTAAGCTGCCTGTCGGGCAGACACAAGTTCAAGGAACACTTTAAATGTTTTATTTTTAAATCAACAATAGAAAAATCTCAAAAACGTAAAGTTAACGTTTATTTTTAATGATAGACCTATGCACCAAGAAAGGGTGACTTTAAAAGTTATGGAAATAGGCATTTTTTTCAAACAACCATAACTTTCTAGGTAAATGAGCTACAGTATTACTTCAAAAACCATAGGATTCAGAATGAATTGGACAATCCATCCAGACTTGTTTTGTAAAACATATCATAGAATGAAAACATTCTATTTAGAACAGAAATCGGAAAAATGAAAAAAACTTTTATCATTAAGTCCTACAATCTGATTTGAGGTTCTATAGAAAGAATGTAATGTTTGTGATATGTGAAAATAAATTTATTAGGCATAGAGTAGAGGAGGGTATTATCGGCAGGGGGGTATTATCGGCACCCCTGACACACAATCTAATATTCCAAATAAAGTTGTGGGATTTTTTTTCTAGATAAGACACATTTCCAAAGACAAGTTTTTTTCTATCATTTAGCACCCAAATTTAATAGCACTGACTGCGTAGATATGATAGGTTTCAAAAAGAATATTTAGAGGATGATCTTGACCATAAAGAAATAGACATTTTAACCTCCTGTGTATCGTACACACCCATAATGAATTCATTTATCTACCTATAATTTAGAAATTTTGTACTCTTATTTCATCTGTATGGGACAAGAAAAGTCCAAAAATAAAGAATTTGAAATAAATCATTTTAATAAACATAGCTTTAGTTTAATAGGATGGGTGCCGAAAATACACTCCATGTTATGTACATGGAGTGTATTATCGGCAGGGTTACAATATTAGTTGAAACATTAGGCTATAAATTACAAAACAAACATTATAAACAACAAATTGCAGTCTATGTGAAATTCATTTTGAAAGGTCGGACATTATGTCCGATGTATTTCAGCTTCCTGTCGGACATTTGGGTTCATTATCAGACATTATTTATGAAGGGGGCAGCTCCACCTCTAAAACTATTCCAATCAGTCCTGAAATTGTGCAGGACAAAATGTCCGACGTTTTGGCCTGAAACGTCGGACATAGGGGGTGAAACGTCGGACATGTCCGGCATTTTAGGACTTTTCACAAACACGCTTAATTGTAATAAAGTATTTGAAGAAAAACATATCTGGCTACATGATGTGAACACTAGGGTTTTGTGTGGTATAAATTGAATGAAGAGAAGACTTGAAGGCAGGAGGTTGTAGTTGATGTTGAATATATTTCTCCACTGTCTCAGTCAGGAGTGTAGGCCAAAAGGCCTATGGCTGCTTAGTTGTTTACATGTTGACTCTTCTGCTGCTGGACCCAGAGTGTCCTTGCAACAGGGGTGCACTTCCCCACCTCACCTTTGGCCTCTGACCCAATTACATTAATTAGGCCAGGTGACCACTAGGGGGAGGGGGAGTGCTAACAAAGGTTCTGTATATCTAATAACCATAAACTCTATAATATAGTATGTACATATTTGACATACATTTTGATTATTTATTTGGAAATTATGATAATAATATAATTCATAATAATAGATAAGGTAAACACTTGTAATTATTAGAAGGAGGATATGCCATGCCCAAACTTAGGTATGACATAATGCCCCCCTTCCCTGATAAAATTTGGCTCTGCACAAATAAATTAGTTTTCTGAATTTTTGATAATTGATATTACAAGGTGTTAGAGTTTATGATAGTTGTTCTTTCTCATGTGCACCTGGAATTTTGTATTCTAAACAATGATAGCGATCTTCTATTGGATAGTGATTATATAATGATAGCATGAGATTTTAAAACAATGAAAGCTTTAACTTTTAAAGTCTATCTAATGTTTTCTAATTTAACTTTTAATTTATCTAAACCAGGTCGCAGATGACAAGGTTATAAATTTTAATACAATAAATTTCACCTAACCTTAAATTAAAGGTTGAGAAAAATTGTATAGATTATGAATAGTGTTAGTATCCCTGACTGATATTCCTGTCTAAATCTCTGAAAGGAAGAAATCTTAATCCTAGCTGGAAACGAAAGTAGAGAATTAGACATAAGGAACATAATTATTACATTGGTTAGTTTATGCAGTAAAATTAGTTTATAGGTAATTTTGTCCATTTTTGTTGTTGTTCATTTTGAAGTTCTAGTATTTGAGTCATTGATTTTGAATTCTGTTGATTGTTTATCATATAGATATTTGGATAATTTTTATGAGTTCAATCGATTGTTCATTGTTCTTGGGGCGAGTTTAATTTCGCTCCTATTTCCAATGATGTTGTTGACTTGAATATTGTAGGGTTGTCCTGTTGGTTGTCTAGAGGCCTTTTGTTGTTGTGTAGTTTTGATATTGGGGCTTCTGTGGGAGGGATGAGGCATCTGTCACAGCATCTACCATCTTTCTGAAACTCATTTTAGAAAAGTCTTTTAGGGCAGAATATTCAAATTGTTGTAAATGTTCAGTGAAATAATTTTATTTCATTTCATCTTATTTTCTTGTAAATCTTTATTCCAACTTCAAATTTTGTTGTTGTTTTCATTATTTTCGTGAGTTTTGAAACATTTAAATCATGATCTGTTAATTGTCAAGTTGTCAAAATAATGATATGAGGGGTGAAACATGCATTAACAAATCTGGCAAGTATATCCAGGCAGCGATACCATAAATGATACCACGCAACTTAAATCCAGTTGTAAGACATGCCTTATGGACCGGCTGAAATCCAATTCATTTGGTTAATCAGCATTTTGTTTCGGGACTTTTTGTGGACTGAAATCCTTTTCTATGGTTAATCAGTTTGTTTGGGAATGATTTGATTTTGATGCAGTGTTGACGTTTAGACTTTATACATTAATTCATGCAAAATTTACCCTCACATTTTACCCCTCTGAAAAACAGGCTCTACCACCATAAATGGTGCAGGCAACAGAGGGAACATATAGGTAGCATAAGCAATGGATTAATGAACAGATCATTTTGTATATAATTTGAATAATGTACTGATAATGATAAAGCAGGTAAATGTGCGCAATCGTTCTCCGTCTCTCAAAGCCTTTAATGTAACTTAATCGTGTAGTGACTCAAAAGTCGTTCTCCGTCCCTCAAAAGTGACACATAATATGACTTATCATGTAGTGATATATAACACAAACCATGCCTTAACACATCAAATACAAACATTCAGATCATAGTATACCATAAGGCAATGTGTAAGTTTGGTTGAAGTTTGAAATTTGTTTCATTTTGATTTGCAAAGTCACATTGCCATTTTGTTGTAAAAAGATAACTTTTTGAAATCGAATAAGATACATAGCACACAAGTTTTGAAACATAATTTCGTTCTGAATGATTGTCACTTATAAAGTTGTAAGTATAATTATGCAAAATAAATTTTGATAATTTGACTGGTAGATTGTACTGTAGGACAGTTGTTGTTTGACAAATTTATAATATTGGTTCTATAAATGATTTCACATCATTGGTATTAACAAGTGCGTTTTGTTGAATAACTTTATAAATAGTTCTCGAACCTTAATTCCGTTTTCCTTCTCCTTTTATTTTTTTTTATGAAATGTTTAAACCTAGCACAAGTAATGCATGTTGTTTGCTAAATATGGGAAGAAATTGTGAAAGCAATGGGATGTAATGGAATTCACAAATATAATATGATAACGGATATAAAATATCAGAGGTACAGCCTTCATTTGCTTATGTGTTTGGGGCCTATGCGTAGATTAACCGGAGAGGGCCGTTGGATTGTTTCTTTGCTTGTTGGGTTATAGGCCAAGCCTCTTGTTCGGGAATGCATCCCGATTGATAGGGGAGTCTAGGGCCTTGGTGGGGGGCTAGTGTTTTTGCGTCGGCGAATGTGGTCGGGACTTTTGTTTCCGGTGCCGACGGTTAGGGGTGTCTGGGCCTATAACATCTGGCCGTTGGTTGGTTTTCTTTGATTAGGCAAAGTTACATGCCCGCCAGGTAGATAGGGGCGACTTGGGGTTAGACTCGGCCCAGGTGAGTATTTGATGTTGTAGGTGCAGTTTGATAACACAAGGGCCGTTGGTCAGTTTCTTTGATGGTCGAGGGTCGGGGATTAATGCTAGGGATAGGGGCCACTGTTTAATGAAAGCTAGCCAGGCTGATTGGGCCGTGTGCGGGGCCTTGGTGTGCACGTGGCCAGTGCGTTATTGGGTGTTGTTAGAACTGTTAGATAGGGCCGGGGCTAGGGCTTGGTGTAAAATAGCCGTTGGTGTGTTTCTTTGATGTGCCGAGCATTGGGATTAGAAGAGTTAAGGGGCATTGATAGGGGTTTTTGTTTTTTAATGCCGCCACTTAGATGTCTGGGACATGCGCCGGTTTGTCCGTCTTTGGGATTCAATGCTTTGATAACAAGATAGTACAATACAGAAACAAGTAAATGACCATTATCACTGGGGTTCTGTAAGAAAAATATGACGTTTTATTTATATCCTAGTCATTAATATTGGTAATAACGGTTAATTTGCTGTAAAATAAGAGTTGTCAGTGATTATGCATGTATATGCAAGTCATGTTAGGCCTAATAAAGAGTGAAACGATGTTAATGCTAAATGGGTAGTAAGTTGCCGCAAGTGGACACACAGGTAGCTAGTCTGTTGTGTCCTCATTTACAGAGACTTGGCCGAGTCTTTGCAATTGTTTGCTTCACAAACTACATATAGTTGAACACATATGCTCTGTTATTATCAGAATATTAACTGTTTAAATGCCAATTTTGGCAAAGGTTTCTATGAGGATTTGACGTGCACAGATGATAACGGTAATTCTCTGAAAAAAACGAGGGTCGTGACAAATTGTGGTCTACTTTTGCGCGTCTTTCTGAAATGAAAAGAAAGTTGCTAAAGGGACAACTCTCGACCTGTTATTGGGATAGAAACGTGCAATTTTCACTAAGAGAAAGTTTATTTCAAGGCGTACACGGCTATGGGCCTTAAAATGAAGAAATCACTGCATATGTATGAGGTCGATTCTCCGTGGGTATATGATAGAAACCTTTCCATGAGTTGTGGGCAATATCTCCAGATGTATCAGCCCAATTTAAATGCGGCTTACAGTTTTAGAATCTTCATGTTATTCAGGAAATGACAAAGCTGGTTTTTCAGTTTGATCTATCTGTTACTAACATGTTGATTGGAGTGGTTTGCGCATGTATCTGAATATAATAGTTTCCGCGTGTATTTCCCCGCGTATTTCCGAAAATATTTATAAATCTTTAATTCGTTCTAACTTTGCTTCTAGTACACCTAGAGACTCGCCGTTTTCACTGAGGGATAGAAAATTTGTAGGAGGCCGTGAGGGAAATCTCAGTACATGAATTGGAACCGCTGGAATAGGGGAAATTGCGGCCGTTCCTAGTGCCGACTTTAGCTTATCTGAAATAAAAGAAAAGGTTCAATAGTGAATTATTTGATAAAGATCACGGACGGAAGGGCATAGGTCCGCCGGTATCAGAAACCTTGTCATGCGTTTTTCGGCGTTTTTCGCAATATCTCTGGTCGTAGTGGTCCGATTTTAATTCTGCTTACATATTTCGAATTGTCATGTAATTTCAGACTAGTTTTGGTGATAAAATAGCTGTTCCTAATGCGTTGTTTGCGGCCGTTTCCAGTGCCGACTTTTTCTGAAATAAAAGGAAAGTTTCAGAGATTGATTATTGGAAACAAATTACTCTCACCGGATTTGATGTTCTTGTGCTGTTTTGTGGTTCCAAAGATCTCCTGGGCTGTAGGCATGTAGAGTGATGTTTCCTTTTCTTTGCCTCATCTTCTCCTGATGTTGTGGGGAGGTAGCTTGATGTGGAGAGCTTAGCTTGGCATAGAGAGGTAGGGTACCCGGATTCTGTCACCATTGTGAACACTAGGGTTTTGTGTGGTATAAATTGAATGAAGAGAAGACTTGAAGGCAGGAGGTTGTAGTTGATGTTGAATATATTTCTCCACTGTCTCAGTCAGGAGTGTAGGCCAAAAGGCCTATGGCTGCTTAGTTGTTTACATGTTGACTCTTCTGCTGCTGGACCCAGAGTGTCCTTGCAACAGGGGTGCACTTCCCCACCTCACCTTTGGCCTCTGACCCAATTACATTAATTAGGCCAGGTGACCACTAGGGGGAGGGGGAGTGCTAACAAAGGTTCTGTATATCTAATAACCATAAACTCTATAATATAGTATGTACATATTTGACATACATTTTGATTATTTATTTGGAAATTATGATAATAATATAATTCATAATAATAGATAAGGTAAACACTTGTAATTATTAGAAGGAGGATATGCCATGCCCAAACTTAGGTATGACAATGACATGTAGTGATATGAAAGTAACAATACACCTTTTATTATGTATCTTATATCAAAGCAAACCAACTCTAATGAATTAGCATTTAGTCTCACAAAACAGGTATATTAGATATATATTTTTGTTTGAAATATGTTTAGCTCACATAATCTACTACTAAACTCTATGATGAACTCGAAATCACATAGGATGCAAAGTAAACATGATGGAAAAGATTTTTAAAGCAAAAAATAACAATTTATTCATTTCAACCTAATAGCTTTGATGAAATACATATTAGGGTGCCGATAATACAAGACAGGTGCCGATAATACCCTCCAAAAGATGAAAAAATAATTAGCCTTATATTTCCATATTAATATCTGAATATCATCTACGATATCCTAAGATGATTTAAATATGTACAGACTATGTCATGGAATATGTTGTCATTCAAATCTATGGGAAATATGTATACAATGATGTATTATGTCCAAAGGTGCCGATAATACCCTCCTCTACTCTATCTGTTTTTACTTGAAGATTACAATGATGTATAATATTAGTGGCTGTTATGTTTATTCATAATTTTACAGCTAAATCTTTAAAAATTCGAAATGACCAAAAAGTGCAAAAAATGATGATTTCAGAGATTCTCTATGGGGATTTACTATAGGATTCGGCTGTAAATGTGAAAATTTTTGACATGAAAGGTCTTTTTCACATCAAATCATTAAAAATTGGATTACAATATTGTATAACCAATTAAAGGAAAGACAATAATGTCTTCTACATCCTCAGGTATCCAATAAATGAATCTAAAGTTCCTATGCCATGGTGTGATTTACATGCTTCATAAATGGCTGGCAAAGGACGAAAAAGTCAACCTTTCTTAGAGCATGGGTCTAGGTACTAAGGTAGTCATTACATTTACAGACAGTACCAGTACTGAATACTTATGGACTAGCCTGCGGCATAAAGCTATATAGTCGCATTATAAATCGTTGAGGAAACCAGGTTACCTCGTCAAAGGACAATTTAGGGAACACTAAAAGTTGTGAGAGGAAAAAAAAGACAAAAAACAAGTCAAGAGCCGAAGAGACTGTCTTCGTCTGAACGACTGCTGCCGTGCTGGACTGACCGACAATGTTTGTTTACTTCTGCTAGTTTCTTTGAAAAGCGGTATTTGACAATCGAAGTGTACCAGAAATGAAATCGAATCTACAGCGAACTTTCAAAATATTACATTTTTGAACAGAAACAAAAAAGTAAGCAGAAAAACATCAATATAATCGTTTGATCAAAATCCTAATGATGCCGCTAACTTTTGTTTACATCCGTACCGGCTTCTTTTATGTAAACAACACGGGTCAAGTGGAGAAAGACAAGGTAAATGCTACATATATATCTGACCTTTAGACATTTTCCTAAAGTAATGGCATTATAGAATTTGTGGATGTTGGCAAATAGAGCTGATAATAATGGATTGGTTTTTGATCACTCACCAAAATTCAAAGGTACGCGATGGCGACCGTGGCTATCCCACAATGCAATACGCCTTGTTTTGTTCTTATTCTATAGTCGATTGAAACTGCTTACTTAGTGGTTTCCGATACAAATCTAAATAAAACATCAACATAGTATCGTTGCATAGAAGCCCTGGTTGCATAATTCATTTCAATTTGTCTATGTTCACTAAATCAGATCCAGGAAAATAAGAGTAAACAAAGTATGCATATATATGTTGCAGTTTGCAGCAGCTATCAGAATTGGCTGTCAACATGGCTGCGCCCATCGGTGCCACGTCCTTCGACAACGTACAAAATCTCACAAATATAGATGATATCCAGAAAGCTTATCAAAAACTATGCAAGGAAGAGGTACACATTATCTTTATTCATTAAACTGTACAGTCTACTAGTCCTTAACCGGTTATTTCGATTGGTTAAGGACTAAATGCCGTGCGGTTTCCTTACCGTCGCTGGCTGCTAGCCTAGCCCTGCCCCTGGCCTCGGCGCGGGCCTAGTAGGGGCAGTAGCCCGAGTAGGGCTAGGCCTGGGACTGGCCAAATGATCGACTCTCTACTCCTAACCTCTTCTTACCATGATAGAAGGATCCACAGACCTATGACTGGGACAGGTTATAGATAGACAACACCTCTCACCAAATGCGCAGAGCTCCTTTCTTTTGAAAATAATTCAATATTTTGTTCAATATTCATTGCATTGGCCATTACTGCCATTAGGATAGGTATAGTACAATAATGACAGTCTAGTTTTAAAGCCAATGTAGCACCCTATCTAATGCCAGTAATGGTGTACATTATTTAGAGGCGAAATAATGTTTCGCCTCTAGTTCTCTAATTATGAGCAAAAAATGCTGGTCCTCAGACGGTTAAACTTTTTACTGTATTGAATGTGTACATCTCGCCGGGAACCAGCTAACATTTTTGAAATTTGTGTTTTTCACAATTTTACTTGCCTGTCCTCTCATTTTTCTCAGACTTGGTAAGTGATACAAAGAAATTGTTATGTCCTGGTAATAGTTTAAGATCTCAGGAAGAATAGTCGATTCAGTTTTTGACAAGAAATAGTACATACGAGTGACCCCAGCTAACAATTTTACGTTGTGACAACATTGCTACAACGTTACAGTTTGGTTGTAACAACCTTGCAGAATTACATTTTCACAACCTAAATTTGTGGACTCCCAGAAAGGTTGCAGCAACGTTGTTCCCAACGTTGTACTGTTACCATTTCACAACCTTTTTACAACTTTTTAAAAAACCCATAAATATACGAATAATACATTCAATATTCATGGATGTTTTCCAGATTGTGTAATAGAATTGGACTACATATTGCTGTTCCCTAATAATTGCCACATTTTGTTGTATTCCTAAACCATTGCAAAAATTATAGAAAATACATTATAAATAACGTATAGTCATAATAAGAATAAATGTAAATGTAGAAAATCTTTATTACTGATACCATATTTTTGATATCACAGTGCATTTTACCTCTAGAAACCGGCATAATGATCATGCATGTTAGATCATGTCAGGTTAATGACCTGTTGCATATACAATTAAATACTCTCAATGCTGATAAGCCTGTACTATATTTACGAGCTACAAAAAAGGTGTTTAACTTGATCATTTATTTCAATATCCCTCCTCATATCACTATATGTTATAGAATAAACATTTAAGGATAGACAACACCTCTCAGCGGCAAATGCGCTGCATTCACTTTGTTTTTGATTTAGTTTTTCACTGTCCAAGGTGTCCTTATATACCATATATATTTTAAAAGCCAATGCAGAATCCTATCTTATGGTATAAATTAGATTAATGTGTGAAAAAGTGAAACTTTGTAGGTGGACCGGGAAGTGAAAAAATGCATTTTCCACTTTTATTTTTTGAACAAGGATATCTCAGTAACCATTGCATATAACTGCATGAAATTTCTTGGGCATATAGATAACATTTATGCGGAGGGAAGCGTGTCTCAAAATTTGGATTTAGGTCCTACTTTTTGTTTTATGAAATGTAGAAAATATTGTTGAAAAGAATACCCCAATTCTTCCCGTTTTTGGTCATAAAATGAAAACTAAGCCCTAAATAAAAAATCTGAGACACGCTTCCCTCAGAAAGATTGTTATTGATATGTCCAAGAAATTTCATTAGAATCCATTGAGTGGTTACCGAGATATCCATGTTCAAAAAATAAAAGTGAAAAAATAGTATTTTTGCAGATAATTCCTTGAATTTTAAGGAATTGATAACCAAATATGTGCCAAAAGATAGAGAAAAATGTGTCCTTTTATTTGATATTTAGTATGCTGTTTTAGCCTTCCTGGTAACTTCACCATCTTCATTGTCGCAAATGAAGCCACTCTGAGGTGTTGTCTATCCTTAAGTAATATGTTGCCTCAATCAGTATACCTTATTTATAAATTTTATTTGAAAACAAATATGAAATTCTTGCTATAAATGACATAACATAAAAAACGTTTTTCAAATTTTGTACTTTATAGACAGTGGTGCCACCTGTATGGTGATTTTAGGTCATCCTACAACGTTGTTACAACGTTGTGATAGCAATGTTGTTACAACGTTGTGAAAATTACGTTGTCACAACATCATTTTGAGATGTTGCAAATACGTGTCAAATAAACGTTGCAAAATACGTTGTGACAACATTGCTGCAACGTTTTCCCTCCAATGTTGTGAAAAGGTAATGTTGCACAACGTTGCCTGGACGTTGTGTGTTTGCTGGGACATTATCAAATTTCAAAATGGTCATGAAATCATCTTTTTGGCAGATGATGGTGTTTGTCCAAACTGCCGGTGCAAATTGAAAAAAATACCACCACCCAGTGCCTGGTAACAGCACAAGTGCACATGTACTAAGGGTTGGAGATAGTCTTTGGGACTTTGAGGCGCCCGGCAACAGTGACATATATGCATTGAACTTGAACTTTTTTCAAGTGCTCAGTCAATCATTCGGTACGCATGCTCTGTGGTCTACATCTCTGCTTGAAGACCGTCGGCCAGGGCACTGATGTAACTCATGCAATACTTTACGGTACTAGAAATTCTGTGAGGCTGGTGATATCAGCATTTTGCGCCAGTGTTAAGCCTATGAGGCAAATTTTTAACTCACCATATCTCGAGAAATACATGGAATTCCGTGCTCTTTTTTTAAATATGAGCAGATATAGGCTAGATCTCACATGAACACAAGTTACTTAACCAGAAAAACAAATTCTGTGGAAAATATGAGGGGGGTTCCCCCTGCAAAGTCACTTATAAGTAGATCTCTAGTATTTTTATATAAAGACATAACAACATTTGATAGATGTTTTCAGACAGTTCTATTCATACTTAATGACAAATTCCTAAGACTATTTCACCTCTCATGGAAGCTACGCTCCAGGACAGACATTATGACTTGCATTCATTTGATATCTAGTAATATGCTGTTTTGGCATTCCTGGCTAAGTACTGCAAAATCTTGCAAGTGAAGCCACTCTGACTCTGAGGTGTTGTCAGGAAATACAGGTAGTGCAGGACAGTTTTGGGACTGGCACTGTGTACATAAACTTACATATCCATAAAAAGTAGGGGGACCGATTCTCATGGGGGACCGTTTTTCCGTATATCCAAGCATATGGGGGTACAGGCTTGAGTGTAGGCCTAATCCTTACTTACCAAACTTATGGGCCATGATGTAAGATGGAAAAAGCATTGGAAGAACTTGTAAACATGCAAGTGCTGAATGAAAGCAGAGAAGAGAGAAGCAGCTGGAGTAACTTTACATTTACTGCCTTAACAACAAAGTGCAATTTCCGAATTCAAAGGTCACTTAAATCAAAGGAAATGACGTTTATTTGATCACTGATGTATTTTAGATGCTGAAAATTGTTCCCAAGGGTGTTTGGCATGTTTTCTGAAGTTTCAAGAATTCCTGAGTCTGTTTGTGACAATTAGAAAAAATGTAAAAAAAAGAAAAGAAAATTAAATCGACCCAGATCTACCTACCCTAATTTTTTCAACCTATGTTACCTGAACACAAAATTCTTTTTTGGCCTAAACAAAAAGATTAAGAAATACTTTCAGTTCAAGTTGAGAATATTTATGGTTGTTTTGCCCTGTAAATATGCATAAGTAAAAAATGTTTTCTTACTTATTCTATTTTTAGGTACTTGTAGGGGGAGAGCTGAATGTTCTTCTGGAAAACCAAGTTTCTCTTGAGTCAAAGATGGCAGCCCTGCACACCATGCTGTGAGCTCATTATTGTGCATAATAGTAAACAAGCCAATTTGGCACATAATCTGAATAATGGCAAGTGTAAGAACTATATATATAGCAAAATAATGAATGACGCTTCAGTCCTTTACGGTTAAACATATGAAGGAATTAATAATTACCGGTATGTGCTTCTAAAAAGACAAACTCTTATTCGTATGAGGAATAATTGATGCGTATTTCATTATAGACCTAACCTACAGCTGCTACAAAATGACTCTGAAAACCTCTCGAGTATGATCGCCTTTACGTCTACACTCGCTGAGAACGTGAGCAGCAAGGTCCGACAACTTGACCTGGCTAAGGTAAGTGTTAAAATTGAAACCCTTATATTAACAAAACTGACATTTCCAGAAAGCATCAGAACAACAGAAGTAAATTCCGTGCGAAAAGGAGGAAAGCTGCCTAGTATTTTACTGATTGGTTACGTCAGGTTTCTGGTCAATTATATGACATGAAGGAATCACAAAGTCGATTGATGAACGATGTGTTTTTCAGGGAGTGAAGTGGGGTCCTGTAACATTTGTTTGAAAGTTAGACAGAAAAATGAATAATAAAATCAACTGTCTGCAGACCATCGATACATTTTCAATTCCATTTGTTCTCTGCTTTTCCAGGGCCGCGTTGTGAGCTGTATGCAACGTGTGGAGGACTTGTTAGATTTAAAGTTTTGCACCGACGGAGTGCAGCGAGCACTTCACGACGAAGACTACGAACAGGTCAGACAATAGTTTGAAATTAGATCAATAGACGAGTACTAAAAGATAAGGCACCTAGAATCTCCCGAAAAGATATTGGTACCGTATTAATAGACTGAAAAAATTAAGTATCTCTTTCATGATGAAGCAAAAATAAGGTCTGGTCAATGTAATTGATTTCGGTTTGATCAATTTAAACTTTTTTTATTTTAATAATTCCAGGCTGCCGCGCACATACATAGATTTCTGTCTTTGGACGAAAACGTTTTACGAATGAGTGAGGATATTAGTGCAGGTACGTATCTTTCACAGAACCATGATTTTAGAACATCACACGCTATCTGAAGTCCCCGTCAGAAATCGATAGCAATCACCCATACTTATTTACGAGAAGGTAAATAATATAAATGTGAAGTAAAACAAACGATGTGAAATATGAAGTAAAACAAACTATTTTAAAACTCAACATGTGACATTATTTTCATTATATATTTTTATTTCTATTTTCTAATTGATCTTTTTATTTCCTCGTCATCGGCTGGTTCCGAGCACATTTTTTCCCCTTCTGAACTGAAAAGGTGAAAAAAAGTTTTTCGTGTAGTTAGGTTGGTCCTAGCATATCCCTATTAATAATCCACTTACTGAGTAACGCTTAGAAAATATTCTCATGTAATATAACGCATCTCAGGTATTTGATTTAGGTCCTATGTTTTTATTCTATGTTAAGGAAATGGTAAATGTTTCTTTACATTTACCATGTTTATCAAATAAGATATCATGTAAAAAGAAAGCTCCGTGAATCAGGTGCTGTGCAATGTTCCCCGACCTTGAAAACTATGTAGAATAAAGTACAGAAAGAGAACTGATCACCAGTAACTGGTTTTGTAGGCCAGCAATTAGTTATTATGTCAACCGTGGAAAATAGGCCTGGGGACCTTACTTCGTATGTTAATATCGAGTCTTTCATTGGAAATTATTACACGTGACTTTTTCAACACTTTTCATGTAATGCAAATTGTTCTTTTTTCATTTGATCTTAATTCAAAAACTACCCTTTCATGGTCTATTCTGATTTTAAAAACATTACAAATTTAACTTTAGATACCATGTTGTTGTTGCCTTTCAGGCAGCACGCTAGACACGTCTTTCAAACTGCTGCACGAGTCTCAGACCAAGTTGAAGAGTATCGTGCACAGTAAGTTTGACGCAGCCGTTCACGCGGGGGATGTAGCGTCGGTAGAGCGCTTCTTCAAGATCTTCCCCCTTATTGGAGAAAGGGACGACGGGCTAGCTAAATTCTCCAAATACCTATCTGCACAAGTATGTAGACCTATAGAGATTTTGACCATATTAATTCTCTTTTTTTTCTCTGTTTATTTTTGGGGGCGCAATCTTGTCATAACACGAACTGTGCTCATTTTGAACCAAGTGAGACTCTGTTCTACCATAGAATTGTAGGAGTCCTATAGTTCTAACAAGATGTTTGTATGTTTTAACTCCTGCTACAGGAAAGCTGGTTCTGCGAGGGCATAAAACTAATAAAATAAGAAACTAATTTTACTGAATTCAGGATATGGCTTATACAAGTTTTTCTGACCCACATATGTATCAGCAAAAATGAAGGGTACAGCTTTTAAAAGGGATTTGACGGTTTTTTTTTAAAATTTCCATGATAAAAACAGAAAACTAAGTTTTAATTGGTTCATTGTTTTGGGGAGTTGCAAAAATTTACTTCCGTATCTAGGCTATTAATCTAAGTTTAATCATCTGACATGTGCGTACCCATCATAATTAAGCTGGCCGACACTGCCGAAAAGAACCTGAAGGTGGCCCTGTTAACTGGTGAACGTGACAAGCGTGCCAACGTGTTGTACGCCGACACCATCACCCTGCTGTTTGAGGGAATCGCACGGGTGGTGGAGATCCACCAGCCACTCGTCGAAACCTACTATGGTGAGTTCTTGATCGTTATTAATCTGTTTTACTGAAGCAATCGATTTCCATTGTAAATTCGTGTTTTTGAACAGACAAACATTCTTACAAGATGATGAGTTACATATTAGATGTATCAAATAAATAACCCATCTGTCATTAAAAATCAATCTTTTTCCCTTCAATTTTCTTTACATGTATTGGAAAAAGTGTTTTATTTTTGTACTTTGCATGCATCTTTAGGGCCTGGACGCGTGATAACAATGATACAGACTTTACAGAAAGAGTGCGACCGACAAGCCCGCAAAATCATAGAGCACTTCAAGAAAAACAGGGACTTTGACAGAAAGGTATGTTGTCGTTCTTCATCGTCGAGTTGATAAATGCAACCATGATTGTTTTTTTTTAATAAAACCATATTAGTTGAATAAATATAAGAATGAATTCATTAATACCGTAAGTATCAGATAAGTTTACTTGAATTTTATAAGTCCTTATAGATTTTAAAAATAATTTGTTTGTTTGTAAAATTCAGTCCTACCTTATTGTTACCACGTCCACAGTTAGGTCCTGTAGGCCTTTTCCTTTTCCATATACATTTTTTAAACGATATAATTTCTTTTTGACTAGGTTCAAGCCGTCCAACAATCCATGTACACAACAAAGTCTGGAGCCAGTGAAAAGTAAGTTATAGCTATCGCATTTCCTCCTAAGGGATGTAAGCAGACCTAAGGCCAGTTTCACGTAAAGCTGGTTTTATTACACAACAATACTGAAACCGCATAAAATTGATAAAAACGTCAGTGTTGGTGACGTACCAGGATCCACTAAACGGCAAAGATATTTCTTAGTGTATGCCATGTATAAGATTTGGAAATCATTTTGCAGGTTAGATCCCCGAGAGCTGGATGTCTTGCTTGCAGAAGTCACTCTTCTCAACACAAGAACCGAGCTTTACTTGCGCTTTGTCCGACGACGGGTCACGGTAACTACACTTTATGTCATAAAAAATCACTCTAAGTCTATAGTTGTACCGATAGTATAATCAACTCAGTTTCTGAATGTGTGTAGAGGAAAGGTATATTCCATTAAATTAAGTACGCGCTGATGAAGAGACAAAAGCTAATTTAAATTGTATTTTTGTGGGCCGGTGAGCCTTTCAACCAGTCTATCTTATTTGAACATTCAAATCTGGCGCCACCGGCCTACTAAGGCATAGACTTTCATGGGTTCCACTTGTGGTAAAGATGTTGCTTCTTGGCGAGCCATTTGTTAAGATTGATTCTGAGCTTAAATAACCTACTATTTAAGCTTTTTGGGGCTTACATTACACCAGATATGATATATAGAACAAGCAGAAATTGTGAAAATTGCTTGGAGTCCTTCTTTTCATCAGATATGATCGAAATTGATGCCAGGTATAATTTTACTCGGTAGTCCGTCCTTGACCCATTTTCGTTGTGTCTATTTACTGTGAATACCTAGTGAAAGCGGTTAGTACTACAGTCTACCGGAAGATTATGTCGAAATGTTACCCGGCTGGATTACAGCGCTATCTGATGCTTTCAATATATATTAATTGAACCTGTGGACGCATACTAACGCATGAAGGGGTCTAAAACATGCGTTCATATTGAATGCAAAGACATTGGATCGATCAGAGTGACAGACACGAGGAGCCTGGACACTGTCAGTGTCACTGTCAGACCTAACATGGCGGAGGTGTCATCCTGGCTGGGTTTTCTCCCCGCATGCCTGCACCGATTCATTGATATACGCATTGAAACGCATTGGGGACTCCAGGCATTAAAGGTGGGTTCATATCTTTTTTCCAGCATTAGAAATGATACCTACCGTTGAAAATAGTACTAGGCTTAGACTAGGCTAGACTCTAGCAGGGCTTGACAAATCGTTTTTTCACCTGGTTGCCCATTGGGCAACCATGGTCTCTAAAGTGGATGCCCGGTAGTATTTAGTGGTAGCCCGGGATTTTTCAGAGGGATATCTGCCAAGACACCCATAAAGCTAAGGCAAAAAGAAATAGTTGTGTAACATAGGCCGAAAAAATAAGGGCAGGTAGGTCGTTTTTTTTTTTTTATATATAGATCTATACATATATTTGTTTTCACTATCACATTCTTGAGGAAAAAATGTGCAAAATATAATTCTCAGCCTCTCAAATACTTCAGTTGATCGAATATATGGCATTTTCTTTCATTTTGGTAATTTTTATCTCTTTTTTTCGAGTTTTTAGATAAAAATTATCCAAAAGAAATGGCCAAAATCTTAGAGTTGGTCGGGTAACTTGGATACAATAATTTTGTGCAGCCCTTACGTGAATCTAATGCAAAGAATTGTTATATACGCATCAAATCTAGGGAGACTGGTCCATACTATTGCCGTAAGTATTGGAAGGGAAGCTGGTAAAAAAATTGGGAAAAAAACTTTCATAATCAAACCCTTACTTATCCAGAAAAATCTTGGTTGCCCGTCGGGCAACCAGTCCCTCTCATCTGGTTGCCCAGCACCTTTCTCTGGTTGTCCCGGGCGTCCGGACACCGGATTTGTCAAGCCCTGCTCTAGAGTACAGGCCAAATGCACATTGGTCGGACGCTGGCAATCTGAAAAATAATTATTTTAGGCCATATCACCCCTACCAAAATGAAAATGATGTATATATCTATGTTCCCATATATCTCAGGATCCTATATATCATATTGTTTGATTATTTTAGGCCTGGACACGCTTGCAATAATATTTTTACAACTTGTATGAAAAACTGACTGGCCTAACATAGGCACTGTC
Source organism: Lepidonotus clava (assembly GCA_936440205.1). Taxonomy (NCBI): domain Eukaryota; kingdom Metazoa; phylum Annelida; class Polychaeta; order Phyllodocida; family Polynoidae; genus Lepidonotus; species Lepidonotus clava. Next base: position 16,314,516 of record OW387140.1, read on the forward strand.
ATGCAGGCTCCGAAAAAAAATTGTTTAGGCCTTATCCAGTATAACAAAATTAATGAAATACAAGAAGTCATGTTTTAATATGTCTTAGGCTCTTATACAGGCATTTTAGGCCTGGAAACGCTTGCAAGAATATTTCTCAGGATCCTGTATATCATATGGTTTTATTATTTTAGGCCTGGATACGTTTGCAATTCAAATATTTTCAGATCATGTCTTACAGATTTAAGATTTAAATGATTCTAAGAATTAATTATTTGTGAAATTGTCACTATAGTGTCATTTTTTCAGACCTACCATCAAAATATCTTATCTAAAATTCATATATATCTAGGCCTAAGCCCCCTCCATTGGATCTTGGAATACACCGGCCCATATGTGCCTACAGCACTTAACTTGATCAATTAAATCAATGGCACTTTTGATCTAGTTTTTTATCGTAGACTGACATGGAAGTGGCCTATCAAACGGAAGACGGAAGGAAAGGTGGGTAAAGTAAAGTAAAAATCGTTAGTCTACAAGGATCATTAATGATCGTTTAAGCATCGAAATCAGAGAGATTTAAGTTCACGTGGAATATTTGCATTTTATATACCTAAATTTAATGTATGTAGTCAGTTTCTTTTCTTATACCCAGTGCTTTAAAAAGAAGAATATTGTGACTTGTTGTCCTATTGGAAACATGCTAGAGGGCTTTTCCTTTCGAACTTTTAGAGCAGTCGAAGGGCATCGACCACTTCATCGCAAACTGTGAGCTGAGCCGGCTGCTGCAGGAGCTCATCGGCTCCTACATCATGATGGAGGAGTACTTCATGCGCGAGATGGCTTTGAAGGTAGGGCTTGGCCCAGCCATAATTTATCTTCAGACCGACCTCAAACCCCCCAGAGACCATCCACTTCGTACCAGTAAAAGTGATATTTCTTGCGCCGTAAAAATTTTACGTATGTCAGACATTGCCAGTAAAGCATGAAAATAAAATTTGGGTAACAGTACATGTATATACATGTATACTCCGTATGCGGGTTTGGGTCATCTGTCTGAGTGGTTTGAGAGGCACTGTTATGGAAGATGAATATCTCCAGACTACTCACAGAATGAACTTGAGCATTTACCTTACGTTGGTTGCAATCTATATTAAAAAGTTAAGATATAAGACATCCGAAGACCTAGATAAAATAACTTTTTCCATAATTCTGGAATTTTTCCTCCCTTTCTGTGTGAAGATTCGAGCAATATTTAAAATTCTGAGATTTCCTTTAATAGGGAGTGGATGCATGTCCGCTTTTTTACGTGCTTACGTGATATTAACTCTTCTTGTACATTGTAATTTCAGGCTGTCAGTATGGACAGCGTAGACGAGTCGGCCTTGACGTCAAGTATGGTAGACGACGCCTTCTTCATCGTCAAGAAATGTGTGAGGTGAGACATTATTTTTTTACAAGTATGATCTTCTGGTTTCAGTTCCCGGTCGAGTATTGTAACAGGAAATGTAACATTTTTAGTATTCTGTTCTATAATCTTTCTGGAAACTTTGCAAAGGAATTTATGTCTTTGCTTTTGAAAGCAGATGTATCTGAAGAGTTCGTTGTCCATGACCAAAACAAAGAAATATTCACTCAGCAAAAAGACGTGAAATAATGAGTCACAAATGCCTCAGGAAACCATTGTTCCTACTTCAGCGCTGATTCTTTCAGTAAATGGTTGCAAATATTCAGATTCTTTCAAGTTTTCATTGTGGTGAGATGGTGTATCAAATAGCATGCTCTTTTTCTTCAGGCGCGCGCTGTCCAGCGCCAGTGTGGACGGGGTGTGCGCCATGTTGAACCACGCGGGGGCGCTGCTGGAGCAGGACTTCCGCGAGGTGCTGTACTCACGGCTGAGGGCCGGCTTCCCGGTGGGCTTCGACTTCACGGCCGCCTACAACCTGGTGCAGTCCAGCATCCAGCAGGGCAAGCTGCAGAGTTCAGACACCGAGACACAGAAGGCTAAGCAGGCCTTCCTGGTGAGTGGTGGGGGATTCGGTGCGAGTGGGAAAGGCGTAATAAGCGTCTCCCCTCTTCCCATTTTAACTTTATTTCGACTATTAAAGTAAGGTAACCACGAAAATATGTTTCTTCTAAATTTGTTTTACTAGGAAGCCAGATGGACCCTTATAATACACGTAGCCCGAAAATGTCTCTTTTCCGAGTTGTACCCATCTTATTTTGGTTGCAGATCACTGTTTTTCCTGCATTTTCTATACCTGCGGACTAAATCATCCTTATTTGTACACAAATTGTGCAGTTTCGAAATTTCTTAGGTTTGTCCACCTTTATCATTTCAAGCCATTGTTTTTCTTCGAAAAAATAGCCTTAACATATATGACTCTTGTCTTTACAGACTACGCTTAACAACGCCGAAGTCAGCTGCGAGTTTATTTTGACATTGAAGGCGAATTTGGAAGTAAGTGCTCTTTCATTAATTTTGTATTTATGACATTAATAAGAAATAAACATAATATAAAAGTCAGTACTTTTATAACAAGTGCATGTATTTGTCCACTAGAGGTTGAACAATACTTATGAATAACTAAATAATGTATATAATTATATATATATATATATATATATATATATATATATATATATATATTTGAATAACTAAATAATAGGTGCGATTAAAATAAATATTAGATTTATCGTTTATTCACCGTTATCTATAAGTGACATTAACCTTGTATTGATTTCCGTTTCTAGGAGGAGATAGAAAAATTGTACAGTCAAGCACCCGAACAATCTAAAGCTAAGTTGCAGGTATGTAATTACACTGTACATGATAAGGACGTACCCGTATTTCGAAATACCGTTCAAAACAAGCATTACTCAAAATACAGATTGTAATACATGTATTCATGGTCAATATTCTATCATAGAATTCTGCAAAAAGAGAGACTTTAAATATTCATGTATTTATGGAGATACAAAAGAGTTTGATGGGCAAATATTTTCATTTAATACTTCGGCATTCCACGAAAGTGTCAGTTCAGCTGTCTTTTAAAGGCGTTTCGATACCTTTACTGTTTAGATTAATGAATGCTTTATGCTATAATGAGGTGAATGATGGAAAATGTTAATTGTACCATAACTATGATACCCTGCACATAACTGTCTTGAAAATCAAGCAATGTACGATAATAGACAACGTGCTTTGTCATACTTGCGTCTGACGTAGAAAAATAGTATAATTATGTATGAAGTGTCTAGAATTTCTAGAATAGAATCACGGTGAACAAATTGATTTTTATAAAATAGAAAAAAAGGGTGGTCATTTAAGATCGACTTGCCGCTCTTAGTTTTCACACACACACGTTTTTTGTTGTTGATATATTACACGTATCTCCTTTACTTTTAGTCCTGTCTGACCGACTTGGGCTCTGTGTCGGCCCGTTTCAAGGACGTGCTCGACTTTGGTTTCTCCCAGTTGGACAACAGCGCCATCAAACCCCGCATCAAGCCTTGGGTGGACGGATTCCTCACCACCAGTCACAACATAACAGAGGTTTGTATGCAGTGTTAGCTTAAGGCGCCCTGTTCAATAGGCCCCCAGCCGTTTTTTAAGCACAATCGGCCGACTCGAACTCCCAGTCGGCCTACTCCAATTATTTGTCTCTGACTGTATGAGTATGGCTCGCCGGTTGAGGGTCGGGCGACAGCCCACTAGGTACTCAGAATCAGTCAACTATCAAATGGTGAGTGATACCATAGAGATATATAAGACTATGTATGTCTATGGGAAAACCCACACATAAACTCAATAATAGATAACCTTTCAGCCTATACTGATAGAAAAATATGGGCTGTAAAGACGAAAAAAAGCTTGTTGAATCTACTGACATGTACCCTAGGAAAAAACAATACATGGATGTCATTATTGCATTATTTGTGCCCGGAAGACATGCTATAAGAGGGTCATTTGCTGGTTATAATAGAATAAGAAACAAAGTTTAAATAATTGTAATCATATACAGTTTCACACTATATGCAAATAATCATCATCTATACAATGTGAATGTCGCGTTTCAACAAGTTAAAGCCATTGAGGGTACTTAATTCTCCGTTTTCGTTCTGTGGATCATGTCGATAATCCGATAAATCGGAGTCATAGGTTGTCCCAAAAGGCTGATACCAGCGTAATTCTGTATGGAGAATGACCAGCAGTCGCTGGGTACAAGCGGAGGGGGGGACACTGTGCTATTTCTGAAATAGAGAATCTGCTCGGAGAGTGATGGTGTCCTCATAGGAAATGCCTTGAGAGTGTAGAAATTAGCATAAATAAGTCTGTACCTGGAGATTGACGAGATGATGTCATAATAATATTCTAAAAATAGAATGAAAGTAGGTCGGGAATGCCCCCATTACCCACTGGGGGCGGCCATATCCCCATGACATTGCCATGACATCCCCTTCACCCCCTTACCCCAATACAGCATGGATTGAGAGTCTGAGCTCATTTGTGTGTGGAGATTGTATTGGTAATATGCAAATTTATTCGATGTCATGGCAATGTCATGGCACTGTTATGGCAATACAGGGTTCAACATTAACAATTTTGAATTTGCTGCCCGTCGGGCAGGTGTAGACCAAGTTCTACCTGCCCAACTTTAAAAATCACCTGCCCATCCTTACTGAACTATTATTATATGGCACAAATTTTACCTGGCCTTCGGGCAGGTGGATATCAACATTTACCTGCCCCACCTCAACTTTTACCTGCCCTGGGCAGGCAGGCAATGCTTAATGTTGAGCCCTGCAATATCATGGCATTGTCATAGTAATGTCATGGCATTGTCATGGTACTGTCATGGCAATGTCATGGGGATGTCATGGCATCATCATGGCATTGTCATGGCAATGTCATGGCATCATCATGGCGATGTCATGGGGATGTCATGGTAATGTCATGGCACTGTCATTGCAATGTCATGGTATTGTCATAGGGATGTCATGGCAATGTCATGGCATCATCATGGCAATGTCATGGCATTGTCATGGCAATATCATGGCATTGTCATGGGGATGTCATGGCATCATCATGGCAATGTCATGGGGATGTCATGGCATTGTCATGGCAATAAATCTCTCTCCCTCTCCCTCTCCCTCTCCCCTTCCCTCTCCCTTTCCCTCTCCCTTTCTTTCAGCTGTTATTGAACAAGGTGGATAAGATGGAGCTTTTGGGTTCTTTAGAACCCAACATACTTGATCTTGTCTCGTTTCTCGTTGTTTCTGTGTACAGGAGGAGTTCACCAACTACGAGGCCAACGACCCCTGGGTCCAGGGCTTCATAGTCAACCTGGAGAGTTTACTGGTCACCTTCAAGGTGAGTCCCTAGCATTGAAACTGCGTCTAATGAAACGCTGATTTCTCCTCTCTAATTTTGGGATAATAAAAAATCATTAATTTAGATTTCTCAAATGCACACTATTTTTTCAGTTATATTACGGGATGCTCAGGGGTATCCCTGAATGATGTTTTTTAGAAAAAGAAAAAATTGCCGGGTATGGACTTAGGCTAGTGGGCCGTGTTCTCTATTGCTGAAGCAAAGAGCAAATGGAAAATATATTCCTTATGAATGTGCCAAAAATATATCAAAATATTCCTAAGGTTGTTCATTTGAATTCCATAAAAAAGAACAAAACCACATCATACTCCACGACGTTTCTTATGCATGTATGTGTTTTGTGGCAGAGCTCGTTGACGAGTGGTAACTACGACATTCTTGTCAGTCACATCACGAACGAGGTGACAGCCCAGCTCGAGAAGGCCGTTATGAAGACAGCCTTTAACAGGGTAGGTTAATCCAAGATTTTCATTATCAGTATTTACACTCACCAGAAGTTCACGGCGATTTTACATCCACCATAGACATAGTATCACTTATTTTACAATTGCCTTATACCAACCAGAAAACATTGCCACTTTGATTTTACACCAACTTCAATGTATCCTCTTGTTCTCCGTTTTCGTTCTGTGGATCACGTCGATAATCCGATAAATCGGAGTCATAGGTTGTCCCAAAAGGCTGATACCAGCGTAAATGTGTATGGAGAATGACCAGTAGTCGCTGGGTACAAGCGGAGGGGGGGACACTGTGCTATTTCTGAAATAGAGAATCTGCTCGGAGAGTGATGGTGTCCTCATAGGAAATGCCTTGAGATTGTAAATATTAGCATAAAAAAGTCTGTACCTGGAGATTGACGAGATGATGTCATAATATTCTAAAAATAGAATGAAAGTAGGTCGGGAATGCCCCCATCACCCACTGGGGGCGGCCATATTGAAAAAATTTGCATATTACCAACACAATCTCCAAACACAAATGAGCTCAGACTCTCAATCCATGCTGTATTGAGGTAAGGGGGTAAAGGGGTGAAGGGGATGTCATGGCAATGTCATGGCACTGTCATGGCAATATCATGGCATTGTCATAGTAATGTCATGGCAATGTCATGGCACTGTCATGGGGATGTCATGGCATCATGGCAATGTCATGGCATTGTCATGGCAATGTCATGGGGATGTCATGGCATTGTCATGGCAATAAATCTCTCTCCCTCTCCCTCTTCCTCTCCCTCTCTTTCAGCTGTTATTGAACAAGGTGGATAAGACGGAGCTTTTGGGTTCTTTAGAACCCAACATACTTGATCTTGTTACTTTTTACATCAACCACAAACATCGTCATTCTCATTTGATGTCCACTGCGAAAATAGCCTCACTCACTCAACACTTACCCTTCTAATTTTATAACCCTTCTCGGCACCCCTCCACCCTCCCCACTTCCACCCAAGAATCCCTGCATTCCTTCCCTACACACCACAACCATCGGCTCTAGCGTTGAATCAACAGAGCCCTCAGTGACTTTAACACTACATTTAGAACCAGAATCAGTTTTCCACTTTCTCTCTTTATCTGGGTAAATAATAGTAAAGAAAAAACCCATATTTAAGCCAGATCCAGAAATCTTACGAATTTTATTTTCAGATTAACCGTTCTTAAGCTTAGACTTATTACCATTATGTGACCATATACATTATATTATTAACAATTCACAACGTCCAAACTGATATAGAATATAATACTGATACTCCAGAACTTTCACATCTTGACTTGTATGAATGTCTGTGAAAAGGAAGCAACATTGTTTTTTACACATATATTTTGAAGTATCAAATTGATAAGAAGCAGTAGTTGGGACTATAGGATTGCCACAATCAAGCAAGGTCACAATGTCTGTTCTAACTGTACTATCTATACCCACAGCTGGGAGGTCTTCAGTACGACAAGGAGCTGCGGTCCCTGGTCGGCTACCTCACCTCGGCCACCACCTGGACACTCCGAGACAAGTTTGCCAGACTCTCACAAATAGCGACCATCCTCAACTTGGAAAGGGTCAGTATGAAAGAATTACTCTTTCTCTAAAAGAAAGAATAGGCATATGTGATTTTGTGAGAACCGTTTTTGGTTTTTTCTCGTTGGGTAATTCTGTTTGTGTATAGATAAAAGCCGACCGCTGTGATATAGTGGGAAACTAAACATGGTTTTACCCTAATGTTGATCACTCTGTCCTACGGAATACAGTTATGGATGATACATTTTAGAATGGTACTTTCAAGTTAACAAAGCCTTACTAGAGTTATTAACGGTCAGTTATTTCAATAGTTCACATTGTAATTTGAAATGATTTCTTTTCAACAGGTACAGGAGATACTGGACTACTGGGGGCCTAACTCGGGTCCCCTGACCTGGCGCCTCACCCCTGCCGAGGTCAGACAGGTTCTCTCACTGAGGGTCGACTTCAAGTCAGAAGACATACGGAGACTGAAATTATAATTGCTAAACTTTTTGTAAATTTACCACGTTGGTGGTTTCACAAACTAATATTTGTGCTCCCTGGGGCTCACTTGTGTGTTCTATATTATAAATGTATTTCGTTGGGTGTAATTAATACTTTCATGGATATTTCATAGAAAGCCATGAAATGGTTTCTCTAGAAATTACTCTCACGCTAAAAATAACACTGGGTTCATTATGCATCTACCTTGCAAATCTTGTATAAACTTTTTGTTTAAAAAAGAGAAACGTATCAGACAATAAAATATATAATTGTTTTTGCGACACGTTAGTGTGAACACTCAGATATCATGTGCTGATCAATCAAATTGGCGAGTACGCGTGTAACGTTTGACGAGGCAAAGAAGCAACAAATTAAACACTAAATGCAGTGTTTCACAGTTAAAGTAACTCAAGTTTACCAGTTTCTATCGAAGATTACTCAGTCTTTAATCCTAGTATGATAATTGTTTACCTTCATCTTCAGAGTATGTAAAGGGAGTGTTAAGCCTGTCTCTAGGAGAGTAGCAGGTTTATCAAAGTGCATAGTAGTAAGCCATAAATAGGGACGAAGCTTGGATGTGTAAAATTGTAAATTCATGTTCTAGTACAAATTATGCAGCGTGTTCGGTTGGATGATCGTGAAATTTCATTAGAACGGACGTAAAACGGAGGAATTGAATTTGTATATAATGTGTAAATATTGGGTCTGTTATATAACTTTTAAAAAACGGAGCTGTGTATAAATATATTTGTGGGAAATATACATACTATTCAAATATGTTTTACTGTGTTGATTTTTCTTCATTCAACGATGTCACTCCGGAGAAACGATTCGTGAAAATTTTAATTTTCAAATTTATACCCCACCCACCGACAGGGCGACAGCTTCCACCTCATAATCATGTTTACCTCCATTATGTATAAGTACCGGTACATCTGTTTTCAGAAATAACTAGAACCCAATATGTCTTAATTCAACTCAAATTGTATTTTAAAAACAATTCACGAACAGTTCTCAATCCAGCTGAGACTTTACATTACATTAAAATTTCCTGATTAAAATCCATCTGCAGCTATAACTTTTCCTCCATAAAAAAGTGCAGATGAGTCATCACATCTGGAAGAGAAAATAATTTGTTGTAAAAATGGGTTAAAACTGCGAATAAGCGACTAGAATCAACTTGAGGTCTAACAATAAATGACATTGTTTTTTCTTTTAGATGAACAAGGTGCAAAAGGCTACAAAATCCCGATCACTCTTGAATGACATTTGCTCTCTACTCTGTCTAAATTGGACCTAGGAACACCCAGTCACAGTCATGTGTTCAAAAAGCCTAATATAAGAAAAAGTTCAAATAAATAAAGTTGTATTATATGATTATGAAGGAGTTCTAGCCGGAAGTGACCTTGTGAAAATACAAAGATGTGAGACCAATCTTGAGCCACTGGCCACCCAACATTAGTCCCAACCTCATGAACGCCTTGCAGGGTCGGTAACGGGAGAACCTGGCCAACAAGACATGTTGGTCCGAGAGAACTAGGGTCACACTACCAATAGCTTCTGATTGCTACGAAACAGTTTCACGGTAGTCAGATGGCGCGGATAAGCTTCTCTGTATTACAGTATGAACTAGGGTTAATCACGATCCTCGGGAGAACTCTCCTGATGAATAGGATGGTTTCCTAAACCAACACCCATTTTCCTATCTAAATCTCTGCAAGGCCTAGCGTTAATTTATTAAACCATCTATAAATTCATGCTTGAAAACGTTTGGGAAATTAAAATAAACAAAAAAACAACTACCGTATGAGCAGTTGCAACGTGATTCCCGTCTGTGTCACAGGGACATTAGTACATTTGATAACTAGTTTGGCGTGGCATGGTGCTCTCTTGGGTGAACAAGAGCGTTATTGAATTTTGTTTGGCCCAAAACACTAGATCAACCAGAGGTCTAATCCCCGGACGTGACCCCAAAATGTTTTTAGAAACATCATTTGATAACTTTAACTAACTGTACCCATGAATGTAAGGGTTCTATAAATTGGACTAGGAAAGGATTTGCATCTTTAGAAACATATTTTTACTCTAAAATGGGGGCGGGGGGGGGGGGGATTCCGTGGCTGACCGAATTTTATTGCTACTCCAATATTTTGTCGGTGTCGAAACTCTGCTGCGACTGGTATAATGATCTGGGTATGTTAGCCTAGCTCAGTTGTTAGCGAAAACAAATGAGTAAAAGTAAGTGCCAAACTAAAAACAAAAGGAATACAAATCTCAATATTTAGTTGCATGTAATAGATTCCCAGACCCGTACTATGAGTGTGCCAGCAATGGAGTATACTGTATAGGCAATAAATCGTATATGGCTTACTTGTTAATTTTTTGTCTATCCCGTGATTGGAAGGCCACATCTTCTGCAGTTTTTGGTGACTTTCTTCTGACCGAAAATCGAGCTGATTTACAAGGTGACGCTTCTCAACTAATCTGATGTTTGTTAAGGAAGTTAGAAGGCTTTGGTCGGGTATGTCCAAATGTCCAAGGAGAAATGGGGATATAAAATGATATATAAAACAATTCGAATAATGTTATGATGCTGAAGAAAAAGACAAGGTCCCAGGTGGACTTGTAGATTTATGTTCGGTTAGAAAACCGAAGAACTCCGGCTTATTCGTCTTTATTTTGAACATATGATAGTAAAAAGATTGATCAAATATGCAGCAGGAAAATGAATTATCGGCCGAAGTATCGAAACAAAAAGAATTATGACCACGATGCCGATGCCATCCTCCCACCATCCTCCCCCATTGTCTTTCACTGACAGGCGGAAAGCATATTAACCTCAGACTGGTGCTCTGACATGGGGCAAGATGGCGGCGCCCAATGGGCCTCTCCCCAATGCCACCTTACCATATATGGCAGTCTGTCAATCTGCAAGCAGAGTCTTGGTGTGACCTAGATAGAAAAATCCCCATTGACAGCAATGGTAAAGACCAACACTCTCCAATCACACTCAGGGTCAACCTGCCAACACCCTCTCTGACTGAAGCTGGTTACCGGTGAGAGCATGAATTCACCTATAGAAGAATAGAGTTTGTGATCAGCCTAAATGACCAAGACAACACTCCGGGCCTGACCGGAGACGATGGCACCGACAGCGATGCCGGATAAAAAACAACTGACTCTTATCAGAAAATAGAATGCACAGCGGAGGTTTACACTTTTCAGGGGCGCTGGGTATCAGCCATAGATTATAAGCGTTCTACGCTGGGAACAAGGGGCAGAGAAAGTGTACATGTGAACACCATTGACTTATGTTTGCTCTCAATTATTCCATATATGTACATAAATAAGAAGCCTAGGATACAGATAGAGGACGTCTTGCTCCAGGTCGGAGAGCCACTCCATCATCTGGGCCACGGACGGCGCCAGGGCCGTGCTCCGACAGAGCTGCCCGGCGCTGAGCTGGTCACTCTGCTGCTCGTAGGTGCTCACCACCGAGGCCTGTTGGTTCGTTATTTTTATGTGCGAGTTTTCGATTTCCTTCCTGGAAAAAAATGACAGTGCGGAAAATATATAGAAGAAACCTAACCTAAGCTTAGCTTAGCTAACATAATGCAGTTTTCTTTCAGTAACTTCAGAAACACCTAAGATTCAAGTTACAACTTAATGTTTAGGAGGTTCATGAAGGACCATGTAGAAAGAACATTACAATTGGAATATATATAGGGCGTAAAGTGGAGAGACTCTCACGTAGATGCTTCGGACACATAATGCAGAATTACCTATAATCCATCCAAATTACATTTTGCAGACGTATCACTAGCAATCTATGTATTGAGGAAACGATGAAAAACAATTTAGTGGTCAATAATCTAGATATTTTAAAATAAATTGTTCATCTAATACGTGTGGAGTTTACATTTTTATATCGAATTCGAACAAACCATTATTACTTACACAATTCCACGTATATTGTCAATCTTTGGTTCAATGTCACGCACAATCTTGTAAGACAAATGTTCGATTAGGTCATCAAACTTTGCCAAGGGAGACTCTTTCAGATTGACTTTCTGACTTGATGAGAGCTGTTCCACACGGTTAGCCAAGTCTCTAAGAATCTTTGATGTCTTCTGGCACTGAAAGATAATGATAATGTGAAATTTAAATCCTAGCTACTTTATCACGCTGTACAATTTAAAGTATCACCAACAAAATTTGTTCCTAATTTTACTTAGTCCTTAGAAATCAAACCAAACTTTGGTGAGTTTTTACAACATGCAGCCGTTACGAAACTGTAGAGGTGGGTTATGATTAAGAATAGACAACAGTGATTAGCGGCCGTTTTGCGGTTCATTAATGAAAATCATTCTTTGGATCAGTGAAAGAAGGGATCTGTTAATTCATAAATCCGAATCATCACTTACTGATAAAACGTTGTCTATGTTTTTTATTTCCTCGTCGACAACCATGAATGCTTTTTGCAATTGTACACGAATGATGCGATCCGTAGCCATTTCTCAACCTGTTCAAGCACAAAATGAGTATTGCAACTTTAAGGACAGGAGATCACAAGCAACAAGCATAGACGGGGCCCATGAAGTTGGACCAGTTCTATCCCCACCCCCTTTCCCTCCAGGGTGGCTGGAGGACGGAGTTACAATCAACGGGGAATGGGGGAATCTCTTGGAGACCAAAGAAACACATAGAGTCTATGTAACAAAGAGACACATAGAGTCTATGTAACACCTCATGACCATTATCTATCAGTCTGTCTAATGGTCCACCCCTGCTGACTGATCATGGCAGGAGGTTGATACCATAAAGAGACATGGGCCACCTGCTAGAGAACTGACTGCCGGTCTCTCTCCTGCTCCCTGACCTTCCCCCCCTTCCTTCTTGGGGTCGGGGTGGGCTGGGGTAATGTTGGGGTTGTCCACCATGACAGCCTGCTGATCCCAATCCTATGCATAGGCACAAACAGGGTAACAGCTAAGCTAAGTTTGAAAAGCAACTGGCAAAGGCTAGACAATACTGTAAATCTCATTCTAAATGTCAGAAGCACTATAGTTTAACTGCAGTATACCCTGGGTACATAGCACAGGCAGCGTTGTCGAGTCGGACGGTCAATCTGTTTACCTATGTATACTCTAAAGGTGGGAAGGTGGCCATATTAGAAGCAGACCCGTGATGTCAACACAGCTTACTATGAGCCAGAAAAGGACATCAAATGTAATATATTCGATGACTAACCTATCAGGGATGTCGCCAACACATATGCTAATAAATTGATGAATGAAAGTACTCAATATTTCTGGTCTTTATATCGAAATTCCAAGAAATATCTCATGGGAGGAGTAGCGTGGACGTTCGCAGGGCCTGTTGCCTCCAGGTCACTATCTGTAGAGCCCTTCTATTGGCACCAGAGTTCATTCATGCTTGACCCTGTGCTTGGCCATTGGTCATCTGAGGCAGGGGTATTGTTGCCGACGGCGGAAACGCTGCTTGCTGCGCATGCGCGGCGAGCGCGGCGATTCAAAACCGAGCGACGCTCATCAGAACCCTGCTACCTACGAGACCGACTGCCCGCACGACAGCTTCAGCCTCACCAGGACAGGTTTCATTTCTACAAGAACTCCTCAGTAAGTACAGATATTTGCTTACATTGGTGCCAGGAGTGTTGGTGTGCCTACCCACCAGGATTTTGTCAAATTTGGATCCAGGAAAAGACATTTTTGTGATAGTTTTGTGGAGATAAAACTTTGCCAGTGGAGACTTGTTTACATCCAAGCCCCTGCCTTTGTTTACCTCTTAAAGACTCTAAAAAGGTCTGAAAAAGGCCATCTACAGTGCTGAAACTAACAGGGATTATTCACAAAGGACCCCCCTGTGTGTGTGTGTGACATTTTGTGTGGTTTGGTGTGTTTTTGTGGACTTAGTTGGTGAAACTTGGCAACTTCCTGCCCACTCCAGGAGAGGTTGGAGGTGGCCATTTTTAAATCCCAAACCATTTCATCACACAAATTACAGAGCCATCCTGCATTTACTGGGACTGTTTATGATTTAAGTGTCACTTATAGGGACTGTATGTCACCTACATTTTAATTCTGGGCCATTATTTTTACATGTTGTGAACTTTTTAAGACTAAAAACTGGGGCTTAGTTTTCAAAAAAGGCCCAGGCCTCCTGGCCAGGAGCCAGCCATTTTGGCTAAAACTTTACAAAAACATTAAGTGGGCCCTACAGAACATTCTGCCTTTATTATGCACTAAGTTAGGCCATATATTTAAGTTATTTTACCCTGAATTAGGAGTAATTTTCATAACTTTAGTAAGCCTACTTGGACTTAGTAATTTTGCCCATTTATCCTATATAAGGCCACAGAGCCTGGTGACTTAATTTACAAACTCCCAAAATCGGGCTCAGGCTCTCGTCTTAATTCATCGAAAGTACTACCCTGATTTATTCCGGTGACAACAAAAATTAGGCTAATTCTCCAAATTTAAGGTAATTTCTGGTTTAAGGTTACTTTTTCCGGAGTCACCTTTAATTAGCCTAATTCTTGAAGATTGAAGATAAGCCGGGGATTCATCCAAGTTCTTCGGGTATCAACACTAAAAATTAGGCTAATTCTCCAAATTTAAGGTAATTTCTGGTTTAAGGTTACTTTTTCCGGAGTCACCTTTAATTGGCCTAATTCTTGAAGATTGAAGATAAGCCGGGGATTCATCCAAGTTCTTCGGGTATCAACACTAAAAATTAGGCTAATTCTCCAAATTTAACCCTTTCAAGACTCCACAAAATTTTCAAATTGTACATAATGGACACCAAATAACTGAGGGAATATCCCCAAAAGACGCCATTGTTACCATAACATTTTAAAGTAGACCAATAAGAAGCTAAAACATGAATATAAATAATCAATTCCCAACAGAAATTGTTAGATAAATTATAATATGGTCTATTTCAGGCTTTTTAAATAGAAAAAAGTTCTTGATATATATTAAGCATCAAATTAACAATTCTGTCATATCTGCTATGTATCTCTCAGGCATCTGGCGTCTAGGCCTGGTGATGCCTGCGAGATACAGGTGTCAATAGCTGGTGATGCCTGAGAGATACTGGCGTCCTTAAAGGGTTAAGGTAATTTCTGGTTTAAGGTTACTTTTTCCGGAGTCACCTTTAATTAGCCGAATTCTCGAAGATTGAAGATAAGCCGGGGATTCATCCAAGTTTTTCTGTTATCAACGTTAGAAATTAAGCTAATTCTCCAAATTTAAGGTAATTTCTGGTTTAAGGTTACTTTTTCCGGAGCCTCCTAAAATCTCTGCAATTCAGTCTAGTGGGAAATACGGTACGGGATAACATAGGATAAGCGACAACCCTTCCTTAAGATCCCGCAACTCCAAACTAACCACCGACGCGGCACCCCAGCTCGAACGTTCCGCGACCCATCCTTCGTTTTACCGAACGCGCTTGTAACATGGCGAACAGTATGCCGGCTGATCCCCCGTTTAACCTTAACACGGGGACCGAAGACCAACTAAGGACCATACCAAGAATAGGTGCGGCGAGGTCTAAGACCCTCGCCAAGGTTCTTCGGCAGCATGGCCCCGCACAAAGGCTGAAAGATCTGGCCCCCTATCTGGAGAAAGACATACTTGAAGCCCTCACCGCCGCCATCATGGAAAAGGTAATTGACTTTGGAGAGGAGGAAGAAAGGGAAAGCCTGCGCTCATCCTTGAGCAGCGCGAACGCTACAATCACCGAATACCAAAATGAGTCTGAGATGCGCCAACGAGAGGCTGAGAAGGAAGCAGCCGAGGCTGACCAGCGTGAGCAGCTTCAGTGTCAAGCGGAAGAGGAGGAACGCACAGCGTCGGAGCAGAAGCAGCGTGCTCGAGCCGCCCGGGAAGCAACTCGTCATCGGGTCCGGGCCGCGAAGGAAGCAGCCGCACAGGCCGAGAAGGAGGCAGCCGCCCGACGCGCCGAAGCTGAAAGAGAAGAGGCTTCTCTTCTATCCACCGACGATGAAGAGTTAAGTGAGGACCCTGAGCAAGATCCTAAAGAGCTGCGACTTAAAGAGCTGCAACGTGAGGCCAAAGAAGCAAAGGAGCAGGCGTCCAAGTGGAGAGAGGCCTACAACTCAAAAGGAAGAGACAGGAGGACCAGTCAGGATCACCCAGAAGATCCGGAGGGGCCGGGAGAGGGGAGCGAGGGTTGGCCAAAACCCCAGCGGCACTCAACTCCTCTACGTAAGGGGAGCGTGCGGGATAACCGCTGCATCCCACACCACCAAACTCCAGAAAAGGGAAACAGGAGCAGCAGAAATGGCAGCTATCTCTCAGAACAGCCGTACTACCGGGATGACTGTCGCTCACAGGGCTCGCCGTGGGAACGTGAAGACAAGGGCCGATATGAAACGCCCCGCCACGCCCCCCACAACGACCTCCGCTCACAGGGGAATTCTTCTTGGGAACATGATAGTTACAGCCAGCATGATGCCCCTCGCCACGGGGAGTGGTACAATCACCAACCTCAACCACCAAAGGAGCCCCTAAGGGAGAGTGGCCGTTCAAACCATGGCCGGAGCTTGGGGCGGGCCAAGTCATCCAGGTCTTCCCAGCAGGGCTCAGGCAACTACTGGGAAGTGGACTCCACCTCCTCCAGCAGCGAGGATGACGTGGCTCCAGAGGGACGGGGCTACGAATCAAGAACTCCGCCCCCTCGGAGACCGGACACCGGTAAGATCCCAACTTACCATGGCAAGGTCAGGTGGGAGATCTACGCTGACCAATTCAAGCGTATCGCCCGGAAATGCCAGTGGAACCACGATGCCAAGTTGGACAACCTGGTCCAACACCTAAGAGATGATGCCCTGGAGTTTTACGGGACAATTTCAAAAGTCGATCGTAAAGACTTCAACTGTGTTAAGAGGGCCATGAAAGATCGGTTCAACCGGAAGAACCCCCCGCAAACGGCCCGAATGGAGCTTCGCACCCTCCGACAAGAGCAAGGGGAGGAGCTCGAGGACTTCGCCCAGAGGTGCCAGACGCTGGCCAGGGACGGCTATAGAGGAGACCCAGAAAGGACCGCCGAGAGGGCTGCCATGGACGCCTTCCTCCATGGCTGCCTGGATCGTCGGGCAGCTTTGTGGGCTGGCGAAAAGAAGGTGGAAACCATGAGGGAACTTCTGCGGAGCGTTAAACACTCGATCCAGAATGCCAAGGCCCTCGTGGGAGAGAGGAAGGTCCGGTCTGTCTCCTCCATGGACGGGGACGAGGTAAGCATCAAGCAACCTTCAATCGCCAGGGTGGAAAAGGACCCGCTCCAAGGTCTGGAAGAACGCTTTCAAAAGATGATGGAGCAAGCGGCAACAGCAGCGGCGGAGAAGGTAATACAGGCCACCACCGCGAGGAGCACAGCGAGGCCGCCCAGATCGCCAAGCCCGTATCCGAGCAGGAGCCGATCACGGAGCACTTCCCCAGGCCGACCAAGACAGTGCTTCAACTGCCAGGAGGAGGGCCACTTTGCACGGGAGTGCCCAAAACCCAAGCGCCAACCGGTAGCCCTTGAGAAGAAAACGGCTTCGGAAAACTAGGATGGGGTGGTCAGCGCGACCAATCGCCACCCCTCCTTAACTGAGGTCGACCACCGGACCAAGTGTCATACTTGGGCCCAGAGATCCCACAGGCCCCACAGTCACCCCTCGAAGTAAGCTGCTCCCAAGACCAGCCCTCATGCCCGGACCAAGAACGGCCATGGGATCAAGCACAGCCTTCGGAGCAAAAACGACAATCCGAACACCCGAAGGGATACCCAGACAAGGAGACAGGAGCAGGTACAGCTTATTCCCAGGTTGGTGTGGGCAGGTGTGCTTTACACCAGGAGGACCAGGAAGTCGGGCCCGTAACCCCTATGTCTCAGGACTACCACGTGCGGAGCGTCACCTTCCGTGGGGGAAACTCAGCCAGGGATGTTCCGGAGAGCCTCTACATCAGGGTCAAAATGAACGGGACATCAGTGGAAGCTCTAGTGGACTTGGGAGCCCAGGTCACAGTGATGAGCCAGGAATTTCTGAATTCTATGGTTGAGCCCCCAGAGTTCCTCGAACAGGTCAAGCTGAAGGGTGCTGGGAAGGATAGCGTGATGTCAGGGCACTTCACAAAGAGGGTGAGGATACAGCTTGGGGACACCGAGTTCCATTGGTGTGTATATGTGGCGCCAATATCGGATCCAGTGATTCTCGGTTTGGATTTCCTCAAAGCCATCGGCGCAACAATTGACCTGCCCTCTGCCTCTATCACCATTAAGGACCAGACTGTTGCTGCAAGCTACAGAAAGGGGCAAAGTAATGAGCCGCATCCCGTGGCCAGTATCGCCTGCGCAAGAAGTATCTCCATCCCGCCAATGTCAACCAAACAAGTACCAGTGCGCACATGCAGTGACAGGAAAAACTTTGGCGATGAGGCCATGCTCTGTCCCAAGGTTTTCAGCCCCGACATTGTGTGCCCCTATGCTGTCCTCAGCGGTGACCGGAAGAAGGGGTCGTGGAGCTGACAAATATCAGCGATCATTGGGTAAAGGTAAAACAGGGTCAAACCCTGGGCCTAGCCCACCCTGCAGCAACTCTGGACGTTGAAGTGGACCAAGCCAGCATCCCCGCGATGCTGAGAAGGATAGCTTTGGAGGACGAGGGAGAGAACACCTGTAAAGTCTCCCCTGAAGAACTAGCGACCCTGTCCCCGACGGTCCCACCACATCTCCAAGACCTGTTCCTTCGGTCAGCCAAGAACCTGACACACCCTCAAGCACGTGAGGTTTCCCAGCCATTAAGCATTCCATCGACACACAGGGTGCTAGACCAATTCGCCAGCGCATGTGCCGGACCCCCTTGGGTTTCCAGGAGGAAGAAGAAAAGCACCTGACAAAGATGTTGAATGCCGGGGTAATCAGACCTTCGTCCTCAGCATGGGCAGCTGTCCCTGTGTTGGTGAGGAAGAAGGACGGATCTGTACGGTGGTGCCTCGACTACAGGGGTCTCAACAGTATCACGGTTAAAGATGCCTTCCCCCTGCCGAAAATCGAGGAATGTCTTGACTCTCTGGCCGGGAGTAAATTCTACAGCACCCTCGACATGAACTCCGGGTACTGGCAGATAGAGCTAGAGGAAGACGACCAGCACAAGACAGCCTTCATCACCAAGTATGGACTCTTTGAGTGGACCCGAATGGGATTTGGACTCTGCAACGCGCCCGCCACCTTCCAACGTGCGGTCCAGCTAGTGTTGCATGGAATGCAGTGGAACAAGGTCCTCTCATACCTGGACGATGTGGTTGTCTTCGGCAACAGCTTTGGGCAGGCCCGTGACAACCTAGTGGAAGCCCCGGAACGTTTTCAAGGGTACAACCTGAAGTTGAAGCCCAAGAAATGCAGCTTCTTCCAGCAGGAGGTAATGTTTCTGGGCCGACTCGTGTCTCCTCAAGGCATTCAAATCAACCCAGGCAGCAGGGACACCATCAAGAACTGGCCCACCCCCAAGTGCGTCCGAGATGTTGAGTCCTTCCTGGGATTTGCTAACTACCACCAGGAGTTTGTACCTCGCTACGCGGAAATCGCGGAACCACTCTACGCCATCACCGGGCCTAAAGTAACATTCAGTTGGCCGGAGCAGGCTGAAGAGGCTCTCCATCTGCTAAAAGGAGCATTGATGGAAGCCCCCATACTACCCTACCCTGACCTAAAGTACACCTTCATACTCGACTGTGACGCGTCGGACACCGCTGTTGCAGGGGAGCTGGGACAGATGGTGGGGGATAAGGTACAGGTGATTGCCTACGGGAGTTTCACTATGACGAAAGAACAGCAGAAGTACTGCACCACCCGCAACGAGCTTCTGGCAGTGGTCCGCATGGCCAGGCAATACCGCCACTACCTGCTTGGACGACCCTTCCTGGTTAGGACGGATCACAACAGCCTTACCTGGCTGGTGAGATTCAAGAATATCCAAGGACAGCTAGCCCGCTGGCTCGAGGAGTTGGCGGAGTACGACATGTCCATCGTCCACAGGCCAGGAAAGAAGCACATCAATGCTGACTCCCTCTCCCGCATCCCTGACCCCCTGCCTGGATGTGACTGTTATAGCGCCGGCTCGTCGCCAGAGCAGTTGCCCTGTGGGGGATGCCCATATTGCCGACGAGCTCATTTGCAATGGGCACGCTTCGAGGAGGAAGTGGATGATGTGGTACCACTGGCCTTGCGCCGACAGACCCCGGAGAGCACCCTGCCGACACCATCCATAAGGATGCTGACACTTAGTGGGGAGGAAGAGGACGAGGTGGTTAGCACAACCTTTGGGGGCTACTCCAAAGCAGAGCTTCACGACAAACAACTGGAAGACCCCGACCTCAGGGAGGTTATTGGCTGGCTGGAACAGGGAACGGGCCCATCCCAGGCCACACTAGCCCTAAGTGGGCCTGCCGCCAAATATCTCTGGGCCAACAGCCATCAACTTCTCATGCAGGACAGGATACTCTTCTATCGCTGGGAGTCAGTCAACAGACCCAAGCTCTTGCTGGTCATCCCAGACTCATTGAAGGCAGAGGCCCTCGCTTCCTGTCACGACCACCCAACAGCAGGCCACTTGGGACATGACAAGACACTCGCCCGGCTGCGGCAAAGGTTCATTTTGTTCCAACTACGGACCGACTGCAAGGAGTTCGTGAAGTCCTGTGGCACATGCAGCAAAAACAAGAAGCCCTGTATTAGGCCCCGAGGCCCATTAGGACAGTACCATGCTGGGGCACCAGTTGAAAGACTCCACCTGGACATCCTGGGGCCCCTGCCTTCCTCTGAACAAGGGAACACCTGTATCCTGGTGATCGTGGACCAATTCACCAAGTGGGTAGAATGCTATCCTATCCCAGACCAGAAGGCAGAAGTTATAGCCCACAAGTTCGTCAATGACTTTGTGGCTCGCTTCGGCTGCCCGCAACACCTACATACAGACCAGGGCCGTAACGTGGACGGGAACTTGATCAACTCCATCTGTGACCTCCTACGTATTCGGAAAACCCGGACAACCCCTTACCGTCCGGCGTCAAATGGACAAGTGGAGCGTTACAATCGCACTATCCTCCAGATGGTACGCTGCTTCTTAGAGGGGAAGTCCAGGCAATGGGACCGTCACCTGCACCTCTTAGCCAGAGCACTGCGAACTGTCCCCCACAGAACAACAGGGTACAGTCCAAACATGATGATGCTCGGTAGGGAAGTCATGCAGCCGGAAGACATCGTTTTCGGGACGGCAGAGGCTAACTGCTCGGAGCCAGAACCCACATCAAGCTATGTAAGGGCCTTGCGGGGAGCACTACAGGAAGTGCACCGTATGGCCCGGGAAAGGCTCAGGACCTCTCAGGAGTTGCAAAAGCACATTTACGACCGAAAACTGAACCACACAAAATATGAGATTGGAGACCTGGTCTACAAGCGCGACACTGCCAACAAAAAAGGGGAGAGTCCAAAGCTGAAGCCCATGTGGAAAGGCCCGTACTTAGTAGAAGAAATACTTTCCCCAGTGTTGTACACCATGACAGGCTATTGCTATGTCGTGACAGGGCTATCCCACTCTGGCTCAGGAGGAGGCGCCACCGACTACTCAAATTTGGTTGCCAATCACCGTCGCCGGAGGGGGATGAGGGATACGACCTACTGGCTGCCGGACTGGATGAGCCCAACAAGGACCTTCACCTACCACCTCTGGAAGGGACCCAAGCCGAAAAAGCACAACGGGGAGAGAGAACTAAGGAAGTACCGGAGGAAAAGGAAATCATTCCCGGTACCCTGACCGTCTTGGGAACCAAGGAGTTACCGGAGGAAGTCACTCCCGGTACCCCGAGCTCAAGTAATATGGGTGTGGGGGCAGCATCCAAGGTGTTGAATAAGGCTAAGGATACAAGCATGAAAGAGAAGTCAATGGACACAACTACAGGCCAGGAGCTGAAGATGACGGAGGCAACAGGGGCTGCAACTGGAACCGAACCAGAACGTCGACCACGCAGGGGTAGACTTATACGTGTGCCCGTTCGGTTACAAAACACAGTGCGCCGTTTGCTCCGCCCACTTCGTATGCGTCGCGTGCCGGCCTTTCCGACTTCTCACTAACTCCTTATCAATGTGTAAATAAGTAGGATTAGGAACTAGGACGATAGAAGACTATATATAGGAGATAAGACTACAGATAAGGAGTTACCAATATTTCAATGCCTTCCAGACATGCTTTCGAACGTGTTCCTGCCTGCCGGAGACCACCTCCCCGCGCTGACTGCCGCAGGGAGCTCTCTGCGAATGGCCCCTCCACCTGGCCTGCCGCAGAGGGGTGTCATCTGGCTGCCCATCGACATCGCGGGGCTCCTGGGCCAAGGGGGGACCCCGGTCCCCCTGCCCCAGCTGCCTGGGAGCCAGTTGGCTCTCACTAGCTGGTACCCAAACAAACACCAGCCCCCCGTGCCAGCTAGACTGCCCATCAACGTCGCGGGGCTCATTGGCCAAGAGGCTAGCTGGTACCCAGACAACAACCAGCCCACCAACATCACGGGGCTCAGAGGCCAAGGGGAGACCCCAGTCCCCCTTCCCCAGCTGCCCGGGAACCCGTCAGCCCTCGCTAGCGGGGGCCCAGAGAACAGCCAGCCCCCCGCACCAGCCGGAGGTCTTGAAGTGACCTTTGAAGGCTTCAGACCCCGAAGGGTCCAGTGGGGGAACCAGGCAACAACCCCAGAACCAGAGAGGGCAGAAGGAGAGCGCCGCACGGTCTCGCTTGGGGACACCACCCTGCCCTCAAAGAGAGCCCGTTCGCGTGCGGTCTCGCTTAGGGACACCACACTGCCCTCAAAGAGAGCCCGTTCACCCAGTGTGGAGGCCGCCGTACCAAGGCCCCCTGGATATGGAAGGGTACCACCGCAGAAGCAAAAGCCGATACCCTCAACAAGAGCCCGTTCACCTAGTGCAGGGGCCACCAGACCAGGTCCCCCTGCAGGTGGAGGGGCGCCAGCCAAACGCGGGAAGCAAGACTGCCCCATCGGCCGACGCTGTGCCTACCAGAGTCACCTTCGTCGCCATGTGTTGCTGTCGCACCTGCCCTTCTTCATCCAGCCAGAGACAGCATGCTGGGGCTGCTACACCCAGTACGCACGAGTTGGCAACCTGAGGAAACATCTCCGGGAGTGCCCCAAAGCCAGGCCCTTCGATGACAGGGCACTGGAGCAGTACGTCCGGCTGTGTGCGGCCCTGCTTGATGAAGTCGCCAAGCAGATGGGTAAGAGGCGGAGGGACCTGTGTGACCTGGCCCTGGAGAGAGGGCTGGTGGCCAACGGCCTCACAGTGTCACCGCTCCAGGAGGCGCTGATGGACTACTACGACCGGTCCATGGACACCGCCAGTGGGGCCGCTCGGGTGATGAGTCCCCCCAGCAGCGAGGGCTGCCTCCTCCATTGGAAGCTGATGGCGTTGCTGATGTCCATTTGCGGCGACCGAGGCCAGGCCAGGATCAGGACCTGGACCCAGAGGGCGGGCCCAACCCGGAGGCCAATCCCTGCAGGGACCGACTCCCACTGTCATCTTCGGGAGTTGTGTCGGCGGCTCGGTGGGAGCCATGCCGTCGAGCAGGGGCGGGACCACCTGTCCTCCCTGACGGTGGTGAACGTTGACTGCTTCCCCAGGGACTGGGGCCGTCAAGACCTCGAGATCCCTGGGCTGCGCGTTGTCAACGCCGTGGGGCTCCATCCAACCCGGGTCCCAGGGGAGGCCAACAAGGTCAACGATGTGCTCGCTTCAGCCAAGCGAGCCATACGGAGGGGCGCCGTGGCCGTCGGAGAGGTGGGGATCGACCTCTACCACCGGGACTCCGAGGACGTGGCCCTCATGCAGCAGGCAGCACTGGCCAACCTGTCAGCCTTCGCCGCCGCCAAGGGGCTGCCCCTCGTCATCCACTCCCGGGATCGGAAGCAGAACCAGGAGGCTGGTGCAATGTGCCGGGAGGTGCTGCAGCAGTCTGTGCCCCGCTCGCAGAAGCTACAGCTGCACTGCTTCGACAGTGGGCTAGACGAGCAGCGCTGGTGGGAGGAGGCCTTCCCCCAGGCCATGTTCAGCATCTCAGGAAAACTCCTGAGGGCTGACCGTCACCCGAACTGGACCAGGTGGTGCAGGGCCTCCAGCTGGACAAGCTCCTCCTGGAGACCAACAGCCCGCACCTCTGCCCGCGAGGGGTCCGGCCCAACCAGCATGGGCCGACTTCCATTTGCCAGGTGGCAGACCGAGTGGGAGAGCTTCAGGGAATCCCACCCAGCCTCATCTTGGAGATTTCCTCGAAGAACGCCCAGAAGTTCTTCGGGCTGTAGGTCGAGCGGACCTACCCCCTGTATATAGTAGCGCTTAGAACTGTAAATACACCTGTAGTTGCTAGGCCATGGACACCTAGGGACCTGGTTCCGGCCTCCCCTGATGGAGGGGGCCCTCCTAAAAAAAATGGAACGAGGTGGAGTGTTGCCGACGGCGGAAACGCTGCTTGCTGCGCATGCGCGGCGAGCGCGTCGATTCAAAACCGAGCGACGCTCATCAGAACCCTGCTACCTACGAGACCGACTGCCCGCACGACAGCTTCAGCCTCACCAGGACAGGTTTCATTTCTACAAGAACTCCTCAGTAAGTACAGATATTTGCTTACAGTATCCCTATAATACGTCATTTAACTATTTTACATATTTTTAAACCAATGAAATACCACTTCCGTCCACACTGCTCAGATCAGTCAGTAGACACGAGCAGGGACGTCAACAACAGGACTTTCCCACCTTTAGTCTTTTACTTAGTAGACAGGGTGGCGGCAGACTCGACAACAGCACCTGTGGTGTAGAAATCGGCCGAACGGCCCAGCAGCAGCAGAACACTCAGTGAGCGATAATTGGATGATTTATAGAATATATTAAATCTTGTTACTCTCTTTCAACATAACCATGTGTCAATGCAAGAAACCTGTAGATTGTAACATGGTTCTAATTTCTGAATGATTATAAGGTACTTACATTTGACTTTTATTACATTATCTACAGTTTTCGAGACGGCTCAATTCGCGTTCACTCACGGGCAGGGCGCTGCCATCTTGGGTCACGTGACCTCACATCCTTCTCTGATTGGTCGACCCAGTTTGGTTTGAAAATCCGGAGCCTTCGTGCAGTTGTTCTGCAGGTGAGTTTTATTCAATTATTTCTCCATGATTCATGTGATCATCATAAAATCAAGTTAGATACAACTATTTGTTACAAGTGACATCCGTAACAAGGAATCAAATCAGTTTGTCACTTTGTGTTTCGAACAATCGATGATTATTGAAACTCAAGACTCCCTCACTCAGCCTCAGGACAAGAATGGGCAATGGCTGTCGAGTTTTGTAAACAAGACTCGTTATCCTCGAATAAGGATGTCACACGCAAATTGTTTTTGATGGACTATTGACAATAGGAAAAACAGGACCTAGACCTTGACATTCACAGGGGTGGACATTAACTAATGTAGCGCGCCCAGGGGGGGGGGGGGGGCCACATCTATGAGGCACCTAACCTAACTTTTTACCTCTTTAGACTTTACTATTTCCCCCTTCTTAAAAACGCTGTTGAAACGAGATTTCGTCCATGCGCCACCATGTTTTTTCGCTGGTTTCAGCCTCCAACATTCATTCCTATCAATACGCTGGTGCCCGCGCCTCGAACTCACGCTATCGCTGTACGTCACGAATAGACGCGGGTTCACCCTAACGCCCAGTTCGTCAGATTTTGGCTAACTCGGGGTCACGTGACCACTTTTTGACCAATCCGATCCATCGACACGGTGGCCTCCACCTGCGCCCTGTCGTGACGTTCAGCGATAGCGTGAGTTCGAGGCGCGGATCCCAGCGTATCCTATCAATATAAAAGTTACACCTGCCGAAATACAATCCAGCGGAAGGAACCCACGTCAAAATGAGATTAATATGTCAATTCAAAGTTGTTTCTGTAGCTAGTGTGTGATTATGTCATTAACCTTCAATACATTGTACTGACGCGGGTGGCCAGTCCATGTTTGGGCAGCATGACGTGAGCTTAGAAGCGCACGTGTAAGCCAATGTTTCACTTTGACAGTAGTGAAATGAGGGAGGAGTTAAGGTGTGACGTACCACCATATAATAATGTGTTCCGCTCTTAGCTAGCCAGAGTAGCTGCACGCACTGTGTGAGTAAACATCCTGTGAAGGTTGGACCTTTAATCTGCAGTCTAGGTTCTGGAGAGAGGCATATAGAAATTGTGTTAGAGCGCGGAGCGTTGACTGAATGTATTTGAGGGGACTCTAACCTCGGGACTGATCATGGTCAATCGAGTTCTTGTCACGGAACGACTAGACATTGGATAATAAACAACAAATCCTTTCACAACGAGTGTTCACGTCTTACATGATGAGGGAACTATAATTATGTATTGGACGACCGTAGTCGAGGAGGGAGACTGCGAATGGAGCTAGCTATTATCTATACAACGAAACATCACAAACACGCATTAACTTTAAATGGATAATTAACCTCCCTTCAACATGTATAGTAATGATATGCATTTGTAAAATAGATCACCGTGTTTGTTTCGTGTAATTTCATAGCGTTACGTCACTAGTGTCGTCTGGGCAACGGGTAGCGGCGGCAACATTACTGCAGCTTCCAGGGTGCAGCGTCGTTCTATTACTCAGCCAGTTCGATTCATATAGCCCTGTTAATTATGCCATTATGACATTCTCCGCCGGTGGAGATTCTCCGCTACATTGCTGACAAACTCCCACGTCGCTTCAGATTCCAAAGTAATGATTACATGGGAATCTGAAGCGACTAAGGAGAGTGCAAGTTGTGCGGCGAACGATGATGCTTGGAGAGTGGAGAAGGCCGCAACAGGGCTGCGTCGTCAATCTCCGACCAGAGAGCTACACACATTAAAGTGTTCTGCTTGGAGATTGTAGACGGGTGGCGCGAAATCTAATCAAGACCAACGAACTCTCTAACTGCACAAAATTGTGTCATAATTGAAAAGAATACATCACCATGCAACATTATACTAGTGTCGATCTCTGTTGATTTAAAGAGGGTTAGTCGTAATTCTCTATAGACTGGACATTTTAAAAGAAAATGCTGTTCATCTTCCACCTCATCCAGGGAACAATTTGGGCATTTCCTTTCTTCTCTTGCAATTTTGGGCCTTGAATGCCTGCCAGTCTCTATTGCTAAAGAATGTGAGCTCATTCGTAATCTGGCAACAGCTGTCAGATGTTTTAGGTTTAATAAATGTAATAGATATGTTTCCATACAGTATTCTTTCTTATAATTATATGATTGAAATGATATTAGTTTGCCTTCTTTTTTTGTGAATATTCTGGACATACAGGACTTGATATGCGAGTTATAAATTTTCTCTTTGAGATCCCCTATCCTTCTAAATCTCACAGTTGATGGAGCAATTGCGAAAACTTCTGGTGCAGAGATGTCCAATGATTCTAGTAACTTCGTAACCTCCGACCACCAGTTAATTTGACCATGATTGTGAAGCTCCAAAAGTGTATCAAAAGCATGACGGATGGGGTCATTTGTTTGAAGATAAGATATATTCTAAACCAATACTTAAGGACATTAGGGTTGGCGAAGATTTTTATTTAAAGCCTAACCTGCGCCGGAATAAACCTGAAATCTTCTAAGTCCTGTCTATAAAAACCTATGGCCTGGAAATTACCACAACTGGTACAAATACAGTTCATAGACTTAGGATTGTTATATCTTCATACTATTACCTCAACTTGTGAAGTTCTCTATTTAAAACACAACATGGTCGATGAGTTGGCGGAAGTAGAGTGCAGTGTTTATTTAGAAATGGTAACAAGTAGTCAGAAACCTTTGTCCTTGCAATGGGTACCGTAAGCGGCCAGCGGAGCGCTGCTAAGTGTAGCAATGCCAAAGTGTCGCCTATAAAGCTTTGGTTTTATACACTTTTTGCACTTTATCATGGGTTTAAGTTGTAGATATTTTCACAAGTTATTACCATCAGAAATAGATGAACTTAGTCTCATTTTGAAGCTTAAGTATTGTAGTTTTGGAATATTTGCTTTAAATTGTGACAAAACCAATATTTTTTTTCAAAAATACAAGAGAGCTTGGTGTTAAATTTGTATGAAATCATCCAGGAGTCCCCAATGGTCCACAAGTTTTTATTTTCAACCAAAAAGCCGCGGTTCAAAGCTAAAAGATACATTTTAGCTTGAATATTATCTGAAAACACCAAGATCTAAGCTTTCTGACAGTTTTTGAATGAAGTTTTTATCATTATTAGATCAAAAGTTATTGGCTTATCAATTTCAAAATAGCATGGATTTAGGGGTCCATTCTGAAAAATTACTTCAAAATTGTCCAAAAATGTCTATTTTCAATTAAAAAGCCGCGGTTCAAAGCTAAAAGATGCATTTTAGCTTGAATATTACCTGAATAGACCAAGATCTAAGCTTTCTGACAGTTTTTGAATGAAGTTTTTATCATTATTAGATCAAAAGTTATTGGCTTATCAATTTTACATAATTTCAGCGTTGTATTTCAGTATTGGCGATCTGCTGAAAATGTGGTCAATTTTCCATGATAAATTTGCTCATAACTCTTGAATGAATAATCTGATTGTGATGCAATAAAAACTCATTATCTTAGAATTGCAAGCTTTTCCAGAAAATATTGGACTGAAATTGATGGTAGTTAATCAACATTTTCGTCTGGCATTGCTACTTACTAAGTGGACATAACAAGGATGACAAGCTCAGACAGCAAAACCTAATACTATAGGCCACTCATATAAATACTAGGCAGAATAAACTAAGTGGCATAAAAACTCCTAAACTCTGATTAAAGTCAGTTTTTTTCAACAGGCTGGGCTACCTATACAAGTCAACAACCCAGCAAAATCTGTATAGAAAACTGCCAAAACAGTGGAGACAAGGCCACTATAGAGATCTATAAGGAAAAACTGAGGAGAGCTCTCTCCACAACTGATAACTCTGACTGCCAAAGCTAAAGTGAGGGAACAAGGTGATGCAAGATGGAGTCTCCCTCCAAAACTGGCACCAGCCAACCAAAAGACTCCTCACAATATGATAAGGCGGGAAACACAGAGCTTGGCTCTTATCGGCTGGGGCTGCTGGTCCCACAAGATGCAATAAATACAAAATGGCCTCTCAGGGCCCCATCTGGCCCAAAACTGCCAGTCTGGCTACGGCCAAAGACTAGTTTACAGTGTAAAACATAAACAAAGAACAAACAATGCTGCAAGGTAAGAGAAACATATACAATTAGTTTAAAACAACTGTAATACTGTAATACTAGTAGGCCTCCCCTGAGTCTGGGAAGGGCAGGAGAATGGGTACTGGTGGTCCCTGATTGTCGGGAAAACTTGCCGACTCGGCGCGCTACACTACCAACATTAGAGTTTACCATGAAATATTTTCAAAATTGCCTCCACACTTAATCCCTGAAAAGAGATAAATCTGAAAGGAACCGTAATACAGCGAATTGGCTGTTTTCCCCATAGGAATCAATGCTAAAGCCTGTCAGTCCTAACTATAATGTCCAACTATTAGGGTTTGATTACATTGGGAGTCAGTGTTCGAGACTAACGCCTGCCCGTCGGCCAATGGCCGACGATTTTGAATCAGGGCCAACTAAAAATGAGCAAATCATTGTGTAATCGGCCCGGATGGCAGACGCCTTTTCCGGCCGTCATTTACCCATTTTTTCGGCCGTCATTTTCCAATCTTTACCCATTTTTTCAGCCGTCATTTACCCATCTTTTCGGCCCTCATTTTTAATCATCGCACTGAGGCCCATCAAATTCGCACAGGGGCGAGGGGATAGAGATAGAGGTTGCTAACAGCTGACAGGAATCGTCGCACTGGCGGCCATCAAAACGACGGGACCTCCATTCCGGGACCTTGTGGGGACGGGACCTCAAGTCTTGACACCCCCTCAATTTACCTATCTTTTTGGCCATCATTTAGTCTACCCTTCTTTTCGACCACCCTTTACCCAACTTTTCGGCCGAGTGTGGACAAGTAGGAGGTGTGTCACAGTGATCTTACTTGGCTGCAGAGAGTGTGGACGGGGGCTTTGACGCCCACCTGCCCGAAAATTGGCTTGGTTGTAGGCTGTAGAATTTGACTGATTATCCTAAGGGACCAGGGAGGGAAAATTGTCTCAAAATATTGATGCAGAAGCCACATAACCATATCTGAGAAAACCATGCTATTGCTAAAAAAAAATCTGGCTAGACTGAACACACACTAAAAAAAATAAAATATTACCATCAGTGTCTGAATTCGGAAATTAAGCATATTTAATTTTTTGTGCACCCTGAGTTTTGTCCTTGCACCCACCCAACATATGTTATGGGTAAAATACCTCAAGATTGTGCACATTTCGGGTGTACCCGGTCGCAAAAATGTGTGCGAAGGGCACAGGGCGCAGCTTAATTTCGGACACTGACCATGAATATGTGCCTGAGAACAGATAATAATTTCTTATTAGATACATAATTTAAAGCTGTTGATGAAGATTTTATTCTTAGACATATAGCAATTAGTCCTCCCGATTTCTGCTTATTATTGGGGGGAGATCTCTCGATTTTAGGCCAACTCGAGTCTCTGCGATATGCATCCATTTTTTCCTGGGCCGACTGAAAACTATCAGGGCCGACAATTTTTTGACACTATTGGCCCTGATGGCCGAGAGCCGAAAATGTTAGTCTCGAACACTGGGAGTTCATATATATATTCATAAAAAGTCCATATTTTATTCCTTTTACAAGGTAAATGCCTTAGTCTGCGAGAGTTGGGTGAAAGAATACCGATCTGGAGTGAATTAAATAAATGTCCAATACGACAAATTTCACCATTTAACTTGCAGGGTTTGACCTTGGTATAGAGTTACTAGTACCAGGTACTAGTAAAAATCCTGTCTGGATAGTGAAATTTATGAGCAGCTAGCCCAGTGGACCAGTGAAAATCTTTGAAATTACAGTAAGAACTTAGTATACCGACTAGTGGAATTTTGATCCAGGCTAGTGGAAAGACAATGCCACTAGCCCGGTGGACTAGTGGACCGAACATTTAAAGAAAACCCCTGACTTGTATAATATACCACAGGTGACAGGCCTCACCAAATCAAGCGTACTGGGTGTCCTGTCCTACCCCCATAAGCCCAGGACACCCTGACAGAACCTCCAGGGTATCCTGTAGACAGTCTAGGAATCCTATCCCAATATGAAGGTTGAGGCAATTCTTTCACTCAACTCTCGGGAAGTGCATAGAGGATCTGTCAT
Organism: Lepidonotus clava; assembly: GCA_936440205.1. Lineage (NCBI taxonomy): Eukaryota > Metazoa > Annelida > Polychaeta > Phyllodocida > Polynoidae > Lepidonotus > Lepidonotus clava. Next base: position 16,345,791 of record OW387140.1, read on the forward strand.
CTTCAGTCGGGTCAAACTTGTCAAGAGCTATAAACTTTAAGGTTTATTTACCCTGAATCTGAAGAGATTAAGTTTTAATTTTTGTTGTATTCCAAATTCATATCCAGGGTTTTTGCCTTGTAAAAGGAATAAGATGTGGAATTCTTCAAGTTCTGAATATATGAACCCCTGATGTAAACAAACCCTTAAAGTTTCCAGAAATCCGACTAGACTAATAAAATTGACATAGAACAGCATATAAATGTTTGGGACATGCATTTGAGACGCTAGAAATTGTTTTAGAGACTGTTAGAAAAAAAATTAAGACTGGTCAGGTCCAAATGTGAAAGTGTTTACAAACAAAAGAACGAAAAAAATCGATCTTCCTACCCTTTTTGGGAGTCCCTAGTTATATCTATGTAGTATTGTACCTGCTGGTGGGGACTCCCTAAATCAGTCATGTCTTTAGTCATTCAATTCCAGTGTCCGAAATTAAGGGTGCACCCTGCACCCGAGGTGCATGATTTTGCTGCCGGGTGCATGATTTTTAGGGCTGTGCACCCGGTGGTGCATGGTTTTCCTAGTAAAGGCCTAATTGAAGAAAAGATGCAAGATATTGTGACGGGGTGCATACTTTTTTAGGATATGCACCCGATGTGTGCACAAAAATAATCCTTAATTTCGGACACTGAATTCTCTTAGTTCTCAATGACCAGTTACACAATCTTATGTTCATCTGTTGAAGGGCATTGTCCTACAATGGTTGTTAGAGTCGGGCAGTTTGAGAAGCCAGAAGTGGGTTACATAACTAGTACTTGAGCTAATCAACCCTCACCCCTCCACATTAGGACCTCCACCGTCACCTGCAGGTGGGCAGGTCTAGGTGGGTGGGTGCAGGGACCTAGTACTAGTAGTAGCAACCCCTTTCCTAAACCCCTCCCTGAGTTGTGAGTGACAGCAGGAGTGGTGGTGGTGATCACTACTCATATCCCATATAGCCTTCAGGTTGTAGGAAGGCCTTCAGTTTATTGAGGGACGACCATCGCTCATGCATGAGCGGAACTTTGTCGCTCTTTTGCTTCTTGTTTTCGACCTATGTTATCTGAACACAACATTTTTTCTTTTGGCCTAAGGATAATAAATTAATTTCCAACTTCGGTTCAATAGTATTTCAAACATTTATGCAAGCTCATAGATTGATGTGCCCTTGAATGATACCAGGCCAAGTAAAAAAGAGAGAGAGAGAAACCTGTGCTCTAATAACCTAAACTACCGACTAATACTAATTTGTCTGTCCTATGTTTTTAGCTTTCATCACCATGCCACGCAGGAAAACACTCCGACCCTCGTCAAAGCGAGCAAAGCCACAGGCACCCCCAGGTTCTGTAGGGGAAGACCTCACTGGGGAAACAAAGCAAGAAAAGTTAGAAGTTCTACTTAGAGACTTTGACGCAGAAGGTAATGCTCATTAACCAATATTTTCAAGAAACTGTATTATATAGTACTTCTTGACATTTCCCATGTCAAACCCTTAATTATACATAATCTTATAAATTTATTGTATTCCCCAGTACAGAGAATCAAATAATTTCGGTAACGGATAATTTGCATTATCAAAAGCAAGTGTGGGGAAATTGAGAAAAAAAACTCACACATATCCGTAACTGATAAGTAACTTAACATTTCTGATTCCATCTGTCATGACAGTTATTTTACGTCTATTGTCTAGATAATAAGGTGATGTACATGCTATTTTGCCGATCCCTTTTTCAAAATGTGTCTTTTCTAGGTTGCCCATGTCGAAACTGTTGTAACCCAGAAATCGCAGAAGCAAAGTTTTATGTGCCTAAAAACAAAAAAGACAACAACAACAAAAAAGCAGCAAAAGTCAAAATCACGTACTGAAAATGAGATATTCAACATAAAACTTTTTCAAAATGTTTTTGAGGTCAAGTATAAAATGTGGTTGTCCCCCAGGTAACCAGTCTCTTAAATTGTGTTGCCCAAGACCGTTATATGTTCGTCCCATTTACCAGTACTTGATATGATGCGTATTTGTTTATTTCAGTTGAGCTACGAGTGAAGGAGATGAGATCCTACTACGACCACTTGATATCAGAAGTTGAGAAGTTGTACCAGTTTGAGATGATGAAACTGCCGAAGGCTATCCAGTCGATGAAAATGATAGATTTCCTTGGTAAATATACTTTGCATTGAATTTGTACAGCTATCATAAAGAGTTTTATGTAATGCATTTTTCTCCCTATCCTACTATTGGAATACAATCCACCAGAGGATTTGTTTTCCAAGAGGTTGGCTACCCTGTAACCTGGATTGCACGGCAGCAGAAAGGGAGTTTTATTACATAACAAGAGAAGATTCTGTAGCCTGGTGCTGTGAACGGGACTGGTTCATTGGCGATCTTGTACCTGGGAGACCAGGGTCCATATCTTCATAACTGATTTGGCTGATCAGGGAAAATTTGATTAGGATCCCATGATCAGTGATTTTGCCTTTTACCAAAATGTATAGTGTTATTGCAAAACAGTGTCAAAGAGGAATTATTAGGTGCAAAATTTATTCATGATAGACAGAATTTCTGATTATGGGACCCTAATCAAATTTTCCCTGATCAGCCAAATCAGTTACGAAGATATGGGCCCAGCACTGCCCTTTTTTGCACGGCCGTCTATAGACCTTGTGCAGACGTAGTCACGTTATGATACTTTTTGCTGATCACCAAAATAATAATTTGTCAGTAATTGTCGGCCAGGCCAACTGGCCCACACATTAATTTCTACGGCAATTTCAAGGCTGCCACTGGCGCAGTTCCCCTTATTTTTGACTGCCCTCTCTTTTTCCCCAAGTGCACTGCTACGTTTAAGAAATTCCACAAGATAAATAGATAAAACATAAAAGATCTAGCTCGATACAACTACAGAGAACCCTTGAAATTATACTGCAGCATAAACACAAACATTAACACTTTGTTACAAAAGACTTTCCCATAAAATCGAGTGTAACCTGTTGTTATCAATAAGCATAATTAGTTAAAAGTTTACCGTTGTGCGCTATATTTACGCTCTATTTTTACAGCCTTAACGTTATATCGGGCCCTACATTTGATGAAAAACCAGTGGCAGACCTGCAGATTTAATGCTTGTGTTTGTTGGAAAATCACAAATTGAAGACCAGGATGTCAACTTGATGTTAGGTCTATTTTTACTCTGAGGGTATCCTGTGGTGGGGATTGGTGAATATTTGTATTACTCTTTCTCTTCCAGAATCTGGGGGTTCTGTGAACGCAGCGCAACTCCAACAGCAGCATCGAGAAGTCGATGAATTAATCAACTCCATCAAGAAAAGACCTTTAGCGTAAGACATGTTCACTCAGTTTAACCATTGTCTGAAATGATATTAGAATAAACACATATTCTCAGTAGTTCAGAGTGATAGATCCTGTATACATGAAGACCATTTTAAATGAAATATAAAAAAAAATCCCATCCGATGATAAAAGGCAGATCATATTGGATCGTCCAGGTAAATGATAACCCATTCTGTATCTAAACAACCATATGGCAGCCTCTAAGCATAATTCTCAATGTGACTCCAGGTAAAGCAGACTTAAAAATGGGCATAGCAAGAAAATTGATTATGGAATTTTTTTAACACTTTCATGATTTAGGACTTTAGCTCATATGAAAAAATATATAAGAAAAACCTGGTTGAATCTCCTGATTTGAGGAGCATATTGCTCTAGAGACTGATTCAACGGAATTGCCTCTTCGTATGAAAGCTGAGATTTGCTTGAACTCTAGTTCTTCGGAATTTGTGACTCTTTTTGTTTCGTTTTGTATATCATCGTTGGTCTTCAACGTGTACCATTACACATTATCTTGACTTCTTACCAAAATAACATTTGAAAGTAGACAACTATTCTAACGACATTGTGTTATTCCCAATCACAGAAATAGCAAAGCAAAACCAGTGCCATCGCAAATGGAAACTATCTGTGAAGAAAAGGAGAACCAGAAGATGGAAGCCCCCAAGACAAGACAAGTAAGTACCTCTGGTGTTTAGCAGTGTCTTTCCAAAATGTATTTTCTCTATATGGAAGCTTGATTAATGCTTATAGTTCAACTTATGTCGTTAAATAAATAATTCAGCCGACAAATCGGATTTGTTTGATTTATCGGAGATGTTTCCTAGTTTTCTTTAATGGTTTAGATTTATCGGCCATTTAATGGTATTCAGATGCTCGAAACACAGGAATTTTGTGTTTTCTTTAAAAAAAAAATAAAAAAAAAAAAAAGCTTAGTTTTAAGCACTCTTAGGCGTGGCTGTAGCATATATATGTTTACCCCTCTTAATTGCCTTGTCCTTTCCATTTGTAGAGAGCGCCAAAGACAGCATCGAGAACAACGTAAGGTTTCAAATAAACAAATTTCCTCTTCTTTTTTTAAAATTCTGGGCAAGACTTGAGTGCCATGACCTATTTTTGTAAAAAGCTAATGCCAGTTTTGCCTTATAAATACCAGACCATCTTACCTGCCAATGATTAACCTTTAGAATAAAGATAAAGCAATTTGCAAAGACAACAGTTCGATGTTGGCAGCGTCCCAAATCAATGACAGAATAGAGTATGTAATTTTTGTTAGATTTTGTTTTGAAACAATTTTTTGATTAATAATTTGTTTATTACTGATTAATTGTAAAAACTTAGTGATCCTCCCAGTTGGTCAATGGAATTTCAAACGAAATGTCCTTTTAGTTTTAAATCTTGTGCTGGTCACTTTATCTAGTTGCCTTTGTTATGCAGTGCTGCTTCTCGGAGAAGGGTAGCCGCAGCAGCTCTGACTACGCCAGCCCATACACGAGGTGCCCTCACAGGATGGGAAACTCCACTCCAGACACCAGCCTTCGACCCTAGGTAGAATTTGTTTAATGTAACTGTAGCACTCGCGAATATATTACAAGCTACCGAAGCCTGTCCCCCATATACACACATACACGCAAAATTAAGATAAATTTATTTAAAAAAAGGTGTCATGATGATACTTGTATTATTCTTAAAAAGATATTTTATAGATAGATTTAAACAAGGCTTTCCCCCGGACCTTTTTTGTCGCTGGTTCCTGGAGTAGATGTAGCTGGTGACAGAAAATGGTAACCAGAAGAGTATTTCTGTTTCCCTCAATTATACGGAACTAACGACTGCTTTTTACGATGTACTTTTTTTTTTCTATCCTAGGCTTCCACAAACGCCGGCAGTTAAAACTGGACAAGCTGGTAGGAAGTTGAAACCTGGTGAAAGCATTTTCCTGATATCCGCAAACGGCAGTCCTATCACCCTAGACACCAACCCTGTAGTCTTCGCTCCCACCAAATCAGGTGACAGGGTACAGGTGAGCATTGGTTTACGGAACACATCGTGAAGAAAAACAAGATGTATAGTTGGCAAAAGATTAATCGTTTTTATGCTTGACTGACCCTACTCTATATTCATGGACCACGAAAACCCATATTAAGCCTATCCTATACTGTATTTTAGATTTCATTACACTTGTTTATACATGGGTACTTTCCTAGTTGGTGGTACATGCAGGTAAACTAACATTATAAATCTGTAGGGAGCTCACAAATACCTTTGACATGATCATTAAAGAGTGACAATAACACTTACTTTCAAATATGACATTCAAATGTGGGAAACTGTAGACTGCCTCATTTTATGTCAATTCAGATTACCGAAGTAAATTTTATTCAAATCTAATAGGTAAGGAGAGTGAAAAAGTGCTTGTAGGTTTAAGCTTTTCCAGATGTTTTTATTCAACCCTGACTAATGTCTTTGGTCATACATATATAACAGTTCAGTACGTTTTCTGAGCGTCGCGGAGTCACTGACAGGACGTCGAGTAATAAAATTGATTTTTTTCCCCATTTCTTTTCAGTCTATTTGCGTACTTAACGGGGAAGATCCAAGGCTTCTGGACAAGAGTGGGCTGAAAATTGGATAAAACAACATTGGCAGCGTCACTGTCCTGTGCTCTCTTAGCACATTGCGGATTGTAGACTCAGATGAACAATGCAGCAGTTTAAAGGTCGTCCGCCCGGAGTTTTACTGACAAATAATTAATCATCACTAAGTGTTATGACTTAGCGTATAGTAAAACCGTGAACATGAACATTGTATATATTTATGTGAACGCCGTAATTGAAAGTACACTTAGCTTTGCTTTGATTCCCAGTTTGTCGATCGCTGTGCGTCGTTCAAGGGACTGGACTGTTGATACATCTTCAGGTTTAAAATATGTTATGACTAAAATCCTGTAGTTTTTTTCCTGTTTTTTATCCCCTCTCTGTATTCATATTGCACTAAATCAATTTGTCAGCTTTCTTTATATATTTGATAGTCCACGGATCATGCTGTTCATTTATTTGTGTAACAACATACAAAATGTCTCTTATGTGGTTTTGAAACCATGCACCTTATCCAAGTTCGGTGTTTGGTTGGGACTGCTACGGCTACCCTGTGTTCCATCATTCCATACCATTAAAATCCTGGTTATGACTGATGTAGCTTAACAAGAACTAAACTCTACTTTCATGGTACATGATTTACGGTATCAAGAGGGACACCTTTTCACTATGCCTCAAAACTTTCGGTAGTTGTATTCCTGAGCCATGATAGATATTTCTAGTACAATCTGCCTCCAAGGTCTCACACAAACATGCTAATTCAGGATTCTTACTAGTCTACTTTAATTTTTTTTGGCATGTGGCCCTAATCCGGTTTGCTAGAGAGTACATATGTGAGAGTATACCAATTCTAAGGATATTAGATAGGTCGTTCTGCGGTTGTTAGGCTTACATACGCCGACGTTAGCCTAAAGATGCGACGGCCGGCGACGTGTTTTGCCCTTTCAGAACGTAATAACGCAACGTTATTGGTCACGTCGCGAATTTGGTGGGGCGTTAGGGGGGTTACAACGCATCAAAATACATCCGTCTTACGAACGAGAACGTCCCTTTAAGTTTAAGAAAATGAAAATCTCGAAATATCCTTCATATCTTTCCAGATTTGCATCTCTCTATATTCTTGATTTTGTTGTAAGCAATTTATGTGCAGAATCATTGCCAGCGCTCTATTCCTAAAGGTTATTTTCTGTCTAGGAAAAAAAGATCTGTGTACGGTCCCACTGAGTTTGAATTCAACCTGCACAAAACTATACTTTCTTAGGTATATAAAGATTTTCTTTAGCTATCCTAAGATAATTCAGTGGTAATAGATGATGTTGGCAACCGACCATTCAAATCTTTGACCACGCATTGCTGCTGCTTCTGAGAAATATACTGAACCGAAATAATCGAGTAAGGGACTAGGCATTGATAGGAAATCACCCTATCTTATACCGGGTACCTTGGACTGTAGTAGGCGACGTAAATTGGTCCCCAGCTGTCGCGTGAAATTCCGCCCCACGATTGAAAATTATGATTGGGTTAGTTCAAAAACTGGTTTGTGCCAGTTGTAATTTTATTTAGTATTCTAATCAATGCAATTTGGTAGGCACGCAGGGTAACGTGAACATTGACATTGATGCAGTAATGTTGTTTTCCTACCTGAAGTTACAATGTATTCCTAATCCTGTTTTTCCGAGGATTTCAAAAACATACTATTCTAACTGAATATTCTTCACATAAATATATTCCTTAACATGAATATATTCCTTAGCATACATTCCCTTCACATAAACATGACATACACTCTATGTTAATCCATAAGACAATGTGAAAAAGGTTTCCATCCCAGTTGATTGAGGAAATCTATTTCTACACTATGCCAGGTCTCATTCCACACTATAAACACTCCATGCTAAAACTCCGAAGACAGGTGAAAGGTGCTTGAGGCATAAGGCACCTTTAAATGACAACAAAACAGATGTCAGTGTCTCGACGCGAGCGTGTCTTTTTTTAATTTTTTTTATGTCCACTGGCAGCAAACGTGCGCATTATATCCCAATGTTGCGTGGTTAAGAATTGCATATTTTTGTACAAAAAAAAGTGTTATAAATAAGAAAGGATAGATGGAAGTCCTGCTATTAATGAAATGTGTGTGGTCCTCGAAATATGATATTACAGTACATTTTGCTGTGGTATATATTAGTTTCACTGACGGCTACTGAAAATTAACATTTCTTTGTATTGTAAATAAAAGATAACAAACTGATAATGACTTGTCTTTCGGTTTCAATGTAAAGCATGTGTTTGCTGAGGCGCTAACCTTAATAGTTAATTGCATTTTTCCATTTTGTTTTTTCTCTATTTTCTAATTCAATAGTAATTCAACAATCTGAAAAAGGCTGGCTATTGGCCTGACTCCACTTTATTATGATTTAAAGAATTAAAGAAAAATGAAGAAATTCGAACTTTTCCGAAATAATTTGTTGGTTACAACGTCCAATTACACATAGTAACCCGCTTATACCAGAGTTTGGATTGTCCTATGCAGTTCTGTCCCGGTCTTCAGCTTTACCAAGTGGCGCCACCTGGCCACAGCCCGTGAGTTACAGGTTGCATCGGGTATCTGCAACGCATGTTGCGCTTTGCTGAAATCATCCGGTACGAGCAAGGTTGTTACTGTTAGAGTTATGTTTCGGGTGATATAATTCGTAGAAGAGAATATACTGAGCAAGGAACATTTTTAATTATGGCAGGAATAATCTCCCGATTGGTAAGTGTTAAACTCAGACACCTACGTTATCTAGAACTATGTAGATCTTTGAAAAGAAAAGAAATTGAAAACTAGATCTAGATCTGGCTTTCAAGTTTCTTGTTTTCTGCTTCAAGTTCATGTGAAAGTCTGTTCCGCTTTTTATATTGCTTGATACTCTTATGAAACAGTGCCTGTTTAATACGATCGTATGGGTAACATAATTAAATTGTACGCCTATTTCAAAGGAGTCTGTCAAATTTGCCGTTAAGAGGTGTTCAATGTCTGTCGTATTTTTGGCACCTGTAATTTGGGCAGATTTTGTAGCACAAAAAACAGTAGTAGGCTACTGCAGTACAGGGTACTGGGTTTCACAAACCAGTACTCGGCAGTACTGGGGTTTCACAAACCAGTACTCGGCAGTACTGGGGTTTCACAAACCGAAACCACATTGAGGTCTTCCATAACCAGGTCTACAAGCAAATCTTCTACACTTAAACAGAACCACAGCAAATTGTATTGTTATAGGGGAGCTTGGAAGGTACACAATGGAACACTTTGTAAAACCGAGAATGTTAAATTATTGGGCCAACCTCATAAATGGGAAACACAGGGATCTCCCTAGGCCTGTGGGATGCGGGATTCCCGCATTTTGAGTTTAATTCCCGCATTAGGTGGCTCTGGAGGGGGCCATTCCCTCATTAAAATCCCCAGAAACTAAAAAAAAAGCATTAAAAAGCCCACGATTTGTTCAGAGATGGCCCTCTACGCCAAATCCCAATGGGGATTTTGATACTCAAGATTTATTTCTAGGAAGATCCCTGGAATCATAGCAAAATCTCCTTCACACTCTTTAGGCTACTCAGAAACCTATACGGAATATGCGGGTCTCAAAACGGAGCATCGCGCGGCTAAATTTCGCGGAAATCATCGACTCTGGCCACTGCCAAACCTATAGACTATTCAAAACACAACTGACTTCGAGCCCTACCTGACACTCCTACATAAGAAACGAGCTATAGCATTGTCCAGGTTTCGAGCAGGGAACCATAAACTCCCCATCACTAAGGGGCGATTCCATGGGGTCAGCAGAGAAGATCGCCCGTGTACACTCTGTTAGAAGAACAAAATTGGTATAATGCATAATAATAGTTCTGTATTATGAAAGACATAACACTCGCATGAAAGGATGTTCTTTATTCAATCCAGTGTGTGTACTCATGACAGGATCTCTCGATGACAATGAGCAGTCCAAAGGATTGGATCCACTGAGCCAACGCTCCAGCCAACTTATTCAGTCTATCAGCTTCAATTCCAACTCCAGGAACAAGCTTCTAGTACCAACCTTTCCAGGATGTACAACCAACAACAGTTACAGCTCTCTGGCTTTAGTGCTGCGCATACCGCGTCTTATATATGGATGTAATAGCATACGTCACCTGACTCCTCCTTCTTGCTCTTCACCTTTGACAAAGAGGAGTTACTTTAGCCAGTGTCAGAAATTAAGCCTATATCTTGTGCACCCGCCGGGTGCACAGTTATTCAAACTGTGCACCCGAAATTTGGTTGTTGCACCCTCCTAATATGTGCCTATTGTATACCGCTGACGGGAGTTTGTCCCTGGGCGCGGCCATATTGGAAAAGGGATGGTCCTGATAGGCCAAAAAGTTCCGCTTGACCCCCGAGAACTAGTTGCGCCAAAGAACCACGCATGCGCAAACCTTAACTCCCAACTGCGGTATAAACTATTAATAAGTGTGCACATGACGGGTGCAAACATTAAAAAATGGCACACCCAGCCGTGAAAATCATGTGCGCAAGGCACGCCTTAAGGATAGACAACACCTCAGAGTGGCTTCATTTGCGACAATTAGCATTGTGTAGTAACCAGGAAAGCTACAACAACATACTAAACATCAAATGAAAGAGCTTATTTTTCTCTATTTTTTACAATATAATTTTGTTGTCAACCTGTTAAAATTCAAGGAATTATCTGTGAAAAACTATTTTTTTTACTTTTATCTTTTGAACACGGATATCTCGGTAACTACTCCATAGATTGTAATGAATTTTTTTGTGGATGTCAATGATGATCCTTTGGAGGGAAGCGTGTCTCTTTTTTTGTATTTAGGGCCTAGTTTTCATTTTATGACAAAAAACGGGAAGTTTTTTATTATTTTTTTCAACATTATTTTCTACATTTCATAAAACAAAATATAAGACCTAAATCAAAATTCTGAGACACGCTTCCCTGCATCCAAATGTTATTTATATGTACAGCAAATTTCATGTATTTATATTCAGTAGTTACCGAGATATCCTTGTTCAAAAAATAAAAGTGAAAAATGCATTTTTTCACTTTCTGGTCCACCTACAAAGATGCAGTTCTTCACTTTCTAATATAATTTATACCAATAGATAGAGTTCTGCATTGGCTTTTAGGATACTTATGATATATAATAATGCCATGAATAGTATAAAATTAATTTAAAAACAAAGGGAGTGCTGCACATTGGCCGCTGAGAGGTGTTGTCTATCCTTAATTCCGACACTGTTAGCCCTGTCTCTTACTGTAAACACTAGAATGGGTAAACTTGAGTACGGACTGACCATCCGCATCAGTACAATACTGTCACACCAGTGTTAACTCTGTCCTTTCTTCCAACAGCTGACGTTTGGAGTTGGCGTCTATGTGGGGATCTTCATAGACCAGCGCTATGAGGTAAGTAGTCACTTCCCATTAACACGGTATTACTCAACATCGGTAGAACTAGAATTGATTTGATAAATAGGCTTCATTCGCTGAGCTTCTAAAACGGCTGATTATTGCTCTGCAACCGCTCCAGTCGATTCTGCCCTCAGACTTCTGACTTAAGGATAGACAACACCTCTCAGCGCCGAATTCGTGGGATTTACTTTAAATATGCATATGTCATTCTATGCCTGTGGCTTGATTATGTGTTTTATATCATACACTAGCAGGTTAATAACCCTATCTGCCCATATAAAAATTATTAACATGTGTTGATAAATGCCTATGTAATTGTGCGAGATTTTCAAAAAACGCATTTTAAACTTTTATTTTTTGAACAAGGATATCTTGCTTAATATTGCGTGTAAAGACTTGAAATTTTTAGTATATGTAGAAAACATTCATTCAGAGGGAAGCGTGTCTCAGATTTTTTATTTAGGGCTTACTCTTTGATTTATAAAATGTAGAAAATAAACTTTGAAAAAGGCACAAAAAGTTTCCCGTTTTTTAACATAAAATAAAAACCAAGACCTAATTCAAAATTTTGAGACACGCTTCCCTGCATACAAACGTTATTGACTCTCTCCCAGATTTTCATAACTATCCATCAAGTGATAGCTGAGGTATCCATGTTCAAAAAAAAAAAAAAAAAATATCAGTTTTTCATCTATAATTTCTTTAATTCTCAAGTGAGAACAAAATACTTTATATCAAAGGATAGAGAAAAATGTACTCTTTCATTTGATACAATCTATATTGTTGTAGCATTACTAGATAGTGCGCAGTACATATTACCGTGAATGGCAGTCTGAGAGGTGTTGTCTAACCTTAATGTGTCTGTTTTCACCATTATAAAAAAATCGCAGCATTTATGGTACTCTCATCAAAGTGAAATTTATTCGTTTCTTTTCACAGTAGGAAGGGGATATTTTACATGGCCCTAAAGATCTTGTATACTTTTCAGTACTCCAACCCTCCTCGTCTCCGATTAGTTCTATTGTTACTTTTCAAACTTCTAGTAGACCATTTTTGCTTTTGTTATATGTTCTAAGTATTAATCCTTTTCTTAGACACCGCGTGTAGACGACCCACAGAAGCTGATGGATAAGGTGTCCGACTGGATAGAGCAGTACAAGCGGGAGAAACCCAAGGGCGACTGATGCACTCATGATATTTAATCACTGTGATGAATGAATGGAAAGGCACCAGATGTTTAACCGAGATGTTGACCTTCTGTGTTGTCTATAAACGTGAAAAATGTGATTAAAATCATACTGATTATGTAAAATAATATTTCGGAATGTGCTTAGGTCTGTGTTATTTTACGTGAGCTTTAAGCTGGCGGTGTTTCCTTCATCTATAAGAACTATTGGTGGGATGAGTTTGAGATGGATAGTGTGCATAAGAACTGAACGCTAATTGAGTTATGAAAGACAACTGTGTGTACACAGTACAAATACTTGCCTTTTGAGAAAGATAAAATTATGTATTTATTGCTGTAAATATATTGATGTACGAGACAAAAAAAGATACTATGAAATAAAGGAGGATGAGTGCTAAACTGTTTATATATTAAAAGGTATATTATTATCATTGATGCCAGACATCGTTACAGAAATTTGATAACTGTTATCAAGGGAAGATAAATAGTCTATGAAAAATGAGTTAAGGTTATTTTGACAAAAACAGAAAACACTGAAATGTGAAAAAAAAAATACATGCGTTCGTCGTTTCTCAAAGTTAAAAACGTGTCCATTGTTTGTTGGTCTGCCTTTGTAGACCCACACGAATCATGACCTGTAAGGAAATTGTAATCACGAAACAGCAATATTTATGACAGGTGAAGTTGAGAAACTTAAAACATGTCCTTTGTAATAACAAAAACAACAACGAAGCAAGTCAATACTTTTGTCACCTTCCCTTCATAGATCTCAGTAAAACCTGCACGATAAATTGATGCATTCCCCTTCTCTAGATGTGACATGTAAGATTCCTCAAATATAGGCCGCAGAAATTTGCATTTTGTACCTATGGTAGGATATACTAAGATGTCAGAATAATTTGTGCAGTGGATTGTTAATTCAACTATAAAGTAACAGGAAAGAACGGGGAACTATCAAAGATAAAAGCATGTGAGAAAAATACACAAGAATGATCGTCTTACTTGGTTGCCTGAATAAACCATTTTAATGTTAGATCACACGGTCATGTTTTTCATCTCATTGTTCATTTTCCATTTTAAACACATTTTAGACGTTTTTTTTTAACCTTCTCAAACTTCAATAATGAAAACTTTTCTACGAAGAATCGTACTACAAATGGGACAAATATTGGGCTTAAAAAAACTTCTCATAATTTTGATAAACTGGCTTCCTAATAATCTATATATAAGCATATTGAGTTTGAAGGCTCAGTTCCTTATATAACATTTCGTATAAACTGCATGTTATGACATATCAAAGTAAAGACACTTTTCCTTGAAGTGAGTTAAATGTATATGGACACCCGTGTATACCCGTTAGTCTCGGGGATTGAAAACAATATTGAACAATATACGGCATGTGGAGACTTCAAATTCTATATTACTATCATTCGTATATTTATTCGTTTTTTAAAATGAATTCTAGAAACGTTAATTGTAAAGTAACAATGGCAAGGGAGATATCTGTCGCCTAAATTAAACACGAATGATATAAAGAACATTAATACTTTCATATGAAATAATACTGTAATTATCAGAGTTTGGATCTTGCCATGCCTACTGTTGTATATTCTGGGTGATGTAAGTGTAACGAGAATCGTTTTAGGACAATTTTAGGACTGATGTTCTACAAATTAAAATATTGGAACCATTGTTACATTAACCGCGAAACTAATTAATCCTGTTTTACCTGCCCGTACTTTTGTACTAAGAAACTACTTGAATGTCAAAGTAACACGGCTATCTATTTTTCAGAAAACGTCTGTTATATGACCTTATGTTTCTAAAGCCCGTATTCCACGTAATGAAAGAAAGCGCCACCGATATTGACTATTTCAATTGTTATGCTCATAGAACACTTTTGCATTATTGGCGCTGACAGTGTTCCAAGAGTGAAAAATTGGTAATGGTTATATAATCGGCATGGAAAATTTACCAAAATGTTGGTAAATTTCATTGGCACTGGCGAAAGTATTTCGGTGGCAAATCGTTAGTTCACTTTCGGTATGTGGAATACGGGATTGCATCTAATTACTTTATAGTTACACAGACAAATTTTAATGTCATTAATTTTGTAAGTGTCTCTATGGGTGACTTCATTTCAATATTATCATATAGGACTTTACATGTTCACCACAGCCTTCACACGATACAACTATCCTTAATCTGATAGGTTCTTGCAGGGCAAACACCAGGAAGGCTCAAGATGTTTTAATCTTTTGGCCGAAGTAATGGTCACACAGCAAAAGTGGACAGTCCTTGAAGTCCACCTTGTAGTCGTAATACAAAGTAAGTGCTTGGGGGTTGTCCTGTGTGCCCCCAGAGAAGCCACATTCCTCTAGAGTCCTATGTGGCAGCAGCATGTACTTGACCTCTCGAGACTTGTCAGTGAAGACGACTATCTGTGAGGTAACGATCTCGGTGCGGTCGACCACCAGCTGGCTCAGCCCGGCCACGGTCAGGTGAGAGTGGACGAGCTCCGTCAGGTGGGCCGGGTGACTTTTGAAGGAGTCAAAGGTGACAAGGTTCAGTGTCACCTGGATGAATCTGTTTAAATAGAAAAGTTTAATCCAATATTTATATCAACGTAATGAAATACCATATGCTTAATAGATATAAGTTTATAAAAAGCGTAATTATGATTCACTGTACAAAGCACTATTGACTCAACTGATGAAAGGGAATGGTATGTAAATAATAAAATTGTAACTTGCAGTAGATAGTAAGAGTAGCTGTCCAAGTGAACAACTTCCAGCAGGCCAGTTTACCTCGGAAGGAATGAAGGACTTACTGTCCCACCAAGTTAGTTAACGTCAGGAAGGATTGCTAGTAGGAATTGCTAACCAACTATGCAACCAACCTTATCTAGCATTACCTAGGGAAGGGATGGTGGTAGGACTCGACGTCTCTCAAGGCTAGTTTACCTGGCTTTACATGGGGAAGTATTAGGATTAAGAATCACCGTTCCAGCGAGGTACTTTACCTGGGAAAGGGTTGGTAGTAGGGCTCGCCATCCCAGCGGGCAAGTTTACAGCAGGGGCACCTCTTTAACGTCCTGTCTGTCAGGATGATGCTTGGCCTTATGTCTTGTGTAGTATAGGCCTCCTCTTGTTCTCTGTTCAAAAAAACAACGTTTCATTCTTTGGGTTTCATCCTTGGAGATGAGATGTCTGCAAAAACATCACTAAGTAAAGTAGGCCAACTAAATTACATCTAAATATCGAATGCCACATTGATTCACTTACAACAGACGAGTGGAAAGTTCCACTTCTCTGAACGAAGTAAGTGTAATTTCAAACCTTTTTTTGTTATCAAAAGTACATACATGCAGAGAGACTCCATGTTGGGAAAACAGAGTTTCTGCGTAAGGCACTTTAAGTAGTTCACACTCAAAATATGTGAAACTTAATCTGTGCGTGTAAACCTGTAAGCAAGCTCTTCGTTAAAAGAATTAATACACTTGTACAGCAATATGAGCGGTATCGTTAGGAGCATTAAAACAACTTTAAAAGGAGAAATGGTTTACATGAGTGGGATATATCTCAAAATTAATACTTGAATCCTGTGCATGGACGTGAGTTTGATACTAACATTATACTCCATTATTACCACACCTCCAAGTTACCTTGCAAAAGCCATTCCCTTTGAAAAATCCAGATAGTCGATTTCTTCATTATCGTATTTGTCGAACGTTTGGCAAAAAAGATGCAATTCAACAGCATTGCATGGAATCTGGAGATCCTTTAAACCTGCAATAAGAGCAAAGACAATTGGTTAATGTGTCAATCACAAAATAAAGATACAAGTTCACGTTGGAATATATATATATCACAAGCGCAATCAACGTGAGAAATCCGTGGATGATTGAAAAAAATCACAAGTAAAACCTTAAAATAAGTCGTTTATTTAGATTCCGCGATTCAAGTAATCATCAGAATCTACGAGAGGGGTATTGATTTATTGGCAAAGAATATACACAAAGACTCAAAATTCTTGAATAACCTTCGACCAGCGAGACCTTCACCCCTCCCCTCATGTTGTGATTAATCAACGATGGTGGCCCAAATCTCATGTATTACAAAGATTATAGGATCCGACATCGCTAAAAACATGGAAAATGCCAAGTGTAAGATAGTAGAAGAAAACTTAGGTTTTCTCCTCGGATAAGAGACAAATCAGCCGAACAAGTTCTGGAAGAGTGAGAGCCTATACTAGCATAATTTCCTTTTACATGCCCAGGGGCGGATACGAAAGGGGGTCCAGGGCGTCTTACCACCCTCCTTTTGGTGGACTGCTGAACTAGGGAAAAGAGGGAAAATGTTGCATGCGTGTGTGCAAATATATGCATCTTTAGTACTTGGCATATATGCTGACCCCCTCCTTTTGGAAATCCGCCTCTGATGTCCATGGTATTTGAACAAAAATAGTGGGGGTAGGGGGACTTACTAGCCCTTTTCTTCTGGAAATGAATATTATGAAAAAATGGTTGAGCTCTGTGATTTGTTAATCTGTTAATGACCAGTAACATTTGTGATCAAGATTCTTTAATGATCACTAACAGTTATTGTAACATGCCTCTTAGATGAAAATCAAATTCTTTTGATATATTACCCGGTTTGATTTCTTCAAACGTTAATACTCCCTCTCCGTCCACGTCAAACTTGCGGAACAAGTCAATGGCAAGCTTGGAGTGATTTTTAAGCCATATATCCATTCGATTTACGAAGTCCGTGAACTTTTGCCCCGATTTACGTAGTTCATCAGCCTCCTTCTCCACTTTTGCCTAAAACGGATCGTACATGTGTATGAATTGATACATATTCAAAGTCTATGGTAGTTTTGAGGGAATCTGCTGGGGTGTAAATTATACCAGATACCGTTGGGTTCCCTTGTCCCGATTAGCAGACCACTTACATGACGTACTCGCGGAATAATATTTGTCTTTTTTATTGAATCATAACTATTACACATTACATGTGCTCTTCAAACAGCAATAATATGATGACGTTGTAATGAGTATCGAAAGTACACTGTAGATGTGTAACTATAAATCACAGCATCACACTCTTATTTACTTTACACATAAAACTACATGGTATGCGCAATGTAAATCACAGCATCACTCTATTTACTTTACAAATAAAACTACATGGTATGCGAAATGTAGACACACAAAGCGCGAGACTAGGTAGGTGAAGGAATTAAAGGACAGGAGCATATAGGCAAAATGCTATTGGTTTAAAGCGTCACAGCCTTACTTTGGCCTTCTCTGTGCTGGACATCTTGGTTTTCTTCTTCTTTTTCTTTTTTTCTGGGGCGGTGGGAGCTTGGTTACCCCCGACCATGGTGAGGGGGTCCACAGGCATGGCGGCCACGTCGGACATGGCCGAACCCCTGCAGAGCAGTACATTGTGAAAATGTGTTTTCACATGACATAACTATATTGGCATAGCTGAAGATTACAGGATCCAATATAATGCAAACCTTAACTAATGTTACATCGGAATCATTCGTTAGTTAATGCACTAAATATAATTAGTGCGCGTGTATGTTAATTAGTACAGTACATATGTAGTTCAATTACTTCGGTAAAAAAATGTTGTGGTGGTTACACGGTAAAATCAGAATAAGTAGAGATGTTCCTTAGACTCGCAAATTGTGATAGTCGGTGTTAAAAACCTGAAGAAAGTGTGAGGTCATAAGGTATGAAATGAAATCTCAATTCAACCTGGTGGCTGTTCCCGCCCCCAATGCAGTGGTTGGCCTCTCATACTGAGTGTGAGTGAGCACCAGTTTGGACGCGGAGCTGGACAAAACATCGATGGCCGTCTGTCCCGAGCCAGTCCGTCTTTTCTTTGTCTTAGGCATTGTTGATGATCGAGTCAGTTAGAGGCAGATGCTTGGTTCTTGGTTAGTGCAATGCATTATTACAAGTCCTGGAGAGAAACCCACATCAGAGAAAAAATAGTATTAAGGAAAGCATCAGTTGCAGTTAGTTTCTATCAGTAGGTTTTTAATGGTAAATAGTTTTATTTCAAAGACATAATAAGTATGGTCAAAGATCTAAGTAACGTTCAAGTGCGTGTTAAATTAAAAGTTAGCAATTGACAAAGAAAGGTTATCAGAATAGGGATGCACATTTTTAGAGATACCACTCCCAACTAGTGAAAAAGTAAGAAACACTTTTCCTACTTTTTTTCTAGAAGAAACCAGGAGAGAGATTATATTTAGTAATACAGTCCTGACATTATGTGTGCACTTAACCTAGCGGGAATAGGACGTTGACTGAACATTGAGACAACATTGAAGCTAGGTTGTTTAGTTGTGCTAGGTTGCAACCTAAATAAAACGTTGAAACAATATTGAAGATATATCACTGTTGTTTCTCAACGCCATTTTCATTGTTGAATATATATGTAGGAACAACGTTCATTGGTTGGATCAATGTCATTTCAATTTATAAATTCAACCAAAAAACTAGTCATTTTGCCCGCTAGGATATTACTTTCTATAACTGACAACAGAGTCTACTTTTATTCTTAGATATCTACATGGAAACATTGTAGGAAAAATAGTTTGTGCAATCTAGAGTAATGAAAAAGTAGGAAATTCAAACAAATAGGAAAGATGGCATGTTTGGCTCACTGAGAGCTCAAGTTATAATGACAATCAACGTGTTCTCTGTGTGGGCCTATTCAACACCCCCTAGGATCGACATTGGAGTTTCCATAGAACTGTACGTAGCTACAGTTCTATGGGGTTTCCTATACTCGGCTTGGGGATTAGCGGCGGCAGGGCACTGCTTGAGCAATAGATCTAAATAGATTTAGAATAGATCTAGAGTCAGTAGAGCTAAAAAAAATTCTTGATCTATGTGACATGATAACCAGTAAATCAGAGGGTAACTAATAACTTTATAATTTATTAATTCATCAGAAAAGCACTAGATCAAGATCTAACATTGCATAGTTGCCTGTTCCTCAACTGTGACTGTGGTAGCCCGACATATACCAATAATTATAGGCCTATCTTGAGATATCAAATGGGGCCTATCAAAATTATTGATTAAAATGTCTTGATCAGAAATTGGAAGTAGATTAGATCTACATAAAAAGAAATGATATTCACAGAGGCAGGTGTTCTTTCATGTGCATGGTCCCATAGACAGGGCCATAGTCATAGACAGCTGGTGACTCAAGGCCTTTGATAACCCTGTCGCTGGCACAGGAGGAACATGCAGAGCCTGCCAGAGGGATGAAACAGCCAGCCTAGCCCAGGCCAGGATTGAACCTCATTTGCCTGCATGCAAGACTCGATTGCTGACCATTTTACCACCCTGAATGCCCTCAAAAAAATAAAAGCCCGATATATAGATCTAGATCTTGATATCAAATTTATTTATTAAAATGCCCCCCCCCCCCCCCGCCACACTGAAAATATGGCCCGTTTTTAGACAGGTGCTACCTACCACCCACCCCCTTGTGTGTGACATCATTTATGGATGGCCCCTTGAATTACCGGTATATTTTACAGGTTTTTGTATTTCATGCATACTATAGATCTATAATATCTAGACTACCACTACTTGTATCATATTAAAGCTCTATGAATTAGCTGGCATGAATTCTATGGAGATGCGTCAAAAGTCGGACGGTAATCAAAAGTTGCACACTTTTACTAGATCTATAAGAAATATGAAAAAATATTTTTTTTTTTATTATTTCACTCCGGAAATTGATTATCAATGTATTTTGTGATTATGTTGTAGACCTCTAATCTTAAAAGCTTAAGATTTTGATTTTAGAAGTATTCATTATACTTTGCAGATGATATCCTTTATTTTTTTGTGTAGATCTAAAATACCTATTTTTTCATTGTTTCACATTTTCAATTCGTTTCATCTTGGAAAAAAATAGGTAGTCTATGGTATTCCTTAAACCTTTGGTTAAAAGATATGCCACATTGAAACTGAACCTATTATGCATTAACATAATTTCCCCATACTTGTTCTAAGTCCTATAGAATTAGATAGTCTAATAAGAATAACAAAAATTATCATTTTTCAAAAAAATGCTTTTGATTAGATAAAAATATTAAAAGAAGACTAATTAGATCTAGATCTATGTGTCTGACTTTTGACATAAAAAGCAGGTGTTTGGAACATTCAAATGGCGCTTTTCTAGAAAAATAATCAAGAAAATTCTTTTTTCTGTATTGTAGATCTACCTGAGAATTTTTCCCAATATCTCAATACAAAAAAACTGACAAATTTTTAAAATTTAAATCTACAATGACTCTAAGTCTACCCAAAAGCGTCTGACTTTTGACGTTTCTCCCATACTCTGTAGATAGATTCTAGCCCTCAACTAGATCTACTGTCCATCATAGATCTACTGCGAAAATGAAAGTTGTATGGATAAAAGGCAAAGTATTTTTAGATCTAGACTGGAGTCTAGTCTCTAAGAACATCAACAGAAAAAAGAACTTTTTTTTCTCTTTTTTTAAAGAGTCCAATTTCGTTTTAGAAAATGTTGTGTGCCATTTTGTTCTCGGGCTATCCATCACTTTTTCTAATAAGTTCCTTTTGAAGAAGAAGAAAAAATCAT
Organism: Lepidonotus clava; assembly: GCA_936440205.1. Lineage (NCBI taxonomy): Eukaryota > Metazoa > Annelida > Polychaeta > Phyllodocida > Polynoidae > Lepidonotus > Lepidonotus clava. The sequence goes on from OW387140.1 coordinate 16,367,042, forward strand.
GTGCAGACTAGATCTACCAGTAGACTATCTGGTTGACCAGCATCTTTTTCTGGTTGTCCCAGGCATCAGTGCCAGAGACAGAGTGACAGTAGAGTGGCTTCTACAATCATGAATCATCCCTGACCAGACCTTGAGAATACTGTTACTATCGACAATAAGGCAGTCGCATGAACTTACACTGATCCTCTTTTCTGTCTAGAAGGCATTTTATTTCCTTTAGTCGATCTCTCACCGTTCTGGGATTGTTTACATCGGCGACGATGGTTGCCCTGATGCTGGCGCCCTCTACTTCCTGAGTAAAATAGGTCTCACGACACATATTATCCTTCACCGGATAACATTCTTCCAACACTTCTTCACTGCAGTACGCCCGGAATTAGGGTACCGCAACTCTTTAAGACTTCGATGTTGACCCTATGACAAGGAGACCCTATTCCAAGAAATAAAAGAAAGACCGTCTAATTTTCAATGTCTAGATCTAGTCTACCTGAATTTCTACTTGAAATAACAAAAACAAAAAAAAAGTAAAATTATAGTGACATGATATAATTCAAAAAATGAAATTGGGAAACATGTTTTTCACCTTCTTTGGTAGGTAGATCAAGATGAAGGGGGGGGGGGGGGGGGTTATTGACCTTGTAAAACAAATAGAAGACGATCATTAATAAACTACTTTCTAATTCAAATTCCCAATGCCCACTGCCAGAGACAAAATTTTAACATTGAGATCTCTATAGGGTCTAGAGTATAGAGTACAGACATTTTCTAAAAAGGGGGAGCCTCAGCATGGGAGCTTGACTTTTAAACTGAAAAGAAAAAAATTATCGATATTTGGTCAAAAAACAAATAAATACATAAAAGTAAAAAAATAAAAAGATAAAGAAAAGGAGGGGGTTGGGGAGGATATCGAGCCACTACACACTACTATTAAATTGTTTTTCTCAAACAGAAAATCTTTCCCTCTTTCTTTGACATAAATCAAATTTACCATGCATGTAGCAGATCTAAACGTTCTAAGCTTTATGAGGCAGAGCTGCCCCCTGGGAGCTGCCACTCTTCAAACATAAAAAATACGGAAAAACATTTCCGTATTTTATGAAGATAACATCTAAGGTAGCCTACTTTTTTGTTAACTGAAATTAAATATAAAAGAACAATTTTCTTCTAATATAGATCTATAGGGACTTTTTAAAATTGTTGTTTAAAACACAAAATACGGAAATCCGTTGTGTCATGAACTCTAGTGGGAAAGAAGTTCCATTTTCCTCCATAAATAGAAAAGATCTATAAGACCAAATGAAAATTGATCTTAATCAGTAATATGACACATGATTCACTTCAAATTAATGACGCAGATCTAGATATTCATGAAATGGTATGTGACATGATACTGATAGTCTATTTCGTAAAAACAGCATCCGACATGGGAAGTTCTTATATTTCACACGAGAAACAAACCTCTCTCCCCTCTTCCAGACTCCATTATCTTTACTGGTAAAATCATAATCCATAAATCAGGTCGATTTTTTTTGGGAGGGGGGGGGGGGGGTGTTGTCAAGGTTGTCTACGTCTACATCTTTCGAGAAGATGATTGACGTGTAATCTTCAATTCCTGAACCGTCTTACACATATCAACAGAAGTACAACTATATTTGTTTCCTCTGAGTAGTACATAGATCTACTTACAACTCCCAACAACAGACAGTAAAGTCTTAAAAAAACATGTTTACCACAGATGCTACTCCATCTACCGTCAGTATTTTTCGATAGTATTATTTATTTATTCGATTTATTCTATTTCATTTTATTTATTTATTTATTTATTTATTTATGTATGTATGTATGTATGTATTTATTTATTTATTTATTTATATATATATATTTTTTTTTGGGGGGGGGGGGAGATAATCGCCCTTTTGGGGAACATTTGGTAGTTTATTTCAAACTAAGTAGATCTGTGTAATATTTCTTTGATTCAAATTTTATTGAAAGCAGAAGAGTTTAGCTAAGCATGTGTGCAACAACTTGAAGGATAATAAAACATGGCTCGTTCGACGGTTGCCCTTGATTATTTTATGAAAGTCATATGGAAACCCAAAACGGACGTCTTACAGAAATCATACAGAAGAAAAACCTAAGCAGAGGGGGCACTGTAGAACATTCATCAAAATTATAGGCACCCTCGGTGTCAAATCTATTGGGTTGAGAATGATGGAAATGAACCAAGAGGTGAATCCACTGGTGAAACCCTCCCCCTCTAAATGTCAGCAACGAAATTCTGCTTAGTATGCTACAGAGATGATGCAACACCATTAATATTAATATAACGTACTCAGATACAGTCACTGCAGCTAGGTGTCACCACTGATTAAGTTTGTGTTATGACTAATGAGCATTTAACCAAAACCATGAACAATTCCAAGGGTTCCTTATATCACCATAAGTATTTCAAAAGAACACCACTATCAGATTATACTGTGAATTCTGGTGCAACATCCTCCATAGAAAACCATAGTTCGATCTTATTATCAGACCACTAACACTCCTAACCATCCAATAGTTAAATAGTTTCTATCATTTTGCTAAAATTGACCATGTAGTTCCATGGCTTTCGACAGGATGTCAAAACAGTTACCAATGTGGCTGATTTTCTTTTGCCGATTTCATAAAAAATATCAGCATTTTTGTGTGTGTGCTGATATTCAGATTGTTTTATTATGAAGTGAACTACAGGTCCAGACTTAAAAATATATACGGAATAAATATAGGAAACAATATACCAGTAACAAAGATGGATGGTAAACGGTTAACTTTTTTTTGGGATCTCGGCCAGCATAACAGTTTGATTTATAATAACAATCACCAATATACAGTCATACACGTTTACTCTGCTGGATAGGATAACGAATTAACAGTTGCTATATAATGTGAATACCTATCATAAATACGATGCTAAAAGTAATCTCTAAGAAAAGAGTACTACCTAAATGGTTAACCGGCAGCCTTAAAACAGAAATTCGCATATAAAAGGTTCTCTTTTGCAAACTGATATTACTTAGAATTGGTAAATCCTAAAAAAAAGAGTAGGGTGACCACTTTCGGAAATGGAGCAATTTTAATCATAATATGCAAAGGAGTCTTAAAACATTTTCTTGATAAATATGTTTATACGTGACGTCAACATTAAAAAATGTCATACACATGATTTATCACTCATTCACAGAGAAAATGTAACCTCATCTAATTCGTGCACCTATGAAACTCCTTTACATAACAATATATATTATTACATGTATGGCACAAACAACTTAAAAAACTTTCATCATCCTTTCATTATCCGGAAGAAGCCGAGGCAAACAGTCAGGCACGTGAGAATTGTTCCTAAAAACAAACAATAAAAGAATTGGTCAAGGCTTTCTTCCACTGTAAATCCTAAATAAAATAGTGGCCAAAGATCGTTCAACACGATTATAAATGTAAAATATGGGAAAAATGGACGGATTGAACTCTATCAATGTCCGATTAAACGTCTCTAGGTATGGTTTTATTCAGGCACATAAGAATCCTAACTTGTATCTATAGATACCAAAATATAGAATATTTGGTCCAAGTAGTATTACTGTCCATCTTAATATAATAAGGTAGAAATATATATTGCAGTAGTTTATCATATGAATATATATTACTAGTAGTTCAAACCATACGTTAGTATTTCTATGACATGTAAAGCTGATCATTTGACTTGGTAGAACAATACCTGCAGCATATTTCATGGAATCGGCTTTGTAGCGTTCAAAGGTGGCCATCAAGTTGGCGTATTCCCTGTCAATTTTACTGTCTACCTGTGACACCATCTTCTGGAACTCTGTCTCGTGAATGTCCATCTTATTGTCAAGCTTTGAAAGATTTCGTTGATTCACACTATGCTGTAGAAAAGACAAGAAAGAATTGTATTGCAATTATAATCAATGCTGAATGGAAGTAAGAATAAGAAGATATGTCGAAAGCTCCCGACTTCCCGTAAATCAATGGGTGGCAGTTTAATACCGGAGTCACTTGTCCTTATAAATTAATTAAACGATTTTCTTTTTCGGGACATCAACAGTCAGGCCAAATGAATAGCGAATACAGCAATACGATGAGTCGCCAGATGGCATATTAGATTATATCCATTCGACATAATATTACAACCGAGATGACTGTAATATGTCTAATTCATGACACAAACTGGTGACTGCATGGGAAGATGTATCATTTCGGCAAAAGACGGATTGTGTAAATGAAATGCAACGTACATCTTCCTGAGACCTTGCACGTTCAAGAGACATGTCTAAAGACATGCCGCTTTTTAGCTTCTGCACTTCATCACGTAACGTTTGCTTCAACTGCATAATTTCTATACTTTGTTTCTGAAAAAAGAAAACAGATTCATTGGTACTAATGAAACCGTATAACGACTGCAAAACTCGATAAAAAAATGTGAAAATTGGCATACTGCAATAGAGTAATCAAAAGAACAACAACATACATTTCGGTAGACTATCAAAGAAGCAAATTGGTGAAAAGGATTTACTCCAGGCAACTGCATGTCAAAAGTACAAACTTACCTCGTACTCATGTTTAAGTTGTGAAAACTCGCTCTTCTCCAAGATGACCATATCTTTCCGGACAGAAGCTATGTGCGACATAACTTGCTGCATCATGATTTCCTTAAAATATCACCAGAACAGACTAAGAATTGAAATTGTTATATGAAATGTAACCTAAGGAAAAACATGCTTTTTACAGTGGTCTCACTTGCTTCATGATAGAATTAAAACATCCATTGAAATATAAAACAAAAACTGAAAACTTGAAAAAGCTTGTTGCAGACTGAAAAGGGGAACCTTGTAATTCATCATAACTACTCGTTTCGAAATTGAGGCTTTAATCATTCAATATGTAGGGTAATCAATTCTGATTTATATTAAATTATTGTGTAATCACCAGTGTTATTCTTAGAATCAATAGTTGAAAATATTCTTCCAGGTTCTGACGTCTTCAGCTTATTGACAATACGTGAATATTTACTTGTTGTGGCTTTGTGACCATGTTCTTCTGCTGATACTCAACGTCAGCGCTAATCAGCTGCACCAGCGACTCCACCAAGACCTCTGCCTGTTGAAGGCTAAAGCCTTGTAGAAAGACAACAACGATCACAGCATATCGATAAGTATATATTTTTATCTTAACAAGAGAGGGGTTGGTAGGCGATGGGAGCTAGGGTTAGCATCTCTGTTCTTAATCTCTCTGATACATGTTACATGGATATCAATAAATTGATTTTCTTTCAAAGCGAAGGTCAATTTTTGGACAATGTAAACAAGCAAATTAACCTGACATGCAATGGGAAAATGTCAAAGCAAAACTAGACTGTTGACTCCTGTATGTAAACATGTTCGGTATTTATTTTTGTTCTCTGGACATCCCCAATTACTTTTGTTGCTTTTTCATAAATCATCAAACCTACAAATAGTTACCAAATAGTAAGCCCCGCTCGTCCTTACTGCACATCCCCTAAGCCTTACTCCCAGGAAGGCCTAGCGACCAGTAGTAAGCAAATAACAACCCCTCCCCGAACAGGAACGGATGCGATTTGGTTTATACACAGTTCTTCTACTAACCTTGGGATTCTAATTTTCTGACCAAAGCATGCGTATCAAACATAAAAGTTTGTTTTGTTGCCGCTATATCGATCTTCCTTGCGTCATAGCACATGGTGCGCCGTGCCGTAACACCTGAAAAAAATCCAGGTATGCCAGGATTAAACCTGTTGAAGCAACACTATCATCGGCTGTCTAAGTGACAAAATATTGCAAATTCCAACAACTAGAGGGATATATTCTATGGAAAACTATAAACTACAAACTTGTCCAGACACAGAGAAAATAGCTCATATCATTTATCTCTTTATGAGTGAAACGTGGCTAAAGAGCTCCAAGGGTTGAGATGCTACCGCGAAAAAAAATAAATTATTTATCTCTTTAATAAATGTGGAGCCACACAATATTTCACGGGCTATGTTCATTGATGTTTATTCTTAGAAACATATTATAATTGATTTAGCAATTACGTCTTTATTAGAATGAAAGTAAAGATGTCTCTAAATCAACAGCCACACCTGGTTACCATTTCAGTGCTTACCGGTAGTCTATATGCTGATCTCACCTTTCGGAAATTCTGTATCCGCCCCTGGCTTAACTCTTTTTGATAATTACCCCGGTAGTCATGAATGTAGGGAAACCAAAAAAGCATTCTGCGCTTTATTATAAACAAAATAAAGCTCTGGTGATAATTTAATATTTTTTCAAATTGCATTTTTGTACCATTGCTAAGAATGATATGGGCTTTTTCCATTTGGTTGATGAAGGAAGTAGGAGGAAGGTGCGGCTCCTCTATCAACTAGACCACGTTGTAACCTCTAGGTTTCGGCAAGCTCTAATTTACCATCATTCAATAACTAAATGACGGGCTGTCAAGGAGTGGATCCAGGATTTGTTAAGGGTGGGGGCAAGATTATCAATTGGTGTAGCAGGAAGGGTATTTAAATGCCAACTTGACCACTCTTAGCCACTTAAGGCAGACCCTGCCAATCACTTGAGAGATTTACTTCTAATCTTTCAGTAGGCCTGTAAAACGGGGGATATTATAAATCTAGTTCTGAAATGTGAATTTGAAACAGGTGCAACCATTTGTAGAGCTATTTTCAAAATCATAAATGGCCGGTACTTAAAGGGTTCCTTACACATACATTTTCAAAAGCTTATTTTTCATCAAATTAACTTCATTTCAGTATTTTAGATCTATTTGAAAAGAAAAAATGAAAAATGTTGAAGTATTAGTGAATAATAAAGGAAAGAAATTAAATTTTGGCAATTCCCTGATATCTTGGCTTTCAGTTCTGTCCTTGCTATGTCATAATAAAGGGGAATCCCTTTTAAAATAAGTTGGGAATCGTAGGTAATTGAATAAGTTCTGGTGAGTAGTTCTAAAAGATCAAAGTATTTATAGCCTGTAGATCTATGTGGTCAAATACAAATGTTTAACTCTATAACTAAAATTCCTTCCTACCCACTCTTGAGACTTGGGGATTCCCTTTTATTGACAGCTAGGAATTCCCAATTAGTGTGTCTACATTTGGAATATCCTTAAAATATATCGGAAAATAATAGTTCTTGATGCATTTTCCAGGCTCAAGACTTTCAATGAAACATATTTAGATCTATCCTTAAATGGCCTTTCCCTTAACTTGTTGCTGGTTGGCACAAGTTTCTAGTTTATAGGACCAGCAGATTATTATTATGGCGGATAGTAATAGACTAGTTTTCATGAAAAGGCCAAGGAGCCTCAGCAAATCTTGACTCCTTGATATTTGGAGGAGGATAATATTCATAAACATTTCAGTTTTACACCATTTATATTAAATTTTGGAAGGTAAGGTTGAACTTTTGGAAAGATTTTTCGACCCCCGCCAACCCCCATGCGTACGGGCCTGAATAAAATGAGCTGTTGCTTACTTCTTGTATGCTGATTGAATGATGAAATCATTTCATCACTCAGAATTATCGAGCCTGGCGACGTCGGACTCAGACTAGCGTTGGGCCTAACTGATAGACAATGTGACTGCCTGACTTAGCTTGTGCTTAACGGATTGCCCTCCAAACTCACCTTTATTCATTGTGTCTTGGGTTCTCAAGAGACATGTTGTGGTACAAAATTTAGAATGTATTCCTAAGGATTTTGTGTAAATTGTGTTGGTCATTGCTTGCCTCACGGCAAGTTTCATGGGCGCCGCCATTTTGTTTGTCCTGTCATCCAGAACGAGGCTAGGTAAACTAAGCTGATTCTCGGTGATCTGAATCAAACTTTGTGAAGCTACTGTTTAGAACCAGCGATGTTTCTCATGTGATGCTACGCCTTACCCTATTGGTCGATGAGTTGTTAGCGCCGTTTTCATTGGATGAGCAATCTTTCTGGCTTTTCAAATCCAAAGCGTACCTGTATAAGTTGATTGAATGGGAGCTGACTAATCGAAAACTAGGCAATTTAAGTGCGATGGCCACTCAAAATATAGACCCAACAACATCTACAAATAGAGTGAAAGACATGGAGGGCTCAGGTAACTCTTCGAAGGACAATCACAGTGTCAGCAAAAGGTAAGATTCTTCGGTCAATTCTAGTTCTACTGAGCCCCTGAGGACAGTGAGGTAGAGTCAGGGTTCAGAGTCAGTAACAACACGCCACCAACACTGAAAATACTTCAAATAGACGCTGAGTCAATTATGTTCCTATGCCTCACGCAGAGGATGTGAATAAAAATGTCATTGTAAGTTGTTGGAAAATTATTCAACTTTCAAGCCATCCTCCTGACCTGATAGATATAGTAACAGTGATTAGTCATTTAGTGGCACTAACGTTAGCTCAAACTCAAAGTCAAAGAAAATAACCTGTGGCAGATCCAGAGATTTAAAAATCGCAAATGGTAAAGCCCTTGATCTCATGATGTCCTCCTAGGCTGGATTCTTCATATATCATGATCATAATGTTCCCTAGCCCTAGGCCTAGCAGTCTTTCCTATTGCACCTATGTCCCGTTCTACCTGTGTGTACCTGTCTAGGAATGAAATAACTCAGTTACTATCGTCCATGTGTGGGGGAGCCACCATCTATGATCTACGATAACCCTATACCCCCGACTTATACCTAGCCACAGACAAGAGTGCCGCTCGGCATTTTGCTACTAAACTAGCTTGACCAATTCACGAAGTACTCCTGCCAATATTTAAGAGAGATTACAGTACTTAGCTAAGCTCTAACTCTAAAGAATATCATAATTCTTTTGTAATTGTACTGTACTTCAGTGTAACGTTTCATCTAAATTGCCTTGGAAAGTTCATTCCAAATATGTCTGGTGGATGAATCTTTACTTAGGCCACCCTAAAAAAAAAAGTTGTTTCCAGTCGAGCAGGTGGCCGAAATTACGGCCACTCGAGCGGTTGGGATTTCTTTTTTTTTTTTTTTTTTGGGGGGGGGGGGGGGGGGGGGTAGGAAGACGTTGTCTCCTGTTGCTTGGAACTGCAATTTTACATTATATCAAATGAAAGGTGGTTAGCCACTGTGGCGAATTTGGACCAAGAACTAAAATGCAGGGATGTAAGTTTTCAGATTTTAATCTGATTTCAGATTTTTTCACATCATCCCCTCAAAGAATAATTTTTAAACTGAATTCCTTACATGACGTTTTATAGCATTTTGAGATTATTATAAATTTGTTCTCTAGGGTTTCAGATTTTTTCATTAACCCTGACTTACATCCCTGAAAATGTCTCATTGAATTTTTAAACAGTGCGCCAAGGGAACATTGGCAATTTTTTAAGACACAGAAATGTACTAAAATAGCGTAAATCTTTGATGATTTCTCTCATTTAATTTAGTAAGGAGTGCGACATTGTCGTATGTACCACTTTTTTCTGACATAATCACTGGAGACCTATATGCAAAGCAGGGGTTGAAGAAGGGGCAAAATGAGGAGCATGTCCCTCAAAAAATAACCTTTCAAATGATATACGACATGCCTATATTTGGTTGACGCTAGAGATGTTCCAGTTTCTTGAAAACATTTTCAGGATTAAAAAAAGAAGAAAAAAAAAAAGATCCGCCCGACTGGGACTGAAAAAGATAGACTCAGTCGGGCAGTCGCCCAGAAACAAAAGTTCTTTTTAGGCTGGCCTTATATTCACTATTTGCACAATGAGATAGACTATTAATTATTGGTTTGAAATAATGATTTTACTCAGAAAATATAAAATCATAGATCATTTAGAAAGGATGGATTGCCTAGTACAGTTTTGTTTGACAGAAAATAAATTTTGATCTAATAATCATGAAGAGGAGATATCACCCTTTCTGGACAATATATCACACTGATACCACTTATATTGAACCGCAGAACTTTTTTGGGGGAAAAGTCGGACCAACCTACCCTAATTTCGATCTATGTCACCTGAACACAACTATTTTTTGTTGGCTTTACCAATATACTGATATCTGTTTTCTTTTCTCTCAAGGTTGCAAAAAGAACTTATGACGTTGATGGTAAGCTTTTTGTTCACTTAGAAAAAATACCTACATGTTAATACAATAGAATCCATGTAGCTGAACATTATTTCAGTATACTACTCACATGTCAACTTTAAACCCTTACTATAAACGAGTAGATAAATACTTTGGCAGACCTAAGTTAGTCTAAAATACACCAACAATCTATATTCGAAAAGAATTTAATTTTTCTTTTCGTTGTTACAAAAAAAGTCTTGTTCTGTATTATCACTTCGCACATATATATTCTAATAATTTATTGTATCAAAATATCCCTTTTAGAAAGCTTTTTTTACCCTCATATGCTGTCAACCGTAATTCCTAATCCTTCCTTTTCTTTATAACCAGATGTCAGGGGACAAAGGAATTTCAGCGTTTCCTGACGGAGATAACCTTTTTAAATGGAAGGGGACTATAGTTGGTGCAGAATCTACGGTAAGTCAAAGGAGCATCAACTTGACATCATGCACGAAGTTTGCATTATTGTCAAAACTTGGGATATCCCTGATAAATATTTTAAGAACCATAAACCTCTTCGGGTACATATAAGATATTAGTTCGGGAGTGGTCCCTTTTAATTAATTAAAGCCATCCCTAGTAATTTTGTGTCACAAATTTGCCCTATTTATATTTTGAATTTCCCAAGATTCATGGATAACAGTGTTCAAAATTAACATTCTGATTGTCACTGGGATCGCGCTAAACGCTTGCCATATCGCCGATGGCGACTGCAGAATGGATCTGGCGACTTAATTCTAGAATAAATTAGCCAAATTTTAAAAGATGGCGATTTTTTTTTTTTTTTTTTTTTTTGGGGGGGGGGGGGGGGGGGGGGGGGGTCAAAATGGGCTCAAGATCATGCCAAATTAAACCCCATTTCGTGTCAAAAATTCATATGTAATCAAAATGTTTTTCTAAGGGCACACACTTGAAAACGTGCGCCCGGCTAAAGAAAAATGCGCCTCGCACACAGGGCGTGCTGTTGATTGAAACCACTGGAATCAGGATAACATTTGACAAAAAGAATTGGGTATAACAATTACATTGAACCCTCATTGCCGCAGACACAAAATAAAAGTTTGCATTTTGTTCAATTTTTTTTTTACACAACAGACATTCCCATAAAGCCAAATATAGCTTGTTGTAATTAAAGAGATTCCAGACCATACAAACTAAAGTGGAACTTTGCCCCAGAGCCGCAGGTTAGTAAGATACAGACTGACATCTACCAGGGTATAAAACCTTTGATACAAGGAAGATGCAGAATTCATAGTGTTAATATCATGTATCAACACTTACAGTACCTACCTCGTCTTTTTTTCTGATACATATTTTATCTCTAGGAATGCATAGTTTAAGTTCGAAATCATTTTTCAATGATAAAAGTTACGGTTTGATATAATCAGGGACCATTCCGCTGTTCTTAATTATCACGCTCAGTATAAGTTCCAAGCAACCCTCGGCTGGCACGGGTTAGTGGACCCACATAGCAATGTTTGTCCATTAGCACAGCAGATTTCAGTCTATTTATTGCTCTATTTTCCCTATTGCTCTACGATGAGCCCTATATTTCGATGGTAACCAAATCGAAATGGCATGTCTGTTAACGCCCACATTTTTACTTACAGGTATACGAGGGACTTAAGTACAAATTGGTTCTCGACTTCCCCAGCTCATACCCATACTCAGCTCCTACTGTCAAGTTTGAGACACCCTGCTACCACCCAAACGTCGATCAATACGGAAACATCTGCCTTGACATTCTCAAAGAGAAGTGGTCTGCGCTATACGACGTCAGAACTATTTTACTCTCAATCCTAAGTCTTCTAGGAGGTAGGAATCGCGTGCTCGTATTCTATTTAAGAGAAAAATTAAAATAGATAAAAAAAAAAAAAAAGGTTTAAGAAAGAAAGAAAGAAAACCTTGATTCCCGTCATTGAACGACCAATTAAAGAAGAAAGTGTTACAAAATTAAAACCGATAATTATAAGAAATGGCGAAAAATACGCACCCAAACTTGGTAATCTTCCTTTAACAAAGTAATTTAATAACTGATTCGAAGAAATTGCGAAATTTTGATTTAAGACTTTTCAATGCCTTTAACTTCAGGAAAACTTAAAAGCAGAGATTTGTAAGTACCCTCCCTGTTCAAACGCCCCCCACAAAAAATAGTCTCTAAGATTACAAGATAGCTCAATGATTTAAAATTCTCTTAATTTTATTCTTATTTAGAGCCCAACAATGACAGTCCCCTGAACGTGCCGGCAGCTGAGCTGTGGGTGAACCAGACGGCTTACAAGAAGGTGCTCCTAGACAAGTACCAGAAAGACGTACTCAGCAAAGAGGACTCCTAGGCATTATTTACCCTCTCAATAACATGTAACTACAGCCCCGTTTAATCCATTGTGTTAGGACAGACCAGTCCACGCCAAACGAGGAATTGTACGCAATGTGTGACTTGGACTAGGTGAAAAAGGACGCAAAGCCTTGAAGTGTCTAAAATTAAGGTTTTAGTTTGACCACTCAGTTGGTGCACAAGCTGAATTCTGTAAAATTGTGCGCCCGAACAGTTTCTCGGTGTGCATTGCTGTAATTGTGTACATGTATTTAAATGGTTGGAAAAAAAGAGGACCATCCGGGTGCACTCATTATAATTATACACCCTGCAGAAGAATAATGCACGCTGGGTGCAGGATGCATGATTCCCTTAGTTTTCGACACTGTCCTGGTTGGTAAATGAGCGTTTGGTCCATATCTGGACTAGTGACTGTAGTCTAAGGTTTGACTACTGTGGTTTAAGCCCTATTCAGTCAAGTTTACATTTCGCCTCATCAATCTTCCAACATGATACACCTCATTCAAACACTTGCCAATACCCGATGCTATAAACTGAATTATTGTACCAAAAGTTCATTTTACATTGACGAAAATATATTTTACTATTATTTTTTGACTGATATTCCAAAATGAATTCCAAAAAAAATTGAAGTTGGCTCTCAATATTCCGGAGTCTTATGGCTCATGATTCGGGACTATTAATTTGCCTAACTTTTGATGTAACTATTTATTATGGGAAAATTCGGATTTTTTCCTTGAGACAAGAATCGGAGAGAGAAGTCACTGTCTACAAGTCATATATACATAAAAAAAAAAGTCTTGTAGTTATTCAAGCAACCTGACGATGCTCCGACCACAGTAGTCTACCTTGATAAATGATTGATCAATTTTTAAAACAGATTTATAGACTACATGCCCATGTTCAACCTTCAATGCTTGTCACACCGATCTCAATTCAATGCATCCCGTCACGTTCCTGTTTCATTTTCTTTTTGTCCTCTCGTTATCCCTCTTTCTTTATTATTTCCTTTTACCAGACCACCGACTGAAAAAAAAATATTTAAAGATTTAAGCCCGACATTTACTAAAAGTTTCAAACTCTGCATAAACTGGCTTCAAGCTGCCGCATACATCAGTTAGGCAACTTGAACTATGTAACTCAAGAAACTTGAATGGAGCAATGACACTGTAACATCTGCAAGCTGCAAGCCCTGCTGTATAGGACCGGTTGATTTTCCTCATCAACTTCACGTGCCTTTTCTACCTATCAATTCCCTATGTAAACCATTCAGTAGTTCGATTTCCAAATACTTACCATAATATTATGCTGTCGGGCGTTGTCATGACTAATGAAACCTTCAAATGTTTGGTTGGTGTTTCCTCTTTTTTCCTCTTCTTTTTAGATAAATCACGTAAACTCAGCATTGTACACATATCATACTCCATCTCCAGACATACTTAACCCGCCATTTCTTCTTTGCCTTGTAAGAATGTATAATTTGTCATTTCACTGCCATGCAAAGGTAGCGTACTTTCATTGAATCTTTTTCATATCAGGTCAATAATTTATTGCCTGAGGATTCATTTGAAGATGTCATTTAAAATGTGTATCATGCATGTAAATTTCGTACTGCTGAGTGATAGCGTAGTCTTTGTAAAGCTGCAGAGTGATTCACGTGTGAGAACGATCTGTAATGTATTTATGTAAACGTCTCCCCAGTGTATATTTCTATCAAAAGAAATAAAATCACCATTGTTAATTATCTCCGTTTCTCTTTTGTTTGCAAATTTAATCTGAGACCCAGTTTGGTCAATGAAATGCTGTGCAAATATCATGACCTAATGCTCAGAGGACATCTATTTTACAATTCTCCAAACCATGGATAACCAGTTTCTTGAATATTACCTGCAGGTTAGCCTAGAACCAGGTGCATGCTGGATAATATGTTAACAAAACCCAAGACTTAGGCATATACATTTTCATAATTTTTACCATTATTTCTAAATTAACTTTGTGAAAATCTAACAATAATTATTTTCTAATGTATCCATATTCGTTTAATATTCCTGAGTTGTTTGAAAATTGACTCATTATGGATGGATATATAAAAATTATTTTTTATTTTCTATAGTTTTGCATTGGGTTTTGGAGTTGGAAGATAATCTAACGATGAAGCTCGTATCATCGTTGTTGAAGGGAGGCGGGATGGTGTAGTGGGTTAGGTTCTCGCCTCTTACTTGGCTGGACCGGGTTGGAGCCTGGGGCACGCCTGCTACAACACCTTGCCTTCCAGTCGTTCTCATCCCCATAGAATTGACAGGATACCAACTCAAAATCAATATTCAAAATTCCTGGTTTTCCCCGAGATTCCCTGGAATTTTTGTTTTCCCTGTGTTTCACTACTTGCATGCATCCCCCATATTCGGGAATTCCCGGGAATTCCGTACCTGAAAACGAGGCTAAGTACTATCCAGGTGCTTCCTCCATGCTATTTCTACCTGCGATAATAGGGCAGGAATTCTTTTCACATTTAAACAAACCCATAGCTGTAGAATGTTATATGTTATTGTTAATGAACTTGTATCAATGGGCAATTTCCTAAAAGAATTTTGCAAAATACTTTGATATCAAAGGAATTATGGTTGATTATGGTACATTAAGTTGTACAGGAATAAAGGCAGGCACAGGTTGAAGCCACTATCAATGGTATTACCTCCTGCTATTCTTGCATTAATAGAGCATTTAAACTATGTGTTCATACTAATGTGTCCCCTGCACTTCAAATATAATACACCAGCACACAGAAAGGAAATTCGCAGATGCTAGCACCTTCAAATGTCTATATTTAAGCCTGGCATTCACACCTGTCAAGGGAGGCCTGTAGCACTTCGCCTCGTTCTGAGGTGAGAACGACGGTGGCGCCCCAGGTCCGTGCAAGAAGTGAATACTGAGCAATATAAGTCTTTGCATGCAGGTAAAAATTTGGACCCAACAAGAAATCAAATCCTTAATATTTTGAGAATAAAAGATTTCAGAACTTGGCCAAATGAAATTCCGTTTCCCCTGAGTTTTGGTAGATGAAATTCACTAAGTTTTGGTAAAATTTGTAAATTCCCTGTTTTTTTCTTGCCAGGATTTTTTTATTATTATTTCCCATTTGGTTGGTACCCTGATTGATCACAGTACTTTTTACAAGCCAAAAAACCGTGAGTTGGTCCAGATTAGCTGAAAAATTGCTGAATGGACGTTCACCATCGTTGATTAAACTAGATGATTTGTCACATATCAACTTTTTTTGTCGTGTTATTAACAATTTTGCATTTAATTGAAATCCATTTCTTTAAAATAAATAGAAATTATGAAAATATAATTATTAAACGCTCAGAATTATGAAAAATAGTAAATATAATTGGGGTTATCGATAGGCAATTGGAGAGTGCCTATCACTGATGATACTACACCAACGGGAGAAGGCTTTGGGACATTGCTAGCTTGTTTCAAGGTTTAAATTTAAGATTGGATAGATTAATCTCTCTTTATCACTTATTTCGTATAACGTGTGATTGAACACACACACAAATAACTTTGTTGTTGACGTTATTCTTTTATTTGAGATACAGTTCTTTTTTTCTACAAGAAGTCAGAATCGATTTCGTATGCAACTTTTCAGAGACGTAAAGTTGATGCATGATGAAAATAGCAACGTAAAAAATACAGCGAAAATCAGGGACGAAATGGAAAACAAATTATTCTTCATCAGCTTCTAAATTGATATTATTTCCAAACTTCGCATACAAAGCAACTTTGAGCTCAGAAAGTATCTTTTTGTGGTCTTCAGCACGGGTTTCCATTTCGCTGATTTCCTTCTTCAGATTCTCCTTTGCTTCTTCTAGCATTTTGTTGGTGTCCTCTAGGGTACTGTGGACGAAGACCTCACCTATTTGATAGCTGTTGGTTGATGTTAAAGATAACAAATTGAAGAGCGGGAAAAGGTATTAGGGAACGAAATAATGCAATACCATCACAGATTCGCCGCCGCATATGCATATTAAATATTTTAAGGAGATGATTTTTTTCACTAATAGATCGTTTAGGATCTTCATTACATGTTTCTTGTTTATACCATGCTCGGTATTAGACAACACATCTTTGAAAGGATACGGAATAAGGGCCGACTCATCCTCAACCATTAACAGTTCGTCCGTCGCATCTTCCAGATTCTGAAGCTCTTTCTACATAAACAACAAAAGGAAATCGTTAAAAAGAATTATTGATTGCTGATCCCGTAGTTATGTGCTAGGTTTCCTTTAGGGTCATATAAGTATCTAAGAATGCCTCAGATTGCATGAATGAGGGGTTATCTTTTCAACAATTTTCTCCCTCCCATACCCTCCTTTGCCACATGGGCCTATTAAACACTGTGAAATAGCTATCCATGCTAAGGTTATCCGTTTTTAAATAAGAAACCAGCGTTAAGGCACCCGGACCGCTAATGTCATAGGTAGTACAAGTAACAACACTAAATTCCTTGATACCTACCTTTTTTTGTTGTTGCTCTTCCTTTAAATCTTGGAGCCGTGCATTGAAGCGAGCAAATTTGTTAATTTGTTGTTGGTCTGCATAGGTAATATGGACTTCAGTGTCCTGTGAATACAAAGTGGGAGAACAACTTAGAAAACTAACAATAGTAAAGAAAAAGTGTCTTTTCTGTAGAATAAACACTTACTGTTTGTATTAAACTGATAAGTCTAATCTGGCGTATTCAAAAAAGAGAGGAACATTTTTGGGTATGATGGTGAAAAGTCTCAGCAATTCCTGGGATGATGTCACAAGTCAGGAGATGTGCTAATGTCATGAGTGGTATGTAAGGCAGGTACCCGTAAAACCCCTATTTTAAGCCGCGGCTTAAATTAAGGGTTAGTGTCAGAAATATGCCAAATAGTCCTCCACTTTAAGGGTGCGGCTTAAATTAGGGGTTTACACAAGCTTGAATCCAATGACAGCCATGACAAATTTTTTTGAAAAAATCCCCAAATAAAAACCCAAAAGTTAGGGTGCGGCTTAAATTAGGGGTTTTACGGTAACCACTTGTACACACTATGCGGCGCCAAACAGAGGGAGGAAGCCTAGTTGCTCTGTACATCTGCACTATAAATCAGGTTTACCCCTAGATATGTGTCTCCAATCATCAAAATTCTGAGGAATTATGATAGTTTCCATATATTTTCCATATGATATTTATGTATAACAGCAAAATTGGATCTGTTGTCACTGAGGAATTGTTAAGTGTTTGTCACGTGGGCTTCTCCTTTATGGACGTGGCTTTATGGGGTATACCAGTAAATAAGGCTAGTTAGGCCCTCACTTGTATATAATTCCCGCCCAACTTCAGCTATAAGAATGACTGTTAGTGTAAAGGTCAGGAGGGCAAATAGCCCAATGGGCCAGTGAAAGTCTTTTTACATCAATAACCTATAATAGTGGAATGCTGGTCTGGTTATAATATATAGTACAAGGACAGGGCTACTAGCCCGGTGGACTAGTGGACAAAATAGTTAGGCCGTAAGGAAAACCCCTGGACATATTTAGCATTTTGTAAGTGAGGTGTCGAGGCAGCAGAGTGGGCTCGACATTAAGATTTTCAATTTTGCTGCCTGTCGGCACAGACCCTATATAGGACAGCAGAGGGGTTTCCTGTTATGCTTCTTTTGGCCTGCCACCTGGTAGTGGGTATGATTGGTATTTCGGTTTGATTG
Organism: Lepidonotus clava; assembly: GCA_936440205.1. NCBI lineage: Eukaryota > Metazoa > Annelida > Polychaeta > Phyllodocida > Polynoidae > Lepidonotus > Lepidonotus clava. The sequence continues at coordinate 16,385,272 of OW387140.1, forward strand.
TTATAACTTTTGCAGGGGGAGGTATTTTTTGGTGAAACCTATTTTAAGTGTGAACGTTGGGTCTGGGCCTCTCGGACTATAGCACCTATGACTATGGGACTCAATGACCTGTCCCTGGTAATAGTTCCTCATTCCTGCCACTAGTGAAGTGATCACATAGGCCCAAAGAGGAGCTGTCCGGTCTGTATTTTCAAAGACAGGTGTGTCAAAGGCCTTTCGGCTCAGGGAAGTCCTTAGTTACGGTCAGACATGAGAGACCATGCATGGCCGTAACTAAGTAAGGCAGAGGGGGAAGAGATAAAGGGGTAGATCTATAGACAGGGGGGTCCCATTTCACTTGTCGAATTTAAGAAGTGGCACTGTCGCATGTCAGTATCTTTTTAAGGGTTATGTCTCATGTCGAATTTAAGAAAAGGGCCATGTCATTTGTCACTAAATAATGTCGGCCATGTCGCCGGGTCGAATTTAAGAAATGCCCATGTCGCAGTGTCGATTGTAAGGGTCTACTATAATAAGAACACCCGCCAGGGAGTCATTTGAGAAGCAATAACCCCCGTGAAGCCCCAGGAAGCCCTTGGCCTACGTTTTATTTCACCACCAATAGGAGAAATTAGAGTTTAAGTGTGTTATTTTGATGATTGAAATTTGCAAATTAATGCCAGAGGGAGTTATATTTCAATAACTCCCGCGGGAGTTATATTTGTCCCTCTGGCTGAGAGGGGGTTATAAACCCATATAACTCCCTCTGGCAGCCATATAACCACCATGTAGTGTTTCAGTGGGGAAATAAACCCCCAGATAACTGATAAGGACTGACCAACCAGATTATAATAAGAACACCCGCCAGGGAGTTATTTGAGAAGCAATAACCCCCACGAAGCCCCAGGAAGCCTGCGGCCGTAGGCCAAGGGCTTCCTGGGGCTTCCCGGGGGTTATTGCTTCTCAAATGACTCCCTGGAGGGTGTTCTTTATTTTATTTCACCACTAATAAGAGAAATTAAAGTTTAAGTGTGTTATTTTGATGATTGAAATTTGCAAATTAATGCCAGAGGGAGTTATATTTCAATAACTCCCGCGGGAGTTATATTTGTGACTATAACCCCCTCTGGCTGAGAGGGGGTTATGAACCCCTATAACTCCCTCTGGCTGCCATATAACCACCATGTAGTGTTTCAGTGGGGAAATAAAGGGGCAAACACATCCCCCTCTAACTTCTTAGCCACCTTAGCTGAGACTCCCCCCATACCCTGTCTTTGAGAATGTATAGATACTAAGCCTAAGCCAAGGCAAGGGTCTGTGCTGTCGGGCAGGTGATGTCAAAACTTACCTGCCCAACCCTGAAATTCACTTGCCCCATTATTATTTTGCCTGCCTTTCGGTCAGGTGTATATCGAAATCTACCTGCTACACCTTAATGTTCACCTGCCCTGGGCAGACGGGCAATGCGTAATGTCGAGCCCTGCACAGTCCAGACAAGTTCAGTCACAACTGTCAACATGCGTGTTCAGATTCCCTTGCGCCTTGCCTTTCGTTGGGGAGGAATGTTCTAGAAATCTGTTTTCTAGAACATTTGCAATGGATTATCAAAAGTTAAATCAATAAAGCACTATCTTCTTTACACATTTAACTATTATTTGACTATCTATTGTTCAAATAGCTCAAGAATACACGGGATAAGAGTAATATAATCGTGCTTACCTGATTTTTCGCTACCTTGGCCGCCATGTTGGTTGCAATTATTTTCTGCGGTACTGTCATTTGAGAACAAAAAAAAGAAGATATTTTGTATATAATACATAGAAATACACGAAGCCCATGGTGAAAATGCAACATCTAAAATATCTGAATGAAGGTTATAAGCCGTTCTGATAAATTTCAGTTGGTTTTATTTGAGTTTATTAAGGTTTAGATATGATACGATAGGTGGCAGCACCACTATCCGCATGTTGTTATCCGGTCATCAGGTTAGGTTCGCGCCAAGCCAAGTGTAAACAGTCGCAGGGCAGTTCTAACGTTCGGCTGCGGGTTGGTAATGAGTTTCCTAAATGTTTTGAGGGAAGTATTTGCTATTAGGGGAAAAACTTATATTAGGTCTAAGTTCTATGAATTTACATTAGCCTACAAGGGGGAGTAGAGAATGTCCCTTATCTTCTTTATTAGGCCTAGGGCATCTACATAGAATTATAATAGTAACACCATGCGTGTACAATTATTTCTCTTTGGAAACCCCAAGATGACGTTTGTGGAATTAGCTATTTTATGCATAATATAATTATCATTATTAGTCTATATATTTTTTGAAACATGTAGACCTACGCAACTGTATCGATCGATTCGGAGGCTATCACATGATAGAATTTGGTGGCAATCAGTGTTTGCAAGCCGCCATACACCTTTCCCACGAACCTGCACAGTCCCCAAACTAGCCTACTTTTTGGGGCTTTTGGTAACTGGGTCACCCCACCTCATATATGTTAACTATTGTCCTTGTGCAGACGTGGACACGTGATCACGTTTTGGTGATCACCACGTGGTGATCCTAACCACGTTGCTATCATTGAATTATGAAATTAATTGATTGTGAATAATTGTTATCATACTTTTGATTTCTTAGGTTTGTATAGGATGAATTTAACATACATATGTGATTTAAATACTCATTGATTGTTGATTATAACAAATGTAAATTGATCACTAATATGGCGGCCAACCTGTTTTGGGCATGTGTGACATCATATGCACAAGGGAAAACCCTAAAAAATTGTTTCACTTTTAATACACCAAGGGTCGCCATATTAATGAAAAAGATGTATAGGCCTCACATGTTTCTTGTTGGTTCTTGAATCTTTTCTTTAATTATCATTTTATCTATTTATAAAAAGAGTTCGGCAATTACAAGGCAACTACTTCTTCTGTTTTCCTACTTCAATATCTAGATCTATTTGGTTGCAAGAAAAAAATAGAAGTAGGAGGGGGACATGCTGAACTAAGCTATAGGCCTTTATATACACGTAATCCCCCTCGGGAGGCTTGACGGGCGGCCCTCCCCTAGGAGGGGTCCTTGAGGGTGAGGTCCAGCAGTCGAAAGTTGAATTTAAGAATATATATGAAATGCATTACAAACTATGGAAAATATTGACTATGAATAGGGACGAGTTAGCCTTTTAGGTATGAATCCTAAAGAACTGTCAGAAGAGAGGGATATAAAAGCCCAAGGGTAAAAAGGGGGTATATTGCGCATTATATAAAATTTTAATCTTCTAACTATAATTTTTTTGAATAATAATTACCCCCCCCCCGTTTCGTTTTGAGCTGTACATCTCTATGAGACATATCTGTGGATATTATTTTGTTGTCTCTAGCCTTAACCCTTATTGAGTAGGGAAAGGTATTATGGTATATTGTGCATATCAGCTTAATATCGCGCATTTATCATGCCTAATATCATACCTCATGTTGTAAAATAAGAATGAAATAAAGATAAAATTGAAAACGGTACTTTCTTTGTTTTTTGATAATATTTTTATTTGTCATCTTCAGATCATATCTGCTCTTCCAGTTGTTACAATAAATTCCTTGAGCATAGACATTTTGCAGTATTATCATTTTAGCAGTATAAGTATGATATATACAATGAACGTGAGTTATATATCTTGATGATACATTCATATTACAATTAATTGATGGGATGGATAGTCGATAAACCTCAATTTGGGAAACAGATGAATATTAGTAGTATAGGTTTTGAGGGAGTTCACGTCATCGACCATTTTTAGTGAGGGAGTTCACGTCATCGATAATTTTTAGGGGGGTAGTTCACGTCATGCAATTGCAAATTTTAGAACTGGAAATAGAAATATTCTTGTGATTAATGTTGAAGAACTGGAAATAGAAATATTCTTGTGATTAATGTTGAATGTTTATGTTATTATTGATAATAAGCTTAAGAAAATGTCAGCTGAAAAATTGGTTATTGCTGATGAAGTATTGCAGTCTATTGCAGATTTGCTTTATTGTGATTGGGAAAGTTTGGCAATATATTTAGAATTAGAGAGCAAAGATTTACATAGAATTCGAGGTAAAGATAAAAGTACTGTGTTACAGTCTAATATATTACAAATGTTAAATTTATGGTGGGATCGAGTGGATAAAAATGATTATTTGAACGAGTTAATTACAGCTTTGTCAAGTTTGTATCGTTATGATTTGATTGAAATTGTTTTAAGTTTTATACCCAAAAATGATAAAAATATATCTGATAATATTATTCAAGTTTTATTTTTACAGTTGGCTGAGCGTTTAGTGATGGATTGGAGAAATTTAGGAATTTATTTGTCTATTTCTTTAACTGAAATAGATAATATTTTTTATGGTTTATATGAACCAAAAGTTCATCGTGCTTATGAAGTTTTAAAGGTTTTTCAATCACAATATGGTTATTTAAATTTAGATAAATTATTTAAAGTTTTGAGGCAAATGAGGAGATTAGATGTGATTGAATTTATTACTAGACATATTAGGCATTAACTTATTTGTTACATTTGGTTTCCCTCTGGTGGGAAGTTATTGTATATTGTGTCTCTCTCTAGTGGGAACGAATTGAACCTTGTTGATTTATAGTGTTTGCAGACATGGTACACGGCCACCATATTGGATTGTCGTAACTTTTGAAAGTTTGTTTACATTCTCAGTCTTGATATTTATAACACTCCTATTTCTTAGATACTTTACGAGGCTATTGCTTGACACCTAATTATGAAATAAACACAGGTTAAGAATTTTGCATTTTACAATTATTTAATTTGGTATGATATAGTGGTATGAAAACCGGATGTGCGTATCTACATGCAGAATGCTGCCTCTTTGCAAGTCTGTTGTAAGAGTGTTGTGTTGCAGAGTGGTCGTTGAGCTAATCTTGAAATTTTTCGACTTTTGGAGAATGAACATATAGTTTTTGAGATTAGCTTAGCGGTCATGACGTGGTTTTAGGTGATTCTAGTGTTAATGTACTCTGGTTAAAGCCCCGGTATGGAGTAAACGTTGCAACCGGGTGCGTGTACTCCAGAGCAGACCCTTTTCGCGTTGTAACGGTGTGTGCGTATGCAACAGCACACTAATTTGGACATTCTGTCCATGTACGCTTAATTTAGAGCGACGCGGGACGCTCTGGTAGAGAACGCCGCGCGGACACACTTTGTACCTGCTTACTCGATTTACAGTGACGCGGGGCGCTCCGGTAGATAACGCCGCGCGCTGTCCGCGAGGAATCCAGACCTCCGTGCCTGGCCTAATACTCGCCCTCCTGCGAGTGGGCCGGCGACCAGGCTAGTGTTAATGAAGTTTTGTGCGGAGTGACGCGAGGGTTGAGACGTACATTGACCTAGGTGATTCTAGTGTTAATGTAGCTTTGTGCGTTTATGAATATGAAATAATTTTTTTAAGTTACTTTTGATTAGTGCCTATTTATTTTTCAGTGTTTTCTGCCTATTTTACTTTTTTGACTAGTGTGACATAGCTGTAAATCTAGTAATAGTGTTCTTTCACAAGTCTTATGAAATCAAGCTGTAAATCTAGTAATAGTGTTCTTTCACAAGTCTTATGAAATCAGTATGTTAGTCTAGGAAATTGATATTTATGGTTTGGGCACAGATCCAGGTATTCTTTTTTTGTGTCAGTATGTGTATTGGTTAGAGTAATTTATATAATATTGGTGACGCAGTTGGGGCGAACGTATAGCTTGGAAGAATAAACATAATCGACTTGCTTGATTATAACGGTTTATTTGCAGAGAAGATAAGAAAGCGTTAAGATATATATACAGTTTTGTAGCATATTAAAGCGCAAGTGTAATAATTGACAAGGTTTAATTTGGGCTATAGCAGTTATTATATTTGACTTTAGTGAAAACAACCACTTTATAATGCATTAATAATTGAAAGCATTTGGCTAAGAATTGTATGAACATATTAAGAATGGTTAGTACATGTAATACATTAAGGTTTATTTTTAAAGGTAAATAAACAGCAAACTTGAATAAATGTAAATACATTTTGCTCAAACAATAAAGTGTTGTGAACACATTAAAATTGTAGCTTTTATATAAATTGGTTAGCTGAATATTGTAAATACATTGAACTAAACAAAGTGATGTGAATATATTAAAATTGTAGCTTGGATATATAAATTTGGGTAGCTGATAAGCTGTGAACATACTAAAATTGTAGCTTGGATATATATAAATTTGGGTAGCTGATAAGCTGTTGAGGTCTAATGGTAAGTCTAAATATGATAGTTAATTATTTCTTCTTGTGTGGTAACATACCTTCTTGTAGAGGTACGAGGAGGGGTTTTGAGATATATATGTATGTATGTTTATTGATTTTTAAGAGTTTGCTAAGACATTTTTGAAATATTTTAAAATGAAAGTTTGTTTTATAATAAAATATGCTTTAATGTTTAAAGTTTAAATGATTATATCAAATTAAGAGTGAGAGAAAGTTTATGTATTCCCTTTCAGTACCTTACATGGAAGGTTCTGGATGTTGTGTCTTGTTTCTATGTGGGTATTTTGCTTTGTACGAGGAGGTACTGAAGGGATAAAAGTTTGAAACGACTTTATAAATTAGCAAATTATTAAATATTCAATTTTATATATTTTCGTTTTGTTTATATAAATGTAGTGAGAAAAGATAGTTTAAGTTAATGCGTGCGTTTTATAATATAAACGTATACTATTTTGGTTTATTATTAAAAATGAAAACCTATAAGCACCTTAAATACTTTCACAATCATAACATAATGTTATTGTCTTGTGATTGGCTGAGACTAATAAAGAGGGTATAAAAGCTTTGTGTTGATCTTTTGCGCGCATTTCTTTGGTGTTGGTTTGGATGTGTGTGGTTAATTGTAGTGTGGTAAAGAGCGCCGTTGGGCCCCGCGTTGGGCGCAAGTGCGTGCTTTGTTGGGCGTAAGTGCACGAGTTTGTGGAGATTGATATTTTCACGAGTTTGTGGAGATTGATATTTTCAGAGGTGGTTGTGGAGATTGATATTTCTAGAGGTGGTTGGAAATTGCTTTCTTGGTTTGGAGATTGACGTTTTTAGAGGTGGTTGGAAATTGCTTTCTTGGTTTGGAGATTGACGTTTTGATTTTAGCTATTTCTTGGTTTGGAGATTGACGTTTTGATTTTAGCTAGCGCTAAGCGCTAGTTGAAATTATTTTTGGTCTGTTTTACTTAAGATAATTTTAGTACTAGTTGGAATTATTTTTGGTTTGTATTTAGTTAGGTGATTGTTGGTTGTTGCTTTTGCTTTTGTTGAAATTCAGCTTTATAGTTTTGCGACTTAGAAGCTTCAAGATCAAGCTCGGTGTCATTCATCACAGGCACATTATAAACAGGTAAGTGTACTTATTTATTTATTTGTGAGAAATATTGTATTGTATTTAGTGTGGAACCGAACAGATAAGTGTATTTAGAAATATGAAACAATACGTGTATTTTGATATAATATATTCTGAAAGTTCAAATTTTAAAAATGTTTCTGAAAGTTCAAATTTTAAAAATGTTTCAGTTAACTCCCAATATTTAGTTTATTATGATTTGTTTGCCAGGTCTAAGTATTTTCAGGTGCAAAGTATAGAAAGGGATAATAATTTGAAACCTATTCGAGTTTGTGTATGTATTTTTCAGAATAGTTTGAATAAGTCTGTGGTGTTAAAGGAGCATAATTAAGATGTCGCATGATAAGGTTTATGTTGTTAGGCTTTCCGAAAAGGCTAATCTTCCAAAGAGAAGTTCATTATTTTCAGCAGGATTAGATTTGTATAGTGCTTATGATTATATTTTACCAGCAGGAAAAAAACTTGAAATTAAAACAGATTTACAGTTTGAGTTTCCTGAAAAATGTTATGGAAGAATAGCATCTAGATCTAGTCTTTCTAAATATTATTCTATTGAAGTTGGAGCAGGAGTTATTGATGAAGATTATAGAGGAAATGTTAGTATTATTTTGTATAACTTTGGAAATTTAGATTTTCTTATTAAGGCTGGTGATAGGATTGCTCAAATTATTTTAGAGCGTTATTCAAATGCCTGTGTTTATGAAGTACAAGAGTTAAGCAAAACTGATCGTGGTTGTAAGGGGTTTGGTTCTAGTGGATATTGTTAAAGTGCTAAAGGTTTTATTTTACAAGTTAATAGGAGGTGAGGGAGTTGGAGAAGGTGAGGGAGGAGAAGGTGAGGGAGGAGAAGGTGAGGGAGAAGAAAAAGTTTTAAAAGTAGTCATTTCAATTTCTTCTTGTACTATGCTAATAGATTCAAAGCTTTCAGAGTTTAGAGAATTGAAACTGCTAGTGTATTCAGAAGGTGCTTGTGCTTCATTAACATTAACATTAATATTAAATCGAGATCTCATATGAAGTGTGGTTCGCTGAATAGATCGAATTCTATATTGTTCAAATTTGTTTTGACAAGTTTTTCTGAAAAGTTTATAAAGAATAAAAGATGTTAATATAATACCAAAAAGAACTAAGAAAGATAAGATTCCTGCTATAATATCAGCTACTGGTACGATATTTTTTGGAGTTGATTTGTCAATAGGTTTAGGTGTAGATGCGAAAGATGCGTTAGGTGTTTTTGGTTCATTTGAAAATGTTGTATTTATAGGTATAGTGACTTGTGGTTGGCTTGAACTGCTAAATGTAGAGGTTTGCGCTAGACTTGTAGGATGTGGTTGGCTTGAAGTACTGAGAGAGGTTTGCGGCAGACTTAAAGTACTGATAGGTGTGGAGGTAGTAGAGGTTTGCGGTAGACTTGAAGTACTGATAGGCGTGGAGGTAGTAGAGGTTTGCGGTAGACGTGAAGTACTGATAGGTGTGGAGGTAGTAGAAGTTTGTGGCCGATTTGAAGTAATAGGTGTGGAGGCTTGCGATAGACTTGAAGTTTTGGGTGAGCTGAAAGTATAAAGTATTTTGCAAATAATAAATTACATATAGATTAATATTTTTATAAAACTTTTGTTAGAAGTTAGGATGGATATGATGCTAGATTTGTTGTTAAAGATATTAGTAGTTTTAAATTGTGATAGGCTGAATAGGGATTATAAATATTAGTTTAGATAAAGCTATTAAAACATATGTTGCTAGATTTGTTGTTAAAGATATTAGTTTAGATAAAGCTATTAAAACAAATAAATTATATATTTACATGGACCAACTTGAAGTACGTGGCTGGCTTGAAGTAATAGGTGTAGAGGCTTGTGACAGACTTGAAGTTTTGGGTGAGCTGAAAGTATAAAGTATTTTACAAATAATAAATTACATATAGATTAATATTTTTGTTAGAAGTTAGGATGGATATAATGCTAGATTTGTTGTTAAAGATATTAGTAGTTTTAAATGGTGATAGGCTGAATAGGGATTATAAAGCTATTAAAACACTTTTGCAGTTAGCATGAGTGACTTTTACGTAACTATGATGTTTGTTGCTTTGTTTGATATTAAAAGGAGGTTTAACTTAGTTTACCATATCGGAATGTTAGGAGGAAGCAAGCTGTTATATTTTTAGGTTTAGAGTGCACTTAAGACTAATAACTTACATGGTATTTGGAAATGAAGATGCTGGTTTTATAGATGTAGTGGTTGTACTTAAATCATTAGTTTGAGTCTTCAATGCGTCAGTTAAATCATGAGTTGTTTTTGTTTCAGTTAAATCAAATAGGGCAATAGTTGTCTTCAAGGCATCAGTTGTTTCAATTGCTGAGCTAAATAAAAAATTACGATTAGTTTGGTTAATATGGTTAGGACGGTGCAAAGTGAATATTGTTTAAGGTAGAAGTTAGATGGCGCCACTGCTTTTGCAGTTAGCATGTGACTTTAACGTAGACTATGTTTAATATTAAAAGGAGGTTTAACTTACGTTTGTCATATAGGAATGTTAGGAGGAAGCATGCAGTTTTATTTTTAGGTTTAGAGTGCATTTAAGACTAATAACTTACATGGTATTTGGAAATGAAGATGCTGGTTTCATAGATGTAGTGGTTGTACTTAAATCATTAGTTTGAGTCTTCAATGCGTCAGTTGTAGTTAAATCAAATAGGGCAATAGTTGTCTTCAAGGCATCAGTTGGTTCAATTGCTGAGCTAAATAAAAAAATTACGATTAGTTAGGTTAATATGGTTAGGACGGTGTAAAGTGAATATTGTTTAAGGTAGAAGTTAGATGGCGTCACTGCTTTTGCAGTTAGCATGAGTGACTTTTACGTAACTATGATGTTTAATATTAAAAGGAGGTTTAACTTAGTTTGCCATATAGGAATGTTAGGAGGAAGCATGCTGTTTTATTTTTAGGTTTAGAGTGCACTTTAAGACTAATAACTTACATGGTATTTGGAAATGAAGATGTTGGTTTCATAGAAGTTGGTTTTTCTGTTGCTTTTAATCTGAATAAAAAATTAATGTTTAGAATTTAAGAAATTTAGAAAGCAAAGATTAGAAAAACTTTGGGTATGAAAGGTATTTATATAATGTTCAGAATTTTAAGAAACTTGTTAAGCTAAAACTTAAGAAACTTAGAAAGGTATTATATTTGATTAATTTTATACTGTTAATATTAAGTGAGTTAAGCCTATACTTACATGCATTTTCCTGCTTCGCATTGAAATGTAATTCCACTTGTTTTGATAACTGCAAGGAATGGGAAGACATCTATGTCGTATTTGATGTATTGTTGCTGTGATGCGGCGGGGGAAATTAGAAAGATTTGCGTAGTTCTTAGCGTTCTGTGTGTGAAAGTTGTCGGTAAACAGTAGCAGATAAGCGTGTCCAAGTTGTCGGTTAAGGAGCAGTCGTTTTTGACAGAACAACCTAGAGTTTTCGTCAAAATGGTTAGGAAGAGAAGCAGGAATACTAGTTTGGTCGACATGATGGTTCTGCACATTTGATTTACTTTAGAGATGAAGTGAGTGTTGGTCGGGGTGTTCTAGATTTAGATTTATCAATAAGTTTAAGGGCATTAATGTAAGAAATAGTTTCCATTGATTACGGGCTGTAACTTAGTCCATACTTATCAAGTATTTTTATGTAGGCTTGGCTTGGAGTAGATAAACTTATCTGAGGTTCACTTGGTACTAAATAATTTGTGCTGAGAGGTTCCCTCTGGTGGCTAGACATTAACTTTCGACATGTGCTGGAAGGTTCCCTCTGGTGGCTAAGCATTAACTGTAGACAGAATAGACTTATTAGCTTTTACGCTGATTAGCTTTTACGCTGGGCGTTATTTGATTAATGTTTTGACTAGATTTGAGACATACTAGGGATGGGTTTTTTATGCTTAAATTTATAGATTTCTCATTAAGCACCTTCTCGCCTGTGTTTGGTGTTAAACAATTTAGATTATATTGGTTTTTTGCCTAAGTTTAGACAGCTGTCTAAAGACGCTGTTAACACCTGTAGTAGAGATGAACAGTGTGACGTTAAGCCTTTAGGCTTAGTTTGGGTAATGTAGTGAGGGTTCCCCAGGTAATGACAACACTGTTCATGTCTTATTACAATAGGTAGCTGATGCCCTCTGGTGGATTGTTTAGACGCTTAGATAACTTAGGTACTGCCGTATCGCGTTATTTGTTTTCTGACCGCTTACGCACTTCATATACGTGACCGCAGGCGCCGCCACCTACGTTTTTTATAGGCAAAACGTTAGGTGGCGCAGCGGCGCTGTTTATCGGCGGATTTCAATGATTCAAACAGGATCGGAAAGAAGAGATTTTGCCGGTTCTTCTGCACTTTGTTATATCTTTCTATGACATTTCCTTCTATGACATTTCCTTCGTATTTTAGGCACAAACTGAAGAATTGTGTTTACTTTAAGTGTTTGTAACATAATTTTATGTTTGTCCGGCATATAAATGGTGTTTTCCGATAGGTTTATCAGCCTTTTTTACATAGGAATAAGTTTGGTTTGACTCAGTCAAGCATTGCTCCTAAGAAGGGCAAGTTGCGCAAAATTACCTAACTTGCTCAAAATTACCTTATCTCAGCATAGCTACAGTGTTGTGGTGATGGAGCATTGTGCATCATCAATTGCACTGTGATAATTCTCAATTCTGGTACTTTAGAGAAACAGCCTTGGCAAAATGTGTCAGATATGTTCAAGTAGTATATTGTGGTTAAGTTATTTGTGTTAATGTTTATTTTTAAGATATATAAGGAGTTTAAGGTAAGTTTATTTGAATATGCATGAAGTTTTGTGCTTAAATAAGCTTATGATTGTTATATTTGGTGTTTGCGTTTGCTTAGGAGGTAGGTGTACAGAGGATTAAAGATTGTTTTTTAGGCTTAAGGTTAGTTTACAAATGATTGTTATACATTTTGAGAAAAGTGTTTATGAGCCTTATTGTTCTTGTTACTTTTGCTTAGTTATAAATAAAGTATTAAAGGAAGGTGAAAATATAGATAAGCTTATTGCTGCATGTCCTAATGGTACATTAATAGATTTTTCTAAAATAGAACAAATCACAGAATTAGCACAGGAATTGAATAGATTTCTTTTTAAATTAAGTTTAAAAAGATTAGTTTTGACATTTATTTTGAATAAATTTCCTAAATTAACACCAGAAGATCTAGATCAGTTAGAGATTCCTGGTAATTTAAAAAATGATATTACTAATTTTGAGGAAGATGAATCCAGGCAATTTGATGAAGTTGCAAATACAACAACGTTTGTTTTGTTGATTCGGCATCATGTTGGTTTTCGTGTTAAAATAGAACAAGTATCAGAAATTTTTGATTTTTAAACTTATATACATTGGTAGGTATGAGACGTGTGTTTTATTTTTATAGATATAGGTACGATACAACTAATAAGAAATTTTGTAAATTAGTTTGTTCATGTTTAGATTGTCAGTTAATATTGGTTAATTTTCGATACAAGAAAGCATATAAATTGTTTTTTAATTTAAATCAAATTATTACAAGACATGAAATTCATAATTTAAGTGCTAAAATTTGCGAGTATTGCAAAGCTAAACCAGATTTTTATTTAACAATGTCTTCTGATTTTTTAATGGGTTATTCAGAATTTTTAATAAATATAGCACAGATTTATCTTATTGTAATGAAACACGCCTCCTTTAGATTGGGTTATAAGTATCGTTAGTATATATTAATGCAAGTAGATTATAGTGTAAATTTGGTTATTTTTGGTTTGAATTTTACTCCAAATATTTATTTTGATATTTCGTATATTCATAAAAGTATAAAGAATAGTTTTTTATATAGAGGATCATTAACTTGTAAAAATAAATTGTATACTTTGAAGATTACACGTAATGGATTTTGTTCAATTTATTTAAGAAGGAATTTTTCAAGTTTATTACCAAATATTAAGATAATAGCTTTAGAAGTTTATGAGTTTATTAGGGACTTTTGTGAACAGGAAATAGTTAGTGTAAATATAACTCCAAAGAACATTCAAATTACCTTTCAACTTGTATTTAAAACAACACCGGATTTTAAGGTTTTTTGTATAAAAATTGCAGAATGTTTTGAAAAAGAATATGAATTTGAAATTAAAGAATCTAATTCTAGTGAATCTATATGGTTGCCTTATGTAAATAATAGTTTATATTTTTCAAGTGTACGTATCAAAATTAAAGGTAATAGTAAATGTATTTTTACGTTTTCATATTCTTATAAAGGAAGTTGTTTAACTGATAATGTTTTAGATTTTAAAAGAGTTTGTGATAGTTTGAGATTGTGTTATTTAAATAATTTACATTTATGGCCGCCGGAGTGTTAGATAGGTTACTTTTGTTAATTATAGAATTTCTTTTAAGACAAAATGAAGAAAATAAATTATTTTGGAATAAAGTTCAGGCAGATAATTCACATGTTTTTAGTTTTTGTTTTCTACTTTTAACAGAATGTGAGAATGAAAGGAAAAAAATAAATATTCTTCAAGAAGAATTAAAGGTTGGACTTTTGTCTGCTTTAAGAAATCAAGATATAACGAGAAATTTAGCCTTTAGAATTTTATCTAGTGATGATGAAACTATTAAGCTGGACTTGCGTTCTTCACAAAGTTCAATTATTCAGTGCCTTGTTGATATTCTTAGAATAAATATAACTGTTTATCGAAGTGATTCTCGATCATTTAATTTTACATGTTGTACAGAATTGTTTCGTATAGGTTCACCTTTTGTTATTCAATGGTGCAGAGTAGAAAATGCTTTTATAGAAGTAGCTTTAGATTATCATATGTCAAAATATAATTCATTAATTGAGTTTCCAAAACATAAAGTGAACAGCAAAAAGCGTAAGCATGAATATAAAAGTGTTGAGTTTTTATCTTCTACTTCAGATTCAGATTCAGATTGTAAAAAACAAATACATGGTCAAAAAAGTACTTGTAAGAAATCTTTAGGTTTTCGTACTAAGAAAAAAGCAAGAGTTGAAAATTTTGAGAAAGCTGTAACTAAAGAAAAGGTTAATGATAGTGATTCATCTTTGGCTCGAGATTTGTCACTATCAGAAAGTGAAAATGATGATTATGATGATAAAGCTAAGAAATTGGAATCAGAATTAGAGCTTGAAAAAAGAGATGATTTTATGGGCGAACTAAACAAATTACAGCAATCTTATAATGATATGAAATTTCATAAGAAATCTCAGAAAAAAGATGTTATGGTAAATGTTTCAGAAACAGGAAAACATTTACAGGATTTTTCACCATATTCTGATTTGTATTCTGATAATTTAAATAAGATAGAATGTAATATAGATAAGTTTGTAGAAGTAACTGAAAGGTTGAAAAAACACGCCTTAGTTCTTCAAAATAACTTACTGCCAGGAAATATTGAGAATTGCTTGTGTTGTCCTGTTCATTGTGCTCAAGCTTTAGTTAAGGCTACAAAAGATAAGCGAGGACCCAAAAAAAAAAATTAGAATGTTCATATTGTAAGAAAGAGTTTATATCTTTAAGTTTATTGCGTTTACATATTTTGGTTAAGCATTCTAATTATGATCCTAAGAATCATATATTTACACCAGTTCCTTTGAGATCTTCTTTAGTAATATTAAAAAAGTATCATCCTGATTAAATTTATTATATATTTATTAAGGAATTTCAAGTTGATAAAAGTAAGTATTTGAAATGGATACTGCTTGTTCAAAAAGTTTTGCTCGCTTGATGAAAAGGAGCTTGTATTTTTGTGCTTTAGTGTCATTTTATTTTGGTAAGATAAATTTACCTTTGTTAATTGAAATTCCTAGCCAAGAATTTTTATCTGAAGATGAGTGTTTACAAATAATAGAAATATTAAGTGAAGAACTTACAGATGATGCATGTTTTTTAAAGTTGAAATATTTTTCTTGCGCGAGTCTTTTATTTTTTTCATCGTATTTTCATTGTGATATTGTTTTAGATTTTATTTATTTATCCATGTGGGAAAATGATAAAAAAATAATTGAAGTTTTAAGAAAGTCAATTTATTTTTTTGGTTTAAAAGATTGTTTCACAAAGGTAGTTTTGGATTCAGTAGCATCGTATTTGTATATGTCAGTAGATGATGTGATTGATTTAGGACATTTATGGGAAATTAATAATAATAGTAGTCCTAATTGTTCAATGAGGTTGTTAGCTAAAAAGTTAAGAGATACTAGGCGATGTCGTAGGTTACTTTTTTCTTTTTTTACATTACCTTGTGCTCAATGCCATTCACGAATTATTTTTAATTATAAAGGTTCAGATAATACAGTTTTTTTAAAGTGTTGTAAAAGACCTATTCATATTTCAAGATGTTATGAAAATTTTATTTCTTCTAGTTTTGATTTGCAGGTTTATTGTCCCTGCTGTAGAACTCCTTGGCGAAATGCATTACCCCAAATAGAAACAGCTTCGAGGAAAAGGTGTTTAGAAGATTTTCTTATGCATATGAGAGATTATCCTAAACACATAAGAACATATTCTTCTTCAAAATTAATGCGAAATGTGAAAGTTCAAAAGGAAGACTGATGAGGCAAAGTGATTAAATTGTGATGTGATTAGGATTGATATTAGATTTTTATAGATTTGTTTTAATAAATATTTAAAATGTTGCAGAACGAAGAACTAGAATCATTCAATTATACATTAGTTTCAAATGTACCACATTCAGTAAGAGAAAATAAGACAAGTCATTTTTATACTGAAATACCAGCTACACGTGAATGTAAAGGTTACTGGGAAGTAGCCTTATTGGAGATTGATTTTTTGAAATCGTGGTATAATGTACCAGAGCATCCAGAGCAATCTAGAACTTATGTTATTGTGCGAGATATTTTTGATTTAAAAGACCAAACAGTAGGACAAATTAATTCATTAGATGAAGTTGTTCCTAATTCTATAAAAAAAGTAAATAAGGTGTTTGCTTTAAAGTTTGGAAATTATGAAATTAAGGATATGATAAGTGAAATGAATGAAAAATTTGCTAAATTAAAAATGGAAGTAAATGAAGCTCAACCTACTTATAAAAATTATAAAAGATATACTAAACTTTATATTGATAATCAAAATTTAATTTGCACTTTATATGTAGGTACAGGAGATGTAGTTATTTTGTCCGAATATATTGCTACGGTTTTACGCTTAAATAATTGTGAAGGAATTAAAAAGTATACTTCAAGAGTTACTGTTAATGGTGAGAAAACATTTACAAATTTTATTGAGTTTAGAGGACCACCTTTATTGAAAAAGCCACCTTCTACTGAAAATAAATTAGATTCTGAAGGAAATCCAATAAGGGATGAAGAAATTTTAATAAAAGGTTTTAATGATGTAATATCTCTTAATAGGAAGGGACCATATAATGAGCTTTTTCAACCACAATATGGAAAAGATTATGTAGGAAAAGGAGTTCCAGTTTTTCCAACAGACACTTCAAATATATACATTTATTCTAATATTGTTGATTATGAGTATGTAGGTAACATTCAAACAAAATTACTTAGAACTGTTAGGGCTAGTGGAGTATTTGGTGAACATATTAAGCACACTTATTCCCATCCATTGTATAAGAAATTAGCTTATGATAGGTTGCAGGATATAGAAATAGTAATTAGAACTGATGATGGACAGCTTGTTAAATTTGAATATGGAATTGTTGAGTTAATTTTGCGTTTTAGAAGATTAAATAGATAAAAAATAAAATGAATGAAATAAAGAAAAGAAAAGCTTTTGGTAAACTGCTAAGAAGTTATGATATAGTTCCTTTTCAGCGTGCTATAGATATAGAATTATTTTTTCAACGCAAGTTTAAAGTTTTATTAGAAAAAATTAAGAAAGGTTTATTGAGGCATGGTGGCATAAAATTTCAAATTAGTCTTAATGTTGTATTAGGTAAATATAAATTGGATACATCAAGGTATTATGAAATTAAACCTTGGTTTCAAAGCAATATGACTCAAGTTTTAACATTTTTATCTGTAAAAGAAAAAATGATACAAGCTATAAGAATACTTTTAGCATTTTTTGATGGGTTTATTCAGATGGGTTCAGGTTGGTTTTTAAAACAAATTAATGTTTTACGTTTATCAGTTTATAAATGTAATCCTTTTGGAGGGTGTGCATCTGTTTCATTACCAATTCCTAATAAACATTCTATTCTTAATATACGATGTTCTGACGACAAGTGCTTTTTGTATTCTGTGTTAGCTGCTTTTAAAAAGTGTGTAAATCCTAATAGATTTACATCTTATTTAGGTTTAGTAAGTTCTTTAAATTTAAAGGGTCTTTCTTTTCCAACTAAAATAAGTGAGATTCCAAATTTTGAGAAAAATAATAATTTAACGATAAATGTTTTTGGGTTATTTAGTCAAAATGAAATGGGATTTGTAAATAATACTAAATATTTACCGTATCCAATGTATATTTCAACAAGCTTTGATGATAAACATCGCAAACATATTAATTTACTTTTGTACAAAAATCATTATATGTTAATTCGAAATATTAATTCATTCATAACACCATTTTATTGGAAAAAAACAAGGTATTTTTGTAATAAATGTTTAATTTCATTTAGAGATAAAGTTGGTTTACAACTTCATAGTAAAGCAAATTGTACAAATAAAGTTTATACTGGACAAACTTATAAGCTTCCTTTAATAGGTGAAAAAGAAATGTTTCGAAATCTTTCACGACAAATAAAAAATCATTTTATTATTTATGCTGATTTTGAAACATTAAATAAAAATGTAAATAAGTTAAAAGGTAAGTCTATTATGAAAACAAGACATGAATTAAATGCAGTAGGTATTTTATTTTTATCAAAGTATAGTAAGTATTCTAAACCACCTTTTCTTTATATTGGTCCTAATGTTCTTAAAAACTTTTTTGGATATATTTATCAAGTGCGTGCAGAGATATCTTGTATTTTTGAAAATGATAGAAAACCTTTAACTTTAAATTCACAGGATATTTTACATCTCGCTAAGCAAAAAGCTTGTTATCTTTGCGGAGTTTCTTTTGCTAATTTAGGAATTAAAAGAGTTATAGATCATGAGCATTTAGGTAGGGAAGGAAAAGGTAGAGATGTTAATTATGCTTGTAATAGATGTAATTTAGTATGTAGTGCATTGAAATTTACAAATTTTAAAATTCCTATTGTTATGCATAATGCTATGAACTATGATTTACATTTTATTGTTAAAAATATGTACAAGTATTTAAAACAACTTAATGTTCAAGTTATTCCGCGTTCATCAGAAAAGTTTTTAGCTATGTTTTTAGATAATTTTGTTTTTATTGATTCTTTTCAGTTTCTTCCAAATTCATTATCTAATCTTGCTGAATTATTAGTTAAAAAAGATACATTAGATTTAAAAGAAACTAAAAAGCATTTTAAGGAAAAGATGTTACCATATGTTATAAGAAAGGGAGTTATGTGCTATGACTATATAGATTCGTGGGAAAGGCTGGATGAGAAGGAATTACCTTGTCGTGAGGCATTTTTTAATAGTTTAACTAATCAAAGTATTTCTTCTTTAGATTATGATCATGCAATTAAAATGTTTAAAATTTTAAAGTGTAAGAATATAAAAGATTATTTAAGACAATATTTAAAAATAGATGTATTACTATTAGCTGATGTTTTTGAATCATTTAGGGAAAAGTCATTAGATTTTTATGGATTAGATCCAGCTAAATATTTAACAGCTCCATCTTTGAGTTATGATGCTATGATGAAGTTTACAAAGGTTAAGTTTGATTTAATTAATGATATTGACATGTTTAATTTTTTTGAAGATGGTATTCGAGGAGGTATGACAAATGTAGTTCAAAGATTTGCAAAAGTGAGAAAAGAAACTGAGCATATAGTTTATTATGATTGTAATAATTTATATGGATTTGCTATGGTACAACCTTTACCTTACAAAAATTTTGCTTGGGTTGATCCGAGTAAATATGATAGTTTTGATGTAACTAAAGTTCTTGATGATGCTCCTATAGGATATATTTTAGAGGTAACTTTAGAGTATCCTGATTATTTACATGATTTTCATAATATGCTTCCTTTGGCTCCTGAAAAGCTTGCAGTGAATTTTTTTCAATTGTCTCCATATGCTAAAAATATTTTGGAAGGTTTAGGTAAACGCTATACTAAAAGCTGTATGAAATTAATTTCAACTTTATGTCAAAAGGAAAAGTACATTATACATTATAGGAATTTAAAATTGTATTTAAGTTTAGGTTTAAAAATTTCTAAAATTTTTAGGATAGTATCCTTTTCTCAGTCATGTTGGATGAAACCATATATTGATTTTAATAACCAAAAGCGGAAAGAGGCTACTTCAGATTTTGATAGGGAATTTTTTAAACTTATGAATAACTCTACGTTTGGCAAATGTATGGAAAATGTAAAAAGAAGAATTAAAATGGTATTAACAACAAATCAAAAGTCATGTGCCTCTATGATTAAAAAGCCTCTTTTTCATTCTTTACATATTTTTAATTCAAATTTTGTTGGGATACAGTATAAGAAAAATATAGTAGAATTGAATAAACCTATTTATATTGGTTTTACAATATTAGATTTATCGAAAATGCATATGTTCAATTTTCATTATAATGTCATTTTAAAAACATTTGGTTTAAAATCTGTTCAGCTTCTTTATACTGATACTGATTCACTAATATATTATATAGATCATAAACATTTTTATAGATTACTTTATGATATTAGGGATTATTTTGATTTTTCAAATTTAGAAACAAATAATTTATTATATTCTTTAAAAAATAGAAAAGTGTTAGGTAAATTTAAAGATGAAACAGCTGGAGTAGAAATTAAGGAATTTGTTGGTTTAAGACCTAAAATGTATTCTTTTCTGTTAAATTCAGGAAAGAATATAAAAAGAGTTAAAGGAATTAGAAGGAGTTGTGTAGACAAGCTTTTACATTCAGAATTTAAACAAGTTTTAAAAGAAGCATCTGAATCTTTTGCTACCTTTCACTGTATACGCAGTTATAAGCACGATGTGTTTACTTTAAAAGAAACAAAGTTAGCTTCATCGCCTTTTGAAGATAAACGTTGGCTTTGTTCAGATGGAGTGCACTCTTTAGCATATGGAAATTATAAGTTAAGGTCTAAAAAAAGAGTAAAAGAAGAGGAAGATAAAACAATATGTAAAGTTCAAAGGAAAGCATAGGAAATATTCCTGTGATTAGTGATTTTATAGTAGGTAAATAGTAATTTTATAGTAGTTATTAGTTTGTTTATCAAATATAGAATTAATTATGGCTTCAAAGGAGGAAACAATATCACGTTATGTTTTGTCTTTTGGAAGAAAGAAAAGACTAGATTTAACAATATTTAAAGCAGAAGTATATGTACATTTCAGTGATTTGTTGAAAGATAATAAAAGTTTTACAGTAACTAAGGAAGAGTTAGGTGAGTTGTTTGGGTTAAAGAGGAAAATAGCTAGAAGACTAAAGAAATTAGATCATGAGGCAAAAAAGCAGAAGAAACAGAAAAAATTAGATGATTTTTCTACTGATGAGGACAGTGAAATAGAGGAAAAGAAGAAAAGTAAGAAACAAGCTAAAAAACAGAATACAGAGTTGGAAAAAATTGGGATTTCTAGCGAAGAAGATATGCAAAGTATATAAGTTTTTAAATGATTAGGTAGATATATTAAGCTTAATAGAAATAGTATTGCAGCAAAACTAGCTTGTGATTAGCTAAATTTTTGGGATTTAAGCAAGCCTAAAGGTGAGCATTAATGTAAGTATACATTTTGTAAATATTTAAACAGAATTTTTTTAAGATGGAGGTGTGTTTTTATTGTGGTAGTGAGGAATCTTTGGTTCAGGGTAAGAAGTACTGTATTTCTTGTGAAGATAGTCTTTTTAAGGAGTGCATAAGATGTCATAAGCCTTATGACCATCCTAGATATTTTCAATTAGACTTAAATAGATGCAATTCATGCCAAAAGAAATATATAAAGGAAAAGGAAAAAATTTTAATAAAACAGAGTGAAAAGAAGTCTTTAAATGAAGAAAGTGATCAAGAAAGTGATGCAACAGTGCAACTGTTTTCAAAGTTTGATGAAAGTGAAGAAGATATAACTAAGAAAGTTGATGAAGATATTCCAAAAAAGGCTAAGAGAAAGTTTAAGAAAAAGGAAATTCAAAATAATGAGGTTGATGAAGAAAGTGAAGAAGATATAACTAAGAAAGTTGAAGACATTTCAAAAAAAGCTAAGAGAAAGTATAAGAAAAAGGAAATTCAAAATCAAAATGAGGTAAATCAGGATGAGGAAACTGTAGCTAAGAATAATGAAAATGGAGAAACTGTAGCAAAGAAAAAGAAGGTTACAGGAGGTAGAGCTAAAAAAAATATTGAAAATGCTTTTAATATGAAGAATGAAGAAACTGCATTTGTGAAGCAAAAAAATTTAAATGCTAAAAATCAGCAAAATAAGGATGCAATGGTATATGGATTAATTCCATTAATGGTTATAAGAAATGACAAAAAAGGAAAGAATTTTTTTAATATAATTCAATAAGTAGTTATATTATGAATGCAAATATATATTATATTATGAATGCACATGAAATAAATGTTTCATGTTCGTTCTTTTGTGGAGGTGTTTTGCTTCTTGGATAACCGAAGCAAAGTGTAAATATGTATAATACATGTCAATATTTATCTTTTTTATGGCGTTTATTGTATTGCTTGTGCATATGTTTTGGAGTCCCGACTTTGCACAGCTTAGAAGATAGACGTTGTAATTTAGGGTAAATGACAGTTGAATAGTATAAATTAGTTAAGCTTAATGAATAGTATAAATTAGTTTAGCTTGAAAATAAACAATGTATTATTATAAATAATTTTGCTTAAGATAAGATTAGAATGTAAAGGTAGATGTGTATTTAAAATGGCAATGAATCAAAGAGATAAGTTAAATGTACTTATATCTATTTATTTTAATTCTAGGCATCCTTCTTCATTTTCTTCTATTAATAAGTTATATAAAGCTGCAAAACGTGTTAATGAAAATATAACTTTAAATGATGTTAAAACTTTTTTACAAAATACAAGAACTTATACTTCTTTTAAACCAATTATAAAAATTTTTTTAAGAAGAAAAATAATAGTAAGAGGTAAAAATGATCAATGGCAATTAGATCTAATAGTTCTTCCAAAGTTGAAACAATACAATGATGGAAACATTTATATATTAGTTGCAATAGATTGTTTTTCGAGATTTGCTTATGTAGAACCAATGAAATTAAAGACTTCTAGCACAACTAAATTAGCATTTGAAAAAATATTAAAAAGAGCTAAAGTGAAACCTAGAATAGTTCAAACAGATTTAGGTTCTGAGTTTAAGGGAATTTTTAGTCGCTTTTTAAAGCAAAATAAAATACATCAATTTTCTACTTTTCAAGATCCCAAATGTGCCATAGTGGAAAGATTTATAAGAACTTATAAAAATAAATTATTTAGATTTTTAAAAGCAAATAAAACTAAAAGATATCTTGAGGCTTTACAACCTATTGTTTTAAGTTATAATTGTACAAAACATCGAACTTTAGGTATAAGTCCTATTGAAGTTAATAAAAATAATCAGCATGACTTATGGTTAAAACAATATAAAGATCATCTTTATTCTAAAAAAATAGATTTAAACTTAAAAATTGGAGATAAAGTAAGATTAAGTAAATATAGAAGGACTTTTAATAGAGGATTTTTATCAAATTGGAGAAAAGAAATATTTAAAATAGCTTTTATATTAAATACAAAACCTGTAACTTATGTTTTACAGGATAAAAATAATGAATTATTACAAGGAGGAGTATATAAAGAAGAAATGTCTAAAGTAAAAGGTTGAATATTAATTCGTGTAAGATTACAAGGAGGAGTATATAAAGAAGAAATGTCTAAAGTAAAAGGTTGAATATTAATTCGTGTAAGATTAAGGAAATATTTAATCCGTGTACAATGGCGTTTGAAGGTCAATTTACTATTTTTGATGCTAGATTAAAAACACCATTTTCATTAATAATAGCTGGACCAAGTAATTGTGGAAAAACTACTTTTGTTATTGATTTGTTAAAAAATGATTCAAGGATAGTTGATAATGAATTTGATTATATTCTATGGTTTTATGGAGAAACTTTTCCACGTGATCCATATTTACAATTAAGAAATGTTCAATTTTATAATGGATTACCAGAGTCTTTTAATAGTTTAATAGATTCTAATAAAAGAGGACTAGCAATTTTTGATGATTTAATGGCTGAATGTGGAAATAATAAGTTAGTTTCAGAATTTTTTACCAAGCGAACACATCATGAAAATGTAAGTGTTATTTTTATTTCACAAAATTTATTTCATGATGGTAAGGAAAGAAAAAATTTTACTAAAAATGCTACCTATTTATGTATTTTTAATTCGCCATTAGACCAAACTATAGCTTATTCTCTTGCTAGAAAATTAATGCCTAAGAATCAACGCTGCTTTGTTAATATATTTACACATGCTGTTGATAGACCGCACGGCTATTTATTTATAGATGGCCATCAACAATCACCTAAAAATGCTATGTTTCGAACAAATATGTTTGGAGATGTTCAACATTGTTTTACTTTGAATAGAAGTTAAATAACAAATACCATTAAGATTATGAACTTGTTGAATAGAAGTTAAATAACAAATACCATTAAGATTATGTACTTGAAAGAAGACAAAAAAAGAAAGCAATTTTATTGTTTTAGTTTGACAAAGGCATAAGAAAAACAAAATTGAAATATTTATTTATTTGTGTTATTATTATTATTAGTTTACATTGAGTCAGATTAATTTTACACACTAAAGAAATGTCTTTAAGATTATGTACATAATAAACTTAAATTATTTAAAGTAAAATGGGTAGGTTAAAAAAGACAAAGAAAGAAAGCTATGCTCATAAGCATAGACATTTTCTTGTTTTAGTATGTGAGGCACATAGCAAAAAGAAGAGAAATAGAATTCTTGATTCAGCTGATGCCGAAGATATTTATGCTATTTGTGATTGTGTCTATAATGTTTTGAAAGGAAATATACCTATAAAGAAGTCGCATTATCATAAGTTAAAGAAATTTAAAAAAGTTTTAAGAGAAGTGGTAAAACAAAAAATGCCTTTTAAAAAACGTAAAGAAGTTTTAAAACAGAAAGGAGGATTTTTACCACTTTTACTTCCAATTATAGCTGCATCTGTTGCAGCAGGTATAAGTAATGCATAATATTGATTAATTTTTGTATGATTAACAAGAATTAACTTGAAATTAAAATTACCAAAATGGCTTCTTTTAAAGAAAGTATAATAATTCCTTATGCAATGTTTAAAAGCTGTACCTTTAGTGAAGAAGTACCTAGTCATAATGAACTTTATACTTTAAAAAGGCAAAAAGATTTAATGCAGGAGCGTATGTTTAATAAAAAGCCTTATTCTGTTCATACATCATATATACCACCTCCTGTAAAACCTGCTTTAACTAAGGATTTAAATTTAGAGGGAAGAAGAACTGAAGATGATAAAAATAATTTAAAGCCAAGTACTTTTAAAATATTAAAAGGAATTTCAGTGTCACAAAGACCAAATGCACAAAGTATTTTAGATAAAATTTTGGAAAATAATGGAACATGGAATGCTGAGGGAGAAATAAATTTACAGGGCAAAGTTATTAAAGGTTCAAATATTTTAAATATAATGAAATTTTTTTCAAAAACAAAACAATTCGAAAAGGAACCTCGAGGTGTTGATCAACTTTGGGAATTTTTACAAACAGTAAAAGTACCAAAATCTTGGTTTAAAAATAAACCTGAAAGTTTTCGAAAAAAAAAAGATGATGAATTTCTTACTCCTGCTAAATATCCTCTTGAAGAAACTGAAAGAGAAAAAATTATGGATACTATTAATAAATCTTTAAGTCAAGATGAAGAGGATAAATTAGATTTTGCTGGTCTTCCAGATCAAGATGATTTTTATACGCCTATTTCAAAAAACCGTGCTAACATTGATATTGGTGAAATAGAAGAAAAGTTACCTTCACCTACATTTGATCAACCAGAGGTTGACATTTTTGCTTCTTTAAAAAAGAAAAAGAAAAAGAAATCTATGAACAAACCATATCAAGACAGGATTTTTTCAGGCAGTAAGAAAACAAAAGATAGTGCAGAGGAAAAGATCAAGGTTTGGAAGAAGAATTAAACATACTTCAAAATGGGATGCATGGAAACCAGCTGAAAAGTAAATTACTTTAAGATTAATCTTAAATCTTAAATGAATCAAATGTTAGCGTTTTTATTGTTTATAAAGTTAAAAGTATATAATAATTAAAATGCAAAAATATTGTGGAGAAAATCATGCTTGTGACTATAAGCATTTTTTTGATGAAAATAATTCACGATTTTTACAAGAGGGTTATGGATATGGAGGATATTCTTTTATTCCTGCATTTATTGGAGTTCAGAATCAAAAAGGATATGGTATAGGAAGTATTTTTTCAGCAATAGCGAAGTCAGTTTTGCGTTTAGCTAAACCTGCAGCTAAATTAATTAAACCAGCTTTAAGAATGGCAAAGCCAGCTTTAAAGAATGTTGCCAAAACAGCTAAGCGTGAAATTATTAAGAGAGGGAAAAAAGCTGGAATGACTGCTGTTAAGAAAATTATTCAGGGTCAAAGTGCTAAAGAAGTTTTGAAAAAAGAGGCAAAGAAACAGTTGGAAGAATTAACAAAAGATTCTGTGGACTATATTTCTGACAAAATAAAGGAAAAAATATCAAATAAACAAAAAAGAAAAAATCAGTCTAGTTTTAAAGAAAATAAAAGAAAAAAGAGGAGAGTATCTTATGATTCTGAAGAAGAAGATATATTTAGCTAAATCTTCTTAAGATAAGATCTAAATCTTCTTAAGATAAGATCTAAAACTAGTTTGATAATTTAATGTATAATTTAAAAAATGGCTATGCATAAAGATTCTTGTCTGTGTGTTGATTCAAGTTATGATTATTTTAATATTCCACCAACAGATGCAACATCTAGAACAAGTTTTTATTCAAAATTATATTCAATTAGTAATGTAAGTCAAGGTGGACCTTTAGAGTTTGCATTTAAATCAAATAAAGCTGATTTTATAGACTTGTCTCAAACATTTTTACATCTTACTTTAAAAATACTAAAACCAGATGGAACTGCACCTGCAAGACCTCCAGCACAAGGAGCTCATGCAGGTGAAATTCCAAATCCGTCAAAAGTATTTCCTGTTAATTATTTGTCTGGAGCCTTATTTAAAGATGTGGAAATTTATATAAGTAATAAGTTAATAACAAGTAGTGATACTCATTATGCATACAAGGCTTATATAGAATATCTTTTAGGTTATAAACGTTCTGTTCTTGAATCTTTTGGAGAACTTTCTGGTTTTTTTTTAGATGATAAAGATTTTAATGAAGTTGAAGATTTTGATGATACTCATAATACTGGTGCAAAGAAAAGATTTCTTACAACACAATATGGTAAAAGTTTTCAACTTATTTGCAAAATTCATAATGATCTTTTTAATCAACCTAAAAAATTTCCAGGTGATATAGATATGAAAATAAGATTGATTAGAAATGAGGAAAATTTTGCATTAATGGCACAAAGCGCTACAAGGCAATATAAAATAGAAATAGAAGATGCTGTTTTATTTGTTAAAAGAGTTACTTTAGATGATGTTTTTTTAAATGAATTAGATATGGCACGAGAAAAAAATAAACTTATGAAATTTCCATTTAGAAGAGTTGAGTTAAAGTATTCAACTCAAGGTCCAAATAGATCGATATTGCAAGAAAATAGAATGATTTCAAATGGTGAACTTCCTAAAAGAATAATTGTGGGATTAGTTGATTCTCGTGCATGGGATGGGAGTTTAACTCACAATCCATTTAATTTTCAAAATTTTGGGGTTACAGATATTGTTTTGCAAAGGGGGAAAGATATTTCACCTTTTTGTGAAATGTCAAAATTAGATTTCGATGAAGATAATTTCCATGAAGCATACACAGCAATGATGTATGCAACAGGGAGATTATTTTCAAATAACCCTGTGAGTATAACGCCAGATGAATTTAAGAATGGTAATACTTTGTTTTGTTTTGATTTATCTAAAACCGCACCAAATGCAAATAGTTTTGAGTTGACTGAAAGTGGTACAATTAATGTAATTGCAACATTAAAAAATCCTGTTGCTCATGGAATAGTTATGATATTTTATAATGAATATGATAGCATGCTTGCTTTAGGTCCTGCAAATCAGCCTGAAGTAATTTCAAGTTTACTTTAATGTAAAAATGTACGGATATGAAATTGAAAATATTTTGAAAAGTAATTGTGTAACTTCCAGTATTTTTAAAGGTGTGTATTCATCAAATCGATTACCATGTTTAAAAGGTATCAAATATCCTGCAGCATATATTGTTAATACTGATGAAGATTATAAAGCTGGTGAACATTGGGTAGCATTTTTCTTAAAGTCACGCAAAGCCTTACCAGAATACTTTGATTCATATGGGTTAAAACCTTTAAAAAGATATTTTAGAATGTTTATTAAGCAAATAAATAAAACGTATAGGTATAATACACAGGCTTTGCAATCTATATTATCTAAGGTCTGTGGTGAATATACTGTATATTATGTTTTTCATAAAAGTAAGGGAAAAACTTTAAAAGAAATACTTAAAAAATTTTCTGATAATAGATTAAAAAATGATTCACTTGTAAAGCGTTTTGTAAAAAGGCTGCAAAGAAAAAATGTAGAAGGAAAAAATCAATGTAAAGCTGGTTATTTATGTTCTAAACATATGCAGAAAGTGTTGAAAAAAATAGTAGTCTCATTATGAGGCAATACATAAGGTTATAAATTTTATTAAGATTAATGATTTATTGCATTATATACAGTCGACTCTGTCTTTAGTGGACTCTGTCTTAAGAGGACAACTGTCTTTAGTGGACAAATCTTCTGGTACCGGCAGGATGTCTCTATATTTTAATATAGAATTCTCTGTGTTAAAGGGACAACTGTCTTATGTGGACAGGGGACACTTTTTCTGAGATTTTGGTCAGATTCTCTGTCTATAGTGGACAACAGTTGTTTTATGTGGACAGTGATCTTCAATTCTCCCTACCATGGATAGCTGATTTACAGTATTTTGATCACCTGCAGGCTAATTTGGACTAAATTTGTAGACAAAACCCCTTAGAAAACTATAGAAAATTAAGAAATAATTGTTATATATCCATCTGATAAATGAATGAATTTTCAAAATACTTTCAAAATATTAAACATATAATGGAAACAAATTTAGAAAAATATGATCTGTAGTTTTACATCATGTTTAACCTGCTAACCTGCAGGTAAAATTCTAGAAAGTGGCTATCCATGGTAGGGAGAATTATGCTTATTGTACAGGGGGGCAACTGACAGGACTTCTCCCTTTGATATGTGGCCGGGAGAGGTGTTGAGAGGACAGGGGGGCAACTGACAGGACTTCTCTCTTTGATGGGGGACCGGGAGAGGTGTTGAGAGGACAGGGGGATGACTGACAGGACTTCTTCCTTTGATATGTGGCCGGGAGAGGTGTTGAGAGGACAGGGGGTGACTGACAGGACTTCTCCCTTTGATATGTGGCCGGGAGAGGTGTTGAGAGGACAGGGGGGCGACTGACAGGACTTCTCCCTTTGATATGTGGCCGGAGAGGTGTGGAGTGGACAGGGGGTGACTGACAGGACTTCTTCCTTTGATATGTGGCTGGGGGAGGTGTTGAGAGGACAGGGGGTGACTGACAGGACTTCTTCCTTTGATATGTGGTGGGAAAACATTCATTACATATATATATATATATATATATATATATGTATAATATATATATATATATGTATGTATAATATATATATATATACTGCCTGGTCTGTTCTACAAACTTGTCCTATACTACTGACTCTGTGTTAAAGGGACAACTGTCTATAGTGGACAAATCTCCTGGTACCATCAGTGTCCACTGTAGGCAGAGTCGACTGTATATATATATATGTATTGAAATGGATGCTTTATCCAAAATGGATTTAAAACCTACTCCAACAAAGCTTGGTTTTGGAGGGTTAACTTTAACACTAGTAGTTAGTTTGATTGTTATAGGTTTAGAGTTAAAGAAACCAATATTGCAACCTGAATATGTATTTTTGGATTGTATGATGCTGTCACAAAAAATGAAGGGTAAAATAATTGAAAAATTATTTTTAAGGTGTGAAAATAAAAAACTTATTCAACCTCTATTAGATAAACCGACTGCAAGGAAATATATGTTAAACAAATTAGATACAAATATTTCTACAAATATTTCTACCGTTTGAACATGTATGCAAATATTTTATGTTTGAAAACTAGCTAAGGTTACAAGAATTTATATAAATTATTTTGCTAAAGTAAATAAAGAAAGTTTACAGGTTAATATTAGTATTAGTAATTTATTTTGTTATAATAAAATAATAATTTGTTATAAGTATGCTCGGCTTGAATTTAAGAAATGTTTTTAATATTATTATTTGATTTAAGTTTTAAATTTTTATATTATTTAAAAATTGTTTGTCTTCAACCTTTTAAAATTTTAACATGTATTATAATTTTAAATTTGTGTAGTCAACCTATGTGATAGTTGACTAAAGTGTAACCTAAACTGTGTGACTAATGAAGTTGTATGTAAAGGTTATCACGATGGAAAGCAGAAGTCTTCCAGCGCGGTTACCATGAGCTTTACAACTGGACTGATCAGTAGATGAAAGAAGTAACCTTGACTGGTGGTACCTTGACTGGTGGTCCTGGGGTTGCTATGAGAAGTGACTGGACCTTGGCTCACCAGTAGATGAAAGAAGTAACCTTGACTGGTGGTCCTGGGGTTGCTATGAGAAGTGACTGGACCTTGGCTCGCCGTGAATGAAGCTCGCTTAAAGGTTATTACGATGGTTAGCAGAAGTGCCTTCCAGCGCGATTGCCTTGAGCTCAAGTTTTGGCGACTACAGATGTACGGTTACTTAAACTGGACTAATAAGGACTTAATTGTTTGAAGGATGAAGCCTTGAAACAAATGCCATTATAGTCTTTGGTTAAGTACATTTAAATCTACTGAGTATAAATAAGGTCACGTTAAGTTTGGTTACTGATGTTGAAATATTAAATGTTGAAATAAAAACTGCTAAGAGTGATTACTGATGTTGAAATATTAAAACTGTTAAGAGTGGTTACTGATGTTGAAATATTAAAATTGTTGAAATATTAAAACTGTTAGAATGTAAGTAGATTCAAGCCGAGTTACCTATAACATTTATAAAATAATTAAATTGAATAATAAATAAACCTGTACCTGTAAAGTTTCTATAATTTACTTAAAGGTAGATGCGCTTTTTTAATAAAAAAGGTTATTACAACAAAAAGGTTATGTTTGTAATACAACAAAAAGGTTATGTTTGTAATACAAAAGAACTTACAACATGTATTGTACTTATGAAATCCAAGGAGATGTGATACTTGTGATGAAATCCAAGGAGATGTGAATGTACAAAAATGAAATTAAGTACTTATGAAATCCAAGGAGATGCAATCAATACTTGTGAAAATCCAAGGAGATGTGAATGTACAAAAATGAAATTAAATATGAACATAACCACAATTTATGATTTATGTTTTTTGTTATTATATAGAAACACCATTTTTAATATACGTTTAATTTCAATTTTATTTTCGATATTGAAATAAACTTATATGATATTTAGTAAATACAAGCAAATCTTAACGAGATTAAGACTACACGAAATACACGAAAAGCGATGACGTTTTCTCGTCAACAACATGAGAGGCTACAAGCAGGGTTATCAAATTTATTGATTTAGAAGATAGGTTATTTGAAATCAGTTTTGTGCAACTAGAATGACAAGATTATTTGAAATCGGTTTTGTGCAACTAGAATGACAAGAGAACGTAAACGTAGTCTCGAACAGGTTTCTTTCAATTTATGACTAAAATTGAAACTAAATTAATATAGTATATTTCAATTTATTTTCGATATTGAAATAAACTTATATGATATTTAGTAAATAAATACATACAAATTAACTATTTATACTAAAGCAAATCTTAAATCTCATTAAGACTACACGAAATGGATATAACTTTCGGATGCTTCGCTGTCTGCACCTCGTAAAAGCTGTATTAATTACTACTCACTAGGCTAGGTTGCTCTAGATTAAAATAATTTTCCTTAGCCGTGAGTAGTAAACCCCAAGGTCGAGTTCAACTCGTTGGCGCGAAATGCGCGCATAAATGAGCCCTAGCTAGAGCCGATAAACCCTGCGCATTTCGCGCCACGAGTTGAACTCGACCTTGGGGTTTACTACTAATATTGAATGCAATGCTCCTATTTGGTTCTCCATAATCACAGCCTTTGAGTGTAGAAGTGTTTAATTTTGAATTAACTCCAAGCGATTATCTAGATTCCGTATATCACGAGGAATGGACAGCCACATTTTGGCACCCCTATAAAAGGGTGATTTTTTGGCCTCTTCTGTCCTGGGTTTTTTAATTCTAAACTGACAAGAATTCTGGTTTCTGGTAATTCTTTTTGCTTTTTTAACCAGATACCCTTTTCCTTCCAGATAAACATGAGATTCAACAAATGGCAATTTCTCCAGATTTTAAGGGTACTAATCTTTGAGATTTTTAATAATTCAGTTCGCGGCAGATCCAAAGGACTCCTGATATTGTGGACAATTCTTAATGCCTTATATTGGAGCTTTTCTAATTTAGAAATCTCCCTCTTTTTACAAGAGTCAATCAGAAAGTCACAGTACTCAAAATATGGTAGTATAGTTTGTTTATAGACTAATAATGCCGTGTTGGGATTTAAACAGTTCCTCAATTTTTTCAACTTATAAACTTTCTGATAAGCTGTTTTGTACCCATTATCAAGATGACGTTGAAAATCTAGTCTACTGTTAAACCATACTCCCAAATATTTGTAGCCACTAGTCTCTGATAGAACTTTACCATCTGCCTGTGTTTCAATTTTTTCACTAGTTACATTATTGATTAGCATCACTTTTGTTTTGTTAATATTCATTTTCATACTATTGTCAACACACCATTGGACAACAGATTCAAATGACTTTTGAAGCTTGATTTCCAGCATTCTAATATTTTTGTCTGAGTCAAAAATCACAGCATCATCAGCGAAGAGCAGGATCCTTCCCTCATGTATATAATCAACAAGGTCATTTATATACAATATGAATAATAAAGGCCCCACGACCGATCCCTGTGGTACGCCATTATGTACCACAAGTTCAGATGATACTAGAGTATTAACTTTTGTTACCTGTTTTCCTAGAGACAAATACTGCTCAAACCAGGTTAACCCTTTCAAGACTCCACAAAATTGTCATGTACTATGCAAAAGGACACCAATTTTCTCAAGGAATATCTCCAAAAGACGCCATTTATAGCACACAGATTGAGATAAGACCAATAACAAGCTAAAACATGAACAGAAATAATTATTTCTCAATTGACAAAAATTAGATAGAGCATAAAATGAACTATTTCAGTCTTTTGAAACAGAAAAAAATGTATTTGATGTATATTGAGCATGAAATCGACAATTCTGACATATGTACTATGTATCTCTCAGGCATCTGGCGTCTAGGCCTGGTGATGCCTAAGAGATACAGGTGTCAACAGGTGGTGATGCCTGAGAGACACTGGCGTCCTTAAAGGGTTAAAGCCCTTCCCTTGATACCATTTAACTTAAGTTTTTCTATTAATTTAGAATGTGATACCATATTAAAAGCCTTACAAATATCGACAAAAATGCATCCAATAATGTCTTTTTTGTCCTTATGTTCATAGGCAAACTTTGAGAGTTGCATTACCGATTGCATTGTCGATTTTCCCGGCTGAAACCCATATTGTTCCGGTGCAATTAGATTGTTGCATTCCAGATATTGATATAACTGTTTATGTATAATTTTTTCCAATATCTTACCAAGTATTGGTAATATTACTATGGGTCTCCAATTGGTGATCTTAAAGCTCCCTTTAATATGCAGCTGTTGATTAGTGCTAGGATAGAATCTATTTCCAACAGTAAGTAATCTTTCAATATCTTTGAAGAGATTGATATGTGTCCCGAAGGTTTAAAAATATTTATTTCCTTTATTAATCTTTCTAACTCATCCAACTCAATTAGTTTAAAACTTTCAAGGGTATGTTCAGGCAATGGACCATATATATCACATGTTGGAAAAGATTCATAACCATCACAAAATTGATTACCTAGTTCAGAATAGTATTTATTCATAAAGTTTGGCAATTCACTGTCAGTCACCAATTGGCCATCATCATCTTCAATAGTAATTTTCAAGTTGGTTCTAGCCGTTGGAT
This sequence comes from Lepidonotus clava, assembly GCA_936440205.1. Lineage (NCBI taxonomy): Eukaryota > Metazoa > Annelida > Polychaeta > Phyllodocida > Polynoidae > Lepidonotus > Lepidonotus clava. The sequence goes on from OW387140.1 coordinate 16,419,262, forward strand.
CCAAAATAGTTTTCCAGTCACGCCAAAACTTCCTATAGTCATTATTGTTGTCAGACAAAGACATCTTAACGAAATCATTTTTTGCATTTCGTATCATTCTATTGACTTTATTTCTACTATTCCTGAATAACCTGACATTATTTTGATAGCTCAATTCAAGTTCTCTTATTTTTTCAGGAATAGTTTCTTTGTCCAACTGCCTTTTAATTTTCTTCATATTCCGTGTAAAATAGTTCCTATCTGAAATCTCTTCTAATATCTCTAATGTTAGCCAAGGGGTACTATCATTCCGCACTTTGATGTCAATAATCGGGCAATATTCGTCCAAATAACCAGTAAGCATCCCCTTTTTCCTATTCCATTCCTCATTGACATCATGATAATAATCATTGTCAGCTGAATGTTTTTTTGTTAAATACTCCCGAAGATTATCCTTATTATGGTTTCGATAGCTCCTACCTTGGGATATATATGACTCCTTTTTATTACGTCTTTTTTTCTTTATACAGTAGATAGGGTAGTGGTCACTCAATGCTTCCTGGATAATGCCGTGTTCATATATATAGTCACTATTGGTAAATATTAAGGTGATAATTGTTGCTTTGTTTAGGCTATATCATGTTGGCTGACTAATTAATTGTTTCAATGTAAACATTTTCTCAAACTCTTTCAAATCTTTAGTGTTAGTACTATTTCTTTCACTATAATTGATGTTAAAATCACCCATAATAAAAATCTCTCTATGTGAATACAATGGTTTTTTTAAAAGATGTTTTAAGAGTTTGGAAAAATCTTTTAATATCACCAGAAGGTGGTCTGTATACACATACAAACAATTGCTTTCTATGGTTTGGACATTGGGAATCAATAGCCAATATTTCTATGTCTTTGTCCGACAACGTTAATTCATTCACTATCTTACAGTAATCAACCATGTGAGTAGATATATAAAAAGCCACACCACCCCCTCTTTTATTTTGTGACCTATCATTTCGGAAAATTTGATAGTTCGATATGAAGAGCATTTCATTAGTAAATTTCTCAGTTAGCCAGGTTTCAGTAATCCCCACAACATCCAAATCCTTGATAAGTAATTTTAGATGCGATAGTTTAGGCCATAAACTACAAATATCTAAATGCATAATTTTCATACCAGGCATTGCATTCAACTCATCAAATCCTTTATTTATACATCCTGCCATTCATACATGCAAACAATATCAACGTTCGACTCTCCATCCCACCATCCTTGAACAAAAATGAAACTGAAAATGATACAAAAAGAAAAAATGAAATAGATCCCCTAAAACCCTTCCTCCCCTTAATGATTATGACATGTGCTGGAAACGCTAATGTCATAATTACCCTAAAAAGTTTTCCAAATATAATTAAATATAATATAGGATAATGGTTCAGTGTGCGTGCCTCTGCAGTCAAATATAGGAAATGAATTAACAGTAGTAAGATAGTAAATCGTACATTTAACAAGAACACTGTATTATACAAATGGATTGTATTCAAGTCATTCATCATCCTTGATTCGTATATCAGGAGTCCATAAGTTAAGTATGATACTGATAATCTTGATATAACTGGTTTTACGGTGGGTAATCAGGTAACTGGGAACAAATGCATTCCCCGAATTGTAATCAAGTATCCTAGTTAAATAGATCCATGGGCTATCACAGTCTTGGAACGAAATAATTCTGATTTACATTATCAGAGCATCGTGTCATAGTATATTTCCTCAACTCAAATCCCAGTTAGATTATGGGAAATTTACGACAAGTCCAATAAGGAGGTGACAGTCACATAATGATATTTCCTGATTAGATTATCAGTCTTAAATCAAAATAGTTTTGAGCAAGTTATCAAGGCATCGTGACAAGAACGTAATATCATTTTATGTAAACTCAAGGTCCATAAGCCCTACAATTTTAATTAAAACATATATTTATCTAAATATTGAACTATAGAGAGTTAATTATCTGTTATGTGTTGCGTACTTAATTAGTCGTGTTTAATTTTAGATAATAGCTAGCTCCAAACGCAGTCTCCTCCTCATTCGACTGCTGTCGTCCAATACATAATTATAGTTCCAACATCATGTAAGACGTGAACACTCGCGTGAAAGGATATTGTTTGTTTATTATCCTGTGTATTGACGTTCCGTGACAAGAACTCAATTGACCATGATCAGTCCCGAGGTAGGAATCCCCTCGAACACATTCAGTCAACGCTCCCGTGCACTACATGATCTTTCTGCCTCTATCAAGAACCAAGACTCAGCTTAAAGGTTCAACCTTTCCAGGATGATTACTCACACAGTGTTTCAGCGAACTCTGACTGACTGAGAACAAAACACGCTCTTTTAGTATGGTACATCACATCATGACTCCCCCATTTCACTATCGACAAAGTGAAACATGACTAGCATGTGCGCTTACTAAAGCTCACGCTATGGTGCCTAACAAATATGGACTGGCCACCCGCGTCAGTACAATAATTATTTAGTAATGAAATAAAATGTTCTCCATAAATTAAAAAAAAGTCATAAAAGCTATTAAGCTTATAACTTTTGTTCTACAAAAGATAATCTCTTTTAGATTGGACTGGTAATACAATCAAGTCATGTTTTTCCAAATGGATTATTATTTTTGACAAAATTGGCAAAATTTTGTTGTTTCCATGGTAACCAAACATCTGATGTTTGGTAATATTTGGGAAAAAAACATTCTATTAACATTCCAAATAGAATGTTTTTCAAACAAAATGGAATGTTTAGAGTAGGATAACTGAATTCTACACAAAAGTAGGTTTAAGACATTTTCATCCCTATTTTTCACAAAACTACCCATATTTCCTATTACCTGTAGAGCTTAAGATGTATCCCCCTCAGAGCATCCTTTCTGTGTGGGGAGACACAATTATTATGACATCTCATAAAATTCTAACCAATTTTAATTTGATTTTTAAGTGATTTTTATAAATATGTATTTTATACGTTTGAAATTTTCTCATTTATGTATAAGTTTCTTGAGGGATGACCCCTGATTTTGTATTCTTAAATAACCCTTTATTGGTAGGAGGGAGGAAATGTAAAGTTTAGTTTTTGATGTTTATATTTTGTACATCAGGGCATATGATATCTCATATAATTTTACAAATAGTGATTGATTGTTTTAGGAAATACTAATTCAGTGTAGTATCGCGCACCCTTCTTATACAAAAATACAATTTTTGCTATTACTAAGTAATCATGGAGGTTATAAAGTGATATTATTGTTTAGTTTGAACATCATGGAAAAATCTACCTATATTTGGCCATAGGGTAAAAAGGGTATATCGCACATTATATCTAATTTAATCATTCTTCTCTCCATCATTTATCACTTGTTGCAATAGCAATAGCCGGCTTGTCTTGCATTGTAGAACAATATGAAAGGTATAATTTATATTCATATTATGTTTTTCTTTCTAAGCCTAACCCTAGTTTATAAATGAGTGGCACATAATGCAAAATACTATTTCTAGGGCTTATATTGCGCATGTCAGTCTAATATCGCGCATTCATCAAGCCTATCGCACATAATAGATGACATAAGCATAAAATAGGCCTAAACTGCTAAAAGCAGAAATGTATATCTTATCAAAAAATTGTTTTTTGAAGACTCAAGGTCCATATACATTGAATATTTTAATACTAAAACCCTTCACGTATTTATTTGTAGGGTGTGATGAACGGCTATTCAGCCAAAATACATAGAGGTTAAAATAATAGAAATAAGGTAATAATGGAAATAGATGTAAAGAACGAAATAGATGTAAAGAACGAATATGTAAAGAACGAAGAACGAAATAGATGTAAAGAACGAATATGTAAAGAACGAATAACGAATATGTAAAGAACGAATAACGAATATGTAAAGAACGAATAACGAAAACGTAATGGAACGAAACCCGGAAATATGTAAACCGGAAGTGAAATGTAAACCGGAAACGGAATATATAAACCGGAAGTGACGTCAGTTGTAGGTCACGTGACCGAAGGCAGCCAATCAGGGCTGACCTCTCTAGTATATAAAGGGGCGGTGAGGCCCGAATAAACAGAGTTCTTTAACAGTTCTCCTGGTGTCCAGACGTGTCCTCTTTCCTGAAACAACCGCTAAAGATGAGCCGAACAGAGTAATTAAGCCGAAGTTAGGACAAAACAGTCGAAGTCCGAGATAGGTAGTAGAAACATAGGGTAAGGGGCCCGATGGCCCGAAGAACGAGGAACGAGGGAACGGAGTAGGGCACGAAGGCCCGAAGTAGTACCGGAAACCGAGGCGTAGTATGGTGCGAAGACATGGGGAGCGGAACGAGGGAGCGAAGTCCGCGGGGACGAGGGCGCGGCGTGCTCGGCCCCACGCTACCAAACAATAGGCGACCGTCGGCCCGTCGCCCCCGCGGACCGGAACTCAGGGGTGGACCGCCCCCCGGCCGACCCGTACCCCTACCATAATTTCCCTCCCCCGCAGTCCTCCGTCGACATCGAGTGCCGATTCCCGATCGATTCGCTCAGCCCCCCCTCGTGCGCGAGGCACGACTCTAGAAACACATCTCGGTTCTTGGCCCGGATTCCCCGTCCGCCCCGAGACCCGAACAACCCCCACGTTCCTCTGTCGTAAGAATCGGCAACCCCGACTTACCAGAGAACGTCACACTGGTGGCAGCGGTGGTGCTGAAATAGGCACATACGGACTTGTGGATCTTGGGTGTTTCATCGGTATTGGATACTCATGGCGACTGCGGCAGTCTTCGAGCAGATGGATTCTGACGTCGCATTCAAGGAAGGTGGGGAGGAGAAAGGAGGTGCGAAAACCGAGACCAAAGGGGAGGACACGACCATCATGGGTAGGCAGTTTAATTTTATGGGAACGTCCACCCCGACGGATGAGCAGAATGTGCGGGCTCAACAACAACAGACCGGTCAGGAAGGAGCGAGTTTGAAGAAGTTCAGTTTACGACCAGAGAAGTATGACGGTAAACCGGATTTCGAGGGATGGATCAACCAGTTTGAGGAGTACGCAACATTGGGACGCTGGACGGCCGAGGAAAAAGCGGCGATGCTTTTTCTCTCGCTGACGGGAACGGCACGAATGTACTTTGTCGGACTCCCGGACAGGGAACGACTCCGTTACTCGGCGAGGGTGGATGCGTTGCGCCGGAGGTTCGGTCAGGAGAAGGACACGTGTAATGCTCTGCAAGAGTTGGCGGGCTTGAAACGTGTAAAGAACCAAACAGCGAAGGAGTTGGCTGATAATGCCCGGCGACTGGCATCGAGAGCCTACTTCTCCAACGACTACGCTAGCCAGGAAAAAGCAGCATTACATGCGTTCCAGGCTGCAGTTGGGGAAGACCTTCAGCTGAAGTGTGCAGAGAAAGGATGCAAGACACTAGAGGAGGCGGTAGAGGTGGTAGAAATACAGGAACGATACTCACGCCGCCTCCTGCGGGCAGTGAAGCCCGAGGAGGACGCCAATACACAGATCATGGCCTTGAACGGTAAGTTGGAGGAGATGATGAAAGAATTGGCAGAGGAACGGGAAGCTAGAAGACAAGCAACGGCCCGGAGGGAGGCGTTTAAGAAGCGAAAAGAAGATTTAGAGTGTCATCACTGTCACCAGAAGGGCCATTTCGCAAGAGAGTGTTCTCAGCGTCAGGGAAACGGACAGTCGCCGTCGCAGTAAGCGCGGGGCCCCCTTCGGGCGCGGCGAGAGAAGTAGTAGGCATGGGAGAATGTGGACTTTATGTGGCCGGGACGGTGGGAGAGAGTGTCGTCCGTTTTTTGGTTGATACCGGATCTATGATCAGTCTGCTGTCGGAACGCCTCTGGAGAGAGTGGGGACGAAAAAGGGAAGAACTGGATGGATATGAAGGACGTCTCTGCTCGGTAGATGGTAGTCCGTTGCGGTGCTACGGATGCACGAACTTGCCAGTGAAATTGGGAACACGCGTGTTGAAGTGGACGTTCATGGTAGCAGACATCGGTAGAGATGAAGGGATCCTGGGAAACGACTTCGCGGTGAAATACCGGCTGACAGTTAAGCCCCACGCGAGTGCCATCTTCCTGCCCGCCGAGGGGGAGGGAGAGGGGGAACGAATCCCGGGAGTAGAACAGAGAACGGATGGGATTCGGGCAGTTACCGTCGGAGGACAGGTCGTGCGAATCGAGAAAACGACGGAAATACCCCCACTCCAAGTGACCCGAGTAACAGTAGTAGCGAGAATGGACATAAGACAGGGTGGACAGCTGGCTGTCATCACCGGCGCTGGATTACCTATGGGACTGGAGGTGATCCCAGGAACGGTGACATTGGGAGAAGAAAATGAAGTTTGGGTGGCCAACCGAGGGACCGAGAGCGCGAAATTGGAAACCGGCGGGGTACTCGGAGAAGCCACCTTCGTACAAGAGGTACGAGGAATAGGAAGTGAAGCAAAGGAACCCCCAGGAGCGCTCGTTGAAATGATAGGGGAGGCTAAGAAAGACCTGACCACGAAGGAGGGCGAAGAGCTGGAGAAAGCCATCATGGCCCGGGAACAAATGTTTGCGACCTCGAAACATGAGTTAGGACGGACAGATTTAGTACAACATCGAATTAAAACGGGGGATCAGATGCCGATCAAGCAGAGGGTCAGACGGTATCCGGCCACCAGGAGAGAGGAAGAACGAGCACTGGTGGAGGATATGTTAAATTTAGGGATTATCCAGGAGAGCGGGAGTGCGTGGAGTAGCCCGACCGTTCTAGTCAAAAAGAAGGACGGAGGAACGAGGTTCTGTATTGACTACCGAAAACTGAACCAGGCTACGAAAGTGGACGCCTATCCGCTCCCGCGGATAGAGGACAGCCTCAACACTTTGGGAGGAAGCCTATTCTTCTGCAGTCTGGATCTCGCAAGCGGATATTGGCAGGTGGAGATGGCACCGGAGGACCAAGAAAAGACGGCCTTCGTGACTCAAGGAGGATTGTATGAGTTTAAAGTGATGCCATTCGGGTTAGTGAACGCCCCAGCCACCTTCGAGAGACTGATGGAAAGAATCCTCAGAGGAATCGTGTGGGAGGAGTGTCTGGTATACTTGGATGACATACTGGTCTTTGGACCAACGTTCAAAGTGACTCTGGAAAGATTGGTACGGGTTCTGGACCGACTGAACGCTGCAGGACTGAAGTTAAAGGCGCGAAAATGTAAGCTGTTCCAGAAGAAGATTCCGTTCTTGGGGCACGTTGTCTCATTCAACGGGATCGAACCCGACCCCGAAAAGTGTCGGCAAGTAACCGAGTGGCCGGTCCCGCGGGATCTCCACGAGGTACGAGCCTTCGTGGGATTATGTTCGTACTACAGAAGGCATATAAACGGCTTCACGGAGTTGGCTGCCCCCTTGTATGAATTGGCAACGAAGGAGGAACCATTCGTGTGGAGCGCGAGACGACAAGAGGCATTTGATGCGATGAAGAAGGCGCTAACGGAGGCCCCGGTGTTGGGATTCCCGGAGGAAGAAGGACAATGGTGGCTTGACACAGACGCCAGTGACGTGGGAACGGGAGCCGTGCTATCACAAGAGCAGAGAGGGGAGGAACGGGTGATAGCTTACACGAGCAAAACCCTGGAGTCAAACGAACGAAAGTATTGCACCACCCGGAAAGAACTGTTGGCGGTGGTGCGAGCTTTGAAGCATTTTCGGTGCTACATCTATGGTCAACGCGTGATAGTCCGGACGGATAACAGCGCGGTCAGTTGGCTGCAGAGAAGTAAGGAACCGATGGGGCAGGCTGCTCGGTGGATTGAGATTATCGACTCGCATGATGTGTCGTTCCAACACCGACCGGGCAGGAAGCATGGGAACGCTGACGCGTTGTCCCGGTATCCGTGCAAACAATGTGGAGAGGAGCACGAGAATACCGAACAAGTGAGAGTAGTGACGCGGGCCCGGGGGTACGAGCCCGGATGGTCCCCGCAGGAGATGAGAGCAGCGCAGAGGAGGGATCGAGATATAGGGCCGATTGTCGCACGGATGGAAAAAGATGCGGACCGGCCAGGTTGGGAGGCCATATCTCCGGAATCCCGGGAAACAAAGATCCTATGGAGGCAATGGGAACGATTAAGCCTCAGGGATGGCGTGCTGCATCGGAAGTACTGGGAACTAGAAGGGCATGGTTGGAGGAACCAGTTGGTCGTTCCCCGAGGGGAACGGGCCAAGTTGGTAAGGGAATACCATGGAGGCGCGGCAGGAGCGCATTTAGGAGTCGCCAGGACGACGGCCCTGTTGGAACAAGGGTTTTACTGGCCGGGACTCCGGGAAGACGTGCGGAAGGAATGTCGAGAATGTGATTGCGCGTTGCTGAAAAAGGGAAGAGGAAGACGGGAGCCGCTACATCAGTACATAGTGGGGGAGCCGATGGAACGGCTGGCCATGGATGTTTCGGGCCCGTACCCAGTCACCAAACGAGGAAATAAGTATTGCCTGATGGTGGGATGCTATTTCACCAAATGGTTGGAGTGTTTCCCGATCCCGGATCAAAAGGCAACGACAGTGGCGAACAAACTGGTTGAAGAAGTAGTAGCACGGTACGGCGCGTTTCGGGAACTACACTCGGATCAAGGCACGAATTTCGAATCCGAGGTGGTGGCTCAGGTCTGTGCACTATTCGGGATACACAAAACAAGAACGACGCCGTACCACCCCAGGAGTGACGGGTACATAGAACGAAGTTTCCGTACTTTGGGGTGTTGTTTGAAAGCCAGCTGCCGAGCGACGGGTCGGGAATGGGATGAGATGGTCCCGCTCGTGATGATGAGTTATAGAGCAACGCCGCAAGCCAGCACGGGAGTGACACCGAATATGATGATGCTGGGCCGACAGACCATGATGCCGCGACAGGCGATTTATGGGAGACCTCTAGGACCAGAGGAGGAACCCCGACGGGTAGGCGACTATGTGGAAAGCCTGGAGGAAGGGCTAGTCGCGGCCTATCGGGAGGCCCGGACGGGGCTGAAACGAGCCGCCATCCATCAGAAACACGAGTATGATGGGAAGGTGACTCGGCGGGAATACCACGCCGGAGAACTGGTCTGGGTGCACGATACGGTAGTGGATAGGGACAAAGGAACGAAGTTGCGATTTCCATGGATGGGCCCTGCACTGATCGTCAAGGTGCTTGACCGAGGACGGGTGGTAGTACGGAAGAAACGAGGGAAACCGGGGGGGGTGGTCCATGTGGACCGCCTGGAACCCTACCGAGGACACGCTGCGCCAGCTTGGATGGTAGCTGACCAGCAAGGATACGAGGCTGCACAGTAAATGCTTGGGGTGGGGCGCGCTAGGGCACGTAAGGAAACGGGGCACCCCTTTTTGTGATGAAGTCGTTTTCGTGTCTCGATTCCGCAGGTGGAAGAGGACCAAGGGAACGACCAAATCGGCGCTACACAAAAAGGCTTTGGCCAAAAAGGACTGATCAACCTGGGGCCATTGAGTCGGGGCGGTGCGTTGACCACTACAGTAGGAGTGCAGGTCGTTAGGCTGTAGAGATTCGCTACCTAGCTGAAGATTGGTTCTCTTGCGGATGTAATATAGGTGGGAAATGCGGGGTTGGAACGAAAAACGGCGTTCGGGAGCCACGACGGCCCGAATGTCTAAAGTAGTCCCACGGAGCCGCTTTCCGGTCAGTTCGGAGGAACCACAGCGTGGAAAAGATGGTTGGATTACAACAGAAGACAGACCCGGTGGCAAGCTGGTGAAGACTTCTGAAGTAATGCCGACTTGGTAATACCGCTTTACAACGTCCAGGAGACCGGAGGAGAGTAGATGCGGCACTCTCGGGAACGCCGGAGGAACGAACGGACGGCTGTAAAAGGCGAGGCCTGAAACGAGGACGGGCTTTAAAGTAGGTCGTAAAAGGAGTAAAAGAGGACAAAGAGAACGGGGCGGCGGCGAGGAGATGATAACGCTGAGCCCCTGTGTTCTCCGGGAAGTGTGCGGAAGCACTGTGAGGGCCAAGATGAAAAAGGCAAGAGAAGGCGACGAGGGATGAAAGGACCGAGGGCGTCCGGTGGGGCAATAAAAGGCCTAGGAAAAACGCGTGGACGGGCGAAGGGCCGCGAGGTAAAGAAAGCAGGCGAGGCGGTGACCAGCGGCGGGCCCCGGGGACCGGAAAATAGTAGGGGGCGCCACCGTAGAAGTGGATGGTGAGTCTGACGCTAGGGGTCGCTAGTGCAGGCCACGCCCACTTCCGCCTGCGGCGGCTATAAAAGGCAGAGCGCTCGCCGGAGCAGGTCATTCTGGTCAGCCGATCAGGATTCATCGAATCGCAGACGAGCAGACTAAGCTAAGGAGAAGAAAACAAGAAGAAAAGCAGAGAAGCGAGACGAGCAGCATCACCACGAGACAAAAACGGAAACGGCTGACGGGACGAGCTTCAGGATTGGAACGAGCCCCGAAAGCCCGGAAAACAGACACGATGAGCGGACAGTGCTGGGAAGGACATTGTCACGGAAAGGAGTTTAAGCACTTGGCCAAGCATATTAAAGGCCAGCACGATGGATTACGGAAGCAGTACTACATGTGCCCGGTGTGTTCGAGTCGAGCCTATTCGACACACCAGGACTGGAGGAAGCACATGACGGACTCACACGAAGGGAACCTGCAGAGGGGGATGCCGAAGCAAGACCCCCTTCTGAGGCTGGAGTATGCTGCGGCGTTCGCCTTGGACCCGAAAGGACGACCGCCGTACACCAGTTTCGCTACTGGGGATGAAACGGCGGCCCGGGTAGCCAACATGGAACGGGACTACGCGGTGCGCCATCCGGAGGGGTTTCAACCCCCTGAGAGGGCGGTGGATAAGGAGGCACCGGAGAGGCCGCGACGACATATCCGCATACCTTACTACCCGAGGGCGTCGAGAGGATCCGAGGACAGCGACGCCGAGCAGCTGGAGCAGGTAGCAACCGAAGAAGGATCAGAGGCCGACGAGGCCGGCGAGGGAGCCCAAGCAGCCAAAGCAGCAGGGAAGGGACCCCTGGCCGAGGTGGCGGAACGATCGACACCCACGCGTCGTTCCCCTCGGAGGGCCGCGAAAGGAGTACGGAAGGAAGACACCGAGTCACCGCGAAGCGCGAGCCGGGCCGTGGTCAACCCGAAGCCACTCCTGACACCAGACCAAATATCAGGGTTAGTACAGAGCCGAATTAAGAAGTTAAACGCCCAGGGAGAACCACGGGAACCGAGAGGACGAGGACTCCCAGGCAGAGGAAAAGGACGGACATCCACACCCACCCCGAAGCCGGGTTGCTCAGGAATACCACCGGGGGCTGAGGTGGTGGAATTGGTGAGCTCGTCCGACGACCAACGACCGAAAGTCAAGGAAGAAGAGGAGCCGCTCGCTTTCAAGAGGCCCCCGACGCAGGGATGCCCGGCGGAGGAGCCGTCGCGAAAGAAGAAGTGGAAAAAGGTCAAGAAAGTCCCGAGAGAATTGGAGGAGGGAACGAGTTCGGACCAGTCGGAGTCGGGCAGGAGTATGTCGGCCCGAAGCGATCGGTCTTTGATTATCGGTGAGTCTAGTAGCACGGGAGAGCTGGGACCATCGCAGCCTGAGACCTCGACAGGAGTCAGACGGACCACGGGACTAGAACCACCTTGTAGCGACGCACAATTTACTATGATGACAGTTCATAAGAAATCGGTGATATACGAATCACGACACCCGAGGTACCCCGGGTATTTAAAAGGAACAATGAACCGGGAGGGATCGTTCAGGGGTTACCACGAGGCGAGATCCGACCGGGAGCTGGAGGACAGCATTCGGGAAGCACAGGGAGGCCGGCTGGTGGAAAGAGAAGCATTGTACCTAGGGAGGTTTCTACGCGAGATGGCAGAAAGGCAGGGACTCAAACCGACGGGGCGAGTGGAGAAAGTAAAGTATGTTCGGCATGCGGCCAGGCCGGAGGACACGGCGTCGACGGCCTCGACACAGCCGCTGTTCTCTACCCCTACCCCGACGAAAGCAGATTCACCCCTGGAGAAGATGGTATGTAAGCAGCCGATAGTGCCGCCCCCAGGATTGAAACGAATGAGAGACATTACGGTAGCACCAGACACGCCAGAGACACGGGCGGCGGTTGACAACCTGACTCGAGCCAGTTTGGGGAGCTCGTTTTTCGGGTCGCAAGGATCGGAGGAGACCCCGGGACCACCGTCGCCCGAACGTATGGGATCGCCGCCAGGACCGGATACCCCACTCAAGGACGAGGATAGACACGGGCGGGCGCTACAACCGCGGGTTGTGATACACAGATTACAAATACCGGCTGCCCAGTCCATGGACGCGGAGGTGGAAGACTCAGAGGACATGGAGTTGGGGCAGACCGAGACCAGAGGATACGAGCCGGAGAAACAAGAATTGGACGAGTCGGGAGCGGATTCAGTGTTCGGGTCTATAGGAACGGAGATGCCGACGGCAGAACCATCTAGGGAAACACCGAGACTCAAGTTATTACGGACACAGGCCGTTCACCAGGTCTTACAGGGACACTTTCCGGTGACGGCGCGAGCGGTACGAGACTGGGACGCGGAAAAGGCCATTCGGGTGCAACTGACGTGGCCCCCGAGGGAGGTGCGAGGAATGACGGCCAAGACAAGAGCAATGGCTTCGGCGTCTATGGCGTTCCTGATGGCACTAGAAACGGGCCGCAAGCCAGAGACATTTGAAGAAGCGATGGCGCAGTTCCCGACGGCGGCACTGGGGCCGTTGACCAGGGAGTTCCCGGGGGTCGACCAGCTAGTTAACGAACACAACCGGACCGTCCAATTGGCTCAGACCCTAGTGATGCACAAAAACGAGGATCAACTGGATGACTTGTTGAAGGCGACAAGAGAGGCGGAAAAACAGAGCGGAATGGTGGATCAGCTTCTCGAGCTCCCCGCTAGGGAGGAGAGACTGTTGCTGCCGATCCGGCGCCAAGAAGAAGGGTGAAGTAGATGCTGCTCGAGGTCTTGCACGGAAGAAAAACAGCGCGACGGAACCAGAGGCGGAAGATGGCGCGTCGCGAGTCGGGTGGGGAGGGATTACGGGGCGTTGGCTCCTCACCCATAGTGTCAAACCCCCAGGGAGAGAACCGGGCCGAGGCGGAGGTACCTGAGCCGCACAGGAGGCCGAAGCCTGGATAAAAGACTCTCCTGGAGACCGCTGGACGGGCCCGAAAACTTTACTTAAACTCATCGGGAACGGACTGGCGGGCTCGAACATTCTTATCTTAATTTATTCTTATTAGTTTCTTTATGGGAACCTTCTTGCGGAAGTGAACGAAACCACATGTGTTAGGAGGTGTTGAGTGTAATCAGCGAGCTGGAGGGTCCATGACTGGAATGAACTTACCAAGCCTGCGGGGCGAATACGGGACGGAAGGAGGCGCTAGGAGGAAAAACAAGTTTGTAGCTGTTCCTCTTCTTCCCTGGAGCCCGCTGCGTTGGTTGGGACCGAGCAGGTGGAACGGGATCGTCCGGTCGCGGAAATGGATAACGGGCCGGGCGGCCCGGGAGCGAGAGTGAAAGTTGGGAGGCGGAATCGAAGAAAGGAAATCAGAATGGACGGATAGTGTTGTAGTCTTTGAGTCGACGGTCGTGCCGGGGTAAATAAGGTACCGGTGGGCCGGCGACTCGCCGCTGGAGGAAAGGCTGGCGCGGGCCAAGACTGAAAACCCTTCTCCCGCGCTGCCTTGAGCGATCTGGAGGCGAGGAAGAGACGACCTCTGTCCTCTAGCGGCACTTCTACTTCCTGCAACTTTGTCTTCTTGATTTTGGATGGATCGATCAGAATGTGGATGAACCCGGATTCATGTACCATCATCTTCTGAGTTTCCTTGTCTTCAGCCTCTTACCGCATACGAAGAGCGGCAAAATGGAACTTCTCGACCTGAATGCTGGTTTTATCGTGCCAGAGTTGATGCAGCGAGTCGTGAAAGGATTGCGGCGAGTCGTAGATGTCTCCCGGAGGACCAAGGCACGAGCAGGGACGATAACTTAGGGGCCCTGGCTCGTGACCGACCGTAATATATAGTAAAAACAATACATGAACGAGAAACGAAAAAAAAAAAAAAAAAAAATTAATAGACTTACTAAAACTTATATTAATCTCTTACCTGCTGTAACGACAGAGACTCCTTCCATGTCGTATTTCCTGATGTCTTCTTCCCAAGGAACGAAACAAAATAGTCTTTGAAACATATAGGGAAGTAATCTTTGCAATATACAGGGAGGTGGTGCTTGGAACGTCGGCCGCGGATGCCTCGATAGACAAATCAAGAGGTCTGCAAAGAGCGACGAGGAGCGACCCTTCTTGGAGTTCGACATCGGATGAGTTCTCTATACATGCTATTTTATTGAGAATGGGCCCGTTCCGGATCTCAGAGGTTGACGTTGGGTGCAGGTCCCAGTTGATGTCGTCCATCTTCACTTTCTACGGCTTCTTCTTCTCCTTCTCACTAATATCTTCAACTTACCAACTTCGAACCGTCGTACCTAGGAGCAGCCCGGAACGGCTCGAAGCTGTTGTCTCGGCGTTCGTCATAGGCATAGTGGCTCCATGCAATGTGACATGGCACCGCGGACGACTGTGGCCTTACTCCAAAATCAAACCAGACCGGATCTTAAACTTACTTCTATTAACGAACTATTTGTTGGTATTACAGTCTTACGAAAATCGTCTATAAGCACGGTCCTCCGGGAGGACGAAGAGAAAAACTTAGTAAGCAGAGCGAGGCCCGAGAGCCTAGGAAACGAACGAGGGCCCGAGTGCCCGAAACAGGAATCCTCTTCTTAGGAAAATCATCTCATCAGTAGAACGAAGGAGCCTCCCTCTCGCCCCAAAGAGGACTGTCTTCCTGCCGTTGCTTACGGGGGGGGGGAGGGATGAGAGGCACCGGCTCCTGTCATCAAAAAGAAACTTCATCAAAATTATCTTCTTAATCAGGTCTCCGTTCCGGTTGTTGTCATGCCACTTGGGCCCGGAACGGTGACGGAAATACTTTACTATGGTGGACTCTCTCCGACATCTCTTTCTGAAATCCTGAAATCTTCAAATGTGTCGACGTGGTCGAGGACGGAACATCTTGATGCTGGGTTAACCACGAGGACATGTGTCGTAAAAGTCAAACTTCAGTTCCTGTACGGAAAACGGACACTTCATCGATAATTAATGATTCTAATCTTCTCAGTCTCACCTTCACCCGAACTCCATCTCAAAGCTTCACCGTGACAAGTAGCACGAAACCCGCGACGTCGTCTGCTGAAGCTTCCACTCTAAGCTTTAATGCATGAAGTTAAGTTCCTTTCCACATACAACGCCATCTTCTTCTTTGGGTACCTTGGCCTTTGGCTCGAACATGTTGTCCTTGCCAAACGTGAAAAAGTCACTGGAGGGCTCTGAATGCCGAGGCGACCGAGGGTGCGAAGTCCAAAAAGAACATTCTATCCACAAAAAAACTTCAGTCTTTCTTCTTCAACTCATCCATAAAATCATCATCATCACCTAAGAGAACGCAGAGAAGAGTAATAGTTACGGAAGAACGAGGGGTCACGACCGACCGGGTAGGAGAGTCACGACCGATTCTCTACCCAAAAACAACGGAGAACGTCTGAACGACGGAAGAACGGATCAAGGGTCGAGAGGACTAAGGGTCACGACCGGCCCTGGCCTCTGGGTGGGAGAGTCGCGACCGATTCTCCACCCGAACTAGGGGAGAACGTCTGGACGACGGAAAACGAAGGGAACGGGGGCACTGCGGGTCACGACCGACCCATGGCCCCGGGCAGGAGGACCACGACCGGTCCCTCTGTCCTAATGAGGGTAAAAAGGCGAGGAAAAACACACCGAGGGGCTAAGTAAATAGAGCCCAGAGGAGAGGAGCGGGGACGACGGGGTCACGACCGATCCCCAGTCCCAGGTGGGAGAGCCACGACCGGCTCGCTCATCCTAAAGACGAGAAAAAGAGGAGGTGAAAAAAAAAACGGGTCCTAAATAGATCAAGGATAAGAGAACTCTGACGAAGATAAAAAGAGACTAAGATATATAAAAACGAATTATATGAACCTTTATTAAGAAGAGAGAAAAACGAAGAGAGAAAAACGAAGAAAGAAAAACGAAGAAAGAAGAGAAATAATAAATAGCCGGATAGGCCCCGGGGGCCCTCCGAAGTAGACCGGGGAGGACAGAGGGTGACACCTCCTCCTCTGCCGATAAGGAGCGTAGGATTGGAATGTTTCTGGTTCTAGAGTATGTTCTGTTGTCGTTGCTGTATGAACTGTGTTGAAATTTTGTATAACGTGTTTTCCCACCTTTCAAGAAGGTGCGGGAGGGTGTGATGAACGGCTATTCAGCCAAAATACATAGAGGTTAAAATAATAGAAATAAGGTAATAATGGAAATAGATGTAAAGAACGAAATAGATGTAAAGAACGAATATGTAAAGAACGAAGAACGAAATAGATGTAAAGAACGAATATGTAAAGAACGAATAACGAATATGTAAAGAACGAATAACGAATATGTAAAGAACGAATAACGAAAACGTAATGGAACGAAACCCGGAAATATGTAAACCGGAAGTGAAATGTAAACCGGAAACGGAATATATAAACCGGAAGTGACGTCAGTTGTAGGTCACGTGACCGAAGGCAGCCAATCAGGGCTGACCTCTCTAGTATATAAAGGGGCGGTGAGGCCCGAATAAACAGAGTTCTTTAACAGTTCTCCTGGTGTCCAGACGTGTCCTCTTTCCTGAAACAACCGCTAAAGATGAGCCGAACAGAGTAATTAAGCCGAAGTTAGGACAAAACAGTCGAAGTCCGAGATAGGTAGTAGAAACATAGGGTAAGGGGCCCGATGGCCCGAAGAACGAGGAACGAGGGAACGGAGTAGGGCACGAAGGCCCGAAGTAGTACCGGAAACCGAGGCGTAGTATGGTGCGAAGACATGGGGAGCGGAACGAGGGAGCGAAGTCCGCGGGGACGAGGGCGCGGCGTGCTCGGCCCCACGCTACCAAACAATAGGCGACCGTCGGCCCGTCGCCCCCGCGGACCGGAACTCAGGGGTGGACCGCCCCCCGGCCGACCCGTACCCCTACCATAATTTCCCTCCCCCGCAGTCCTCCGTCGACATCGAGTGCCGATTCCCGATCGATTCGCTCAGCCCCCCCTCGTGCGCGAGGCACGACTCTAGAAACACATCTCGGTTCTTGGCCCGGATTCCCCGTCCGCCCCGAGACCCGAACAACCCCCACGTTCCTCTGTCGTAAGAATCGGCAACCCCGACTTACCAGAGAACGTCACATAGGGTGGACAGTCATTGATGGTATGATATCTCATAAGATTCTATACAACTTTTATTTTCATTTCAATTTGATAAAAATTGATAAATTTATATTTTATAGTAAAAAGGTTGTCTTTTATTTATTGAGTTCTTCAGGGGTGACCTCCAATTTTGGTTTATCATAGATCCATGTTAGGTGTATCTACCGGGGATATAAAACATTTTCTACTTTTAACCTTTTGTGGATAAGAAGAACAATTGTAATAATCAGGCTTATATCGTGGATATCATATGTTTTATATTGCGCATTCAAAAAAGAAGAGTCAGAAAATATAGATGATTATTATTATTCAAAGACAAAATTTAATTAGTGTAAGGTTGAATATAGGATTATACAAGTTGATACTTTCCATTGGTACCCTCCAAGCTCTGATTGATAGGGTATCAGAACACAGGGGATATAAGTATCTAGGTATGATATTAGACATGAATCTCTGTTATAAACAACATTTGGAAAATTGTATTAGAAATGCTACTTACAAATTATATCTTCTGTCAAAATTAAGATGCTATATTAATCATCATACAGCAGTTATGATATACAAATCGATGAGCTTACCAATTATGGAATATGGTTGTGTAGTCTATGATAGGACCAACAGAAAACTATTGGATAAAATGCAGAAACTACAAAACAGGGCATTGCGTATATGTATTTATTCAAAAATGTACATTCCTGTCATAGCTTTGCATGAAATGTGTTATATAGCAAATTTACAGAATAGAAGAGCGTACTATTTACGACTGTACCTGTATCAACAATTATCAAATGGTGACATTGTCAATCATAGGAACATCAGAACGAGAGTACATGACGCACCATTATTTGCTACTACCAAACCAAACTGAAAAGTGTCATATAAAGGAGCATTGGAATGGAATCTCCAAACACCTGTCATCAGAAATACTGATACTTTTGTTAAATGGAAGACCATCCAGAAAAAATGGTTAACAGATTCAATTCTACTCCGTTGACACTAGCCTGATTTACTCTAGCATTGGATATTGTGCATAAATTATCCCTCAGATGGACCTAAAATTGTGCTCCAAATTGAATATTGTATGTGTGTATAACAACTTCAACTAAAAATATTATGCCTTGTCATGTAAATATTTTGTTTGATTGAAGGAATATTGTACTATTTATACTGATATTTATTGTACTAATAGCTTAGCACTTTTAATATATCATCATGATGTATAATCTAACAAGGATCAAGCTTAGCAAGTCTATGTCAAGTCTACTTCTAGAAAGAAATATCTTACGCTCCTAGCGCCCCCTGTTAACCAGTATAAAAGGCGTTGCAAAGTAAGGAGCAAGCAGTTTAAGTGAGAATGTCAGCTGAGTAAGTTTAGCAAAAGGAGCTACTTGGAGTTAGTACATCGACTCCTGCGTAACAGACTGGAGTTTACCTATACCAACTACCTCGGACATAGGATTGTGATAGGGCTAAGCACTAGAACGGTCTAGAATGTGTTGGAACAACTTGTATTCTAAATGTGGTTGATTGCTGATAGGAGATGGGAGGTGGACTGATGGAGACTTATACATCGTGGCTTTGACTCGGGATGAGATGTGTATTGAATAAAAACCCTTTCATATTAAGAGCTCCCTCATCGTTCATTTCTTTTGAACTATTGGGAAGTGAATGAACTAACTTTAAACGCAGTCTGATTGACTCAGACATTCTGGACAAACGACTCATGGATACTTAGTTATATACTCATTACGCAGTATTAAAACAGACATTAACAATAGTTCATTTGGTGGAGAACCCGGGTAAATTAGAAATAATCAAAATTAATAAAGAAGACGTGCGGCTTCAGAGCTGACCGCCGTCGAGAAAAAAAAAAAAAAAAAAGAAAACGAATGAAATACTAGTCTTGACCGCCGTCGTGGCGCTAAAAGTAACCGGGTCTCCGCTCAACAGTTGAGCTGAAGGGGGGGGACACGGTCTACTAATTCCCTAACGAACGGCTGCAAAAAACTTAGTTGAAAACCCCTTAGCTAATAGTCTACCCATTCTATTAGGAAAGAATCAAATTACTAAAACTGTCTATAACACTAATATATATTCCTGCCCCGCGTGCGCATAGTTAGGATAGGCTGGGGGCGGAGTCTTTTCAGGAGTAGTCTTGACTCTCCACAAGAAAAACGGGCATAGACCTGAACAAAGGACGGGTTTAACCTTGTACTGTACTTCGGTAAAAGCCCGACTTACTAGGTGCTGTCTGGAAGTGAGTGATCTGAAGAGATGCATTTACACATCTCTATAATTTAAAGGGGGTGTAGGCTGCATATTAAAAAAAAAAAAAAATGCAGTCTGCTGCCCATTCTGGTTCTATGGATGGGGGGTACCGACAAACCACGTGTAACTAATGAGGACCGGGAATCAGATCAGAAATGGACCTGAATCTGAGACCCGATCCTCTAGTGATAACTAACGAGTAACGAATAATCTCAACCTCCTTTGTACAGTTAATATTTAATGTCTTTCGTGACACTTATATTTTTACGGAATGAAAACTACCCCACAAATTTCATGTCTGTTTTCCCCATGTAGTGTGTTGTACAAAATAAGACGGTGAATTATTACTGTTAAAATATGTATAATATCTATTTATGGAACTGTTTGGTGTTAGGGGCGCACCTGCCTGTTGCGATAGGAGGGCGCCAACTACCCAGTATAACAGTGGAACTCGGTATTCAAACCCAGATTGAATATAGGGGTTGGACGCCGAGCTACCACCCGTAACTAACAAAAGAAGGGAAGGGGTTTATCTTAATATTAACCATTGAAGTGTGTTGGTAAATTATTCTAACACAATGGACATAAATATGAGGTAGTCAGAATGACAACTGGATATACCGTTCAAGTATTGGCTCTTAAGAAAACCAAAGTAGTCTCTTAATTTAAACCACAATAGACCCAGCTCCTATCATCATTCTTATCTCCCCACCTGGACGGCACTGCACAATAATACTCACTATCAAACTTATTCTAACACCATGACACTGACACAGTCTTGTTGTTAGACTCAACACGGGATGGATAATTATGACCTTTGCCACTCCCTCTCAAACTTACCCAGGAGCCGCCGACGGCTAGTCGGACGGCTCCACCTGTGGTGTCTCCTCATGTGGTCACCACGTGAATGTTTCCATTATCCTGTAAAGGGGACAACTCATCAAAGAATTCTGCCACAGCCAATCTAAAGCTGTGCAGTCTGGACCAAAGTACCTGGTCACCTGCAGTTCCTCAAAACTTACCACGGAGTCGCCGACGGTCAGTCGGACGACTCTACCTGGGGTGACCACATGAAGCGCTTACGCTTTATAGTCACCAAATAGAGTGTTTCCATTACCTTGTACGGGGAACGTCAAAACAAAGAATTCTGTCACAGCAAATCTAGTGCTGCACAACCCAGACCGGAATCCCTGGTCATCTACACAACTCCATGGGTGCAGTGTCAGTCAACTAGTAGTTAATAGTAATAAAATAACACTCTCAGGCCAACGCGGCACAGTCTACCCACCCATTGAGAGCCTGCTTGAATCGGTAATGTCAACAAACCCCTAGTCAGAAAAATCTCCTATTATCGCCCAACCACACGCGCGATAAAACGCTTGATCATGTTCGCCTAAATAACTCCTCCTACTAAAAAAACATATAGCCTGACGTCTCTCAGTGCCCAACACTACCACCTTATGCCGTTCATATTATCATCAATAACCAGAGGACCTGGAAAAGATGATAAGTTTAGTACACAAGGTCCTAAGTTTCAGCCCGCGTCCACCATCTTGGAACCAAAAGTAAACACCAGGTGGCCGCCCACGCTACCCGTTACAAGAATCACCAGCGAAATACAGTTTTTAGTTCCGGGAGTGACGTCAGCTTCCGGAATTCAACCACGTGAAGGCGAGCTGAAAAACTGCTGACAAATTTCTGACCAACAATCTCCTTAAAACTACAAGAGTTAGTAGCCTACCTAACGTGCTAATAACAGGAAAAAACCAGGATCAACACTTACCAGGCATGGAGCGGTCGAGGTGAAGCCACGGCTGGGCAGAGGAGGGCGACTCCCGGCAACAGGCAAGGAAGGGCGACGGCTACTAAAGTCCGGTATAACAACAGTCTTGCGGTCCTTGCATCCCATAAGAACGGACTGGCTGATGCCTCCTGGATATATATATCTTAGTAAACTAGGTGCTAATCGGGAATTGAATCACCAGAATCAGTTGATGGGAATCACTCAAAAGAAAAAAATCATTATTTACAAAAAGACCGAGTGCCGACGGCCTAACGTGCCACCACGGGCAGGCGGGCAATCAACCGCCCTAACACCCGCGCCCAACGTCGAATCACTCTGTCAGAGGGCCGGTAACCGTCTACCAACTCCCTAAAGTCATTGACGGTGATGTTGCCGTCAGCGACCGTCCGTATGGCATGGAGTACCCGCCCCGTATCCGCTGTGGGCACCCCGAACCATTCATTGGCCCGGCGCACCTCCCGGCTGATCTTGGGTACCAGACGGTTCACCCACTTCTGCAGGGAACCGTCGCTGTCCGTGAGGGCCCAACGTTGCACGTCGAAGCCGCAGGGGGTGGTCATCACTAGAGTGGACGGAGCCGGGTGGGATTTCACGTTCAGGAAAGCCCGGTTGATGGTCTCAGCATAAAATTTGGCCGCGGCGTCTGAACTAGTGTAAAGCGGAATGTACAATTCCAGCTCCTCGTCCCACGTGAGCACGTCCAGTAGATTGCAGACCACTACTAGGATGTCGTCCGGCCACATAACGTGGTGCGCGAACGCGTATCCTGACAGTTCTGCCGTCGTGGCGTCCTGACAGGAGAACACGACACAGGTGTGTTCCACGCCAGCAAGGAGAAGGTCAGGGTACTCCTCAATTCCGCCTTCCCGGTCTGAGCAAAACACTGCCACACGGACCATGTTGGATGATGTTTGAAGAAAAAGATGATAAAGGTAGCTAGCTGGAGAAAAACACGTCTTCACACGCTGAAATTACCGCCGGCACTGATTAAAATGACGTCATAACGAGGCTAATTTGGGAAAAACCCTTTTTGATCCGAGGGATCCAAATTTTGAAATCGGCTAACATGATCAAACCATCGTATAATTTCTTACAAAATCTGCGCTAAACTAAAGTTTAGGTCCCCAACCAGCGTAATCAGGCGATAAAATTCAGTTATCATGGCACAATAATTCATATCGGGCGCGCAAACTCGCTAAATTCATTCGAAGCAGAAATTGCCATCCGGGCACTTATCACCTGGAGGAACCCAGACCGAGGTCGGGCCCTGGATGGGAACTCCAGTCAAGCGTCCCGCTAAGTACACATGTACTAAGGGTGGCTGATGGGCGTGCACTTGGTACGATAGTTTATAGATGCCAAACTGTTTAATGATAATTGGTCCACTACAAGGACCCTGAATTTATTGTAAATAATGTTGTTTTAGTTGGAATTTGGTTGAAATTTGACACGCATTGTACAATGAAACTCGTTCGTTCAAAATGTCCGAATTCTCCGTATTGACTTTTATTGTGTTAACTCGTTCTGAAATTGGATTTGTTGTGTGTTTGTTATTCCTGGAAGATTAAGACAACTTTATACTGTATAAATGTTGAGTTTTGTTGACTTTGTGTTCCAAATAGCATATATCAGAATTTGTACATGTATGTACTAAGTCAAAACTAACTTTGTCACCTTATGCACGGGTGTCGCAATCCTTAAGCCTCAATATGGGCTGACAATCCTTTAAACTTACTTTGTCACCTTATGCACGGGTGTCGCAATCCTTAAGCCTTAATATAGGCTGACGATAACACTTCTTCATTCTCTAAAACTGACTTTGTCACTTTGTCACCATGATTATGTCACCATTTACCTTATCATGCAAATGATCATGTTATCATTCTTCAACACTTACTTTGTCACTTTATGAACGGGTTCCGCTAACCTTGAGCTTCAAGATGTGGAAGCCAACTCGATAAATAATTTCATTTATGAACTTACCTTGAAACTTTATGAATGGTTTCACTGATCTTGAGTCTCAACATGGGACTACCGGCAAAATGTACTTATGTACTAAGCAAAACCGATCATATGAATGTATCTTTGTTTATACCTCTGAATAAGCGAAAATGAACTTCTGATTATATTGACACTGTGCTGAATGTACCACGAGAGTCAAAGCCACCCCACATTGGTTTCTCTATATTAAAAATAATAATAACAAATATATCCAATCATCAAAATTGGGAACCTATCGCATTTGATTGAAAATCTTCATTTGGTTTGAGCTATGTCGTCCACCTCCTCAAACTCAAACACCTGACCGCCGTCGAATGTACTAATAGCTTAGCACTTTTAATATATCATCATGATGTATAATCTAACAAGGATCAAGCTTAGCAAGTCTATGTCAAGTCTACTTCTAGAAAGAAATATCTTACGCTCCTAGCGCCCCCTGTTAACCAGTATAAAAGGCGTTGCAAAGTAAGGAGCAAGCAGTTTAAGTGAGAATGTCAGCTGAGTAAGTTTAGCAAAAGGAGCTACTTGGAGTTAGTACATCGACTCCTGCGTAACAGACTGGAGTTTACCTATTAGTGGGGTTCCTTATGTAGAAAGGTCATTTCTGAGGGGTAAAAGTGATCTGAAGACAGTTTTGGAAACATGAGAATGTCTATTTTTAGGAAATCCATGTTTCCAAAAAAAATAATTTGGTTGCCATGGTTTTTGGCAGCCATCTTGAAAATACCCTAGCAACGTCACTAATATGCATAAAAGCAGGATTTCCATGCATGCTAGATCAATTCTAATGACACCTACCCCCACTATATTGATGGCTACCATTTTAATTATTATATTAGTTTCCATGGTTACTGACTTGGTAACCTAGCAACAGCACTTGAATGTCACATTTCCTTAGCAACCAGGTATTCAGAGTTCTAAAATTGCTTTAAGTCACATTTAATCATAATGTTGCAGGTCCAAAGACTTAATTGATAAGAACAAACTGTTACTACAGCATGTATGTTGCCTAGCAACAACCTTATGAGCAACACAATAGCCTAACAACCAACTTTTGTGACCCTGATAGCCCACAGGTACTGTGTTGAGCAACTATTAAAAAAGTTGTAGAAGCTCTGGCAAGTTTGCAGGCCCTTTTACACAAGACCTCATAGTTCCAAGGAATCTGTAAATGGTTATATTTATGGATACCAGCCAAATTGCCTAGCAACATTATCAGAATTTTATAGTTGCTTAGCAACCAGGTTTAGAATTCTAAATCAATCTTAAAGATGCACTCCAGTGAAAAAACATATGTTTTATGCATAGAGAATATAAAATTCCCAAACTTATGGTGAAAACAAAATGCAAATCGGGGCATCGGTTCAAAAGTTATGGACCATATTAGGGTCTATCAAGCTGTCCGCTGGAAGCAGCCATTTTGTTTTTATTATCCAGCATCCACTTCACCAACTTATCCATTTGTGGTTCTAGTTTGGGTTTGTGGTATATAAGTGTAATTTATTACTTTGCTATGTCGTGTTGAGTGTAATATACCAAATTACCCATTCTGTTATAATCAAAATGATGAAAACTGAGTATGGCCATGAATTTTAAACTATATAGAAACCGTATCTATGGTGTCGCTTTTACCTGGCAACCCTTTCTAGGATTTGGTATTACCATAGCAACCAGCCGTTTAAACATCACTAATGGTTCCAGAAACCTGAAAACCCTTCACACTAAACTTATACAATGCATCCAGGTTGTCTAGCAACCAATTCTGATACCGGGCTGCTAAGCAACAGGCTGTTGTGTATGGAGAACTAATGGTTACTACACTACTCAGTATGAAAACTGTGAGTTGCTAGGCAACCAGTAACAGTTGCTTCACTCCTAACCATTGAATTGATACCGTTCTAACATACCTTCTATTTCATGGTATATATAGTTTTGGTAAGATTAAATACCTTATAAATAGCTTAATAGGAGCTGTTATTTTTATTGTGGGGTTGCCATGCATACTAATGATGAAATTCCTATTGCAAAATGTGCCTCAATGTATCTCCACTAAGGGTATAAAGTTTCATGATGTTTTGTCAAATAACATTTTCATAAAAACATTCTAAAAATGAATGAAATACTAAAGCTAAGCCTACAGGAATCTAAACAGAACCACAATTTGGTTGTATGATGAGGTGCATGCTGGGAAATCTAATGGCCACCCCCTGTGGGGAGCTCAGGAGATTCGTATTTCCTCAATAACTTTTGAGCTGCTTATCCAATATTAATGCTGGTTTGACTGATGACGTCAGAAAGGCAAGGTTTATCTACAATTTTGTTGCAGTTTGTCACTGATGTTCCCATTTAAGTAGTCAAATTAATAATGATGCAACTCCTTAGAATTCATCCAGAATATTTGATAGAGAATGCATTCTTACATCTTATTTGTTTCATAGCAACAGCCTATTACATATTAGAATGGCTAATCAATCAGTTACAACTATCCAAAGTTGCTTGTCCCTCATCCCATCCCTACCTGTCCCCATTCCCACTCCCTTCCTTTCCTTTTCACTGCTTCTTACATGTCCTTACCCCTGTCCCATACTTGACCTTTATCCCTGCCTTCCAGTCTCTTACTGTCCCTCCTCCAGTCCGCAGCTTGTCCATATTCCTTCCCGCCCTGTACCTGTGCCTCCTTCTGCCCCCTATCTTTTCTTATCTCCTACCTGTCCCTCTTCCCACCCCCTACTTGTCCCCCTTCCCAACCCTACTTTCCCTCTTCTGGTCCCTACCTCTCTATCTTCCTGTACCCCACCTATCTGTATTCCCACTTGCCCCCTATGTGTCCCTCTTTCTGCCCCTATCTGTTCCTGTCTCCTACTTGTCCCTCTTCCCACCCTCTACTTGTCCTTCTTCCTGTTATAAACCTGTCTGTATTCCTCTCCAATCTGTACCTGTGCCTATACATCTCCGACCCATATCCACCCCTGTCTCCTAACTTTCCCTCTTCCCACCCCACACTTGTCTCTTTTCCCATCCATACTTGTCCCTCTTCTGGTCCCTACCTATCTTTCTTCCTGTCCCCTAACCATCCATATTCCAGTCTGCCCACTACCTATCCCTCTATCTACCCCTTATCTCTCCCTGTCCACTACTTTTCCCTCTTGACATCCTCTACCTGTCTGTCTTCTAATCCCTACCTGTCCCTCTTTCCTTCTTGTCCTTACTTGTTCCTCTTTCCATCCCTATATGTCCCTCTTCTCATCCCCTACTTGCCTCTCGTCAAATCCCCTACATGTCCATCTTCCCACCCCCTACCTGCTTCCCTTTGCTTCTGTTGTAACATATCCCTCTCGCCATCCTCTATGTGTCCCTCTCCCCTTTCCCTTTCCACCCTCACCTGTCACTTCCTTTCCTCACTTGTAATTACAAATCCTCACCTGTTATCAACATCCTCATCTGTCACTACCTATCCTCACCTGGCACTGCCCATCCTCACCTGGCACTGTGGTTCTGCTGGTAAAGAACGGACCTAAAAATTCATGAGTCATAGGAGTAAATAAGGGGCAATTGCCATTTTATACCACATTCCTTTGACTATCTAATCTATTTTGAGAATTCACATTTATGTTTTCCTAGTAATAATTTAACCTTGTCGTACTTCTCCATGGTGTTAGAATCAAATTCATTTGACTTTTTGTAAAATAGGGCCAGTCACACAATTGGTTCTTTCTTATCCAGAAGACTTATACCTACCCTCACCTGTCAATGACACTACTCATCTGTCACTACCATCCTCAGTTGCCACTACCCATCCTAACTTTTCACTATTCACCCTCATCTGCCATCACCTCCTCCAACCTGTAAGGTTGCAGCCAGTGGTGAGTGACTCAGCAGCATGTAACCACCACTCAGTAGTGCCAAGGGTCGTGACTGGCCACCATTTGGCTGCAGCCTGAATAGGAAAGGGGTCCTGACACTATCTTAAGCCCCATACCAACTAGGCGATTTTACCGGCGACTGGTGATGGGCAACAGCAGAATCACTGGTACCATCATTACAAATTTAACTTACATTTTAGTATGTAACATTTCAATGTACAAACTAAAATGTGAGTTAAATTTGTAATGATTGTACCAGTGATTCTGCTGTTGCCCGTCACCAGTCGCCGGTAAAATCACCTAGTGGGTATGGGGCTTTAATGACCCTAAATGACCTCATTAACCAATTAATTAATCAATTAATTAGCCATAATGAGGTCATTAGGGTATTAGGGTATGTAATGTATAAACATATAAAAGGAAACTTCCACTATATCTTTTTACCAAATAATAAACTGATAAAAAGCTATGTC
The DNA here is from genome assembly GCA_936440205.1 of Lepidonotus clava. NCBI lineage: Eukaryota > Metazoa > Annelida > Polychaeta > Phyllodocida > Polynoidae > Lepidonotus > Lepidonotus clava. Next base: position 16,447,054 of record OW387140.1, read on the forward strand.
TGGCACCCTTAATGGTCATTCAATCAGGCTGTGGAGTGCTGCAGCTAATCAGTCTAGGGCATTTAACTGACATACTGCCACAGCCTGCTGCAGCATTTCAGGGTTGCAGCCTCTGAATTTTGATCTCGGCCTAGATTCAAAGCCTCATCCGCTACTACCCATCTTCTTCTATCAATACTTGCCCTCGCCTATTATTGCCCACTCTCCTTTGTCACTAATCACCCTCACCTCCCACTATCCACCCTATCCTATCATTACCTACTCTCACCTGTAACTACAAAGCCTCATCTGTGACTACCCATCCACACCTACAACTACAACCTCCATCTATCAATATCTACCTCAAACTGTCACTACCCACCCGTATCTGTACTTATAACTCTAAACATGTAAGTACAAGCCCTCAACTGTAACTATCAAACCTTACCTACCACTATTCACCCTCAGCCGTCACTATTTATCTGTCTCCTACCTGTCCCTCATCATGCCCTATACATGTCCACCTGCCACCTACCTGTCCCTCTTCCCATCCCCTGCTTGTTCTCCCTCCCTATTCCCTATATGTCCCTATCCCTCCTATACCCACCCTCACCTGTCACCACTCACCCTCACCTGTCATTACCAACCTTTACCTGTCACTACATACTCACATCAGTTGCTACCAAGCCTCACCTGCTGCTATTAACCCTCTTCTGTCACTATCTGTCATCACTTGTAAGTACAAACATTCACCTGTGGCTATCCACCATCACCTGTCACTATCCACCCTCACCTGTAATTACCAGGCCAAAACATGCAACTATAAACCCTCACCTATATCCAGCTACATCCATCACTACCCACCTTAACCTGTTACCTCTCAAGGTTAGTTATAGGTGAGGGTGGGTACTGACAAATGAGAGTAAGTAGTGATAGGTGAAGGCAAGTAATGACAGAAGAGGATGGATAATGACAGATGAGGATTTGCAGTTACAGGTGAGGGTAGGTAGTGACAGTTGATTGTAAATAGTGGCAGGTGAGGATGGGTATTGACAGATCAGGGCAGGTAGTGACAATGGCTCATAAACTGATAAAGGAATTACTATGTAAATTTAGTCATTCCCTCTAAGAGACTCCCCCAACATCCTTATATTTAGAATTATTAGTATAGTTGCCATGGTGACCATGACAACAAAATGCTATTTTATTCTCACAAAACAGATATTAATCAACACACATTTTCTTGTTCCTAAAATGTTGATCAAACAGATATAGTAGGTATCTCAGAGAATTTTCAATAACTAAACCTAGACTCATGGGGCTATTACCAATCAATAGGGGTTAGATAAAGAACATTGCATCTATCTAGATCTCTTGAATTGGTTACATCTTTGATTTTCTGTGATTTTGTCTACTAAAGATTTTCGGAACTTTTCCACCTTATTTTAAGAAAAACAATAAAAAGCATGCTGTAAGTGTTATCTTAAACACTGAGAAACATCAAAATTTGAAAAAGTTAGATATACTGAGGGGTATATCTAGATCAGATTTTTCACATTACATATATAAAACCCATGTGTGCATGGTGGAACTCTGAAATCAAGGGAATTTAGTAAAGCCATCTCAAATGAATTACCCAAAATGACAAAAGCTGGCAGTGTACTAACTGCCCCAACATCTAGACCTACTAAACCTAGATTCCTATTTTTGAATGTTGTCATAAAGTTGTACTATATACCATTGAACTCTTCTTGAATTAAGTTATTTAACAGTATAAGTACATACCCCCCTTTTAAGTCTTTGTTCACATTTTTCTGTTGAAATAAGCCACTCTCTGTGATACCTACCTTAAGGGCAATGGCACCATTATAGATCTAAAGTTGAGATTTTGTTGAAACTTTTTATCTACAGGTGGAATAATATGTGCATAATTCCTTCAAAACTAAGGTTTTGTAGAGCCATATTGACAGGTACAATTTTCAAAAGGAAAATTCATACTAATCCTAAAATAAAAAATCTTATCACTCAAATCTAAGCTAAGACACATGTTCACAGACTTTATGCATGGCCTGGAAAAATTGGTTTCTTTTTACTGCATTTCACTGCATTTTCCTTACAAATCAATTTCGTAAAAAAATTCTGACAAGAATGTTCACACAAAAGAATTCAAAGTTGAAAAATCTATGAAACGACACATAATGTGTGTTGGACTGTTAGCTTTCATTTTCAGCTAAAGAAAACATAGGGTCACCGCATGAATTTAGCCAGAAAAATTGATTATCTGCATGCAAGTCTGGAATTAGCCCACCAGGTCTATTTGTTTTAATTGTTGCTAAATCTATTAAAATACAAAATATCCTGAAGTATTATGTTATAATCTTGCTCCCTGTATCATAAGGATTATTTTACTGCTTACTGAGTGAAGATTGGATACATATCAACAAAGTTATGCCCAATGATGCACTGCCCCCTCCCCTCCTCTCATAGGCACCAGGCAGTCACTGATCACCATGCTTCACACCCATACCTGCAGGCTGTGTGGCACATGTGCGCACAAACAAATGGCACAATTGTCTTTAAATCCCCAAACCATTTGTTTTTGACCATTTTTGGGATTTTGACATTCAAAATATGAAGCTAATATTTATCAAGGTCAGAAAATAATATTTTTCTTGCATATGGATAATGGTACTTACTGCAAATATAAGAGCAGATGTGGACAAAATTTAATATCTAGTCTCTTTATATTGTCTTTGACTCAAAATTGATCAGATACAGTAAAACTAGGATTTTGGAAAATGTTTCTTTTGTTACCATAGCAATGGAATGCTATTAAACTCTCTTGAGTATTGGTTATAGGCACATACATCCTTATGATAGCTTTAAATGTTATGCAAAGCAGAATAAAATGTATGTTGTCAAGGCTCTTGGTAAAGATGTAGAAAATTCATATTTCTCAGTATTTTAACTATCAATAAAGGTTTTCTTGACCTTACTTCAAGGTCAAATGGGCATTTTTTTCATTTCTCCTAGAATTTTAATGGTAGCCATAGCAACTAAATGCTATTTAACTCTGTATAGCACTATTTAAAGGTGCATACATCAGTATGATAGCTGTAGATGTGATGGAAAGCCAAAAGAAATGTGTGTTGTCAAGGCTTTTTGGTAAAGTAATAGAATATTCTTATTTTCTTGGTATTTGACCTTCAAAAAAGTAACCTTGACCTTGAGCCAAGGTCAAATCTACATTTTTTTATTTGGGCCCATAAAGGTGCCTACATTGTTAGAAAATTTTATCCTTTTTCCCTGAATAGTTTTTTAACTATGGACCAATGTATAATTCACTTTTACGGATTTTGAGAAATTTCTTGTTGCCATGGAAACGGGCTGAAAAAACATGTTTCCATGGAAAAGATTTTTTGGAAACATTGGTTTTTGAAAAATACACATTGTTAGCTTTCCAAAACTGTTTTCAAATTGCTTTTACTACTCAGAAATGACCTTGCCTCATTTTCATACATAAGGATCCCCACTATATACCAACTACCTCGGACATAGGATTGTGATAGGGCTAAGCACTAGAACGGTCTAGAATGTGTTGGAACAACTTGTATTCTAAATGTGGTTGATTGCTGATAGGAGATGGGAGGTGGACTGATGGAGACTTATACATCGTGGCTTTGACTCGGGATGAGATGTGTATTGAATAAAAACCCTTTCATATTAAGAGCTCCCTCATCGTTCATTTCTTTTGAACTATTGGGAAGTGAATGAACTAACTTTAAACGCAGTCTGATTGACTCAGACATTCTGGACAAACGACTCATGGATACTTAGTTATATACTCATCACGCAGTATTAAAACAGACATTAACAATAGTTCATTATATTGTATCTAATATGTTCTTGTTTATTGAATATACAATTGAATACTGTGACTTTAAACAACGTGGAACACTGATGTTTGATGTAAACTAGCTTTAAGTAGCTAATCTGATGAACAGGGCCCATATCTTTGTAACACATTTAGCTGATCAGGGAAAATTTGATTAGGGTCCTATGATAAGTGATTTTGCCTTTTCCCAAAATTTTTAGTGCTATTTCTGATTATGAGATGCTGATCAAATTTTCCCAGATCAGCTAAATTAGTTACAATGATATGGGCCCAGTTGAAATAAAAGAATTAAAAAAAAAGATATGTCATAAAATTTTGTAAAAACAATAAGCAAACTATAGAAATATCAAAACAGGCTTGTATCGCACACCTGGCATGGGAGCAAATATGTGTTTACCAATAACTTAGTAATTATAGAGCTTATTAACAATTTAAGGGTTAATTAAACCGTTGTGCTGAATTTTACTGATCTTTAAACATTTTTTTGCATTTTGATGTATTTCCCTTTGTTTTAGGGCAATTAACAAAAAATGTCTGATATACAACTATGGGTGATACAACACTGTTTTACCCTATATCTAGTTTAGTTCCCATTACAAACTGTGTAAAATAGTGACTAGGAATAAGGACGAGTTAGCCTTTTAGGTATGAATCCTAAAGAACTATCAGAAGAGGGGGATAAACTACAGGAAACAGTGAAAAGAAAAAAGAAAAAAAAAAAAAAAAATTTGTACTTAGTTTAGTCCCCATTACAAACTGTTGAAAATAGTCACTAGGAATAGGAATGAGTTGGCCTTTTAGGTATGAATCATAAAAAAAAACTGTGGAGGTGGGGCCTGGTAGGACCCACCCCTCAAGAGGCCAATTTATTAGGACCAGGGCCCGCCAACCCTAAGTGCTTATGTAATCTACTCAGGGGTCAGATGCCCGCCACGCATGTGAACCATGGTTGTTGGGGAGGAAAAAGGAACTATGCCGTGAATATATTGCGCATTGGGTCCAGTGGAGAGGTATGCTATAATCTCACAGTGCCAGAGTAATGTTTTCACTGTGATTCTCCTGATGGGTCTTGACCACTACATTTGACATGGCGACATGGCCATTTCTTTAATTTGACACAGCGACATGGCAATTCCTTAAATTTGACATGGGACACTGAAATTTAGGGACATGCGACATCTCAGGCCTGTAGCCAGCTTTCCTCAGAGGGGGCGGGGGTTGTTTTTTGAATAGTAGTTATTTTTCCAGGGGGGGGGGGGGTCCATATTTTACATTAAAAATATTTTACATTAAAAATGAGAAGAGAGTTCCTCCAAGAGGGGTACGTACGTACCAGAAAATTAAGAAATAACATATTTTCCATTTTTTTCTAATCAAGCACAAATCGCGTAATTAGACAGTGTTTGCATACCTAAATTCTTTAGAACCATCTTTATTAGTGGTCCCTAAGATGCTATAGACCTTGTGCAGATGACGTCACACAGCTCAAATTGGGGTGGGCGCCATATTGGTGATCAGGGGCCGTATCTTCGTAACCAATTTGGCTGATCAGGGAAAATTCGATCAGGGTCCCATGATCAGAAATTCTGTCTGTTATCAATAAAGTTTACAAATAATAAATCCTCTTTGACACTATTTTACAACAACATGATAAATTTTGGTACAAGACAAAATCACTGATCTTGGGACCCTGATCAAATTTTCCCTGATCAGCCAAATTAGTTACGAAGATATGGGCCCAGATTGAAATTATCATTATTGTCAATTCTACAGCCACTATGCTGTATATTTTCTTCGTTTTCATCAAATAAAACCTCAATGAATCAGAATAAACAATTATTATCTATAAATTATGGATATATCTAATAGCCAAATGGGTCTGGTGACCACGTGGTGATCACCAAAATATGGTCATGTGACCCTGACTGCACAAGGTCTATAAGATGAAAAAAAAATCCAGGGGGCTCACCATGTAGGGTAGATCAGGATTTTCACATTCAGCTCCTGGACTACAATTGCATGTCTTGTAAAGCTTGTGGGTCACGTTGACCTATCCATAGTTTCAGAGTCTCTATTGAAATAACGTTTAGACACCTTGGTGAGGTCATTGAACATCAACATTGGCCACAATGTTTAAAGTTTAAGAAAGTTTGTTGAGAGTCTAGAACAAATTGAAAATCCCAATGGCTTAACCAATATTGTGATTTCCACTTCCTGCTACTCAATAGCTCTACATGCTAATCATTTTAGGACAACTTTCTAATACCTCTGACCAGCCTGTCTCATGATCAGTGAAAAGTCTAGATGTGTTTGGAAAGGCCAGGCTATTGTGATGTACCAGGGAAGGAATGGGGGGAGCGATTAGCTCTTTCCATGGGTTTCCCCCTTTTTGTATTCATACTCTTGACGGATCTCAGCCTGGTTGTGCTTGAGATCACGAGAGCACATGCAGGAAGAGTTGCATGTACGATTGCTCGAGTCTGCTGCGAAGCTCCAGGGGACAGCTCGAGCAAGTAGTTGCAGGGTTCTCAGAGATGTGCCGTGTGCCGGTTGTCAGGATAAGGCTTGTGGAGCTCGTACGGCGATGGGGTTTTTGGTCCTAGAAGGATAGGGCTATGAGGGCTGGCGTTAGTGCTCAGATCGTGTCTCGGTTCAGGGTCTCGTGTCATGCTCCTAACAGTCTCTTGTAACGAACCATTCGTGATGCAAGATGGGCATGATATCCAAAAAAGATAAAAGGGTGGTAGCGTGCTGGCTGGTCGCCCAGATCTCATCTCTAATGCTGGTCCTAGCCTTAACTCTTACCCTTGGTCTGCTCGTTCCCATTCTTGTATGGTCGTGCATTCATCCCGTATTACTGCCCCTATTTCTTCTAAGTCCATCTTCCCTCTTTATGGCTGATCTTGGTCTAATCTCGCTTCTCGGACCTCTATCTCTAGTTGCCCTAGTCTTCTAAGTCTTCTTTTATGTCCATTCCCAGGAAGGAGGTTTGAACACAGTGAGTAGCAAGAGGGAACTGTTTATTTTCAAGAGATCACACTCTTTATATAGCTACAACTGGCCTCTGATTGGCTAATCAACATCACGTGGTCACTTTGACCTTTTGCCAGGGTCACTTCCGGTCACTTTCTTTTCATACATTACAGATTTCATGGACTTCATCCTTTGTGACTCTTGTGCAATTTTTGCATTTTGGACAGTGTAATTTCATACAATTCGTGTTTTCATGCAATGTATTTTTGTACAATTTGTGATTACACATTTTACATTAACATTCTATTTTGTCTTAACTTCTCATAATGTCTACTTGGATTACTCTTATAATTCAGTCACAAGGACTTGTACTAAAATCCTGAATTGATTTCTATAAATTCATCACAATATTGTAAAGGTTCTGAGAGACCATATTTGATGAGTTTTGAGATGACTCAATGGCCATCTTTCCAATACCTGGGTTAGAGTACACAAAAATGGGCCTCTTTCCATTATATCTGAGGTGTTTATCTCAGTGATTTTTTTACATATTCTTTTATTTATACAGACAAAAAATAACTTTTACATAAAACTTTTCTGCCCGTGAGATTAACATCAGGTACCACAAACACATACACTTTTTTATGTTTGTGTGTTTAACATCATTTGTTTAATATGAAAGACATTTCGTACACTAATGCAATAAAACCTGAGTAAATCATCATTTCAATTGTATAGAATTGAATATCGTTTATATAAGTAAGAAGTACACCAAATTCAAATCTAATACCGAGTTAAACTATAAATAATAGATAAAAACATCAATAATTATCTACTCTAAAGCTCTACTTCGAGATATAAGCAGTGACATACATTTAATACTTACTATTTAATATCTCTTGTGTAAACCAACAACACACACTGGAATGTAAAAAGTTAATTTACACATTATTTAGAACCTCATCAGTGATTTTTGTTTACTTTTAAATGTCACTTTATCAGCAATATTTCTGATATCACTTGGTTGTGGATCCCATAGCTAGCAGAGCACCTCTATAGAAAATATTCATTTTTGTTTTCTTGTAAGTAGGCTTATATGAATCAAATACTGGTGCTTCATGTAATCTAGTTTGAATAATTGGATATTTCCTAAAATTATCATTATCTAAATAATTGTACATAAAATTCAATAGATGACAATTGCATCTTATTTTCTAATGGTGCCATATTACAAACTTGCAGTAACTCATCTCTGTTTAAGTTATAATCACAGGTACAAACCTTCATACATCTTACAAAGAGTCTTTCAATTCGATTGATATTTTTATGACTTGAACCTCTGTAAATAATATCACCATGTTCCATTATGGGTAAAAACATTGTTTCAAAAATCAAAGTACTTGCATTCTGGGTAAGATATTTCCTAACTTTGGAAAAAAAAGTTTATATGATGTTTGATTACATAATTCACTCACATGTTTATTAAAGGTCAAATTCTCATCGAATATAAAATCTAAATATTTACATGAACATACATTTTCAAGAATCTGAATGTTCAGGGATAAATCTAATACAGTGGCCTTTGCATATTTTAACCATTGACCTCATGCCATAGACACAGTGCTTTGATTTCTTGACGTTTATTGTCAATTTATTTTTACAGCACCAAGTGTTTACATTATTTAGATCCCGTTGCATAATTCCATTATTGTTTAATAACTTTTACTTGAGTAGTATAGCACCGTATTGTCAACATACAGTGAAATATTAACATTTTTAATAACATTAATTTTGTTATATCGTCAATGTAAATACAAAAAATAACAAAGGCCCCATCATGCTTCCTTGTGGAACACCACATATAATATCTAGACAATCAGATGTAACATTATTGGCCACTGCATAATGTTTACGATAGGATAAATAATTTTCCAGTCAAAGTTAACTTTTATCATGTAAGCCATTTTGTTTTAGTTTAGATAATAACATTTTATGAATAACAGTGTCGGAAGCCTTCATCAAATCTGAATAAAGGGCTACTGTAATCATCATTTTATCAATAGATTCATATAAATGTCATTTAAGAAAGTTGCCGTTGTGCCTATAGTGGAATGCCCTGGTCTTAATCCACCTTGTTTTTCATTTAGTCTTTTGCCCTGATTAAGGTGCAGCAGAAGTCTATTATGAACATTTTTTTCAATAAGTTTAGTGATAATTGGTAGGTTTGACACTGGTGTTAAGTTATTCAATAAATATTTATCTCCTTGCTTTCTTAAAGGTGTAAATCTGGCAATTTCCCAACTATCTGGAACTATTCCATGATAGAAGGAATAATTAAATAAACTGGTAATATGATTAATACATGCCATAGAGCATCTTTTAGTATAAATGTAGCAATAATAATTATGTTCAATGCCTGTAGCTTTATTAACATTAATTCCCTTACACAGGTTTTCAACCTCTAAGATATCAGTATGGAAGATATCAATTACTAGTAGGGTAGCTTATGTCAAAAAAGGGGCCATTTTTGAAAATGCATGTTAATTTATTTCTGTGACTGATTTTATAATCTACACACCCTAAGGTTTAAGAAAAGTTTTGATGAGAATTTTTCTTTTCAGGTTCAAGGTCATTTCAAGGTCATTTCAAGGTCAAATGTCAAATTTTATAATAAAGAAAATATTCAACCTTATTTTGGCCATGTCTTCCTTAATATTCATGATAGAAACACAAATGGGATGTCAAATCGATGCATTTTGAGAGTTCTATAAGCTGAATGATTGAAATTGGTTGCCCTAGTTACACGGTTGCCATGGTAACCAGAAAAGTCCTAAAATTTTACCAAAATTAAAGTTTCTTTCTCATTTCTGTTACCATATCAACCAGAAATATAAAGCTATTACAAACAAGGAAAAACCTATATAAAAGGTATACACCCTTCCTTCCTAAAAAAGAGAGAGTCTGCTGAGGTAATAAGCATAAAATATAGAAAATAGTTGGTTTCCATGGAAACCAACTAAAGCTTATTTTTAAATATCTAAATCTTGGCCATATCTTCATTATTGTGTAAGATAGAAATACAAATGAGATCTCAAATCGATGCATATTGAGAGTTCTATAAGCTGAATGATTTAAATTGGTTGCCCTAGTTACTTGGCTGCCATGGTAACTAGAAAAGGCCTAGAATTTTATCAAAATTTGAGTTTCTAGTTGGTTTCTGTTACCATAGCAACGACAAATATAAGCTTTAACAAACCAGAAAAAACTTCTTTTCACGAAATGAGGGATTCTGATAAAATAACATGTTTAGAATGTATAAAATGGTTGGTTTCCATGGGGCCCAAATGAAAAAACTGAATCTAATATAAATTGACAAAATCATGATGTACACTCTAAAAATGAAAAAAGCATTACTACCCATGAGAGTAAAAGACAAGTATGGCATGAGTTTTGGGAGAAAATAATGGAGAAATGATATATATTGAGATATTATATAAGGGGTGGGTAGTAAATTTTAGAATAATGAGGTAATATGAATTTGTTGTTTCGTCAAAGACAAAGGCTGAACAATTATAGCAGAAGGCTTGTTTCTATGAACACAATTATCATACCAACTGCAGCCATTGGCAGGATTGCATTACTAATACTGATATAACTGCAAAGCAAGGTACTGGCAGACAATTTCTTTGTGCGGAATACCTATTAAACCTACCAATGCCCATAATGTTAGGGATGTGCTTGGGGCTAATCCCTAGAAATGCACCCCTTGTATAATCTGATGAATTCCTGTCTTAAAATGTATAAAAGCGTCACCTTGCAAGCTGGATTATCAGACGGGTATGAACATTGGAGGCAACTTTATGAATCCTCCAACTGCTGTCCTACTCATTACTGTATATTTTGCACCCTTCCCAAAGGAAATAGGTGTAATTATTCCTTATAATAAAAGGTACAGATTACAGATGGCCCTCCTACAGTCTATGTGCAGATTCTAAGTCACAGAGCCTGGCAAGATGGACATAGTGGGAGGCAAAGTAAGGAAAGTGTTTCTTTCATACAGGCAGTTCAACTAAAATACACATATTTTGGTGAAGTCTTCATGATACATCTGTCTAAAATCTTATATTTTACCAAAAATATACTTTCACTAGAGAGCTAGAGAGTCTAACTATACGATCTATGAGAATTATAATGCTTGATGCATGGGCGATAATACCTCAAAATTTGTCACATGCTCAAGGGCCATTCTGTTTGAGCATGTGTGGTCCATAGGCATAATGATTAAGCAGATGACAGCAGGTAAAGGGACACCCTGTTATTTGTGGCCACCAGATGGTCTTGTAATATGGAGAGTATCGGAATACCACAGGGAAACTCTGTATTGAGGGGATAGAATAGATGCTATCTGCTACCCTCTGTGCCAGAAATGATAGTCCATGAGATATAACTCTCAGTACAAGGTGTTGAGTCAGCATACTACTGTTTCTTGGTGATACCTGCAGGTACACTGATAACCAAGTCTGTAATAGGCACTCTACACTGAGAACCCTCTGCTCCTTCCACGGGCCAATCCAGAAATTGATGGGGACCCCCACAAACATGAATGTACAGTGGGACGAGGCCCCCTACAAACATAATTCAACAGGAGACGGGGGGGGGGGGGGGGGGAGTTCAGGGTCCCCCTGGATCTGCCCCTGCCTTCTCTCATTAGAGAGGTTTAGACTGACAGTAACCCCATGGTGCTTTGGTTTTGATACTGCTGATTTTATCATACTTTGGATTCTCACAGCTTTAATATTGGTCAAAAGTACAAATAGTTCATGAAGGAAAAGCAGCTAAAACCATGTAGATATGGTCCATGTGTTAAGTGTTAGATATTTGTATATGTTTCATTTCTTTATGATTTAATGAAAAATAAGAATATTTTCTTCCCATAGGCACATATTATAAAAGTTCTCATTGTCTAATCTTAATATCTGAGCTAATGGTTATCCCCAAGGTCTCCAATTTTCTGTCCTGATATGGGGAGACATCAATATTCTCCACAGTAGATCACAGCCAATGGTCTGTGACTGTCCAGCATGATGCCATTATTAAGGCATACTGAAGGTCACAGCCTGCTGCCGTGGACTGCAGCCTGATATGAGGAAGGTGGACACACTATCTTAATGATCTTAAATGATTTCATTAACTAATTAATCATCAATTAATTAAACTTAATGTGCTAGTGAGTATGTTATGTATACAAAACATAAAAGGAAAGTTCCATTTTATCATACAACTAAAGAAACAACTGAGATAGACTCATGTCTGGTACCCCTAATGAGATTGCAATAGGGGTTTAGAGTGTTGCAGCCAGTCTTGGCTCATAGGGGTTATAACTAACATTTGCAGGATCTCAGTTTCACAGCATCTGAACTTTGACGTCACCCCTAACTCAGTAGAACTAGGATTGAACTAGGTTTTTTTTTTAGCAATGGCTAAGTTCACCTGACAGCTCGGAGCTCTGTCAACTACCCTGGTCCCAGTGGCAGATCATTCAGATGCAGTTTTTTGAAAAGGTGGTAGGGTGCCAATGGAAAGAAGGGTGGACCCCTATTTCTAAAATAACCTAAATTTGCCACAAAAAAAAGAATGGGAGGGGGAACACCACCCTGCCCCACTTTCCCCTCTAAATCCTCCCCTCTATATCCACCTGTTGGCCTTGGAGATATTGTAATAGCACAAAGAAACATTTGTCAATTCCTCCTACCACAGATGGCTGATTTATAGTATTTTAAGCACCTGCCTACTAATTTCACCAATTCTGATGGAAAAACCCCTAGAAAACCTATTGAAAATTAATGAATAATTGTGATATATCAACCTGTGATGGATGAACTTTAAAAAAACTTACAAAAATATGGATACAGATTTAAAGAATAAGGATCTCTAGGTTTTCTTTATATCAAACTAGAAATATGAACACGATTAATGAAAATTCCTATGCTAAAGCCTTGTGATTTGTCGATATAATACCCAGGTGTGCAAATGCTTGCAAATTCATACAAATGTGCAAATTTTGATACATAACGTGTGAAATTTTTGCCAAAATGTATATAGGAAAGTGAAATTTCTATACCAAAGCCAGCTAGCTTTTTACTAAATTATTCAAATTTTGCTGATAGTTTTGCGAAAATAAATTTTGGTCTGCACACCCCTGATACACAGCGTGCATCATGGTCAAGGCTAATCTGCAAGGGGTTGTCCATGGTAGGGTGAATTATCATAATGCATGCTGCACTATTCATAAGTCAAATCTAGAGATTCAACATGTTACTGTCCTTGAGTTGGCCTAACTACTTGTAACAAGTAAAGAAGGCAATAATGGCAAAATTGTGGAGTATGGAAATAAGTGGGTAACCTTCAGTTGGATTTAAGTGATATGAAATATTAAGTTTGAATAAAATTGTAATATATAAAATGTTAACCCCTGGACTCCCAGCACACCTGAATATCTTAGAAACAATATCTCTAAACTATCCTTTAGGTATCCTTACAATATCCCCAAAACATCTCCAAATTATTTCAATACTATCACCAAAGTATCATCTCACTATAACCAGAGTATCTCCTTACTATCTACGAAGCATCCTTGAACTGTCCCAAATCTATCCCAGAAAATGTCACCATAGTGTCTCCTAACTATCCCCAAAATATCATGAAGTATCCTTATCTGATCTTAAATCATCCTCAATTTATCCCTAGACTATCTCCAAAGTATCTGTAAACTATTTGCAAATTATCCCCTGACTATTCTGAAAAGTATACCCAAATATCTCCATTATCATCCCCAGACTATCCCCAAAGTATCACCAAACAATACCCAAGTATCCCTGAAGTATCCCCAAAGGTGTAAAGTATCCCCAATGGATCCCCAAACTATCCCCATAGAATGTCCAAACTATCACACAGATAGCTCCAAACTCTTCACAAATTATCCCCAATGTATCCTAAAACAATTTCCAAATGTTCACCAAACTCTCCTTAAACTGTACCAAAAATATCCCCAAAGTGTCACCCAACTATGCCCAAGGTATCCTTTAACTATTGCCAAAAGATCCCCAAACTATGCCCAACATATCCCCAAAGTGTTCACCAAATATACCCAAAATATCCTTGAACTATCCCCAAACTTTGGCAAAACCATCCCAAAACTATGCCTAACATATGCCCAAAGTGTCACCCCATTATACCCAAGATATCTTAAAATCATCCTTAAAGGTTCCTCAGAATATCAAAAAGCCATCTCAAAATCTTTGCATAATTGTCCCAGACTGTCCCCAAATACCCCCTTATTATCCCTAAAATATCCAAAAGCTATTCGCAGACCATCCCAAAATTATCCAAAGACTGCCTAAAAAGTATCCTCAAAGTATCCTCATACTATCCCCCAAGTACCTCCAACATATCCCCAACCTATCATCAAAACTATTCCAAAAGTTCACTAAAACTATCACCAACGTATCCTTCAACTATCCCAAAAGGATCCCTAGATAGTCCCAAAAGTATGACCAAACCTTCCTAAATTTATGCCCAGACTTTCCAAACTAGTATCTCAAACCTCCAAAGTGTCACCAAACTATCCCCAGACGATTCCCAAAGTATCCTCAAATTATACCAAAATTATTCCCTTATTATTCTCAAACTACCTCCAAAATTATCCCCAGCCTACCCTAAAAAGAACCCCAAAGTATACTCTAACTATCCCTAAAGTACCCAACTATTACCCAACTATGTCCAAACTTTAGCTGAATTCTGGTCAATTTTGAGGACTTTGCAAGTTACCATGGAAACCAAAAAAGCAATTCCACTACTTTCAATTCTCTATTCCAGCATACATCAATTTGGCACTTTTTTGTGTTTCTATCTTACATAATAAGAAAGAAAATAGCTATGTTTTAGTTGTTTCTATGGACACTTCATTATATACTCTCTCATCAGAATTCCTCATTTCACCAAGAAAGGATGTATACCTTTCATATAAGTGTCTTCATGTTTGTTATAGCTATATCTTTGTGATTGCTATGATAACAATAACCAACCAGAAACTGAAATATTGGAAAAAGTCTAGGTCCTTTCTGGTTACCATGGCAACCAAGTAACTAGGAGAACCAGTTCTAATCCTTCAGGTTATAGAACTCCCAGAATGCATTGGTTTGACATTTCACTTGAATTTCTATATTGCATTTTAAGGAAGATATGGCCAAATTACGGTTAATTAGAAAATTACATATATCTTAGTTGGTTTCCATGGAAACCAACTATTTTTACATTCTATACATATTATCTCAGCAGACTCTCTGTTTTTAGGAAGGGAGGATGTATACCTTTAATATAATTTTTTCCTTGTTTGTAATAGCTTTATATTTGTGGTTGCTATGGTAACAGAAACCAACCAGAAACTCAAATTTTGGTAAAATTTTTTGCCTTTTCTGGTTACCATGGCAACCGAGTAACTAGGGAAACCAATTTCAATCATTTAGATTATAGAATCCTCAGAATGCATTGATTTGACATCTCATTTGTGTTTCTATCTTGCATATTAAGGAAGATATGGCCAAAATAGGGTTAATTTCAAATTTGGCTATATTTTAGTTGGTTTCCATGGTAACCAACTATTTTCTATATTCTATACACATTATCTCAACAAACTCCCTCATCTAATTAAGGCAGGATATATACCTTTCATATAAGTTAGTTCTTGTTTGTTATAGCTTTATATTTGTGGTTGCCATGGTAACAGAAACCAACCAGAAACTCAAATTTTGGTAAAATTCTAGACTTTTTCAGGTAACCATGGCAACCGAGTAACTAGGGCAACCAATTTCAATCATTCAGCTCATAGAACTCTTAAAATGAAACCATTTGACATCTCATTTGTATTTCTATCATGAATATTAAGGAAGAAATGACCTTGAAATGACCTTGAACCTGAAAAGAAAAATTCTCACCAAAACTTTTCATAATCCTTGAGTCATAAGGATAACAAAAAGTATAGGTGTTATGAATTAACATGCATTTTCAAAAAAAGTACATAAGAGACCCTACTATACCCTGATATTTGGTTCACCATTGTAGATCCAAACATCCCGACAGTTTTCAGCAAGTCGAGGGTATGGTAATGTGTAAACAAAAGGCCATGTTGTGGTAGTTAAGCTATTTCATAACGGGTGGCCGTACTGAAGTGTTACAAAGCCCATAAAGTGTGTTTCAATTTGAATTCACCAGGGGGCACCACCCTAATGAAAAAGATGTTTATCTCCCCTTTTAGGTTAAAGATGGTAATATGTACTTATGACTTTAGACTGAGCCAATAGTTCAATGTTTAGAATAAAAGTTGAGTTCTAATGTTTGTTAACTGTGAACAGTCTTAATAGTAGCCATAGATACTGCTTCTAACACTACCTGTGTGATTCCGACTTGTATGTTAGACTATATATATATATATATATATATATATATATATATATATATGTATAATTTCGTTATTAAAATAAGTTGAAAGGTAAAAGACTATGTAGCCAGGTTTCTGTAAAACTAATAAAATAAATATTGTATTTTTAAAATGTAGATTTTACTAAATCCCACTTATTTACAATACTTCAAAGATTCATATTTATCACATGCATGCCTTTTACTTGTGTTAGATTTATTAACTCATCCATCATAATTATACATTTCAATATTTTGGTGTATTCTCAAGCCTGTAATGATGATGTTAGTTATGATTTTCAGACAATATCGGCATTCAGACCGTTTTTCTATCAAACCGTCATCAATTTTACAATCCAATATACATTCAAACTACAATATAATTGGCATAATTCCTCATCTGATGAGTTTGGAGATTACCAAATTGGTCATCTTTCTATTTACTCGGAGATATCTCTCTCAATTTGTCTCATTTCAAGTTTGATATAGAGGAAGAGGAAGAGCACCAGTCCTAGTTCTTTAGTGGCTTTGAGCAGAGAAGGTGTCTATCAAGCAAAAGAATAATTACTTAGAGGCATTATAAAAACTATTACAAATATTTTGGTTTAAAATGTTTAACCCCCATGTAATGAAAGCAGTTCATTGTATTTTCTAAGGATCGATTCAATTTCCATGGATTAAACATAAGGCAAAGATCGTTTTTGGATATGACATTACACTGAATAGTAGAATGTGGTCTAGTTGCTTTTCTATTTTGACATCTTTTACAGAGAAAAACAGCTCACACTGCTGCTTGAACATGCACGAGGTAGGTCAGGGTCTGCCCAGTTTATTTTAGGCCTCAATGTTTCCTCCATCTTTTTACTTTTAGGCTGATTCCTTTGTAGATCTATGCCTATGGTGTTGATTTTACACATTCACTGTCCTGACTTTCACCACAGTGTAATCTATACACTACTATACATGCTCCTAGGCTTGTAAACACAGGATACCCAGGCAAGCAGCAACATATTAAACAGGCATATTCTGTGACCATACTTTTTCGGCCAGTCTGTTACTAGTTAAATACTAGGTATGATTGAGACTAACTAAAAAAGAGTGTTATAATAACATTACATTTTAGTGAAGTTGAGACCTTACTAATGCAAAACATTATAAGAACATTATTTTGTGAAAGAATGTAAGAAGAATGTCACAAAAATGTTACGGTGAAATGTCGCAATCTTAGGTTTTAAAGACATTTTTTGGGTTATAACATAACAAGAACCAAAGCAGAACTAAACAGAAAATTACATTACTATAATAATGTCACAGCCTTGCTTGGGTAGAGTGAGGTTGTCTACCCTCAGCAATGGTAAGAGTTTATAGAATGTTATTTGGCAGAGCTGTGTATTGCAGGCTGCTTTTACTCTCTTTACTTTCTCACCCACTGTTCTTATCATTTCTTCATACTTCTGTCTGTCCTCTAGCTGCCACCGTGTGATGAGTCATAACTTGATTCTTGAGGCTAAGAAGGTTCTTTAAAGATACTTTTAGATACAGAGCAAGTGGTATGAACAGGGATTGTTACAATGCCTTATGCATTGATGCTCATAAGAGCTGCCATTCACTAGTTACTACGGACTGCACCCAGTCGTTAAGTGATGCTGCTTTAACGAATCTACTACAACATTTTCTCGGGTATATTTATGCAGATTCATTGATTTTGTTAGATCTGTGCAAATCCTGAATATTGCATCTATAGTTGATTGTTCATTTCTGAAATCTTATTCGTTTTCTTTTGCTCTTCCTCAACATAATGACCCAGCAGTGTCTGTATAATGTTTTCCAAAAATCCCCCAGGTAAGGGCTGGAAAGATATTGGCCTCCAGTTATTACAGTTTGTTAGGACCCCATCCTTAATCATAGGGGTGATGGTTACTATTCCCCAGCTTTTAGTTTTTTTTAGGTTTCCCCAGTTTTATAGGAATTCAGACAATTCTGAATATTTTGTAATTAAAAGGCAAACCTTGTGTAAAATCAATATAAAAACACTGGGACAAGTGTAACTGTTGGAAGTGTAAATGATAATAACTCACTTTAGGGGCCTACCATTTGATATGTACACACATTTGCAGAAATCTACATTGGGTTTGTACTAGAATGTATGCACAATTTCTCCCAACCATAGATAGCCGGTTTCTTGAATTCTACCTGCAGGTTAGACTAAAACAGGATGCATACTGGGTTATATGTCGACAAAACTCAAGGTTTTAGCATAGAAATTTTCATGAATTGTGCCACTATTTGGAGATTAATATTGAATAAGACTAGCCATCATTATTTCTAAAATAAGTACACATGTACTTTTATATTTCCTGAGTTGTTTGAAAATTCATCCATTATAGATGGATAAAAAGCAATTATTTGTTTATTTTCTATGGTTTTTCTAGGGATTTTGTCGACAAAATTAGCCCAAATTAGCCTGCAGGTCCTTCAGATACTGTAAATCAGCTATCCGTGGTAGGGAGAAGAGTCTCCCCTTCCCCTCTTGGTGCTGACGTACTTCATGGAAGGCCCCTTATTTCTTTTACTATAGGCTGATAATTAAATCTATGGGCTGTGAAAGGACAGCAAGAAAAGCACTTTATTTTATGACCTGAAAATACATGATACGTGAAGTACATACCGTTACTGGCAGATAATTAATCAATAAAACATAATGATAAAAGAAAATGTTTTTATTGAAGATATAACTGAATGTACAAATGCAAGTTGCACTAATCTCTCCATGACCAATTACTGGGGCAGGGACTTTTATTTTATCATCTAAAGCATTGTGCATTAGATAAGTATGCTTCTAAAGCAGATTATGCAATGATATTTCATTCAACAACATTTGGCTTTAAAATATTTATTCAACATTTTACTTTGGTATGTCGTCCTGTAAAATGTTAGTAGGAAGATATTAGATATCAATTGAAAGTTTTGTATGGATTTTTTCTGCCTATATTGTCAATGTGATGGACTTTTTTTGTAAGGTAGAATGAGAAAGTTTCATTGGAACAAAACAATGCGCCTTTTATATTTTTTTCAAAAGTTTATTAACAGTTTATTTTTGTTTGTCCATCTTCCTTATGCCTATGAACTTGCTTCTTCTACATTAACACCTCTACTTCATTTTTTAGAGTGCCACTTCCTCCTCTCCTGAGCTTTCCTCTTCGGGCTTTTCAGTATCAAACCCACCAAAGTCAGGCATGCCTGTGTGATCATGCTTGGGGTGGTTATGTCCGTCACCTAGAACCAAAATCAAAATTCAAAATCAAAATTCAATTCATGGAACCAATTTAGAAAGAGTACCTTATTATGATTACCTGGGTGTCACCAGTGACTCCCATTTTAATTTCAACAAGCAGTACAGATATCCGTACCAAACAAGTTTTCCATAAACTTCTGTTGTTGTCAAAATCAGAATAATATATTGACAAATATACAGCTACAAGGATTTATAAGTCTATGATCTCTCCTATTTTTACTATGGGAATACTGTATATGATGGTGGTTCAAGTCTTGTGCTTAGAAAACTGCCAAAAACACAAAAGAGAGGAGTCAGAACTTGTCTAGAAGTACACCATTGTATACCAACTACATGTAGGGTAAATTGGGGCTATATCGCGCATTTAATTTGATAACCACAGAATATTGCCTCTTGCATATCAGGGTTTGCAAGGTGGCTTCCCGTTTATATTTTGTGGTATACAAGCCCTCAAGATGTATCTGTTGATATAGTATATCCTTTAGATATCCTTAACCCATAAATAACTGGGGTAAGATAATGCAATAATTATGCTCTTTTTGCTTTATATCGTGTTTGTCAGGCTAATATCGCGAATTTAGCATGTCTAATATTGTACAACATTCTTAAAATAAAGATGAAATAAAAGTAAAAGTGAAATTCTTATGAAATAGTAGTTTCATTCAGACTCAAGGTCCACATGCGTTGTTGTATTCAATTAAAACACTTCAAGATTTGTCTGATAACAAACACAATCATTGATAATATGATATCACATTAAATTCCACAAAATACTATTTCTTAGTAATAATAAAAAAATCTATATCCTATGCAGTACACATTTTGTGTTTTATATAATAGTTTCTTAAGAGGTGATCTCCAATTTCACTTTTTCATATAGAACCATGTATCTGCCGGGTATATTTAATATTTTCTACCTTTAACCCTTTATGGGTAAGGAACAAAAATGTAATAAATCTATTTTTGGGATTTAAATCATGCATATCAGGGTTATATTGTGGACAACATACGTTTTATATCGCGCATTTAAAAAGAAATGGCAAGGAAAAAAAAAGACTCTTCAATAGAAAATGAGTTAATTGCTGACTATAGGTCTAGGTACATTATAACATTTCATTGATACCCCCAATGCTTAATTTGATATGATTTGGGGACACAGGGGATATGATATCTCATAAAAATCATACAAAATAATGCTTGAATTTATAGAAATATCAAAAATGGGTTGTATCTCACATAATATATACATCAGAAAATACATTTCCCTTTATTAATCCTTAATGAAAGACATGAGCAAGTGCATTTATAGTTTAGTATAACCACTATGCAAATTTCTACCTAATTTTATATTATCTTTTTGATATCTATATTGTTTTCTATTGTTTATGGCAAATAAATAAATCTGCGTGATATACCACTGTGTGCTATACAACCCTGTTTTACCCTATTCTTTTGCAAAAACAGTGTAAAATACCAAATTTAAAGATCAAAAGAGCTGTAAATTTTCTCTGGCATATAATGAAAACTAGCACTGCTCTACTAATACTTAGCCAGCCATTAGAGGGTTCACAAAAACAAAACCTTTGAAGTGCTTTGGGTGCTTGTGTCCATTACCATAGAAGTGCACCAAATCCTCTCCTGACCCTGATTCTTCCTTATCCTCCACTTCTCCTGAGAACCCATCAAAGTCAGGCATGCCTGTGTGATCATGTCCATCACCTAGAACCAAAAATGAAATTCCAAAATGTAATTGATGTAAGTGTCACTTTTGATGGAACCAATTTAGAAAAAGTACCTTATTATAATTATCTGGGTGTCGAATCAGAAAAATCACCAAAATCAGAAAATATATTGACAAATATACAGCTACAAGGATTTATAAGTCTATAATCTCTCCTATTTCTGACTATGGTAATATTGTGTATGTGGTACATGGTGGTACAAATCTTGTGCTTGGAAAACTGCCAAAAACACGAAATAGAGGACTCAAAACCTGTCTAGCGGTACACCATTGTATATCTATTACATGTATTCTTTTACATCAACAGTGTAAAATACCCAATTTAAAGATCAAAAGAACTGCAAATTTTCTCTGGCATGTAAAGAAAACTAGTACTGCTCTACTAATGCTTAGCCAGCCTTTAGAGGGTTAAGAAAAAACTAACCTTTGAAATGCTTTGGGTGGTTATGTCCATCACCGTGGAAGTGCTTTCGGTGTTCGTGTCCATCACCATGGAAGTGTTTAATCTCCACTTCTCCTGAGGCTTCCTTTTCTTCCTCCTCTCCTGATGCTTCCTTTTCCTTCTCCTCACCTGAGGCTTTCTCTCCTTCCTCCTCACCTGATGCATATTTTCCTTCCTCCTCTCCTGATGCATATTTTCCTTCCTCCTCTCCTGATGCTTCATTTTCCTCTTCCTCCCCTGAGGCTTCCTTTCCTTCCTCCTCTCCTGATGCTTCATTTTCCTCTTCCTCTCCTGATGCTTCCTTTTCTTTCTCCTCACCTGAGGCTTTCTCTCCTTCCTCCTCTCCTGATGCATATTTTCCTTCCTCCTCTCCTGATGCTTCATTTTCTTCTTCCTCTCCTGAGGCTTCCTTTTCTTCCTCCTCTCCCGATGCTGCCTTTCCTTCCTCCTCACCTGAGGCTTCCTTTCCTTCCTCCTCTCCTGATGCTTCATTTTCCTCTGCCTCTCCTGAGGCTTCCTTTCCTTCCTCCTCTCCTGATGCTTCATTTTCCTCTTCCTCTCCTGATGCTTCCTTTTCCTCTTCCTCTCCCGATGCTGCATCCTTTCCTTCCTCCTCTCCTGATGCTTCATTTTCCTCTTCCTCTCCTGAGGCTTCCTTTCCTTCCTCCTCTCCTGATGCTTCCTTTTCCTCTTCCTCTCCCGATGCTGCCTTTCCTTCCTCCTCACCTGAGGCCTCACTTTCCTTCTCCTCACCTGAGGCTTTCTCTCCTTCCTCCTCTCCTGATGCATCCTTTCCTTCCTCCTCTCCTGATGCTTCATTTTCCTCTTCTTCTCCTGATGCATCCTTTCCTTCTTCCTCTCCTGATGCTTCATTTTCTTCTTTCTCTCCTGAGGCTTCCTCTCCTTCCTCCTCACCTGATGCATCCTTTCCTTCCTCCTCTCCTGATGCTTCATTTTCCTCTTCCTCTCCTGAGGCTTCCTTTCCTTCCTCCTCACCTGATGCATCCTTTCCTTCTTCCTCTCCTGATGCTTCATTTTCTTCTTTCTCTCCTGAAGCTTCCTTTCCTTCCTTCTCTCCTGATGCTTCTTCTCCTTCCTCCTCACTTGAAACTTCCTCTCCTTCCTCCCCTCCTGAGGCTTCCTCTCCCTCCTTCTCTCCTGATGCTTCCTGTCCTTCCTCCTCTGCAGAGGCTTCCTGACCTTCCTTTTCTCCCGATGTTTCATATTCTTCTTTCTCTCCTGAAGCTTTGTCTACATCCTCTCCTTGCTCCTCTCCTGAGGCTTTCTCTCCTTCCTCCTCCCCTGATGCTCCCTTTCCTTCCTCCTTCCCTGAGGCTCCCTCTCGTTCCTCTTCTACTGATGATTCCTGTTCTTCCTCCTCTTCAGTTTTGGGAGACGAGCGAGGCATGAATGTGGGGCGGATGTCCTTGATACGTCTAACAGTATTACTGACATGTCGAGTTCTGCCTTTCCTAACAGGCAATGCATGGACCATAAGTGTAGCTATGGCCACGAAAAGTAGGAGTGAGGTGACTGTTCCCCGCATCTTGACCCTGCATGAAAGCAAATCAGAAAGCCTGTTTGAGGGAACATTATCTTTCTTTTCTTACCTTGAATATTTTAATCATTCAATTGCAAAGAACCAAACCTGAAATAAACCACTTCATATTGATTCTGCTACAGATTTGTGAAGAAGGAAAAAAGTGTCTTTACCCATTAGTTGTCATGAAAGGAATCCTTGCACATAAGTACAGGATAGTTATTTTTCGATGATACCAGTGCAGCATGTCATTCACATCTTGCACTTTTATTCTGAGGAAAATCTGAAGAAAATTTCTTATTTGAACACAATAAGGGGACGTTAAAAAAGCTGCATTTTATTTACCTTTTTGTTTTAACCTTAAGAACATACAGAAAGAAAATTGAGGTTTGGCACGAAATATTTTTACTTAGGTCCATGATACAGACTTTTATTAATTGTGCCAATTGCTAAATTAAATATATTCAATAACCTGGGATTCCCAAGTTATTTTGAAAGGAAATTCCCATTATTACGATATAGCAAAAACAGTGCCGAAAGCCAAGAATAGAGGGTATTCTCAAATTAAGTTTTCTTTCATGAATATTCTCGAATATTTTCACATTTTGCCTTTTATCTTATTTGATATTTTTTAGAAAACATAGCTGAATTATGTGGGCAAGTAACCCTTTAAGAAAAGATTGAGAAGTTTACATAGAGATAAATTAGTACTGATGTCGTATGAACTCAGAATGTCAGTCATTTTTAACTGAATCTTTTGGATGGTACATTTTTTAAAAGGGAAATATCCGATTCCTCGAGTACAAGACTAGTTCTTCCGTCAGACAGTTTTGTAGATATACAACTCATTTACATTATCCCTGCCTATGGGACCCTGCACATTAAAGAACACCTACCTCGGTGTAGGGGTACGGTCTCTACCTTCTTATAGATACGATCATTTCATAGATGCAATCATCAAAACAGACAGAATTGTCAAGACCTTGATCTCACCGTGATATGACCATAGATGTCGGTACAGTGTAAAACTCCAATAACCAACCAACCATTTATATTATACAATTGTATCATGTAAAATTTTAAAGTCACTCAAATATGCAGATAATATTACAAAGTATATTAGAAGATGTGATCTGAATTTCCGAACTCCTTTTGAACTAAATCTGGTAATTTATTTCAATCTTTAAACCCTCTATAATAGAGACTTCTCTCTATTTTTGAGAACTTTGCAAATGTATTTTTCATGTAATAATATGTTAAAGAAGTAACTGATTAAAATATTATTGCTCTCATTTTTATCTAAAGCTATAGAGATATTCAACGTCAATATCTCAGTAACCATAAAAGTAATTGTTATTAATATTTATGCATGTATTCTTACTGGATTATTTTAGCAAGACCTGCCAAATAGTTCATTTTGCTAATAGGATACTTGGACACACAAGCATGTTCAACTCCTTACCAATATGGTAACGGAGCAACAAATTCACCAAAAACATAGGCCCTGACCTTGTTGATTCGAACACATTTGATAGTTCCATACATTATACCATTAACTATAGCAGTGGCGGATCCAGCTTTTTGAAAAGGTGGTTGCGCTCTAATAAAAAAGGGGGTGCACCCCCTATTTGTAAAAAAGAATATCTTACAATAAAGTGTCTTAATTTGGCCCAAAAGAAGAGGGATGAGCGCCCCAACGCCAACCCCTAAATCCAAATCCACCATCGATTAGATAGATAAGAAAATAATTTTTGATTCAATGCCCAATACAAGATTTATGTAAACCAGACACATGTACGCTTTCTGCGAAACACTGATCAAACACCCTCCCCGTTTATCTTTAATTATTTCATGTTATTACATGTCTCTCGCTTTTACTGCCGATCTTTGAATGAGCTAGTGGGATACAATCGTCACTGCCGATGCCGACACATTGTGATGAGCCTCAGAGGTCATTCATCATTTCAAAGTAGGCTATAGTATATATAAATTATTCACAAATAGGATCAGGTCTTAAGTCGAGTATAATTATAAACATTCGTTATCATGAAAGAAATACTACATGGTCCTGCCTGAAAATAGCAAGATTAATTTTGATAACGATGAGCCTATGACACAGAGCCTCAAATTATATACCCTTTACAGACTAGTCTGAAATTGCGCGCTTATAACGACAATTCTATACAGAGAGAATGCGCCAAGGATATTAGAAACGAGTACTATACCCCTCACAAACTGGGCTCAAAATACGCATTCTGCCTGTATTGAACTGTCCTCATGAGAGCATTTTGAGGCCAGTCTGTAAAGAGTACTAGACTACCTCAACTTACTAATGATTGTCGGCTTCAGCTGCAGGTTGTGATCAGGTGCTTTGTCCCGTTGACAGTGGTTGTGGCATGTGGGGCGTTTTGGGCACCTTTTATGTGCAGAAGCGGGGGCTCACCCCATGGTCAGGGCTCTCACATGGACAATTGCAACAACTGGCCCTAACCAACCGTAAAACTCTAAACTGTGTATTCCTTTTCAGACTATTGACGATTTATTTCAAGGGCGGCTTGACACAGACACTTACGTGGCCAGATGAATTTAGAAGCGGAAAAACACAGCAAATGCAAAAGCCAAAGTGTTACCTATATAGATGCATGTAAACCCGACTCATTTGGCCAAGTAAACCTTGGAACGTTTTTCTATAATAATTGTTTTCAATAATTTGAACTTGAAAAGGGGGGTGGCGAGCATTAAAATGTGGAACTTTTCAATATTTTTCTTCTATTTTCAGGGACTTTTACATTTAATTTTGCAAGGAAAGGTGGAACTTTTGGAGAAAAAAATTCCTCTGTGGGGGGATGGCCCGCCATCCCTGCCACCCCCGCTGGGTACGGGCCTGACAGGTGGTAGTTTGGCAGGAGGAAACGTTTATGTTTGTATCAGTTTATTCCGAAGTATAAATCTTACTTCACGCAACCATTTAGGGAGAAAAATAGACTTCTGTTTGTACTTCTGTCCTGACTATGGGATATGGGATATGTATGGAAACGCTCATTTCCAATCTCAAGGGCTATGTTCTCTATTCTTATATTATATTGTAAAAGCCCTGTGAAATTCGTTTCAAAAGACTCACAGTTAAGACTGAATTTTGCCAAATCTATAAATTTATCTCTGTAAACATTCAGCCAAACACTGTATTGTGTTGTCTCTAGCTTGAGACAATGAAGACAGATGATATAAATGAAAATAAACTTGAAAGATTACAAGCAGATTGTGTATGAGCTATACCTTTACCCACTCACTATACTATTTCATTTTGAGTATCATATAGCACATAAGCCTTGAACTATCCTTGGGAAACATAATTATAATCATTTTATTTGATGCACGGTGCGAGTGATGCGATAAACAGCATCAAAGTTCGGCCAGTTTTGGAACAACATGTTTCTTTTTTTAATTTCTAATTCCTGTGTGGTAAAAGTTTTCCCTTAGAAAATATCTTTTTTCATTGAACATACTTCGTGTTATAACAACGATACCTAGCTATATAATAAGGTTCAACACATTGTAGCAATCCAATAATATACACAACGTTTACAAAAATGAATGCCGTTTAACGGCAAGTTTGAACTTTTCAAAATCAGGTTTATTCTGTAATTCGTTTTGCAATTGGTAATGTTTCACATAATTTGATCTATCTTATGTTACATCAGTAAAATCAAATTGTAAAGCATCACCGAATGCATAATTTTCCCATTCCATTTATCACTAAGCTTTTCTGCAAGCTTAGAGCTCGAGCCTGCATTTACATAAAAGTCATTCATGTAATTTGCTAAACTTTAACCCTTAATATCACACCCATCAACTTTTATTTCAGTATACGTTTAAGTTCCCCTTTTTGGATCCTTTACCTAACCCAGTCATGTCATTTATATATCTTCAAACATCTCGAGGATTCCCCTCGTACCTCCGAAGCTGATCGTTTACATATTCCTCCTTTGCACATTGTAATAGGCGCTTTAACTGATTCCTCTTAATCTTAAAAATATTACAATCATTTGTATCACCACTGTTTTTTGCCTTTCTACAAAGTCAGTCTTTATGATTAATTTCCTCAATAATTTCGCTGCAAAAACAAACAGGAAAATCTTCTCGAATGTTCATAGTAACCATCTGACAATGTATTGCAGCATGGGTTTCTATAATATTAACAAAAAAATCCCATAGATCATCAGGGTCAGAAGTATTCCAATAATAGTCTCAGTTTATGTCATTCAGTATACTTAATTTCCTGAAAATCCTTACATACATAGTTATTAGAGGATCTACCCTTAATATCATCATCATGCTTCACAGTGCGATCCTTCTTCCGAATTAAATATATAGGTTGGTGATCGCTAAGAGAAATATCAATTGCTCCACTTAGAGTGATAATGATCAAAATCAGTTATAACTAGGTCGATCAAGCTAGAATTAAATCTGTGCAGACCATGATCCACCGGACAACAGGACAGGGGAATTTCAAAGGAAAACGAGAAGATAATAGTCCCATAATTTAGATTTATATGGAGTGGTCACTGAAATTCTGTATGATAGCTCTATTCAATTTCATATTTCTTATGACCGGAATGGTATAATGTTTAGTTTAATGAAAATGTACACACTTTAGTGATAACCGAAAAAGGTAAAAGATTTCTAAAATATTAATTATTTCATAAAGACAAAGTAGTCACATCAATTCCGACAAAACATTAGTATAGAATAGAAGACCACATCCGTGAACATGAGTGTCACGCCTCACTCTATGGTTCAACAATGCAGTGGTCAAAATGACTGTAAAGGCGGTGATCCACGTTGCGACATTATCCAAGCCGACAAAAAAACTAAGAGCAAACCGATTTCAGGACCGATTTTTTTGTGTCGGTCCAGAATCGGTTGGGTAATTAAACCTATTGGTCCTAGAATCGGTCCAGAATCGGTCCAGAATCGGTCACCAACCCATGATCCACAGTGAAGTTGATTCTGGACCGATTCTGGACCGATTCTAGGACCGACACAATAAAATTAATAGGAAAACACTGAAAAAAAATCGGTTTACTAAATTATCACAATTTTCGAAATATTTTCTCATTTTATGTCTAAATATGGTCAGAAGAACCAGAAATATATATCATTTAATCTGTTTGATTACTAATAACTAAAATAGTTAAATAATCATCGTACAGCATTAAAAAATATATCTCACGAAAGGATATTCATTTTTATACATATTGGTAATATTTACTTTCTAATAATAGTAAAAAATGAATGAAATAACATTGGAAATACATAGACATAATAAAATCGGTCCAGAATCGGTCCAAATCGGTCCAGAATCGGTCCAGAATTATTAAACAGGTTTAATAATTTTGTCGGGCCGTCGTCGGTTGGAAATCGGTTGGAAATCGGTTGGAAAAAATTATGTCGGTTGGAAATCGGTTGGAAAAAATCGGTTGACATGATCCACGTTGCGATATTTTTCAAAGTGGACCGATTCTGGACCGATTCTGGACCGATTTTGGACCGATTGTGGACCGATTTTGGAGATAGAAAATATTTTGAGAATCGGTTGAGAATCGGTCCAATTTTGTCGCAACGTGGATCACCGCCTTCAAGCCCCATTCGCCGTAGCCGATGATTGTGTCGCTCGCAGGTCCAACAAATTTATCGAATGGAGAAAACGATCAGTTCACAGCCGATAAAATTATCACATGCAAGCGCAATTGTAGCAAATAGCATTCATACTGACAAAATAGGTCCCTACTGATTGCAAACGATAAGTACTTAAGTACTTCAAGTACTTTAAATACCCTGCAATTGGCTGGAATCCAAACGATTTGATCCAACATGTTTGATCTGATCGCTTGTAGATGTGTTGTTTGCCATATCGTTTGTACCAGAATTGCAAATGATAAATGTCGCAAGAGATCGCGTGTACCGAATTTGCCACGGCGAATGGGCCTTAACCAAACAATACAAAGCAATGACTCGTTACGAACATGAGGGACACGTCTCATTAACCCTCAATCAATGGATTAACTGGGGTCTTACGTTGCTAGATTATTATATGGTCTGTTAGCATGTCCTGGATGAGCATGTAAGTCACGTCTTACCACTATAGGCCTGCATAATTTTTACAATATCAAATAAATAAAATAAATAAATCTGTGGTGATAATAAGAGACACATATCACCATGCACATACTGTAGATAACGGTGAGCGTGCATATCACATCATACCAATTTTGTTGCATGTAGCGTGGATGTTTTGTATAATGTGTCTACCAGCTTACCACATCTATTCACGTTGTGCACATGACGTCATAACACCAAGAAAAGACCTGGGCGCCATATTTGTGATAAATCAAGCATCAGTATTACCCATGTCTCATAAACAGCTATGGCATTATTTTTATGCTAAATTTTTCTCTTTTAATTTTTATTTCGGGTGTTGGGGTTCACCATTGGTGATCTTCCTTCCCCTCCCCTCAACTTGAATAGTACAAATAGTCTATAGGCCTATAGAGTGGTCACTGAAATTCTGTAATGATAAACTATTTTTATCATTTAGAATTGATTAATTCAAAATTTCTTTAATAGCCACGTGGCCATGATGAGCATGGTGATCACCAAAAAGGGTCCACGTGACAACGTTTGCACAAGGTCTATTGTACTATTTGATGTACTATTTGATGGATACATATATGTTTGATATTTTGGGGGTGTTGGCTGAGATGTAGGGTAGGTGCACGTCATAAGTTAAAAATCTTGCTGTGTGTGAGCAAATGTTCCAAATCTTATAAAATACTAGGATTTCGTGCTAACAATAAGGATTTGAAACATCTCAGGAGGTGTGTATAAAAAAAGACCTCCCAAAGTTTTGGATCATCAAACCATAGGTTGCAAATGCGGCCCGGAGGTTATGTGAAGGTAAACCACCATGGACAGTGCAATGTACTTGGTTTTGAGTTTTTAGATTATATCAAACCTATATTTGTTCCAAGTCTTGACAGGAAGCCATATTGTGTTCACACTGCACTTTACTAGACTGAGCTGTAAAACAGTTTGTCAATTGGTACAAGTAATAGTAGGAACGTGTAGTGTATATACGAAATGGAATCTCAATACAGACAATGACTTCTTTTGGCCTGTGTATATGCCCCATACACCAGTATTGCGACAATACTTTGAGTATCGTGGACATCTCACAGTGGTTGACGACTTACTTTTGTATGATGACAGGATTGTCATACCTTGTTCGATTAGGCTAGATGTTCTCGTGTCTATTCACGAGGGACACCTGGGGATAACAAAGTGTTGTGAAAGGGCCGCACATGTCATGGAGTGTGGACGAGACAGTGAAGAACTATTCCATCTGGGCTAAGGCCTTACCGGACCTTGGGAGAGAGTTGGGATAAACTTGTTTGACTTCAGAGGGAAAATCTACATTCTCGTTGTGCATTACTATTCACAATGGGTGGACATGAAGCTGCTATCAAGCCAGTCTTCAGAAGCGACAATTATCGTGCTGAAAAGCGTATTTGCTACACATAGAATACCAGATGTTGTGATGTCTGACAATGGACCAGTTCAGTGCTGAGCTTTTTGCCAAGTTCACTGAGGAGCACAGCTTTGTGCATGTGACTAGTTCACCTTGCTATCCTCAGGCAAATGGTGAAGCCAAGCGAGCAGTGCGTACTGTGAAGATATAGCTTAAAAAGAACTCTAACCCATACATAGCTCTACTGAACTACAGGATTTCGCCATTACAAATGGACTTTCTCCTGCTGAGCTGCTTATGGGACGTAAGCTATGCACTTATTTGCCTGTTCTCCCTAGTGTACTGCAAAGGAAGGTTGAGTCTGATGAACTCGACCAGCACCATCGCACTAAAGATATATCACAACTAGACCGTGGAGACAGTGTCTGGATTAAAGACCAGGATTGTCAGGGGGAAGTCCTTGGGCTCATGAACCATCTGCGCTTGTGCCTAGTAAGGACTGGCATGGAAACTGTTTGGAGAAATAGATCAGCCTTAGTCCACACTGTGACAAACCTCCAAGACAACAGTCTGTCTTCTCTGGAGTTGTGACTACACCGCAAGTGTCAGTACCTGGCACTCCTACCAAACCAAGGACTCAACCAGCGCCTGAGCAGGCCCTACTCCGTGTAGAGTCACAAGCATCACCAGCTACTATTTCAGTCTCTACAAATAACTGAATAAACGAACTCAAAGGCCCCTTCAAACACCACACATTCGTTCAAAACCCTTGTCACAGGTCCTTCAATTCGTCTAAAATTATCCCCAGGAGCATAGCAATAAATACCACTTCTGGTTATAGAATCTATAGATTTATGTAAACGTTAAAATACAATTATCTGGCAATTCAGTATTGTAACCTAATGATGTATTTAGATAAATCAAAGATAAATATGCAGATCCAAGGATGATCAAGATTCATGTTGTTAGTAGGACTACAGAACGTAAAATATGTTCCCATTGAGTGACTCAAAAATTTATACAATAGAAAAAGTTCATTGCTTGGAGAATATCTAAAATATCTAAGTGTAACAATATTAGATATTTATCAGTGGTGATCTCAAATTCAACTAGAAATCCAGGTGCATTGCTCAGTTCCCCCACCTTATCATAGTGTGACAAAAAGGGGTCTTCAAATGATTTTGTAGTGTGACGAAAAGGGTTCTTTGAATGATATTGTAGCTCATTTTGTTTTAGTTCATTCTCTTGCCAGGTCCAGCCATTCTTCATGAAATGAAGGAATGGGGATGTTGTTGGAAGTTCTCATCTGGGCCTTGGGCTGGGTTGCAGGATTGCGGACTGAACACAATAGCGCTCAGTGAGTAGTGTTTCTCAGAGTCATGGCTCATGCATCATGGTGGTCAAAGGGGCGAACTTTAATCCGAGAGGGTCAGAGGAGGCCAGGTGTCATGAGCCTTCGTGTGTATCATACTTTGTGCAGGATCACTACTATTCTACTCGGGCTCCACGCTGACACTGGGCTGTCACCAATAAAAGAAGGGTAGCTTAAAGATTAGGCTTAAAGATTTGGTCTATTTTATGTGTTTTTAAAGGAAATCCCCTAATTTGTGACGTCACACGGACACTAATTGGGAATCCCCAGGTTCCAATAAAAGGGAATCTCCCACTCTCAAAAACTTATAAAAACTAAATAAATCTATATCATAAAATATTTATATTAAGCTCTATAAATGCTATTATTAATTGTATTGTTTACTCACTTAAATTCACTCAGTAGCCTGGAATTCCCAAATTGTTTTGAAAGGGAATTCCCATTATAATGACGTAGCAAGGGAGTAATGAACAGCCCACAATTCATGGAATCCCATGGAAACATTTTTCAAACATAAATTATAAGTGAAGTGAAATATACAAAATTCAGCATTTTGTGAATTTATGTGCAAGTTTTCCTTTAATGAAGAGCTACATTCTGAGATGACCTGCAGTTGAAACAGGAAGGAAGACTGATATACACGAGCTAGCATACTGGAATAATGAATACGGAACAATAGTAAGTGGCAACCTAATGAATAACATTAAAGTAAAACCCTATAGTTCAGCATGCTGACTGTCCACCCGAAATCTTGTTCCCCATGCCTGCTTGTAGATTTGTGCTATCCACCTAACATGTCATATATTCTTTGTTCTCGTGCCCAGTTAGGCCAATTGCCACTTTGGCCTAAACTATGCTATTCTATTTTTCGCTCATTCTTCAGTCCCTGTTTTCTCTAGTTATTCTAAGTCCTGAGGTGGTTCTGGCTAGGGAAAGGAAGAGATGTTGACATGTTGAGTATCATAAAGGGACTACTTTTTCTCATGCTTCTTTGCTGTTTATATTACCACAAACTTTCATTTCATTGGTTTACCCTGATCATATGGTCTGTTTGACCTCGCCAATGGCCATTTCCGGTGACATGCTTTCTCGTGGCCCTAATTAAACTTTTGGTCTTAATGAGCAATTCTCATGCTATACTGTATGCTTTTGTTACCTTCACTGTAAGGGCTAAACAAATACATGTACATATATCTCGATAATCAATGCTCAAGCA
Organism: Lepidonotus clava; assembly: GCA_936440205.1. Lineage (NCBI taxonomy): Eukaryota > Metazoa > Annelida > Polychaeta > Phyllodocida > Polynoidae > Lepidonotus > Lepidonotus clava. The sequence goes on from OW387140.1 coordinate 16,480,509, forward strand.
AATAGTTAATGTCTTTTACTGTATAATTAATGCTTAATTAGATTCTCTAAAACTCGTGCCACTATGATATTCATTACAGTAGTCTGGCTATACCGTTATCAACAGTTGACTTTTGTCAATTGAGAGCTCATTAAATTGTATGTATGCATGTTGGGCCCATAATTCATGGATAAAAGATGCTCGCCGATAATGAATGAATGGTCCCATATACACTATTGTAAACATATTTGATTGTGTTTGATAAACAGTACGTCAGTGCTTTATCTATGTATAGATCAGAGAAACCATATATATACATATCGGCTGGGATCAAAGGTAGATCAGTTTCCATAGATAATGACTATAGGGCACCAACGGTAGAACGGTAGACCAGTAGAAGCAGGAATTCTATAATTATATCATGATATATATAACATTCAAAAGCGATCACACAGATTGGCCTGATATCCAGGGCCCACTCACATTACGGTAGCATCAGCAGAGAGAACTAGCCTCGTACACACTATCACACCATTTTTAAAATAAAGTGTATTTTACAGAACACACACTTATCTGATAATCATATTTCGCATGGGATAAAACCAAAATATAGCGAACAAAGAAAATGGAATGCTGAAAGAGATGAAACAAAAATAATTATCTTGTACTTTTTTCAAATAATTATTTTAGTCTTCAAAGTGATGTTGACAGGAACAATACATGCTAGGACGTTTGATTACACTTTGATATTAATTAAGAACATCAAAATAAGTTTCTTACAAGTAATAAGGACGTGATGCAATTTTTGTTACTTTGGGATCGCATTTCCTTTTCAATTAAACGTTTCCACTGTTAGCACACATACATCAGAGACTCATCAAAACAGAGTGTTATAAAAACAATAAATTCTAGTGAAGTTGAGACCTTACCAAACAGAATATGCTATGATGAAGTTATCTTTTAGTGAAAGAATGCAACCCGGATATTACAGTGGTACAGTAACGTCACCATGCATCATTGCAACGTTAGGTTCCAGAGACATTTTTGGGTGCCATCAAAATAATGTAACAAGAAACAAAACCGATCTAACCAGACCATTACTGCAATATTTAACGTGTCATGCTTGCCTGGGTCTATTCCACTACCCAGCTGCAGATAACCAACGAAATAGCCCACTGAACAATAGGGACTCCATAGACTATACAACCGACATGTTATAGCAAGTATCAGGGTCAAATAGAAGTTTTAAGACCAACAGATGTAAAGGTAGGTAAAGTCATCTTCTTATACACGCTTGTTCGTTGCTAAACATAAGTTGTTGCCGAGGGTAACGTATCGAGCATGTCCGATGATGCCTTGATTGAGTATGACATGGGGCATTGTCAATGTTATAATAGCTATGGATTGGTCATATCACAAACACCTTTCCCTCACGATACAACTAGGTAACGTTACATAACCAACTCGCTTAGTGCCTCTGGGGTTAGGTATAAATACAGCCGGACAGGTTCCCTTGACTGACTTTTAAATATCCATAACGCGTTATATGCGGTAATAATTAGTGGTACCCACGAGGAGGTGCCTTTGTTGACTGGGAAGTATACCCAGAGAGTGGCAGTAAGACCCAAATATTTGCTTATGGCAAGGTCTATGTAGGGCAGCCGTTCTGCTTCGTCACTCTATACAGTCACTGGTGCCTCATGGACAGTAGTAAATTTCAATACACCAAAACCTATTGGTGTATCATTTACGGTAATTCAGATTTTGTTTGGGTACAGTTATGTAGCGTATATTAAATCAAAGAACATATTTGTCTGCATAATTATGTCGATGTAAAGCATATCCTTAAGACGCAATTAAAGAAATAAGTGACGTTTTTTAACTGTAACAATGGATATAAGCTATTGCTTAACCTATAGTCACAAATTGTTGTGTACTCATTGATAAGTTGAGATGAAAATAAGAGTGTCTCAGATTTAGTTTTAGGGCATAATTTGTATTCATTTTTCTACATTATTGCACCATAGAATAAGCCCATCCCAGTTTACAGCAACTATAAAGTTTACCATGAAATATTATCAAAATCGCTTCCCTGAAGAGAGTTGCACAATACAAAATTAACCAAAGCAATTTTATTGACAGATAGCTCCTACAATTTATAAAATGTGACCTTACATTTTGGACTTTTCCCCATGGGATTCAATAGTAAAGCTTGACACTCGTACCAATAATGTCCAACCCTGTTTTGCCCTGCAATACAGTTTTTTGATTGGCTGGCAAACCTGCAAATCTGTCAATTGATAAAATTTAAGAAATGATAATGTTTTAGCAGTATTGGGGATATGGAAAACCATAATTCTTGCTTATTTAAGTAACCTCAATTCTCAGAGACATGGATGGCTTATATGTCTATTTTGTCCAACCCTTGTCCAATCCCAGGATATACCCAATGTGGGATGGGCTTATTAGATCACATTTATTGTGAGTGCTGGCTGGTTGATAAATCATTGTAAGGGTATGTGACTTAATGGTAGCCTGTCAAAAGTAGATTAAAGAAGGAACGGGGTGGGCATAGCCATTTTCCAGAACAATCTGGGGAGCTAAAGCCCTGTATCCACCAAAAGACGAGATCAAAATTGATCGACGCATACAGACGACCGACAACTAAATTTATTGTTAGAAAAAATTGTTTGTCAGCATTGGTGTAATTGGAAAATTTTCTGTTCCCACCAACAGACCATCAAACGATTTGACAGACGATTTTTTTCCCCAACGATTTGATTATGCAATATTTTTATTTAACAAATATGGTTTCATTTATAATGATAGTATATACGATTTGTATTTTTCATCTGATATTCACTTTATTTTATTATATATTTGTTATTTACTGAATCGTCTGAAGATTTCCTGTTTCCACCTAATGATGAATGCAAGATACATGTTGGAAGCTCCATTTTTCTTGCCCGACAATTAAAAATTGTCCAAAAATATTTAACGTGCCAAATAATTTGTCTGCCGTCCGTTTCTTCAGCTGACAAGGTCAGAAATGTTCCATTGCAATCAGTCGTTTAAATGATATTTGGTTTCCACCAACAGATTTGTTGAACGATTTGTCAGGATTTACAAATCGTGACAATTTTTGTGGGATCACTTGGAATCGTTTAAAGAAATATCGGTTGGTGGAAACAGGGCATTACTGTCAACAGCATCTCTAAACCACCTTCTGACAGAATTGAAATATAACGTAATATTACAGTAACTTCCTTTTGATGACTCCCAATTACATTGCTGCAACCAACTGTTCAACTTTACATTGCACCGTTCTGATAACATTCTTGTAATATTATTTATGAGGCTGAGACTTGATAAGAATATCACAATAATGTTGTGTTTAGGTGTGGTTGAGACCTCACTGAATGAGGATGTCACAATAACATTCTGTTTAGGTTAGGGTGACACTTAACCTAATAAGGTGGTTACTGTAACATTCCATTTAGGTGAGGCTAAGACCTGAAATGATCAGAAATCACAATAATGTTCTGTTTAGGTATGGTTGAGACCTCCCCTAGTCAGGAGATCACAACAAGGTTCTGTTTAAGTCAGGTCTAGACCTCACCTAATCAGAATGTCACTATCATTCTATTTTAATTTGATCTTGACCTAACCTCAACAGAATATTATAACATTCTGTTCTGGTTAGGTCTCAACCTAGCAGGAAAATAACAGTTATGTGACATTTTAGTAGGTAAGAGACAAACCAAAAAAATATGGTTGCATAACATGACCGTTACATCAGACCTTTGCTGGGCAGAGATAAGCTACAATTAGAATGTTTGAAAACAAACTGAAACATCTACTCTGATGAATTCAATGAATCTTACTCACGTTCACCACTGTCATGATGCCAATTTCATGTGACAAACTTCTAGATGTCATTCAAACAGCCAAATGGTGTCCAAATGGCTCAGAGGACACTGAGATATAGCTGAAGTGGCTGAAGTTAGACTTTTAGAATGTATTTTGATTCTTGGCTATATAATACCCATGGACAGTTGGGTTGGTAAACTCTGTAAAGAGAGTCTAAAAAAAAGAAAGTTATTCAACCTCCCTGAAACATATGTTTATCCCTTGGTTACCATGGCAACCATGATATCTGGGTTCAAATTATTGCTTGTGTTTTCAAGGTAACTGATACTCTAAATTCCCGATTTCCATGCCAATGTTGAGATTTGACCTTGTAAAACATGACTTTGACCTTGACCCAAGGTCAAATTTGAATATTTATCACTTGTCAAAAATTGATATCTATCATTGGTGAAAATATTAAACTTCCATCATTAATACTTTTTGACTTATTGGTAATTTGGACACTGTACAAGGATACATTATTCAACCTCCCTGAAACACATGTATATATCCCTTGGTTACCATGTTAACCATATATCACTTGGTTCAATTTTTTGCTATGAAATGAAAGATGTTCATGTGTACAAAGTTCATAGAGTGTTTTAATTTGATCCTTATTTAAGAAACATGTGTTGTCAAGGTAACTGATAGTCAAAATTCCTGATTTTCATCCCAATTTTGAGATTTGACCTTCCAAAATGTGACCTTGACCTTGAGTCAAGGTCAAATTAACATATTCGTCATTTGCCTAAAATTGATATCTACCATTGGTGAAAATATTACACTTTCATCATAGATACTTTTTGATTCATTGATGACTTTGTGATTTCCTCATTAAATGCTATGGTTGCCATGGAAACGGGTCGAAAAACATTTTTCTGGAAAAAAGAATTTTCGAAAACGTGGCATTTCTGTAACTAGAGACCTTGGGCTTTCCAAAGATGTCTTCAAATTGCTTTTACCCCTCCGAAAACACATTTCGACATAACGGACCCCACTATAAATTCAATATTCTAGTTGGAATTAATGTTGGAAATCAGGAACAATGTGAAATTTCAGCAAATTTTGGAAGACCTCTTAAACATTCCAAAACATGTGGAATGTTCAGTTAGAACAGAATTCATCTAGATTCATATTTAAAATATCCCTAGCTTTAGAACAATACCACGGTGATTGAAATTGATAAGGATTTATAAGATTTATGAGGATTTCCTCTCTCCCCTCAGATGCTGGAGGGCAGCAGCAACCAGTACGGCACGCTCAGAAGTGTGGAGGATGGACAGACGCCAGAATCTCTGAAACAACACGGAAACAACAAGAAGTTTGAACTTCCTAAATGGCTGAAGCTCTTCCTTGGAGCCAGCGCCCTGGCGGCGGTGGTGGCGACGTCGGTGGCGCTGACGGTGTCCCACCGGCGGTCGGCGGGGGGAGGGCCGGCCGCCCACCGCACCCTGATGGCCGCCTCAGGAGGAGGGGCCGCCGTGCCACGGTCAGTCAGCGGTATAGGCGAGGGGATGAGTGACAGGGAACGGGCAACAGCTGTGTTGTCCAGGGTGCCCCTAATTGACGGGTAAGTAAATGATAAGATAGTTCATTTAAATAATTCACTTAAGTTATTTGGGTATTGCTGAAAGCTCACGATCGCACCACCCCCCCCCCCCCCCATTCCATGGTTACATAAGACTTTAGTGTGTCATTATCTTCATCAGTTTTACACTTGTAAAATATACTTATTACACTGGTGTTTCTAGGTATGTCACGTAGTTCTTTACCTATGCAAAAAATAATTTTCTATTTTAACCTATGATCTTTCAATCCCCAGTAGGAACAATGTTAATTTTACGAACATGGATCTACAGATTATTAATTAATTTTAGAGCATATTCCCTCCGAAACAGGGCGTCATAAGTATGAAGTGATATCTTTAAGTTATGATGTCATAACTTATGAGACCATGGAACTGGGGGATTTTTTTATAGTAAAAAAAGCAATATACCATCTAAATCTACAGATAATTTACTGGTCAACTGTAATGCTTTATGTCAAGTACAAATACCATCTGTTATTTGCTGATGACACTACACTATATCATGCAAACAAAGATTGTGCCACTGTATATAGTGATATGCAAGCTGATTTAGATAAGGTTTTTAATTGGTGTATCAACAATAGGATAACACTAAAATACTAAAAAACAGAGTACATTCATTATGCATATAGGAAGGTAACTTTAGGAACTCCCATTTTGAAACTGGGTGAGAATTTGATAATTGTGTGGATAAATACAACTATATGGGTACTATGTTAGATAAGAAATTCTCAGGAGATGCCCAATACAATAAGATCATAGGTTCTCTCGCTGCAAAAAGTTAACCTTTTCAAAAATCAGACATCTAATGTCAACTAAAACTGCTTTATATTTGTTCAAAACAACAATTTTACCTGTGTTTTATTATAATGATTTTTACTATATTTTATTGTCTAATGAAAAAAAGGATAATTTCCAGGGTATGTTCAATAGATTTACTAGAATTATATTTGGTGGTATAATTGACAAGGGGAGAGGATGTTCGAGTTGGTATGGGCAATCTTGAGCAAAGAAGATCTTTACATTTAATGGGTTTAATGTATAAAAGATCTTCTGATCCCATTTATATTGATGATCGTGATCTACCTACAAGGCAATTTGCTAAATTGGTCTTGAAGGTCCCTAAAATGGTCTTAACAAAGACATTCTCATCACCTATCTATGCTGGTAGCACTTTGTGGAATAAAGCTCCCGCTGTATTGCAACAATCGGGGTTCCTACATCGAATTTAAATTTGATGTAAGGCGTATCTTGGTATAACATAGGCTGTATAGATGTATTATCCATGTCCCATCCCCCCCTTCCTCCATGTTCCTTATTTCTTTAAATGTATGATCAAATTGTGTATGAATTTTTATATTGTTATAACACCTGTTGCCACGAATGTTACTGTTATATTTAACCTTTGATAGAAACCAGTATATAATCAGGATAAAGAAAATCAAATGTTTTGCACAAAAGGTTGAAGATAAAGAGAAGACAATTCCTCCTTTTTTGACCAAATATAGAATTTTCTTAAAGTAAAGATTCCATAAAAAAAAAATGTGCGGTCGTTTTGCTGTCATTGGTATTCCTTCTCAAACTCCGTTTATGTCTCTGCACAGACACAATGATCTCGCATGGCAGTACCGACAGAGGGTGCAGAATCACGTGACCAGTGTGGACCTGTCACGTGACGTAACCGACCAATGGGGCAGCAGCCACACTGATATCCCGCGCCTGCGCAAAGGCATGCTGGGAGCTCAGGTGTGTAGAAGAACCTAATAATCAACTATGAATTATGGTATGCAAACTAAAAAACACATGCAACGTTGGCTTGATCCATGCTAAATAAATCAGACACTGGGAATTTAGTTTGACATAAATGTAGTATGTAAAGGGATAATTTATGCAGGTAGGGCCATACCCAGGGTTGACAGTAGGGGGGGGGGTGAGTTCCAAAAAGTGGAACTCTTCTATATGTTGGGAAGTAATAATGGGAAAATACTTCATGTGTTCCATGTACAATTTTATTGTATAAATGGGAGCAGAGCATGTCCTATGTATACATAAAGCCATAACACTATGCATCAAGCAATATTTAGATTTAGATATGAAAATGACAGGGCAACCCCAATGGTGAGGGACATATATTTATGAAACATCATAATTATTCCATTTTTCATAAATACAAAACTAGGACCAAGTTAGATGACTTTGTTATAATGGTATATGTGTACTGAATCATGTGGTTCATTAAATCAGCTTTTCTTTAGTTTACATAACACATACATCCTTTAGGTTTGATCGGGGCTCCTGACCGTTGAATTAACCAGATAGTATCTTTTAAGGTGGCATTTTTTGGAAAGGAAAACAATATTTTCTGTTCAAATGTTTCAGTGTAACCTTCCCTCTAATGTTTTAATATAAAGGATGTTTAAGAAGGAATATGGGTGGAACTAATTATGACTGGTGCTCTGTCGGGGGGGGGGGGGGGGGGGGTGGTGGCCCACCTCCCCCCTGGGTACAGGTCTGGCTGGGCTAAACTGTAAATATTACATTAAGATGAGCTAAATTTGTAATATCACATGGAGAATTGTAATAATTCTACACACTTTGTTGAGCTAAATACCCAGTCTGTGAATTACTACTATTCTGAGAAATTCATTTCTATGATGCCACAATGACGCAAGGTAGTGGGGTCTGTTAAGGCCATTTTTTTGAGAAATCGTTACGCGGCGGATAAAAGCACCAAATTTGGTATGAGGCATCTCTGAGGCATAGCTATCAAATCTGGAAGGGGAGCCACGTTGAAATATCAATAGGACGGATGTGGGGGCCCAAAAACCAATATGGCCGACTTTTACTATAAAAATTCTTATATCTCAGCTTCTAAAAAGACTAAAGAGACATGGTTGGTGTCAAACTTGAGGGATTATGAGTCAGGGAATTCAATTATTTATGTTTCAAGTCAATGCGGAAATCCAAAATCCAAGATGGCTGACCAATTTTGAGAAATATTATGATTTTTAGCTACTAAGGCATAAGGCCAGGGGAAATGGTTCCAATATCAGTTGCTAATAGCCTAGAGGGCTCAATAAATATGATATTCATCCAATGAAATACCATAAATTTCAAAATGGCTGAATTCATTAGCATAATACCTTTGATAATGACCGCTGGATTCCAAAATAATTCAAAAGAAAGGATATAGACTTTACTCTTTTGCCACAAGATTTCTTGATTTCATTTGGTATGATGATCCCCTGGGACCCCTTCATTGAATTTAAAAGGGGAGCCACCTTGAAATATCAATATAACCTGGACGGGGGCCAAAAATCCAATATGGCCGACTTTTATTGAAATAATCTTATATCTCGGCTTCTGAAATGCCTAGAAACACATTGCTATTATCCAAATTGGTAGATTATAGGACAGGGAATTAAATTATTTACATTTTGAATCTATACAATAGGTCTAATCGAAGCTAGCCAAAAGTTTTGGTTAAATACCTTAAATTTCAAATGCTAAAAACATACAAAATTTGTCAAAATTTCATTTTGGTATTTCAAGATGGCTCCCCTTCTAGATTCAATAGTTATGCCTCAGAGGTCCCTCATGCAAAATTTGGTGCTTTTATCCGCCGCGTAACGAAAATGTTGTTAACAGACCCCACTAAGGGCGCCTACATGGCCAACCTTATGATAATGGCAATAGTTTTCCATAGTCCCTGATTATGATTATGCGCTTAATGAAATTGATTTCATCATGAGCTTTGCATGTATTCATAATGACCATTCATTAAGAAGTTATTGTTGGTATATACGCCGTTTTATTGTGAGCATTATCTGTATGTAATTGGGTTATCATAACTAAAATATCACAAATGAGTTTTTGCTAGACATCAGTCGTGAACTGTGAGACATTCATGCGCAGACAATGGACAGCTAAGAGAAAACAATCTATAACTTATTAAAGCTTCTGTCCCCTAGCACTGTTTAGCACCACTTTGTGGTGCTTTCCAGATGTTACATACCTAGCCAAGAATGTACGCTGCAGAATTTACGTTGCGGAATGACGCTAAAAACAACTCAATGTTGCATGGGTATAATTATGTATATATATATTCCTTTACCATCCTAACGTCATTCTACCATGACTACATCATTACTACTACAGATAATCTATATTATATGTATGTTGCCCGTCCTAGTTCTGGTCGTGCTACGTGTCCTGCAGCACCCAGGGTAAAGACGCGGTCCGTGTGAGCCTGGACCAACTGGACACCATCAAACGGTTCGTGTCAGAGTACCCCGACACCTTCACCTTTGTCACCACTGCGCAAGGTGAGCGGCTCATTTCTCATACCGGCCAGGCAAGTTCCGCCATCTTGTTTGTTCACACTTTCTTACTCGTATATGTATCATACCGCAGGTATTATACCACTTCTTACTTATTGCTAAGTATAGATAAGACAATGTCATTTCTTATCAATCTAAAATAAAGTATTAGATATTCATGAAAATTTTGATATTCTAGAGAGGATTCACAAAACAGGTCTGGTCTTAAATCATCTAGTTCCGGTTCCGCTGATTAGCTGTTTTGGGACCCTCATTGGCCCGTCGCATAACCAAACTCTCGCAAGAGGGAGCGATTAAGGATGGATTTGTTTTTTTCTCGCTGTTTTTTTCTCTCCTTGTTTTTGGAATGTGCCAATTGTCCCTGTTGCGATGGTTTTGCACACACTTTGAAGTTAATATAATTGATTGATAAATACATTTCCGCCACTTACCTCCTATATATTTTATAAGATGAGGGACACTGCTATTATTAGCTGAAAACTGAATATTAAAATTAACACCCCAAAATCTCCCCCCGGGACATGAAGGAAAAGGGGTGGTCAAACCATCCCTGTAAGGATGAAAGGTGGATTCGCTCCCTGTTGAACAGGGAGAGGTCTTTTGAAATGTGCCAATGTTCGCTACAGCGAGACCCGTTATGCGACGGGGCACATGGGGTGTATATGCCCTTTTACTATCCGTAGATTTATTACCAATAATATGGTTTTAGTGATTATCACTTAGTACCAAGAAATGTTCTATACCAGCTTTGCTACGGGCGTGAAGGGTGATTCATTACTACTTGTATGGTTTAAACAATGATGATTATCAAATGTTGAAAGGGATAAACCTGTTTAACCTGTTTTATTGATATCATAATTTGACACAATCAGACAGCGGATCTTCCAAATGATTAAGCGATATGGGAACATTTTACAAGTGTGAAATGTAATACACATAAAATCGAAAGGCTCATATTTCACAATCATAATTAGATAATTATAATAGCTGTACGCGGTCATTAAAAAGCTTTGCTGGTTTTTTGGTCCGTACTGGCTCTAATTTCTAAACGACAATAGAAAAACCATTGGCTTGAGACAATACAAAAAAAGAGTTTTATAAACAATTGACTGCACCAGACGTTGAAGGTTTGGATTATCATTGATTTATTAACTATCCCTGAGACGACGAAGACGTCTTTTGATATTTATGAATAATCGAAGTCTCTTTGATAGGAAACGGGTAGAGAGATAACATCAATTCAACAATAATAATGTTAAGTAAGATAAAATAGTTTAAGGGTTGTTTTCTAGGTTAGATTCTGAACATAATTTGATTCTAGACAATCTTGATCATCCAAGTACAATTTTTTTCAGTTTTCGGGTACAATTTTAATGGATCAATGCAAGAGAGTCTGTAGATGGACACACGGAGTTGGTCCATGACATAATATATGTAAAGAGTCGAATGTTTTGCAGGGATTCTGGATTCATTTAACTCTGGTAGAATTGCCAGTTTGGTCGGTTTGGAGGGAGGACATTCCATAGACAGCAGCCTGGCCACTCTGCGCATGTTCTATGACCTTGGCGTGAGGTACATGACTTTGACTCACACCTGCAACACTCCATGGTGAGTTAGATTCATTATTCTCACATGATATGGTACTCAATACGGGTCCACCTGGGCCATCTTACGTCAACATCAAGCTTCATTATGATTTATATCTGTCAACATGATACCGCTACAACTATGCATTATTGTCAGCCCCAACAGATTAGCGTGACTGAATTGCAATATATATATATATATATATATATATATATATATAGGCCTATGTATATGAAAACTAATATAAAGTCACTATAACCATGCGATCAGATAAAAAAGAATACCAAATTGATGTTGTGATAGCTTATTTTTGTATAGCTTATTTTTGTTTCTTAAAAAGATGGAGATGATTTTAAGATTGTGAGGATTTTATCATCATCGACAAATTTAATGGCTTCTTTTCTTGAAGCACTTGTCACCCTTTATGTCAAAGAAAGCCTGTTGGAATATGCATCTACTACATAGATGCTTACATCGGTCTTCTTTTTTTCCCCCTGAATGTAGGGCGGACAGTTCGACCCAGGATGACCACCCCGATCGGCCCGGGAGCGGGGGGCTGTCCGAGTTTGGCAAGGTATAGGCATCTTTATTATATTTGACGATTCTCAGTTAAGTCCCACAATAACTTGTCCTCTTTTAGGTCTATAATTATGTGTTCGAAGTAATACTCTTCAAATTCAATATTTCATTTAATAGCTATACGACAAATATTATCGTAAAGATGTTTTGTGATAATACTTGCAAAATGTAGACAGTCAAACGTACCTCCTAAAGCTCCGGACACACATTTTGTACAGTACCTCACGCTTCGAATTAAGTACCAGAGAAATGATCAATTACGAGCCCACAAGAATAGGCCTATACCGTTTAACTGCAAAATGTTTTACGGATTCAATTCAAAACTTCAGATTCCTGTTTCTGCATTTCCATTGAAACAGTGAGAACACAAAGGCGTCATACATAAACAATGCCGAAATGCAAGACAATATACAAAAAAAAACTGACGTAGACTTGCAAAGCTGAATGAAGAAATGTAGGCGACATAAATGGAAATCTTATGACAGTTTCTATCTCATTGCCTGAAGACCTTGGGTACATGTGTTAAAGCAGTGGCGGATCCAAGGGGGGGGGGGGGGCAACAGGGGCAATTCCCCCCCCCCCCCCCATCATAAAATAATGGAAGATCTGTGTAAAATCTGGTGTTTTTCCTTTTTATAAAGGGGTTGGGGTCTCCCCCAGAGCACTGACTCTTGAACCGCCCCTGTAGAGATTGTATGAAATAGTGTTGTTGTAAGGTTGTCATTCAAGAGGCTATACAACTTATTTACAATGCTATTACACCGTTCTTGGACGTCTCCTGTATACTTCTGCCAAAGTAATCATAGCTAGTTATATATCTTTGCTTGTGCACCCTCAGACGGTGGTGAAGGAGATGAACCGACTGGGCATGCTCGTCGACCTTGCCCACGTGTCACATGACACCATGGTGGACGCTCTAGCCGTGACGTCATCACCGCTCATCTTCAGCCACTCGTCGGCGTGGTCACTGTGTAACAACAACCGTAATGTCCGCGACGACGTGCTCAAGAAACTTGTGAGTTATAAGGAATACTTTGTACTCAACAATTACCATTGTTACATTTATTCTGAAAATAAAGTTTATGATATCTTTGGAACTCACTAATATTTGCATCAGGTTTCATATACATGTATTGGAGGAATACTAGTATGTTATTCATAATACCGACTTTTAAAGTTCGGATATATGTCTCAGTTTAAGACAATATAACTATGAATGATAAGTACCCACAGCATAAGCCTTATTAATTCTTTTATACAGGTCTAATCAAGGGACACTTATAGCTTTGGCCCCAAATGGAATAAGATGAAGCACGAAATAAATATCTATCTTATAATTAACTATGATAAATTCAGATCTGTAGAACTCATGGGAAATTCGGTTTGTTTAAATATTGGTTATCATAATGTATCGTGAATGTGATAACACTATCCTAATGTACCTGAATTATCATAAACAACTTTGTTCCCTGGAAACGAACAAAACATTCTTCATTATTCGTTGTTATCACCAAATTGAATCCCAAAGTGTTAATCTTTCTGCTATCATAATTAACCTACAATAAGAACATTTAGAAATGATTTGCACAATTTGAAAGAGGAGATTATGAATTCCAATTCATGCCGTATAATAATTATGTTTTCTCTGAATCAGGCGGAGAACAATGGAGTCGTGATGGTCAACTTCTATAACGAGTTCATCAACTGTGCCCCCGACAAGGAGCCCGTCCCCAAACTGACCCAGGTCGCAGGTGGGTGCATTCAGATGACGAGGCCCTGGGGGGGGGGGGGGGCTGTAATCATGATTGAATCTGACATAACTGTGTTTTTCCCATATATTTTTAGCTGGATTTAAGTTTTGGTGTGCCTGCAACCAACGCATTCTGTATACTGTCATGAATGCACATATCTATTATGGACAAATTGCCACATAATGGCACTTGAATTGCGACCGTGGGCTTTATAGTTTGTTCATGGGTTTAAGCTAAGTCAATAGTTATTTAAAATGGATATTGCATGGCATCAGAATTTATACATTTGAAAATCAAATTACAAAAAATCAATTTATTCATTTTCGTACATGATATTTCAATTATAATCCATCGATTACATGCCCATTAATTGGTATGATAGATACACAAGTCTGGGTTACACTACCTAAATATATGTCAGGCTAAGGTGAGATGCAGGTTCTAAACTGATGAGATGCAGGTTCTAAACTGATGATAACAGGTGCACGTCATTAATGCACCGCCCCTTGTTTGTCAATTTCATCTGCACCTTTGTGTTGTAAATGACTGCAATGAACCCCCGGAATGAACCACTTGATTAAACACACCATACGCTGTCCGTTTGCTCTCTTCCATTCCTTTTCTGTTATTGATGTTATTCCTTTATATTGCCAGTTGCTTTGCCTTCCTTACAGACCATATAGAATACATCCGTCGAGTCGCCGGGCCGGACCACGTCGGAATAGGAGGCGACTACGATGGGGTAGAGGGGTAGGTTGACTTGTTTTAACATCTTCAACACACTATACTTTATGTAACATTACTTTATGTAACATGTAACTGATTAATGTTAGAATTTTCTCTCTCAGGAAAATAAGGAAGTACCTGACATGTGAAGCTTCTATTGCAATATATAAACAGACAATATTACCGTTGTTTGAGTATGCTGGATTTATGTTAGTATCATGTCCAAAAAGAGATAGGCAGGAACTACAAATATTACAAAACGATGTCCTACGTACTTGTCTAGGTGTAAGAATGACAGACCATGTAACTATACCAGATTTACACAGGCAGTGTAAATTGATTAGCTTGGAACAGAGGAGGAGAATGCAATTGCTTCTGTTAATGTTTAATCATAGTAAAGATGTAACCATGCAGAAACTCCCCTCAAGACAGACTAGGTCAGTACATAAATACATTTTTAGAACTGAAAAGCATATTGGACCTGTCTATGGTAACAGCCCTTTCTATTTGGGTACTAAGTACTGGGACAATGTTCCTGGTGATAAGCAAAAACTTGAAAATAAGGAAATGTTTAAAGCATATTTGAAGAGTGAGAATGCTGTATACAAGAAATTATTATAATTAAAGAAGATAAATTATGTGTATCATCATAAGAACTTACCAAAGGTGTGAAATGTGTAAGTGGCATTAATCTGTTGTATATAATATCATACAATTTTGTGTAATTATATTTAACATCTGGAAGATCAGGGTGACCTGAAGATGTCTTTTGAAAAAAAAAAAAAACAAAAAAAAACAAAAAACATTAATTAACCTCCTTGCTGTTGTGAGGGTTGTCCACCACAGCGAGACCCATCACTGTTGAACAGCAAGTGTATCCAACTTTGGCGATAACAGCAAGGGTTGGCACACCCAAATTTTCAATATATGAGGAGGATGTTTTGGGGATGTTTTTAACATTTTCACATAATGTTTGATGTATCCCTCAGCTTTTAAGATATGTGCAGGAGGCAAGTGGCGGAAATGTATTTGTCAATAAATTAACTGTGTTCAAAGTTTGTACAAAACCATCGCTGTTGCGAGGGATGGCACATTGAAACCTTAAGGATATTGCTGTTGCGAGACCTGCATAGAAGTCCTCACTGTAGTCTCACTGTTGCAAGGGTTGGCGTATGCGACGGAGCACAGCACACACTATGCAATGTTTGACAGTGATAATATTGTGATATGAACTTAGGAACATATAAATTGCATTAAACATCTGTTGTAAGTAAATGCAATGTAGTGTGTGAATGCATGCGACCCGCACTGTTGCGATTATGGGTGAACGGTTTAAATCACAATACTGTTGTAAGTCCAATCTTCTTGTGCCTGGAACTGATATCTGATCGTTTGATCGCAGCAACAAAAGCCCAAGTTTACACTATGTACTTCCGTCACAGTTTTTCTTAGGGTATTTCCATTAATTATTTACACATCAATTTGGATGGGGATCTGAATGCTTTGGAAATGTGGGTACATTGCATAGTTGAGGAATCCACAAAAAAAACACAAAAAAAACAATTTAACACATGCCCCCAATAAACCCTGCCCATCTCTTCCCCCGTCAGTGTGCCCGTCGGGTTGGAGGACGTGTCCCACTACCCCGACCTGTTCACCGAGCTCGTCTCCCGGGGCTGGACCGACGAGGACCTGGAGAAGCTGGCCGGCAGGAACCTCATAAGGGTCCTCACAGATGCAGAAAAGGTAATCTTGAATGCAAATTTCGGTTGAAAGTGCAATACCAAATTTCCGTAGTTTTTTCTGTGAATCAAACAACATAATCAGATAATAACTGTGTAAAACATTCTTGGATTCTTGAAAAGGATATGAGTGGATAACCTCAGCCTTATACCGCATTCTCTCATTTGAATTATACAAGACATTTTTTTGTTCAATTCCATGCACCTATTTGTCGGTTTATTTGAATATAACAAACTCTCAATGTTGCTCAGAATAGGCATACATTCAATTTATTTTCTCACAAATAAAAGTACACGTAATTGCTATAACGTTATTCGACACAGTCAAACTGTTTAATGCTTTGGTAGAGGACCTTTTTATAATGTGAAATCAGTAAGGGTCCTTGCTAACCTTATAAACTTTAACAGCAACTGTTAAACCATCACCAAGGTTCACAATAATTATTCCAATTTATCCTCCTCATCCTGTCCCACAGGAACGTGACCGCCTGGCGTCGCTGGTAAAACCACAGGACAACCTGATACCCCAGCCCTACGTCAAGGACATAGCCTGCAGACCCGATTTCTGAAGACCATCTCTTTGATTAGCCATTTTAATTGTGTACAAGCCAAATTGACCTTGGGTATAACCGCATTCGGGAGAGGCCCAGTGGGCGCCGCCATGTTAACAAAGGGACGTTCCTGATAGGCTGAAAGGTCGCGCTTGTCCACCCACAGGTATTGGCGCCAAAGGACCCAACCAAGACTCCCGAATGCGGTAAAAGGGCAAGAACAACAGCAAAAAAAGGAGGCCCAAAAGACATCTCGGGGGAACCCATGACTGCTGTAACACAAACAAAATGATGTACATATAATAAAATGGTAAAGCACTATAATTATAGGCCTGGGCACCCTCAGTGGCCCGTTGCTCAATGACATCGTTAACAACGAAAATCAATTAAACAACGATCGTTTTGACCCTATTTTTTTATATTTAGAATGCCCTCAATCAGCTGTAACTTTTACTGATTTTTTCTTTTTTTTCCTTTCATAATTATGTCAATTTTCAGAATTTAATTTCATCCAGTAGAAATAGAGGTATAAGGATTTTTGTAACAACGAAAATTTCGTTGTTAGGCAAACGATCCTTATGCTATCTTAAGTTGATCCTAACAACAAAAACCCCAGTGGCGGATCCAGCAATTTGAAAAGGGGGGTGGGGGGGGCACTATTGGAAAACATTTTCCCCTTCCACCCCATAAGGCCATATTTGGCCACCACATGGCTGTTACCCATAAATTGGAACCTAATGTTATGGTTATTTTCTAATTGCAAAATGAGTATTTAACTTACAGTCAAAAGGTAAATATCAAAATATTCCTGATGCTCCAAGGAATCTTTAGCTTTTTATATCATCTTTCAAAGATAATTAGTTCTTTTAGAACACATATCTATGTACAGGACATCATGCCCAATTTAGGGCAAATATGGCAAAACCTCAAAATTACCCTCTTAATTGCAATAATTAAGTAATTATTTGGAAAAAAACATATTCTTATGTAATTTTGTGTAAAAACTTGACTTATATGAAAATTTACAGAGAATTCAATGGCATTTACAGAAATAACCAAATTCTCCTGAATGAGGCATTATGGGTAATTTACAATGGAATGTTTTTTTCTGGGAAATTCTACATTTAAGAAAGGTTGTTATGTTACCATGGTTACAGAAAAAAGAATATTTAGGGTCAATGGAACATTTGTCATGGATAATGTAGAAAATATCTTTGTTCACCTAATACTTCAAACAGATAGAGAAATAACCTTCTGAGTCAAAAGTTATAACATTTCTATCATTTTCTATAATTAGATATGCCTTCTTTTCCTTACTAAATATGGTCAAGTTCAGGTTGCCGTACCATGGAAAGTAATATGATAATCAGGACCGGGGTGTTTCTATTATACAAGAGGTAGGGGACTTCATACAACCATATCTTAGCTTCTAAAAGGAATATTTTAAAAAGGTTTGCAGCATTTGAAAGCTTACTTTGTCTTGTCTACAGATATTTTCTACCTTATATTCTCAGGAATAGAGGGTTGAAGGGGTTAATTACTTTTTGGCCGAATTTTACATTAAAAAAGTATAAAATTCTCAAAAAAAGGTGGGGGCGCATGCCCCCGCGGCCCCCTTCTAAGTCAGCCACTGAACTCATTGTGCAACGGGCCACTGGGAATGTGTACAATACCAAAATAATCAATTATTAGCCATTGTACATGGTGATCGACTCATTAGAATGTTATTGTTAACAAGATGATTACAGTCATACCTGATTGCCATAAAGAAAGCTGTATTGATTTATTACCATGATCTTGCATGTTTCTATTGTAAACCGTAAAATAACTCATCGCTGTAAAAAAACTATTATTTCAGAACACACCAGAATAATACATGTGTGGTCTAGATGTAGTTATTGATCGATGTGATTTGTTAATAATATTGAATTCTGTAAAGTATGGGCGTGGTGTGTGATGGACTATTGTGAAAGGCCCGAATGAGCTCGTCATCGCACGCAGATCACCAAGTTGTAGATATGTATTGGTATTTCTGAAGGTCAGAAAGTGCAGTTGCATTATTCCTATATCATGTTTATTCTGAAAACACTATGTTACTTTGAATTTGCTCAGATTTCGAGTACTTGATTGTTATACAAAAAATGTGCCATAAAGCTAAGCCAGTGATAATTATGACAAAATCGGCCAACTATGTGTTCTCTAAATAAGCCCATCCCAGTTTATGCCAACATTGGAGTTTACCATGAAACATTTTCGAAATTGCCCCCATGCTTATTCCCTGAAGACATCTGCATGATACAGAATTAACTAAAGCAATTTGATTGAGAGATTGTCATTAAAATTAGTAAAATGCAGCTTTACATATTGGTCTTTTCTCCAATATTAAAGTCTGTCAGCCTAACCTAAAATTTCCAACCCTATTTTGCTCTGAAATACAGCATTTTGAATGGCTAGCCAACTTACAAACCTGTCAATCGATAAAATTTAAGAAATCAAAATGTTTAAGTAGTACTTGGGGATTATAGAAAAAAACAATTGTTGCTTATTTCAGTAATCCATATGCTAGGAAACAAGGAAGACTTATATGGTTATCAACCCTTGTCCAACCCTGGAATATACCCAATGTGGGATGGGCTTGACCCCTTTCCGAAATCTGCACATACGCAAAATAATCCAGAAACATGTTTTCTTTATCCATGTTTCGATTTCAGAAACCATAACACAATCAGAAAACAACGAAGTGTACCCGCTTTCAGTTTCAGTGACCCTCGTTACGTCAGTTCTTTGTCATGTCAGGGGCGGGGGGATACTTCCAATATACAATGATAGGCACAACAAATAGCCTATTTTAAAAAATAAAACTGTTTGATAATTACAATAGTTCGTTTCTTCCTTCGATCGTCTCATTTACATTAACATTCAGTTAAATCTTCCCTTGATAAAGATAGATTTTTGATAAATATACTTCTAACATGATCATCATTAATTATTTCAAGAATCCATACTGGCTTAAGGTGCCCAGCACATACATAACATGAACCATCCCAGCATGTGGCAATAATTCTAAGTGTGCGTGTGGGCGGGTGCAATTTTTATGTGAATGACGTATATGAGGCTGGGGAGGGGGTTCATGTGTCTATCCCCCTCAGACACCAATTCAGGCATGTGATTAACACTGAGTATTCAAACGCAATAATACTGGAGCTGGAGCACTGAAAAGCTGTAGGCCTACGTGACAGTACAGCAATAATTTGGGGAGACTGGCCCTTCTGTTGACCTCCTCTTGTTATCTGTGTTTGGCCAGCAGGTCCTCTTAGGACCGGCTCCTTGTCAATTGCCCTCACACGTAGACTTGTCCTGTATATATATTCATTTGTTTTTAAGGAGAAATCCCTAAAAGGGAATCCCCAATCCTGAAAAATGTAGTGTAAGCACCGTGTGCAATAAAGCAGATTATATATAAAATTTGGCCCCCTGCAGGCTTTTACCAATTGCTTTCTATATTTTATTTACAATCATTCAATAACCACGAGAATCTCCTTTCGAAAGAATTTGGGAATTCCTATTGTTATGATGTAGCAAGGGGAGTTATGAAAAGCTCAGAATTCAGGGAATTCCAAAATTTCCTTTATTTTCCTGAATGATTCGCTAGTACCTCAATATTTTTCACTTTTCTTCTGTTGGAATAATTTTATGATACTTATCTGAAGTAAAAATTACAGAGACTAGTCATTCTTAAATTTTTGAACGAGTGGATTGAAATTGAAAATTTGATATGTCAATATGTTGATAAGTTTAGAAGAATTCTGAAAATCGATTTGTCAGCGTCTCTTGAAGAGCTACCCTCGCCTCCTCCGTCCACACACACTTTCTGTTTCTTTGTATACGCCAGTGGGGAGTTTTAGCAACCTGACCATATTTAAATAGATTAAGGTTTTTCTAGTCTCTTCAGTCATATCTAAAACTGATTGTGTGAAATTCCTGAAAATCATATATCTACTTAACCATCAATCTGTAAAATACAGGCATTGCAGAGAGAGTACTACGTGTCTCTCTCTTTATAGGCCTACACATACGCTTATCGGCATACTATTATAGACTACATCTAGAAATCTGAGAAGGAAAATCTATCGATTGAACGTGGCAGGTTCATTAGTATAACTTGTGAATGTCTGCACATACAGGTTATCCAGTCAAAATATATTTAATCAGCATAATTATCATGATGAATATAGACTGGGACATGGGCAAGTCATGTGCGTCTGTTTCAGTTTTTGGGGGAACTTATGTTATAAAGGGCAGGATATCCTTGATCTAGAATCCACACTGTCAGCACCCAGATAACGCAGTACACCGAGGGCTTACAGAGAAAGATGGCTCCCCTACCGACCAAGGCACTGGTCCTCCTGCTGAACTTTGTAGTAGGTCTCCAAGCAAACCCCTTTGTTGAAGTGACCTCATCAAACGTAAGTAATTATCAAAATATATGATTTTCCAGGTCGTTTATCAAAAAACGTTTTATTATACGAAAGTTATGAAATAATGTAAAAATGTTAAAGTATGTTGGCCACATTGCTTTCTCATTTGTCAGTTTTGGGTCAAAATATAAACGTTTACACTTCCAAATATGTTTCAAACTCAAAGTACAGTAGTAGCATTAATCTTTGAATATTCATAATTATTACTGAAAGAAGGATTCCATGCTGTTTTATCAATTGTAAAGTATATTTGTCACTACATTCATCTTGGCCAAAGGATTATGATAGCACTATGCTTGGAGGAGAGAAGTACTATGCAGACGGCGTTGAAACATTATAGATCAATAGAAGTGACAGACATTTTGTTATATATATATCTATTGCAAAGCTTGGTTATGTACGTGACCTACGAATTTTCTATTACATCAAATCATTTATTGTGGTCACACTAAACCTGCCTACTATTTTTGGCACAATATATTTCTAACACATACATGTACGTAGATCTTAGGGACATTAGGAATGTACTGAATTAATATCAACGCAATTAATCATGAATCCCGTAAAATCTTGGTCATAAACATACTTGGACGCATACCCACCACTGAGCGAAATTCGACATTTAATGACCTTTAATTTTGTAAATGGGACCATTTAGGTTCACTTAAGGCATAGGATATTTTACAAGATCTTTGATGAATTTTAAAGGTCACCTAAAAAAGACTTGGGAAGGTCTTGTAGAGGTGACCTTTACATTACCTTTAGCTAACCTCAATGGCCCCATTTACATAAACTTAAAGGTCTTAGATGGCTGTTTTCTCCAATGCCACAACATGAATATATATGATGGATAGTAATGATAGTGTTATGCAGTGGGAAGAAGTTGCACTGATTTCTTATGTTATTATCAACATCACATCAGTTTTTTTCTCGAGAATATTTCTTTCACACCATCCCCCCCCCCCTTTTTGCTGAAGTCCGCATTGGATTTCTACCGAAACGTATTTATATTTTTAAAGAAATCATGTTTTAAAGAAATCAAATTGATGTGTATACTTAAAGGAAGCCCTTAATTTGAAGGAGCAAGGGGGAAATTTCTTTGATAAATTATTTGCTTATCTAGAAACAGATATCTACCTGAATACACTTGATTATGGTAGATCTTTAACAAATAATACTTGGATCTACCTTCTATAGTTTTATTAATGGGTAAATCATCTTCCCTTGTAGGTGAC
The DNA here is from genome assembly GCA_936440205.1 of Lepidonotus clava. Taxonomy (NCBI): domain Eukaryota; kingdom Metazoa; phylum Annelida; class Polychaeta; order Phyllodocida; family Polynoidae; genus Lepidonotus; species Lepidonotus clava. The sequence continues at coordinate 16,502,974 of OW387140.1, forward strand.
AGGTTCGGGTTCAGTGGAACATGACCAGTGTGTGTGTAAGGTGTACACAGGCTGGTCAGAAATGGCCGAGTATGACACCCTGAAGGACATGAGGGCCAGGCTTGCCGAGGCCGAGACGCTCCTCCAACTGATGAACTTCACATCCATCTTTGACACCCTGGAGAATGCCACCGCACGGCTGGCGATGTTAGAAGACAACATCAACAAGCAGGCAGTGGCAGCCTCTGTGACGGAACTGTTTGGTAGGTTTTCTGAAGAGACAAGAAAGTTAGGCCTAAGCAACTCACCTACATTATTTTGGTCTAGAAAGGTGTTTAACCTACAAAATTGAAATATAGAATTCCACCCGTCAATTTGTTTTCAACATCAAATATCTTTTAAAGGGAGCCAAAAGCAATGTTTTGCAAAAATGTGACAAAATTTTGGAAATTGAAATAGCTATGGAAATACATTCTAAGAGTGTAACCTTAGTTTGCGGTAAAGTTTAAACCATGAAAACTAACTTGAATTTAGATTAAATTCCATGAAACTCCTTTGTTTCTTGTCTGTAAACAAACCAATTTTGGTGGGTCACCAAAATTGGCCAGGGATATGTTTTATTGTATTTTGATGAAGTTAAAGCCTGTTTTCATAGTCTATATTTTTTATATGGGACTCAGTTATGGTCATAGAATGAATTTCAATAGTTATTACATTTTGCAAAATTTTGACCCAGTATTGGTTTTGGCTCCCTTTAACTATAAATCCATCTAAAAATGTTGCAAAATATTTCCTACCACAGATCGAACTGTTTTGTTTCAAATAGAAGATCCCGAAAGCTCTCAAACAGATTAGAAAGTTGGTGCACAATCCTGTATTTCCGTGGTTTATGTATATATATAGGATATATCGAGACTGGAAAGCTCCTCTATGTCCCTATGTGCCCATTCCCCTGGTGGTCGGTTGGATCCAATCCAGTCAACCATGACCATGGGCTGATCATTGGCAGTGTATTTTTGGAACAGCTGGTATATCACAGAGACCATTTTAATCATAGACAAAATGATCAATCCAAATCTAGTCCTACCAGAGCCCTGGTGGCAGGCCTGTAGTGCATAACAGGTTTTGCCCTGGCTTTCCAGTCTCGATATATCCTATATGTAGTATAATATTATACATACAAGGTCTATGGTCTCAGCGAAAACTGACCACATGTGTGACCACTGCACACTAATAGTACTGCCATAGGTCAAGAAGTAATTTTAGGTGAATTGGGTTGTCCACGGGACCTCCTGTTAGAGTATCGCCCGTTGTCTGAGTGACCTGTCTCTGCTGTAGGTAGTCCCCCCCACTCGCACACACACCGCTGGTTGGGACAATTGCACCCCACTGGGTGAGTGGCCAACATCATTAGTAATGTTGGTGAATTGGGATGTCCAGTGGCCACTTTTTTGGTAACGCTTTTCACATTATTTGCACATGAATGGTCCGGCTTCAAGGAGACGTATAGGATTTATCATAGTTTTATAACATTCATGCCAAACACTCTCAAGTGATTTCACATAGGTCAAGATTTTGGAAAATATGTTCAAACCATTCATTGCAGCCCTGAGGAAGAAGGTTGAGGCCTTGGTTGATGTGGTTGAACAAGTCGACAATAGCAGCTCAGTTCACCAGCAGAAGACCAAAGTTACCAAGGAGCTGGAGACGATATCCCAAGCAGTCGACAACATCTGGTCCAGGAACCCATACCAGCAGCGGGACGGCTACAAGCAGGAGGTAAGGAAACACCATTGGAAAAGGGTGAATAGGCAATGTTATAGTTTAAAAGCTATTACCATGCCTAAATGAAACACTCGGGGTCCGGGCAAAGTGCTTTAGTGGTGTTTATACAGCTGGTTGGAAAGTGCCTCAATGGTATTCATAAAAAAAGCCTTGTCAATGCTGCGGAAAATGTTTTTGATATCTAGAAACATTCTCCCTCGTATGTTAACGATTGCAATCCCTTCTCTCCTATATGTACCGTTATTACGAACTTGCAAATTGAATCTTCCCATAGAACCCGTTATGTCTCTTTTGCTTGGTTCAGCCCTTTCAACAATGATTAGACACAAAATAAGTTGAGTATTTTTTCAGCAAATAGCCTTAAAAGTCCAACATGCCATCCTTGACAAATTGCCTTTCAATGACATTTCTTTATGGCATCAGGTATTAACGCCGCGGTTACAATTTTTGTAAATTGCAATTATAATCTGATAATATCTATCATACTCACAGATCATGGATAAATCAATATCTGCGCATGCCTGAGATATCAATCCCTTACATTAAAACAAAGGTATAAGGGTCGACACCTGTATTGTTCACCTTCTGTTCTGGGGCTACGTTTTACGCTAGATGGCGTGGTCCGGAATCTCTGGGCTGTTTCCATGTGTTCTTTTTTTACATTGGGGAGTTTCAGACCCCACGACGCATCTCTATGTACACGTCAACGTATCTCAAATCTACCAGGTCAATTAATTAATTAAGACTACTTGAAAAAAGTAACCACTTATAGATATCATACCGTATGGATAAATTGTACTCTCCAGATGAAACTAAGATATAAAAAGATAGAGAAAGAGATAGAGGAATTATGTCATAAGCTCCCGATTCCCTACCCATATCCATACATTTTAATTTCAATTGAAGACACCTCACTAACTTTCAACAATGACTGGCCCAGTGGGCAGCTGTTTTCATTTACCTTTACCACATACCTTAAAACACATACTTAATTGCAGTTGGCTAAGCTCCGTGACCGATTCTCCAGATGCCAGAAAACGGTTGACTTCCCGTCATTTGCTGGGGATTCACTGCCGCTCAATATATCATCATCAGATGGTAATTAAACTTTTAGATATGACTTACAGTTTAATTTGTATATCTTGATACCAATTTCTTACCAGATTTTTGATAACCAACGGTATAATATGCCCGTTCTTCTCTTAACTACTGATTTACGCCTTCCTTTCAAATACATATATTTTGTACTCGACTAAAGCATTATAATTGAGGAAATTATGTTTTTATAGTCATAACTAAAAATGCTAAAATTGTTCCAGCTGCATGGAAATAAACCTATTCTATTTGAGATTAGTACCATTCAGCTTGACACACATTTTTTTTATGTGCAATTAGTATCAACTGTAAAGAACTTTCCAGGACAACCGCCACATATATTAATATGTATATTTTATAGTTCTAATGTAATTGAGATTATTAATATTGTGTGAAAATTGTGTTATCCCGTTTAGAAATTCTTCCGAATTCATCATTTTCATTCGTAAATTGTATTTTGTTTGTGTTGACTGTACGATTCATCAGAAGAACTTTATTTTTGTAAAGAGATAATGGAATGAATAAAAAAAAAGAAGACATTTGAATCACTCAAAAAATTTAATACTATTTAATTACGACACTATTGTTGTTTATAACGGACAATTCCCTTTCCTTTAGTTACAGGATGGTGCCCTAAAACGAGCAAATTGAAGGTAGGAAGCCCTGTGACCCACCATTGGGAGGAGGACTCCAGTGACCAAAAGGGGATGTGGTTCAAAGACCCCCGGCCCAAAACCAACACGAGTAGGACCGAAATATGGAAAGTACTTTATAAGTCCAAGCAAGTGCAAACACGTGACAGGTATCACAATAGACGGTATGAAACTAAATCGTTTGGATCAGTGAAGAGTTTTCCAAAGTACACCTCGTTGATCACTGATGAGCAATTCCGTAGTATAGCGGAAAAAGAGATGAGAGGATATGGGGCAGTGGTGTATCAAAACTCTCTGTACTACAATGACAATGAGGATAATTTGATAAAGCTTGATCTATCGACACAAATTACAAGTTCCGTTAAGATGTCCTTTCAGAATGTAAATTACAGACAATCCACTGGGTCAACCTATTTGGACTTGAATGTAGATGAGTCGGGCCTGTTTGTAATTTACAGTATGTCATCCGACAACAAGTTGGCTATCAGTAAAATTGACCCTGAAACCCTCCTGATCAAAATGACTTGGATGACTGATATCATCAAGACTGACATCTGTGCAGCATTCATGATCTGTGGCAAAATGTACACTGTTAAATCATGCAACACTAGACTTCCTGCTACCATGCCAAACTATGTGTTTGACACCCAGACGGCAAGTGGCTCCTACGGCATGTTTCATGTGCCAAGTAAGTATGGGTCAATACTGCAGCTGACCTACAATCCCCGGGAACGGGTTCTGTTTGGATGGGACAAAGGTCATCTCATCACTTACCCATTGAAGTGGGAAACTGAGGACTAATGTTGGGTTCTTATGCTTTATGCCTTGAAAATAGGCACAATAGCCTTACTGACTAATAGCCTTATATCATTGCTTTACAGACTAGCAAGGATGTCCATACTCTATAACCTACCTTTACTTGCGTAATTAATGTGAAAACACACGTTACCCTTTACAATGTCTCATGTCTTAAGCATATAAAACAATGGGAAGGTTATGACACACAACAGCAGAATGTTATTACTTTTCCCTAAACAATGTCCACCGTTATCTTTATACCTTGTGGGCTATTTCATGAGAACTTATGAAAAATCATGAAAAATACTGCATCAGTTTGTGTTTCATAACCTTAAAATCACTTTATAAGTAATTAAAATTGGCTTTGACAATTGAATTCCCAAATCTAACAATAATCCCTTATAAGTGATACACGTACATCTGTAACACGAATAGACAATTGTTAAAAGAGCGGAAAGAATGTGGGTCCCTGGCCGTTAACCTATGACAAAATTAATTGAAACCACCGCTGTAATCAATCATCTATGTTCCATCATGTTTTAATTGTTATGACATCTGTCTGCAGAAGGACGGCTAACCACTCTATTCTGACATTTATTCCAGAACAGTATGAATACGATATATTATACTGTATTATTATATTATCAGCGATCTAATTTTCTGCCAATAAAACGTTTTATTGTGAAAATCATATACTCTGGGATTGATTTTTGTTTTTCGATTACTTTCAATAAATGCCTTTTAGATAATATTTGTTATCGTAGGCAAACCTCTTCTAGTTAATATTTTCAAAGCGATAGGAGGTACTCAATGTTGGTTCGACTTAATTACATGCACAGAATGAGAAAAAATGAGATGCAAAATATTGTTGGTGATGGTTACCTGGGGCAACAGCCTTCATTCTATTTGGGCCAACACCAGGTACAGAAGCACCCACCTCTTCACCAGAATCACCAGATTCTTGGAGAAGATGACATTACCTTTATAATGGTGAAAGAATTATGTTTCTATCATTCATAGAACTTGAGTTATGATTGTTTGAAGTATAAGGCATCATGGAAGGCTAATTAGAGAAAAATGGCCTTAAAGATTTGACTCAACTGCATGGCAATACAAATCCTCATAGACCATATTTATGACAGTCAGGAAACCCTGCATTATAGGCATGTAAAATCAATTATTCCTATACAGTACTTAGTTAGCTGAGTTGCTGAGGTCTGTTTCAAATGATTTTTGATTTTCTCTTATTATGCCATTTTCTCAGAACCACCCTTTAGACCCCAATCTGGCCATAGCTGCATGCCCAAGGGTGTATTCTCCAATCCGGCCGTAGCCGCCCGGAAAAATGAAGATTTTTCTGTAATTTTTCCTTATTTTTCCAAGGATAACAATTTTGTGAATAATCAACATACAAGATTGGCCAATATATCGTTTAAAAGCTGATTTAATTTCCATTCCAATGCTACGAACCCCATGTCTATAACGCACATTGATAGGAATCTGTTAGCCTTTGAACTTCTTCAGTTAAAAAGAATTTAGGGAAATCGGGAAGGAAATCCATGGAAATCACGGGGAAATCAAGTAATCCATGAATGCTGTCAAGACACTAAGTCACAACTGTGGGGTCTAAAGGGGTTTAATCAGCGACTTATGCCTCATTTAGTGGTGTAGGGTCACATATGTGGAAGCTTTGAGTCGGGGACCTTATCCCCTAGAGGTTTAATCTGGAATCATATAATAAAGCATACAGGTCTCGCGTAACTAATTGTTTTCATGTACAGTCTGACATAATGGATACAGGGGAAAAAAATTTAGTATGTTGTGCCACATGAAATTGACTCAGAAACCTATTGTGGCCTCTTTGGCACACAGAATATCAACATTTCAGGGTAGGTTGACCTTGAAAATTTTGAGCAAGTGCCCCAAATTTTCTTATGAATGATTTCTTTTCTCGTATATTTGCTTTTCAACGGAAAACGGCTTATGAACGAAAAAAAAACTATACAAAACTTTTGTATAAGTTCTTTAAAACGGTGCCCAGATGTTGACCTGCCCTCATTTTGGCACTTTTGCAGTGACCAAATTCATGGAGCACTGAGCCTATTTCAAAAACCTACTGACATTTTCTATAAACACTGCATCATGGATTCTTTTTAATGAAATAACTAAGAAATGATTAGGGGTGCCCTGTGAATTTTCATTCAATTCTGTCAGTTTTCTTTATTTCATTATCAGCCACTCAAAGCCAGTCATTCCCTTCACCTTGGGATGGAAAGGTATATGACACTACAGATGGCCACAATTAGTTTCGTGAAACCTTTTGTGATAGAGAAGATTGCCTTTTTTCTCAATAAGCACATTTTTTCATAACTAGCACCTGTTTTCAATAATGATATCCAGTTTCAGCATCATCAGATTGCTTTATTCTATAAAAGGACTGGTTTCCCTAACCCTCTGCCCTCAAGTGTTAACCTAGCACTTATTGCCATGGACATCACTGTCGTCCCTGAGGCTCATTTAGAGAACTGGTCATAGCAAAGACATGAAATTTGGCATGAGTGATCCCACCCCATCACTGAACAAGTGATCCCACCCCATCACTGAACCAAGAACCAAGCCATTTAGATAATGATAAGACAGATTTCCAAGAATAATGAAAACAAAATGAAAAATTGGGGGCCAAAAAAACAGAAACTTATAAAAATTGACATTTTCTCCAGATTTATAAAGTTGAAGTGGAAAGCCCTTAGGAAAAGACAATCTTATGGTATTATTCTAGTTTCATCACGTGAGCAGGGCATTCCCTGCAACTTTGAGATACTTTGAACCACCTTTTAAAAGTTTCAAAAAAAAGAAAGGTAAATTGGATCACTTCACTGCATATAGATTTCACAGAGGACTATTTCGAACCCTGTGCTGCAACCCCACAAAACACTATTAAGGATAATGCCCACTAACTAAACGAAACATGGAAATGCATTGTAATTTGGTAAATTTGATCCCCTGGTGATGCACAGCCATTGATTTATGAAAAGAAAAGTGGAGGTCCCGTGGCTAATTTAAGAGTTATTAGATGACACCTAGGGACATTTTAAGAGAAAATCAGAGATCAAATACTGATAAAATTGATATAATATAAGATTTACATGTTATTAATATATCTTGTATGAAATGTATCAAGGAGGTCCTATAGATTTATTTAGTAGCTAAATATTAGATTTTCATATTATTTTATTTTAAGAAAAAAGTATGACAAATGGGAAACAAATCATACCTTTTTGGCATGTTTTGCACTGCAGAGATAAAAAAGGATGCAAAATAGATAAATCACCATCTTCTAAGATTCTAAAATTCTAAAATTTTCAAAGCAGCTAAACTTGTTAACACATTAGAACATCAGTTTCCTTTACATCCTCAGCAATTAGGTTGTAAGGATGAAATTTGTGAAAAAAGTGACCAAGTGCACTTTACGCCCAACAAGGATTAGCAAGGCAAAAAGGTAAATTCCCTATGTCAATCAAAGTTTGGTTTGAGGTTCCAAAACAGACCTCTTAGATTATGAATAAGATTACAAAATCTTAGTTGATATCGTCCCCACCGGAGGACATATAGATTAAGCTAAAGAGAGGGTCACTAAAAGCCTATTGGCTGGAGGGTCGCTGTAAAATATCAGACAGTATGGGTAGGACACTCATGCCACAAGGTTGACCTTCACAAACTAGACACATCAACAGAGTTTGCCTTCTTTCAACACACACAATGCGGATCAGAGTACGTTGAAACCATTAATTTCTCATTTTTTATCACTACTATATATAATTCATAGGATATCTCTCTATCCAAGGGTCCTTTCAGTGAACTCTAGTCTTACCAGAAACGGTAAGAAATTAATTCTTTTTGATAATAGAACACAAAACGAGTTTTTCTCTCCCTTTAAGTATTTGCAAAATCTTAGAAGATTGGTTACCATGATCACTGGGAAGCCAGCAATAATAGATTGGACCTTATTTGCTGCTGTCGAGACCTACAAAGGTTCACCGCATCCATGCATTATTGGTCATGATATAAACCGTGGTAAGAAAACTACAAATAACCTATGAGTATAATGTATAATCCACCGATGGAGTGGAACACCTCCACATAATCTCACGGCAGGACAATTGTAATGGTGTAATGCTGCACTTATCTTAACACTTTTACATTTTTTCTAATATTCTTTAAAAGCACAAGCAGCTAGTGAATGAAATGTTGTGCTTCAGAACTTTGTATCAGGTTTTAAATTATTTGAAGTTTTCATTTGTGAATGATTTGATTAAAAACAAAACGTATTTTCTGCCACTAGGCTCCCATGTTGAATTTTCTAATCATAATATCCCAGGTAATATTTATGCCCAACATGTCAATTATGTTGACAATGTTAATATCCACAGAAATGTCCAATGTTGTGATCTAATCTTCGCACGAGTTAGCAAAACTCCTGGCACGAATGTAACAGATTGTGCTAGTGAATGAAATGTTGTGCTTCAGAACTTTGTATCAGGTTTTAAATGATTTGAAGTTTTCATTTGTGAATGATTTGATTAAAAACAAAACGTATTTTCTGCCACTAGGCTCCCATGTTGAATTTTCTAATCATAATATCCCAGGTAATATTTATGCCCAACATGTCAATTATGTTGACAATGTTAATATCCACAGAAATGTCCAATGTTGTGATCTAATCTTCGCACGAGTTAGCAAAACTCCTGGCACGAATGTAACAGATTGTTTGAGCCCCCGATACATATTAGTAAGATAAACTTGATGTGCCACAATCCTCGTATTATTATTAGGCCTATAAGTAAAGAATCATGCATAATCTGTGGTTCCTATTTTCCTATTTTTTTGATGATACATGATCATGATTTCATGTCCGTGATTATGAAAATAAACACACACCCTTATCACCCAGATCATTATCGATGTAAGAACTAGAGAAAGATATGTTAAGTTAAGATGGGTTATTTTCTTCAAAAGGAGAAGCTACCGGTATGCCATGGTGCATTTTCATAGTTATTTTCGTAGTAGCCTGCGGAAATCGGTCAACCATGGTAAGTTTTATTCTTGTGCCCCTAGCTGTGGGACACTGTGGACCAGTGATCCGGGTCACTTCCCCGTCTACCACTCTACCTGGGTAGGAGCCGAGAGAGACATTTACCAACACGGCCTTTGCATTATGAGAAACCTTTAAGTTTAACGGCGTTTTCTCTTCAGTTGAGGAGTATGTGTCCAGTACAAAGTACGAGGAAGCAGTGGCTTGGCATCGTCCTCGTCATTCTGCTGGTTGTACCCTGCTTCTACTACATGTATAACATCCGACGAGATCTCAGTGACGTCTTGGATGTGATCGTCCCACGACCAGGGATCACGCCTTATAATATCAGCAACTACACCAGAACGTCACTTATAGAGATCAATCCACCCAGAAATGGTGTCAATGGCACAAGGCTGCAGTCTATGATGCGGACCCTTATTGGCAATAAGACCCAGGCCGACGATGCCCGTCTCTTACAGGTACTCCAGGACCACATGCTGGACCCACCTTCTCAAGGACAGCGGAAAATTAGCTATCCTTTGTTTAGGACTCCCCAGGCCGAAGCCGTGGAGAAAATCATGGAAAATAAGGTGAGCACGTTATCAATAGGAAGAAACTAAATTTATTCACAATAAAAAAAACCCTACTAGTTTACTGTTCTGTATAATGTCATTGTTACACATTTGCCCAATATTCCATTGGCATATATATATATATATATATATATATATATATATATATATATATATATATATACACTCAACACATGGAAAGGATACTCCAGGGGAGTTGTCCTATGACCTAGGACTGATATTTAAGGAGATACAAAATATTGAGTTTGCAACATTTCTTCTCCATGGTTTTATGTGATTAGATTTTAAGCAAAGCTAATTCAATACATGTTTAGAAGTTACAAGTGTTTAGGCTTTAAACACATGTAATTTCATGTGTTTAGATTCTAAATAATTATGTGTAATTCAATACATGTTTTGAAATTACAAGTGTTTAGGTTTTAAGCACATGTTTAGATTCTAAACATCCTTGGACCCTAATCATGTTTGACCTCTAAATTCTTTTTATAGTGCATAAACACAGATTTTAAGATGCATGCATGCGATAATAGTTCATGTTACTATCATTTCAGCGAGGAGGCTTCTTTGTGGAATGTGGCGCTCTGGATGGGGAGCGGTCAAGCAACACAATTTACCTTGAGCACAGAAGGGGCTGGTCTGGGCTGCTTGTTGAGGTGGACTCCTCTTGGTACCAACAACTAAGGGGTAAAAACAGGAGGAGCTACAGTATCAATGCATGCATGAGTCCACATAACTACCCTAGCATTGTAAGTATCTAAGGCTGAATATGGCTCCATCATTCTGAGTACAGCACACTTTCACCATTGGATCAGACAATCCCAAATAGGGTAAATTTCACCAAAACCGAATTTGAATCCTCTACACATCCTTCTGTAAATGAAATTATGAAGAATAGGGTGAGGGCCCATATCTGCGTAACTAATTTGGCTGATAAGGGAAAATTTGATCAGGGTCCCATGATCAGTGATGTTGCCTTTTACCAAACTTTATTGTGTTATTGCAAAATAGTGTAAAAGAGAAATTATTATTTGTAAAATTTATTCATGCTAGACAGAATTTCTGATCATGGGGCCCTGATCAAATTTTCCCTGATCAGCCAAATTAGTTATGAAGATATAGGACCAGGTCAGAATTAGGGTAAGTACACCTTTATATCTCTAATTCTTTAATACATTAAGCTAATGATCCAAGTTGCGACATTTTTCAAACTGTAGCAAACCGATTTTCGGAACGACAGATTTTTGTCGGTCCTTAATCAGTTTGGCAATGAAACTTGTGGTCTTAAAATCAGTCCAGAATTGGTCCAGAATCGGTCCCCTACCTATGATCCATTGTGATATTGAAAAGCGATAATTTTGTCTATTTTAGACTAGAAATAAAAAGGAAAACAATGGAAAAAAACTGGGTTTGTTTATTTACCAAAATTGTACCAATATTCTTTCATTTCACGTGTACATAATGTTAAGTACACTGTAATGTATTTAATATTTAGTGTGTACTTAAAAAAAAAAAGAAATCAATAAATACCCATCGGAAAGCATAAAAAAATATATCTCATTAAAGCACTTTTATTGTAATACGTGATACCCAGGTAGTCATGTTTGCTATCTAATGGACCCTAAAATGAATGAAATAAGGTCGAAAATGCATGTGCTTTATAAAATCGGTCCAGAATCGATCCAAAAATATCAATAATGCTGAAGCTAATGATCCACGTTGCGACATTTTCTAAGCTGACGAAAATACAAGGAGCATACAGATTTCAGGGCTGATGCATTTTTTATCGGTCATAAATCGGTTTAGCAATTAAGGTTATTGGACCTAAAATCGGTCCACAATCGGTCCAATACACATGATCCACAGGGAAGGTGAAAATCGATTATTTCCTTGTACCCTGGGTCACAAAATAATAGGAAAACAGTTAAAAAAAATCGGTTAATTAAAAAATCAAAATTGTGGAAATATTTTTACATATCCTGACTAAATATGGTCAGTACAACCATGAATATATAATGGTTGATCTGTTTGGTTGATAACAAGTAAAACAATAAAATACTTGTCCAAACGTATTAAAGAACATATCCCGTGAAAGAATATTCATTTTGGTACATTTTGGTAACATTGTCATTCTATTATTTCCAAAAATGAATGAAATGATATTGAAAATACATATAATTTGTGTAGCGATACCTACAAAATGTAATTTCCGGGAGTGCGATGACGTCATCGCCCCCCATCGCCATAGCAACGGCGATCTGTTGTCACCTGACTATATAAATCGCTGATCCAACGATTTCGAATCAGTTGCTCGCCTACCATCGCTCAGACAACAACTCAATTTTAATTTGTCGGGGCTTTAGGGTGTCTGCAATCGTTAGGGAGTGCCTTTGCAACGATTTCTGAAGGGCTCAACATAATTTTCCTATGATTCCGGAGAAAATCGGCCTTCGATCGGCGATTTTCTGACATTTTCCTAATTTTTTGGAGATGTCAAAACACCACAACCACTGTTGGAAGTGCAACAGGCGTCACGAGGCGCCTGTTGGCAAGAAGTGCCCTGGTCCTGGGGACAGGGAGAGCATTTTAAAGCAGACTTTACCTGATGGTAGGTCAACTGAAGGGCAGCAGGGCAAATTCAGAGATGAATTTGTCCAGGGGGCGATCCAATCGCCCTCAAAGGCAGTCGGGGCTGAAGACAGAAGCATGAAGATGATGGGCGATAAGCTGGGCAGGCTGGAATCCACTGTTGATCGTATGGCGAAAGTCGTGTTGGCCCAGGCCAGGGCTAGGGCATCAGATCCCAGCGATTCATCCGGAGATGAAGGGTGGCAAGAAGTGAAATCGTCCAGGGCCAAGCGTAAGACCAAGTGCAAGAAGAGCAAGAATCGTCAGGCCTCCCCATCGCCTCCGTGCGACGACTCGACATCGTCCGAGGGCTCCAGCGATGAATCTGAAACAGCGAACGGTAAAACAAAGTCTTTTGCTCAAAAGAAATATATGTTGAAAGGCGAAAAACCTAAGTGCGTTGAAGATATCATTGTCATTGGTATGAAAACTATCGAGAAAGCCATTTCTGATAAAATTTCTGTTGCGCCTATCGCCAAGCATGTAAAATTAATTTCCGAGAAGATTGCAAAGAAGATTTATACATTCGAGGCGGTAAACAAGTATGACATCTCGGTAAGGGATAGAGCGGACAGGCTAGGTGTTCAACAATTTGGAATTGTTGACCAAGAGGAAATGTTTAGCCATTTTTCATTCGAAAACACTTTCAAAGCTGGGGGTGGAGGAAAGAATTTCCCAAAGTACAAGGGAAATAACCAAAATCGTCGCCAGAATGGCGATGAAAAGATATGCTTTCGCTTCAATACGGAAAATGGGCGCCAGGGCAAGTGTTTCATGCTCCATGCATGTTTAATTTGCGAGACAAAAGGTCACTCAAAGAAAGATTGTACAAAGAAAAGCAAATAGGATGAGGAAAAGAAATCTGAGCTGCGTTTGAAAATAATAGAGTACTCATCTGACGATGACGTCAATGTTGGCTCATCGCCAGCAGCTCAGTCGTGTTGTGGGGCCGGGAATTTCAGCCATAACTTTTCGCGAAAAGGCTTGCAAATACATAATGTCGAGGTTAATCTGGTGGCTAGTGATAATCCCGGGGTATTAATCAATGTCCAGACAGAATTTGATACGTGTAATCCTCAGATTAATTCCATTTTGGGCGCTCTCGAGAGCGATAGTCACCTCCCTATCTCCGAAGAATCCGGCGCCATCGCCGGTACTGTTTCTGATGACGTCACGGAAACGTGTGCTCAAAGTACACGCGCCGTGTCGGAGGAGGAGGATGAAATAACAAAATGCAAAGTGGATTTTACGGTCTTAGACACGGGAAATCCTAAAAACGGTAAGAATCATTACGGTAGCTGTGTAGAGGACATTCTTGTGGTAACGGAGGACGTTTCCCCCAGCTCATACGTTGATAATTGTAATTTTGACGAATATTCTGGTAAAAAATTCTTGTTCGCCGCGGACGCTTCCGCGGAAGGGGTCAAAATTAATGTTTACGATACTTGTGCCGGGGGCTGTTGCGATTGCATCCACAGAATCGCAGGTGAAATAGCCCAACTTAAACCATGTAGGATGGCTTATTTATTGTCTAGATGTACTGAGGAGGGAAAACAAAAGTTTGGTCCACTTCTTAATGACATTACGGACGGTATCAAAATTGTTGACACTTCTGGTGAGGAGATAGGCCTAGCCTACGATTGTAAAAATTACAAATCGGTTTTTGAGGGCGAAAACAAAGCAAAAATGGATAATATCATTAGCAAAGAAATCGCTGAGGGTTTTTTAAAGGTTGTCGATGAAAAACCAGATTGTATTCATAGTTTGGGGGCGGTTCCAAAGCCTGATGGTGGTATAAGACCAATAACAGACTGTAGTATGCCTGAGGGAAAATCTGTTAACAATTTTTGTGAGAATATATTAGAGGACTTCAAATATAAGTCGGTGGACGATGTCTTAGCAATTTTGAATCGCTACGATTACATGGCTGTAGTTGATATCAAGTCAGCCTACAGGGCAATTCCTATATACCCACCTCATAGAGATTTTTTAGGCCTGCGATGGGACATAGGGGGTGAAGAAGTGTTCCTAAAAGATGGTAGGTTAGCTTTCGGACTAAGAGTTGGACATATGTATTTCAACAGAATATCTGATTTCATCTTTTGTGTCCTAAGAGATGTATTCAATATACAAGCAGTTAACTACCTGGACGATTTTATCGTCATTGGAAGCGATTATCAGGAGGCAGAAAACGCTCAAAGAATCGTCATAAAACTATTGAGATACTTAGGATTCCATAGATCATGGGGTAAGGTTACCCCCCCAGCTCAGGTATGCAGATATTTGGGATTAGATATAGATTCAATCGAAATGGAACTCAGGTTACCTAAAGACAAATTGGAAAATTTAATTTACATGGTAAATAAATTCCATAATAAATCCACAATTTCTAAGAAAGATTTGGAAAGATTAGGTGGTCTACTATCCCATTGTTCTCATGTAATAGATGGTGGCAGAATCCACAGTAGGAGGTTTTATGATCTCTATAAAATAATATTAAAACATGATCTGAAGGCAATTAAGATAGGAAAGGCAGCAAAAAGTGATTTGTCGTGGTGGAAAAATTTGTGTAAAAATTTCAATGGCAAAAGAAAATTTATCTACCCGGAATACCATGAGGCTTTGGTATCAGACTCTTCAGGTAAGGGGTTTGCAATATACAAAGGCAAGGACTGGCTAGCAGGTACATGGGGTGAAAAAATTGAATTAAATTCAGGAAAATGTGTTCACATAGTGGACAGTCCCAATATGGATTTATATGACAAAGGTAACATCAATGAGTTAGAATTGTGGCCTATTGTGGTGGGGGTAAAACATTGGTTGTCAGACCTTGCCGGATATACTGTAAAAATATTCACTGACAACACCCAGGTTTTTTACATGATAAAAAATGGTACAAGCTGTAATAAGACTTGTATGTCGTGGATAAGAGAGTTGTTCTGGGTATGTAAAATTTACAAAATCCGGCTGGTACCTCGTTATATTAACACAAAAACATAACCTAGTGGCGGACAGCCTATCACGCCTAATGTATTTTAGTAGCAGGTCAGAAATTGAAAAATGTCTTGCCGGGTCAAATTTATGTTGTCTGAATAAAATTTTTGACTTTTGCAGCCGAGAAGGACCTGAAAAGGCAGGCCAAAATGTATCAAGCAGCGTCTGTGAGTATGAGCACTATGAAAACTAGGAAAAAGCAATGGAAATGCTACGTTAAAATTTGTAAAAAATTTAATTGGAAGACATACGCCTGTAATTCGGCCCAAGCATGTAAATATGTTACATTTTTAGCTCAGAAAATGAAATTTTCGAGCATTCAAAATTATTATCAGGCAGTAATCTTCTTCCATAATTTAAAAGGAGTACCAGTGGCAGAATGGTCAGATAAGACTCTCTCACAGACCTGTAGGGGTATTAAAAATTCTCAGAAAGCGTCAAAGGATGCTAAGGACCCATTAAGGGAAGACCACCTAGCTTGCATGTATAGGCAGGTAAACAAGGCTAAGGAAAGCCAATTTTTATTGTGGTCTATGATACTGTTTTTATTCAGTACATTGTTAAGGGTAGGGCATGTAATTTTGTCCTCCCATACTCTCAAGAGAGGTGATGTTGTATTTAAAAAATGGGGTGCATTAGTAAAAATTCACTCCTCTAAGACCAAACAATATGGTCAAATCCATGAGATTCCTATCAGTTATAGTGAGGATAAGAGTTTGTGCCCTGTACTGATGTTAGAGAAATTATTTAAAAGGTTCCCAATGAGTAGGGACTCCTGCTTGTTTTCAACAAAGGGCTGCCCGGGTTTAACATACCCGGAGTTTAACAAAAAAATTAAAAAATTATTGAAAAAGTCAAATGTTATCGGGAACTTTTCAACACATTCCCTTAGAAGGGGTGGTACTACACATTTAGCTGCCTTAGGCTATCCAATTGATTATATTAAAGACAGGGGTCAATGGCTATCAGACTGTGTATATTCATATATTAAGCCTTCCCTGGAGGATAAATTAAATGTTAGAAATTTTACACTACGTTAGGTGGTTGGTTTGGAGTATTTTGGATGTTTAATAAATATTTAATATATTTATATCGTCCAAATCAACCACACTTGTTACTTGTTATTAATAATAATCGTTATTGTTATTAGCCTATTTACTGTAATCATCAGCTAGCCGTGAAAATAGACATAATAAAATCGGTCCAGAATCGGTCCAGAATCGGTCCAAAAATATTAAACATGCTTAATAATTTCGTCGGTCCAATGTCGGTTTGAAGTCGTTTGGAATGTTTTTCTGTTTTATGTGTCTGCTCTGAAATCGGTTTTGAAAAATCGGTTGGTATGATCCATGTAACGATTGTGAATGTAGTGAGCCGATTTTGAGCCGATTTTGAGCCGATTTTGAGCCGATCCTCAACCGATTATCTAGATTGGGAAATCGGTTCACTATCAGTTCAATTTTGTCGCAACGTGGATCACCGCCTTTACTAATTTTGTTGGACCATCGTCGGTTGGAAATCGGTTGGAAAAATTCCCTATCACATACGTTGGTTGGAAATCGGTTGGAAAAAATCAGTTGACATGACCGATTTTGGGTCGATTTTGAAGACAGAAAATCTTTTGAAAAACGGAGACAGATAATCTTTTGAAAATCGCTTCACAATCGGTCCAATTTTGTCGCAACGTGGATCACTGCCTTTAGTCAATTCATTTTTAAGAACAAAAGCACATTTCACCCTTAAAAGCTAATTGCTGATGATATAAAGGGAAAAGGTATTGTTATGAGTTGAATGGTTTAGCTGCTTTGAAAAACACTAGGAGATTTATGTTTTCCATAATTTCATATCACTGACATGCAATACATTCCAAATAGGTGTAGTGCTTTTTTCTGTTTGGCATACATATCTTTTTTTTTATTTAAGTAGACTCTGGGACCTAATCAGATTTTTCTTTAATTACATTTATCTTGTTGAACATCTGACAATTTTTTCTTAAGATAAAAATTAATATAGAGCCAACAGTATGATTAGTCAGAGAATAAATCTGTAGGACCACCCTAGAATATTTCATATGAGAAACATTAATAATATGTTAATCCTGTATCTTATTTTCATGAGTATTTGATCTCTTATTTTCTCTCACAGCGCCCTAAGATATCATCTCATATCTCTTACAATAACGCTGGGACCCCTACCTGTCTTTTCATAATATTATATTGGCTTTGCAGCACCAATGGATCAACCATACCATATTACAATGTATACATTTCCATGTTTTGGTTAGTAAGTAAGCAAAGTCCTTAATCCAGACATTCAATCCTTATGCTATCAACCTTCCTTGACTTTAACATAAACCTGTTTCATTTTAGATGGAATTTAAGGAGAGTGCTGTGGGTGGCGGTGAAATGGTGAAGGAAACCAAAGGGAAGTATGTCCTCATCAGGCAAGTGTACTGTTTCCCCCTGTACTCCATGCTGCTGGCCCTGAACAGGACCCATGTGGACTACTTCAGTCTGGACGTGGAGGGCCTGGAGTTGGCCGTCTTGAGGACAATACCGTTTGATCAACTAGACATCTCAATAATAACTGTGGAGTATGTTCACGTAAAAGGAGGAATAACTGCACTCAAAAGATTTATGACATCTAAAGGATATTTAGTCTATTCCAGAATAGACGTGGTAAATACAATGCTTAGTTTATATGCCCGTGATTTAGTCTTTGTGAAAAAGGGTCTGATTGTCACTTAAATAATGATAGATTCTACTTTAACCATGAAGCTATAGCTAGGAATCCCAACTGCCATTGTTGTTGCAACTACTACTTTGGTATTATCCTATAACACTCAGATGAAGAAAGACATGGTATTACAAATATGCATTTTACACATTTGCATTTCTGGTAACTCAGGAGTTTGGGAGTGATTCTAATTCAAAACGTGATTTTACTATGGCACGTATTATTCGAAAGCTTATTCCATAAGGTCCTCAATGATTAAAATGGCCTGAGAATCAAATAAAACAAATCACAGAGTTAGTTATTACGTCAGGAGAAAACTGTTTAACGCTAAATATTAATGTGCAACTGTGAGTGAATCATGCACACTTTACCAGACAAGTCCCCCGCGTCGTTCTCACCTTAAACAGGGATGATAATAACAAGAAATTACCTTATGCTACCTGATGAGATACATACCTTTATCATCATTATGTACCTATTGTTTATCGTTTTATATGTGTTCCATTGCCTGATGCGGGAGGTTGTGAAAAGCCTCGAGCTCATTGTCATTTGTAGTGCTAGGTATGTATACCGTTGATGACAGAGGCCTGACTGTCAGTCATGTTCAGTCCACTCCCCCATACCCCCTTCTCACTTGCTGGTAGTATTAGACATGTCGGGGGGGGGGGGCTACTGTCAGTTGGAAGGTTTTGTAATACACCCGGATCTCAACGTCCTCTATCATGTCCCTGATCCGAAGGGCAGTGGAATGGGGTTTCGCTGCCGTAAAACCAATTTACATAGAAACAGACATTTGATTAACGCCTCATCTACATGCAGTTTACATTCTAGGACAGAAAGGGGTAAATTGTTCTGGTCCAAATTTGGTCATTGTCACTGCATATCTATACCACAAGCTAATAGCTAGGTAGTGTCTGGTTGAACCAATAGACCATGAAGAATAACTTAGACACATTTTACCTTGGGATACTTTCCAGGTAGTCCATAGTTCCCATATGTTTTTTTCCAACCTGTACATTATGTATTGATGACAAAGTGGGTCCTTCTTGACCAAACTTTGACCACCATGCACTCTTGTCATGGCCAATCCCCTCCCCCGTACCTACTACCATTTGATGTTCATGCCAGGCGTAATTGTTATATATTACAACATAATGTTCCTTTCTTGCACTCCCCAATTATACTGACCATTTCGGAAATCGCCAGTGGGAATTCGTTAGTTGCAAACATGTTTTATTTCATTAGAAAGTATGTTAAATTCTTTTTTCAAAAGGTTAGTACTATGCATTCTGTCGGGACAGATTCCTGAAAATACTTTAGTCATTCCCATTGGTGAAAATAATGTAATTTGGAAGTGTACTTATGTAGACTTTATGCATTATCTTTTCTCTAAATCTGATGTAAATCTGGTGAGAGGTTACATATTGAAATAGTTTTGTCTTTCTGTGAATTGTGCAGTTACCCCATACAAGGTTAATGTTTTGGAATATTGTGGCCATTGAACATAATGATGTACACCTGTTCCTGTCAAATAGAGTGAGAAACCTGTGTTAGAAAATAAAATTGAAGCTTAGGTTGAATCAAACATGCTTTAGGTGTGTTCCCACCAGACAATTTTGTTTGGAAATAGGTGATGACTACAAACAACTGTAAAATGTAAAAAATTGTAATCGTGAGCGTATATATGATCAGCTGTATTCATTTCATAAATGTACGTAGGACACGTAAGAATACAATAAAATATTAATTTATAAACTGTTTTGCAATTCTGAATTACACTTCTAAAATAGAAGAACAATGTTGAATAACTATTGTTTGTCCTTAATATGCATAACCATAATAAGATTAAAGGTAAAATAGTGTCACCAATTTTTCCTTTCCTATAGTAAGTATTGTATACGTAGCTAAGACATTGTGATTTCACACTATGTAAGATATTTGAACAAGAAGGCCCGCGGAGGCCGTCCGAGGGTAGCTGTACAGCCCGGGTACCCACTGAAGGCCCAAGCTTGCAGGGCAAGGTCCGTCAGGGGATGCAACAGCCGGTCGACCTCCAAGGGCTTTCTTTATTTTATTACCCGACACTAATGAATTAAAATACGCCTGGTACACAATATGCCCCGCTCGTCGATCCAGAGGGTAATAAAAATCTTAGAATCTTGTATTCAATAATAGATAACCAGCCTTTGGTTCATACGTTGTACACTAGATGGGGTATTGGTAGCCGTATATATATGGTCTTATCACGGTGAGGGCAAGATTTTGACAATGCTGTCTTTGATGAGATGGTAGATACCATGCATACCCATACATATATTTACCCAGGCAGCTTTTAATGTGCATGGTCCAATAGACAGGGCCATACACACAAAAGCTGGGGAATAAAAGTGACTCAACACATGGAAAGGATGCTCTGAGGAGGATGCTCCTATGTTTAGGGGTAATATTTAAAGAGCTATGAGTAATTTTATGAAAAACAATGCTTAAAGCGTGACAATCTCTGGGATTTCTAGTCTTATGGCTATGCATATATTCATGGCACTAGAGCCTTTATTTAGTTTAGGAATCATGAAAATAAGAAAAATAAGTTTAATTCTTGCTATAAATGAAATCGTTCATTTTCTTCATTGTGTACTGACGCGGGTGGCCAGTCCATGTTTGGGCAGCATAGCGTGAGCTTTAGAAGCGCACGTGTAAGCCAATGTTTCACTTTGACAGTAGTGAAATGAGGGAGGAGTCACGGTGTGACGTACCATCTTATAATAATGTGTTCCGCTCTTAGCTAGCCAGAGTAGCTGTAAACGTTGTGTGAGGAACATCCAGTGAAGGTTGGACCTTTAACCTGCAGTCTTGGTTCTGGATTGAGGCATAGAAATTGTGTAAGAGCGCGGAGCGTTGACTGAATGTGTTTGAGGGGACTCTAGCCTCGGGACTGATCATGGTCAATCGATTTCCTGTCATGGAATGACTATACATTGGATAATAAACAAGCAAAATCCTTTCACACGAGTGTTCACATCTTACATGATGTGGGAACTATAATTATGTATTGGACGACTGCAGTCGACGAGGAGGAGACTGCGAATGGAGCTAGCTATTATCTATGAAATTAAATACAACTTACACACCCTATCGTTAATGGATAATTAACCTCCTTATAGTTCAATTGATCTAAACACAAATTCTGAATAAAGGGCTTTCTCAGTTAAGTTCTGCGAAAACAGGTTCTGAAAATCTTAAATAGAAAAGAAATGGCAATATATCTTATAAAATTATTTACTTTGTCAATTTTTGGCCCAGATTATCTACTGTTATATTTTGAGTTTGGTCCATTATACAATATAGAATTCTAACAATATTGAAATCCCCAAGACTTCTTCGCTATTCAATGTGTAACCTGTATAAACCAAACCGATTTTCAAATCTGTCCATATTATATCTGGTCCATAATTGCATGAAGGATCACTAGAATTGAAGAGGGTAATACGGAGGGTTTCGCGGCAATTATCGCCTGTCAAATACACCCATGACAGCCATTGGTACTTTATTTTAAAGGTATGTCTCATGGTATAATTGGGCAGATCTGGGGGGGGGGGGGGCAAATGTTCCTGCCCCCCCCCCCCGCCCCCTTTTTTTCCGTTTTGTTTTGTTTTAGGCTAGGGGACTTGACAGAGAGAGGAAATGTTGGCACGTGCAAGCGAATGCGCAACGTTTTTAGTTCTTGGCCAATATATAAATTATGCGCCCCTCTATCCCTTCCAAAATCCTGCAATCGACCCTGATATATGTGGCTCCCTCGATCATAATTGTGTGACCTTACCTATCCTATATATCATATTCTTTAAACGTTTCCCCACGTGATGCAAACCAATACAATGATGTAAAAGTATACTCACCACGTCATCGTAATCTATACCAGCCAAAGGCATGGGATTTAGGACCTAAATGACACTCTCATATCGGAAGGCACTCCTCATGTTCGTTGGGGTGACCCCTGTTTCATTATACCATGTGGCTGTTTAACAGGATGTAAAACAACAAACCGTAGAACATGTATTATTTTCGTATTTCTTTAACTAGGCAACCTATGGCCTTTTCGTTGAACTCACCATATAATATATATACGTATCACGTTATTGTTTGCAAAGTGGACATGGGCAGAGGAAGTGCGATGTATCTTGGTAGGGTAGAGGCACGTGTAGTAACTCTAAGATTATATTTTCAAGTACGATATTTTGACGTTTCATGGTTGTATTTACAAAAAAAATACAAGCGTGTGGGGACTGCTGCGTCTAATGGCGACCAACCCGAGACTAATATGGCGCCAACCAGTCACATGACTCAATTAACATAACATGAATATTAATGAAGTGTAGGATCGTAGCATTCCCCAATAATATATATCTATATAATAATAATAATATCTGACATCTAAGATGTGAGAAACGTGTATTCATGATTCTCCTGGTGTGAAGCACGCTCGATATCTGTAAGTGTTTGCTTTTATGATGATTTTTTTCTTCTTTTTATTTAAAAAAAAGGTCCCTGCTCCAAATAGTGCAAACGCGACCGCCACTTTGGCCTGTAGCATACAACCTCGTGTAAGAAAGAGAGTTTAAAGACAATAAATGAATATGTGTTTACAAGGAACGATGCCATTGTTAGGAAACCTAAATTTCAGCTAATATAATGGACCTTTTTTAAGTTGTGTTAATCACCATGAAATGGAACAGCTGATGTCAATAAATGCTCAAATTTATACCTCAGAAACAATACTGAAAAATGGTTCGATCATTAAGTTCTTGATTAATATCAAAATTCATTTTTAGGGGCGATCCCGAAATTTTGTAAGGGGAGGGTGGGGCGCCCATATATGTAAGAAAGGGTCCCTGTGGGCGCAAGTTTTACATTCAAAAATAGAAGCGGGGGCGCCTGCTGCAATTTTCAAATTCATAATAACACTTGTTTTATCTACGGTAATTAACCTAAATATTACCAATAAGCTATATTTCTATGATATTGTATTTGCCGATTTATATAAGTTTGATTATAGAGGGAACCTTAAAATAACTCTAAAGGGGATAGACGGGACGTATATCTTTGTTCCATAGTAGGCTCAGCCTGTTTTATAGGACTCCTGGCAAGTCTAACCCGCCATAAACATCTCAGAAAGTACCGGAACCTATCATGAAATATATAAAGCCAGTATCAGCGCGTCTTTAGGACTTGATGATGAGGTTCTCTCACGTTCTCAACATGGGTCCCCTGCTCCTGCTCCTGCTCCTCACTGCCTCAGCCCTCGGCCAGGGGGACTTGGTGCAGGTAGCCGTAGCCACGGTAAGTGCTTTGACAGAAAATATTGACGGAAATACATGTATTTCCATGAATATTTCATCAACTTCTTGAATTTTTTTTCTAAATGAATACGGAGATACGGCTGGTTGTGAATAGGCACCGGTAAAAGACTATGCACGGCATGCAGTTTCGTCCACCGCACCACGGCTATCAGCCAATTAACTGTCATGTCAGTGGTCAAACATAAGGCCCTTTTACACCTGGGCCCATATTTTTGTAACTAATTACGCTGATCAGGGAAATTTTGATAAGGATCTAAAGATCAGCAATTTCATCTTTTACCAAAATTATTGACAAACAGTCTCAAAGAGGGATTTTCAGGTGCAACATTTATTAATGATAGGCAGAATTTCTAATCACGAGATGCTAATCAAAATTTCCCTGATTAGCCAAATTAGTTACGAAGATATGGGGACTGTGGGACTTGGGCTGCAATACGACTGTTGCAGAGCACTGCGATATGTGAAATGTCGCATGATGTAAATGAGATATCGCAGTGTGGTGCGACTTGAGGAAGGTGCGATTATCTTTTTAGTCACAGCCACATTACCGTAGCTCGTATTGGAAGGTGCGACATTTATTTAGCATGTTTAATAATGTCATAGGGGTTGGTTGTAAATCACATAATTATGATGCTTGAATAAATAAATGGAATTAAAAAAATTCCCAAAATGGGAGCATATTTAGGAAAAGGTACCTGATGACATATTTGGCCACCCTGTGGCCACTAGTTTTGGAGGTTTGTTCATATTATGAAATAATTACTTAAGGACAATGGCGCCATTATAGAAGTCACATTGAGAATTGTTTCAAACTTTACACAGTGAAAGGTCTACCCATATAGATACCAAAAATACAAAAAAAATGATAGGTCACCGTGGAAACTTTTTGGCTGGACGAGTTTATTTATATGGTAATTATTCAAAAATTGACTTGCAAAATAAATTTTGAAATTTGATTTTATTTGCTAATTATTTTGATAAAAATGAAATAACAACCAGCCAAATGTTTTTGATAAATGTGTTCATGTTTTCTCAATTGAAAAATAAAAACATTTGTAAAATTTTATAATGTAATATTTGTTTTTAACTGGAAATTATATCAAATGAAATAGTTCAAAAATATAAAAATTCAAAAATAAAGTTTCACACAAAAAAATTGAACATTGAAAATTGCTCTGAAAGTTAATATGGCATGCATATGGATGTAGGCTATCATATCCAGCCAAAAAACCAGGGGGTCACCGTACTAATTTGGCTAGCAGAGATGGATATCCATTTAAAAACCTAAAAAATAGCCTAAAATAGCTATTTATTTGTTTTTCTATAAAATCACTGAAATTGTTATATTAAAAGTATTTTGAGAATTCTATGTTATTCCTGAGACCCTTCCAATAATTTGGATACATAATATGCCTTTATACACCCTATATTAAAAGAGTGACAGAAGAAAATGTAATTTATGTTGCAAATATCATTTTTAGGCAATTGCAAAGTTTTCTCAAAATTAGTCATGTTTCCCCATTTCTCCCTTGAAAACTATATAATTCAGCCTATTTTCTATACCATTTATGAATTCTACATATATAATTGAGTCTTTTTGCAAAATATGAATAAGATTGAGGAACTTTCATTTTTTGGATATCTGGAAAATGGCGCCATTGTCCTTAACATGCAGCTAAAAGTTATGTTTTATAATGTTTCTGAAGTGCCAGGGATTCTTCTACTCTTTGTTTTATCGTTCTACAATATTTAGTTCCTTTGCAATCTTACGTACAATATAGGCCATTATGCTCAATTTGGGCCAAATCTGGCAGTATCTGGCAGAAATTGACTCTTTATTACATTAATTATGGAATATATGGGAAAAAAACTATTTTTTAAGTTATTTTGTGAAAATTTTTGACTTACATGAAATTTTCTTAAGATTCTCATGACATTTATTAAAAAATCAAAATTTTCATAGCAATGCATCATGGGAAAATCAAAATGGAATGTTTTTAGCAGAATTTCTGCGCATAAATTAGGTTAGCGAGTTACCATGGTTACAGTAAAAAGAATATCAAAGATAAATAGAACATTTTTTCACAGGTAATGTAGAAATTGTTTTTATCTTCTCAAAACTGAAAACAGTGAGTGAAACAAGCACTCCTATCAAAAGTTATGGCACTATTGATATTCTCAGAAATAAGAAAACTTTATTTCTTGATAAACATAAGAAACTTTAAGTCACCATAACATGGAAGTAACAACAGCAATTGGAATTAAGGGGTTCTCAATGTACAAGAGGTGGGGAGGTTCATACATGTTTATCTCAGGTTCTATCAGGAATATTTCAAAATGGTTTGCAACATTTGAAAGAGTAGGTTCTCTACAATAAGAATAATGCTGACACATTTCCCCATGTTTCATGACTGTGATTTTGTGACCTCATTAATTGGCATTAGGTACCTTTTCCCAGATACGCTCCCAAATCACGATGGACAAGAATTCTAACAAGGGAACTCATAGGGTTTTTGGTGAATTTTATGTATCAACTGAAAATACATCAAATGTACGTACAATGATCATTCTCCAATGTTTACATACTAGTAATCAGTAATTATATAATTAAGGAGGTCCTGACATGACATGAGAAAGCTTCACAGGCAAGCAGCGACGTAACAAGCTCATTCTGCAAACGTACTTTTTAGGATAGTCTGTAAGCTGCCCAATTTTCATGTAACAGTTGCATTATTTTATGTAAAGTTGAGACTTACTAAAGTAGAATGTTATGATAACATTTTATTTGAGTGAAGTTGAGACCTTACTTAATAATGTTATAATAACATTAATATTGTTATAATGTTTAATAATGTTACAAGAATGTCACAATAAAGTTTTCGGGTGCCATCAAAATAACGTAACCAGAACCAAAGCAGAACCAAACAGAATGTTGCTGCAATGTTATAATAATGTCTTATTCTTGCTTAGGTTTAATTACATTGCATGTCAGTGTTTCACATTTTTTCATTTTATGTCAAATTGTTACATTTTATGATAGCTCAATACCTTAAGGTAACATGATTTCCTTTTAACGTTGATTTCATTCACGTTTTATGTTGATTTACATTTTGCGTTAGATTTACATTTTACAGTTTAACAATCCATCTAGACCAAACTTAAAACAAATGTGTTGATAAGTAATAGTATATATGCACTTCCTAAGTGCAGTTGCAACCAAACCTAGCAGGATGTGACTGTTTTATCCTGATGGGGGGCGGGGGTTAAAATGCAACTTAAGAAGAACATAACTGTGACATTCTGATATTGTGTCGTGGAAACAACTTTCTAACACGACTCACTTTCAGAAACAATTTAAAGATAAAAAGTGCATTATAGCAGTGTCTGAAGCTATGATCTCCAAGTTGAGCATTATGATGTAAACATAATCTTAAAGTTATATAATTACCTCTTTTGTTATCTGACATTGACACATTGCTAGAATTGAGTGCTTCCAATTATGTCACTGAGAACTACACTGTAATGTCACAGAAAGAAATCTTTGTTGCGGGATGTAATAATGTTGTAGTGACCTAGTTTGATAGCTCCAAATTATGTTGCTGAGACCAACACAGTGAGTTCAAAAGAAAACATCAGGGGCGGAGGGGGGGGGGGGCGGTGCATGCTATAACAAAATTTTCAGCCGGCGCAGTAATATTACATTAAAAATATTAAAATTTCACTCAAAATAGGGGAGGGGGGAGCATGCACCTGGCACGTCCCCCTCCCCCGAAATCCGCGCCTGAACAATCTTGTTATTTGAGATGAACGTTATGGGATCATTGACATCACATAGTCAGCATATGCGCATATCTCAGCAGTTGACGTTCTGCTTAGGTTAAATCATGACTTTACCTTATCATAATCTCAATATGAAATGGGTGCCATTGTAAATACTATTGTACCAATTTTTATTAGATCTACCAGGCCTTCAGCCCTGTTTCCACCAGCTCATTTTACTACCGATTTCAGAAATCGTCAGTGGAAATATTGATTAATCACAAGAATGTTATATACCATTAGAAAATGTTTTTAATGCTCTTTCACATGGTATGTACGATATATAAGCCTTTGCCATATTACCAGTTAAAAGTAGTAAATTACCAACAAATCGGCAGTAAAATCAGCTGGTGGAAACAGGGCTTAAAGCTAATTCTGTTTACCTAAAGAAGTATATTTTCTGCCTTGGCTGTGTGGTATTAATTTTGATTCAGTGTGCCACCTTTTTGTAAAACAGTGTCTTTTTTGACAGGAGAAGGGCCCTACAAACACGGGTCACTGCACATGTCAGGTGTACACTGGCTGGTCAGAGATGAAGCAGTACTACACACTCAAGAAGCTGAAAATGCGCATTGACATGGCAGAAGAAGTGATGGAAGTGATGAACTTTACCACCATCTTTCACACCCTAGAGAATGCCACTGCTCGTATTGCCACATTAGAAGACAACATCAACAAACAGGCAGTGGCAGCCTCTGTGACGGAACTGTTTGGTGGGTTTAAATTTCTTTTTTCATTCAATAACTTCCATTTGATACTTCTAACATGCAATTGCAGAAACAGCATGGGACAGCCTTGATTATCTATTTTTCATACAGCTGTGTCTCAATAAAATTTGCGAATCACCATTATGCAAAGCTACAAAAATAATAATATTATATAGTTTTCATCTTTCAGAAATACAAATTATTTAAAGTTGTTTTTTTTGGTACAATAATTAAAGTTTCAAACGGACAAGCGGCCAACACATATCTTATATATATGTTCCTACAATTTACTCCTAGCTCTCAGAAAGAGCGTGGAACACCTGGTGAACCTGATGGAGGTGGCGAACGGCAGCCACAGTGCGCAGGACGACCAGAGTCGACTGCGGGCTGAGCTGGACGCCGTGAGACAGTCCGCCGACAGCCTGTGGGCCCGCAACCCCTACCGACAGAGGAACGACTACCAGCGACAGGTAGTTATACAAGGCCCTATATGATAAATAATAGACTTGTAGTAGTGCATGGGGTGAAATAATGCACTACTACTCGTCCATTATCCTACACATATGAATTTGAGCTGTGATATCAGCACGATATGGTGATATTACAGACAATTAATTGTATTTGGTTGTAAAATAATTGTTAAAAGTTGGCAATGTGGGGTATCTCACATTATGTGTGACGAAGGGTTTTATTTCTCATATCTTTGACTTCTATGTGACATGGTCATATCGCAGCTCATGTTGTGTAGTGTAATAGGCAGTTGTTTCAAATTTAAGACACCAGGGCAGCGCCACTTTATCAAGAAATGTGTTAATAGGTATCTTGGAGAGTTTTTAATGGCTCAACATAGATTCATGGTTTTGTAATCCACTGAAAGGGCGAAAAAAAAGAATAAGAAAGCTGTTTTGATCTCCTTTATAAGTGTATTATTTGATTTTCTATTATTTTTTCAATATTTAATATTTTGATGGATTTTTGGATTATTTCAAGAAGTGGAATAAAAAGCACATTTTAAGTGCTATGTTCCACAATTAAGAAATCAAAATATGAAAATTGTGCATATGCTGTGTGATAGTCCTAGACCTAAAGTTTCTCATTGTATGTGTGCTAAAGGCACCAAGAGCATGGCGAAAATGCAAGAAAAATTAGAAAAGTCATGTTAAATAGTGATTTTTACCAATTTGTCACAATCTGAAAATCCCAAAATATGACTCTAATAAACTACCACACTCCTCTTAAATCAAGCTTCCCAACAGTATGAGTATTATTATGATCAGAGTCAGTATGTGTCCATGAGTGATGCCTGAATATAGTCATTTCTGCGTGGATTTTGACATTTTTTGGATGAAAAAATGCATACTCAGGATACCTAATTTTATATGACTAAAAATCAAAATCTGAGAAAGTTACATAGCCTGGGGGATACATCATGACCTGAGGTTTCTCACTGAATCTATGATAAAGCCCCTATAACCATGGCAAAAATGCAAGGATAATTAGAAGTTACCTTTAAAATATGTCATGTGTGACAAAATCTGCCGGCGCACAAAAAATGACTCTAACACACTGTTAAATTTGAGTGTGTTCCCAAAACTTGTCATTATTGTATCATATACCATTGAACTCGCCTTGAATCAAGCTTTGCAACAGTATAAAGATTATCATGGTCAGACTTAGTATATGGCCATGGGAAGTGAGCGAAAATGGCTCTTTTTTAGGGTTTTCTGATATTTTTCAGGTGAAAAAAGCCACTCTCAGAGATACCTAGTGTTAACCTACACCGCATATACCTATATGATCTTTGATTATAATATCACCGGCTGATTATATGATAAATTAAACGTCTCAGGCAGGTTCTTGCCGGATGACTATTCTGTGGATCCCAGGGGTGCATTTCCAACTCTGATTTGTGGAATCCACAAGCATTCCACAAATATTTTATGGAGAGCTCAATGTAAAACTATTATGCAAAATAAATTTGAAGAAAAAGCAATTTCCAACTTGTAAATTGTAGAAGATTATGTGTATATGTGTGGGATGCTAATGAAACAGTAGACTTTGTAATCTATTGTTTTATATGAGGGGAATCTGCTTAGAATAGATATCAAACTCTACTTTCTTACATTTAACACTTTATAGTTCCTATTTACAAGACTTGACCTTTCATTTGTGGACCCACAAGAACCCTACAAGTGCCTGTTTTGTGGTCAAAATTTATAGGCGCTCAAAGCACCTATAGGTCTTGAGACCTAACTGCTAATGCAGTGTTGAAGTTGCCAACCCTCAGTTAGCTAAGTAACAATCAGCCTTGATTCTAATGCTTATTCTGGGATGTGTACTGAGGATGTGAAAGCTTTTGTGGACTACTTACAAAATGTGATATCAACACTGATTAGCCAAGAGTAGGAGGACCATAGATGGGGTGAGCTTTGTTAAATGCAATTTTCCTTCCATTATGACATGCCTTTTTATCATATTTGATGCTCCATTAACAGTCTTCAAAAGGCACACATTTTACATTTACATAACCTTTACAATTCCAGTTATTTTACTTTTAATTCTGTAAAGGTATAGAGTGTGTCATTTGAAATAAATAGGTATGTTACAATATCAATTTGATGGTCTTGGTGCTCAGTACTTGTGGACTTTAAAGAACTAAGATTAGGGAGAATTCACACTCATGAGTCTACCTGATTCATTGACAGTGGTGTCATCTAGCTGGAGGTCACCCAGGGAAAATATCTCATAGGCTCAAATTGGGTATGATCACTCTTTATGTAGGTAGCAGGTCTCTGGTTTGGTTTTACTAGTCTACATGTATTCCACAAATCTCTGTTGAGAATGCACCCCACCTGTTCTGCACTTCTAACCAAAAACATTGATTAACATATTCTTCTATAAAGAATTGCATGTGAGAAGAGCAGTGACGAAACTAATGTATCATCACGAAATATATAACCTGATGTCCTTAAATTCTGAACTTGTTTTACTATATTATATATGTCTATGCTATGGCTAATGACTGAACGCAAAAGTGCAGTTAATGACTGTTGATTGCTCACATAATACGATGTCTTAAGACATTGTCAAGCAAACAAAAAAGAGTTGTCCTAGTATTTAGCTCGGAACAAACGTTGAACTGTAAATGATAAGTTGGCGTATTTTATGTGAAGGTGAATAAGCTGAGAGAGCGGCTGTCGACGTGTCACCGGACGGCCAACCTGTCGCCCTTCCCGGGGGACGACCTGCCGCCCACCGCCCCCAGGTCGGAAGGTAAGGCAAACTGTGCATGGAGATCGACCCCCTCCCCCCACAGGCCGTTGTGTCACACTCACACACACACACACACACACACACACACACACACACACACACACACACACACACACACACACACACATATATATATGTATATATATATATATATACATAGGCCTATATATCTTTTTATTGAATCAATAATTCATCATACAGCCCTTTGGCAAAAGAATGCAGGTCTTCCAGTAGCTTTACACTTTTCTGTCAGTGATATCATACACACTGTAGACAATACATGACCACACATAGTACAGTACATGCCATAATTAATGATGACAATTTGTCATTTTCTATCACATACAGTTTGTGTCATAGTGAAGGTTATTAGTTTAGATACTAAAATTAGTGAATATGCTAGATATTTCATTGGTATTCAAGTAATGATTGCATAAATTTGTATTTGATTTGAGATCGAAAATAACCACAGAAGTGCCTGCAGATTACCTCACACATGTAGTATGTTGGGGCACCACAAAGCAGACTACCAAAATCAAGGGGGACTGATCAGCCTGTCATCTCTGACCTTTGATTGCTGTATTCTTGTTGTAGGTTGGTGCGCAGGGCGAGGTGTGCTGAAGGTGGGAGGCCCGGTGACTCACCTGTGGGAGGCCTCCCACATCAAAGGGATGTGGTTCAAGGACCCCCGACCCACCTCCAACATGAGCACCACCGAAATATGGAATGTCGTCAATAAAGGGCAGTACAACGGTTACACCTCTGTTTACCGTATGACAG
Organism: Lepidonotus clava; assembly: GCA_936440205.1. Lineage (NCBI taxonomy): Eukaryota > Metazoa > Annelida > Polychaeta > Phyllodocida > Polynoidae > Lepidonotus > Lepidonotus clava. The sequence goes on from OW387140.1 coordinate 16,535,242, forward strand.
TCGTAAGTTTCCCAAACTACACGTCGCTTATCAGTGCCACAGGGTCGACGTCGGTTTACAGACTATCATCATTGCCTTTGGACGGATATGGCGCCGTGGTGTATGGGAACAGTTTGTACTACAACAATGATCGCTACCTGGTTAGGCTTGACCTACTCACCAAAACAATTGATTCCATGCGGATGGCTTTTGCCATGGTCAAATACAGGGCATCTAGTGATAACACATATCTTGATATAAATGCAGATGAGTCAGGGCTGTGGGCGATATATGCTGTGGCCTTAGACAACAAGCTGGTAATCAGTAAGATCAACCCTAATTCCCTCCTGATTGAAAAGACCTGGAAGACTGATGTACTGAAAACTGATGTATGTGCAGCATTCATGGTCTGTGGTAAGATGTACACTGTCTACTCATGTAACAGTCGGGTCGCCTCGGCCATGCAGAACTATGTTTATGATACTAACACGTCAAGTGGCTCCCACGTCCAGTACCATGTCCCGAGTATGTATGGGTCCATCACACAGCTGACGTATAACTCGAGGGAACGGGTTCTGTTTGGGTGGGACAGGGGTCATCTTGTGACTTACCCTTTGAGTTGGGAGGCAAATGATGGTTGAGGTAAGGGGTGTGTTGGGGCACTAATACACAAAAGGCCCTATAGACATGTCCTCACTGGGACGTTGAGAGTGACTTGGTTAGCTCACTTAGGTAAAAAGTTGGTGCTAGAAACTAAATCTAACCCCCCAGGCTGACTTCACAACATAAAAATCAAACGTGTCTGACATTCTGGAAATGGGATGAGGGTTATGAGGGATAGATGAGGGTTGTGAGGCCAGGAGGTAGGTTCTTGGGGAGGGATGAGGGTTGTAAGGCCAGGAGTAGGGTTCAGGAGGAGGGATGAGTGGTATGAGGGAGGGATTAGGGTTGTAAGGCCAGGAGTAGGGTTCAGGAGGAGGGATGAGAGGTATGAGGGAGGGATGAGGGTTGTGAGGCCAGGGGTAGGGTTCAGGTGGAGACAGGTTGAGGGTTGTAAGGGTAGGAAGACAGATTTAAGGGCAGGAGGATGGTGTGAGGTCATTTGGATGAGGTATTGAGTGCCTTGAGGTTGGCCCTAAGTAGTGAATAAGAGTATTGTTTACATGTACATTTCCTACATGTATTTACTGCATGTACATTTATAGCTTTTGTGTCTTGAGGCCCTTTTGGTTAGATAGGATCTGTGGGATGGCCCTAATTCACAAAACATTATGGCAGTAAGGGCTTTTGCTATTCAGTGCCTTGAGGATGGCCCTAAGTAGCAAAAAACAATACTTTGTGACTTAAGCCCAAAATCCATAAGGCGATTTCACGGCCGGCCGGTGAGCAGCAACCAATGATAGTGACATGATTGTGGGTGCCGATCACCTGGCGACCAATATGTCCAGTAAAAAATATGTTAGTATGGAGCACAGAGACAGCTTTGGCTAACGGGGCAAGGGCATCACTGATAAAATCGCTTGTGAAATCAAGGGTAAAATATCATACTTGCATAATATTATTATTACAGTCACCCGACAAATTTACCGGCGATACTCTCATCACCGGTAAAGATCCATAGTGGGTATGGGCTTTATATAGTACCCTAATGGGAGGGGGGGGGGGGGTCACTGATCACTGATTTTCATATAGGACAACCAACGAACTGGACAACAATCCGGTCAGTTGCCAGGCGTTATATGGCTAAATATTAGGGAGGTTAAGCAACCTCAGTGAAAATGCCAGTGAAAATTTTGCTATGGCACCCCCCCCCCCCCCCCCCCCCCACATTTTTTTCTTCAAAATCCTGGATCCGCCCCTGTACATCGACATGCGTTGGTGTTGCTTAACCTCCCCATTACATAGTATTGGTGACTAAGTTTCCAGAAGGCCTATTGAGTTCTGGGAAACTCACTAGATTTCGGAAAGTGTAATTAGATTAGGATAATCATATACCTTAAGTCCACACTTTTGACTGCCAGGAGGGCAATATCAGCCACTGAAAGTAAAAAATTGGCTGCCGAAAGTGCAATTTTTTTCATGTCTGTCATATTTGGAGCTTCCAGCAGCAAGATGGTACGGGAGGCATTTGCTTTATGTTTAAGAACAATAATGTAATATCATTGTCACTTGGATGATCTATTAGCTGCGAGTTTATGATATATCATATGATTACCACTATACTGCTTATGAATTTCCTATTTGCTCACTTCATGCCAAAGTATCATTACAAATATATTGATATAAGAGTAAGGCAAGATAATGATTCTTTCAGATGTAGCACTGGGGCTATAAGCGCAAACACTGATAGACTATACACAATCATACCTATCGGAAAATTCACATTACAAGAATGGTACAATGACACGATTATGGTATTCTACAATGTTCATATTTTCTATTGTTAGTCACATTGGTGTCAGTATTAAATACAGCTTATCTTGTAAAACTGGAATCAGCAGAATGCTGCGCATTAGTGCCCAGACCATCCGATAGCTGCAGCACCTTTATGAAAATGGTCATTTCAGCAGTCTGCCTCGAAAGGATGATCCATGATGCCATTTTGAGCCGATACAGGAACAATTTCAAGAATTACATAATTCAACGTAGTTCTTTAAATAATGTTAATCATAAAAAAGGAAAGTTTGACTTGAATGTGTGGTTCCAAAATTGTAAGATAATATTATGATCGAGAGTCAGTTGGTGTCTCGATCTTCGTTGATCTACAAAGAGTATGGGGGCACAGGTCATGCACTTGTCGACCCAAGCTCTCATTACTTAAAATTCTCTGCCTCAGATGGGGCCGATAGACATTTTTATATCAGGGCTTCCCCCTTTTGAAAATCTCTAGATTCGCCCTTGCACTTACCTTCACACTTTGTTACAATTTCAAAAAACAGTTTTGTTACACTGCTTATTACCCTGACACGGGTTAGTATAATCCCGTGGAGTTTCAATGTAAATAAACATTAATATACGTGTCAATGGTTGTATTGTTTTTTTATAGCTGATTATTTATAGTCTATTTTCCCTACCACGGATAGATGACGTACAATATCTGCAGGTTAATTTGAGCTCATTTTGTAGAGAAAACAAACACTGATATATCTATAGAAAATAAACAATTATAAAAGAAATATGATATAAGAATTGGAAAAATACTCAGTGCTAGTTTTCCATTATACTGACCACGGAATATGCCATGATTATTGAAAAATTATATGTTTAAGCCCTGTGACCTGTTTACATATTTCACAATATGCGTCAGCTTCTAGGCTGGTCTGCAGGTACATTGCAAAAAATATGCTACCTGTGGTGGGGAGAATTGTAACTTCATCCCATGATTTAGGGCGTGTTTCACACCAGGTGTATCTTAAATCCGTTTCTCACATCTCACAAAATTTAAGATGGGAGGTTTTTAATCATCAATTATCTTAACTCTAAAAATATATAGAAAACAATAGGAACACAAGATCATAAAGTCTGAAATTCAACCATGAACAATTCTAAAATCTAATTATACAATCTTAAAGTTACGATCCGTCTGAAACTTCCCCTAGTTAATCCCTTAACACATTTTCAAAGCACCATTTACAATTTTTAGATTCCTTACATTTTCCTTAGCTTATCACTTACCAGTTTACATGCAGCGCCGCATATATCTTTCATGAGATCAATGAAAAAGCTTCCTACAGGTGAAGATTTGGTACGTTAAGTGACGAGTAGACAGAAAATCATCATCAAATGTGATGATGGTTGTTGGAGTTAAATGTCTGCTCAGCAATTTAATTATCAATTATCTTAACTCTAAAAATATATAGAATACAATAGGAACATAAGATCACAAAGTCTGAAACTCAACCATGAACAATTCTAAATATCTAATTATATGATCTTAAAGTTACGATCCGTGTGAAACTTCCCCTAGTTAATCCCTTAACACATTTTCAAAGCACCATTTACAATTTTTAGATTCCTTACATTTTCCTTAGCTTATCACTTACCAGTTTACATGCAGCGCCACATATATCTTTCATGAGATCAATGAAAAAGCTTCCTACAGGTGAAGATTTGGTAGGTAAAGTGACGAGTAGACAGAAAATCATCATCAAATGTGATGATGGTTGTTGGAGTTAAATGTCTGCTCAGCAATTTTTCAGCTATATAGACCACTTACGTTTGGGATATACCAGTTGGCTGACCGAATCGATGGGGATGGAAATGACGACATGACAAGACAGTGTAACAGGCTAATTCCCCACTGTGGACTCGAACCAGATCCAGCTATGTGCAAGGCAAGGAGGTTACCCACTACACTGTCCCGCGCCCCTTATCAAGTATATATTACTAGGAATCGTGTTTATGTATTGCCTTCTCCTCATACATTTGCCGGAAAATGTAACATGGTTGCATAAGCATATTATTAAACTCATCCTTTTTGATATCACTACATGTGACCCACCAGGGGGAAAGATGCTCCAGGTGGAAATTCAACATTAAAGAGGATGGAATAAGCTTTCAAACGATACCAAAAAAGGTGAAATTTTGGTATCGTTTATCAAGGAAGTTACCGGTTATAGGTTATAGGAATGTCAATGTTCTTTAAAATGACAACATCATGAATTTTTCAGCATTAAATTTTACTGAGTTATTTGATAACAAAACATAATTCTTGAAAAACATAAATGGCTATTAATTTTATGAAATACTATTGTGATCATAAATCTTGATCTAAAAAGGGTATTGTTTATCTGTTTGAAGTGGGAATATTTTCAAGTTATATTTTTCAACATGATGTCACAATTTCTTTAATAAATCACTAAAATTATTGTCTCCATGGCAACCAAATTGCTATTGTTTGGTAAATTTTGGGAATAAAATGCTCCATTGACATTCCAAAATAAGGATATTTTGGAATGAAATTATATATATAGAATCTTTTGAGTTGGTTGGCTGAATTGTACACAAAAAGTTAGTCTAGACAGTTTTAACACTATTTTTCATTAAATTACTCATATCTCCCTAAGTATTAGTCCTAGGGCATAGGAAAAATCCCCTGGGAGCATCCACTGTAGGTTCGATCACAGTACTTTGTAAAGCTAAAAACCATCATTTGGTCCTGATATAACTGAAAAAATTGCTGAGTGGGTGCTAAACTCCAACAATCATCATCATCTTCTGCTAGATCTGAGGGGCTTTCGCATTGGAGGCCCCCCCCTGGTTTGTCTGAGTGTACTAACCTATAATAGTATTATAGTACCTGAGGAGGTGCAAGGTTGACTACCTTGCTGTTGATAATCAGCTGTTAAGGTCCCTAAACACGAAAGGTTGGTTGGATTTATACTATCGTTAAACCAAAGAAACAAACCACGTGCTTTGTCTAGAGGCGGTGTGATCTAGCTTGGTGACGCACTACATACTATAGATATGGTCAGCAAGAAACAGCTCATTTTGTGCTCCTTTTATTGTGACATAATATATAGTGATAGTTAAGAGTTCTGGCTAGATATTGTAAATGATATGTTATATGGAGTTTTGTACAGCAACAGGACACATATTGACATTACACTTTGAATGTGCAATAAGAGCTGCATTTTGATTAATTGATGAAAATGTAGAAAAAGACAAACTAACAGGAGGTGACAGAAAATGGTCAGGTTTTTGAGTTGTTTCTTGTGTCCTAGATCTAAGTACTGGCCCCAGAATGCCTGCTATTAACTGCTTTGAACTGTGAACTCAATTCAGGATCTAGGGAGTGTTTTACACAGGTCGCAACTCTAAGATCGTAGTTTTTGTTAAGATATTAATTTTGACTCTTTCAAGCCTCTTTTATGATTGTGTTTCGGAGTTGTGATCTTATGTTCCTGTTGTTAGCTATATAGTATGCAGAGTTAAGATTACTGACTATAAAAATCATCTTATCTTACAGTTTAAGATTATGAGAAACGTATAATTTACAACTTTGCTGGTGTGAAACGCGCCGATAGTCTGTACAGGCCACAGGGACGGATTGAGAGGGGGCGCCGATCCTTTTTTGTGGCCAAAATATCAATTTTCTAATGTCAAAATCAAGCCAAGGAGGGGTGGCTGAGAATCCTGTTGATACGAGCTCCCCCCCCCCCCCCTTTTCTAATATTCCTAATCCGCCCCTGGGGTATTAGTCGTTAACCTGTCTTCCGGCGCTGGAATGTTCTTGTCACGTGTCCGACTTCCAATTATGAGTGAATTGTGGGTGGTGCACTGAGAAAGCTGATTGTTTACGTAATATCTTGGGTTATGACGTCACCTTTGGTGTAGGAACATAGAATGACGCGCATAGGGAGAAGTAGGGTTCAATTATATTAAAAACATTATGTGCTAATTCCCCTTCGAAATTTTGGTTGTCATCGTCGAAAGAGTGACCATAATTATATTATGTGTAAACAAGGCGTTGGCTAAACAGCAATCCACAACTCTAATTACAGTGCAGTGGAATTCATTCACGACTCCATTCACTAACACCTAAAAACGAGACTCAGGGGGCGTTTCACACTAGACCATATTTACGATCTTAAGTGTTAAGATAAGATGTTTCAGTTAAGACAAACTGTTCTACACATAGGGTCGTATCTTGAACATCTTATCTTAGGACTTACTACAGCCATATTTAATGTGGGTTAACCTTTACCTGAGGGACATGCCAACCCTTATATCAAAGAAAATAAAATATGTATGTTTATTTAAAGAAAATGCAGGTGGCACCATTGTCCTATGGGTGACTCCCCTCTTCTCTGGTACTATGAAAAATGCCTATAGGATTACTTTTCTTGTTTCAAATTATTTGCTAAACAAGACATTTGTTTTCTGTAATGCTTTGATCAATTCCAACAATGAATGAATCATAACAATTTTCTCATTTATTTCTTTATAGCTTGAAAGGTATGTTCACTATTGGTTTCAAATGTCCCACCACCATTAGACCATTATGCCATCTGGTGTAGAATGTTTTACCTAGAATATTCTGGCAGTCCCAACTGGATAAGATACTACAATTTGTATCCTATCTGGTGTGAAATGGCAATGACTTGCCACTTACTACAGAAAACAGAGAATTTATTCGACTTTTTTGGCTTCAATATTATCATGGTTACATATGATTTGAACAAACAATTATCATTCAATATTGTTCTACATTATTCAAAGTTTTATGCCCAATTGACAAATATTTGATATTTTATTGCAATAATAGATATTTCAGGCTTTATTTTCATTATCTTAAAAGTTATGCTTGCCCATGAGCAGTCTTACACTTAAGATCTTAAATGGACACATTATCTTAAATTTACACCCAGAAAACCATGGTGTGAAACGGTTTTAAACAGCTCAAAGAGCACACAAATATAATCTGAGCTAAAAAAACACTAGGTCTGAAATGCAACCATCTTAAGTACTTACTTATGATCGTATCTTTTAATACTCCCAAAATTTGTACAGTGTGAAACGCCCCCTCAATATCTAGCAGGCCTGAAAGCAACTCTAGATATCATTATCTATAGGTCACAAACTCTGAAAATTAAGTTTTTACCATTAGTGGTTTGAATTTCACTATATATAGCACTATAGTAGCAATAAAGAGTTATTGTTGCAGTTAAAAATTAATGGAAAAAGACATGTAGATAGTAGTTCATACTATAAATATCCTTTTCCTAAAAAAAATCGTAATGTAGCAGAGACATTGATATTGAAAAAAACAATCAAATCTATCTGTTTTATTACCGTAGGTAGGTTTGGCAGGAGTCAGGTCCTAAAGATCAGTTCACCGCATCTTGAGGTACAGAGTTTCCAGTATGGCGGCTGTGTGCAAGTAATCAATAGGGAGTGGGACCTAGTTGCTTCTCGGAATAAAGTATCGTCACGTGAAAAACCTTTCCAGCGACAAGGGAAATGGACACATACAAGAAGTGTCCAATTTATGAGGAAGAAATCACCCACTGCGAATGGGGTTTAAATTTACCGTACATTCACGATAAATTCTAGAAGTTTACATAATGGTTCATTTAGGGCTTGTGCAGTACACTGGAGGCTGCACAAGAACATATACGGCATTGTTTCGTGCAATAATCCTGACATCTCGAGAACGATATTTTAGTAGCATATGGAAATGGGACTTTGGAGCTTTTAGCACACACAGAAGATGATATACATGCAACGTCACCTACTTCAGGGTTGCAACACTAAGGGGGCGTTTCACACTCTAAAATTCATGATCGTAATTTGAAATACGATCATGAATCTTAAATTAGCAATTACAACCTTTGCATTTCTCACCAAGTATTTTGTTAAGACTTATGACATTTGCCTCCTCTTTGGGCTGTTTAAAACTGTTTCACACCATGGTTTTCTGGGTGTAAATTTAAGATAATATACCCATTTAAGATCTTAGGTGTTATACTGCTCATGGGCTATCATAACGTTTAAGATGATCAAAATGTAGCATGTATTATCTATGAATACAATGATAAATACAATATTTTTCAATTCTGAATTAAACTTTGAATAATGTAGGACAATTATGAATAATTATTGTTTATCAATAACATATATATGTAGGTATGATAAGATTGAAGATTGAAGAAGTGTCATCAGTTCTTTGTTTTCTGTAGTAAGTAGCTAAGACATTGCCATTTCACATCATAATTTAGAAGTTGTAGTATCTTATATCCAATCTGGATTGCCAGGTTATTTTGGCTCAAACATTAAACACCAGATGGGGCAATGCTCCCACATTGGTGGGAAATACAAACCCCATAATAAATAGGCCTATCTTACTGAAAACAGAATAAATTTATTTTAGAAAATATTTTTATTATAAAATGCAAAACAAAAATCAAATAGATGACAATTTTCAACATGGCTTGCAATTTTTTATTCATTTTCTTTATTGATATAATCATATAAAAGATGCATAGACCAATGGTACCACCTACCTTTACTTGAACAAAGAATGCCAAATTTATTTTCTTTGATGTAAGGGTTAGCATGTCCCACAAGTAAATTTTAATCCCCATTAGATTGTTCTGTCAAAAGTGCTAAGATAAGAAGTTTCAGATACTACCCTATGTGTAGGACGGTGACAGGACAACTACCCCTGGGACAACTACCCCTGGGACAACTACCCCTGGGACAACTACCCTGGGGACAACTACCCCCTAGGACAACTACCCCTTAGGACTATTACCCTCTAGGACTATTACCCCCATAGGACAACTACCCCTGGGACAACTACCCCTTAGGACAACTACCCCTTAGGACAATTACCCCTCTAAATAGGACAACTACCCTATAGGACAACTATCCCTATAGGACGACTACCCCTCTAGATAGGATAATTACCCCTATAGATAGGACAATTACCCCTTTAGGAAATTAACCCTACATATAGGACAACTATCCCCAATGTTAGGACAACTACCCCTATGATAGGACAACTACCCCTATGATAGGACAACTACCCCTATGATAGGACAACTACCCCTATGATAGGACAACTACCCCTATGATAGGACAACTACCCCTCTTGATAGGACAATTACCCCCATTGGTAGGACAATTACCCCCATTGGTAGGACAACTACCCCCATTGGTAGGACAACTACCCCCATTGGTAGGACAACTACCCCCTATTGATAGGACAATTACCCCTTTAGTAGGACAACTACCCACATTGATAGAAGAACTACACCCATTGGTAAGACAACAAATCCTATGATAACATGATTTCTCTCCTTCTCTGGACACCCAGGGCAGCTCCCCATGGCCTTCCCCCTCCTTTGCCTGGCCCTGGACACCCAGGGCAGGTCCTACCAATGGGGGTAGTTGTCCTACCAATGGGGGTAATTGTCCTACCAATGGGGGTAATTGTCCTATCAAGGGGGGTAGTTGTCCTATCTGTAGGGGTAATTGTCCTAAAGGGGTAATCATCCTACCTATAGGGGTAATTGTCCTATCTAGAGGGGTAGTTGTCCTATAGGGGTAGTTGTCCTATGGGGGTAATTGTCCTACTCGTAGGGGTAGTTGTCCCAAGGGGTAGTTGTCCCAGGGGTAGTTGTCCTATGGGGGTAATAGTCCTAGGGGGTGTTAGTCCTAGGGGGTAATAGTCCTAGGGGGTAGTTATCCCAGGGGTAGTTGTCTCAGGGGTAGTTGTCCCAGGGGTGATTGTCCTAGAATCGTGTAGGACAGATGGTCGTAAATGGAGCATCTTATCCTAGGAATTAAAATTGTAAATATGGCAGAGTGTGAAACGCCCCCTAAGCCTATACGGTACAAAATTGAGTGCACTGGAATGACATATGTATGCATAGATAAATACAGATAAAGGTTTGATTAGTTATAATTATTGGACCCCAGGAATAATGTGAGTTGTGTAGAGACATGGGGATTTTAAGAATATCATAATGTAGCGCTCACCAAGGCTACTGGGGAGACCTAGGCAATCACTGGTGATAGTTGACAAACAACTAGACAATACACTTTTAGGTAAAATAGAGTTTATTGACATAACTCTCTTGTAATACAACACTTCTGGTGAAACCCTACATTTCCTTTTTAATACTGGTGACAGAAATAACATACTAAAATGGTCTGAGAACATGATCCTCCACAAAAAAACAAAAGTTTACCTCCTCAGGTCAATACTTACCCAAAAGACAATCTATAGCTAGAGCTACCTTCACGGTCAATCCTTCAGTACAACCAATAACTCTCAAGCTGGAGGTACCTTCGCAGTCAATCCGCCAGTAGACTGAACAAGTAATACAATCTTAGGTACCCATTGGCATTATCCTCTCAATGAACCCCCGAAGAAGCCATAAGTGCCTCGCCCACGGCAACGGAAACATCGTGCGTACATCATTATCTTAGTACGCAATTTGTCGTACACTTGCTGTCGGCACTTGAGTTGGTAATAATTATAGAAATCGTGCGATAAAATATAAAGATTTATATAAAGATAAGTGAAATTGTCCGCACACATAATTAGTGTTTTATATCTGTCTTTTAAGAAAGCAGGTTATTTTTCTACTTTACTATTATAATATTATTATTCCTTGTATGTGATCGTACATTTAATAGTCCTATATCAATCTATTATTCTATCCTAAATATTAAATGATATACTTAGAATATCCTGATGAAGGTTGAAAAACCGAAACATGTTGATTGCTACACACTTTTAAATCAGTTAATAAAATAACCACTGTCCACCCAACCTGGAGTTTGAGTTTGATACAGTCAACGCCTTATTATCTTAGAATATATTTGTGAATTATTTGGTATAAATTAATTCTTTCTATTTTATTTACCCATACTCAATTACATGAATTGATTTCCTGTATAGGTATATGTGAACAATAAATGGTAAACAGTAGGAAACAATAATAAAGGTATAGTAGAATGGAAAATTATAACTATCATAGTCATAGTTATATGCAAGCAGCTAATATAACTGGTTTATACATCTACCAACGACTTATCAAGGTTCAAATTGATATAATACACACCTTTCACTACCCAATCAACCAGGTAATCAGTACCGTGAAAGGTTTATAGGAGGCATTCCCGACAAAAATATCTAACATGCTTGATAATTTGTCGGGACATTTGTCGGGATAAAATCGGGGGGAAAATGATCTTAAGATGAAATAATCGTAGTTACAATTGCGTACTATGTTCGCAGACGTTACATTTTTATCGTGGTTACATTGTCGTAGTTACATTTTGTAAGATAAAGTCAAAGATTCTACTGATTTGCGATGTTTTATTCCCGTGGGCGAGGGCCTTAACCCTTTAGTGACGGCTCCATAGGAAATCGATCACATATGATCGATGGTCACTATTTTGACTGTAATATCTATCATTTTTATAGCTCAATATTACCTTTTGAAATAATTGTGTTAGATGTGATGTCACTGCTATCAGATGATAAATTTTATCCATCGATAGCTTAATTTTAATTTTCTGAGGTCTTAATTCGGGGTACCTTAAGCAATTTTGGCACTCTGTTTATGAGGGACCCTTTTTATACCCCTAAAAATTCCCAATATTTAGTTTTAAATTGCCATTTTTGAAATAACTATTTTATTTTTTCTTTGTAATTTTTTTTTCAAATGTAAAGCATCATCATTTCTATGTATACCTTTGCACTTTTGATAATTATCACATTCATTTCCTTTGGCCTACAGTCAGATTTATTTGATACTACTGGACAGGAAAATGGCTTGGAATTGCCCAATTTGAGCCATTTTCAAGATGGCCGCTTATGTAAACTAGTATTTTAGAGTATTGATCACTTGTTTTTAGTTTCTCCTAAGTAATGTTGTACAAAATTTCTCAAATATGCCATAACATGTTGTTTTATCATTTTCATTATTTATTGGATCATTTACCTTGGTTAAATTGTATTTTCTATCGAAATAATAGTGTATATTATCAAAAATCCCTGTAATTTAGGGAAAATTGATGGTTTTACTGCCTCAACGTTCTCATGCTTCTCTTCATGCTAAATGCACAAAGACTGCAAATAGACCAAATAATATAGTATCAAATGAAGGTCAATTGCATGGGACACAACTTTCAAATTCAAAATTTGTCTCTAAAATCAATATTTGTTCTAATTTTTGGCCATTTTATAAAAAATAGGCTTTTAAATATCACATTTTCCAGAAATTGGACTTTAATTTAAAACGTTCCATGGTTACCATAGCAACATATATCTTAAGACCAAATTATATTTTTTAAATCCTTTTATTATGGGTTGTATAGCATTATCAAACTCCACCATAACACACTTATTTAGAAAATAACAATTTATAAATGAAATCACCCATGTAAGTTCTGTTTGGTAAAATACGTTTTGGTGCCGTCAGCAAAGGGTTAAGACACGGGGTGGTCTAAAATGGAGCTATCATCAAAGGTCATTAATATTCAACCACTAGACCCCGAAACAAGTCTCAGACTCTATTTTCTTTTTCAATTGAGCAGTGCTCGCTTTATTACACAATATAGACATACAGGTATTTCTTCATCTGCTCCAATTTTAAGGCTCTGCACACAGACATTTTCTGGAACAACATGGTAAAGAAAACTTTTCAATAGAACCTTTTCTTTTAAGTCTCAGACTCTTAGGTGGACCCAAATGGAATACCAACACCCAACTGGAAAAACATTCTAGGTGGGCCTCAGAGCAGTCTGTTTACCTCCCATCAGGCTAGTACTTCCTATGCAGGCCAGTATCTAGTCCTTGTATGGGCAAATACTCAACTCTGTAATAGGATTGCCAGGCCTCTGCACCTTGCAGCTAGTCTCTATGTTCCCTTAGGAACAGAAAAGGTGGCCAGGCCCCCCTGCCTGAGCGATTTAGTAACTTTGTAGGAGAAAATATTATATCATATATATTACTCTTTAATCCAGTGAAAGACCTTACGAAAAACCACACATTTGAGAAGACTTGAAATAGGCTTTAAGTAAAAAGGGGGACAGATTATGCACCTGCTTCATCAGAACAAATACTGAATTTGTATTAAAACTCTCTGGTAGTAAATGGACAAAATATGTGCATATCGATACACGACCACTTCCTATAACCTAAAAATGTGCAGCTGAGGAGGTCATTTTGTGCAGACCTTAATGCCGTGTCCCCACTTGGGCGGCTAACAACAGCAATTAGTGGTTTTCAGCGGCAACCAACAAGAAAATGACAGTCCCTGGGTGACTAAGTAGTTGTTGGCGACTAAAAAATTAATCTCCACATTGGGACGCTCTTGTAGATAATTGCTGGGTGACTATAGGGGACACTTTAGTACATCACCTGGTGATTAACTACTCGACGTTGGGTATAGAAAAATATCAAACATGTCAAATATTTTGCCCACAGACCACGGCGACTAGTTGGTTAGTCGCCAGACATCATGGCGCCACTATTTAGTATGTCACCGAATTACTATCACGCCAATCGCCGCTGATTTTTCTAATCTAATCACCCAAGTGGGGACCAGGCTTACTAGCAGAAAAGGTAAGTATATATCTTGAGCGATGGTATCAAATTCCTATGAAAAAATCGGAAATTGATTGTAAGCTTTCTGACAATATTCGATTAATTATTTCTACATAATATCTAAATGTACTTGGGTCATGTGTCTGTTTTTATGATCATTTTCTAAAATTTCAAATCGACATCCTTTACATTCTCAATAATCCATGGTAGTTTATGGATGAGTTATAACACTATTTTTAGGATTTTATAATCGGGGTTTAGTCAAGAATCCCCTTCCACCTTTCAAGTCACATCTAAGGCTTAACTTGGCTTAAACTAGATATGCATGTATTCATAACATGGAAAGAGAATAAGCCCATCCCACATTGGGCATATCTAGGGTTGGACAAGGGTTGGACAAAATGAAATTTGTCAACCAAATTGCTTTGGTTAAATTTGTATCATACAACCATCTTCAGGGAACAAGTGTAGAAACAATTTTGAAAATATTCCATAGTAAACCTAAATGTTGGTGTAAACTGGGATGGGCTTATCATACAACTACAAAAGTGCTTTTGGACCATAATAGCATAGAAAAGACGTACATACTACAGCGTTTATAAAGGAGTGGGTGGAATCACGACCATTCCCCCCCCCCTCCTCCTTGGTACCCTAATTGTCTGGAGGTCCCTGCTGGTATTGACAGCTCGTCCTCCTGTGTGTCCCATTCTAATTACTCCTACTGAATGATTACCTCACCAATAATTCCCCAGCCTCACTCGGCGGGGGGTAGGGGGAACTGACCACCTCACTAATTAACTACACCGCAACATCTCGACAAAACCGCCGGTCATGACGTCACGCCGCGTGTTGGGAAAGCTCAGGATTCAGGTTATGAGACCTACTGGTCATGGAATATGAGGTGCTAATTGCGTACCACGGATGCGAGACTTCCGACATCCTAGGTAAATGATTAAAGATGACTTTGGGAAAGGGCCCGCGGTACCCCCCCCCCCCCCCCCCACACACACACACTCGGTAACTTAAAGGAAACCTTGCACATAAGTTCAGCATAGTTATTTTTTAATAAAAACAGTGGACCATGTCATTAATATCTGTCAGTTTTGAATTGAGAAAAATCTAAAGAAAATACCTAATTTTTACACGACTAGGGGACATTTAAAAACTTGTATTTTATTACATTTCTAAGGGAAATCCCCTAATGTGTGACGTAGCAAGGGGAGTTCTTGGGGAATCCCTTCTACCCTAAGAAGGGAATCCCCATCACTGTAGAATTTGTAATAAAAGTTATACTCTATGACCCAAAGTGTATATATATTTGACGTAATGCAACTCATAATATATTAAAATGCATATATCCACCTAAACCAATTTATCTTGGCCTTTATCTGGATTCTAATCTCTAATCTCATCAAATTAGTGTGATATTCGTGTAACCAACTGAATATCATAAATACTTTTATTCTCCTTATTAAGATGTAACTATGGGGGTGTTAGTAAGACGAATGGGAGCAATACCCAGCCAAGGCGTGACGTAGTGGTCACGTTATGCGACCATACTTTTTTGGTTTGTCTGTTACTTACTAAAATGTCACGTAGCAGTTACTTGATTTTTCTGTGAGGTTGTGACCCAACCAAAACAGAATGTTATCATAACATTCTGGTGAGGTCAGGTCAAGATCAAATTAAAATAGAATGTCATTGTGACATTCTGATTAGGTGAGGTCTAGACTTGACTTAAACAGAACGTTTTTGTCACCTCCTGACCAGGGGAGGCCCCAGCCTTACCTAAACACAACGTTATTGTGATGTTCTGATTATGTCAGGTCTTAACCTTACCTAAAGAGAAAGTTACTGTAACCATCTTATTAGGTTAGGTATCACCCTAACCTAAACAGAATGTTATTGTGACATCCTCATTCAGTGAGGTCTCAACCACACCTAAACAGAATGTTATTGTGACATTCTTATTAAGTCTCAGCCTTATAAATAACGTGACAAGAACGTTGTCAGAACGTCACAAAGTCAAGTCGCAACAGTTGGTTGCAGTGACCTAATTGGGAGTCATCAAAAGAACGTCGCTGTAACCTTATAGTGTGACGTAACAAGAACCAATCCAGAACGTTATCAGAACGTTATTAGAACATCATATCCTTGGCTGGGTAGGGTGCTCTATCCGGGGCTCTGTCCCTTCTACCGACGAGTATAGAAATAAACTTCTTCATTGACCCGTTGCTTTTACTCTCGTTGGTAAGACCAAGGAGACTCTATAGCAGTCCATCAATGGAAGGGGTAGTTATATGTATCAATCCACTTGAGTCTCCCTTTTCGTTAGTATAATGGATGATTAAAATGCTTAATTTACTTTGAAAAGTATTTGCTGGAAAGTCCTTTGGACCCATCATAGGCCTATTGTATTCATGCATAGCGTAATTTCCCTGGGATTTCCCTGGGTTTCCAACCAGAATTCCTTAATTTCCCATTATTTGAAGATGTTCAAAAGTTAACCAATGGTGAACTATTAAGATTATAGAAATTCGGTAGAAATTGCATAGGGTAATAAATCAGCTTTAAAACAATATATTGGTCATGTTTGTATGTTGTATACTTTTTTCCCAGTGTTCTCCCTGGAAAAATTTGGAAAATGTATGGAAAAATGGCTGTTTTTTCCAGGTGGTCACGGCCGGATTGGGGAGTACACCTTCAGGCGGCTATGGCCGGATTGGGGTCTAAAGGGTTAAAAGATCTTACAAAATTGTAAGTTGTTGTAATATATACTCATGATTTAGAAAATACTAGCAACCACCCCCATTATCAAATCTGATATGTTCTACAAAAACAATATAATTATGTGCATGACATCAGCATTCTTTGGGTATGACTTGCTCACTTGGAGTGTTTCCCATAAGTATTCTTAATAACTGTTAAAATCAAAACAAGCCCAAACCTGTGAACGTATTCTTATGTATCAAAATGTAGATTATGATACATATAAGGGCATGAAAATCAATTAATAAACATCCAGGAATTGATGAGGGGTGCATATACATTTTCATAAGAATTGTGTCATTCCAGTAATTTGATTGCTTGTGGGTTGCTTTAACAGAATGCTTAAAAAACAAGTTGGCTTAAAAGTGACACTACTATACTCTATGCTCTTCTTGTTCCATTGACTCCAAAAACATGCAATCATGCAATCATAAGTTATGCTTGAGCTGTGCATTTGATGTGTGAATGAAGGACAAGTATTCTCCAGCCTTGTTGGATTCTTACCAATGTACCTCTTCAAGACAGTGTCTTCATTTAGACCTGAACCAGTTAGATGAAGAGACCTGTATCCCCATGCATAATAAAAGCTAGCATAACATAAGCATTCACGCAATAACTTACAATAAAAGAGCATAAGAGTGGACACAAAGTACTAGAATTAGCTGGACTCTCCATTTATTTGCCTTACCTCTTAATGGCCCCACTTACAAAACTTAAAGCTCTCAAATGTCTAATTTTGTGCAGTGCCTCAGTTGACAGTACAACTCTGTATACTTGGTGGGACGTCAGAAAAATCACAGCCCTCAGTCGAACGGTGTTGGGCAGTAATTTTCCTATGCCCACCTCATATTCAGGATTGTACTGACAACCTCTGTATGTTTCCTTTAAAACTGGTTTGGATCGATATCATTGATATTCATCTTTAGTGTTCATCCATCGCATTCATTTTGTATTGGTGACATGGGACTGCTTCAAACTATGTCTTTTGTGTTTTTTTCGATTGTGACAATTCTATATTTTATCTTTTCTTCTCTTTTTCCTATTCCCTACTAACACTAACTGCTGGAGGATCTTACTTGTGAGAAGTGGTTTTCAATAAGAAAAAAAAAACTGATAGTAATGTCCAGTTAGTATCTATGACTTATCCCGGCATTTGTGTGTAATATTATAGAAGACTACCTGATCGTACAGGTTATATGTCAAAGACAAAGACGATTGATGATGGTGTATATCTTTAAAGGCTATTTATCATAATGATAGTTTAAGTATGATTTATCTTAACTAGAATCAGCAGATAACCGTATTTAATCATATAGATGATGAATGACTCCTTGGAATAATTGTCTAGGTAAGACATAGCATTTCTTTTACAGGTATAAGTCTGAGAGATGTTGAGATGCTGATATTTTCTTCTGATACTGTAATTTCCTTCTTGGTTACTAAAGTCGCCTTATCGTCAGTGGAGGCAGAGTAGTATATCGTCAGCACTCATCACTGTCATGTAAGGTAGACAATAAGACTAAGCGTGCTGAAATCATGTAATACGGCTAAGGGATATAATTTTTGAAAATAAACATAATCCTGATTCAGCAGAAGGTCATGCAAAGTTCATCTATTTGTAGAACAATAGCAGGATAGCAACAGGAACCCCAAACAGGTTTGTTTGATAGCATCTCTTTTTAGGATTGTGGTTAGATAATGTACAAAAACATCTAAAAAGCAATAATGAAATATTCAAATCTGTATATTTACAATTGTATTAATGCATCTGGTAACATGCTCTAGCATTGATTATATGCATTCATAGAGGTCATATCGATCGTACTCTAACTATTGAATATGTGATATTCAGTTCCGTTGAAAGCTAGTACATTATCGTCGCATAAAAAAACTGATTCAGTAGACAAAAATATCTTTCCGATTAGGAGCAGAAAGATATGTATTTCTTTTAAATGAGCCATGGATCATTTAGGGATTAAAATGTGTTGTAGACGTCACACAACCATTATTAAAGCTAGTTTACCAGTAACGCAGAATTGATATATAGGACCAATGTTTTCTCCACTTACCACCTGTCCAGTTCGATCCAAGGCCTCTAAAATCATCTTAATTGACTAATGAAAAAAAATTACATGCTGCGTTTATCAAAGAGGTGCGATCTGGTAATTGACCACAGCATTCTCGCGGCCGTCCAGTTCAGACCATTTAACACCGGTTTCCTTGGTTCCCACTATGGGCCTGCTCCTTTGAACCTCTCCTATTCCCCTCATACACAAATATAGATGAATTAGTCCTCACTGGAGGTTTGGTATTGTTCAACTGTCAGAAAGAGGCTTCAGAGGGCCACGGGAGGTCAGAACAAACCGGGCCCCATAGGGTGTTAATCACAACCACATCGGTGCTAATTTCGTTTGTTATTCCGCTATTTCCAGATGTAATGCCGGAAGTGCGCTATATGTATTTCCAAAACAACTATATGGGTTTTTTTGAATGTGGGGGACTTATAGATTAATCATAGATTAGTCTTTATGCTACTCCTGGATTATGCATGCTTATAGTGCGTTAGGTCGTAAGATGTTCAGCTATAGCTATAGGTTATATTTGTTATAATCTGAAAATTATGAAAATTGCTGGCATATGGTTCCGTCACATATTTTTAATATTAATGCATAGATTATAATCATAAAAATGAATCAGGTCATGTTACGCAGAATAACAGGGTGCGTCCGTGTGTGTGTGTGTGTGTGTGTGTGTGTGTGTGTGTGTGTGTGTTGTGTGTGTGTGTGTGTGTGTGTGTGTGTGTGTACGTCTAGATCTGTGTACCATAACCTCCGTCTCCCCTGCTTCTTACCCTCCTTTTATGTCTTAGGTCTGGTATACATAATGGAGTTTTTGTCTTTTTAGGACTTTACAGTGTGGACTTTAGTAGGTGTAGATTTAATCTCGAAAGTGCAGATTCTCCAATATGTTACTGACTTTAAGATTGGATTTAAAATGAATTTGTACTTTATTGCTCTTTCTCAAATAGTGCTCAGGGACAAATTTAACTATAGCGTTCACTTTAAGCTATTTGTATGGTACACCTGCATGCCAACGGGTTTTTAAACAGTTAACCTACCTACGATGTACTTGGCGGTGTATAATAGTGTAATAGTCCTGTAACTTTGATGGAATGCAAACTTGCAAAGACTCTCTCCCTTGAAAAAATAAAATATCATTTTCACTTCGGGGTGATAGCATTCAAGTAATTCTAGCTAGAGAATAAGTACGTACACACGGGCAAGACAGTGACTAATCTATAGACTGGGCGCCCCCCCCCCCATGCCAGGCTGTGGGTCATCCCACCATCCCCCGCGTGGAATAATTACGTGATGACGACTGGTCAGTAGGCACTCGTCACTTGCATTGGTCAGCGTTGGGGGGCGTGGCCTGATATGCAAATGAGCGGGTCATTTGCATATTGTGAGGGAGTTGTTGAGAGTTATATACGTGAGTCTGTGACTTGTACGTTCTTTGTGTAGAGGGCAGCCAGGAAGGAGAGAACCTTATCGAGGAGGAGGGGAAGGCAGGAGTCGGGGAGGTGGTCGTACTGCTCGTCTATTGCTCACCAACACAAGGAGCTGCTCAACGCCTTACACACTTCAGAAAACACCTCAGAAAACACTTCACAGTAAGTACATGGATCTTTCAGCAGGTCCGATGAACTAACTTTCTTTATGTGTGCTAACAGAGTCACTTGTGGTATTTGTGTGAAAAACGGCATTCGTTCAAAACGTACCATGCAGCCAACCTTTTGTTCATGTATCACTGTGACTGATCTTTTAAAAAAGAATTTCATTTCCTTCCATCTTATCATAGACTGTAATATATAAGTTGAAAATTGCCCTTATTTACGTTTTCTAATGAACTACATGTATCTTGCCTAGGACCCCCCCCCCCCCCCTGAAAATTCACTGAATGTGTGTCTCCCTTTCTGCCAGTGTCATTAAGCCAGTTTCCGCGCAATAGCCATACAAAAAATTCTGATATTCGACGAGTTTCACCAGTTTTATTTAGGGACATACGACATAGGGTCTTTTCTGTCAGAAATTTAGTAAACTCGCCATATTTCTTTTAAATAACGTTTTCTTCAAATGTGTTTGTCATTTGTTCACATTTCCTCTGCATATGGTATCTTGAAGGCACATATGTTTGTCTTTAAAACTTTAATCAAAACTCTGTTAATAATCTTTGCGGTATTTGGGAAAGCTCCTAAAATGAAAGACCATAAGAGTTATGGCCCTAGTTATAGACCCTTAATTAAAAAGATAATGACATGGAATTTTGCCTTTTCTTAAATTCCTAAATTCCTAAACAGAGAAACATTTATTGCTTAAATTGATCAGGGTGCCATTGGCCTTTCGTAAGTTCGACTTGCGACATTGGGACCTCCTCCCCTCTGCATCGAGGCCCCTATATTCTCAGTATTGCTATGGGGCATTCCTATATACAGTGTTTAAAACCAAGCTTCGGAAGGAGTCTAGAACAAAATTTATGTGTGACATGACCATTAATTCTGAAAAATGAAAATGTCACAGTTATAGTATGTCGCAGTGACCTTCTGTTAAGGTTGTTGGCCCATCGCACCTTATCAGTCACCTTATTAGTGTGTCACTGTTTTATTCTTTTTAGATTTGGACATTACCCCAAAATCTTAATGTTCTTTGATATCTAAATTGGTAAATCATGTCAGAATTACATTGATATTATAATATATAGGAGGTATAGATCAACCAAAAAGGTCCGGTCCCGCGTAAGGTTCTTGTTACTCCACTGCTTTAGTTAGGGTGGGTCCGACGCCTTCCGTCATATACTACTCACAGTACTCGGTTAGCCTTCTCTGAAGGTAAAACCTATTAATGACCTTGATCAACATGCCCTGCGAAAAGCACACTGATACAGGGAAGAAATGTGACTGTTCCTGAGTACGTCACTTTTATTTCAGGACCACATTTCTAAAAGACATTAATAAACGCACTTAAAATGCATGAGGACAAAAAAACTTGCATTTTATCCCATCGTGGTTTACTGGCTTCGGGGGAGTTAAATAACCTTTGGCTAAACAGGCCCATGTCCGTTATTTACTCTCCGTTATCACGACCTACAGAGTGAATACTGCAGGGTTGTATATTCCGTTACTTTTAAATCCACTTTTTAGTGATTTCATTGCGTAAAATTATCTTTATAATCTATACCTATTTAGCGGAAATACTTAGTGGAAAATCCACTAAGATCAATCTTGAGAGGAAATCTCTTGACGGATTTTACAACCGATAGGTGTGGGGCCTTCCATTAAGTATGTACGCATCGAGGGCGGGAGGAGGGGTATGAGAATTTTTAAATTGTGTGTACATTAATAGTACAAGACCAATATGTATTTTTGCCCAAAGGGGCTGGGGGTGGGGGGTTGGGTCTGAGATTTGTAAAAATGTGCGTACGTACTAAATGGAAGGCCCCTGTCCGTTATCCTATTTACACCACTTGGTCTCCGTTTCAGATCCATTAGTCATTGGTTAAAGTTAGGCAACCCCTTCCTAGTACATAAAAAAGATAGCCTGCAAGAAATTATATATAAACAAAATGACATCCGGCATTGATACTTCAGTGAGACCCCACACGTCTTGCACCTTGCCGCATCCTGTGAGTCGTGTATGACCAGACCTGTCACGACCACCGTGCTCATTTGAATCTGACCATTATGTAGGCAGGAGCCCCCCTGCCGAGCCCCGTTTTGTCCACCTGACAGGTCCCACGGCCCGCATCTCACAAGGGCTAATTACTTGCCATCACCAAATCACAAACAGTGAAAAGGTGACTGTTATGCAAAACGCAAAGTGGGACGGGGTTACACATCAGTATTCTCAAGAAAATTGATATCAAAATGAGATTAATTCCTTGAGTTGATTGAAATGGTCTTTGTTTCTGGCGCATAAAATAGGTAGCGCCTTTGATTACAACATGTTACATCAGGATATTTTGACACAAAGGGCGTATTTCACACTAACAAAATGATAATTGTCACATGAATTTCAAAGTCATTAGTGTTAACTGTACACACTAAATAGTTAATAACTACAGAAACATGGGTCGTAAAATAAACGCATTCATGATTCTGTTAGTTTGAAACTATTGGATTTTAATTGCATTCCACATTATTTGTTTTGAGTTAAATGCCCTACGGTCGTCCCGAGATAGATTTAAGGCCGCTGCACACTGTCCCGACCCGATTCCCGTAGGGACAGGGAGGTTTGCGGCCACATCCGACCCGACCCGACGCATCAGGTCTCGGCGGGACTGAATTATATTAGAAGCTGCGTGCTGCTATCAAACATGTTTGATATATGGTCAAACTAGTCGGAAGGCATCGAGACTTTCAGGGTCGTATTTAGAGGGTTCCGACAAGACAGTTTGCAGCGGGCTTTTGGAATGCGTATTAGTTTGATGACATTTACGCACTTTTTAAAAAACTGAATCAGAACAGAAATATTGTTAAGTCAACATTTCCGCCATTCGAAAATAAATTATGAGATATTAATTCCTTCCCACTATAAAGTGATAAGTCTGTTTCGAATATGTTGCCATCAGTGCCCTATTACTATAAGAATTGAAGTCTGAGCCGCCCTTTACACCCTCGCCAGGCGAAAATCGTTTATAAAGCAAATGGTAGTTCATATATAGAGATCTTAAAGAATATTTAATCGTATAGGCAAACTTTTCAACATGATATCCTTAACATGCTATCGTCATTAAATTACAAGTGAGTTCTTGTTCGACAATGTTAGGTGAGTTGAAGGTTGTGTAATTATTTATTAAAAACTAAGGCTCTGGTTTCATTAACGAACGTGAGACGTTCCTTTGTTATCCTGACGCTGCAGTCAGACACCTGCTGATTCTCCTCTGTGTTATTACTCTTCATTGACAGCGATACCTCACTCAACATCTACTTCTTACATTGATAGGTTTGATCGAATTAACTGGTCGAAACTTAATCTCATTGCTATTCAACTGCCATATTAACAATCATGATGCGCATGTAACGAGATCACACATGTGAGGGGGCGTTTAACATTGTCAAAATCATAAATTACAAATGAGTTTATGGCAGAAAAGCAATTAAGTAGAATAAAGTATAATAAAAGAATCCTAGAGCGTCATAACTGCCCTTAAGTTTCAGTAATCTTTTATTGGTACAATAACTTTAGAAACCAGGTTCTTTATACAGGAACGTCCCGCTTTGTGTGTGACGTCACATACGGACAAATTCTAAACTCCGATTCGCAGATTTATTTGCTAGTAACCTTAGTAAGTTTAACAATTTGATGGTGTGTAACCCTCGCTTGGTAAATTACTACCCACCATATCCTCAGATGAAAAATACATTTTTTTTTCGTAAGATATGGCATTTAGGCCTTCATAGGAAATACACGTTCTTACTGGAAAAGACAAAAGATCTCTTATCTATTATTATCTTATATTGCAAAAGGATACCACCCGTGGATGAGTAATTACAAAATTACTTTAAATTGCGGAAATAAACCCTACGCCCATCATGTCAACATTGTTATGTCCTCATGTTACCTAACAGGTATAACAGTGATTACAACCTGAAAGGGTTAGCTAATGGCCTGACAACTGCAACATTGTCACCGGATGTTATCCGTCTGACGGACATTGTCACCGTGTTGTGCTGTATGTATTAGAGTGACAAGGACATGCGTGGGTAAACTCGTACTCCTTGTTGGGTGGGGGCCGGGGGGGGGGGCATCAGACGTGGGCGTAGATATAATGTACCGTGACGCATGGTGTGGCCAAGAAGAAACATACATGTATATAAAATGGCGGTATCAGCTTTAATGACAAATGAAGGGCACTTGTCCTACAAGAGTCACACATAAACCAGTTGAAACCCTTTTCAGAAAGGTAATAAACAAAGTTGTTGGAATCAAGAGGGTGTTTGATCCACTGTAGAATCCTGTTGTGCATACATACATAATTATATACATACATACAAACATACATACATGCATGCATGCATGCATGTATATATACATGGGGTCCTTGATGGGGGGGGGGGGGGCTTCCTAATGTCGCATGTCGAATTTAAAAAATTGCCATGTCGCCCTGTCAAATTTAAGAAACGTCCATGTCGTCCTGTCGAATTTAAGAAATAACCATGCATGTCATATGTCACTAAGCCCACAAAAGGGCTATGTCGCCATGTTGAATTGAAGGGTCTAGGGTCCTATACATGTAAACATATGTACTGTAATTATACATAATTATACATATACAAGAAATGTATGAGGTACTATTACACAAAAATGAAAAATTGAATTACCACCATGGCTATCAGGAAAGCTGCAGCTAATATACCCTTCCCCTGGCGATTTTATGACCCCTCTGATCTTAGCTTTGGGTACCC
Organism: Lepidonotus clava; assembly: GCA_936440205.1. Taxonomy (NCBI): domain Eukaryota; kingdom Metazoa; phylum Annelida; class Polychaeta; order Phyllodocida; family Polynoidae; genus Lepidonotus; species Lepidonotus clava. Next base: position 16,560,519 of record OW387140.1, read on the forward strand.
ATAATTTACAATTTATTGTCATAGAAACTTCACCCAGGGCAATATCATTTATATGGATCTAAGATAGAGATGCCTTTTTTCTTCTTAAAAATTGTTTATTGCTAATTTAGCAAATTCAATGTTGAATAAAACTAGATTTTTTGGGCAAATTCTTATTTCAGTCTAATTCATCCAGACACCAACGTTGGGGGAGGGGGTCAACCCAATCCTTTTCCTTACTCTCTGAGGTGTCCCCCCTAAATAATGAACAGCAGGACCGTCCGCGCGACTTGCACACCTATCCAGAGGGGTCGGGGATTATTGCTCTTGCACGACGTGATAAAGCAACATATATACGGACTTTAGCCCGTGGGTCCGGCTCACGTGGCACTCCTGTGGTCTGAGCCCAGCCCCCTCCCTCAAGCTGACCTGTTTCCTCCCGGCACTGACCATGCGACCTTCATCTATTCTCTCTTACCTCGTGATCTTTAGCTTTTGAATATCCACTTTTTTGTTTTAAAAGGAAAAAGAAATTGAAGGGAAAATAATAAGGCACAGATGTATTCCATTCTGCAATCGATTACCATTTTTTGATGCTTTAAAATGTGTAGATAGGAGCAGAAACATGGACCAATTTTGGGTCATTCAGACATGTGGTCATGGAGGCAGTTTTGACCAGTTTTGGAGAAGCAGGTTTTTGGGCATACACTCTCCCCCACAGGTCTCTGACAGCAGAGTGACCTAGAACCAAACAGGCATTGTGTTGGAGAGTGCTCGCTTGCCCACACTTTCTTATACTAGGGGAAATAATCATACATAGATCATATATTAGATACGGGCGCAGTACATTTTGAGTCAGTCAGAGATTTTGAAATTCAAAGGAAGGACTTATCATAAAGTTTGCTGTTCACTAACTGTGGCTGGTTCCCTCGTTGTCTTCAGATGGCCGTGTACGGGTGCGTGCATTGCCGGCGCCTGCTGGTGACGGGCGGTCTGGGCCTGCTGGTCCTGCTGCTGCTCCACACAGCGCCCGGCGCCCAGTCGGCCAGCATCAGTCTGCGGGCCCTGGAGCCCCAACGACCCGACCAGTTCAAGAGCGTGGAGGAGCTGAGACAGTACCTCAAGGAGCTGCACGAGTACTACTCCGTCGTCGGCCGGCCAAGGTAGCACACCGTTTTTTCTATTGTATATTCATCACTCATTTAAGGCTGGTTTTCCACTAGGCGATTTTTCTACCGATTTTTAAAATCGGCATTTGAAACTTTAATTGGTTAATCAAAGACATGTTATATAATTTATTATGTCATAAAACGGGTTTTGAATTCTCTTTCAAATGATATGTAGGACGAATGGTCCATTGACATATTACTGGTGAAAAATAATTAATTACCAAATTTCTGACAATCAAAATCGGCTAGTGGAAACCAGGCTTACCTTATTCGTTTATATCATATCAATAATTATATCAAATGATTGAATTATTGACAACTGAATTACCCCGAATTATTAATGATTGAATTAACCCCTAGCACCCGACAATCCAGTGGTAGATAATAGTCATTGGATGATCCTTGACCTCATGATCCAGTCATAAAAGTCCCTGTGACTTTAGTCTTGCCTTTGGCTACACCGAGGAACTAATAGTTCAACTCTGCTGCACCTCCCTGTCGAGTTGAGTTTGGGTTATCGGTGTGTACGCAGATAATTATGTCGTATTATATCATGTTCAAATAACCACTGAGGGAATGTTCTGTGTCTGACGATAAACCTTTTACATCCCAGGTTTGGTCGAAGTGTAGAAATACCTTTCTTGGAAGACGCTTTGGCCGAGGCATCCGACAGATTACCTTACAGACATTACTTTTCGACACGAAGTGAGTTCAAGATTACAGTGAATTTATCACTTTTAATGTAATTTAATGGTATATCCTTGTTTTAATTACAGACAAACGAGAATAGGTTTCACTCGTTACAAAATGTTCTTTTTAAACGTGATGTACGTTATTAGATAATAAGCATTAATGTATTTGAAAAGTTGAACGCCCAGGTAGTTTCTTTGAATAAATCCACCTTTAAGTTTCGTAATTGCATGCTCCTGTTAATAAAGACAAATCAAAACATCAACAGATACAGTGTGACGTTTTATTAAAGTCCAAAGCGCAAAGTGCATCTATATTAATGTCCCCTTTTCAATATACCTGTTTTGCGCTGTCATATATTCTCTCTCGTGCATCGCTGTATCCGTGTTGCTTCACCCAGCACCGTCGCACTCTTTCTAAATTGATTCTATGTCTCTGTCATTTGTATAATTCAGATATCCCTTACAAGCGGGAAACCGAAGCAGCCTTACTCAACGGGGACCTCACATACTGAAACACGAAGTGCAAACACCGAAAACATCGTTTGAAATAGTCGAAATATTTTTTTAGGAAGATTAAAATACCAGTATTTTTTCAATTCAGAAAGACAATTATTTTTTCTCGCTAGCCCCATGATGGCAGTGAGGACACATCAAGAAGATATATTCATAATCAATTGGGGACAGGGTCACTATAAAGATTTGGAAGATTATGAGTATTTACAATATGTATTTTTCATGCTGTTGCTAAAATAAAGTTAAAGTAATCTTTGAAATGTAATACCTGCAAATGTTAGTTATTGATTTTGTTCATTTTGTATTACAAAAGTGTTGTATGTCCAATGTTATAGGAATATCCGAATATTTGAATTACAATTAGAAATAAGCATTTTGTTATTTTGTTAATGTGAAAAATGATATATTTTAGGACTAAATATTGTGTAATGGTTTCTAGGATACGCTAACGGACCACTATTATCTATAATTACAAAAACGCGAGATACAAGTGCGTGTCGTGAATTTTCCCACCTGAAAAATGTTTGAGCCTATAATCGTCCATGGTGCCTCCATAAGATTAGGCTGTAGCTTCCTCATTCATCTGACCACAGGTTCTCCTGCTTATTCCCGAGAACTTTACGTGGTAAAGATACACCTTTGGGCACCCGTGTACCGTTCACGTTTGCTTCACGCCTGGTGCATTTTGTTTTCCTGTTGAATAATTCCGCTCTCAGGATCAACATCATTTATTGCTTCTAAAGAGATATTTTCACAAATTAAATACTCTGTACTGCAATAAAATGATGAGCTGTATATTATTGAAACCCGCAGTTACCATCTTTTCTTTCAATCTACGGCATAGACTCATAACACACTCTACGTAATATAATTATCACAGACACTAGCGTATCTCTTGGGTAACACTAAACCATGGTTGGATTTTACACCAACGTTACCTAAGCTGGTTTCTCACTACGTAGACCCATTTTTAGTGACAGGTAAGAAGCTTAACTAATTGGGCTTAGTAATAGCAAAATGATGCAAAATGGACAACTTTTCATGTTTCACTTTCAAAGTCAAACATTGCAGTTTTAACCGAATGGTCATTAAGTCATGTTTCCACCCAACGTTCCCCTCGAAGTGCAAAAGAGTACACAGTCGACTCTGCGTTTAACTGACGGGACCTGGAGGGGGTTGAATGACTTTAGCGGATGCCTAACGGAGACATATATTATAAAGTGTTGCAAAACTTTAAGTGGAGACACAGGTATTGCAAAATCCGTTAAGAAATTTCCTCTGGCATTGAAAATAAGCGAATTTTCCGTTAAATACATATAAGGCCATAGAAAACACCAAATATATTATCTAAGGCAAAGGGAAAATAAATTGTTGCATTCCGGTAACCCGACCTGCCCTAATATTTTGCCCCAACCCTAGTGTTTTTAAAGACTTTTTAGTGAAAAATATTACAATTTTGGGAAATATCACAGAAATTCGGCATTTTTTTTCACCATAAGCAATAAAAAAAATATTCCAAAATAGAAAAAAAAATCGCGACCTACCTATACCCAACATTTTTGAGCTGATATTTTACCGGAACACAGCAATCTATTTTCCTTGGCCTAATTGAATCGTTAATTAACGGATTTTCAAATAACGGAATTTGCAACTTTGAGTAAATGCGTTTGTTTTGCCATTCTAGCAGAGGTGTATAACGAACAGTTCCAAAGCAAATTTTGTGCAACTCTCCCTAGAGGAGATTTTCCACCAAACTCAGACAGAGGTATCGGCCCGCCTTGACACAGAGTCAGTAGAGGAAGTTTGTAGATATATAACACGTACATATACTTTAACATATTTGAATTCGATACACGAGGACAGTCAACTTTGCCTTCAGGAGACACTGACAGGACTGGGAGATTTTCCATTAACGAAATAATCGGTGATCTAGAACAAGTCTAAGTTAGGGCCTTAGGGCAAGAACGTATCTGTATGGGAAGTAGACTGAGAGTGCTAGTGATTGACGGGACTCACCTCTTTGATATGTAGTCAGGAGATTTGTGGAGGGCACAGGGCAGGGGCGGATCCAGAGTCAGTGCTCTAAGGGGGGGGGGAGAACCCTGGCCCCCCCTTATAAAAATGAAAAATAAAAACACCAGATTTACACAGGTCTTCTAATTTTAAGGTGCCAACATTTTGTTCCCCCGGTCTAGGGGGGGATTGTCCCTTTTGCCCCCTCCCCCCTGGATCCGCCACTGCAGGGGGTAACTGACAGGACGTATATCCCTTCATTTGGAGGCCGGCAGGGATGTGTAGTGGGCAAAGAGTGACTGACAGGACTTCTTCCCCCTTTGATGAGGGGAAGGTAGAAATGTGGAGCGGACAGGGACATGTGACAGGAATTCACCCTTTGAGGAGGGGTTGGCAGAGGAGTGACGGGGACGGGGGCGACTGACAGGACTTCCCCATCCGACGAGGGGCCAGCAATCGTATGGAGTGGACAGAAGACCACTGAAAGACCTTCCATTTTTGACAGGGGCCTTGTCATATGACTTGTGCAAAGGACTGAGACCAGGGGCTTTGCGGGGAGTGCAGGGTTCTACACGGTGATTTATATAAAAGGGCCAATATATATAGTTTTTAAAATTCTATCTCGCCTAAATCATGAAGTAGAAACAGAGCACAATACCTGAAAGAAAACTAATTTACAAATCAAATAATGTTTTCAGCACCCTCATTCTCAGATATATTCTTGGGTTTTCATCTGAGTCTGTCTCTTACATTACACGAAAAGGCATTACTATAGAATACTTCTTAACACATCAAAATAATAATAAAAAAATTATCACCAGAGCCTCATTGTAAAAGAACGATATGGAACGCCATGCTACCTATATCAGCCATCTTGAGGTTTGTGGAAGCAAGAATAATCAAGCTATCACTAAAACAAACCTCTTACAATAATAAAACTATCCCTCCTCATGATGTTGTATTTAACCAAATCAGTCAATCATCTGGGACTTTGACAACATCAGATCCATTGACCCTACATCTCCAAATTCTGACCAAGACAGTCGAGATACATCCTAGGCCCACTAAGATCTAAAGGTGGTTATACTGTTTGTTGGCTACTGTATGGAGCCCATTGATATTTCAATGTAATGGTTATTCTTTAATTAATATTTAGTTCCCTGAGGTACAACAATAATTATTGTAGAGTGTTTCATTAAGTTGAGTCTCTAAAGACTAATTTGTTAACAGATACTGCTATGACTTTTCGTTTAATTGGCGCAGCATGGTAAATCAGGGAATTTGTCAGTTTATGTAAGGTGGCTCATTAAACTGTACCTGGTTGTTATTGAATGTACTTAGTGGGACGTATGGTGAAAACTTGAGAGAAAATTCGGCTTACCACGGATACCTAATGTTCAGTATTTCAGGCACCTGCGAGCTAATTTGGGCTAATTTTGTCGACAAAGACACATATAAATCAAATTCCGGTTGTGTTCGACTAGTTCTAGTAGTTTTGACTAGTTCTGATTGCTAAAACGACAAGAATTTTAGTGAAATTACTCATCGGGTACCCACTTTACGTTTTAAACAAATTTGCAGCACACTGACTGCAGATGGCGATGACAAGTTCTTCAATCTCAAAGTGCGGGTCAAAATAACAGCGGTAAAACCTAGTATAATCATCCATCGTTCTTTAAATTTAAAGTTGTATACGTCTTCGGCGGAAACCCGGCATTCCACCCAGGCGGTTTGTACCTGAGGTCCCAGCAGTGTGTGTGAGACACGTCCTGGGGGAAGGGGGTGAGTCACCAGCCTTATTATACATACTCACACCTGTAGTTTTAAACACCTCATTAGACCCGGTCTGTGGATTAATTAATTAACACCGGCTGTCAGATGCACACCTCACACTGCTGAATGTTTGTCCGCGTGCAATTCCAACCTCTTTGCCAAGGTGAAAAGGATGGAGGAGGTCTTCTTTGAAGACCTAGCTTTGTATTAAATTGAAATAAAAGAGAATACATGGACATCCTATCCGATTGCAAGATACATTTTGGGCAGCTTAAGGGCAAAATTAATGCATCAGTCAATGTGAACATAGAGTAAAAGAAATAGTAATATAAGTCTTTAGTCGGTTCATAATCCGTCTAAAAATTGGTTCAAAGTTATTCAGCATACTAAATATTTTGTCTTCTTAAAATCGCATCACAAATTACTGGACAATTTCTTGCCCAAATGTCCACAATCCGTTTTGATTAATAATGAGACAATATTATGTATATTCGATCTATCGGCTGATCGTGAAATGACTGTGAACTGATTTTGGAACGATTTTGAAATAGGAACAGTTTTAACTGACGGTGAAAAAAATATGTCTTGTTGAAACCTGATCTTTTTGTTTTGTAAAGGTGACCTTAGTTCTGAGGGTCGATGGATCGATAACGCATATGGTTCTAAAGCATTTTAGTAATTCGACAGCAAGCAAAAATGTCATATCGTATTTGGCTTAGTTTTTTTAATGTTTTATTTATACATTTGAATAGTGCATGCCAATTAAATTAGGTACATTAATACACTGTTTATTACAGACAATGAAGTGAGGATATAGAATATTTCGGAAATTGCACACTGGATGGTATAACAAGCATAGAAGGAAAAGGAGGAAGTACATGCAGGCAAAACACAATGCAAGATCAAAAATTCATCAGCTATCAACACTCAGCACTCGTGTTATAGTACAATGAGAATTTGAAACTGTAGCCACTCTTTTGGCCATACTTGAATTGACTGATGGTTTTCAATGTTCCTAACCTGTGCTGGGAGAATGCTCTATTCTTGAGAACCTCTATCATTAACACTCTTACTAAATAAATTGTTATCTGCTCTAGGCCTAATTGTTTTCATTACAGGAGCATTATGTAATCTTGTTCTACCAGCCCTAGCATCCCTATAAAAATCATCTTCCTTTCTTTTATACATGAAGTTCCTAAGATGGTATTTGTTGACACTGCAGAAAAGGCTGAAAGACACGTTGGTGCACATGTGTTGTAACGGTTTGCATAGACTCTGATAGGGGGCGCCACCATACACGACATAAGGAAAATCGTGCAGTTGACAGGTCGAGTTGCACATTCCTTTGTGAAGCTATATTACTTTTGATTGCATTCTCTGGTCTGGCTTGATTTCTTTTTAATTCACAACATCACACACATGCATGCATGTTCTTCCACTTGACAGTGACGATGGATAATAAGAATGAAGATGACACCATAGGTTATCGTTAAAATCCAGAAAACCTGACTTGGCTACCAGTAATTTCTTTTTCGAATGGATGTTCATCAACATTATTTGCACAGGAGCACTTTCATACTGTTCTTAAATTTAAGCTTAGTGGTGGGTCTCTCTACTTCCCTTGGAAGTCTGTTCCTAATTGCAATACCAAGCAAATATGGACTCTTTAAGTATTTCTTATAGCTCCTCATTCTTTCATTAAACTTGACTTTATTTCTACTTTGCAAGTATAATATATTTGGTCTACTTTAATTCAAAGCACATGGCATTTTACTGATGCTTTACATATTATACACATGTATACTGATGCTGGAGTTGAAGTGATTGTAGCCTATATACATTTTGGACAGCGATACTGTATCCCTACAAGGACAAAGTTCCAAGTCTTTCTGTATTTCATGCACCTGAAAACTAATTTTAGCATAGTTTGTAGACAGGAACATGGGGATACCAATAGAAATAATGCATCTTATGGCAATATAAAGAGATGTAAAAAATTAAGTTTGAATTAACTTCCGAAATTGAAGTACATACAGAAACAAAAAGTACTTAATTCTACCTTTTTATTATCTCAGACAGAGAAAAATACCATAGATGAACAATAATTATGATATGTTAAAGTCTTATAACATGAAATGGACAATATTTCCCACAGTGCACCTTGATTTAGCCTGCAGGTAGGCCAAAATACAAAAAACCAGAGAACCTGGCCTGGGAGAAGTATTTTGATTGCAGTCCCAGCTCCGGCTTGATTGAGGTCCCTGGTCAACATTTGGTAACGTATATATCCATGGACGGTCTGACCTTTTAATTACAAGATAATTCCAAGAGCATCGATTGTTTGATAAGTCCAAGAACAATCAATATGTACCGGGAAAATAGGCATCCTTTTGTCAGCTGTCACTGACAGTATACAGAACAATGCTGAAGGGGTGAGCAGCCAACTCATGCCTTATAACTGTATGCAGGTACGTACAGTTCATGGAATGACTAATGCATTTATAAACCTTAATAACATCCATCGTCCTTATGTAAAGAATGAACATAATCGTGCACTCTAAAGGTGAGGTCGAAGGCAGGCATGGAATTGCAACGGGCATTTCTTAAAGTGATGTGTTTTTTCAATAATGATTTTGGATTTAATAAAACCATTATGAAGGCAAAACATTCTTTCAATAACAGTGTGAAATTCTTCGGGGAGTTAGGGTTTTCAGGATCTGTGATGAAGGGAGATTCAGGTTTCTCGGTCTCTGGCTAATTGGGAGTTCAAGCAGGAGAACGGTTTGCAAGATCGATAGTTGTGCCTCATGCATAAGGGTGAACGGACAGGTCGTTTTGTGGAGCTCTTGAAGAGGGTCCAGGGTTTGTTCTACATGGTTGGAGGTGCTGGAAATGGCATATTTGGGGTGGCTGAGGATCCAATCACTCTGCCCGGATAGGAAAAAGAGAGAAAAAAGGGGGGTGGAGCTGCCTGTCAGCTGGGGAGTTTCGGGCTCAGGCTGATCTCAATCATTTGGGCGGCATTATGTCCAGGAAGGTGGGTCCATGCTTGGTGTTAGAGGGTGGTAGCGTGAGGCTGAGCGGGTCACACCCTCATTCCTATGTCGTAAACACCGTTTACCATTTCGGGCTTCCGTACCATGCTGGTCTTCCGTGCTCGGGTGCGGTCTCGGGCCATTTTGGGCTTTCATGCCATCTTTTGCCCTTTTGGGCTTACAATCTAACTTCTCTGTAATTTGGGTTCCCTAGTTAAGTTTTACTCAACTATTTCCTGCTACTCTTGGAGATCTCAAGTTCAGGCTAATTGGAAGGCAGGACATCTTAAAGAAGAGACACTGAACACGAGGAATGCTGATAAAGAACTGTTTATTATGGGCCATAACGCCCCTTTTATATGCTACAGGTCAACTCTGATTGGTCACTTTGACCACGTGACAGTTGTGATGTCATTTCCAGTCACTATTGTTTTTTGGGCTTTCGTACCCAATAACAGATTTCGGTCCATTTTTGTACCCATTTCATTCAATTACATTATTTCATTATTAGCTGGCAATTACTGTATTATCCAATCATTTTACAATAAAAGTTTATCATACCCGATATCTAGCTAGACATCTCATACCACAAAAGATGAATGGAAAATTCATCACAACAGGTAGGAATTCTGTTACATATATGTCAAATACTACTTTGGGAAATGGAGGAGAAATATAGTCATTGTGTTTGCAAGTGCCAAAAAACATTCTATCAACGCACATTAAACCGTTTAAACCGTTTAATATTGAAGCATAGTAACTGTGGGTTGCGATAACAGGTGTTATCATAGAGGATGTATGGAACTTAAAGAATTATAGTGTTCTGCTGCATGATACTCCTGACAGTCCACCAATAGACGAACTACTCATTGATATACAACATTTTCTTCTAAGGTTATAAATCATTTGGTGGATTAGCTTCACATTAAATTGTATGTCGTGTTTCCAAAAGACTCTGCATCCCTGACAGAGAGCCTTCCGTTTCAAAAGTTGATAAGAATATAATTTTAAAAAGCAAGCAGTTTGCTTAAGGCCCGAACACACTTTATGAAATCAATAACGCCATAACTATTCCTTATCAGTAGATAAAGAAACCGTCGTCGCAGGGCAAAGGTAAAGTTTAAAGAGAGTTAATTAAAGAGAACATTTTACGTCCGGGAGATACCCGAGTTGACAATTTATTTCACTCAACTTTGCACCTCAGCAGTTCCCCTGAAAAACAGATGTCAGTCTGCTTAAGCTGATGATCCACGTTGCAACAAAATTAAACCAATTTTCAACCGATTTTCAAAATATTTTCTTTCTCCAAAATCGGTCCTAAATCAGTCCACTTTAGAAAATTATCGCAACGTGGATCATGTCAAATGATGTTTTTCAAACCGATTTCCAACTGACATATGTGAGACTTAGTTATTCCAACCGATTTCAAACCGATTTCCTATGATGGCCCGACAAAATTATCAAACCTGTTTAATATTTTTGGACCAATTTTGGACCGATTGTGGCCCGATTGTGGACCGATTCTATCATGTCTATGTATTTTCAACGTAATTTCATTCACTTAGGTTCGATTAGATTGCAAACTTCAACATACATTTGGAAAATTGATATACATTCTTTTAATATATTATTTGAGTTTCTCTGATGGATATTTATCATTTTCACTTATTTCACCTCATACAGATTAAATATTATATGTTTTTGATTGCATTAATGCTATAAATGCGTTTAATGCAAAATAATTTCTCAAATTTCAATTATTAAAATGATACAATATTTTTAACATACATTCACTAGGTATTTCTAGTCTAAAACACAAGGAAACTGTCACTTTTGAGCTTTAAAGCGGTGATCCACTACTCAATGTTTTCCAACCCGGCGACAAAAAGCAGGAACAAACCGATCTCAGGACCAACGTTTTTTTGTCAGTCCAGAATCGGTTTGCCAATTAACCTGTTGTTCCTAAAATTGGTCCAATTAATGCAGTTAGAAATATATAATATCTAGTTGGTATTGTCAGAAATAAATGAAAACTTTAAATATCTGTCGTAGAGCATCAAAGAAAGCATTACATGATTCCGCATTCTATTTCCTTAATCATGCTTAAAGATGCTATCTTATCTGCTCTAAAATTAATTAAATAACATGTAAAATGGTTGGATATGATGAAATTGGTCCAGTATCAGTCCCGAATCGGTCCTAAAATATTAAACATGATTAATAACTTTGTCGGACCATCGTCAGTTGGAAATCGTTTGGAATAATTCACTATCACAAATGTCGGTTGGAAATCGGTTGGAAAAAATCAGTTGACATGATCCACGTTGTGATACTTTACAAAGTGGACCGATTTGGGACCGATTTGGGACCGATTTGGGGCATAGAAAATATTTTGAAAATCGGTTGAAAATCGGTTCAATTTTGTCGCAACCGATTGTGGACCGATTTTATCATATCATGTGGATCACCAGCTTTACAGTGGATCATGGGTAGGGTACCGATTCTGGACCGATTCTAGGACCAATAGATTTGATTACCCAACCGATTCAGAACTGACAAAAAGCCGTCATTCCAAAAATCGGTTTGCTACTAACTTTTATATTGGTTTGCAAAATGCCGCAACGTGGATCATTAGCTTAAGAACTTCCAACACTCACCACCAGGGATGTTTAGTTGAACAGACCATGTCTACCACTCGGAGATGGGATTCCCCACCTCCCTTACGGCTTATGGCGCATCTGGGCAAATGGCTGACCACTGGTTCTAAAATGGATTTCTCATTTATAGAACCCCATATAATATAAAGGTTATATGCTGGGAGTATTTAAGTTCCATTCTTTTGATTAATCATTTAATCTTTTTAGCCAGTCCAAGTCACAATTTGTTACCCTCTTACATTATGTGCGGTGTACAGAATGGTTTTCTGTATTTAGGGGCTGAACCTAATGCTGCTCAAACAATAGATCCGACAGATGAGAAAAACAAGAATCAGCTTGGTGATCGTAACACTACTACTAGGCAGCAACACACCCTCAGCGAAGGCTTATGAAACAAAGGCATTCCCTGTATTACGGTCCCAAATCTCACGATCTCGCGAATCAGATTACGGTAACTTTTAACCTTTATAAAACTATATTTGTCCAAAGGAAATTGTTTTTAAATGATAATATGTAAAGATTATAATATCTTCCACCGATGTGGCTATTATAAAGTTCTGTAAAGTTATTATTCGTTAATTTCTTGCATTTTGACACATATTGTGGGTCTGGCTTCACTGGATGGATTTCTTCTACAATCTATTGTAAAGAAGTGGCTTGTTTTGACATTCGATATCCATATTTCAGTCATTTAAATGTTAGAAATTGAAAATAGCTTCCATCTAGATTATCATATTAATTGGAATATTCATTATTCTGCATAAATTCTTTGTAATGGTTGTTTGAACATGACTTATATGGTAGAAAAGAGCTACAGGAAGCTGCGCCGTCTGCAAAGGATTCTGGGATACCATAATAAGGAGAATTGCAGAATGCACAGTGCGAAGGTGAGGTAATGCTTGGAGAGCTGGTCTCCATGGTTAGTCATATATCACTTAATACCTTATCATTTTAATTGATTTTCATGTATTTTGGAAATTAGTCACTCAGATAGATGATTAGATGAGGTCTAGACCTGACTTAAACAGAACGTTATTGTGATGTTCTGATTACGTAAGGTTTTAACTTCACCTTAACAGAATGTTACAGTGACCATCTTATCAGGTTAGGTGTCACCCTAACCTAAACAGAATGTTATTGTGACGTTCTCCTTCAGTGAGGTCTCAACCACACCTAAACAGAATGTTACAGTGACATTCTCATTAAGTCTCAGCCTCATAAATAACATTAAAAGATTGTTATCAGAATATCACAATGTAACATTGCAACATTTGGTTGCAGCAACATAATTGAGAGTCATCAAGAGAACGTCACTACGACCTAAGAGTGTGACATAACCAGGTTGGGGCTACGACGGGAAAAACGGGACGTCCCGTTTTTTCAGGACGCAACCCTGTAAATCATTTCAAAACATTCCATTTTTATTTTTTCAAATTCAAAATATGACCCTACATGACAAACAATTATTTGGTCAAATTAGAACTGAATCCCATCATTACAATAACTGTTTTAATGGTTTTTAAAAGTCTGCCTGAAAAAACAGGACGTCCTGTAATAACGGATCACGAGACCGTCCTGTTATTTCAGGATGGACCGTTTTCTTGGTATGATTTTTGTAACTTTTAAAAAATAAAAATCAATATAAAAAAAATGCAACGATAGAATATGAAAATGCAACGATCATTTTGATGGAAAAGATGTGTACTTTCATAATATATAATTCTTGAATTTAGCAAACTCCTCATTTTCTGAGCATTTTTATGTATGTAAAAATATTAATTATGAAATTATTATTTATGTATTTGTCAAAATGGAAAGTGTTATTAAATTCATGTTAAATGCAGAATTTCATAATTTTTGCAGTTTGCATATATAGAAGTATTATTTCATGTCTGTCTTGTGTATTTTTCATGTATCATTTCATCTAGGATAATTAGATATTACACTTTTTCATAATTGCCTGTTATTTCAGGACGTCCCGTTTTTTCAGGACGTCCCGTTTTTCAGTAGTTTCCCCAACCTGATAACAAGAATCAATCCAGAACTTTGCTGTAACTTCATTAAAACGTCATATCCTTGGCTGGGCTTAGGCCCTTTGGCCAGACCGCCACCCTTCAGCTTGTCTTGCATATCAAAATAGTTAGATAAACAGATAGAAGAAATTCCTCTTCACCGTCAAATCATAATTCTTTTTGCAACTAATGACTATGAAATATTAAAACATACCCATTCACATTATACACAATTGAATCTTTATCGGCAAAAGTCAGACTTTAAAATATGTCAGAATAAATGATTATAATTATATACTGATCTAGAAGGCTTTGGGCTTTTCAATTGACTATTACGTTCTTCCCCATGTTCTTTGTCAGTGTGTACAGTTCTATCAATGATGGTAATTGTATACATCAATCATCTCGGATGGATTCACATTCACTTAGTCACATGCTGGAGCAAAGTCTGATACTTCAGCCACCACAGACTATTTTTTAGTAACCTTTACAAATTAAGGTCAAGACTAGAGAAATGGAATGGCTAGGCCAAACAAAGTTATAGACAAATGATGTCCACAATGTAAGTGTGATGAAAATCTGTTTTTCAGTTAGGGGCCTTCCATTTTTTAGTTAGGGGCCTTCCATTTATTTTAACTTTTTGTTAAAAATCTCAGAATCCCCCCACCCCAGAATTCCCCTCCCCTATTTTGGGCCAAATATTATTATTTGTTGATATAAAATTCAAGTGCCCATAGGGCGCGGTAAATAAAATCTCTATACCACACCCTGCCCCCCCCCCCCCCCCCCGCTGTTTGTTTTCAAATTCCTGGACTGGTCCCTGTATGAGAGTCCAGAGAAGTTAAGCCACTGTTCCAAATTACTGTTGAAGCTATAAAGGCATTGAGGCATATTAGCAATTTGCCATATATTTCTTTAAGATACAGCTATTCAAATAAGTGGTTCATCTAGGGAACTCCTTGGTAAAAGTAATTAATAGTTTACAGAGTTTAGTGTATTATCATAAGTGGCCAAGACGCATCTGCTCATTCATCTTACAACTAGTTTGCTGCGTATGATGAAGTATTTACATTATTTTATATTTGCAGTTTGGTATACAAACCAACGTGTCTGTTCTTCTTCCAATTTGTCATGTCTTGCCCTACCTCAAAAATGATACATGAACGTTGCCAATAGGTAGCTCACCAAACAAACAATTGAAATGGTTATCAAGAACATCCACTCCTTCGTTGAATAGAACAAAACCGTATTCTTTCTTCAAGTTCAGGTAACCTCTTAGCACTTCCATTAAACCTGTCTTGAGATCTTCATATATCAGTGTGGATTGAGGAATCGTTCATCAGTCAGCGCCCAGTCAGTAAGCCAGTAGCTTTTAAGTTATATAGATCTGGGCTATACCTGCAATTCTGTCTTTATATACTGTTTGCCTCCCATTAACGTGAAGGGTATGGGCAGGTTGGCTGACCTTTGAGAAACTCCAGAGGGTGTGCCTTTATACATTCCGATGTACCTGGAGTAAAATTCACATCGTATCAATTAAAATGGATTCTATTGAAGGAAAGGTACTTCACCTATTTGTTAGGTAGATATGCAGTAGCTATGTGGTTTTAGACTGGTAGCCATAGACCTGCACGTGATCCCAATCACGAGCTAGTGTTCCTGCTCTCCACCCAGGCAAGCAGCAATGTAACAAGAACGTTCTGTGACTGTACTTTTTTAATTGGTCTGAGACCTGGCCAATTTCCATGTAACAATAACGTTATTTTAGGTAAGGTTTAGACTTACTGAAAAAGAACGTTATAATAACATTCTTTTTTGGTAAAGTTGAGACCAAACTAATAAAGAATGTTATAATCACGTTATTGTAACGTGAAATAATGTCGCAATAACGTCACAGTAACGTTCTAGTGTGACGTCGCAATGTTAGGTTCTAAAGACGGTTTTGGGTGCCCTCAAAAGAACGTAACAAGAACCAAACTAGGTCTAAACAGAACGTTGCTGCAACATTATTATAACGTCATATTCTTGCTTGGGCATATAGTGAAGTATCTCTGTCAGTGTGTCAGTCATCTTCTCAGACAATTACCCCTCAACCTAGAAATCAAACAAGTGTTTCATGCATCATGATTATAATTAATTGTATATTATTTTGTAGTATTTGTTTTTAGATGTAGCCTGAACAATATTATAATGGTCATATTTACTTATGGTTACGTCACTCCTGTTTTACTAGAGAAGTGAGCTGCGGATTGCAGCATACATCCAAAATAAACAAGTGCAATGAGATTGGAGAGGATTTGATTAGCTGCAATTCGTTTTGATTAGTGAAAACCTTTTTTGGGGCATAAAATAGTTCAGTAACCCAGCCAGCTTGTGACGTAACAGAAACATTTTTAGTTAGTTTGTTACTTGCTAAGATGGCATGTAACCTCACCAAATCAGAATGTTATTATAGCATTATTTTTGATGAGGCTAGAATGAAACCTAAACAGAATATTATGAGAACATTCTGTTTAGGTTGAATAACATAACCAGCACATTATAATAATGTCACATTGCAACATCATGGCAGTATGTTGCAGGAATGTTATTTGGAGTCATCAAAAGAACATAACAAGAACCAAATACAGAACCAGCCAGAACATTGCTGCAACGTTAAAATACTGCCGCATCCTTGGCTGGGAATGGCTCTAGGGCAGTGGGTTCATTTGGCCCATATTTAAATAACACCTATGATATGCTATTGTTTGGTATTGAAATAGCTTGGAGAAGGCATTTTTGTTCGTGACAATGTTCATTTAGGCCTATCCCAGTTATGTAGGAAACAGGCTTAACCCTTTCCCGATGCATCATCTCAATAATTGCTCCTGGGAATTAAGATACACACACATAAAGTTGTAGTACATGTATGTCCGTATGAATTACCACTGCAAACAGCATATTACAATGGCTGCTTTATCTACGGTGGTGGAATGCTGGGGATTATGTATTTTTTTCCACCAAGAAACTAGGGGGCAAGACATTACGCTCCCCAATTATATAGGCAGATATGCCATACATATATACCAGCACATATATACATGTGTACGTATGATGCAGGTATACATATAGCTCTGCATATTTAAGTTTACCTGTCAAGCAGTGGTGCTACAGCTACTGGACAATGAGCAGGATCGTTCGGGGGGACAAGTGACTGGCAGACCTAGTATGGAAGTAATAATACAGGATTCATAATACAAGCTAGTTACACAGACTAATTCAGAAGATGAATCTTCAGGATCTACAAAATTATCTTCTTGTACATTTGGCTTTCTTGGCTGAGCTTTTCCTTTACAAATTAACTTTCTTTTAATTGTGATTGTCAGATTGTTATTGTTATTTAATTGTGATTGTAAGATTGTTATTGTAAGATTGTTTTTGTATATAGTTGTAGTTTTTCAAGATTTATTAATGTAATCAAACAGGAGCAATATTGCAGTCAATAGCATGCTACCCTTAATTCCCATCTTCTCTTGTTTCAAAGAAGTTCGGGAATTGAGGTACAGCTAATCATAGAGAGTTTTTAGGTTAAGCAATTGACACCAGGTGTCACTAGGATGGGCAGTCACAGATACTGTTAATACTCACTCAGCATATTAGCGATATCAGTTTGATTGTTCCTTATCAAGATGGCTCTGAATCTCAGGAACTTGTTGACCGGCCCAGCCTTCAGAATGCCGATAAACTCATCACAACGTTCATAACGAATCTGCTTAGCCTGAAAAAGAAGTGGACTAATTCGTTTTGGATCATATTGCTTTGTAAGTTCCACATTCCTCAAACCTTTGTAACCTATTCTTTTTTTACAGATATTTGCTTTCTGGACATCGTTTTAGGACACATTTTACTAAAATCATATTAATTCTCACTATTAATTTTGATGACTTATGTAATTAGCTACATACCATTAATTATTGGGGACTGATTCAATTAGATCAAGATGTGAACAACAAATGTATGTACCATTAGTTGGTCCTTCTGCCAGTCCTGGAGGACAGAGGTACGAACACATTCGACGAGTATTGGAACATCTATTAGAGGGGCTGAAATAAGGAATCATTTTGTATTAACTGCCTCTATTCATTGAAAGAACAACGTCCTATCCTTTCAAATATGATTCTTTAAATTTCATTACTAGAATCAACATCTTACCTCTGTTTTTCTTTACTTGTTTCCCAGTATAAATATATAGAATTTTCGTTATTAAATTATAATCATAATATTACGTTTATCCCACTGGGAGCTTTTGAGTGTTATCGAAAGTTTATGTTTTTATATATCAAGCAACATTTGGTTCGAAAGGAAAAGTGGAACTGACAACACCTCCTCGAGCTCCCTGCAAACAGAAATTGATAAGGAATTAAAAGCAAAAGAAACAATAAAGGCTATACCCAATTTCCTTAGCATGTTCTGGCCTTGGCTGTTTAAAAGTCTGTTCTTTGCTTCCCAAGTCCAGCCTGCTTCATCTGTGGCGAAACATGAGAAGGAGTTTGATATTTGTGTGAATCTTGGTGTTCAAAAAAAATGCATTGATAGAGTTTATAGCCTCAATATTTAGGAAAAAGTGTCCAGTACTTTTATGAAATTGTATTAAAAGAGGATGCATACGTTTATCCAAGAAATCATTTGCAACAAAAATCAAGTTCTAACCGGTCATTTTCGTCAACATTCTCAAAGCACTTTACTGCTCGATATGTTAATGTTCATTCTCTTTGCTCATCTCATTATTACTCTTCATCTATTACTTTGTATATAAATATTAATTGTGTTGTCAGCTACGAACAGGAAGATCTTGTACTGCATGACGGCGTTGATAAGATTAATTTAATTTGCATACCTTCATCTGCTATTTCCCAGTCTGCTTCTTCATCTAAAAAAAAATGATTCGGAATACTTACAATTCTATTTCAGGAAGTGTTGCATTCAGTAGTAGAATAATCAGGCCTGTAACCAAGGGGGTGGTGGGGGTGGAGGGACACCCCTCCACAAGGAAAATTTTACCAAAGTTCCACCTTCCCTTCCAAAATTTAATGTCAATACCCCTAAAATTATTCGGAAGATAGTGAAAAGTTCCACATTTTACTGCTCAAAACCCCCTTTTCAAGTTGAAATTATCAAAAATATAGGCAAAAAGTTCCACTTGTGGAACCTTGCTACCCCCCACTGCTGAACCTGGGTGCGGGCCTGTGAGTATAACTCTAACTTTGTAGCCAGTGTCAGCAGACTGAGCCATGGCTTTTTGGGGCTCTATCACACCACACATTGTGTATACAAAACATTTGTCCTTATGCATGTAAGTGAATATTGTGTGCAAAACCTTTAAAAGCCAACCAGGGCTTGCAGTTTTCCAGGGGGTGGAGTAGTAGGATTGGGGTAGGTGAAACGTGGGGTGGTCTGCTCTTCACAACGGTAATAGGATTGGGGTAATGACTACTCTTATGAAGAAGGAAAGGCACTGCACTCGAAATATCAACACAACCCCAGTGGGGGCCAAACATCCAAAATGGCATCCTTCCAGTGAAGAATCTCATATCTGAGCTTCTATAATGCCTGGAAAGACAATGTTAGTGTCAAAATAGGGAGATTAAAGGACAGGGAATTCAAATATTTGCCTTTGGAATTCCCACAAGAGACCTAAATCCAAGATAGCTGTCAAAGTACCTGTAACTTCAAATACTGAAGGCGTAAAAAATTTACCAACATTTTGTATTTTCATATTGCAAGTTGGCTCCCCTTCAAGATTTCTTAGTTAGGCCAGAGGTGACGTATACCAAATTTGGTGTTTTTATCCGCTCTTTATCAATTTCTCAAAAAAATACCTTTCCCACTGTGTGTAATGTGGCCTACATTAGTACAGTATGCCAAAACGCAAGTGCACACATCCAATATTCAGAATGCAATAACATTCTTTTGTATAAAATGTTAACAAGTGCATATACTATGGTTTAGACAAATCTTAAAAATGCACTCTAAACCTCCTCTAAGGCTTATCAATGAGTACACTCAATTTTTGGACTAAATACGACCCTGGTATGTAGTTAATATCTCAAAACTTGCTTCCTAGTATGGCAATGCTAAGTAAAACTTATAAGAGGGCCTACTTCTATAACATCCTGAACTATGCATGGGGCACCTAGATTTCAAAACAAGAGGCTGTTGTCACAGGGGAGGAAGGGAGGAGCGGTACAGTTTGTGGTCTTTGATTAGAAGTCCTAAAGGTTTACAGGATGATATTGTCATTTCTTAGCTCGTGACCATATCACTGTAAAAAATAACCGTAGAATATACAGGGAACCACCATTATTCATGCTGGTAATCTACCGTTTTTTGTTTTACGGACAAAAACTGTATAATCAGTGCATATAATGGTATTCAACCGTACATATAACGGTAATTGATTTTTACAGTAAATATGATATTTTTGAAACATGACAAATCACTCCTATCTGGCAGGAATGCACTGGTTTGAGGAGGGGGGATAGTCTGGCAAGGCAGACTAAATGTGAATGTACTGAGTCAGGCCTTGTGATCTGAGTGGCCCTGGCCTTATGTGTTACAACATTAGGTGTTACAACATTTGTAAAACGTTTTAACACCTTTTCTGTAGGTTTAACAGGAGCACACCTTTTTAGTAAAAAAATCTTCTCTATAGCTATACCCTAGTAGGTTTCAAAACTGTTTCAGTATCACGGCCTAAAGGGAGTCCCCATTTACATCTCCAGCATTTATATTGTCCATACATAGATCTAGCATTCCCTAAACTTCAAATAATTAGCTTAATCCTTAACCGTTATCTTTATATTAATTTTATTAAAATAAATGTGCTCTTACTATTACAGAGTATTTGTAGTTTTGCAACTTGGAACTGCTGAGACTTGAACCAGGGATCTCTCACATACAAAGCATGTGCTCTACCACTGTGTTATGGAGGCCTGTGGTCAGACAAAGGCAAGCAGTTTTACTCAACTGAAATGATAAGGGTATGAGACTAGGTAATAGACACCAAAAGAGTATTGGGTCAGGCACATGCACATTAGAAGTTGTGGTTTAGTCAAGGTTACCGCCATTACTGGATTGCAATACCTGACCTAAATAGCACAGCATTAGGCCACTTAGTCTGTTGCAGTCCCAAAGTGAGTCTGTACACCGGCAACCATATTAGGTGGGAATTCCCACCTAAATCCCAGCATGCTTTGCAGCCGCTGGTTTATGGCAGGGACCCAGCAAACACACAACGTTCAGACAACGTTGTGCAACATTACCTTTTTACAACTTTGGGAAGAAAACGTTGCAGCAACGTTGCTACAACCTAATGTACAACGTTGTGTTACAACATATAGACAATGTTTCAAAATAACATTGTGACAACATCATTTCACAACCTTGTGACAACATAACTTTCACAACGTTGTGACAATGTTACTTTCACAATGTTGTGACAACATTACTTTCACAACATTGTCACAACGTTGTAAGACAACATTAAATCAACATGTACAGGTGGCACCACTACCTAAAAACAACACAATTTCAAAAACGTTTTTCTATTTAGGACATTTAAGTTGTTAATTTCAAATATAACAAATTATGTTCTCAAATTAAATGCATAAATAGGGGTCCTTAATCATTTATATCCATAATATTAAAAAAAAGTCGAAGTAAGAGAGGTATCAGGATAAAGGCTCGAGTTGAAACACCTTTTTTGTAGCTTGTCAGAATGGTACTGTCTGTTCCGCCATGAAGCTATTATTGTAAATGCAACAGGTCATTAACCTGACATGATATAACATACACAATCATTATACTGGTTTTCAGATGCAAATGCCCTCTGAAATCATGATTGTGGGATCATCAAAAATCATGTTTATATATATGCGTATATTAAAGATATTATTACAATGTTTGTACATGATTTGGTTTACAGAAATGCAAAATGCCAATACTTGGGAGCAGGAATATGCCATTCCAAATATATTACAGGATGTAAATGATATTCTTGAATATAAGATACATTATTTCTAAAAATAAAAGGGTCGTGCAAAAAAATGTTGAGGTTGTAAAAAGGTTGTAAAATGGTGACAATGCAACGTTGTTAACAACGTTGCTGCAACCTTTCTGGGAGTCCACAAATTTACGTTGTGAAAACGTAATTTTGCAACGTTGTTACAACCAAAGTGCAACGTTGTTGCAACGTTGTAACAACGTGAAATTGTTAGCTGGGGAGGACCATAAACCAGTCAGCAGGCCAAGAACCATCAAAGGGATTCCCCAAGCCATTTATAGAGGGCCAATAAAAAATTCCTTGCAGATTTTATTTGACCAATAAAAGCCATGGACTGTTGTGGGTGTACGGACCTATCATGTAAGAGCTAAGTAGGTCAGGGACGGACTATAGGTCACTCTGCCAGACTAGGAGGGGAGAATGTAAAATTAAGGCTGACCAGTGCATAGCCAGAGCCACCCTCATTATCCTTATATGTAATTAAACATTTCTCCACCAGGTGACAGTGTATGCCCATTCTAAGTAGCTCTTTTCTTCTAAATGTTAACCCTTTAGACCCCAATCCGGCCACAGCCGCCCGAGGGTGTACTCCCCGATCCGGCCGTAGCCGCCCGGAAAAACGGAAATTTTTCCATTATTTTTCCATATTTTTCCAAAGCCAAAATTTAAGGAGTAATCAAGTCACAAAAATGGCAAATATATCGTTTAAAAGCTGATTTAATTCCCTTTCTCATGCTTTAAACCAGATTTCAATAATTTTGATATTTAAGGGTGGGTAGACCTTTAAACTTTCTGAATTAATGCAATTTAATGGAATTCTGAGGGAAATCCCGGGAAATCTTGGGGAAATCCAGCAACTCGTCCTTGTAATCAGTGGGGTCTAAAGGGTTAATATAAATTCATTATGAAATTCAGTGAATTTTCTAGGTACTGTAGAGCACCTAAGAAATGTATATGGATTGTATTAGAATCTATTTTGAGTTTAAGGAAAATTGTCTTGTATGAGTTTTGAAGATGTACTTTGTTGAAACACCCTTTTCACATGTGGAGAGAGATAGGGACTAGGGTATGGGTCTCAATTTTCTGGGACTTGCAAGAGTTAGCCTAGTTCTTCCCTGCTTCAGAGGTCAACTCTGCATTTGTATATACATGGTCTTGAAAGAGTTTTGACTCTTGCCTTGAACTTTACCTCTTGGTTGATCAATTGCCATGGATTTATTACCCGCGTGTCCGACGAGCGGTAGGTATAAAGACTGGATGTACCGCCATCCTGTACAATCCAAAAATGTTCATTGCGTTGGGAAATCTTGGATGAAAAGTTATGAAATTCAAACTGATCACATCTAAAATATGAAAGAAAATTATAGCATTGTCAAAATAATTTTAGAATTTTTATTTCTATCGAGGGCGTATGAATACGGGTCCCACTCTGCGAAGCTCCTCACATTAGGCACAGTGTTGCGGTACGTGCAAAGAACGAGTCCATTGTTTGTTTTGCAAAATTTGTGGTTATTTCGCTTTTGTTTGGGTAATAAAATATAGAAGACCCTTAGGGGTTGTCCTCGGGTGACTATACGGCCTGGTGACGGCCGGGACGGCCCGCGGGCTTTGCCCTTGGGTAGTCTCGGCCGTCACTGGGCCTTACAGTCACCCAAGGACAACCCCCGCAGGCCTTCTTATATTAGTATGCAAAAATATTGTTTGAGATATAAGGCACGGAAGAAATAGTGGATGACACTGTATGTTGCATTTACAGTCTTTTACAGGATCATGAGCCTATTGGCCTGTAATTTGAACTATTTCAACGGTATATAGACTTTGTGCAGATAACGTCACACATGCCTAAAGTAGGTTGGCCGCCATATTGGTGATCAATTTACATTTGTTGTAATTAACAATCAATGAGCATTTAATCACATATTTATGTCAAATTCATTAATACAAACCTAAGAAATCATAACAAATGATAATAATTGTTCAGAATCTACTCTAATATTAGCCACGTGGTTATGATCACCATGTGGTGATCACGAAAACGTGATCACTTGACCACGTCTGCTCAAGGTCTATATAATGGTAATAAATTGTCAATAAAAACAGTATTGGCCTGTCATAATGAATTTCCTATGGTATAACACTGTAAAAATAAAACCGTTTTGGTCCGTACCAACTACGGTCATGTAATAAATATGGTCAACCGTCAAATTAACAGTACTCTACTGGAGCCACAGTTGCCAGTAGTTTACTGTAAAAACTACATGTTTTTTTAAAGTGTACTGCAGCTTTACTTTGGACAACAGTATTAACATTTATTGTGTTTTAACCCTTTCACTACTGAATATGTCATTCTACAGTTCATAATTACAGAGATATTGACCAAAATATGAAAAGTAGTCTTAAAAATGCCTTAAACTCAAATTTTCTCTAGATTTTTCTGGTACAATTAGTTTTGATGTAAGTTGGATGAAAACATTCCAAATGTTGGCACCCTGCCAATTCACGAAAGTTGTCTATGTTGGTAATATCTGCATTATGTTCCAATTATTGGTTTCCTTGGTAACCATTAATTGCTGAAATATGGATTTTATTTGTTTCAAAGAGAACAATAGGGGGCCTAAGGGTTTATTGTAAAGAAACAGTTTGTGATTATCATAAATGAAACCAAAGTTATGACAACAGTATTAACATTCATTATGTTTTAATACAATAATTATTATAGACCTTGTGCACACGTGGTTGCACAATTACATTTTGGTGATCACCACATGATCAACATAACCACGTGGTGATTCAATGAATCTGATGTACATGAATTCTATATAATAAAAGGTAGCCTATATTAAGATTTTATAAGAGTGTCTCAAATGAAATCAGCAAAAATGTGTCATAAATGGGTCTACTATATCAATCATAATTGCTTTAATTTGATCACCAATATGCGCCCGGAGCGTTTTTGGGTGACAGCATTTGCGCAATGTCTATATGAGTCAGACTACTTACCTTCCACGTTTGCTGCTATAGGGGACATGTCGTCTAAAGGGAAAAAGAATGAACGATTTATTGAATGAAAGAATGGCTACACTGTAAAAAGTTGCTGTTAATTTACAGCAGTTCTTGCAGTAAATTTACAGCACTTTCTACTGTTGGAAATTAAACGGCAATATTTACTGTAAAATTACAGTATCAGTACTGTAAATTTACTCAACTACAGCAAATTTGTAATTTTACAGTACTTCTTTCTGTAAATTTATTGTCCACCAGGTGGGGCAAATGGTTATCATCAGTAAAATGTTGGTAGTCTGTACATTAATACTATATTTTAAGATGAATTATTTACTTTTAATTAAGATTAAATATGATGAAGAGATCCATCAACTAATCTAGTATATCACATAATAGATATCCCTACTCTGTCTTAATAATTTCAAGATACAGAGATAATTGTCTTATTGAGACACCTTTTTGGTAGCAAATTGCCTTCATAGGCATGTGTTGGATTGGCAATGCTTCATCATACCATCATTCCATGCATGTATTTGCTAATACACTTAGCATAAATACATCCCTCATCCAATATACATTGGGTTTGAGGTTGGAATTAAACCTTTCTCCAACATTTAGTTGGATTTTAAAAAGGAAATTAATAAAGATAAAATGGTAAATGTTTGATTTAGCATACTGTAAAAATACAGCAAGTACTGTAAATTTACAGCAAAAATTGCTGGAACCTTTGCTGCCAGCAACTTTTGCTGTAAATTTACAGCACTTTGTCTGCTGTAAATTCACAGCATATTTTGCTGTAGGAAATTAACAGTACATTATACTGTAAATTTACAGTACATGAAGTGCTGTAAATTTACAGCAAAAATTGCTGGAACCTTTGCTGCCAGCATCTTTTGCTGTAAATTTACAGTATTTACTTCTTAGAGTGTAGATTAACAAGATAAACAACATTTAATTCCAATACATTATAAATATTGAGCAGAATTTTAGTGGCCATCACACAAAGTTCTATCAAGTACAACTAGAACTTAACTAGAACTTCACATTTTGAATAGGTTACACAGTGAATCTGCTTTGTGCAAACACGAACAATCGAATTGTGGGTATCTAAACAAAAACATAATACCTTGTATGATTGTTTATAATTCATTCTATTTATGTATTCATATATATCTTTCTATTTATCCTATTTATTCTAATAAATTAATAAATGTCAGAATTTAACCTAAAAATTTACTTTATGAATGATCAACCTATGTCTTAATTATATTTGAAATTATTGGTGAAAGTTGTATTGGTTTAATGTTAAATGTCTATTTATCTGAGGGTGTATTATTTTGTGTAATGTGTATTATTTTTAAATTGTATTTATTTAATATGTTATGTATAAAAAATTTCCTGTGGGTTTTGTTAGACACTGTCTGCCATATAAAACTCCGAAATGTATATCTGATATGATCTGATTATTTCATCTTGATACACTGGAGTGACAATGAAAACAAGCGGAAGCTTATTGTATTATTCTTCAGTATAAATAAAAGTTTCAAAAAAAAAAAAAAAATCCTTGCATGAACAGTTACAAATGATACTTACTTGGGTCATTGTTCTTTTTAGCCGCCTTCCTTTGAGAATGTATATTCATGATACACATTATGCACTTTTCACAGCAATTAAAAAATCCCTCACAACCTTTTGCACAGCAGTAGCAGAATAGGATCAGAAATATAATGCCTACAACAATACCACCGGCAATCAAAGAGATTATAGCCCATAGTGGTAGTCCACCAGTACTAGTTTCGTATCCATATGCTCCATTTGCTGAAACAAATGAAAGAAAGTTTAGATAACCCACTGTTGTCATC
Organism: Lepidonotus clava; assembly: GCA_936440205.1. Taxonomy (NCBI): domain Eukaryota; kingdom Metazoa; phylum Annelida; class Polychaeta; order Phyllodocida; family Polynoidae; genus Lepidonotus; species Lepidonotus clava. The sequence goes on from OW387140.1 coordinate 16,587,268, forward strand.
AGTTAGGGAGAGAATAAAACGAAAAGTTAGGGGTAGGACATTTTAGATTAGCTTGTGTCAGTAGTTTTATATATCCTAATAGTATGTTGGGTTCCAAGGGGGGAGTTGCATAATATTCCAATAAATGTCTGCCTGCCAAAACGTTGCCGATGTGTTACAAATGTAACACATGGGCAAGGGCAACGTTATGGCTGGCAGAAACCAACCCTATTCATACTTGTCAGCCTGAACACATATAGGTTCTTTTGACATACCAAAATCAGCACTTTTCCTTCTTACTACAGACCATGCCATTTGTGAAGTACATATTTATCAGTAGATAGCGTCATAATCTTTAATTGAATACCATCACCTCAGCTATGCTAATTCGTATATGAGTAAGAAATACGTGTAGTGTGATTTCCGTGGCATATATGATCTCTGTTATATATTCTGGCACCACAGCATACACCAGGAATGCACCTTTCTTTGTATTGTATTTGGTAAAAACAGTCTATTGTAAATATCCTATAATGCTTCCAACCAAAATAAAGCTGACATTCTAACTAGATACTGATCAAGGTTGTTGTTGAATGAGAATTGATTCACTTACCTGTTTGGCCATATGCATTATACTGATTTGAAGAATAAAATGGTGACCCATTACTCAGTCCTCTCTGTGAATGAGGCATAATGCATATTTAAAGGACATGAGTCATATGATTAAAACACTAGATTGTTTACTCTGATGTACTAACGCTAACTTTTCATTCCGTGGAAACAATCTTACCCTGTGTAAATTTCCCTGGCACCTAAAGGCAACAATTACCTCCCAAAAAACATGCTTCAACCGAATAACTTCCCAGCAAAGGATGTGATATAACAAAGCATTTTTTTCATAAAGTCACAGAACAACATCACAGAACATTATTAGAATAATGCAGAATATGGCTTTTACACCCTCATATGCGTTGGAAGGTTTGCTCTTCACCCTTTGCTTATGCCAACTGCTATGACACATCGCCAGCGAAAAGATGCCAGACACCTCCAGGACATGACCAGATGCCTCGAGGCATCATCTCTATAAATATCATAATAGTGAACTAGTTTGTTACATTTTCATATATACTTTCAAAACCATGACTACAGCTTTCACTTCTCAGTATAAAATAAGTTGGTCGTCGTAATAACGTATAATCAAGGCACTTCGTTATTGCCACAATCTAACGAATTGAAAGAAAATCGTTTTGGTCATAGATACAATCTTACCTTAGCAATTGCCAAAATGAGTACACCAACGTGTAAGATTCTCCTTGGAACCAACATTCTCTCAACTTCATGTCCAGATATGACACTGGAAAAACTGAGCCACTTCTGGGCCAACCTCAGTTTGGGACACAACGAGAATGATAATATCCTGGTGAGCCCCAGTCATAATACAAGTATATGCATAAGTATGTTTTTATCATCTATACCCTAACAGAGTGCTATTTTACAGTGGCCTAGAGCCTTATATCCGTAGATGACTGGGATTCCCCATATCCTGGTGTGTATAGCATAGTTGCTGTATTTCAAAATGTTTCCTCCCACACAAGGTTATTCCGTTGCATGTTCAGATCAGGGATTTTAAAAAGGGAATTAGAAGATGGGTGACTGCACCATTCAAGTATATTTGCTTAAACTAGAGTGAGGGTGGGGTATGAGGGTGGGATTCAAAGATCCTCTGCATCCTTTGATCACCCCGGATCCATAATTTGTTTCAAATGGTCATTGAACTTGGGAAAAAAGACTTCCATGTATGAGTTACAATACTTTATGAAACAATAGTATAGACATATTCTTATAATAGACACGTGTAAAAGGTATACATCTACAACCCGGACCTGGCTCTACATCCCTTAAATAGAAGGGTCTGTGGCTGACGTAACTGTCTCTAGATATAAGGTCTAAACGCTTGTTATGGTTTGGAGCCTGATGCCGACACACAGGCCATGGCTACTTCACTGTTATAAAATTTCCAGCTTTTTCATTGTTTTGTCCCTTCTTACCCTGACTATATTTTGGCCTTCGTGATAGGACATTGAGAGGATTACCATATTGTGACAAAATCCATCACAGAAAACCTCCATGATGATTATATTTTGACTATATATAGGGATATGGATGACCATGGTATACACCATTATTATCGATACGGTTACCAAAACAGAGAACAAGTGCATCATATACCACAAGAGGAATCTTATTTCAATACAACTTTACAAGAAAGACTGATTCAGCCTATTTCTCAAAAAATCTATTTAGAGTAATAAAATAAAATAAAAACATCAACAATATAGGTAACTATAAACTCAAGAGCAAAATGTCTATTGAGGATTTAGTGTTTCTATACTGGGAAAAAAGTCAAGCAATATCCTCGTGACATATGATGGAAAAGGCAGTCAGGGCAGTGTAGCTGATTAAGGATACATTATTACTTTGAATTTTTTCACAATGTTAGACCTAGGTCTATCGTGGGAATTATTTTTATCACAATACATTATTACTTTGCATCTCACATCTGTTATCATTGCCAAACATGATGGATAGTTCCTCAGCCATCCGTAAGGTAGCGCCATAATCCTCCTCCAGGTGGTGAGGCCATCACTCAGTCTCCGTCCTGATGCCTCTCCTCAGAACACTCACCTGAAACTGAACATCTGCGGGGAGAGCACGGTTAAGTCGGATCAGTGGGAGCCCGTTCATACCGAGCCCCCTGGCCCCACTCCGAGTCCCTCGGCACTACCTTGAGCTGCTCACATGCTGAGCTGTGGGTTCAGGCGAGCAGGTGGGAACTGCTCCCAGGCAATGCTCATGACCCGGGCCCACTAACTAACCCATGGGAGGTTGGTGGAGACATGTAACGCCTTGATATATTGTATGGATGAGGACAGGGGTCCGGAGAGGTGTGCGGTGGATTTGGGTTGGATAGAACCAAAGGTGTAGAGCAGTTGTGATATCATGCTCGTGAGGGCAGCCCCAATTACGATGGGCTTGGCCACCTGAAGGACTCCATGAAGTTTGTCCAGGTAGGATTCACTGTGAGACGTGGATGTGTGAGTTTCATATCCTGTTGTCGCAAGGGAAATCTGCAAGCCCCAAAATATCGTGACTGCAGTATGACTGAGGAGAACAAAATGAAACCACGTGGGATAACTAGTAGAGATCAATTCAGCAAACAGCGAACAGCGAAGGTAGTTGGATTATTATTAGAGCGTGCCTTTGCCCCGAACAAAGAGCTTTACGCTGCAGATGTAATACTTTCGCTATTTTATCTAAGATGACCTTAGTGCATTTAGAACAACACGAGTTATAAGATATAACCGGCAATCTGTTTCAGTGGGAGCTGATTGACTTGAACCAGGCTATTATTAGCAGCTTCTTTGGAGCTGATTCGTAAGGTGTCCCTGGGACGAGACATACGTTGGACACTTCAACCTATGGAATAGAAGTCATAACTGGAAGTTGTTTTGTTGTATCAAAGGTCTCCTACAAGGACCAATATCGATCCACGACAATTTTCACCATGAAGAACTGAATTACACACAACACGTGCGATGGGAAATAGTTAAACAAACTACAACAAATTGCCTATTACGTTGCTATAGCTGTATTAAGAAACTCAACAGTATTTCCTTCTAACACTTGCACTAAAAGCCGGTGCACTATTCTGTTATGCTTCTAGTATATACTACATCCTTTATGTGAAGGTTGCCAGTACACCTGGCGTACCTGATTTTAATAATGTTCTCATACAACATGGATCAGATGCCGTATGGCTGTGGTGAGCGTTAGGAGATTGCTTCTAATATTACTGTCATGAAGCGCTGTACGCTTTTTCATCCAGGGTTTAGCACATATGAAGAGGAGGCAGAGGCTATGAAGCACTGCTTTTCATACATTTGGTCAAACCTTTCTGTCTATATGTATACAGAACTTAGTAGGCGATAATGTTTTTAGATAGATTTGCAAGCGTGATGTTGACATGTTTTAGCCGATAAGGGAAAAATACTTACTGAGGCGTTTTGAGAGATGATCAGCTCCAAGATGGTGGCACATGTGCGGCCTCCTGACCCTGAACGTGGGGGAACATATGAAGGGGACCTTCCAACGACAACAGAAACCAGTCATCGGTCATATACACATTGAGGTACCTTACTGACTAAATAGCCAAGGGAAGGAATAGTTCAAGACTGCTTGACCACGTCCAAAAGTCAGGTAGCGCAACAACAGACTGACCAACGGTCATTTAACCAATGAATTACCTGAATCCACCCAATCGTCCAGGGCGAGCAATCTAATGACTATACCCTAACCATGTCCCCAAAACAGGTATAGCAATCAACATTTATTCTGCCGCATAATTCAATTATCGGGTATTGCCACGAGGACGAATTAAGATCACCCCTCAGACATGACATGTGTTGTGACCATATCTAAAGGTGAGAAGTTCGCTCATTAAACCTCCTCCCACATAAAGAAAAGGTGTGCCTCTGAGACTAGCGTTAATTCGCTCATGATCACGATCAGCGAGGCACAAGGAGAAGATAAAGGTGCTACGATTTGCTCAAAATAGAAAAGGTATCACTGAGCTGCTCCAGCCCGAGGTGTGATCATCATCATGGAGGATTACGACTCGGACACGGGGGACGACGTGTTCAGCCTGCCGGCCATCGTGGTGTGGGACCCCGAGTACCTCCAGGGTCCGTCCCTCCAGGGCCGGCGACTGGCGCACCGCGACGACCACCCGCTGCAGGGGCCCGGCGGCCTCACTCTCGGTAAGCTCTCTATACTGCTATTACTGTGGTCCTATCGGGGGTCATATACACCTTTCCCAAGAACCTGCGCAGTGAACCCTCCCATAGAAGCCTTATTAATATTCCCAACGATTCCCATTGAAACCCATATTATATCCCAATCGATTGTTCAGGCCTATTGCGCTAGCAAGCCCCCCCCCCCCCCCCCCCCCTCCTATTGCAATAGGTCTAAAGGCCTTAAATTCTGCACTGCGATAATGCCGTTTTTAGGCCTTACTGACTTGCGAAATGGGATATGAAAATCTACTGACGTGGGACATGGTTATTCCTTAAATTCGACTGGGCAACATTGCCTTTTCTTAAATTCGACAGGGCGACTTTGCTTTATTTTAAATTCGACGTGTGACATCGGTGCATCACATCTAGGGCCCCATTACAAATACAGCGACTACTACGCGGGGAAAGGTCCTGCGTCCTAGTCTGAAGGCAACAGGTCAGGGAAGCAGCACTAACCAATGTCCACGCGTGGTAATGTTAATGCAGATTTAGGCAGTTTTCTTTTCTTATTCAATTCTGCAAGTGAAACCATATGATCCACCCATGGGAAACAATGAGTGGGGGAGGGCCAAAGACCCTCTCGTTGGCAAACTATCGGTCGTCAATGTAAAACCACACTTTTACTCATCAAAACACATCAAAGAAAATGTAATCTTGTTCAATTTACAGATACAGAAGATTTTATACAATAATTATGGTTTATGCAACGGTTTAGATATCTCTACAGCTTGGTTTCTCAACTTTGGGGTATACGTACAGACATAGATTAGGCCTATACACTGGTCAAGTGACTTCATCTGCACCTTCCTTGTCTCCTAGAGTTGGGGTTACTGGAATGACTAAGAATTATGTTTTTCTATATCCCCAAGAACTGATAAAATGCCATCATTTCTTAAAGTTTACAAATTGACAGATTTGGAGGTTTGCCAGCCAATCAAAATGCTGTATTTTAAGGAAAATAGGGTTGGACATTGTAGGTTAGGCTGACAAGCCTTAAAACTGGTTCCTATGGGAAAAAGGCCAATCTAAAACTGCATTTTACAAATTTTAGGAGCAATTTGTCTACCAAAGGACCATGGTTCTTTTTGTTTTACACTTCTATCTTTGTTGATTAATTACAGATTAAATCAGGAAGAAATTGATATGGAATTTCATGGTTAAATTTGATGTTGATGTGAACTGGGATGGGTTTATTGTACCTTCAAAAAAAGTGTATAGATTATCACTTAGTTCTAATGAAACGTCTCGAGTCAACGTGATGTATCTTCTTCGTTTTTCGTTTTCTTTTTTTCATTTTTTTTAAAACCTTTTGCAGAGCTACACGTGAGATTATACCTGAGGATCTTATTACTTAGACAGATAGCCCCCACCCCTCTCCCCTTGGAAGAGACAAACAATACAATCTCCGATATGGCCGCTATTTTTACCCGAAAGCCCCACCTATAGCTTCCTGTATACGCAAGACCAATTTCCGGTGTACTGTCGGCGTAATGGCGGCCTGCCGCCGCGCCCCCTCGCGGCGTGTAGTGGAGCCATTAGGGAGCTAGTGCGACTAGAGCACTAACTACGTCGTAATGACAGCCCAAGTGAGGTTTCTGAAAGTGGGAATGGTGTGGGCTGCATTGTACGATGTACATTAGATTGTAAACCGTGGCGGATTCAGAGGTGGGGCGCGGGGGCGCCCCCTCCTTTTTTGGGCAAATTTTAGACTTATTTAATGTCAAGTTCTGCCAAAAAGTCACCGAGAAAGATTTTTTCCAATAGCGCACCCTTCCCCCCCCCCTCACAGTTAACATGGGCATGCGAATTAGCGCAGTGTGGCGGCTAAACTCCAAAATGTACCTTATTTCAGGATTTTGTATGCCATGAAAGGTTTATACCTGAAACCATTTCAGGGTGCTAGAGGGGTCCTTTGGACATAAGAAAATGCCTGTTGTCACCCCGTAGAGGTGTGCATGAGAGTGACAGCAGCCATTTTGTTTGACTCCCCCCTTCAAAATATGACATAGTATGACACAGTCCTTTTCTGTAATAACCTTATCAATTTCTAAGCCTTCCATTTCATACTGGGCAAATCAATAGTGGATTAATAGGGGAAGATAAAACATCATTGACATTGACCTTGTCCAAGGTCAAGGTCAACAAAATTAAGGTCAAACTTTGAAAAACATCAAAATATGAGTGTTTTATTTTTTCCAAACTGTCCCAGTCTATGAAATGTGTATGAATAATATCTATAACTATTCTGGGATGCTAAAGGGGTCCTCCGGCCTTAGAATATGCTTGTTGTCACTGTGTGAAAGTTTGTATAAATGTGAGAGCAGCGATTTTGTTTGACTACCTCCTTGAAATATGACCTAGTAAGTGATGGTCTCTTACTATAATAGCCTACCCAATTTGTAAGCCATCTATTTGATACTGGACAAATTAATAGTGGATTGGTAGGGGAAGATAGAACATGAGTGACAAAGACCTTGTCCAAGGTCAATGTCATCAAAATAAAGATCAAACTTTGAAAAACGTCAAAATATCAGTGTTTTATCTTCTCGAAACTGGCCTTTTCTATAAAATTTGTATAAATAACAGCTAAAACTATTCTGGGATGCTAAAGGGGTCCTTTGGGCATACAAAGGTGCCTGTTGTCAATGAACAACGGTGAGTGCAAATTTGAAAGCAGCCATTTTGTTTGACTACCTCCTTAATGTGACTCAGTAAGTTATGGTCTCTTTCTATTACAGCCTATCAAATTTTTAAGCCATCAATTCATCAGACAAATCAATAGTGCATTACTAGGGGAAGATTAAAACATTAGTAGGGAAAGTTACATTGACCTTATTCAAGGTCACAATAATCAAAATCAAGGTGAAACTTCGAAAAATGTCCAAATATGGAGTTTCATTTTTTCCAACCTATCCTAGTCTATAAAATAAAGAAGACTAATACCTGAAACTAGCTTTTGGTGTTATAGGGGTCCCTTGGGCATTGACAAATGGTTGTTGTCACTCTTTGAAGGTCTCTTTGGCTGACAACAGCCATTTTGTTGGACTATACCCGTAAAAGATTTGACCTTTGATCTTCTCATGATGGCTCTCCAATTTATTAGTGCTCTGTATCAGTCACATTGTCTAACCTTTGACGTATAAAATCTGTATGGCAATGGCCCATATCCCATATTCTGAACCCCATGACTCATAAATTATGCCTCTATATATCACTTTCAATATTTCCAGACCTTCCATGCCTCTTTTAGGAGTAACTCCGCCTCTGTCTTACTTCTTTAAGTTTTCTCCCATGGTAGAGACCTAATTCTCAGCCTACTGAAATGGCTCTTTTAAAAATGATGCTTCTGCAATAATCTTGGAGCTTATTGGGGATTTGTGCACTGAGAAAACAAATTGTAATTTTATCTAACATGAATGACTGATTTCTAAAGAAATCATAAACATCCAAATGACAGGGGTACATGAACTAAGAATCTGATACATCTCTTGCCATATTTACTCAGTAGTTCTGGTAGTTCCTTACATTACATCCAGTCTGTAAGGATCTTAAAATGAAGTTTATCTGAGAAAAAGAACCCATAATTCTGCTGTCTTAAAGTTCTATATGAAAGAAGTGAAATTTGGGTCACTCTTTGGATTTGACAATCAAGAAGTAAGATATATACACTCCTATTGATTGTTTACCAGTTGATATCTGTTAAATACATAACTGTGTTTGAGGGTTGATTTTGTGCATTATCTAGGCATACAGTTTATCAAGCAATCAAAGAATTGCATGCCTCAGACATATGTACACCATGGATTCTGAAAACTGATTGGACAATGAATGTAGCTTATATATTTAGTTTGTTTTATTAATTCTTATGTTGTCTGTCTAAATATGAGTAGAAACTATTTCTGATGATATAAGCAGAAGGGATGAATAATTTAAGAGGAAGCGTTACCTTCTGCTGTCTTTGCCTGCTAATTCTATGAAAATGAGTTCTGATAAGGTGTTATTTCTAACTGAGTAAGAAAGATGAAATGCCTGTTATTACACTTACAGAGAAACAGCAGTATTTATATATTCTCCAATGACAACTAAGGCACAATGGAATAGTTTTCCTCCTTATCCTTACATGCTTTATACACTATGATAGTGTGAAAGAAATCACTCACATTTTGTTATTTTTAAACAAATGACATCAATTCAAATTACCTTGAACTGAGCTAAGTTCACAGTAATCCATGCCATACACTCACTTCCCGATTCACCATTGATATATCCAATATGATTTAGATGGCTTGAGAGAGAGAGAGAGTGTTGGGTGTTTTACGCCGTACCGACAGCCAGGGTCATTTTCACGGCGAAAAGCAGTTGGGACGAATTCTGTCTTGGTGATCGTATCTATGAGATGAAGGTGACAGGGCAGGCAAACAGCAGGGGATCAAAACCTAGTGATCATTTTTGCTGTACTTCATCCCTTAGTGAACCAAGCACTGACCGGGAATTGAACCCAAAAACCACTTGGTCAGTGCAGGGTCCCCCCTATAGTCGCCTCATACGATCAGCAGGGGCTACTGAGGGCCTATTCTTTCCCGGACCCCCACGGGGCTTTAGATGGCTTAATGATTTCCATGAGCTAATACGAGGAAGACGAATGAGACCATCTGTCTTGAGGGTGAGTAAAACACAACGACTTCTGTCAAACTAACAAACACATTCAGAGTGACAATAAGCATCTAGCAATGCAAAAAGGCCCCCTCAAGCACTCCAGAGTAGTTTTAAGTGTTATCCATACCTATTTTATAGATTGGATAGTTTGGAAGAAATAAAATACTCAGATTTTGATGTTTTTTCTCCAAATTTGATCTCACTTTTGATGACCTTGACCTAGGATATGGTCCAACAAGAATTCGCCAATGCACGAGTGAACTCTCTTACGCCCAAGAATAGTTTCAGGTATTATTTGTACATATCTCATAGATTAAGATAATTTGAAAGAAATAAAACACTATATTTGGATGTTTTTCAAAGTTTGACCTTAATTTGGGTAAGGTCAATGTCACTCATGTATCTTTCCCTATGAATCCATAATTAATTTGTCTAATCTTAAATAGATGGCTTGAAAATTGGGTAGGCTATTATAGTGAGAGACCATCACTTACTAGGTCATATTTCAAGGAGGTAGTCAAACAAAATCACTGCTCTCACATTTATACAAACTTTCACACAGTGACAACAGGCATATTCTTATGTCCGGAGGACCCCTTGAGCATCCCACTATAGTTGTAGATATTATTCATACACATTTCATAGACTGGGACAGTTTGGAAAAAATAAAACACTCATATTTTGATGTTTTTCAAAGTTTGACCTTAATTTTGTTGACCTTGACCTTGGTCAAAGTCAATGTCACTCATGTTTTATCTTCCCCTATTAATCCACTATTGATTTGCCCAGTATGAAATGGATGGCTTAGAAATTGATAAGGGTATTATAGAAAAGGATTGTTTCATACTCTGTCATATTTGGAAGGGGGTAGTCAAACAAAATGGCTGCTGTCACTCTCATGCACACCTCTATGGAGTGACAACAGGAATATTATTATGCCTAAAGGACTACTCTAGCACCCCATAATAGTTTTAGATGTATTTTACATATATTTCATAGACTGGGACAGTTTGGAAAAAATAAAACACTCATATTTTGACATTTTTCAAAGTTTGACCCTAATTCTGATGACCTTGACCTTGGATAAGGTCAATGTCACTTATGTTTTATCTTCCCCTACTAATCCACTGTTGATTTGCCCAGTATGAAATGGATGGCTTAGAAATTGATAAGGTTATTACAGAAAAGGACTGTGTCATATTATATCATATTTTGAAGGGGGTAGTCAAACAAAATGGCTGCTGTCACTCTCATGCACACCTCTACAGGGTGACAACAGGCATTTTCTTATGCCCAAAAGACCCCTCTAGCACCCTGAAATGGTTTCAGGTATAATCCTTTCATGGCACACAAAATCAGAATTTTGCTCTTTGGCCCCCAGACTAGGGCTTTGTCTAATAAGGCACCCCGTATTTCTGCTTCACTAATATAAGAACTCCTACAACTACCCCTGTAATAACCAGAAGCCATTCAAAACGGAACAGCAGGAAATCGGCTAGGTGGACACACTCACGGCGGAGAGGTTTGTAACTGGCCCCCTACCCGGCCCAGGGGCGGATTGGGGGGGGGGGGGTGTCCTGGGTGTCCTGACCCCCGCCTCCCCTTTTGGGTGCAGACATAAATTTGCCAAAGAGAAAGAAACGTTACGTGTATACATACGCGATTGCACGCCGTTTTAGTGCTTAGCCTATATGTGAACACCCTCCCCCCCTCACCTTTTCAAAAGTCTGTATCCACCCCTGCGCCCTTTTCAACAAATTCTTGCAGGAACTTTCGTACTTCCAGAAATCGCTGTACTCCATCATGGATATCATGTCAAAGATTATTTGACACATTTGCTTGTTCCCTCTAAACTGTATGGTTGCTCCAAAGTTGTTTGGAGTTCAATAGCCAATATTTGAAACACAAATCTCCCCCAAATCTGGCCTTAGCCACCAAGAAAAATAGCAGAAGTTTTCCAAACAGAACATTCTAGGTAATAAACAACCCACTAGGATTAATACGTTCTGTATACCAGAGAAAATCTGATCTAATGTCACAAATTGAAATATTATTTGATGCATAGTTTTATTCTTTGCTCCCATTTATACTATAAAATTGTACATTGAACTTTTTAAGTATTTTTCCGAGTTCCCTGGGCACAGCCCTGAAATGGAACATGCACAATTGAGCGATGCGACTGTAATTCTGGTCGAAATACGTTTCGCTATAGGCACCAATTTTTAACATTGTTAGATATTCTAATTTCCAAACAATTGACCTTTTTTGATATAATTTATTTGACCAAATACGTCAATGCGACTACATCCTCTGGTAGTTTTCAACCAGTTCTGGTATAATTAAATATACCCTCTTCAGTCGACAGTGTATGACTCTGTCCGTTATGTGGATCAAGTCCACCACCGGTAGACCTTCCACTCAGATGCTTTGTTCGGACGTCGTCATGGCAATCTCTTTTTACCCCTGCTATACAAGTCAGTTATTGTTGCATACGCAGAGACAGGCTGCTTGTACCTGAAAGAGGCTTTACCTATGGACAGACAAAAATAAACCACTCTTCCGTTTCTATAAATATCTCAACAACAGTCAGTGGTGTCAAAAGACAGAGCAGGGGCGGATCCAGGAATCCTTGAAAAGAGTTTGTCTGTGGCAATATTGCAACTGTTTTGCAAGTTTATACTTATGATTATATTCTCCAAGCCGATTGGGGGTATTTCTTAAGCATGTTGACGCATATATGCAAAAGTTATATTCACATTTCCAACAGCGTGGAGGTCTGATTCAGGCAAGGAGACCTACCTGAAGGTAGTCTGAGCATCGTGTTCAGCCCCATTTCCCCGGGGTCAGCTCTAGGCTTTTTTCGCCACCTCATCATTTATTCACATGGGGATGTGGATCCCTGAAGGGAGGGGTCGATGAAGACGGTTTTAGATTGAACGGTTGGCACTGATCGCGGATAAATTCCGTGGCTTGATCAAATCATAATAGTATGACTCAGTTTTAAATTTGATACTCAGTATTTTGCTAATGAATAATCATCCGCAAAAATATATCAACTTTAAATTCCAGTTATCGTAATCTTCGGTTAAGGAAAAATCCTACACCAGATTAAGACCCTGGTTGATCATTACAGACTGAGTGTGTAAGGAATAATCCTATTCACAAATTCCAATGGTAATCAGTTAAGTTCAGTTTTTTGATTAATTGTTTGAATGTGTACAAGTCTTCTGTCAGTTGTACTGCTTGAGGTAATTTGTCCCAAAGTCTGCAACCTCTATAATATGGGCTGTTAATAACTTTACTCTTTTTCGTAAATACGGATTTGAATTTGACTTTATTGTTACTTCTTAACATCCTGTCAGGGTGGGTATGGTCTATGTCAGTACCATGTTGCTTACAAGTGAACATATAATGTAACAAATATCTTTTGCACCGAGATAGAAGAGTATCCAATCTCAGATTAGCCTCAATCTGCTTCAATATCTCTATGTCAATTTTTCCATGTATTCGTTTGATTATTTTAATAGCTCTATATTGCATTTTCTGTAATTTAACAGCATTTACTGTCTTAGTACTGTCAAACAGAATACAAACATAGTCTAGTATCGGTAATATAGTTTGTTTATACACAAGATTACTCAATGACTCATCAAGGAAGCTACGTATCCTGCTGAAAACAAATAATTTACCATTCACTCTGTTGAGTACTGTCTTTACATTCTGCTCAAAGGACAAATCATTGTCAATGATTACACCCAGATAATTATACTGGTCAACAAGGTCTATATTACAAGAAGATACTGTAATTGGTTTTTGTATCATCATTGATTTTGAACAGATCGTCATGTACTTGGTTTTCGTGTAATTTATAGTTAAACTATTTTTTCTACACCAAGTATCCAACATATTTATACATTGACTCAGTTCATGAGTGGCTGTTGATACGTTTTCTCCTTGTTTGGCAATCACTGTATCATCTGCATATACATTTATAAAACAGTTTTGTGTATCGAACCAGTTAATCAGATCATTTATATATAATATAAATAATAGTGGCCCGAGATTTTATGAAATGTTATTATATAGAGTTTGTAATAGCCAATTCACTGTACCAAAAAGAATGTAAACTTCATGTGCTTCACCATGTTGTCGGGTGTCTTTATCCTGTGACCTTATTTACCATATTTCTCTATCAAATTTCAAATGATAAATGAAACAATGGAGACATAACAGAATTTCACAATTATTGTACTGTAACTCGCCATATTGAATGGACAGAAGAGATGAAATTGTCATTTCTGCTTGCTTTGAAATTATTGATCGAAATTGCAAGAAAAAGCAAAAGAAATTGATTACTTTGATAACTTATCTATAGGCTCGATTAGGTAAAGCCTTGATGTCAATATCTCTATCACTATCTTACACAGAGATGAACAATGGCTCTGTTCTAGGAAAACGTTAAAACTCACATGCATTGTGTAGCAGTATTTTGTTATCTCACTATATAACATCTAAATTCCCCTGTGATAATCAAACGTGTATTCTAAATTCGAGATTATCAGGAAAGACAATCCTGTACCGGTACCATTTCGGGGCACAAACAATGAATACTTTGATTAAATCGCCATATTGGGACACTCATTTAATGTTATCAGTTTACAAATAAAATCGATCAGTTAATAGGTGTTTAATATTTTCTTTCGGCCCTTAATTCTTGACATGTATGTAGAATTCTACACTTTAGAAACAATTACACGTCACAATATAATACCGCAGTAAAACTCAATTTTGATAAGAACAAAATAACCTTGATTATGTACAAAACATTTTCATCTTGTTTCCAATTGGCTTCTCTTTGGTCAGGAGTTATTTATGATGCTTGAGCGCACGTGCCAGTTAACCAAAGAATTTTAGTTAGCTGCACGTGGACTATTCAAAGAAACATTTGGTTCCCAATTAGATAAACACAATGACCTTAAGTCCGATCCCAGTGGTTTTGACCGGTGACGTCACGTAAAAACGGAGTTAGAAACATGGGATTTTCGGCGTAGTTTGGGCATAGGCATCATGAAGGATGCTCATTAGGTTAAAGAGAGGAGAAGAGTAGGGTTTACCTGGCCCACTGATCTTAAGGTCAGAATTTCAATCTTATGGACAGACATGACCTGTTTTTGTCTTTTGATGTTCAGGTTAGCCCGTGAGCAGAGGAGGGACGAAGTATAGAGGGATCCATGAGTAAATAGAAGTAATGGTTCAATGCAATATTGGATCAGACCCACCGGTACATTCTATCATAATTGTTAGGTATAAAATGGGAAAAATTTGGAAATGTCAACCCACGTATTCTTAGTTATGTTGAAAGTGCACAGGAGCAACAGAGGCCTTCAGCCTGAATTTTCTCACTCCACACCCTTGAATAAGATTATTGTACATCTATTCTAAGCTAGTGTAATAATTTGATGAATTATTAGCTGAATCATGACACAAAATGAATATGACTCAAGGCCTTGAGGTACATCATGACACAAAATAATTATGAGTCAAAGCAAGTTCTGACATGAAATAGATATGACTTGAAGCCTCTAAGTAAATAAGCCTCAAAATAATAATTTTTAACTCAGAGCCTTGAAGTATTATTATGAAGGTAGACAGCATCCAAGACAGGCCAAGAAGTGAGCCCCAGGGTGGCAATAACTCAAGCACCATACAACAGCTGAGGACGATCCCAGAAGTGGGCTAGGACGGCGTCTCTGATGCAAGTGAAGATTAAATATGACACCCAAAGCTATGGATTATCCTCTAGGTCCTGAGATCCCTATGGCCCCCTTATTTCAATACAAGGCCTAGGACCCAATACTGCTTGAGGACATTCTCACTCCATCTTTCCCCAAATCTTGACACAAAGGCCGGGTTTTTTGGTCTAGGTAAAAAGCAACCTAGTGCACCATTTAGCCTTTTGGCCGTTAGCCCTCTTCATTTTTGGTCCATGTCCTTTTTGAACGTGTCATTTCCCTTCTCACCTCAATCCCTCCCCACTCCTGCTCTCCACCCTTCACCCACTCTATTCACCACTCTCCCCTTGTCCCATCTCCTATCGTTCCCAAAGCTCCCCTCCATGTGCCCTACACCTCACCCCTCCAGTGGTAATCCCATCGCCACTAGCCGTCAATGTACTCGGCCCTTCGACATGTTCCCGTAAGTTTTAGCTAACCATCATCTCAAGTATCTTTAGGCTATTTGCCCATCCCATCCACACCTCCTGTACATGCCCTAGGGGGAGTTTCACACTGGTCATGATTTTAGCATACTTATCTTAATTATATATAGGTTGTAAAAGCCAATTCACTGTACCAAAAAGAATGGAAACTTCATGTGCTTCACCATGTTGTCGGGTGTCTTTACCCTGTGACCTTATTTACCATATTTCTCTATCAAATTTCAAATGATAAATGAAACAATGGAAACATAACAGAGTTTCGCAATTATTGTACTGTGACTCGCCATATTGCATGGACAAAAGAGATGAAATTGTCATTTCTGCTTGCTTTGAAATTATTGATCGAAATTGCAAGAAAAAGCAAAAGAAATCGATTACTTTGATAACTTACTTATAGGCTCGATTAGGTTAAGCCTTGATATCAATATCTCACAGAGGAAAACGTTAAAACACACATGCATTGTGTAGCAGTATTTTGTTATCTCACTACATAACATCTAAATTCCCCTGTGATAATCAAACGTGTATTCTAAATTCGAGATTATCAGAGAAGACAATCCTGTACCGGTACCATTTCGGGGCACAAACAATGAATACTTTGATTAAATCGCCATATTGGGACACTCATTTAATGTTATCAGTTTACAAATAAAATCGATCAGGTAATAGGTGTTTAATATTTTCTTTCGACCCTCAATATTAATGTACTTGGCCCTTCGACATGTTCCCATAAGTTTTAGCTAACCATCATCTCAAGTATCTTTAGGCTATTTGCCCATCCCATCCACACCTCCTGTACATGCCCTAGGGGGAGTTTCACACTGGTCATGATTTTAAGATCGTATTTTTAGTTAAGATATTTTGACTTTTTCATGATTGAGTTTCACACTTTATGATCTTATGTTCCTATTTTTTTCTATATATCATTAGAGTTAAGATTATTGGTTATCTTAAATTTATTGGGATGTGAGAAACGTATTTCCAATTCCCCTAGTGTGAAACTCGCCCTAACTCCGGTTATCCCAAGCATCCCCTTTCATTGACCCCTATTCTCTGCCGCTTTCCACAAACCCCCATTTCTGTCGTGTCGTAACTTATTCTACACTCATCCCGTACACCTCTCATTTCTTCACACCATACTCCTACTCCCATCGCAATAAACTGACCATTTTCCTTTTCCTTTTGCTCCCATGCTCCATTTTTTGTCATCTCAACTTAATTTTGCACTCACCCCAAACAGATTCCCTTTCTTCACCCCCTCACTCCTTACCTCCATTACCCAAACTCTCCCCTCAAGCTGCCTCGACCTCGACATTCCACCCCACTCTTGTCATCCTGGAGCTCCCTTCCATTAGCCCCTGTTAGGCCCCTCAAAGCCACCCCTCATCCGTACTTCCGTACTTCCGTGGCTCCCAACCTTCACTCTATTCATTCTGAGTATCTCTCCTTCCCTAGCTTCTTCTACCAAAATGTGAACCAATGTAGGAGGGGAACCCTCATAATTTCAAATCGTCTAAAACATCGTCTCTCGTTACTAGGTAACGGCTCGATCGGACGAGCCAGAGTGAGTCAAGGGCACACCTCCCTGCGCCAGCTGGTCAGTCTATCGGACCCTACTGAAGTAGTTTATAAAAAGAAATACGAGCATCAGGCATTCTGAATGTTCTCTCTAAAGCCCCACTCGCTCTGGCCAACTTTTCATTGCGATCTGAGATATAATTTATATCTTCTTGCATTTAGAATTAATATTTTTGGATAATATTTTTGTGGTTAACAAGGGAGGTATAAATGTATAAGGTTATGTGATTATTTATTCAAAATACTAATTTTTCATGCTAGAAATTTTAAGATCGCAAGGAAAAATTGGCCAGTGCGAATGGGCCTTTACCAACTCCCTTGACACCTCCGGCCAAACTTTTCTACCACCTGTCAATCAAATCTGCACCTGGGGGTTCCCTATGCACTCTGCAGTTCGGCCGAATTACACTAGGCGTCACTACTGACCCACTGGTCTATAACCGAGGATAAGACAAAAAAAGAACAACTAGCCTTGAAGCACAGACGACATCTTCTGGTAAACAGAGTCAGTAAATTAAAATGGAACACATTGAATTACCAATAAATTAAGTGAGTGAGAACCCAATTTACAGGGACGTTAGCAAGGCACCTTTCAACAATACCATTACAGTTATTTCCGTGATACGTCTAGCACTGTGCGCTACGAGTGGAGCTACTTACGGCCCTCGACGTGTCGAGCACGTGTGGTTATTTCGGCGACTGGGTCATTAAGGAGCGCCAATTAAACAAATAGCAAAGCGTTCTGCCTGTTTTCCACCCGTCTCCTTTTAACTAACGTGATAGAGACGTGTTCCAATTAAAGCCAATTTAACGATAACAATTATGCATTGCTGACTGATTGGATACTTGCATTGTTCGAGATCGTACAGAGTGATCTATCCTAAGATGAGATATACATCCATCACCAGGGAGAGTTACGTGATCTACTGGAGTACTTGTATTTTATCTATCGCAATGTATAACTAGGAGAAGGGCGACTAAAAGGTCATCTATCTTCCAATGTATCTACACTCTCTTAAATTCTTTATGAAAATGAACCTAAAGAGAGAATTTTATTTGTCGGAATATTTTACCGTTTGGCAGTACACACACGCTCCTTGATAAAATGCAATGCCAATCTGTTTCCCGCCAAATTGACAAATCATGACTGATAGTTGGATACATTTTTAATCAAATTGATAGTTCAATTATAGACTGCAAGGTCTATTTTTCGTGTTTTTTTTCGTTTTTTACTTTAAGAATAATAAACCTTGCTCCCTAGAAGCCGTTCGCCAGACCAATGCTATTCCAGAAATACCTAGTTTACTTAAAGAAAACGGCTCCATTGGTTTAATCTCTACTGACAAAGTAAATATGATGGTTGGCAAGAGAAGGTTACCTCGCAAAGCATATCAACCCACAGATCATTCACTACAACGCCGGCCGTTCTGTTAAGTCTACACCGCCGTCCCTCTTTTTTCTAGGTTTTAAAAAGTAGCATGTCGTGAGTCATTTGTTTCACTGTGCAAGCTATTGTATATCAAGAAAAATCTCATCATAACGCAGATAGCCGGGGTCCATAATGGCGTAATGCGGAGTAATCATGACATTACCCCCTGCAGGCTTATTCCGCCGACAGTCACATCTGAGGATGCTTACAATGCTATTTTGATGCAGGTTAAATTGGGGGATAAGCTGCTACCTGTGTGCGGATGTGTCTGAAGATCATTACCTATCGCCACTCCAGCGTATTGATATCAACCAAAAGATCCAATACACAAGTAAACCATAGGCTGAGAGTTTATTGGATGCAGTGAGTGGTCGTCATTATATCATGGGAGGTTTGATTCTATGTAATAAAAAGATGAACAAAGACATTTTCGTGCTGCTTAATTCCGCGCAATCACCATGGTTGGGCGTTTTTACGTTTCGAACTTTCTAGTTTGTCATTTAGTTTTTCCATAATTGAAGGTGTGTGCAGTACACAGAACTTCATGTGAAATAGCCGCTAAACAGCCACCTTTCGGTTAATATATAAAAATTATTTGCAAATAGTAACCATAAATATTCGTACACCGGAATAGTCCACCGTCCATCGCCACAGCCTTTCAATGTAGAGCACCAAGTAAATTGTGTACCCCATCTTCATTATTTGTGAAACGTATAATAACCATGAAGCTTGATATCTCCAGTTGCAGGAGCATTATGTTAAGAGTGCGATGCTCCGCTATTAATGTTAAAACTCCATGATGCTTATCATCCTTGTCGTCCTCCCCTCTCTTGCCCCCGCTAGAATCAACAATATCAATGTCGGCACACGCAGCCTCTTGCTCCAGTTGAAAAACCACATCTGAGGTGTGAAAACAGAGGGTTGTTTATTGTTTTAGGGGAGAATGCCTTTGAACATGACCCTGGTACGGGAAAGATGTTCCTAGGTAATGGATGAGGGTGTAGGGTGGGGCGTCAGTATGGTACCCTACAGCATGGGTAAAAGGGCTGGGAGAGTTTTCAGTCTTACTGAGTGTTGTGCCCTACATTATTTGTGAAGGACACTGGGAGATTTTTATGTCTATGTATTACCCTACAGTATGGCTGAGAGGGGTGGGATACGTTCCCGTGTCTTACCCTCCTACAGTATGGGAGAGGTGTCAGTGTAGTACCCCACAGGATGGGTGACTGGGAGGGCTGGGAGAGGTGTCAGTGTAGTACCCTACAGTATGGGTGAGTGGGCTGGAAGAGGTGTCAGTGTAGCCCCCTACAGTATGGGTGAGGGGGCTGGAGAGGTGTCAGTGTAGTAGCCTACGGTATGGGTGAGGGGGCTGGGAGAGGTGTCAGAGTAGTAGCCTACAGTATGGGTGAGGGGACTGGGAGAGGTGTCAGTGTAGTACCCTACAGTACAGGTGAGGGGACTGGAAGAGGTGTCAGTGTAGTCCCCTACAGTATGGGTGAGGGGGCTGGGAGAGGTGTCAGTGTAGTAAAATACAGTATGGGTGAGGGGGCTGGGAGAGGTGTCAGTTTAGTACCCTACAGTATGGGTAAGGGGGCTGGGAAAGGTGTCAGTGTAGTAAAATACAGTATGGGTGAGGGGGGACTAGGAGAGGTGTCATTGTAATACCCTACAGTATGGGTGAGGGGTCTGGGAGAGGTGTCAGTGTAGTACCCTACAGTATGGGTGAGGGGGCTGGGAGAGGTGTCAGTGTAGTACCCTACAGTATGGGTGAGGGGACTGGAAGAGGTGTCAGTGTAGTACCCTACAGTATGGGTGAGGGGGCTGGGAGAGGTGTCAGTGTAGTAAAATACAGTATGGGTGAGGGGGCTGGGAGAGGTGTCAGTGTAGTACCCTACAGTATGGGTAAGGGGGCTGGGAAAGGTGTCAGTGTAGTAAAATACAGTATGGGTGAGGGGGGACTAGGAGAGGTGTCATTGTAATCCCTACAGTATGGGTGAGGGGTCTGGGAGAGGTGTCAGTGTAGTACCCTACAGTATGGGTGAGGGGGCTGGGAGAGGTGTCAGTGTAGAACCGTACAGTATGGTTGAGGGGGCTGGGAGAGGTGTCAGTGTAGTACCCTACAGGATGGGTGAGGGGGCTGGGAGAGGTGTCAGTGTAGTAGCCTACAGTATGGGTGAGGGGGCTGGGAGAGGTGTCAGTGTAGTACCCTACAGTATGGATGAGGGGGCTGGGAGAGGTGTCAGTGTAGTACCCTACAGTATGGGTGATGGGGCTGGGAGAGGTGTCAGTGTAGTACCCTACAGTATGGGTGAGGGGGCTGGGAGAGGTGTCAGTGTCTTACCCTACAGTACAGGTGAAGGGTCTGGGAGAAGTGTCAGTGTATTATACCCTCCAGTATAGGTGAGGGGGCTGGGAGAGGTGTCAGTGTAGTACCCTACAGTACAGGTGAGGGGGCTGGGAGAGGTGTCAGTGTAGTAGCCTACAGTATGGGTAAGGGGACTGGGAGAGGTGTCAGTGTAGTAAAATACAGTATGGGTGAGGGGGCTGGGAGAGGTGTCAGTGTATTATACCCTCCAGTATAGGTGAGGGGGCTGGGAGAGGTGTCAGTGTAGTACCCTACAGTACAGGTGAGGGGGCTGGGAGAGGTGTCAGTGTAGTAGCCTACAGTATGGGTAAGGGGGCTGGGAGAGGTGTCAGTGTAGTAAAATACAGTATGGGTGAGGGGGCTGGGAGAGGTGTCAGTGTAGTAGCCTACAGTATAGGAGAGGGGGCTGGAAGAGGTGTCAGTGTAGTACCCTACAGTATGGGTGAGTGGGCTGGGAGAGGTGTCGGTGTGGTACCCTACAGTATGGGTGAGTGGGCTGGGAGAGGTGTCAGTGTAGTACCCTACAGTATGGGTGAGGGGGCTGGGAGAGGTGTCAGTGTATAGTACCCTACAGTATGGGTGAGGGGGCTGGGAGAGGTGTCAGTTTAGTACCCTACAGTATGGGTGAGTGGGCTGGGAGAGGTGTCAGTGTAGTACCCTACAGTATGGGTGAGGGGGATGGGAGAGGTGTCAGTGTAGTACCCTACAATGTGGGTGAGGGGGCTGGGAAAGGTGTCAGTGTCTTACCCTCCTTCGGAAAGGGTGCGGGGGCTGGGAGTAAGAAAAGCTGGACAAACTGAAGGTTAAAACATTATAGTTGAGAGAGAATGGATTCATTGATCTTCTTCTTCCTGGAAAATCGATGCTCATTTTTTTTACATTTGTACCAATTTTATGAAAATAGATCCAAGGGAGATGGAATCCAACTATTTTTTCCCCATACCCCAATATCATGGGGACCTTGCTTTTAGCCATCAAAGATAGGTGAGCCTGCAGCATTGTTACCTCATGCCACGTTGGTTGCCCTTGGCTCCAGGTAAATAACGGTCTGCTGACGGTGCATTGCACGCAGGTAGTGCATGTCACTTAAATACTTAATTGATTGATTAGCTTCCTTTGAATATTACACGTGTATCAACACGTTCAACTTTACATGTAATAGCATAACTATATCTCCAATTACATTGCATTTGTTTCATTTTTAACATTTTCATTTGGTCATAATTACATAGCTCATAAATACTTACATATTACTAGATAACATATTTGAAAAAGAAGATATGTATACCTATTAAAGAAATATAAGTATAAAGTCTTACCTAGGGATTTCTTTCCATTAGTTGGAGGACTTTGGTTTAAAGCCAAGCCATTACAGTGACCTTAGTATTCCCATCGACTGACGGGCAGAAGAAGAGTACACGTACTTGGCTCAAGAGTCGTGAATACTTCATGACATATCCCACCTCGTCTGTTCCTCATCTCAGTTGAGTGTCGTCTCAGAGCTAAAACAAATCACAGGCTTTCCCCTGCTTGAAGGTATACTGTTGATTACATTTATGAGCAATTATTAAGTATTATCTCACCATGGGCTACCTTTAAGACTCCTCCACCATCAATAAAACATGCTGTATTTTTGTGAATAAACAAAAACTTTGATACATAGGGCCTACCTGATCACCTCTATATTGGCTACACCTATGCAGCTAGAACTAAATTATCTAATTGCCATAGCTATGTGTTAAGTCGTTGGGTTGGTTGTTATTATACCTTATTATAACCAGCACCATCTTTCGTGAGAGCATCGCGTTTACTATCAGCTTTGGATACTGACATAGCTTTCTAACATTTGGATACTGACATAGCTTTCTAACCTTTTCAATATACCACAAATCGGTAAGTCATATAACCCCGTGGCTCCATCATTCGCACCTGTTCACGGTGTGTAGTCAATGAGGGCCCAGTAACCTGTATTCTGGACATACCCATCGATTTCCTTCCTGCAGCCAGAACCGGAGTACAACTACTCCACCAAGTGGATGTGAATATTTCATGACATCCCACCTTGCCTGCTCTTCGTCTCAGTTCCGTGTCTCGTGCCCCAACCCCATAGGTCAATATACTCTAAATTTTCAAATTAGAAACATGTATGTTGATACTTTCCCTAGCTAACTATAGATATATATCTACTAATAATGCTGTAGTAATCTCCTCAAGAATAGTTAAGTAAGATAACATCTACCCACATTTGGTGAGGGGTAAGCTTATAGGCATACCACTGTAGTATATCCAATGGACTGAGTTTCTTTCTGGTGGGGTGGGGGTGGGGGGGGGGGGTGGGGGGGCTGAGGGACGGGGGGTGAGGCTGGCCAACTGGTGGAAAATACATGACCAATGAGTGAAATGGGCATTGCAAGTACTTTCTATATCCCGTTCACTTTCTAAGGGATATTCACTGTAGAATAAGTCATCGGATAATGTCATCGGATAATGAAATTTATGATTTCTTAACCCCATATTGATGATCTATGTTTGGTAATATAATATTCAAGGCCAATGGGGTTTGAGGAACATTCAATTACGTGAATATCCGGACAAGGGGCACACCTGTACAGGAGATTAGAAGATGAGTAAATGATAAAATAAAGCATTTCTTTACCATTAACTAGAAACAAAATCATCGTGCTCGCCAGTAATTGGTTGGAATCGGTCCACCAGATCCCAAATCGATCTTATGGTTTGTCCAAACACGGTGTGACGTCAGGAGTTGACACTGGATGTGTAAGGTCCCAATCTACCCGTCGGCAGGCGTATCCAATCGAAGTGACTGATCGGATGTACGTCAAGTAAAAAGTGCCACGTTGCAGATTATCATTCTATAAACATTCAGTCGTAAAACAGACGGCTGGCGGTGTGTGCATTCGACGGGGGAGGGGGGGTTGATTACCTCTGGAATGCAAATAAGCTCCTAATCATCAAAAACTGAGTTTTTAAATAAAAAAAAACATTTGATACCCTGCTCGAGTTATACTAATATATGGTTTGAATGATCACTTTTAGGGCTCTCAACAAAGGGGGGAATCTTAAATTGAGTCGGAGAAAAGGCTATCCAATGAGGCTATCCTCACCTATTTCTTTCCAGACAAGTCTAATCTCCTCCTAGAAATGGTGAGTTCTAAAAATCCAGATCACTTCAAATGGATGTTTGATGTCTGTATGATAATTATTAATGGCAAAAATTAGTGTCCGCCCAGTTTGCTACACATATCACAAGATCAATTCTTGGTGGAAAACATTTTTTAATATCCATACACACAGCACACGGACGCACACGGACGCATACGCACACCAGCATCTAACATCTCCTCAATGAGTGTCTAAGATAGCTTGTTTTGGTTAGCAAACGCGTATAACCCCATTACTGCAAATGCCCTCAGTATTCGTTCCCAGACCAGTACAAGCAGCAGCAGCGACAGGGGGAGACTGTGACATACATCACACGTTATCTACCCACGCGCATAGCCGAGCAGGCTGCCTGTCCGCGGTGAATGGAGTGAGCAGGAGCTAAGGGAAAAAGAGGGAACCCCTCTATACCTGCTCTTCAAAACGCAACACGCAGCCGCGCCTGTTACTCCCCATCCCAACCCCCCAGACTGCTATAGCTTAGCACAGGAGGCAGCAGGCCCTGCACCGCCCGGGCAGCAGCAGGAGCATGCAGCAGCAGTAACAGCAGCAGCAGCAGCCGTCACGAGGACCAGGAGCTGGAGCTTCTGCCATTACCCAACCCTGCACCACTCCAACCCTCGTACCACCACCACAACAAACCAGCAGCCGCCACCACCACCACCATTTCCTGGCGCTGACCTAGATTTCCCGTGCCAGGAAATGCTCCAGTTCTAGGAGAAGGAGGCAATCTCATCCTCAGCAGTTGACGGACGGACATCTCCGGCCGTGAGCCGATGACCACCGACGACCTCCCGCGGGCTGCAGGTAGAGGGGAGAGGTGTTGTCACGGATTGTAAGCCCTGGGAGACAGCAGCCACACCTCCCTAGACCCTCCCTGCTACAGAGCCGTCTTTAGGGCACTGCAGGCAGGGCATCAGGGGGAGATTACAGCCTACAGGACGGCCCTGAGACCATGACAGCGGGCACCCACGGGCATCACCTTCACTACAAGGTAGGCAACGAGGGGTTGTGTCCGTCATTAGTTTAATAATGTATACACCCGGGGTCTCATGTGTAAAACTAGACTGAAGGCTGACCGTCAACATGGATAGATCTACTTTCGATCACGAGCGTAACCGTGATCGAGAGCTATTTTTGCACATGCACCTACAGATCCCAGACCTTTTTTTATTCTAATGTCTTTAGTTGTCTAGGGGATATTAGGGACAACGTTGACCCGCGATGGTTACATTTCAAACATTGTATTCTTTCTTTAAAAACTGTTATGTTTGGCGTTTGCTTTTCATTGCGATATTTTGTAAATGTACTATATCAATATGCTGTTCGCCTTTGGGAGAATTTGAAGAAAACCTGTGTGCTTTTGTATCCGAATATAAATCCAGGATATTTCGGATGACAGCACAGAAGGTAGATTGATATATAGCAATCGTCTGATACGTGGTATACATGTAGGATATCGATAATTGTAAGTCAGTGACCGCTCAGGCATCATCGATTGGACTGCACAAATAGAGCCAGGTGATCCACCTCTGTAGCACCCCAAAGCCCTGATAAAAAGCCTGTCTGTTTTGGGTCTATTTTTAAGTGGCGCTCATTTCACGTCGAGTCTGGTGGTGCTGGCTGGGTAACGGTATGTGAGAGCTCAGACCCTTGTACCAGAGGTTTACCAGGGTTTGTATGGGTCTTTGTTGGGTGTCCTCAGGTTACATGCCATATCTATGACGTATTCCCTGTAGTTTGATTGGTCTTTTCATATGTAACTCCTAGTTTGAGGCTATATCACATGTTGCAATAACGAAATACCCTTTTTTTTGTAATGTTCCTCTTCTGACTATAGGCTACATGATGCTTATTTGAATTGTATTCAAATTATAGGTACATAAAATGTTTTACAACCATAATGTTATGCATAGCGTTCGATACACTGCCACATGAGCTGAATTAAGTTATATCATTGAACTCGTAAGTCGTGAGACTGCCGTCATAACCTTTGATAAATCGCCGTCTATATGTTGTATCCCCCGACTTCCCTGAGACTGGGTGCTCAGAACGTCGATACACACGTCTATCCGTGTGTCCCATCCAGGCCGTGGAGGTGTGTGTCGGGAGAGGGGGGGGGGGGGGAGTGCTGTCAGCCCGAGCCGCTCCGTCGGGGCACGAGCAGCACCAGGTCTGGGGCCCTGGTAACCTAAGCGGCGGATTAGGAGAGGGGATGGGGCTGCATCTTCCTTTTCAGTTTTTTCTTATGTTTATACTGCTTAAAAACTATTATAAGAAAGATATTAGTCCTTTCATCTGTGTAGTACGTTTTCTAACTCCGAGGCAGACATACAGTCTATGAGCAATTCAATTGACTTACCTGTGGGTTTTAAACTCATACACACGCATAATGTACAATGTAATGGATCCTGATATACAGGGACGTAATCCACAAGTCAAGGGCGGGGAGGGGGAGGGGGTGGTGCATAAGATACATTCAGGAAATGAAACATATGGAACACGGCATTTTCTCAAGAAGCTGAATTTAACCTACACTGTTAAAACAAGTGTTTAGAACCTAAACATTTTCCTAAACACTTTGGTGCATCCAGTTTTGGAACACTTTATTTCCCTAAACATGTTTAGAATTATCGGTGTTTAGGGTTTAGTGTTTAGAAATGTGTGATGTTTAGCTGTTTAACCATGAAGTGTTTAGGTCCTCAAGGTGTTTAGAATCAAAACGCTTATGCTTTTTTTATGTTTAGCTGCTAAGTGTTTAGAAAACTATGATGTTTAGGTGTTTATCTATGAAGCATTTAGGTCTTCAAAATGTTTAGGGTTAGGTGTTAAGTTAAACAGTAATATACCGTAATACGTACAGTGTACTTTCATTCTTAAGGATGAAAACCATTTTTAATTTAATAATAATATACCGTAGTGTGTAAAAAAACACACAAAAAAACGTAGATCTTACATGTAAAACACTGCTATGGTACTATGCCATTCAGTTTACACCAGATGTAATGTTAACAGCATTGAAAGTTTTATTTTTCCTGTGATCACATTACAGGATCATTGAGCCAATAACCACATATGTCCTTCCTTCTTGGTTTAGTTTGCATGGATTGTTTGATTGTTGGAGGTAAAACCTTTAGGGGTATAGCTGATAAAGTTCTTGTACTAAAAAGGTGTCTACATGTTCATCCTACTAAAAAGGTGTTTTAAAACATTTTGTAAATGTTTTAGGGGTGTTCTGGTTGGTTGACCGTACCTAGAATAGCAGGCCAATGAAGTGTTTATCTTAATGACGCTACAAAAACTTAAAAATCTAACATTTTTAATCACAAAGTTCCAAATTCCTAAGTGTATGAAAAACACTATTTTACTTATCATGGCCAAAAATATGGAGGGCATGTGGCAAACCACTAATAGTACAACTACTTCACAGTAGTACTTTGGTAACTTCAGTAGCCGAGATTTGAACCCGGGGCCCCTCACATATGAAGCCTATGCTCTACCACTGAGCTATGGAGGCCTGTAGGTAGACACAGCCCAGCTTTGCTACTTAACTGAATACGTAGGGGTATGAGAGTACTGAACTATTGTCTGTCACACCAACATGATGTTGAATACCTGTATAGTAGTACTGATCCTACTCATTGGTGCTGACTATGCCAGTGTGCACTGCATGCAGTCCAAGTTAGCTCAGTTGGTTAGGCTTCTACCTTGAATGTAAAGAATGTGGGTTCTAATCCCAAAGTGTCCATTTTTCTTTTCCATAGTATACAATTGATATTATGTGTTTAGATTATAAACATATCCCATTCAAAACATGGTTAGAGGTTACAAGTGTTTAGCTTTTAAACACAACTAATGTTATGCGTTTAGATTTTAAACATAGTTAACCCATACATGTTTAGAAGTTACAAGTGTTTAGGTTTTAAACAGATATGGTTTAATGTATTTAGATTATAAACATGTTTATGCCCTTAACACATTTAAATTCTAAACACCATTTTAACAGTGTAAAGAGGTGTCTGTGACTCCAGCACCTGCATGTGTGCCGTCGCCTTAGTTCCCAGGCACGTGCTGGGTGTATATTGACTTAGACGACAGTCGTCGGTAGATTAAGGGCCCCATCCCCAGGGCACTACGCCCTTACCTAGGACCTTTATCGCCCTTTCACATTACACAGAATTTGTACGAGAGGCTTTCATCTCGGCCCTGTCTGAAAGACGCTACACGTCCCGAAATCCCACCAAAGGGCCTTTGGTGTGAAAGGGATGTTGATATCAGAAAAAAACGAACCGGTAGATTAGTCTTGCCAATCAAAAGAATGTGTAAGTTATCGTCCATTAATTACATACACATTGTGACATGTTTTCTTTACCCCGCCCCCCGCCCCGTCTCTTTTAGCATGTAAAACGTATTAGAAATGTACTACCGTCCTTGGCCCCTACCTCAACCCACCTCCCTTTGTGAGCACGTAATCAATGGATCTAATTAATTAGGGACTCCTGAAGGAATCCTCTTCTTGCTGACCTTCAAATCTATTGGTTTTCCCAAGGCTGATGTCATCCCATATAGAATTTTTCCACAAGAAATTCAATTGAAATCAAACGCATTGAGCACCGCTATTGTGAAGTATAAAAATCTGTGAGTGTGTTACATGGGGGAATGAGGGGGTTTCAGTTGGACACATGTGGTAGCTGGTATGGGGCCTTCCATTTAGTATGCACGCAAAATTTCCAAAATTCTAGACCCCCCACCCCCCCTTAGGCGAAAATATGCATTGAATTTGTATAGGAACGTACGCAAATTTCCAAAATTCTCAGACCCCCCCACCCCCCCTTGGTGCGTACATATTTAATGGAACGCCCCTATACTTGTACTGGTTGGATCTAGACTACCGGTTAGACCTACCTCCATGTTTTCAGTTTTTGTGTGCTCCTCCTGTTGAATGGGCTACTCCAGCATCCCCCTACCCCCACTCTCTGTTAGATTTTTTGATTATGACTATTTACACTCAGAGCACTCACCAATTGAACATTACCGTGCAAAGGTAATATGTAATACATAGTAATTGTACCGAGGACCTGAAATGCTCTGCAAAGACGGTCCTTCTTTTAGATAAGTTAAAGTATGTACAAAATATACTCAGAAGGCAGATGCAGATGCAGATTCCTATTGGGAAGGGACCACATATTGACGAAGACTTGAAATATACATTTACGTGTGGGCATAAGAAATTTTCACCCCTTTGAATTTCAATAGTAGTTCCAGCTATCCTTGGTGTCCATCAAAAGCAAGGTACATGTATCACAAGAAAGGGTTCCAAGGTACCGCATTTGTTGATGTATCACATACTAGGTGAGTGTAGACACGTTAAACCTTTGTCCATGTAACACGTTGCCCAGTAACAGACAGACAAACACAGCTCGGTTATCAACAGATCAACACACAGCAAACAGGATCGGCATAGACAAATGGCCCATTGAAACACTTTGCTTTTTTGACCCAGCCAAGCAACCAATAAATAAATCATGAATGGCCAAGGCAGCCTCTTATACGTTGACTCCGATGGATTGCAGTCATTGCAATCACGAATGATTAAACCTATATAAGTAAATTTGATTACAAGCTTCTTGCAAACCTTCATAACTATTGTGTTTAATTTGACGCTTAACCATTAGTTTAAACGCGAAATCATAACACCTACAGAATAATGATAGTGTCTGCATGATCTGATACCCTCTCAAACTGAGAAAACTGTTACTTAGTGCAATAACTTTCACTTGTTTACCATGTAGGCTCTTATATGAACAACGATACTTTCCAAATCCCAAGAGAGAGCTAGGGTTAGAAAACAATGTTTTGAGTACTGCAGGCAGCATTCCTGGAGTCTTCTCCGATCACCAAACCGAGACTTCACCCAGCATAACACAACTCCATCGCCGTATAGGTTTTATAGAAGGGTGGGGCGAAGGGATATGGGAGTTATAAAAAGACTGATATGTGGAAAACACCTACTGAGCTCCGCAGAAATTGCACAGGTATTTATTTTGACAGAAAACACGTGTAACGCAAATGAATCTTTCTTTTCCTTTTATTTCTGTATTTTTGTTGTGTTCCGTCTTTCTCAGTTGAAAAATACCTCTGAGCGGATGTTGAGGTTATGTATCAGAAGTTGAGGATCACTAGCACAAACATGCATACGGATAAACAAGGGCGGATCCTGGAGGTTCAGGGGGTCCTGACCCTTTTTTGATGGATTCTTAAACTAGAAAAAGAGGGGATACTGCCACGCGAATGTGTGCAAATGCACACTACTTTGGTACTTAACCTATATGCTGACCCCCTTTTCTAAAAACTTGTGTCTGCCACTGATGACTATATGGGGAGATTGTCTATGACATATGCACTATCGTCCAGGGATGCAGAATATGTACCACTAGACTATAACCTCTTTGTTTATCTTATGGCGTATATGAACTTGTAAATGAGTGGAAACCCATTATGATGTGTTGATATTGAGTTAACTATTGATCGCTTAGCTAATTAGGATCTCCAGCCAATAAAAAGCTGCCTGAAAAACAAGCCCTTCTTGCCTCGATTAGAGTTACGTCGGGCCGTGGGAGCCCCGCGACCTTTCCCCAGTAAATAACGCTGCTGGCTACAAAAAGAAAGAGGTGAAGAAGCAGAACCCGTTGGGTGATCGGGTAGTCCCACCTGGCCTCACCACGGGAGGTGCTCGGAGCTGCTCCACTGTGGCGCGCCCTTCCTTATGTCTTTTTTTACCCCCACTCCCCTTTCAAACCCCCCCCCCCCCCCGACACACTCACAAACACACACTCAATTCCCACTCAGTCTGCCATTGCCCTCAACATATGGTACCAAACAACCAAAGCACACTGCAATTTCCTACTGTTGATCTCCGTCACCTCTCTCTAATCTAGTTGAAATAATTATATATTATTATAATTTATTATACCTTATTAGGGTGATACAAGTTTAGTAGTTAAGAGTTTAACACAGGGTGATACAAACCTGGGTGATAACCAGCCTTGTATCGCCCTGCAGGGTGAAACAGAAACTTTTTATTTTTCATGAAAAAATGAAAAAATGAAATCATTAAGAAATGAAAGATCTAATAATATGCATTATCTGCACAATGTTCCTAGCTACATTTTACTGCCTACTGTTTGTGGATTTGATGGATATCAAAAGAGTAATATAAAAAAACATAGTCCAACCATTACTGATTGCTGTGCATCCTTCCTTGGGAGCTCAGATCTAATAGAAAAGGTATAATAAATCCACAACCAACCTCGAAAGGAGTCCTCAAGCAGTTATCACCCCTTGCCGATATCAGCCCTCGGCCGGCCCTTCAGGCCCTGGCCTCGGGCTGATATCGTGGTCCCGGCTCAGGGTGATAACCACCCTCATACTCCCTTCTCGGTTGGTTATATGTATTTATTGTTTAGCTCGTTTTAAATGTGAATATTATTACGTATATATTTTTGATGTAAAATATACATTATGTGATAGAACATGTAAAGATGCTATTGTTGTCAAGCTTAAAAGGCGGCGTGCAAGTATTTTACATAATGCCTTATTCACCAAAATTTAATATAGTTGAACGATTTTGAGCTGTGCTTTTCATCCTGATAGTGCCTTCGGTCAACTTACACTGATCAGGTAACGTGGATATGTAATGTTCACTTCTTAATAATTTTACGTAATTGACAAATTCGACCTGTTCGTCCGAAGGTGTGTATACCCTTAAAACATTTCTATGGGTTCTTCACAAAATGACATGATATTAAACATTTCCTAAAATCAACGTGCTAAATAGAAAGATGTTTAGATTGCCTTTCAACTTATGAATAGTGTTTTAGCCGAATGACAAAGTTAAGTTTCTAACACCAAAATACGACGCGGCACCAACCGGCCCCCTTAGACAGACTTAGTAAATATCCCCCTAAATCTACCTCCCCACCTTCACCGCCCCTATCCCCATGTCCCTGCAGGTAAACACCCTTAGCGTTTTCACCGTTCTTCGAGTACTTCTACAGTTATAATCCACTTGATATTTGACACCTGTCTGACATTCCGGCCTGCTTAAGGGTCCTGTTTACAGCATACCTTGGTTTGGACAGCAGGTGTATCTCTCCCAATGACTTTACAAACGTCAGTCTACCTTCTATCAGACTGATTGTTGTTGAACAAGCATGCAATATGATTGTGATGTCCATGAAATCTGTTTTGTTTTAATCGTATTATCCGTTTAGAACCATGATTATTATGACTAGTATCACTATAATGATTATACCATTTTATGTACCAATTATAATTTGAAAATGTTCGAAAATCGTCTTACTGAGGAAGTATAAACTGCATATATATGACATTGTAAAATCGAAATTTGATATCGAAATTTCAATCTTGAAAATATAAGTTTCGTTTATCAAATGGACAACATGCTAATGCTTATTGTTACGTGTATATATATATATATATATATATATATATATATATGCAATATAGTGAGGCAATTAGGATTTTAACTTGTAAATTAAAGGAACTTTGATAATGTTGTTTGGATGGCATATCAAATGCAGGTATTGTCCTAGTGATAAGCAAATAGTGGAGCAACGGTACTAAATAATATGCCGTATTAGGACGAGGAAATCAGAATAACGTATAATTTATGGCCTTGTTTTGGTCACGGGCTTAAGAGGCTGATTGAGAACGTTGTGGGTTATCTGAAGACTTATCATTCATACAGAGGATGTCGCAGATCATGCCCAAGACAAATAATAATATCTTCTGGTAATGACTTACAGGGTTCTTGTCAAACGTGAACCGTCAGGGTTTCAATTGAGAGCTATCATTCTTAATATGACTACTTATTTCGTTATCTATTTTAGCATCAGCAGCGTGTTTCCACCATAGACAAAAGGTGAAACCAATGCTCACAATATTTCAGGTTTAAACTATCCAAAGTAACACCGGAATCGTAGTAAATATGATACCAAAAGAGTTTTAGGGCCACTCATTAAAACGTTCTAGAATGCTCCATAGAAATATGTAATTTGGAATCAAGCTCTTCTGCGTGTTTCAAAGGCGGCAGCTTACAAAAACATTGGCTGCATGCAGTTGACCGTATACTGGTCATTGCGCCGTACCTGCGCCAACCCCTCGCCCACGTACGTTGGCACGGGGTGAGTGCTTCATCGACCAGGGGCAGCCCCTGCCCTCAAGGTCCGGTCAGGTGTATCATACATGCATTAAGCTGGTGATCCACGTTGCGACGTTTTGCAACCCGACAAAAAAAATAGAGACTGAACCTATTTCCAAACCGACGGATTTTTGTCGGTCCAGAATCGGTTTGGCAATTAAACTCCCTGCTCCTAGAATCAGTCCAGAATCAGTCCAGAATCGGTCCCCTACCCATGATCCACAGTGAAGATGAAAACCGATTATTTCCTTGTATCCTGGATCACAAATTAATAGGAAAACAGTGGGAAAAAAATCGGTTGACTAAATTGACAAAATTTTGGAAATATTTTCATATTTTATGTCTAAATATGGTCAATAGGACCACAAATATAATTATATCATTTAATCTATTTGATTAATAAAAAGTAAAATAGTAAAATACTTGTTGAAAAGCATTTTGATATCTTTTGGTAACATTTTTGTTCTATTATTTCCAAAAATGATTGAAATAACCTTGAAAATGCATAGACATAATAAAATTGGTCCAAAATCGGTCCAAAATCGGTCCAAAAATATTAAACAGGTATAATAATTTTGTCGGACCATCGTCAGTTTGAAATCGGTTTGAAATCGGTTTGAAATCGGTTGGAATCATTCACTATCACAAATGTAGGTTGGAAATCTGTTGGAAAAAATCAGTTGACATGATCCATGTTGCGATATTTTTACAAAGTGGACAGATTTTGGACATACAAACTATTTTGAAAATCTGTTGAATATCAATTCTGTCGCAACGTGGATCACCGCCTTTACACTGTGGTTACAGCCGCTCACCAAAGAATGTCCATGCACCTTATAGGAAGGGTCACTGCCTTGCCAGACCTTTAACGCTACTTTACCGCCACCTGGGTGTGAGAGAAGGGTATTGTATAGTCATTTACCATTGTAGTTATTGACCATGGCAGTTCTAAGAAGTTATTCTTGGAACGTATTTCTTTTTGCCTGGTACATAGTTTTGAAATCTAAAGTATTGATAATCACTTACCTTCCAGGTGGAATACTGAATGATATTGAATGATACGACATAACCTGTGCTTGTCTGTACAACTACTGTATAAAAAGATATTTTTATGCTACATTATATAATCTGTAAATCTGTAAAGATCGAATTTGGAAAACTGCAACGCATACTTAACTTCCAGTATGAGTCGGTAGTATTAAGGATAGAGATATAGACTACACTACATTACGACCTAAAATTCATTACATCTCATACCCACCACCCTTGTAAGCATGTTCGAGAATACATGATCACTTGATACTGGAAAACGCGCTGATGAACCGATGTCCGTTTTCTATAACTGTCGTTGTAAACCTGTATTTATCCGAGAAGTCAATCCAGACCTGTACTGGAAACAGCGGGAGAACAGGCCTCGGCCTGAAATGTTTTCAGTTGAAATAAAAAGTTTTTTTTAAAAAAAGAAAAAAATACATCATGGAGTTGCAGAATAAAATAAAAGACTTTCCACAAAGGTCTAATCGGGATCAATCCAAAACTAGTAAAAAAAGATATGGGATTTCGATCTTTCTACTTGTCCCCTTCCAAGAATTGGATCAAATATCTAATACCGGTACCCTTAATGTTTAATGCACAGGGTCGATGATGACATAAAATCCACTTCCAGAGAACGGGTCACCGTTCAATATTGTACTTCCATACAAAATTACCCGCTACTTGAACGTATCGACAGAGGAATTCAAAATTAGTTTTGTTGTTGTTTTAAATGATTATATAACTTTATATGCTTGTTTGTGTCTGTCTGTTTGAAGTATAATGTTAAGAAGGGGAAAGGAATGTGGCACCTATACAAGAGTTAGGGTATACCACCTGAGGGACCATATATAGAGGTAAAGAGGAATGTGTCATTTTTTCTGTTGATTGCTACTGCCCAAACAGTAAGTTACAAATATACAATTGTAACAAGGAAATCTCAACTTGTCAAAAGTATACAGTGGCCTGTATGGCGGCTATTGCGCAACAGGAGTATAGCTTGATAAGTCTGTTATCAATCCGATTGTTCCCATGTCGGATGTACCATTACATTAAGAGTGCCCCCTTTACAAGAAAGCAAATATGGAATCGGTGTTAAGTTCAAGATAATCTACATTTCACACAACCTCTTGACTCATATCAACCAAATTAAAGGTAGCTCGTTGTTAATAGGCGATTACAATATTAAACAGTGAAACTTAGAGAGAATTAGAACAATAGGTCAGGCATCTATGAAATTTAGAAACAGAGCTGAATTGACGATAATAAGTATCCTTTTGAAATGTGTTCCTCGCCTAAGAGTTTTCAATTTTATTCCAAAAAGAATGAGAAATTGACGAAAAATACAATCGGTTGGTACGTTGTCGCATTGTGGATCACGAGACTAAATGATAGGACCATGCATTAGATTGCATACATGGGAAGGGTCAATCCTAGAGGAAGTCTAGGGAATAGGTAGGTAGTACAGGCAAACAGTTCATGATGGCCCCTCTGACGGTTGAAGGGGGAAGCTTGGTGCGGAGCCTCATCAGGAATCACGCACATTGTAGTTTAGACTAGTGAGTCGGCCTTCACTGGTTTACCCCCTGAGTAGGACCAGCACGCTACGTGTACGACGTACGTCGTGAGATACCGGTACCGTGCTGCTGTATCGACATCCACGACCAACACAGCCATGCGTTCAATTTATGGAATACATTTCAAAAGTTATTAAAATAACTGATGTACAGGGTCGGCATTGTTAACACAGAGGATACAAAGCACACGTTTGGAGACGAGGAAAAGTAAACAAAATTAATTCTGTTGTGCAACGGTAGACTGGCAACGAAAAGGGTTTTTGCTTGCCCAGTTGTATTATATTACACTAGGAATGGTAGGAACATATTGTAACTTAATTTACACCTATGCACACTTCGGCCTTGAGTTTACCATTGTTCTTTCGTTTTCCTTGCCATTCCAAAGAATTCTCATAACAGTATAGCTTCATGTGATCTATAAATGGTCCCCTATGATTTCAGATTGGATGAGTTAGTCATTATACCATTGATTTATTGTATAGCTTTCGAAGTGTTGCTTTGTTTGTTTGAGAGGAGAACAGGGCTAATTAATTTGTCACAGCGGCCCCTGATGGTGTCATGTCACACCACGGTGCGTGTGACAAATGTCT
The DNA here is from genome assembly GCA_936440205.1 of Lepidonotus clava. NCBI lineage: Eukaryota > Metazoa > Annelida > Polychaeta > Phyllodocida > Polynoidae > Lepidonotus > Lepidonotus clava. Next base: position 16,623,947 of record OW387140.1, read on the forward strand.
GGATACAGTGGGCTGTTTCATGATAACCTATTGTGGAGCTACAAGTGATACTAATTTCAAATAGAAATGCAGTTACAAATGTGTTAACTATCTTAATGAATGTCAGAAAAGTTCTATTAGCTTTCAATGGGATTTAATTGAAGAAGTCAATTTATATTATAGGCCTACAGTTGACAAATTACCAACAACTTTCTTACCAAACTAAACAAATATTCAAGAAATATGTTAAGAAGAATATCTAGTAGGCCTATTGAATAAAAAAACAAGAGATAATCTCGAAAAGGGGGTACTTTGGTACATTTTGCTCATATAATTCATTCAAGATTGCTGTGATCACAGGACAATGTGTTTCTATTTCGGTGCTACACTCATAGAAATATTGGATAGCTGAAAAAAGAGGGTTTTACCTTATTTCTTATTACCCCTTTCACGTGGGTTGTGAACCAGGCTGTATACGTGACAGATCGTTAGGTACAAACGAGGCTTCATTCCGCCCCTATCTGTACCCGGATGACCTGACTAATGAGCGGACCTGCTCACACCTGAACCGAAGAGGGAGGCAGGTGTCACGTCTTTCAACTCATAACCGCCGCCGGGGACAGTTCACAGTGGGTTACGTCGAACTCAAATGGCAGGTATTTACCGGAGTTCCTCAGAAGGTCTGAGATCAGAGGGTCCACGTCTCAGATGTTGGTTGTGAGCAGTTGAAGCCCCCCCCCCCCCACCTGGCGGTAGGCGGATAGAGACACCCCCACATCCTTGTTCCTGGAGTTGAACAACAACTTTTGCCATTTTCGGCACTGCTGCCAACAATGACATCGATCGCATAATCAGGGAGCTTGAAGTTGTTTACTGATGGGTGGAACTGGAATTTCTAGCTCACTGCCACGAAGATGCAAACCTGACACCCATATTAGCATATCAACAATGTTCAGATACATGTAATAAATACTTTGTTTTGATCACCCTATATCCCTGTTTTTCAAAGCTCTCCATGCAGAATGGGGCCCAGCATCCACCCGCGCTTCTGCAGTGAAATTACCTCTAAATCAGATTATATGATTACGCTATGTATGTAACAAAGCTGCACTACATAATAAGACCCAACAAAGACAAGCTAGTTATTAACCAGTTCTTCTCTTATGGATAATCTTTAAAACAAAGTAAAGATTTGAAAACCTACATGGGAATCCAATACCACTTGCTTTAAAATATCTTTAAATTTGGCACAATGAGGGTCAGAAGCAGTTCCCAATCATTGCTTAGAATACGGGGCTAAGCTTTTCAAAGCTGTTCTTCGTCTTTACATTGTATTTCTGGCTCGAACAATAGCATGTAGCATATCTTCCAAGCTTAAGTCCTATCTTCTAAATACTGCATGGGGTTTGGTATTTTCTTCAATAGATAAAGGGCTGTCCATTTCTTAATCATATTACATCATATTTCTTACGACGTAAAGGGACATACGTTGCGTTATCCCATGGGGGGTTCCCCCACTTTAAATCAATCCAAATTTATTGATCTTTCAGTGATAGGCCAAAGTTGTCAGATGGTTAGCCTGATAGCAATGCACGTTTAGGAATATCATCAACGCTTCGGTCGGAGAGTTTGGGAAAGTTAACCGTTATTTTTCATCTAACATTTAGAAAAACCAAGTCTGTGACACAAATTGCCATATATCCAGGCAACTAAGGCCCTATTGACTTTCAGTTTAAGAAATGTCGCGTCGTGAAATCAAGCACGATCCCACAATACATTGTTTACGTTCGTATCTACACTATCTGATACAGACGTCCTCAGATGATATGATCAATATGGCAATAAGATAACTAATCTACCACAATTTCTTATCCACTTTCTCAGTTAGTCTTAGCCTGTGTTTTGAAAGTGAACGACAATATGACGACTTATTCAAGAAGTTCAGTCAAGTTTCCATCTGAAACAGAAAAGTGAAACTGAGGTAGATTTATTGGCCTAATGTCCATTGGAGGTAAGTGAATTCAGGTCTCAAGGTCTGTCTTGTTAGTTTAAGGAGAATTGAATAACTGGTTGTTCTAAAGATATACACAAATGTCACAATGAATATGTTTGTTGACGTATGATATATGTGTATCAGGGGGTTGTTCAGATATCCTAGGTCGTCTATCTTACAACATAAGGGGCGGATCCACTGGGGTTCCAGCGTGTACTCGCTCAACACACCCCCTCCACAACCGTCACCATTGTGTGGACACCAACTCTTGGCCAAGATGCACGTGTCTGCAAATATGCACTCTTGTGGTACTAAGACTATGATTGTACTAACCCTCAATTTGGGAAATCTTGGATCCGCCCATATAACATGACTTACTGCTCATTGGTTCTAAAAAGGTCTTCTGAGGTCAAGTTCAATGTTGCTATTGTGACATTCTTTTTTCCAGCCTTGGGTATTACATCAAATAGCACTGGGGCCTGAATCTGTATGAACACACGCACACAATGGGTGAAGTGTATTTCCATGAGAATCAGAGCCTCCGGCGTTTAGGGCAGTTGTCCAACCAAACCATGATCAGCAATGGCATTTTCATAGATATGTTGCTCAATATTCTTTAGTATATTTGTTGTAACTATATTTTGGTCCAATGTAACAGCACCTGCTTCCATGTTACGAAAAACAGGGTAATTAGATTCAGTTGTTTATCCATGGGTCGACTCCAATTGTTACCTCTGGCGGGGCGGTGACGCCATCCAGACACGTTTCCATTTCCCCAGGGAAGGGTTTATGGAAGAATCAATGCCTGGGGAGCTGTGGATGTACAGTGTATGTTGAGGAGAGATAGACCAGGCCTGGGTAACCAGGTTATCTGGGTAGGGATCTATTACCTGGTCTGCCTCCCCTATAATATGATGGGGTACGGACAAAATATAATAGTGTATAAAGAATGGGACAACGAGCATAGCAAAGACTAACTTTGTTTCCCGCTGGATAGAAGGAAGCACATCTATTAGAGTATCGAAAAGGTTTGCTAATCTGTGACACCACTAGATACGTAGTGAGGGGCCGCCCATTTTTAGGGAACCTTGTTCGTCATACAACTGTGCCTGTCTCTAAAATTGTCCTTTGTAATGAATCGGACTAGATAATTTAGCTGACGAATTACGAATTCTGCCTTATAATTGGATAGGACCAGCAGTTTATGAAATTTGTCTTAAAAGCAGGCCAGCATGAGAGTGTTTAAGAGAGACACGAAATATTAAACCCCTCAAAGATGAGGGTGATATCTTACCCACCACAGGCGTATAGCTGATCAATATTGGGGGCGTCTTGAAGATTACACACATTCGAAGAATACAATGGAAACATGTATAATATATAAATGTAATATATATATATATATATATATATATATATATATAGCTAAAAGGTAAGGACTATATATATATATATATATATACATCTGTTTCTTGGTCTTTATTTAAAATAATATCCCTTCAAACATCTTTCCTCCTATCATAGATACCACAAAGGAATGCTCAAAGCACAGCGTATCACTAACAATGAATGTCTGATATATGACAACATGCCAAAGAAAATAGTTCAGACGAGCCAAAACTCTGTGAAAGAGAACATAATTCAGTCTTTGCCTGAGCACCTAGATAGTGTGCATAATCAGTCATGGATGGTACAGGCTTGTTATTGAATATTGCACGGCTGATATATGAGTTCCTTACTCACTATGGTTGTGATACAGTACTACGTATCAGGAATACCTGGGGGATATAGTATAAAATGCACAGGAAGAGGAACTGTCAATGAAGATGATATTGCAAATATATTTGATTCAAACACTTCCTTTTCCATTGAAATCCGTGCCCTTTCAAGCATTTTTGGTAACGGAAAGCTAGGTTTAATAACCAAGCCTGTATTTAAAAGGTAATAATTATTATGTTGCAGCATTCATTTAGTGCAGCTTCGTCGCCGCCTTTATTAGGTGTTTCATCTGTTCAGATTAACAATTCTCCCATCCAAGGATCTAGCTAATTTCCATTATTTTGATATGCAATTACGAATAAACATAATAGAAGAAACAGTTGAGATTTGTCAAAAAGGATATGAAGTTAAGAACAGAGCATGTCATTTTTAGGCCAACTTCGAAGGTTTATTTATCTAGCCAGAATGAAAGAAACGTGATGTTATTGTCCCACTTTATATTGGCCCTTTATAGCATACCGAAGGGTAATCTTTTAATTATTCCCTTAAACAATGAAATGATTTGACCCCCTACAATAGAAAACCACTACAAGACCAAACCAGCAGGCAGCACATAAACAATGGATTTGAGTACCTTACCGTTTTTTTCTAGCCCAGTAGATAACTAGACCAGTGGACTATAACAATTAGAGAGCAGTGAGTGACCACTCCCCCCGACCCAGATCCAGGAGGCGGGGCTGGTGACCTTGGTGCTGGTGAACCTGGGAGAGCGCTGCCAGGTCGGCGACACGCGTACCATGCATATCGATCTGTGCGAGTTGTTTACATCCCGTGTGCCACCATCAGAAATAGAGCGCTGGGTGGGATGGGGGTTCCCCTGGCTAGACTAGCATGGCCACGGTCTAAACCTAATGATCGTGGTTAAGTTATCGAGACATGCAATAACATTATCAAGTATTAACCTGTTGTTATTGATTTATATTGGATTTTTGTTTTCAATCTTTCATTCTTGCAATTGACTTCCTTGTTTTTGTCTGTCGCTTCATTATTTTCCCATGAATCTAAATCCGAATACATTGTAAGAGACTTAATGTAACATAATATACCCATACTGCCAGTAAAATTATGGTTAATATATATATATATATATATATATATATATATATTGGTGTGTGTGTGTGTGATATAAATACACCAAGAAATAGCAATGATATTGCCAGCAGTTGCACTTCTTTCTGCTATGCTTACCTTCCTTATATTAAAGTGGCATTGCTTCCAATCTTCACCCAGCCCCACCTGTTCAAAGATAGCTACCATTGGACACAGAGAAGTCAGAGCCAGAGGCAGAGTGCCAGTTGAGATAAATGCCGGTACATCAACTCTTACATACGACTAGCATACAAAGGGAAGAACACCAGCACCCAGCGAAATGGCACCCCACCCACACTATGGCAGCTCCCCTCAACCATTGGTAGCTTAATAGGTTGGACACCCAACTGCAACGTAGGCGGCCGGGATTCACCTCCCGGCTGCAGAACACACTTGTCAGTGGTTTAAAATGTGACTTAAAGCCAACCCATGGTCTTCCAATAGGTTGTAAATGTGTAAATGTTGTAAATGTAAAAGATTATAAATCATATTCAAGTTTGAATGTCAAATTTACGACAACAATCATTAGAATGGCCTATGGTAAATTGCATATTTTGTAAGGATATCCATGTTATTTGAAATATTGGTTTATTAATGACATGTCGGATCACCGCCTCGTGTCGTCTAAATCAATTCATGGGTTCCCCTGAACACCTAGACCTTTCTGTGCTTTATTAGTGTTACGCTGCCATGCCTTAATACCAGCCCTTAATCCACCTCCCTGTCCGACACATGGCCCCAGGCTCCCTGTCCCTGCCCCTGTCCCTGTCCCTGTCCCTGCCCCCGACTGAGGCCAGGAGGTCCTCCGGGAGCACTTAGTGCTGTCCCCAGACCCCAATCTAAACTCACTTAGCCCGCACCATACCAGGGCCTAATGGAGCCTGATCCCCGTCCACCGAGGGCAATGTGGGGTCTGCCCGGGAGACATGGATGGTGTGGGTGATGTGGGAGGCGGGAGGGGGTATAGATGGTATGGATTATCGATACAGCCTTAGTGCATCTTGTATGTTAAACCATAGATCTCATCTAATATAATATATCTATACTTCCCCGTTTTCGACTAATAGAATTCAGTATTCGATTCAGTACTGTAACCTACCTTCTCTCTTTAACATTATGGAACAGAAAAGGGTTAAAATGGTAATAATTTTTGGTTATTATCGCGATGATAAATGAGGCTGCCAACAGATCTAGCATCCCTCAGCTCCCATCTAGCCACAAAACCCCGCTAAAATTCGGTAAAATCACAGGTGTGTCCTCCCACTTAATTGGCAAGTGACACGGACAAACAAACCAAAAGCATCATTATAATATCCTTAGAGAATCTTTGTGCGTGTTTGGCACCCTTACAAAGTTTAATTCAAGGAAAACCTCTAACGAGCATTACAAGGGCAGTTCAATTCTCATTTTTATTCTTATCAAGACTCGTGTGTGAAAGTTTAAGATGATTCATTTGATGTCAGTAGAAGATGATTGGCTAGAGGGTGGTAGAGGACGTGTAAAATATTGTTGAAGTATTTATCAAAACACCCTTTACTAACTTTAATGTCATGTATGCATCTCTAACTGTTCCCTGTTGCCTGACGGAAAACAACAGCTAATTGCCAGACCACTGTGACGTAACACCATCCCCGTGAAATATCTTGATAATCATGTCAAGAAAACAATGTATCATGTGACTGCAAAAATCAAATTCTACAGTATGATATTGGCGTTAGTGACAATGACAGGGGCCCAAATAGATAAGCGGAACCGAGCCCTAGCTGTTATCACCAGCCTAGTCTGTCCACTGTTATCAGGGTTCTGTCAGATAGGGTCAACTTCTCATTGTAACACCCAGAGAGGGGTCAGGGTCAGGGTCAATGTCAAGGTCATGATAGGAACAGGTGAACGCGATCTTTGCAGAGTTGTAGACATTTCTCACACTGACAATACTGAATGGAAGTGAATTTGAATACCAAAATGATATCTATATGATAGATTAATAAGTACCAGCAAAGGCAAGAACGATTCAATTTGACACATTGGGTATTAACTCTAGATATGTAAAATTTAGCAGTGCGAAAATGTGTGTTCATACACCTTCGTGGTACCCCACCGTCCCAGGCTGAGAGGTTTGAGAGAGGACAGTGTGATGGGAATAGTGTACCTGGACAAGAAGAGAGGAGAGCAGTGATCAGCTGAGTGCATATTAAAAGGTCATTGTCCGGTCACTGCTACCTGGACGACCCCACTGACCACTTCATGTCCATCTGAAAGCAGGGGAAAGAGGGCTATTCATATTTTAGTATGATATGTGAGTGAGTGAGTGAGTGAGTGTCTGTGTGTCTGTGTGTCTGTGTGTGTGTGTGTGTGAGTGTGTGAATATGTACACGTATTGTTTATAGTCACTCACATTTATACAATACATAATACATATTATATATGTGTGAGTGGATATCTGTGTGTTTGTGTGTGACATATACACCTATGATATTATACTTGTCGTTTCTCAGAAAGACAAACAATACGGTGCAAATCTTATTCCCCTTATCAGCAACAATATACCTTACAAAACGAGACAAACAACTTCAAAGGTTAAAGGCCTGACCCTCTCCGGACAGATCATGCGAAAACAATTTCAGGAGTTGAAATCTGTATTCCTGTAAACACTTCAATGCGCAGAATGATATCATTGGGGAGAGGGGGTGGGGGCTTCCTGTGTGCAATGGTCTAACCTTTTGAATACGAAAGTACACTTAATGTGCAATGCTTTATAAGTACTACGTCAACAATACCAGTTACTGACTTAGCTCTAGGACATAGGCCATGCATGTTTATCGAGGTCAGAACTTTTTGTCATGGAGAAAAAGAAAGGTTAATCTAAATGTTGTTGTGTCCATGAAAGGTTCATACGCTTAGCTCTCCCAAGAACGGTTATTGCAACTGAGGCCTGGGGCAATGTACACGATGATTAAAATAGTAAAGAAGATAAAAACACGGAATAGGATGAAGTTTGTGTCATATGCTCATATCCAACCATGATATCCGAAAAATATGCAGGAATAAGACTTGAGTGTAAAGAAAGCCGATGTCCAAGTCTATTATCAAAGAAAAGGGCTGTTATTTTAGACACCCCAGCGAGTATAGCTACAGGTTACATTAGAATTGAAGGCAATGAACGCATGATCCTGAAGACTTAGAATTAGCGTCTGTGACACATAAAACGCAATGGTAAATATAGGAGAAAATAAACATAAGCAATTCATCCAAAATGCAATGGAACACCAACTGATTCCCTCCTGATATTTCATTCAAATACATTTTTCGATTTACATTTGGGACCCACTCCATCTGTGAAAGGGTATATCATTTTCGATTAATCATTCTCCGCCAATAAAAGAACCACCGCTAATAGTAATTATAGCTCACTTACTACCACAAAGCTTTACGTTTGGTACGTTACATAAGTTAATACGTGCACACACAAGTTATAGGTAGTTGATAAAATTGATATGTTATAGTGAGAATATCTATATGAATGTCCCAAAGCAGCTGAAAAGTAAATGAACACCGGACTAGTACTGCTGTGATTGCGGTTTGGTCAGATAACCATGGATCGACTGGAAAATCTAATATCCGCCTGTCTATAGTACATCCGATATACTGACACAGAATCGACCTGTTTTGTCTAATGTATGTCTCTTTTTAGATCCAAAATTAAGGCTTAAGCCACACTCCGACGTAAAACATTTTGTTTCCAATATTACTGTCATAAAATGAGCAGCAGAGATAGGTAGGCCTAATTTCAATATCGAAATCGGCTACGTGCCCTGATCCTCAGAATTAAGTATAGACAACACCTCTCAGCGGTGAATTCATGGGACTCTCTCTAAGTGGGCATATATCATTCAATGTATATAACATAACCATAGGGTTTATATGATTGAATACATTATAAATTAAGTTTTCTGTTGATATAATTCATTTTATAATGCGTAGATGTATGCGTCTGTACCCATACCGTAAAGAGGAAAAACGTATTTTTAACTTTTATTTTCTGAACAAGGATATCTTGCTTACTACTTCATATAATGAACTGAAATTTTCACAGCATATAGATAACAGTCATTCAGAGTGAAGCATGTCTCAGATTTTTAATTTGTGCCCTAGTTTTTGTTTTATTAAATGTAGAAAATAATCATAAAAAGATCACAAAAAGTTTCCCGTTTTTTTTCATAAAATACAAACTAAGGCCTAAACAGAAAATCGGAGACACGCTTCCCTCCATACAAATGTTATGAATAAGCTACCAAAATTTCATAACAATCAATTGAGCGATAGCTGAGATAATCATGTTCAAAAAATATAAGTCGAAAAATCTTCTTTTTTTTTCTTTGATTCCTTCAAAATTGGGGGGAAAACAATTTAATTTATAACAAAAGATAGAGAAAAAATCATTTTACAATTTGGTATGAATAAAATTACTGTGCCTTTAATAGACAGAGCGCAATGTGGATTGCTGCAAATTGCCTGCTGAGAGGTGTTGTCTATCCTTAATACCTCCCTGAAAATAACAAAGCTTGTGAAAGTAGTGGTCTTGTCTATAAATAGGGCAGTATAGATGTACTTACTATTTTAGGAATGGCTTATTGAATTTTCGAGAAAAAAAATAAAAGGCTCCGGTAGGAGGGTGTTGTTTGTCCCGTGTTATCCAGGTAGTAAGTGGGTGCTGCCTCTATTCACGTGGTAGCTATAAATAGCATCAGGAGTGGCAGGTAGGCATTTCAAGTAGGTCCTAATCGATAAGGTTACAGTAGGGGCCCTCTCTGATGTTATTTCAAAACGACATGGGTATGGCTTGATCTAGGCTACTATGACCATCATTCAATTAAGGCATAAAAGAGTTTAAGGAAAACTGGGTTGACGTGATTTATTTTTACATGAAATGCAAAAGGAAGATAAAAACCTAATAACACCTGAATAGTACGCCAAATAGAAGTGTATTGCTGTGAATTTGTTTAACAATCAGATATCTTGTTGGAAGGATATCAACCCATTTTTCATGGTATTATGTGAAACCTCTAGAGATACAGACAGTAATTTATCTGAAAGAGGCTGTAATTACCAGCACATATATGATGTAATGTAATGCGTGTCTCTTTTAGATCCCACAATAACCTAAGCAACCGCAAATGGTTCCGGCCATCAACAAGACCACAAAGGTGATACCCCCACAAACCGCGAAGGTAAAGGTGATGTGCGATAAGCCCACCACAAACCATGTATCAACGGCCAATAGAAGTACGAGAAATCTCCACAGGGGTCGGGACTGTCGATCTCCCAGCTTTAGGCCCTGCCTTAAGATGTTGTAGGATTAAAAATTAGATTTCGAAGCAGAAAGCACGTGAAAGGCGAGTTAAGCGGGAACTTATATCGGTACTTTTCGATTAGATATTGATGAATTGTTGAAGTATTAATATTTCTCTCGGAAGTATTATGGTTCGTCTCTTGGCGGATTGCCCCAAGCATACACAGTAGTGATCACACTCGTTCATGATTTTGAGAGAGTCTGGTCTAATCTCATACTCATGAGACTCACGTTCCCGTTATCTCAAATCAAGCTATAGTATTTTGAAATTCCTCAGGATATTTTCCGTAGAGACGGTTAGGGACACAAAAGGGATCAGAGAGAAAATATGACAAGATGGTGTAACCCCATGGTAGAATGCGTAATTATCATTTCTCGGATTTCAAGAATGATACTTTCCTTGGTTTTTATCTTGTCTCTTTTTATCAAAACCGTAGAACATAATAGTATATATAATTATCCGTATAGGTTTACATCCAGTGTGAAGAACATAAAACTCTGCTTCGTATACTACTAACATAGGCGCATCTCACCATAAGCCAAATGAAAGCTGAACAAAAATATAGAGAAAGCTCAGGTACATTACATTGTCTCTGGGCACAGAGGAGACTGATCAGTTGGAGTGGTTGTAAGACCAAAATATTGGACGTTTTACCTGCCCCTTGTGGTATGTACCACCCTCCTCCCTCCTACCCATGTTTATGTGACTTGAAAGTGGGCAGAGTGGTGCCTTCTTGACTTCCCATGGTATGGGGAGGGTGTTTGTTTGTCTTGTGGTCTAGAGATAACAGGACATAATGGAGAGATAGGTATGCAACACTCTATTTCCTCTCAGTTGAGCTACGAATACAAAAAAGACCACTGTGGCAACGCTTGCCTCGTGCTGCATTACATATATGCATCTTCTTTATTGATTCTGCCCTCCCATCCACCCGTGCCTGGGTTCAGCACACAATGAAACTGATTGTATGTTCCTGCATGTTCATGTGGTACAGCCTTAGCACCTCACATCCACGTTAAGATGCATTTAATTAAGATTATTTTAAGATTAAACGCAGGTCCTTTTACGATGATGTGAAGCCAGGAGTCAGTGATTTACCACTGAACTATTCCATTGTTTATACAGACCTGTGTTTCCATTTTCACCGCTGCCAAAACTGTAATGCATTTTGGAATTTAACCTAATATAAACCGTTTATTGTTATGCGTTTTCTGTACTGCTTTTGAGAAATTCTGGTATCTGACAACACCTGAGAGGAAATACGTGCCGTCTGCCAATGTGTGAACTACTTCATACTATCTCACTTGATTTTTCGTAGATGAATTTCTCAATGGATATTGAAAGTGAAAATGGCTGAGAAAGATAGCATCGCAATGTCTAGATGTTGACAGCCTGGCTATTGAGTAGATAGTGAGCAAACAGTTGAGTGGTGCTGTGTGAGGCTGGGGCCGTGAGCAGCTCTCACTGCTGTGTACACCAGCCGCCCCTCGACCAGGGACCTACATTAGCCAAGAGGAGGGGACTTGGGACTGGTTGAATTTCAATAATCATCATCATATTTCTTTACTGTTAGCCGCCACGGAACAACGAGCTCTTAATCGAAAAAGACATTTGCATGCCAATTAAACTTTCACCAACTGCACCATAAGTATTACTTTGTAATATAACTTGAAATCTTTGCAGTCATGCTCCAACTTATCTTGAATTCTATCATTCAAAATATTACTACTGACTAAAATGGTCAACTGTGGTCTAGGTGTGAGTGCCTCCTACAGTTGGAGAGGATTGAGTGCTACGTGTGGGAGAGTTACTCCAGGCACCCTGAGCATGTGTGAGTGCTTCCTACAGGTGGAGAGGTCCAAGTTCTCCATGAGGTTGATAATTATTCTCAGTACTCTGAACATTTGCAAGTGCCTCTTACAGGTGGAGAGGATGAAGTGCTCTGTGAGTGGGGAGTTACTCTCAACACTCTGAGAATGTGTGAGTGCAGGTGGAGAGGACCAGGCACTTCATGAGAGAGGACCATGTGTGAGTGCTCCCTTCAGATGGAGAGGTCCAGGGGCTCCATGATGTGGGAGTTACCCTCAGCATTTACAGAGATTTTTTTTTAAATGGAGAGGATGAAGTGCTCTATGAGTGGAGAGATACTCTCAGCACTCTGAGAATGTGTGAGTGCATACATGTGGAGAGGACCAGGCACTTTATGAGAGAGGACCATGTGTGAGTGTTCCCTTCAAATGGAGGGGTACAAGGGCTCGATGATGGGGGAGTTCCCCTCAGCACTTACAGGTGGAGAGGATGAAGTGCTCTGTGAGTGCGGAGTTACTCTCAGCACTCTGAGAATGTGTGAGTGCATACAGGTGGAGAGGACCAGGCACTTCATGAGAGAGGACCATGCATGAGTGCTCCCTACAGATGGAGAGGTCTAAGCCCAGGCAATAAAATGACGTTATTACAACGTTATTATAACGTTCTATTTGGACCTGGTTTGGTTCTTGTTACGTTATTTTGATGGCACCCAAAGACGTCTTTAGAACCATTCATATCCATTCATTGCGATGTCACACTGTGACGTAATTGTGACGTTGTTGTTACGTTCTTTCATGTTATAATAACATTATTGTAACATTCTTTAAAGGCAAGGTCTCAACCGCACCAAAATATAATGTCATTATAACATTCTTTTTCAGTAAGTCTTAACTCCACCTAAAATAACATTGTTGTTACATGACAAGTGGACAGGTTTCAGACCAACCAAAAAAGCACAGTCACAGAACATTCTTGTTACGTCACTGCTTGCCTGGGAGGGCTCCATGATGGGGGAGTTACCCTCAGCACTCTGAACATTTTGAAAAAGAAAGTTTGAGTAACATTTAAAAAGCCCATTATCAAGAGGAATCTCTTTGTGGGATAGGATCCCGCTTGAAATCCAAAAATCGACCACCAAGGTCAAATTCAAACGAGAGCTATTAAGGATTGTACATAGAGTGCTGCAAGAGGCGGCACTCTATAGACAATGATATAGTGTGGAACTGATGCATGATGTGACCCATTTCCTTTCTCGAGTACGACCTGCAATACAACTCCATACATGTACATCATCATCATCTCATCCTCATCAAAATTTGTATTTGTATATAACAAGATATTCACCTATTCATCTGTCCAATAGGAAGACCATGTACTTATGTGATATTGGCAATAAAACTGTTTCAAAAAAAAAATTGCCTCTGACAAATGGAAAGGAACAAGTGCTCTGTGAAGGTTGGAGTTACCCTCAGTACTCAGAGCATGTGTGAGTACCTCAAGCAGGTAGTGAGGACCAAGTGCTCCAGAAGAGCAGGAGTTACTCTTGGTATTCTGAGCATGTGGGTGTGCCTCTTACAGGACTGGAGTGGAGAGTGATCCACGAGGGTGCAAGTTACTCTTGGTACTCTGAGCATGTGGGAGTGCCTCCTACAGGTGGAGCAATCTGAATGTTCTGTGAGTGCGGGAATTACTCTCATCACTCCGAGTAGGTGTGTGTACCTCCTACAAATGGAGAGGACCAAGTGATGCGAGAGGAGGGAGAGTTGCTCTCAGCACTCTAAGCATGTCTTGGTGCCTCCTACGAGCGGAGAGGACAGAGTGCTCCATGATGGGTGGGGAAGGAGGGTCTTAAGTAGACCCCAAACACACGGACAAAGCGGTCGTCACTGATCCTGAGAGGTAATATTAGATTTGGCATCCTGTGCAGAATTCCCTACACAACCTGCCATTGTAACGAGCTTTGTGTTGTAGATTAATAACTCGTAACAAGCAGGATGCCATTCTTATATACGTAGGCGGGTAATTGGCACTAAGCATAGCGGATTTACGCTTTTTAATTTGCATTTGCCTAGGAGAAATGCTAACCTGGAGCCCATCTCATGCTATTAAGTTGTGGCTTTTGACAACCCACCTAGTTGGGACCGACCTGAACCGTCTGGGTCGTTCGGTCAGCATTTCTTCGGGCTTTTATCAAGTCGCTCAAAGGTCAGCAGACTTGACTCTCATTAATTGCCAACAGAAATTTGAAACAAAAACTCCAGGTTACCTGAGACCCAGAAACAAATGGGTCACTTTCCGAGGCACTCCAATTATTTGATTCACCACAATTTACGTCGGCAACCAAAATAGAACTCAGTGCACTCAAAGCATTAAAGAAAAAAACTGCTATCGAAAGGTCGGCATTATTTTCTTCTGAAAGAAATTCTCAGGTGCCATGACCAGATGACGCTGTAGTGAATTATTGGCTCTGTGATTTCAACCTGCTTATTTGACGAGTTTTCCAGGGTCTGGACCGCTGTTCTTTTTATCTCAAGATAAGGTTAAAGACATTCCATAGTTCGGTTACAAGCACCCCACTTTCAGGGCTGGAGAATCACGTGATAAGATGAGGTTATAAGCCTCCCATGATGAGATTCAAACATCCCCTGTTCAGTTAGAAACATCCAACAATTAGATTACGAACATCCCAATATTATATCATCCCATTATAATTATGTTGTTCCTATTTAAGCATCCCACGATTAGGCTAAAAGTATCTTCAAATATGCGATGATTCATAAGCAGCCAAAGATGAAGTCATTTAAAATGAAAAGAAGCATCATTACTAGTGGGGATATTTCCATGGTGCTCATTTCCATTGGGCTTGACAGAAAACATACTTTTTACTCCACATGATACGACTAGAGTTGTGGAGTTCTCCCCACCATATTCAAACGGTAACCCAGTTCCGTGCCTCTCATCCAAATCAGCGCCCTTCAATTGCCGGCCGGTGTTCCCTCATCCCCCTTCACCTCCCCTGTCATCATCTCAGCAGCCATTAAAACCTCCCCAGGCCTTCGTCTTAAAAAAGGGCAGAAATCGATGGCTGATTGCACCAGCGGATCCAAGTATTGGTGAATGGCGGAGCTCGCTGTTTGTGGGAGGTCTAAAAAAGGGTTGTTTTGGTATTGCGGAGAGGGCCGATATCGGCTTCTGATTGGTTGGCCCGGGTGGCCGTTGGGGGTTCCCTCGGCGTTTTGTGTAGTAGACGCCGGGTGTAAAGGATTGCTGAGGTAAAACAAGAAATAGAGATCACATTCCTTTGCAAAAGCCAAATACTATGCCATTTTAGAATAAGGTTGTCTGGTAATATTCTCTTTTCGCTCCTGTTAGCTCTATCCCCACCAAGCCCCATTTGAATAAACAATCCCGAATAATATTTGCTCAATTTTCATTTCCCTACTAGGCCTATTGCTCATCAACATATCAATCTGATGCCAAGATTGAATAAAGAATGGCAAGAGAATTTAATTCAAATATGAACATTTGCAGCAAGTAAGGGGTCTTGCATTAAGGGGCGGGGCGTGGAGGCGTATTCAGAAATTCCGGAAAGGTTTTTGCATATATGCCTTGCTCAGGCCAATAAAGGCGAAGGGTCTGGGAAATGATCGAATTCAGGAAAAAGTTCGGGAAAATAATTATGCGAATATACTAAAGGGACAGTCCTACTGGTAATCCCCCCCACTAGCACCCTGTGCAGAACGCTCGAGGATTATATAAGGGCCGGTTTTGTTGCTCCAGATTCCTCCAAAAGTCATAAATCGGTGCCAGTGGGTTAGTCGTGTTTACATCATGCACCCTTCGTGACAGAACAGAACAGAGGCCGATGGCACCTGTTAGCTTTAGGCCTACATGGTTTGCGTCGGTGATCTACGATCAGGTCAATGTCATACCTGCACACCTACATAGAGGTATGGGTATCAGGGTATCCTACTGAGATTGTCGTTACCATGGGGAATAGCAGATGATCTCCTATGGATTTATCACCTCGCGGATAAACTCTTGAGGCTCAATCACTAAGAAATACTTGGAACATTTAGTGATCAACAACCGGAACAGTCGTGTTTATTCACTCTTTGTAGTGATCTGGTGTCTACCGTATTAACACTAAACAGTATGCTGCCCCACTGATGAACACTTCAAAAAGCTAATGTCACAGTATTGCACATTCTTAGATTAGAGATTTCTCATGCATGGTCATTAAGGAATTCAATCGTTTGCTGAAAAACACTTGATGAGAACTCGAGGAGTGGTTTATCACTACTGGGTCCTCAGAAATTCGGTCTACCACCAACGATCCAAACACCGGAAGATGTAGTTCTCGATGAACACTTGTGTATGTGGTATAAGGATCCTTGGAATGATCACTATGGGAAGCTGGTCTTTGGATTCCAAAGGTGAGACAAATATATTATGTCAATATTTCGGAACTAGTTGGCTTGCACACCTTTTCCGTGAGTCTTCTTTGCCACAGCTAATTGAGGTGGTGGGTGAGAAGGAACTGGGTCAACTCACTACCAAAAGGTTTGCTGTGCAGCTTTTTAGTACACTGTTTTGAAATACCCAAAGCACCATTTAATTTGAAGAGATGATTCTCTACTTCTGTCCCTCAAATTACTGTGAACATGTGTGACTTCGCTCTGAATTCAACTATTGGCCGTTGTAAACTTAGTTGTGTGAGTTTTAAGGTTTTTGTTACACTGACCTCACATTCAGTCTGTAGAACCACGTCAAAAAACAGATTATTGGTATTATTCAACAAGAGCAGGCGTATGCTATTTCTCTTTGAGTGGATGTTTAGAGTGTTGTCCAATGCGGGGGTGCTAGACTGAGTGACCTTGGTATGAAACACAAATACACCCACACCTTTGACACCACCGAATCAAAACAATTCAAGTTAGAACACTTGACCTCTGCATAGGACCTAGGCTATAAGTAGACAAACACATGATAATTTTAGCTCACCGTTGAGTAGTCAGATTTGCAATCTGTAAATGTTACATTTTCTTTTATGCAGTTTACTAAATTTTATGAAAAGGGCAAAGGTAAACATCAGTTATATCAATAGGCTACCATTCAATATTCATTATTTCTAAGCGGTTTAGCAACATCATAATAGAATAAAGGAAAGTTCATTAGGCATGAATATTTAGCAATTGAGGAATTATTGTTTCCAATATCAATACATATGATGGCAAAAATCATATACCTTACAGTCCTGCGTTTTTATGATTTTCCCTGCTGTTTTTGGTATTAACCTGACAGATTGGTAGCCCCATTTCCCTTACTACTACTAGGGGGCACCACCCTTAACGAATACGGTCTTATAGATAATGGTATTTCGGATTATTAGATATATTCATAGATGACCAATTAGGTAGAAGGGTTATTACCAAAGTAGATCTAGAAATATCAATTTAAGTCTGCAAAAGTCTGGAGGGAAGTATGAACCACCTTCAGGAAATGACAGTAAAGTCGGCCTACGCGTCTTAAGGAAGAGTGTGCAATAACATCCCAAGTGGCCCTCTTCCACCTGAATCTTTGGCAGTGGTTCAGCTGCCTCAACGAATCGCCGCAAAGGCCAGCTGCCAAGGACTTGGAAGCATCACAATCCTCAAAGCAACGAATCTATACAGTCAAGCACCGTTATATAAAAAAAGAGTTATGAGAGGTCGCATATTAGGACGACTGCAGAGGCTAAAAAAGAGCAATTCTCTGGTAAAAGGCGTGTAATTGGTTGCCTGTTGGGGGCACATTGCCAGGACACTTATCTCCAAGGGTAGAACATTAGCCAGCAATCATTGGAAATTATTGGCGACTAAACGTCCCAAATAAGTACTTATGTGACCCCCTAATACACTTTGATGTGCATATATATGCAGCCACTATATAGCAATGTTTACGAGTGTCCTTTTGTTTATCTCTTTTGATCCCAAATACTTATTTGACTTATGTGGGTACTCGAATTAGGCTTTAGCACATGGTAAAACTGCGAAAATCATAATGGTATTGGCGTTTAACTTCCATAAGACCTAGATTTTAGAACGGTGTCTATAGAAATACATTAATTTGTTTGCTGGTTACTAGTCTCCCAAACAAACATAATAATACGGGACACAAACTATAACGTACTTTCAGATCAAAACGTGTTTACTTCGGAAGCCCGCATGGTTGGACAATGACTGCGTCAGCTGGAAAATTCTAGATAATCTGAATGCATGTAAATATCAAAATTTAGTATTTACAATGCAAGTGAAATATGATATTAGTAATTGATACACATTTCATTTTCTATTGAGAACGTAACCGTGAATTGAAATCAAATGAAGTGATCCTAATGTTTGAAAATAGGTCAGGTTTTATTATCAATTATTTATTCTTGTATTTATTCTATATATAGCTCGAACATCTATCACAAGTCATGTTTTTTTGAATTCCACTTTAGAGGAAAAGTATGAAACTAGCTTGCAAAGATAAGAGAAATCGTGTACGTTCACATAGAAACACATACATGATAAGGTTTATTGTGAAAAACAATATTCTTGCCATCAATAGCATACTGTAAAAGGCCACGTAACAGACCATATGGTTTTTGAGTAGGACCATAGATCATGTTCAATTTCTTATGTTGTAATCATTATTCATGATCATACCTCGTGAAAGGTTTTACACGGATCAATCTTTGTGATGATGAATCAAGTAACGTATTATAATATGGTTCACAGGGCGCACTCGGTGACATTGGATTTGTCCCCTGCAGATTACCAGGAGGGGGGTAAACGCCGTCCCCGTGGTCCCCGTCAGGTCACGGCCCAGTTCGGGGACAGACGAGAGCATGGCCCGGGGCCGGGGATTACAGAGAATGGATGGGGTGGGGGTTTGGAAACTGGCTCAGGTGGGGATGAGGGTTCGTAACTGACATGATGTTCGTTTGTTTTCTCTTGTTATGGGTTGGGAGATGGGGTGGGCCAGGGAAATGGGGACTTAATTTGGGAGCCTGGGTTAAAATGGAAGGTGGGGGTAAGGGGCAGGGGTCGATCCAGCGGAGGCAGGGGGTCCTGACACCCCCCTCCCTTTTTCTTGTTGTTGTTGTTGTTGTTGTTGTTGTTGCTGAGAAAGATAAAAAGAAAAGAAAAGAAAAAGAAAAACGTTCCGCACGTGAGTGTGCAATCAGCCAATCGTCCAAAGGGGGGAGGGTATATTGAATGTGGGGTCAAGGTCGTCTAGATACCTCTCTTACTGACTATATATATAGCTAAGACTAGAGTATCATACAAATATACCATTTCGAGATTGGAAGGCCACACAGTTGCGCCACATTGTCATTACATCGATCGAGTTGGGTTGACTACGATAGACAGGCCTATTTGGTTGCACCGGTCCCACAAGACATTAGCAAAATATAGAGTAATGGCCAGTCTATTTGTCTCAGGTCACTGGGCAGATCAATCCAGCCTCTAGGGGAATGATCACAGCGGCCCATAGAGCAGCTCTCCAGTCTCCATATATACTTATACAGTCTCTGCTGACTATAGGAAACCGATCTAACTATAGGCTATCCTTGATGTATAAGTATTATCGAATAAAAAGGTTTATAGATAGCGCCAGTAATACGACAAATTGATTGTCTATATTGATTGCTGCAATATAATATGTACTTGAAACATGTATGCCCTAATTATGATGGCTCCAGGAAAAAAACGATGAGCAAGTCGATATGACACTGAATCAGCAACTTCAAAAAGCGCTGCAGCCATGAGTATTTACCTATTCGATGTCAGCTTTGATTTGGTATGCTTAAGTGTATTGATTCTTGCCTGTGCACACATACCTGAAACATTACAGACTTATATCGGCTGCAGCATGGAAGGAGCCATTGAGGCCTATGGGTGGTTAGCATGGGTCGTTTTTTGATTGAGGACCATTATTGCACGAGAAACTTTCCATCAGTATTCCAAAAAGTAATAATCAATAACAAGTAATAATCATGCGAGTGTGAACCTGACTATTTAGCCAGTCAGAAAAGTAACGTGCTTGCTCTCTATATATTAATCCGACAGTAGACCATCATCATGATCATAAGGTTACCATAATATTATTATTAGCATATTGGGAGCCTCGATGGGAAGGTGGGGGGGGGGGTCTCTATGTTGCATGTCCAATATAAGAAATGTATAATGTTATTGCTGTGTCGAATTTAAGAAAATCCCCTTTTGAATCTCCCTAAAGGCTATGTCGCCTGTATTCGCAGTGTTGCTGTGTCGATTTTAAGAATAGGTCCTGTCGCATGTCTCCTGTCTGTGGTCTTGGAATTGGTCCAGTCGCATGCCAAAAAAAGGGCCATGTCGCGGTGTCAAATTTAGGGGTATAGACCCACCGCATTGCCCTGGAGAACTTAAAACGTACTGAATTTAGTTCTAACCTTCTGCTTGATGCCAATCAATTTTCCTTGGAATCTGTTTGGATTTACCAGGAACCCACTCCGAATTAGTTGGCACCACCTCAGACACTGGGTACGGCTCTGCCACAGTACCAGCCCAGACTTGACCCAACCAGTACTCAGCATTGTGACAATGGGATGAACCGGGAGTTGGGCTCAGATTGGCAGCGCGGGGTCTATCTCCTCCCGTCTGTTTCCCAAACACTGCCTGTCCTCACTAGTGTTAACTAATGTAACCCGGTGCCTCAGAGTGACACCAGCCCTCCCGCGGCCGTCACAACAACTACATGTTAATTACATGTTTGTTGACACAATGTGAATACCTCCGTTTAGGACGGATTTCCCCTGTTCGCATGTCGTTCCTGTTCCGGCCAAGGTGCCAGCCAATGGGTCAGGGAACCATTGAGTAATACAGTTGACACTGAAGGGCTTCTCTATAACGCGCCGAAAGGGAATATTATATTCAAATAATTTATGTAACCTCTTAATCTAATTCAACCGAATACAAATTATATTCACCACATGCTCAAGTCACACATGTGCCATTTAAAAACAACAGAGCTGATTATTCAATAAGTGACATTCTATCGCGAAAAATCGACTACTTTTCAATTAATTATTTGTGTTATCAAGTATCTTTGATACGCAAAGGTCTATGATGTTGAATAAATCATAGTTAATTAGTTAAACGTCAAGCAAGTAATTTACAATATCTGAAAATAATTTTAAAGACCAGCTTTGCAGAAAGATAGGTCTTACACTTGGAACCCTAATGGGGGGGGCCGCAGTGCAAAGTAAATACACTTGACACTCAGCTGATCCTGCCGACAGTTTGGTGAGGAGTCGGGGGAGTTTCCACACACGAGGGGCATGAGATGTGTTCTTAGTTGGTTGGTTGGTTATTGGTTGCTTTACGCCCTAATTAACAGCCAGGGTCATACCAAGGGCAGTGATGGTGATCGAATCTATGAGAAGGTAGAGACCATACCCCTACACTTTTACCGAGGCAGGTGTTCTTTAATGTGCATGGTCCCATAGACAGGGCCACACACACAACAGCCGGTGGTCTACTAGAGACCTTTGATATCCCAGTTGTTGCCACTGGGAGACATGCAGAGGGGAGCAGTGGACAGCTCAGCCGGGAATTGAACCCCGGCCGCCCGCGCAGCAGACGGACACCCTAACCACTACACCACCCCACACGCCTAGATGTGTTCTTATTCTATCCATAGACATATATGATCAAAAGCATCTTTATATTCTACCCGACTCTAAAAGTACTGACAAAATAAACCTTACCCTTGAAGGGGCTGGGCTGACGTAGGAGGCACTGCCCTATCGGAGGCCACCTCAGTCTAAAAGCACTTTAATAACGAGGATACCAAGCCCTTCCAGTGGGTATTCTTACCTCTATTAGGACTGAGCTAGGACTGAAGGATAACGAGGATTATACTTCATTATACCAGTATCATCAGGCATGCTAGCAGAGAGGAGAAACAGGAGGAGGAGGGGACTTTACGGACTGTCAGGGACAGGTGAGGTTGTTCAATGAATTTATATTATGTATGTATATCTGTACATATATCATATATGATTTTTCTTTTGAATGTCCATCAGAGTTTCCACTGGTTTTAGATTCATTTCATTAGAGTATAAAGGGTGAACTGATATATCAATATTAGCATGTAAGGTTTACATAATAAAAAAACGATAGGATAAATACTTTAGCTAAAGTTTACTGGAAATGACTGACATTTTATCCAGGAGGTTTTCATACATAGGATATTGATATTTATGAGGATAGATAAGCACTGTATGGTTGAATGTCGCACTGTGCATCACTCGGAGATGGAGTTATTTCATAAGGGCAGGGAGTGTAAACACCGTTCGTACGAAAACCAGTTCACTGGCATGGGTCCCTGCTCTTTTTTACTTTGAGGTGTTTATTTATATAAGGAGATCGCAGCCCAGTGCCGGTCGGTCATGCTCTCAAAAAGCATCCATGTAAACATGCTGCTGCACGGATTGTTTCTAGTCCTTGTATTCAATTGTTGAAAAAATATTCCTGTTGGTGGTTGGAAAGTGGTGTTTGTGTCCTGGAACTGTGGTATAATGTAACTTAAAACATACCAATGGAATTCGCTATAGATCACAACATACTACTTATTACTAATTATATATAAACATGATATATACTTATCTTATGACATTAATGGGTCATAATGTCTTTCGGGTCATGTGCAATGGATGCACTGACTTAATGAAAATGGAACCAGTCTAAATACTGCATTGGACATAGAAAACCAAGGAAGTGAGAGGGTGTGTTGGGGGGTGGATGTTTTTATGTCACCATGGGAAGAAAACCTCATAAAAATTATGTATTCTTAGAATTCTAGAATACTAGAATGAACCTGTTATACAACATGTGTCCTGATCGTTGCTCTTATATAAACGACACACTGTGTCATACCCCATGCTTCAGTAATCATGTCACGTCAAGGTTCGTAAACCCCCACCTCCAAAGAAAAAAATAGTAAACATGACCAAAATAAAGTGTGGAAGAAGAGTGTACCAGCTCCGCTGTAACCCTTTGCCACGCCTGGTTGCCAGCTCCTGACACCCGGTGATGAAAACATTCGCACTACAGCACAGCCAATGATTGCTTCTGGTTGATGAGGACGGCTGGCAGTCGGTACGTAACCCAGGGGGTAATGACCGAGGTCTCCACGAGATGAGCTAGCATGAGAACAAAAAGCATGAATCGATACGACCCGCCTCCTCGTCTTTTTGCACCACCACTTTGGGTGGTCCACAACTGCCTCAGAGTAGTTTGAGGGACGGGTTTTTGTCTTGAAATTCAGAGAAAAATTAGGGAAGATATTTTTGTTTTGAAAATTTTAACAGTAAGCATTAACTTTTTTTCCCTGAGATAAAACAAAACACAAATTTTACACACACGTGTGAACACACAATCTGAAGATGCACAGACAGGCAGTCATAATCCGCCATCCCTTTTAGCCAAAAAGGACATCACGTGTAGATTGTATAGTCGTAGTGAATGTCACATTATAAAGGTTTAATCCAACGACCACACATAACAACTAGAGGCAGGATTCAGCTATTCAGGTCGTGCACACCCTGAGCTGTTTGTTCGGTATATCGACTCGACCACTGAATGTGACCGTTAATCAGTTTTTCTCTTTTTTCACTTTTTATGAATACGTTGGTGTTGTTTACTCGAGCCGTGTGGACACTATAGACGTGGGTATTGGTACAGCTGGGCCGAGGCAAAGCCTACCACCTGCCATGAAATAATGCCATAATTCCCCAAATAGTGGCATTTGAAAAAGGAATTTTTGGCTGTATACAAACTTTCATTAGAATATTTTTATTGTGCTTTATCTTGATTCTATGGTAACGATTACCTATGGTAACTTTAACTTATGTTCTGATATATCAATAATACATAGATAATCTGACTATTGGAATAATGGCTTGCAGCCTATTTTGTGTATTTGGATGAAAAACTGACCTAATTCTCCAGCACTTGACATGTGACATTTCATAATTACATGTGCAGTGGATCTGTTTATTAGATTATGAGTACATCTATAAATACACATGAATAGACTTTACCATGAATATATTGATATGGACATCGCATTAGACAATGGAGTCGATAAACATGCAAACTAGTTGAACACGTGTGTCCCGTGTCTGGTGTAAACAACTCCTTCGGTCGGTGGGTGCCTGGTTAGCGGACACAAATCATAATATACAGGGTGCCTGGGAGGAGTCTGCTCAAGGTTGATCTTATACAACAGCAACCCTTTTTTTACATAAATGTATTGCCACCTGCTATTATCATGATCGAGTTGGGAAACCAAAATCTGATATTTTGATAGTAACAGGATCAGTGAATATAATGAATATAGGGCCTAATGTCACTGGAAAAAATATTCAATGTTCTTGCGAAAATGGGGACTAAAAATCGAAATAGCCCTTATGATAAAGGCACGTTCCCCTGGAATTAATTAGGCATTGAACTATATTATTGTTATTGTGAAATCTTTCAGACAGTGGAATCAAATCCATTGTATTTTATCAAGAAACCTGCTTTATGCTATATATTTTGTCTAATGTTAGATTCTTGTATTTGTATCTTATGTACATATAATTTACATATATTCCTTCATGTAATACTCCTGAACACTAGGGGGAAACCCTGAAGGATAATTATTATCAAATAAACCTTAAAAGTACATCCCTATTACCGCGCCTTCTTTCCTCTCTCAGATTCCCATAACATGGGAATATTATTGTTTCTCTCGCGGCCCGGTCTCTGGGGTCGCCAAAAGCGTGCCACGATCTCCCCGTGACGTGCCCTTCACACTCTCCCAGCAGATCGCCCCTCCCCGGCCCCTTTCACTGCCCTACTTGGCTGTACACCCTGAGAATCTGCCAGCATTGGGAGTGGCATGAGGTGCATTATATTTGTCTTTTTATGTTGCTTTTTACATATATACATTGGTTTTTCGCCCATACTTTCAACTGATTTATGCGCTTTTTACGTCAAGATTAATTGTATGTCCTTAGATATTTTCCATTATGGTGACCATCATTGTTAAATATAACTTTAGAGCACTCTCTATTATTGTAATGTTGTAAAGGCAAGAGAACAATTGCTTTTGATGATTCGCCTCTTTACGACATTAAATACTATCGTTCTTTTATACGACAACCAGCAGTTGTTATAATCTTGATAACAGGAAGAGTCAAAATAATTATTATGACTATAATGATAGTCCTTTGAACGAAATAGTTCCCACGGTTGTATAAAACATTAATATCATAAGAAAAAGGCATTTATATTTGGACTTTTTCTAATCAATCGCTGAAAACGAAAATGAAACTTATAATCAGAAGAAATATAATTCGAAACAAGTGATGTAGACTTTATATTTTACTCTGTATCCAAAGGAGAAGAATTTCAAAAACCTTTTCTTTTGTAGAAAAGAAGCACATGTACTGTAGTTAAATTGAAAACCTTTGCATATCATGCCGCCCACACACTTGTATGTAGACACAGGCGCGTGGGCACAAATGGGTTAATGGTCGATTTTCGCTATTTTTGTGGTACTGTATCTGAGACCACTGCAGCTGGGTACAGGTGTAATTGCTTATGGGAAGCCAAGTAACGACTGCAATGTTAGATTTCATTGAATCCGTAAGGACAATTTTTGTTTTTTTGTTGGTATCTATTTTGTTTCCAAATGCAAATAACATTTAATTAGTAGTCTGTATAACAAAATAAAACTGTAGTTACAGTGGTAGTGGATTACCACTGATTGGTTAATTTTGTACCTCTTATTCCCGCTGTCGTAAGATGGAGTCACAAGTCAGATAAATTATGTAGGCGAAGGCTGCGGGCTATAAACCTTTTTCATTAGCATAGTGCCCTTCTAGTGGATTTGTCAGAACCAAAGAGTTGGGGTATGGATTCCTATGGAACTGGGTCTGAGGTGTTGGGTATAAGCTTAAGGCGCTTTAGTGAGAGTCCGCTGCGCAAACTCGTGAAAAGGGTGTATACTACTTGACCTTAACTCTAGAACAGTTCAACAGCACTGGCACTGCGAAGATACTTGGAAATACAGCAAAATCGTTTTAACCTATTAATGAACCACTTATGCCTAGTCTTCAGGTTCATGCAGAATAAAGTATTTCGTGCTCTAGTTTGTACCACCATCCCAGAAGTAAGTAAGGAGAGGATGATGGAGTCGTCAAAGGGGTCTTGACCAACCTCCCTCTCCCTTTTACACACCTAAATTTGGCAGACTAAGAGTTTTAGGACGCTTTAGTTCTTAATCTATATGATCCCCCTATATGATCCCCCTTACATTTATGAAAAACCTGGATCCACTACTGCATCGTTACTAAGCGTTCCTATAATTGTTAACATAATTTACTTAATTGGAGGAGGCAGGCGAAATAAAAAGTGTCCTCTCGGGGCGGCATAGTGCCACTCCCGGCGACGACGTCGCCCTCCCTGCCCGGCCCCCGCCTCTCCCAGTCATACACACACTGTACCCCGAGAGGCGTGGCCCCGCTCCCCAGATCTTAACATGGTGGATCCACCCCACGCTGGGCCCTAACGCTGGATCCCACATACTGCAGGCATGTGGAGGCTATCCCGCTCCCGAACCCGGGCCCCCCGCCAGCCGCCAGATGTCCTCAGCCAGGGCAGCTGGCCTCTGGACCCCGCAGGTGAGAGGTCTCAGTCAGGTAGTACTGTTAGCGTTCAGGTAGTACTGGAATTAGGTGAGAGGTCACAGGTACTACTGTTAGGGGTGGGGTAGTACTGGTATTAGGTGAGAGATCTCAGGTAGCACTGGTAGGTACCATTTGGGTAGGACTGGTGGGTCATAGGGTAGTGGTTACTTACTACTGGTCACAGGTGAGAGGTCTCAGGTAGAACCATTAATTGTCAAGTATTACTAGTTACACGTGAGAGGTCATATGTACTACTATTAGTGGTCGAGTAGGACTGATTACAGGTGCAAGGTCTCAAGTAGCACTGTTAGTGGTCTGGTATTACTGGGTACATGTGAGAGGTCTCAAGTAGTACTGTTAGTGGGAGGGTATTACTGGGTACATGTGAGAGGTCTCAAGTAGTACTGTTAGTGGGAGGGTATTACTGGGTACATGTGAGAGGTCTCAAGTAGTACTGTTAGTGGGAGGGTATTACTGGTTACAGAGGAGAGATCTCAGGTAGTACTGTTAGTGGGAGGGTATTACTGATTAAAGGTATGTGTTCTTTGGAAGTAGTGTTAGTGGAATCGATAGGTACATGTGGTTGAGTGAGGACATGTGAGAGTGTGGTCTTGAAATGGGTTGTCAAAAAACCGCAAGAAGAGTCCTGTGACTGTAGGGGGCAATTGAAATCATGTCTTATTATTTAAGTGTTAGTAGTATAGGTTGACTGATAAAAGGAGTATGGAAAGTCTTCTTCGTGTTGCCTTCAATGAACCATGGAACTACCATTCCCTGACATGGGCCCCATGTCCATGACTAGCCCATACATTTAAGAGGATTAGATTGACACCGGTAAGACACACTTTTACCAGGCATTTGTAAACTGTCTCAATACGTTTGAAACAAATGGAAAGCCCCAAAGGTATCCTGCAGCAGGTTGTGATAATGGTCGTAAACATCAAACACTCCTCTCAGTGGATCTCTTCATAGCACTAAATTTAGGTAATGGTAGGTCGCTGGAATAACCTATTTTAATTTGAAAGAAAAATTAGATTTTGAATATACTGGGCTATCTCCGAAAAAAACAAGCCAATGACGACGATGTAATGTAAGATGTTCAGGAATAGTGTATGCACATTTCCATGGGTCCAGCTGCGTGATAGGCAGACCTATTTTGGTACTGTCATGTATCTCAAGGCGTGTGTTAACCTGGAACTAAACTAGGTGCCATTGGCAACTCTCGTGTACCTAGTATACAGGTCACGAACATACTCTCCATTCATATTAATAACAATCATAACCCTTAATAGGAAGGTCACCTTATAAGGAGAAATTAAAATAGACAATATTCCGAATTCATATATAAATAAGTTTGAAATAGAGCCACATATATAATGTATAGATGTTATTTTAGTACTAGCATAAAGTGCATGTCTTTTTCAGGTATGTTAGTTCAGGTATATTGGTTGTGAATTCATTATCAGTTCACATGAAATATATTTATTATATCAGATTGTACACATTGTACTATCAACAACGTCAGTAACCATACTGGAGTATACATTGGGCGTAAATGTAATCCTAAATACTGTAATTTAAGGTCCATGTTGAATTATCACTCCACGGCTGTACAATACCATACCGGGACTCAAATATCACGCTACTGTCCCCGAATAAAAAGATATGGTAATCATAGAGAGCGCCGACCATGACGAATTGGTTGTGCTATAAATAGCCTCCCCCGGGAGGTGATAGCTATTTATGGCTGCTGGCAGGAGAGAGTAAAAGCGTACCTGTTGATTGGATAAAGGTAGGAAGGTGGGGAGGGAGTGGGTGGGTAGGGTAATCTGGTAATAATCAGGGGGACGAGGGGTTAGGGTGGAGCTTAGACCATGGAGGGGGTTAGTTGGGTGGGGGGGGGGGGGGGTGATTGGCATTGGAGAGAAGCCATCAAGCATAAAAGAAGAGCCTATAGAAAGAAAAGAAAGTAGAGAGGGCAGTTATGAGGAGAAAGCGAAGGTATAGATTAGAAAAGGTGAGGGAAATTATCTGTTAATAACTGAAATTAAATGTACAATAAGCCCATAAACTACACTCGGCACACCCTAGGGTTGGACGGGGGTTAGACAAAGTAGCTGTATGGGCATCCTTGTTTCCAAGAGTTAGGGTTACTAAAATAGACCAGAATTATTCTTTTCTATATCCTTAAGTACCTGAGTACTGCTTGAACATTATAGTTTCTTAAATCCTATCGAATGACAGATTTGGAGGTTTGCCAGCCAATCAAAATGCTGTATTTCAGAGCAAAATAGGTTTGGACATTAAAAGCTGGGCTGACAGGCTTTAACATTGGTTCCTATGGGGAAAAGGCCAAAATATAAAGCTGCATTTTACCATTTTTAGGAGCAATCTTTCAACCCAATTACTTTGGTTAATTTTGTATTATACAACTGTTGTCAGGGAATAAGCATGGAAGCAATTTCAAAGATATTTCATGGTAAACCTTAATGGTCATGTAAACTGGGATGGGCTTATTATATATAGATAGATAGATAGATAGTTAGATAGATAGATAGATAGATAGATAGATAGATAGATAGATAGATAGATAGTGTGGAATGTGGCTATATCTAAAAAAACAATATACCAAAGATATATAGATATAAAGTATCCTTGCAAATTCTTGAAATATGGAAAGTGTTCAATCAATAACACATGGGGCCCCTTTCCATTTTGAAAAAGCCCGTGGAGAGCGAAGTGTGATTCTTGCGCTGTACCAATGCGGATGTATTCACCATCCATGACTGCTCCATCTTAACTCCCAAAATGCAGTTCTTCACTTGAATTTACCCAGTTCCACATGGAAGGTCGGGATTGGGGGAGAGTTATGAAACCATGTATAGCGTCAGCTTCAATGCTCTCGTCTATGGAGCTATGATAGGGCTGAGCAACCCTGTTTGCATCTAGTCTGGTGCTGCAGGCCGATCATGTCCATAAATGAGAGAGGGTGGGTCTGTTCCAAAGCAAAACATCAATGATTTGTGAATACCATATAGTTACAGTATACAGTTTGAATAGAATAATTATTATGATATTGCAAATAGCCTTCTGACACATTTCAAGAACTACAAATAAAATTGTATATATACTTAGAATGATTACAAATGCTGCCGAATATAACTAAAAAAATGTTTCTTTCGTCGCGTAATTTGCTACTTTGATTTAACGACAAATTGGTATAAAACCCTTCATAATCGTAATTACGGATAAACTATTACACAGAGAGGAGGTTTTTAGTTCAAGATCAGGTCTTAAATCAATGGATCCATGATTGTGGAAGAGGGGGGTGGACATAAAGGCTTTTGGTACTAAAGAGTTGCACCGGTGCATCGTCTCTACTCTCTCCATAGTTTCCTCACAAGGCGGCGTTGGGGGAGCGCAAACCCCTAGGCACCCCTCTCAAAGATCCGCCCCCGCCGTGATAAACCAAGTGGCACCGTCAGCACATCTGTCCTTTGTACCTGTGTTGACGGAGAATGGTGCACCTTAACCTGATGACGACTGATGTTGTGTCGATTTCGTCTTAAACGTTCACCTTATCTGAGACTGGTGTCGAGTGCCCAGGCCTCTTACCAGGGACCCGGAAAACATCTTTAGGTCAGAATCAAGGCGGTGTATGAAGATAATCAATGCTAATAGGGACTCTTGCGTATGCATATTTTCAACTCATCCCCCACCGCCACCCCCCACCCCCACCCCTTGGGCTAAAAACGCATTTGATTTGTACAGGAACATAAGCACAATTTCAAAAATTGCAGACCCTCTGCTTTCCCCCTTGGTACGTATGTACAGTACTTCAATAAAAGCCTCTAAGTGTTCAATAACGCCCTGGTTACAGACGGATAATGTAATACAATTCGTCTTTTTAGAATCATTATCAGTACATTTAGAGATCAATCACTCGATTGGTTTCGTCGCCATGGAGCGTTCGTATTGTCGCACAAGTGGTTTCTTTTATGGTTACTTTGTACCAATGACATATGCCATAAAAAGAGTTGGTAACTTCACCTGGTAGAGTCCCACATTCCAATTCCTAATCAGGAAGATGAAAAAGAAACATTATAGACTTAAGTCTGCTAACGGCGACAGGGACGGATTTTCGGGGTCAAATATTAACTTTTTTTAATGTAAAGCTGGCGCCTCTGGAGACGGCGTCGGGGCTTTTTTTGTATATGGGCGCCCCCTCCCCCTTTCTAGAATTCCTGGAACCACCAGTACCAGTTTCCCACAAAACCTGTACCCGCCCCTGTTCTACTGTAGACGAACCCCTATAGATATAGGATTGAACTATCATCCAGGCACTGTAGAATTGATCCTGAGTGTGTAACCATCTTTTTGACTCTTGGAGCCGAGGCGTAAGTGTGTCGGTGTACAGAGTGAAGAAAACGTGAGTGCGGATCACGCCGCGGTGTCTCAGGTAGACTCTATCCCCATCGACCGCCCTGAGGAGACTCGAGGCGTGTGTGTGGGAGGGACACGTGGTTACTGCGTGTTTCAACATCAGTAATCGTTATCGTTATCGTGATCAAATAATTGTTAAATATTGTTACAACGAGTTAATTAAATGGTTAGGAGAAGATTATACGCCAAATCAGAACGGTTTGGGGGATAATTGTTTGCTGACATGCCACCGATTTTCTAGTTATGTGGTTACATGAACTGGTGGGTTAGGATTTACCTCACATTAGATGTTTTCATAATTCCTTTGCATCAATATGGACAGACAAACACGGATATTTTGTTGCTGTCTTCCTCTGCAGGTTCAATTACATTCAATGTACAGCGCTGGCCATTAGAACGAAAACGACATTAGAAAATTACCCAAATGCAGCCCCCCCCCCTCTTTATTCTGGGCCCGAGGTGACCATGGCGGTCAGGTTTGCTTGAGCTGTTCCTGGGCACAGATAGGAATGCATCCAACTTGTTTATGGTGAAAGCCTGTTATGTTGTAAGGGTAATGCAATGGGGGTAACACACAAAACAAGTTTTAGTGATAATAATATGATTTCTGTTTCTGCTCCCGTTCTTACAACAAAAGCTTGTTGCCTTCTGGATGCATTCTTTATTTATTTATTTATTTATTCATTAAACATACTCAATTACAGAGAATTGATATTCTTGGTATTCGGGTGTCACTCAACCTTCTTTATTTACCTTTATCTAAATTTTAGGTAAGGGGGTGAGTATGCATCGCATGATCCACTCCTTTGAGAACCTCTTAAGAGTAGGCACTCATGCCACTGCCCAGCATCAGCTTCCCCGCCTCCCCCGGTATACGCCTATCTCCCGCTGCTGTGGTCGTCCCACGTTACGTGATGTGTACACACACAGTCCTCGTGCCCCCGTTGTGGGAACCTCTTTTTGCAGGCCTGTACAAATATTAGACATCACATCTGTCCCCTGTGCCACCGAAATAGCGGGGTCTACAGAATGCACGGCACGGGCTGGACGTGCTTAGAATCCCACGTGTGAAATAAGTGGACTCCTGTAGGGAGACAGCGTCATCTGAAAATCAGTTAAAATGCATAACAATGGAAAGCAAAAGGCTGACAAATAAGTATCAATATTTTTGAAGTTGTTATGATAACTTTTGAATAGACGTTGTGCAGATATCGATGACGTCACGTCCCTTGAAATAGGCTGTCCGCCATATTGGTGATCAATTTATTAATTCTGAAATATTTAGAACAAATATTTCTGGCCCATTTAGTTCACACTGCTTCAATGAATGACAATCAACAATTAAGAATCAAGAATTTCGATTTTATTTCCATGCATGTGGTCATGATCACCACGTAATGATCACCGAAAAGTGATCACGTGACCACGTCTGCACAAGGTCTATAGGACGGCTAGGATTGACCGTTCCGACATGTACTTCGGAATAAGAAGCATGACAATTTGCGTTAATAGACAATACTCAAAATATTCAAATATGTAAAGAGTAAATACAGATATTGATCAAGCTTCAGTGTTTGCACATTAAGTGGTTTACATTTTCTGTTCTGCCAGGCTAACCACTCAACTAATATGCCTAAACATTCAAGCCTCAATTAGAAAGCAACCGGCGAAAAGGGATTTCCTTTTAGACGAAAAATAAACATGCATTCAGCAGAATAGTAGTATCCGTAAGCAATATCTGGTAATAGTCGGGTCCGGTTTCCAAGCAACAGGTTTATGAAGTCATGACTGTAGTGGTCCGGTAGAAAATCACCAGATATGAGATCATATCCACTTTTCCCTCTGGAGAATTGGACACCTTACATATATAGCAATGGCTTGTCCGGACTTAAAAATGATATGTATACCCTTTCAAAATCGTTCATTATTTTGTAGCAACATTTACATATATTAATCTATGTGCACTCAAGCTTTACTAATTACTTGAAACAATATACATAACAGAGCAATTTGAACGCTACATGGACCAAAGGATGTAATTCACAAGCCGCGATTTAAATCCAATTTCATAAATCGCCAATGGAAATAGAGGAGTATCATAGACATGCTAGATATCATTAGAGATGGTTTTAAATTCCCTTTTGAATAATATGTAGGATGTTTGCTTTGTGATATCATTGGAGTAAGGTCATAACT
This sequence comes from Lepidonotus clava, assembly GCA_936440205.1. Lineage (NCBI taxonomy): Eukaryota > Metazoa > Annelida > Polychaeta > Phyllodocida > Polynoidae > Lepidonotus > Lepidonotus clava. Next base: position 16,657,335 of record OW387140.1, read on the forward strand.
TTTCAGATTGCCGGCATTCAAATTCACATGGTTGAATATTGGCTTTATTGTGTACAATATTCGACATTAGATGTTCGAAATAGGTTTTAGTATTACTTGACACAGAGCATACACTGACTGTCCACGCGCATACTGACTGTCCATACTGACTGTTAAATTGTGTTAATATTTAACATTATTCTTCAAATATGCAGAGGTCAGTCCTGCCATCCACAGTTCTCTGTCAGTGGGTCTGTCGTTGACTTCCTTCTTTTATAACCGCCTCAGATAGTTTCTGATAGCGGGGATTAGCTTTCTCCGTATGGGTGTCAATGGGTGTTAGGTCTGATAACCATGAGAATCACATTACTCCCATAAATCTAACGATTCTTAGATCTACCTTATTACCTTGCATCATTCAACCAAATTCTAGTCTTTCTAATTCCAAAACCACAAGACTACTATAACGTCTTGTTTTTTTTAACCCAAGTTCATTCGAAAACATGATACATTATACATTTATCCTCCGTATATGATAAGTATATTCCTCGAAAGAATGAATGGGAATTGTTATTATCTATCTATCATAGTGGCTAGACTAATCTGTTTTAACAAGAACGGCCCTATGGCTGCTATATAGGCCAGACTACTTTGTTTCCATTGTTATCATAGAGGTAAGTTTTAAAACGACGAACCGGGAACCTTTTTGTGCGGGAAGCTTCGTTGTTCTAAATTGAGGTCAAGATGCAAAGTCCGACAGGATTATTATCGGCATATGTATTATACCGCTCGCAGTGACACCCAGTGGCGGTATTGCAGACCCTTTATAAAGTGTTGAAGGGGGACTGGGGACAGGAGATGAGAACTGTCACTTAAAGCGAGAATCTCCAAGCAGCAGGAGAAGCCTTTCACTCTCTGTGTACAGTGTTCCAGTCTTTGACTTATGAGAAGGTACTGTCGATTTCATTCACAGTGAAATCATCGTCTGAAGGAAAAGGGATTTGAGTTGACTTACATTCGAGGAAAAGAACACCAATCTCAGATTAGGATCTGAAGAAGTTTATGGTTAGAAAATACGTCTAGTTTGTGGACGGCTTGGAACGAGGAGAGGAAGAAGAGACTTGTGTAGCCGTGGTGATGAGGGAGGGCATGCTGGACGAGAGGCCCCGACAGGAGATGGGCATACTCAGCCTCAGTGGACTCTGGGACAAACTCAGCTGGGGTGAGTACACACAACAAAATGAAGGAAACAATGAGTCAAAACTCGTAAGTTTTTGATCGAAACTCCTAAATCTATAGGGGGAAATGACCATTTTGACTGAGCCTTTTGTCCGAACTTTCTTAACTTTTTCTGACCAAAGCATAGGCACTTTGATTATACCCATTGATCAGTTTGACCAACCGTAGTGATGAACTTAAAGGTCAACATCACATGCATTGAAAATTGGGTAAATTCTGCTCACAATTATATAATCGTTATACTCCTATAAAGTCCTAGCGGTTATAATTGATATGCCATCAATAAATTAAACCTCAGGTTAATATTTTACAATCATAAGATTATATATAGATATAGATAGGCCTATATATATGAGCTCGGAGCGGACCTAAGCTTTATATGAATATATCTTTGTATTTCTATTCCTTAAGAAAATGTTATATTGTTAGTTATCTTTCAAACCCAAGGTCCTACTTTGTCTCATTGATACCGAATTTAGTTGGACCATGGTTAATCAGGACATGACCTATCAAACATCGATTTCGTGCTCCTTGATTCTTTCCCCGTCCCATAACAACAGTCCTTCTGACCTTTTCATCATTTGCAGGCGTTTGTGTACAAAATGTTCTGACTAAAGAATTAACATTATCCTATCGAAAAAGATGGACATGAGCAGTCGAACGGTGCGGATACATGCCTGCGGAGCGAGAATAATTAAGATTAATAAATCTATGTACCCAGACTGGGTCCTTCCCGTATGAGCCAAGGCGACCGGTCATGTGACCGGTCGTATGAGGAAAAGCATTAGGATTGGCCAATCATGTTTTCTTTTTATTTTGGGAGCCCAAAGTGGAAAAGTTTAAAATGCATCTTCTCGTCACCAAAAGCCCCAGCACACAGATTCACGGTGCTTCAATGGCCAATCTTAATGACTAATACCAACACCCAGTATAGGTGGAGTAATGGTAGAACATCATAGGTTGCCCCCTGACTGTCCAGATAGTTTGCATGTTTAAAGATGCATAATCCATATTAGAGGGGTTAAAACCGTGTGAGTAGTAGGGGCAATGGGGCACTGCATCTGGCCCTCGGGCTGGGAGGGGGTGCACGGCGCTGCAGGAGGGGGAAGGGGGGGGGGGGCTAACCATACCCTTTAGTAGAGTATTCTTTAAACTTTCAGAGCTCTATTAGATAAGAAACATATTCTTACGGCGCAGTTCCTTCATGAGCTCGTCAAGGAGGTAAGGTTTATCTCTGTCTCTAAGTCTCACGGACACTTAAAAAGGGAGAAGCTTTCAATCGTTAACTATAAAGATAACGCCCTATCTCTGTTCAATACAGTGAGATAAGAGTTTAAAGATGATAATCCCCAGGGCATAAGACGCCATCTGGTAGTAAAGGACAACATGAATTACAGGTTCCACTCGTAAAGAAAAACACGAATCTTGACTTGTACTTGAGGAGTGATCAACTGATAATCTCCTTAGAGACGGAGTTCTTGACACAATCGGTGACGCATACCCTTCAAGTTATTCTCTTTTTATAAATGGGTTTTAGGTGAGTTAGATAACGATCGGTCGATTTCTGATGTCAGATGTATCGCTCAGGAGGAATTTACAACCTAGTAGTTATTACATCGATTAATCTTAAAATTTCCTCTCTTTTTTCGCTTTCAGGCGTGAGGAAATACGTAGTTCCTTTGATATCTTGCGAAATTGAGTCTGAATTGTTTTTTTATGTCATGCATTCCCGTAACGAAATGGTGATATGCCATAGATAGTACACATACCCATAAAAGCGTGTGCTCTGGGTACCTTTACTTTTAGTTTTAGTTTTAGTCAAAGACGTCATATGCATCTACGACATGCTTTTAGGCAGAACGATATATAGTCATGTCAAAAGGATTTCAGATGAATACGGGGCATTACCGTTTGTGTCACAACTGTCTGGTTCACTGACAGTCGGTGCTGTTACACAGGCCCATTAAAAGTCACGATATGTCGGCTCCTAAGATACACCCAAATCCTCAAAGGTACACTAATAGACAACTATAAACCACCTTTACTCCCATTTCGCAAAATAGAATTACCTATACTGGCTCCCCTCCAATATGTATAAAATCCCATCCAGTCGAGTGGGTCTGACCCCCTTTTATCAATTCCTATTAAGTATTCTTAGGAAAGGGGAGTGTTTCTTGGCAGTCCCAGGGCCCGCCCCCCGGGGGAAGAAGGTGTATAAAGACGTGTCTTCAGAGGAAGGGCCCACAGTGAGAGTGATAATAGAGGACCAGAAGGACTAAACCACCCCTAAGTCCCTCTGATGTGCCCACCTGCAAGGCACCTGCTGTTCTAAGGCTCTTTAATTACATCTCCCCATATGTAGAGATAGTACTGCGCCATTTAGAGTGTACCTAGGACAAAATTACATCCAGCTATTTCTGAACCAGAAAAGATCATCTAGATCATTGGGGAGCCATTGTTTACTGGCTACTTTTTAATGAACTTGTTCTGACCATGTATGTGAATTGGAAGCCGTTGATTCAGAATTAAAGTTCTCAATGTCTATTAAATGATTCTTCCAAAGCAAACTGTCAAAACGGTTATGGCACAATATGGCAATATTGATTCCAAGCGTGTCATGGTCAAGATATCAGGTTATAGCTTATACAATTCTTTGTAAAAGATAGAAACAGGTTATACAGTGTACACATCTAAATGCCCATATGGGCTGAGAGCGAGGGATATCAGGGAAAGACAGGTAGAGCGCTTCATAAAAGTGTTGCAATCCAGAGTCCTATATCTAAGTTCACATTCTAAGCTAGATTTTCGCTTCAAAGTCTGCGAGTAGATTGTCTAAATTCTCCAGAGGGCAATATTAAGAGAGTGTTGGATAAAAAGTCCATATTCCACGTTGTATTAACGTTTCGTTATAAAGTGATTATGTATCTTTCTTACCCCAACATAAACATGAATAGGCTTATACCCACTGATTCAGGTGAACATAATGTTAAGTAAAATGGCCGACCCATGAACCGACCTTGCTCCGGGGTAACAACAGAATTACAGCCATTGGCACGGGAACAACCGTGTTATATAAAAAAGGAATTATTCAAATTTCCGGGATTGTGTAACGGTCTGCACCAGGTGTGTGTTTGTACTTTGTGGCCGGTGACCATTGGGCTGACCAGTAGCCTGACAATATGTCAACAAGGGGTCAGCCTGTAGTGGTCAGTCAGTGGTCAGTGTGGGTAAGACAAACATCACCGCTGACCCCGAGCGACTAGATTGATGTTGGCCCCATAACTCCATTGAATACAGTATGTTTTTGTTATATTTTCATCCTTTTTCAGGATAAGTTTCCCAGACAGACCAACAGACCTGACAATTTAATATATGCCTTCAAAATAGGGCTCCCAGTTAAATTATAAACAACCGAATTCACTCAACTTTGGTTTTCCAATTCAGGTTCCCTATTTGTTTAGTTGGTCTAATGTTTACCTCTGACCACTACTGTTGGGTCCTGGTCAGCCGGTCAAAGATTGCAGACCACTGGTCTTGATTTTGGCCAAGGGAGTAAACCAATATTGACATTATGTGAGACCAGCGGTTTTTTTAGTCGGTAAAAGAGTGCACGTGGGGCAAATATCTGAACTGGGGGGCTGATATTCTATAAATTATAGATCTGTTCCAAGTTTTATTCCAAGAAATTGAAATGAGATCTATTTTTATATAGAATGTTTGTCGAGGTCGTTGCTTGAACAGTGCTGAATGGAGAGTGTTAATGGGCAAGTTCATAAAGAAAAGACTAATATTCATCAGCCAAACGAACGAAATATGTTAAGAGTAAGGCATAACTCTAATGAAGTTATTGTAAGAGAATAACGTTAACAAGAATGAAAGATGGAATAGTCACATCTCAAATTTCTGTAGGACTTACTTTCAACAAACAGGGTGGTAAAATGTTTTTTCGCCCAGAAGATCACACGATCTGTACTTGACCTTTATTTGACTCCACAGACGTATCCTAATCTACCCAGGATGGGAACATTGAGGTTGTGTATTAGTAATATAAAATCAAATAAAGCGTAACAATACACACTAATCAATCCTGAGTTAAGGAGAGACCAGACGTTTGGATGATGTACTAAAAATGGTAATAATCTTTATTATACCTTAGTGTGATACATACATATAACCAACCAAGAAGGGAGTACAAGGGTGGTTATCACCCCGAGCGGGGACCCCGATATCAGCCCGAGGCCAGGGCCCGAAGGGCCGGCCGAGGGCTGATATCGGGGTCCCGGCGAGGGGTGATAACCGCCCGAGTACTCCCTTTGAGGTTGGTTATGGATTTATTATACCTTTTCTGTTAGATCTGAGCTCCCAAGAAAGGATGCACAGCAATCAGTGATGGTGGGACTGTGATGCTGCACATTTTTTTTATGTTTTCTTCATATAACTCTTTTGATATCCATCAAATCCACAAACAGTAAGCAGTAAAATGTAGCTAGGAACGTTGTGCAGATAATGCAAATGTTAGATTTTTTAATTCTTAATGATTTCATTTTTTTATGAATTTTAGAAAAATAAAAAGTTTCTGTATCACACTGCAGTGTGATACAAGGCTGGTTATCACTCAGGTTTGTATCGCCCTGAGTTAAACTCTTAACTACTAACCTTGTATCACACTAAGGTATAATAAAAGGTTAGTAGTTAAGAGTTTAACTCAGGGTGATACAAACCTGGGTGATAACCAGCCTTGTATCACACTGCAGTGTGATACAGAAACTTTTTATTTTTCTAAAATTCATGAAAAAATGAAATCATTAAGAATTAAAAAATCTAACATTTGCATTATCTGCACAACGTTCCTAGCTACATTTTACTGCTTACTGTTTGTAGATTTGATGGATATCAAAAGAGTTATATGAAAAGAAAACATAAAAAAATATGCAGCATCACAGTCCCACCATCACTGATTGCTGTGCATCCTTTCTGGGGAGCTCAGATCTAACAGAAAAGGTATAATAAATCCATAACCAACCACAAAGGGAGTACTCGGGCGGTTATCACCCCTCGCCGGGACCCCGATATCAGCCCTCGGCCGGCCCTTCGGGCCCTGGCCTCGGGCTGATATCGGGGTCCCGGCTCGGGGTGATAACCGCCCTTGTACTCCCTTCTTGGTTGGTTATATGTATAAAACAATATCTTAGGGAATCAACGGACAGACCGATCCACCATTCCAACCCCTGCCTTTAGACTTGACCTACAAGAACAGACTAAACCCTATATTTTGATTTGGTCTTCAAAGACTTTTCTCCGTGTCCCACCGCCATCTTCTGGTGGTGCCTAATCGATACAAACCGCCCGTATACCCCCTACTTCCGGGAGCAGATCCCGTCCCCGGGGAGGTGCTCACCTTGTCCCTATAGTGGCGGTGCAGACGGGATGTCCGGGACTACGACCTGCTCCCGTGAGCTGCTCCCATGAGCTGCTCATTGAGCAGGATGTGGGGCACAGTGAGGGCGGCGTCTATAACCCCGTATACAATCACTGCATGTGCCTTGGGACTTTGAAAGGGCCAACAAATGCATTGACAAAAATATTAATGGCTTGGGGCGAAGTCTGCGTTAAAGATTTAGAAAAAGCGCACTCCTGTGAATCTTTTATCCTACATCCCCCCAGGTCAGAACACATTGGCGGTAACACAACTGCCTGTGGATCATTGCAGCAAATTGTTGAATGGGGATGGGGGGGGGGCAGTAACTGGTCAGATATTAGAATGTTAGGAAGTGTCTCTCTTATTGATGGCACGGCTGGTTGTTCTGTATCGCCTTTGAACACGACCGAATAGGATGGAATTTACAATGTGCCACGGTGATAGCTTGTTGGTCGATAACAGACAGTTACTCGTTGGTTATGGAGGAATTGCACCTTATACAGAGTCTTGTTTCCAAGTTTCTACCTGACACGCTTTGGGATGAAACATCCCGAAAGTGAAAGTGTCTGACTTCAGCCCTGTACACTTGGTGGTTCCCCTCATTCCACTGATTCACCACTCCTGAGCCGAGGTATGTGACTTCACAGCCCCTCTGGGATCCGACTTCAGCTTTGTTCTCGTCGAATCGCGGCCTATAAGATGTTATTTTTATGAGACAGAGCGACCTGTCCGGGATATAAATATATGGTGACTATCCATAAAAATGTGATGTTAGCGTGGCCAAATTTCCTTTTGCTGATGTCACAATGCCACAACTCACTTATCATAATGACAATTACTAATGAAACAATGTTTCATCGGGTAACTGCCTTTCTGGGAATGTACATTGAATACTCAGCTAAGACCTTCATTTACAGAGAATACAGAATATATAAAGAACTGCACAGTGGTTGTTGAAATTGTAAGAATAGTTCAACTGTTCAGGCCCATTGGCAATACAATATATTTAGATTTATTTCCTTCTGCTTCAAATAAAATGGGTAGACTACGATTTCCCAGTCGTATAATGCTTGCACTTTGTCGTTAGACGACTATTGTAACATCAGAATTATATTAATCGCTTGCAATCTCACCCCGCGTTGTAGTCCTGGATCAGAGGCAAGCACTTCGGCAATGCCTCATTGATATACATCTGGGCTGCGTTCCTGACTGCCTATTTTTAACCCTGTTTTGGCTAACTTATATTTTTAGACCCAATTTTTGAGAGTTGTGTTCTTGAGTGTGCAGTCAACTGGCCTCTCTTAGTTGGCTGCTAAAAATAACCCTCTAAATGGCATTTAAAACCGTTCTCAAGTCGACCAAAAATAAGTCTAAGCTAGCTAAGAACAGGCTATTTTTGACTCAATTGTAAAACTCCTCTCAGGCAACAATAAGTGTCTATGGATGTGTACAAAAATGTCAAACTACTAAAGAATGTGTTAAAACATTAGAAAGATGGCACTATATTCTGAAAGCTGAGATATTATGCTAGAATTACATGTAAAAAGAATACAAAAATCTCAACTTAAAACCTAATAAATAGTGTTTAGAAAACCTCTGTCCCATTTTCAGTGAAGATAGTGTCTGTATGCTAAGATACCTCTGTTATGCCCAACTTACTGGTGGCCCTGAAACGATTATGTAACACTGGTGCCATTGGTCGTTGAGACTGGTGCCAGTAATTATAGCCCCTCAGTAGTCAATGAGCCTTCACCTGTCAATCACAATTACCTGTCTGCCCACTGTCTGGGTGCACCAGAAGGGCCTTGACAATGGTCATGCTCTAATGCACACACTTCAATTTTTTCCTGACACTTTTTGGTATCTAAATCATTATGAAATGGGTGAAATCATACACCAATGGAAAGCCACAGGAGTAAGCTAATTTTTGACATAGCTTATACATAAAATGATCTAATATTTCATGAGAAAATATGTGACATATAGAAATACATGTGTTTTCAATGTGCTAAGGGAGGAGAAGGTCCCCCAGGAAATATTAGCCCTGTGTGTGTATTGCACCAATTGCCCTTAACCCAATCAGGCCTGACTTATTTTTGGCTCTTGGCAACACCCCCAGATAACATGGCCAGTTAAAAATAAGTCAGCTAAGTCAGCAATGGGGTTGAGTCAGGAACGCAGCCCTGATATTGGTTTCAATCAGAAAGTGACAAATAACATTCCAACACAGATTCCATTGAGATATGTATATCATTGTCATTTATATAGTTATACAAATGGTATATATGTTTTACCTTATCATGCATATATAGTTGGAAATTAATCCCATGTGTTCAATTGGATACACTTTAAGTAATATCAACTGTTCGCGATAGCTATGGCCGCTCTACTCTGGGGCACATGAGCGCTCGCAACACGTAGAACAACATTACTTCCAGTTTTAACCTTCTTATACAATTAAATGAAATACAAGGCAAAATATCTCTCTCATGTTGGATAGAAGGTAAATGATGCTATGCCACTTTAAGCACTGACAGTAGGGTAGGCGATCTCCCAACCCTTGCTGTGTGTTGCTGAGCCCTGTGACTGGGGGTATAGTGTACGGCGCTTTATGAGCTATTACTAGCTGTTACCACAGAGTCCTCAGCTGAGCAGGCCCTCATTGATTGATCTGTTTACACCTACCGCTGCCAAGTACAGCCACACGCCAAGTGGGGGTTTGGGGAAACTGTCCGAATGACTAAGGGCGCAGACGTGGTGTTTCTATAAACACGGACTATCTTGTCTTTCTGTGTTACTATACAGGGCCATCTTCTGGATTTAAACTTTTTTTTATTCTATTGAGCTATAACGGTTAGTCCTCGGCTAGTTGGCCAATTTGAGTATATGTATTTCTTTGCTTCATCTTAGAATTTCTGGTAAATATTGATAACTGTCTGTAATTAATGTGTGTAAGGATGCCCTTTATAGATACGGGTCATGATAGATATCTTTCCACTTGTGGTATGTTTCGATATCCTTAATTTTGTATAATACAAAATTTTTGAGGTCTTCATCAATTACTTTAGAAGGTGTTTTTGAAGTTATGAAATTGTAAACGTATGCCATTAGAGGGGATATCAGAATTACGGATAATATTCGTCCAAAGTTCACCTACTCTCCGGGTAGTGGAAAGCGCGTTCCACTTAACTTCCCGGTATGTTCCCCCTCACACAGGATCCCCATCTCTAATGGGAACTCCATTAGACAGATCCGCAGAGATTTTCATTAGCATTTTATCCTATGCAAGCCTTAGTACAAACAATTTTCCATGGCTCTTACAGCAAATCATGCACATGAGAACTTAAATCTAGTTCTAAAATGTAACATTATATTATACTTTTTAAAATCTGTATTTTGTATTATACGAAGTTATTATGGTTGTCTGATTTAAAGGATGGTAGTTAATTACTTTTGTCATTTGAATTAAATTCAATCAATTTAGTGAGATGCCTTGAGATAGATCAAATAAATAATAGTCATTCGACTGTATGCATTACGTAATTCGAGCTTAAAAAAATCACGGATATAAGTCACGTGATATATTATAGTCTAGATGGTCAATATTTATTTGCATATGACAGGACACTTCAAAGAGCACTTTTTTAGTCAATTGTTTCAGACAATACTTTTAAAATGCGAATGTTTGAGATAGAGTTAATTGAATCCAAGAATTCAATTCAGATCATGATTCATAATGATCTCCAATGATTTATAATGATACCTGGTCTAGTTCCTTAGGACCTTGTCAGGTCTTGTCAAACCTTAGAAGTGGCGAAGACCGTGGTTGACCCCGATCAGTGCCAAGGTCACCCGCTGTGGTTGGCAGGTCGGTGTGTGTGTGTCGGGGGGGGGGGGGGAGTAGGTAGGGACAGAGGCACGTGGGAGGTAAGACCAGGAGTAACTTCTACATGCTATAAGGTACCGACTGTGAAACGACGAATCAAAATCAACTGAAGTCGTTGATTTTATGAGTGCACTGTTCTCCTTGAAGGACTAAACCAACTTTCCGGTGGAACCCAGGTGGTCCAAGATATAAGATGCATTTATGTTTCTCCCGAGAACGACGAGAACTAGTTTCAATATTTACGTGGATCGATGTTATTATCTTGATATATTTATTGTTTCATCCATGTTTTTTCTTTGGTCGCGTAGCACAATATTAGTTTATCACTAATGTACTAATGTGATGATATAAAAACTTAACCAAAAAAACACCAGTGAGTAGTGAGTGATTAATCGAACCGGCTCCTGGACAATCAGTACCCCGCTCCCGCCACCCCCACCAGAAGCACTCCGAGAAGTGCCTCTCGTCTTGGTGGTTACGGCACACCTTTATTACAGGTGTGTATTCGGGTGGGGGTTGGGGGGGGTGCCTCTCAGACGACTAGACGTGCTCACTGCACGTGTTTACAATGCATGCCCCGAGGGCGAATCACTTGGGATCAGAGGCATGATTGTTGTTCCATGTTAGATCCCTAGGTTTGATACCCCATCTCCAAAGGGTTGATGATTGTACAAGTGTTGATTATTATAAATTTATTGTTTTCATTAATCTTTGAACCAATAGGGATGGTCAGGAAGTCCACACAATATGCACGCCCAAGAAGATGAAATAGAGATGATACCTTGTCTGTTACATACGCATGTCGAACATGTCATAGCCCTGATGCCTCTGCTGAGCAGTTGTAATTAGTTCAATCAGAATTTAGATAATTTTGATAATCTCTCATAAATTACGTTATTGGAACAAATATATGTCAAAGATATGTCTATCAGTATAAAACAATTCAGTAAAGATAAATAATGCACGAACTATGGTACTTTTACACAAGAACAATTCCCGCAGTTTTTGCGCGTTTGTGATGTGAAACGCCTATGTAACAGTGCATAGGGGACACAGACGCGCCTAACTCGGTTAATGGGAAATAGGCCCAGATGTAGGCCTGCTGACCTGACTCTATTGTACTGCCACCCTCTGAAGGTTATCAGAGGTCCTGCTGAATAGGGCGCCCGCCATCAGATGATACGGGGCAGGCTCTGCAGCCCCAGATTAACCACAGACCGTTATGAGTGGTGGGATGGGGGCCCTGGTGATGGGTGCCGCCGTCCACAATACACCACCACCGGCCCCCAGGTCAGCAGCCAGCTGAACATTAGTGTGGGTCTACTTTTCATTGAAATAGTGTCAGGAAATTGTTTCATCTCAGTCAAAGCCTGAGTGTCCTGAGTGGGTGTATATATGCACGCCGTGGGACCATAGCTATATTGCCATAAAGGTTAAAACAACATCAGACTGATTCAAAGATACGCCGATTTGCAGTGAAACGCCAGCTAGGAAACATGTGTTAACAATCAAATGTGTATACATTCGCCAACTCTGACTGCATCATATCCTTCTACCATTGATTCATAGAGTAGAAGAGAATAAGTATCGTGGCAACAAAGTCTGGGGTATATAATATGATGATTGTTGGAAGAATGTAACTCATATGTTTAATAATGTCTGATTTAACCCCACTCTGGCCATGACCTGACCTTAATCCCTCAAGCACTATACCCCACACCATACCTCATTGATTATATGTGTATATGTGTATATAGGAATATATATATATGTGTGTGATCTCCATGAGTCATTGATGAGCTGACCCAGCTATTGATGAATGAGTATGACCTTATTGACCCCACCTAGAGGGATTACCCGCATTGTGGATGCCAATTCCAAGTATGTATTATATAAGAGCAAAGGTTTAGGCGGTGCTACCCACTTGTATCGTGAGTGTGCCTTTTGTTAAGGTATGAATCATCAGTAAATATTATTATAATCCCCATGATATATATCCCCCATACCACATGTGGATACCTTCTTTTGATTTGGAGTGAAGGTAATTCTGAAAGACAAAGATAACGTACTCAATGGACTTACATTAACTTAAATCATGTCATACCCCATATTCACACAGTCTTTGAGTTATTGATATTTATAGTCCACGGATATTGGGATATCATTATTGGCCAAGTTACAATTGATTAAGTGGAATGTGGCTTGCTCGAGCCAGAAGATATGATTATATGCTAGCTGCATTCTGTGATCCTCCATCCGTTTCATCCTGTTGGTAAACAACGCCGACCGAATCTAGTCTGGAGGCCTGTGAACAAGTCTAGCATTGCCACTGCCTGCTTGCTTGCCTCCCAGTCTAACCCCCCCCCCCCCCCCCCAACCTCCCTGCTCCCTCCCCACGACCAGGGAGTGCGGAGCGAGCTGTAGTATGGTTGTGTGGCTGGGGGCTTGGGACCGACCAGCAGGCGAGTCAACACCATATCCCACCAGTCCCACCACCAGTACGACTACACCACTGCCACCAGTGAAACGGGCGTCTGGGTGGACGCCTCCTCCTGTACCTCCAACCTCCAGAGACAGGGTGTACCTGTCATACAATACACGAGGCACCAGCAGAGTAAGGCCACTAAGGGCACTGTAACCAGAGACAGGCATGCCTGCCGTGTGGTGTGTGCACGGGCCGTGATCAGGCAACAAACCACAAGTGGGATCTAGAGGCACGAGCCTCCAGCCGGCAGTCTAACCAGCGCTACTGCTAGGACCGCAGCCCCTACACCACCACTTCACTGTTCTCGCTATTGGACGGGGATGGTGGTGGGATAAAAAAATAAATACCACCACCACACACCATGCCTGCTACTGCCAATTACACCAGTCGGAGATCAGGGGACACGCCATCACAGGAGGAGCTAAGTGTGACAACTGGTCAGGGGTGTGCTGTTATTGTTGTTGTTGTGGAAGCAGCGTCTGTGACACCTGGAGCAGCGTCTTACCTGACCGGGCCATGAGGAGACACAGGAGGGACGGTAACCATGGCAGCAGTAGTCTCTACCACCCCCGGAGACACCACCACTCCCCCCTGGAGGTGGCCCTTCTTCTCAGACACGCAGGTACAGAAACTGTTAAACTTTCAACGAAAGTATTTTCCAAATAGGTCGCCATGGAGCATGTCATTGAATAGCAGTTTTCCTTTTTGACAGGTTTGCACTGAATCACTCAAAGCAGTGTAGGCAACAAATGGAAGATACTCATTTCCGATTTTAGATCAAAAGTCTAGGTCTCAGTTGATAAAAAAGAAAAGATTATTTGATTTATGAAAAAAAAATTGCCCTTTGTTTTTGCCTTATTATATTATAATGTATTAGTTTTTATCCATTTGATGGGGTTTCTAAGACTTGTCAACATTATCCTAATTCTCTGCTATATGTTCTTTCTTCTTCCGAATTCGAAAGAGAAGATGTTAAGAACTTACCCTACAGCTAAAGTTGACCCTATATTCATATTTGGGGAATGATGATACATGTATCAGAATTCTATCCAGAGGACAGTGCTGAGATTAGTCTCCTATATCTTTTATGGAGTTGTTCACGGTGTATATATGCATATTATGGATCACAATATGATGTTTCTTTCTTGATCTAAAACACTGATGCTTATAGTGGCCACATGAATTGCCACCTGTGTGTTTGTATTCAGAGTTTATTCCCCTCCTGTTGCCACGTCCCCCATCTACTTATCCCCAGTGCCGATCGGATTGGTTCTATGTGGTTTAATTAGGACTGAGGTGCCCTATAGGAACTGGAGGTAGATTACAGAATTAACCAGACTTCCTACACTCACAGGTAGCCACCTAAGATCTTATGCCGTAAGAGTCACAGAAAATCCGTGAATTGCAATGGAAATTTCCACAGACCAGGGAGGAAACTAGGAAGTCGATGGTTCTCAATTTACAAAAGAAAATAGTTTCATACAGAAACCATAAAGAAAGATCGATACATTGGGTTTAGGAATTGCCATATATGCATGTATATATGTTAGAAAAACACTACGATACATTAATGATTCAGCAAAACACTACAATACGTTCATAATTCAGCTAACAGCGCCGTTCTCTCAAAGAGTCTGAGAAGTAGCTAATTGCCCTAGAAAGCCTAACAGTTTTTTTCTTATTTTGAAAAATGTTCTTATTGTGTAAATTGAATAGGCCTGCATTATCATGGAAATGTTAACTACAGTTATCAATAATTGATATTTTCTTTTTATATAAACAGTGCTCTGGGGGGAATGGGCTAGTTCGAGTATCAGGAGATTACAATTAGTACGATCTCTATAGAAATGGTATTAGTTAAGCTACAACTGTAGGTGTACCAGGTAAAAGCTTCTCTCCTAATCCTTTTAATTGCCTTCTTATGTTGTTAAAGCAATTCCACAGATGTCTACTCATCTGATTAACTACCCTCGTCATGTACTGTTTCCTGATATGCTTATAGCTGACCTCTAGAAGAGGCGTCTTTCATGGTAGACGCATAGGTATTAATAAGATACACACCTGACATTGACAACTGTACATATATTTTAATAAAATTATGAGAAAGGGCGGTCTGGCTTGAAAACTTTGTGAAGAATAGATAAATTCCTGATCACTGGGTCACTGTGACAATCATAACTAGAGCATAAAGAGCTGAAACGCAGCTCACTTCTATGTGCACCATGGCTCTCTCCCATTTTAGGTGTGTTTGTTATTTTGGTACACACTAGGGAGGTATGAAACCTGGATATTGGGGACAAACCGATATAAACAATAGACTATTTGAGAGATTAAGGTGGAGAGTCATACAGATAATGTCATTGTTTTACTTATAGAATTTACTTGTTATATACAACAACTTATCATATATAATTATCATCAAGTATTGGCTTGTTGTATGAGTACATGAGTATGCTGAACCTTTACAAATCTGAACAGTGGATATTGTAATACGGCCGTTCCGCCAACATTATGGTCACGAGACCAGCACAAGGTCAGTGGTCGGCTCGTCACGCCTCATTTCACCCACAGACAGGTAGTACTCAGGTACTTACCACCACCTCACCACCAGCCCTCACCAATGCAGGAGACTCTAATGCGGGGGCGCGTGGAATTTTCCCCTTTTTTATTTAAGGAAATTTAAGGGATCTATTGTTGTTTTTCCCACCTCCGTCCGGAGCTGTCATGGCAAATATCAAATTGAAGATGTGTATGATCTTTATCAGGTCGTTTATTATTTTTCTCTTGGTGTCTTTGAGCTGTATATCTCTTGTCGGTTTAGAAAATGGTCATGTTCCGGCATTGAATTCAGGGTCCAGAGCCTCCCCATAGTGGGCGCACAGAAGCTGTTTGTGGTGTAACTCTGTAACGGGTCGTTGTGGTGTTAGGCCGATGGGATGTGGAAAATTCCCTCAGCTCACACTGTAATGGGCGGCTTGAGGTGAGTTCTGTATAGGCCTAGACGTGGGACCTCTATGCACTCAGTCGGCCGCTCAGGTCGTGATTTGGTGTTCTGCTTGTAATGGTCAATAGATGTGACTAAACAGAAAGTTAGGCAGACAAATTATCTGTATTACTTAACACATGAACTGCTTATTTGTTCATGTTTTTAATGAGTGTTACTGCCCCATACCACCTCACGACTTCAAACATACATATTATCATATACACATATATATATAGTGTTGGACAAAAACTTGTCACGAATGGATCCGACTGTTTTTGTTTACTTTGGTGGCACCTTGATGTTTGGGTGATCAATTACGAGGTGTCAGTTACATTACGTGGGACTAAACAATCCATAGAGATTAAAAGTCTTACGTAGAACCTTAAGAGGTGTCCGTCCCGTCCCGTCAAAGCATCCCGCAAGGGCCTCCCTTAATACACCAAGGCCGTTTGTGATATAAAATAAAATAGATCTTTGTTTAGTCCAGAATCAAACATGTTTATTGAACATATATCTAGTATTGAGCCAACTATTCATGGAATAGCCTCATTAAAACTAGATCACTGAAGTTGAGGACAGATTACGATGGTATCATTGACTGGTCGTCAGTTTGATGTCTGTAGGCTCGGGATCAGGTGTGTCGTTATGTGCCGATGGCAGATGGCCACTCAGATCTCCATTCAGGGCTCTGAAACACCCCCTGAGCCAATGCATGGTACCAGGAGCTAACACCGGGATGGCCTGAGGCACTTTGAGGCCGCCAAACGATCTCTAAGATATAAACTAATCTGTATGCAATACAGGATATTCCAAGAAACTCTATATAAGCCATGTAATGATGGCTCTACATGGTAGTTCAATGGTCCAACAGTTTGTTTTTTTGGAAGTGTTGTGGTACAAAGTTTACACCTTTAGAGTGTAAATGAAGTAGAAAGAATAGGAAATCTAGTGGATGACCAAGGCCAGATGTGTTTAAAGAGACGGGATAAAACTAAGTTAGGACGTGCTTTACAGATTAGGAAAGAGTTTTTTTTGTTGAGCAGCGCCTCTTATTTATGCTGTAGATTATCAGGTTACGAGATCGATTAGAACCTGAATTTCTTTTGCATGAATGTACAATTAAAGGAGCTTGGCTACATCGATATCAGGCTGTTAATTTTCTAAATTATCATTGACTTGTGCCGATATATCTGATGTAATTGTACAAATTGCACACATGAAAAGCCGTTTCCTTATAATTTTATTCTTATAATTATAATAAAGTGTTTGACTATCTTTTAAAGATGTACATGCATTTAATCATTTGGACTGAAAAGAGACGGGTGAATCAATAGATATTTGAAAAAGATAACAAGGGAAAGTTTTTTTGTGTGGTCCATTACCCTGATTAAACCATCCTGCCTTTTCTTTGCGCATCACAGTCACCTATGGGATCCTATTGAGGTATGTTGCCTGTGACAAACAGCGGATCAGTATTTTTTAGATATTAGGCCCTATTGCGACGAAGTTCCAATTTTTCATCAGAGGGAAATTTATGGAGCGACCTTAGTAGAATATATAATATGTGTTTCCGATATGTTAACCCTTACACTGCCAGAGGCCTCATATGAGGCCCTATAGTAAAATCCCATAGAAACACTATTTAAAGAGGGAAAATTCAGCTTTCAAAATCTGAAAGAATTTTTCAAAAAGTCCGTTTAGAACCAGAGTTACAGCTATTTGAATAGCAGACTATCAAGTCACCCATACATATTAGAATTGCAATTGGAGAAACCATTAACAATGTACTTACATTTAAGCTTACCATACACATTCAAAATCATGAAAAATGGGTAAATTTGTGTAAATGACATGATTTTTGATTAGCCATAACTTTGCTTCCATTAATGATAATAACAATCTATCTTTTGCAGAAAAAAGATAACATTTCCATGTTATCCTCATGAAAAGTGAAATATCAATTTTATGAATTATTGGTTACAATGGAAACCTGTAAAATGCATATAGTAGGTAAAATGTCTCTTGACGGGAAATTTGCCCTATTGGCACAGTGCCAACATTTGGAAATTTTTTTATCAAAATTATGGAAAAAAGCTTTCGACCAGAAGAATCTAGAGCAAATTTGAATTTTAGGCAATTCATGGACTAATTTTTGTATTTTGGGCCATATTTAAGTAAATATCAGGTATATTATTTAATATCTGGCAGTAAAAGGGTTAACAAACCCCGACTTCACCCTTGGTTGCAATATAGGACTATTCATAGGACTACACTTGTGCGTTTAATTTTCCCAAGGACAATGTGGGAAAACACTGAATGTAGCGAACACGAGTTCCTGCCCAAACCTTTGAGCATATCGACCAGAACAAATTTACCTCTCCTATCTTCCGGGAATCCACAGTCGTTGCACTGATGTGCACCTGGTTTCCCCCTTGATGTTATTTCGAGGAGAGGGCTGGGGTTACAATAGCATACTGCACTCGACGTCCCTGCCGGCTGTGAGACAGTGTGTTGATGCAGCTGCAAGGAGAGAACCCCATCTTACCCGCTATGACCCGCCGTTAACGTATAGGCCTAGTTAATGAAGCCTTTCTGAACGTGCCAATGTGGGTTTATTGAATTAAATGGGCTATACTACGTGGGTGAAGGCATTATGTCAGTGCAGATAGGAAACTGAGTAAAATACAGTAAGTCTCCAGGGGCGGGACCATAAAGGATTAAAACTGTGACACGCCAAAAGTAAACACATAGTTATGATGTTACCAATGATTTAAACCTAATATCAAAACACGATGGACAGCATGTAATCTATTGATACGAAATGCTGCCGCTATCATCTATAATGTAAGTGTAAATTTCTATGTATTTATCGAAATCTCGAACACAAATAGAATTTGGGTCTCTATTCAAGAACGCCAATTTCCAGTCCTATCGAAAAGGGGAGCCCAAATTTAAGGTTCAACCTATATGAATATACATTATATTTTCAATGTCAGTTATTGAGTGTTAGAGGCAATAATATTAATTTCGCCATACATCGCCATCACCCAACGACATTGAGAAGTAATATAGTGATAGAGTGTAACAATTCCACTAATAAGGCTGATGAGGGGCTCCCATTTTGGAAGTGCACTCCCCTTGATACCAGCTGTATCGAGTCGTTGTCCGGGTCGTTGTAGATCTAAAACTACCAATAGCTTTCAGGACCTTCTCTTACAAGAACAGCCCACCATACGCGGAGCCTGTCTGGTTCAGTCTAATCAGCATGTCGCAGGTTAATCTGGGCCCAGAAGGCGGGTAAATATAACCCCTCCCCTACCTGATCAGGGTCCTACCTCAGGAGGGGCTGACTGCAGGGCCCCTGCTGCTCCAGCCTCTGCTTATTCGCCCCAAGGTCATGCTCGTGTATTGTCAACTCACGCCGAGGGCACTTTCGGAAATGATGGTTAATGTTACGTGTGGATGTGAAGCTGTTAAGACGATCTCTGCAGGATTTGTATTTATATAATTTATTTGCGCATGCCTTTGTTAGTACTCAATAACTGTCACATCGCAAACATTACCGAGTTCTGCTATTCACATTGAATTATGCATATTGGAATTGACGATAACTCATATTGGTAGGCGTTTACGAAGGATGTACGCCTAATTATTGTGGTTGTAAAAGTGTCTTGGAGAAAATCGGCGTTGCACTTCCATAGAAATCCATAGCTTAGCTGCAAGTCGACTTTCCAAACGGTACCAGACATTTCCAGGCAATTTAAGCCTAGCTGACATTTGACACAGATGCTATTAATGATGCTGTGTGCTGCCAAACTAATGAGTCTAAAAGTGATCATTAGATCCCTTAATGGAAGGCTGCCATTTTGTTGTTGGAAAGATCCGGTTTTGTTTGCGCTTTTTGTAAGAGACTGCAGAAGGCAGTTCCTCTATCAAAGGCCATATACTGCTTGTTGTAGCATTTGTTTTCGATAAAAGTGGCTCAATATACGACTTTACGGAATTTCTCTGGCCTAAACAATGATGCTGGACTGGTTACAAAATACTTGGTCCACTATGATAAAAAGAAGAGGAAATCGTTATTTTGCTTGCCAGTATGGTGCCGTTAGAAATATTCTTGTCCTTGTCTTATGGTATTGTTTGGTAGCATGCGTTACTTCCTAAAGAGGACAGGCAAGTTCATGCATAGAGAAACACCTTTTCTCTTTATCATATCTCATTTACGATGCCTTACTTATGAGAAACAAACTTGAATTGTGCTTTTACTTTAGAAAGCTCATTATATGGTTCTATCTTCCAACATTCCCGATCGAGCCATATTGTTCACATCAATGGGCAAAAAAGCCCTATGGGCAAGAAAACAATTCTTCAAAATATGTACTATGCCGAAATTGCTTTGGGGGTGTTTACATGTGCTGTGTTTGTGTTTCAATTTTGGCTGTGTCGGTTTCTTTGTTTTAAAGGAATGCCTTTAATCTTGTTTTACATCAAAGAAAAGTACAATGGAAAGAAAAGTATATTAAACACTCTGAGTTTTACCGCTATGGAAAGTCAATGAATGGCCGCGAAACACCATCACCTAAGCAGTCGCAAGTTGCAGGTTGTTTTACTTTGGTGTTACCTGCTTTGTAATTGACCAGATTTGATATGCAACCAGTAGAGTAAATTAATTGGGAATTCTTCGCACACTTCAGTACACACTGAAAACAGAATTCCGAGAAGAAAATATTTTATTGAGAACAATGATTTTTCATTGGACTCTTACATGTACCCAAATAGAGGCATAGAAAGTTCTGGTAGAAATATAGTTAAAAACAAACACAAGTGTTCTATCAATATAAACACATGTACTTTTTTTAGAAAGATACTAAATTGACGTATTTGAATATTGTATTTCTTCTTTAGATGTATTGTTATCAAAGGAATGCATTTCCTATACCAAATATTGTAAAAATATGTTGTGGCACAACATGTTGTGGCATTTGAGAACCGGCCACTCCCCTATTTTATTTATCTGTGATGCTATTAAAGCACATATTTCTCTAACTAACCGCAGCTGGTGCCTCATAATATTCTACAGATAATACAATAGGTTAACAAAACAGGTACACATGTATGTCACCCCCTGCGAACTAGGCCACAGTAATATTGACTCAAGGAGGATACTGTTACAGTCCCTTCAGTTTTTGCCAAAAAGTCAACCTCCACTTCCAATGCAGGATCAGGACGTCAACAACTTGGTTTTGACTGGTGTTTTTACAGGGTGTGGTGCATGCGGTTTTCTTATGTGGGCTAAAGTTGCCAACCAGGAACCATAATGTTTTGAAAACAGAAATAATAGGGGAATTTGTATCGTCAGATCATAAAGAAATAACCCATAAGAGAAAATCAAAACCCGCATACACACGATCTGCGCTTGTAATACACATATTTTGAATTTCCATATTATTTAGAACTACATTATATAACAGTAAGATGCAATCAAAATCTGACAAATGAAAAGTTGGTTCCAGTGTTTTTCACTGTCCCATCGGTTTACTTAGTTCTACTTTAACATCCCAAATATCCCTCTTACCTAACCCCCTTTTCCCAGGCTGTGTACTCGATGCCTTATCACCATAGGACTAGCTTTACATTGATATAGTGTTATGATTTGTAGTTTTAAACATTTGCTATATGAAAAGCCTCCCTATAGTAAATGCTGATCCCTCCCTTCCCAATCCGATCAACCGTAGATTCGTAGCGGACCAGCTAGTGCTTACCTTAATGTAGACCTATTCCGGGTGTTCCCTATTCCAAAGGCGAAAAGTCGCTTTTCACCATCACGATAGCGGACCAACAATAATAAAGATCTTTGATAGAAATTGACATACATTATTGTCCATTTAAATCGACAGTATGTATATACACCATATTTCATAAAGGATTCAATTGTAATGCCTTTGGTAATAGTGCTGGGAATAAGGACAATTACCGTTAACAAAGGCTAGTCCCCTGTAGTCCTCCCACATTGGGGACAATGTCCTGTATCCCAGTGACCCGGCCCTATTACAGGAGTTAACCCGGTTAACTTGTGAGTCCCGACACGTTACCTCAACCAGTGTCCCACAATCAACACACCCAGGCCCGGGGTCCCACGGCCTGGTTCTCGGTGACCTTTCTTTAGGCCTTGATGTTACATGATAATTTACCGGATAACCAAAATTTGGCTATTGTTCTGGGTTTTATGCGACCTTATTATCTATTGTGTGACCACGGTTAAGTAAAATGCAGAGGTCAAAAGCCTGAGATAATGTGACTGGTTTTGCGTGATTCCAATTCAACCTGTAGAACGTATTTGAAAATTGCGCCAAGTTCCCTTTTAGGCCCCTACAATGAGTTGAAATAAGTTTTTGAATTTTTGTCATAGTGAATACGCTGCTCAAATAGTGCCTAGTGGCCATCCGCTTCCTGGCCTCAAATTAGCGTTAATTAAAGGGAGTGCTTCCGTTTGGACCGATACCCAGAATACCCAGAGAGTGAATTCTGGTCAGGCGTCGGGGGCTGGGTGGGTGGTGGTGGCGGCAGGAGGCGGGCCTCTTGTTTCCTTACTCCTCTCTGACAAATCGAGGGGACAGAAATATGAGGACTGCAGACAGGAATCGGAGTGGGGAGAGCTAATGTCGGGTGGTCGTGGTCGATAGTGGCCTCCCTCTGCACCCTCTAAGACCAATACGGGCGAAATGTAAATGTATATATACAGGGTTGCTCCACGGTGGTTCCTAGCTTGTCTCATCAGCCTTTGCCCGTTTGCGTTCACCCTGTTTTCTATTACCTTCTTATTCTTTTGATGTCTTCTTCTCTCTTTCCTCCTCTTTTTCTAACGTATCTAGTATTCTATTTCCCCCTGTGTCTTGCGTCTTTCTTCCCTTCTCTGCCCTTCCCTTCCATTTCTTAACTGCTCTACCATAACTTCTCTCTATCTCCTTGCTTCGTATGCCAATTCAATCGCACTTTTCCCTTCATTGCCAGAAATTTTGAAAAGGGGTGGTGGTGTGCCCTTTTGTAAGTTTTCCGGCGGAGATTTTTACATTAAAATGATAAATATTTGGCCCAAAATATGGGGGCTCGACCCTGCCCCCCCCCCCCCCTCCCAATCTTGCCTGCTCCGCCAATGCTTGCTACTCCCTTTGACCCTCGGGCCTCTGTTCCTCCTCCTCTTTCCCTCCCGTCCCCTCCCCCGAGGCCTTGGGCCCGGGCCAGGTCGGGCCGTCGATGAGCCTTATTATCAGGCAATGCTGCAGGTCGGGAGTAGGTCCGGCTCTGAAACCAAAGCCAAGCCATCAATTATACATCTACGCATCACAGTCTGCAAATGGGGGTAGGAAGTAGAAGAGTTCTACGAATTGTTTACTTCTTCTTCCTTTAATATGCATCGATAATTCCCAAAGGAGATATTGAACTGACAACAAAAATCTTTTTCTGGAGAACCGCAAGCAAGCGTTGATGCTGAATATCTACATTTCTTATAGTTATGTTAAGATGGTATAAATATTGCATTATGCAATTACGAGATCTATAATTTTGTGGAAGCCGAGGAGTGGTAGATCTTATTTAAGGCAGCAAAAACCGTTTGTTGGATTCGATTCCCTGATTCAAACCCTCCTTTCATTCTGCTATAAGGCTCCATTAGTAACACAATTGAAGTAGGGGTTCAAAAACCTCATCAGGATCCTACCTTCCTTATCATCATAGAGTGAATGACCTAACCACACTATCGTCAGCAACTATGTTTTTGCAGTAATATGACCGTAGAACTTTACTCCTGAGATATAAAATCTTCATAACTCAGTCACTCCCTATAAAATGCAAGGTTAATACCCCGTCTTGTAAAAGTACGCGGGTTGATAACGTGGGAAAGTTCTGGTCCTAACAGGTAGTAGCAAGAGAGGTATGTAATAGTATACAGGTACGGGATAATGTGACAGACAAACAGAATGTGCTGAATAACCATAAACCTCCCTGATTAACGAAAATGATAGCTAAAAGACAATACAAGACTGATAATGCTCTCAGTTCCGGTCCCTGATTAGTTGCCGTTACGGCATTCTGTAAAATAAGACACAGAAGTGGCCTGTACCGTGACTCAGTTGACTACATCAGCATGGTAGCATCTCACCAAGAAACCAATCAGTCAGCTCTCCGACCGGCCAGGTATTCGCCTTCCTCATAGTAACACAAAGAGGAATGACGCATCCTGGTCCGCCCGGTTAATTAAAGGCAGCACTATTGTGTGGAAAACCAAAACAAGGCGTTTTTTCCCCGCTGATCTGCCGATAATGCCACACCTCAGCAGAACCGATGGCGGCAGGCTGGTGGTAACAACAACAAAAGCCCACGCCTGTGGGGGCTGATGGGGGGGCTGATTTTCTGTCCACGTGTTGGTAGCCTGACCTCGAGGGACAGGGAAAATCGCGGCCCTTAATACCCTTATCCATTCTATCCAATCAACAGATTTAGTTTCTGCATGTATATGATGTTCATTGTAAGATTCATATAAATCCAAATTAATTATTTGATAGTTATTGGCCTGCTGACCTCAGGGCACATCAATGCTTTCGTCTAGTTGTTGACAATATTCTAGATCGTGGAGCCAGTTTCTTATTGCTGATCATCTACATGACCCAATGAGAGTAACACACTTATGAGCTAAAGTTGACCTACATAGAGGTGAGCAGCTTTGTTTTGCTCATGTTCACACTGAGGAGTTCAGACCTGGGTTCACTGGGTTCAGAGGCTGGTCAACGACCTCCTCCTATTAGTCCAGTCCAGGTGTTTCCCACCAGGTGTGTGGTCGGCGGTGAGCAGTTGGTGAGCAGCTCCTTTAGCCCACCTGGGTTAATCACTCACCCACATCTTACGTCCCGTTATAGCTCCGTGCACGTAGCGCATCAGGTCAGGTTATCTATAGACACGGCTCACATTCCTGACCCGGTTTTACATGGGGGTTATGTGAACGGGTTCTCTTTTCG
This sequence comes from Lepidonotus clava, assembly GCA_936440205.1. Classification (NCBI taxonomy): domain Eukaryota; kingdom Metazoa; phylum Annelida; class Polychaeta; order Phyllodocida; family Polynoidae; genus Lepidonotus; species Lepidonotus clava. The sequence continues at coordinate 16,682,340 of OW387140.1, forward strand.
CACCTGCATCCCTAGTCAAAAGGATACGCGGTCTTATTATTGTTTTTAGATCAGGGGAAAGAGGTCGAAGCAACCTAGGCGTCTATAGTGCCTATAATTTATAGATGGAAGGGAACTGTCCAAGAAATAGAGACCTACGTTTTCATATGTCTCTAGACATAAAGTTTAACGTAAAGTGAAACGTTGGGAAAGAAGGCTTACCCCTTCTTCAAGCTCCCTCCTTTGAAACCCTTACATTGATAAGAACCATCTAATGAACGTCACTTGTATAACAATTTAGTTTAAATCTCTGGCCTACACCTCTGTCCGATGCCAAACGTCTATATAGGCCTAGATAGTGTAGCATTGGGTTACATCTAGTCATGGTCGTTATCACAGAATAACTGTTCAAGTTCTGGATCATCCAGTTCTCTGACGCCGACCTCTCCCAGGGAGGTGAGCGTATGGTGAGTGACCTACTTTCTACTGAGCTGCTCTCAATGCGGGTCGAGTCACGGCCGGCCATTGCCCTCGGCGGGTCACAGACGGGCCCTGGGCTGTCGGCGGGAGGCGTTGCCTTATTAGTACTGGACCAGAACACAACAGAGGCCGGGTCTCATATAATATCTTATTAAAGGTTGTGGCCTGGGAACAGGCTGAAAGTTTGTTATCACAATGATTTCATTTGTATTGTGGATGTATGTTCAGTGACACATTAAGGACATGAGATTGAGCCATGAATCATCCCTGCTGTTTTCTTCCCATCCTTTTCATTACCACTGCTGATATTGTGAAATGGATATTGTGTTTTGAAAATGGATATTGGTGAGGTTGAAGCTTTCTTTGCCCCACTTGCACTCGATGACCTTGTTGATTCACCACGATCCCTTTTTGCCAAGAAGAGTTACGTTACACCTCCAATTCCGATTTGTCAACAACAGACTTAAAATGCTGATGCACAGGATTCTGTCTCGGGGGTGGGGCAGGGGGTGGGGCAAAGGAATCCAGACAACTCACTCACATACCCTCCATCGCAATAATCAAAGACTGGTCAGATCGGTAATAGAATCCTACCCGGGCTTTGAGTCACTCATACTCCCCTCTTGTTCGCCCACACGGCTGTGGGCTGTAGTACAGTGCGTGGAGCTGCTCGGTATCCTGCCCCCTAAGTAGGCCAGGCCGCCGCCGCCCACGGATCCGGCCCAAAACAACAACACACCTCAGCAGTTGGTGGTGGCGGCCGTTCACCTAGAGTAAGGCGTACCCGCCAGACCTGGCCTCACAACCTGCCACACCTTGAGACCGGGCAGAGGTGGCCCTCACCCGCCGCACGTGTAGTGCTGGATCAGCTCACACTATAGGTTTTATCGTTAATAGGCCCACTAATACCCGCCTTATCGGCCAAACTGTCATACATCTGACCGAGGAGCGAGTTTCAGTGTTTTTACATCATCTACTCACACCGCCTCATACTTACACGGAGTGAGTGCACAACCAGGAGTCGTGACAACTTTGGGAGTGACTCAAAACTCTGTATTTCCCGAGTAACTCTCAGGAGGCCACAATCCGGATATAACATTACACTGAATCCTCCCATAACCTCCCGGACCTCGTACAAGTTGGCCCGGTGGCACAGAGGAAGAAACCGTTTGACAATTTTCAGAAGTTCTTGTGCGCTATAACCTACAGCACGCAGAAATCAAGAGGGCCTCTCGGGATAAGCTCCTAGCCATATACCTACGAGAGAACTTTGTTTCATCTGGGAGTGTTACCTGTGACCAGGAGCCAGGAGCCCCGATCTGGTCATGCTGCCGGAGATCTCCATCTACCCCCCACCCGGGTCGCCCCGCAGTCTCAGTCGTGAGTAGTCAATAGTTGGGGCTTTGTAGCTGGGTACAGTTAGGGGTCGCCAGGAGAAGGGGTAGTCAGGGTACAGCAAAGAGTCTGATTCGCCGTGATTTGGGCTGATGGTTGGTTTTCTGTTGAGGGCTATCTATCTGTGAAAACTATTGAATTGAAGGAGTCCTCTCTGTTGAGGGCTAGGTATATACCAGGTATCATTCTATAACCTTTTGGAATGATGACGTAGGGTGCGGATACATCTTTGTTGAGCAAGGTATCGTTCAGGAAGATATCAGAATGATAGGGTGCATGTGGGTATCTCTCTGGGCTGGCATATATAGTATAGGTAAGAAAGGTAGTATATGTAAAAGAATGGTGTGGTTTGAGGATACCTCTATACATCATTGGCTCTATGCCTCTCAGTCAACTAATAGCTACATCACCTTCGCTTCAATTTGTTACTGAGATTTACCTTTATGTCACACTTCTAACTTAAATGTATATCAATGTGTTCTTCTACCATTCATCAGATTAGAAAAAGCTAAAGGGCCAATTTAAGTTCAAACGGTGGCAGCCTCCTTCTAGAAAGGGATATCTCTATTTCCGAATGATGATGTCCAAATCTTTGATTGGATACATTACAACACATCGACATTAGATATATTCACTTCAAGAGGCGATGGGAAACCTCTTCGATTAACCACGTTTCATTGGTTTCCCTAATTGATTGACTGAGATACACACTCACAGTCATATATTACTTCATGTATTATATCTAAATAATGGTGGGATGTAACTAACAAAAACCAACTGAAAGAGTGATTTCGATAAAGACAAAGGAACTATGTTTGATTCCTTTACCTAGGCCTATTTAGGTAATTCCGCTTCTTATCATAGATTTGCAACTCTTTTACGTCCAACGTAGTTGTAGTGCCGGTGTCAGTGGTTAACGTGATACCCGTCCCACCCATGGTCAGGCCGTGGTTGTAGAACAACAACTCAGGTTTCCGTCCTTTGTCTCATCGCGCCTTACAGTGACTCATACGACACCGGGATCACTTTCCCACACCACATGTTTGATCCCCAGTACCGCCTCCCACGGGGTTTCCAACTTGGTTTTATCTCTCGTCTTCCTGCTTTTGAATAGAGATATGTTAAATCCGGAATTTGAGCTTATAGCAAACCATAGTAAAATGTTGCTGCTTGCCATGTCTTCCGCGAGTTAGTAGGCCTAAGATTTGAAATATTGGTTTATCGGTGGCATACTTTGCACGAGCTAGAAGAAAGTTTTTTTCCCCTGAAATTTCAGCCCAACATTGGTATAGCAGGAATTATGTTATAATTACAGGTGACCCAATGGATTCGTCCGTGCTTAAACTATACCAGTTACTCTTAGTTTCTGTTCCCCGTTTCGATTCCCCGTTTCGATTCAGTGTGAGCCTACGCCGAAATACAGATAAACGATGTTTCGGTGTCTTTAACACGTTTTCCTGTTACCATTGCTGTTGCTTTGTCAATGTCTCTATTCTAACCACCTGTGTTTTTGTGTGCTTGCAGCCCTGGCGGGGCCGCCCCAGCTAAACCTGAAGATGGGCACCATCCCGGGCGCCTCGCCCACCGCCCCCAGTCCGGGGGTCGACATCAACTACAACAAACCGGGAATCAGCGCCAAGACGGGAACCGGAAACGTCGCGTCGTCGGGGGCGGGGTCGGGGGGCGGCAGCGCCTACTCGCCCATCGGGTCGCCGTCCTCCCCCTGCTCTACCTGGGAGGAGTCCATGCTCCAGTTGTCACGTGACTTACAGATAATCTGCCGCAGCCCTGACCGCTACGACATGCCCGTGTTCCCGCCGTCCGCCGCCAGCCCTGGAGGCGGGCTGCTCACGTCCGGGCCCACGTCGCCGACGCTGACGCCACCAGCGACCAGCACCACCCCCAAACCGCCGTCGCCTCTGTCGACGTCGCCGTCGTCGTCTGGAGCGGCAGCGTCCGTCGCGTCGGCAGCGGCTGCAAACGGCGTCTCTGCGACCTTGCGTAGTGATGCTGGGAAGCTTCTTAACATACGACACGTGCAAAGTGAGGAGAAACTGAGAGAAAAACTGACCTATATCTGCCGGAGCCCACGCCGCAGCCGGTCGTCGACGTCCTCCAATGAGGGCGACGGAAGCGGAAACGCCGCGACCGGAAGTGGAGGGAAAATGACACACAAGATGGCGGCAGCAAACGCAGTGGCAAAGAGCATCAAGCGGAAAACGTCTTTTGCATTCCCGTATTTCAAGACTAGTGTAGACATTGGTGACCACACCATTGAGGACCTGTCTGTGCTCATAGAGGAACACAAACTCAAAGTGTTCTCCGAGCGAAAGGACGAAGGCAGCGCCTTGTCGCGCGGGGACCTTCCCATTGTTGTCGACCTCCCCATCGACGTGAACCCACAGAAACTGATCTGTATCGTCCGGGAGGGCATACTGGAGGTGAAGGAGAGTAAACGTAAGTGTGCCCCGACCAACAAGGTGCTGGGCCGCCAACTCTCCATGTCCTACACCTCCACCGGTCTACGCGCCGCCGGAAACGACCTCCCGCGCACCGCCGGCAGTGCCGGTCTGAACGGAACCGGAAGTCGGAGTCACGACCACCAGGACCAGTGCCCGATCGTCATCGAGGACGACGGGTCGCACCTGCTGAAGCTGGTGCTGCGCGTGCCCCCAGGGTACAAGTTTAATGACCTTCAGATAAAGACCATCGACAACCAGCTGCTGGTGAGCGGGCGGCGGGGCCCTCAGAGGGCGCTGTCGGCGTCCTTCGTGCCCCCAAAGTGGGACAAGGAGAACCGCCACGACGAGGACTCCTTTACCAAGGTCTTCGAACTGCCCTCCAGCGTCGACCCTTTCTCCATCACAGCACGCCTCACCGAGCAGCACCAACTCATCATTCAGGCCTCGCTCTCCCCCAGAACACGCTCCAGCACGCTGTAAGCCGACCAGACGGAGTGTCACTGTTATTGTTGTTGTTAATGCTTGATATCATATTATTGGGTAAACACCTGATACAGACCTAGGCGTATAGCCAGCTCAGAAACTGCCCAACTAAATGAGGTATTCTCAGGCCCCTACGTATATGCAGGAATTGTGAAGCATGTCTGGGAGCAGAGGGAGTAACGTACATTACATGCACGAACAATTCGTCTGTGTACACAAGAATGTGGAAAATACATAGGATATTTCAACACACGACGTTGCTACAAAAAGTGAGCCTCGGTACGTTTCCGTAATGTGTATGACGTTAGCACAGGCGTGACAATAATGCACGCCACTAAAATGAGAGGATGTTATATTCTCATTAATCTGGAACGTACGGTGCAAAATATTACTAAAAACATGACGCGACGCGGTAGAGGTAGGGAGTTAAAAACTTCGCTCAAGTAGTCATGAAATGTGCCATATAATATAAAAACCAAGGGTGAGACTTAGGAAATGTTACCCAGTGTGAAGGTACCTATAAGTCACCTCAGCGCAGCAGCGATCTAACTGGTGGCACCAGTTCATCGAGAATACATCATCATTCCCACGGTGACCCTTCGGAACACATTGCATGAGTTTTGTCTTGTGTATGACCGAGTCCTGCCATAGGGCCAGGGCGACATCAAAACCTCTTATAAATCTACAAAATGATTAATCATAAGTACGGCAGACAAAGTGAGCCAAAGTTATGGTGTCGTAGGGATTTGGGATGGGGTAGTACTACACATAAAGTGCTAATGTAAGATCTATGTATACACATACAATGACGGTGTACACTGAAGCCAAATATGTCCTTATACTTGATATTTGATAATCAAACGTTTAAGTCATTGTGGGCATGCGAAGGACAGTAAACGACACTTATTGCTAGTGTTTTCATGTGAAATCAAAACCTAAGTTATACTTGTCAGCTAAAGATGGGAGTCTCCGTTGGGATGATGGAATAACGATAATGATCCATAACTAATTAAAACAAATGTATTTAAGTGCGGCATCCAATGCTGGTCGGGTCTCGAATAGTTAAATTAAAGATGTTAGAAAAGTAAAGTACACTGTGATTAGGACTGGTCAGGGCAATTCAGAGCTTAGGGCCTCAAACTGTTATGTATAATGTGTATATATAAGAGAAACACGTTTCTTGTGATAGTTGGGAAAAAGCTGTTATGTCGTGCTTGTTAGCAAATGTCATCAGCCTAGTCTCAAACAGAAAACAGTCTCAAAGAAGAAAACATTGTACATGTATTATGCTTCGCCGCAAAAGCTATTTAATTGCAGTGGTAGTAACTTAACACAAGTATGTATAAAATCACTTCAGGTGATGTATTGTATTCTCGAATAAAGAATTGGACAGCTATTTCTAGGTATCGTAGGGAGAGAGAAATTCTCTATTTGAGACTAGACTGTGATTACGATACAGAAATCGTGTTGTGGTAGGCGCCACCCAAAGCTTCCCTCCGGTGTTGTGACGTACGACGAAAACTAACAGTTCACATTGTCCATCCCTGTATCTTTTATATTATTGAGTTTCACTTGCTCCAAATTAGAGATTTATATGTATGTATATATGTGTCTCATGCTATTGTTGGTATTTATTCGTTTCGCATAGGCTGCCTGACACAGGTTAGAATGACACATAATACTGGCAGATCTAGTGTTAAGAGAAGTTCTTTATGCTTAAGTCTGCGTTTAAACAGTTGATAATACAAGCTTAAGATAGGACAGTAAAGTCATTATTCCCATTAGGAGCTAACTGACCGACCTACACAGCTAATTACATATTTTATATGGTGCTCCATGTTTTTCCTCTCTGTTCACTCCATGTTGAAGATGTCTCTTTTAAATTAAAAACAAAATAATCACTCAAGAGCCATTGCTATTGAATCAATAGTAATGGAGTGAGAAATGACCATTTTGCTGACTGAAACTTCGGAGAACAATGATAGACTAACACGACTACCTCCATAATGGTCACGAGCTCTGTTGTCATGGGGATAGTGAGTTTCCATGGTAACCGCTACTACTCTGAGAGTGTAGAGTACCTGCATGGCAGCATTTTCAGGGATCTTTTACTCCAAACCGACCTTTTCTATCCTATAGGAAAGCGTCGCAAGGTTTCTGGTATTGTCTGAAAGAGGGGTCTCCATTTAACAAAGACATTGGGATACAAATTCCTCACATGCTTAGATCCCAGGCAACTACCGTGGTAGGAAGAACTACGGTTTAGGATAACTACTTCCTGAGGAATTACGATAATCTCAGCTCCTATCTAGGATATCAAGCTTCCCCAATGAGAAATTCAACAGTGAACAGCTACCAATGATACAAACATAGTTTGATGATTTCTTCAAAGGTCAGTTGTCCCAAAAGTAGTTGTTCCTCAGGAAAGTTTTCATAAGGTAATATGTATACCTCTCGTTACTCAGAATTGGTATAGTTGTCTTCAGGGTTACTGTGCCGCTACCCATGCTTAATTCCCCTAGGACACCAGCAAATGCATAGCGTCATTTGTTTCCGATAGGGGGAACTTTTACAGTGACAAAACAATTTCCTCTATGACCCTTGCCAACATGGCCAAGTGTAAAACGTTACCTTAGCCTAGTTAATAGTATACATGTCCCTTAGAAACTTGATAGAAAGGATACTGCAGATGAACAATGATTGTGTAAGTTGATAAGTGAGATACCTGGCGTGTAGAGCATGTATCAATACCTATCTTGGATAATGATTTACAAATTGGTGTTAAGCTTCAGTTGAAAGTTGAGGTCTGGCCAAAGCTCCTACAAACAGGAAAGATATAAGGCCATTCTTCTTCTTCTCCTAAAGATATTGATATGTGATAAGTGACAGACTCTCAAAGTGATAGCAGATTATTTTTCATGATTAAAACCCAATCAGCCAAAATGTTCCCCTTGACCGAAGCTTTTTGTACATATATTATAGGCCTGCCAGTTTCCTTGTATAGGCAAGAGCCTTGGTGAAAACTTGCTACATGCCTTTGTGAAATATACTATCGCATGAAATTACAAAACGGACGCAATGTTATGAAGAATAGATATTACTCGTGTACAGTAGCTATATGTCGTCTATTCTGCCTCTCGGTTGGCAAGGTAAATGTTGTATCTAAAAGTTGATGTTAATATTATCCGCATAAGGATTCAACAGTTGGAAGCAATATACATCTACACAATAAAGTTGAATAGAGGCTCTGAACACAAAATGGCATTGAACTTCAGAACTTGTTTCTGTCACATTTGTTCTTGAAAGTTGTTTCTTTTCTTTGACCAAGATGAACATTCACGTTTGATTACTCTCGGCTTTCCTTCGTACAACCTTATACGTTACTAATTGGTTGGTCCACTAGGTGTCATCACTTGTTTACTGCTAGCGACCGATAACGCAGTTGTCTTGGGGTCGGTGAAATCTGAGTGTTGTCCTTTTTCCATGTGTTACCTTACTGTACTCTCCGTTGACGAGAATGAAGAACAGAAACTTAAAGGCAGCATTGCATGCAGTGTCTATGCATGTGAACACTCCAGAAAAGACCAACTTAGTGTGAGAGGGTACACACATCAGGAATCACTAGGCGTGGGTGTCAAGAATGTCTTCACCAAAGAAGATCAATTTGCAATGTGTTCGATTGGTCCCTGCCAGAGAAATGACTCTGTATTCGTATTAAGCAAGAACGTCTTGAGTATCGTCCTTACCTATTGTGACTGATAGAAACTACGCAAGAGCTACATTCATGAATAATGCATTTATCCACATACATCAGTGAAAGTCAGTTTGTGAAGAAGGTATTTGTTGTCCTGGGAGAACTGCCTAACATCTATTATGTGCATGTCGATTTGTTCGGAGCGGAAGGGAAGCCTGCCATAGGTCCGTAACATACAACTTTTGCACACGCCTTCGCCAAAAGCACGAACTAAAATCATTCTCAGGTGCTCTAAGAAGTAATGTAACCTTCTTCCAAAATGCAGGGCTTTACGGCGAAGCTGATTTGGATAAAAATCATTGGTGTTTCAAGGTACCTTCAACCGTTTCTCCATCCGAAAAGAGAACTGATTATGTTTCAGTAGGCACAAACAAAAGATGTGAACGCTTTCATTCTCTCGAACAGCAATGACGATACCGCAAATAAAAGACTTAATGGATACAAATAATGAATGTGGAAAAGATAACATCTCTATCAAGATTTGATTACAGTAAATCATGGAGCAGATGCAAACATAACTAACATACTGATTCCCTCATTCCTCAGGGCATTAGGTGGTAGCCCTGGGGAGTCCCCCAGTGTTCTATCTATTTTGTTTCTGAATACTGAAAAATAACCTCCACTTGACAGTGTGTAGGCGACATAAAATAGCTAGGCCCTGAACCCGTAAGAAATATATACTATAAATAGACCTTGTATAGAGAACTAGACTTGAACTATGTTTAGTTTACAAATACTGGAAGTAGCAGCACTCAGGAAAATAGTTTTTTATTGCAATGTTTCCAATTTGAAATCCAGGTATTCGTAACATAAATCCATGTATATGTCCTAATAATGTGACATTTTCCATGTAATTCTCAAAATATGTCAGGGGTAACTTTACAAAACGTATATTCTTCAATAACAAAGTTATAGATTATGCTATTATCAATAGTAACTTTATCTCTCAGTGGAAAATTAGTGATAATTTGTAAATCAGACGGCAAAGTTAAATCTTCCCTCCAATATACCATGAATTTAGCTTATTTCAAAGGTATGTGCAATTTCAAAGTTACTTACATTATATACAGCTATCCAACATGTGCCAGTAATATTCGAAACATGTGCTTTCTTGAAAATGTAACGCTGGAAACGGTTTTCTGCTTTTTCAAGAATCCCAAATATTGTTTTAAATGCTGGTTAACTTACAGTGCATAGAGGAAATGGCCGAGTTGCAAGTGTTTATTGGTTGTTCTGTAAGAATTAGAGGGTATTTGTTTCTTTTTTGTCTCAATCAAAGTTCCGTCTCATGGAGAGGAGGAGATATTGAATGGACATCAGTGGCACGAAAGAATTAACTGTGTTAAGATGGCATAATTTAATTCCAATCAAAATGTATCACGGGTTTTATTTTATGAAAATCGTTGCACTAAACTGGCTACTAATAGAATGTATAGTAACTGCCACCACGTGAAGTAAGGCGTCTGAGATCTTATGGCTGAACACAGAGTAACAAGGGATTGCCTTTTGAAGGAAAGGTGGTCTCGAGGTTATCACGGGTGACCTGCAGCTTAGGTGAAGTAGGAGTATTAGGTATATCGATAGAGGTTAGCCTGCAGTTCATTTGAAGATGTATCGAATGTCTAGGAGGAAGTGGTGTCCTGTAGGCTACAACAAGCTATAATGTAAAGGTGACATTTGAATGAGAATTGTCCTGAAGTTTGCATAATAAGTATCTGGGTCAAAATGTGATGAGGATTTCCTCTTTGATGGGGATACGTGTGCTACAGGCTGCACTTCTATGTATTATGTACAATAAGAACCTGACAGGAATGGATGCCCTGTGACCAAAACTCTGTCTGAAAGGCTTGACATCCGAGAATCACAGAACTGTAGTTTGTTTTAGCCACTTAGCCAATGACCCCTGTTGTTTAAAAATCAATTCAAGGTGTTACTCCTCTACAGCCAAAAGAGTTGTACAGTTTCGGAGAATTGAGCTTACCTTGAATTAATAGAGTCTGTTTCTTTTCGCTGGCGTCAAGATGGTAAATTTGCTCACACGAGACGTGTATTCAGTGACACAAGTAAACTGTTGTAATGGGAATTAGATTATATATTACCTGTGTATTTTGTAAAGAAAAGTGCATAATTGTCCTTGTACAATGATCTATGTTGTCCATATCTTTGATTCTTCTATTTTATTGACTTGCCGAGAGACTAAGACTACAACCATTGAAGGTGTCTTGATGAGTATTCTCCTTACATATATAGTGTGTAAGTATGTGACTATAGTGAAGATATCTGTTTATAATTGTTTCACAGTTCAGCTTATTTCACCTATTTTCTTCAGATTCAGCTGATGCTCAATGGGGTTGTCTTTTTGTGGTTCAGCAAGTGGCCACGAGGTGGCAGTGTAAGCTGACTGTTTATATTTATTCGTCAATGTGCCTCCCTTTTTGGGCATCACAGCTTGCTAAAACAATTTGTTATATTCTACTGTCATTTTTTTCAAGAGGGAAATAAACTTGTTATCTTGACAATAAGTAATGGTTTCTGTTGTCTTTATAATGTATCTCCATGATTATGATATTGATAAACATTAATTGATAAATTATATTACACTAAGATGGGCATATCATCGAGTATGACGTGGGCTGTTATATTGCCGAGGCCATTAGCTGGACGGCTATATATATTATCCAAGAAAAGTAAAAACCATCGCTAGAATGACACTTCTCAATTTGATTCTTTTCAATAAATAATGAGTTCATGGCTACAAGGCTAATGAAGAAATAATGGCTTCTTTTTGCTAACCTGTCTGTGAGCAGTATCACTGCGACGTTGGGAAGATAAAAACAGATTAAAGAGACTCCAGGACGAACCTACCCAACCGATTTGGATCTATACAAATCGTAGGATGGTATTCATTCAACACGGCTTCTAATCACACATAAGATATTAGGTAGAGAGATCATTTTAGATAAGTATTCATACTATTTCATACAGATTTTTCTTTTTCTTCGATTAATCTGAAGAGAAGAAAACAGACGGGAAATGATGCACATCATTCTATCATTATCAAAGGTGGGGAGGGCAAAGGTATTATTCATTGTATTATTAGTTTAATCTTTTTCGCCGATTAACATGTGACTAACCATTAGCCAAATTGAGAATTGAGAATCATTTTCTTCTTGAACATTATTTATCTATCATCATTATGTAGTAATTCATAGAGAACAAAGTATAGTTATAAAGGGCATCGAGTTAATAACAATAATATTTGTTCTTATCGGGTGACATGCTAATTAGATCACTATAAAATGGAGCACAATTCTTTCCTAGACAAGGGACAGATGTAATTGTTTTAATTCAGTTACTCCACCTAGTGTATTGTATAGCGGTGAAAAAAGCAATGAAAATGCAATTGAATATTAATCTTATTATAGGGTTAACTTTAGAATTGGTATACTAAATATTTCCCTAGATGAGTCCCAAATTTTTTTGAATTTATTCACGTCTGTTTTTCCTTCCAAATCCAGTTTTTTATCGAAAAGAAAGTTTCAATTGGTATTACCAGGCGGAATTCCTACGCTAGCACCCCGCCGTGCCCTAGGCTACCCCATCTTTAATGTATATCTCCATACAGCTATCCCCATAAAAGAAACAAGCACACTTTTTGTGAAGGTGCAATACTTTATTCAGTCCTACCTCTGCACTGATGTATACATCATGGTTAATATTATAATCGTAACGTAATGGAAAGTACAATAACCCTATCACAGCTCGCATACCTATTATCATAACATAATACGATTTGGCAAACATACAGGTCTTCTATTTCACACTGCCTTTATCCAATACTTGCCCATGAATTCTAGAGGTACATATTGTTCTTATTCTATGATTTCATTGAAATAATCCCGTTACCGTTTCTCCTGTCCCTTTTCCATTTAATTTAATTTTTCATAACACTGGGCGCACGATAGTGTTGACCTCCCAGTCCCATATCTTAAGTTGCAATAGTTTCAACCATGTGTTATGTTAAACCTGTCTTGGAAATTTGCGTCCATTATTCCCGTAAAAATATTTGATTTTTAAAACATGGTACCGGTCTTATATTATTTCTTAATTTAAAAGATTTGCCAACTTTTTTGAGAACTTTGATTTTATTTTACAACATCCCGATGCATTAGATGGACAATAAGGACTTCATATACATACACAAAAAGGAAAAATTACAAAAAGTGAACGCTCTCCTTAATGCAACATATACAGGTACCTGACCAGTGCAGGAGGGGATGGAGTTACCAGTTATCGGTGCTGCCACCTACTGCCCACACCTGGTAAGAGGACTGTGTACATACCCTTACGGATAGATATAGCTTTGACACCTACAGTGGTTTAACCAAAAACATCACATTAATCTCCAAAGTCTCCTACAACAAGTATTGTTATTATCCATGAGTGGCAGCAGTAATAGTAACAATGTGCCATGTCAACAACACTAACAACTACACCGGGCAATAATTAATTAATTTCTGCGTTCTTGCAGCACACCGGAGACCGTATCTAGTCAGGGCCACATTCAGAATTGACTCTGTCTTAAAGGGTTTAATATAGCAATACTGACAAATAAACTGTTAGTGGACTATCCAAACATTAATTCCTCGTTGGCTTCTGTAATAATTTCATTTTCTGATAAGCAATTCAATTTATAGGAACAAGCTGTGTTATTAGTAGTTTAAGCCTCAGGAACCAGCATGAGTATAGGGCTTCATAATAGCTAAGCATAAAGCATAAGGAGTGGAGGGTTAGAGTAGTCCTCTAACTCAATCAAACAACTATTTTTATCAGTATTGTACTTCAGTGGGTTGTGTCTGTGTGTATCACATACCGTTCAGTGTTATTCATAAAAGGCCATCGATGAAAACACGTTCTACTGTTAGATATACGTACCAATTACCTTCACCAAAAACACCCACACTTTATCTAACACATAATTTAGCTTTACCTTCATTGATTTCCCGAAGGATTTCACAGAAACCTTTGGTGATTTACCCAAACCATCTTCACCGCTTTCAACTCATCCATTGAAATTCCTTTCGTCTTATCACAAAGTATGTAGCAAAAACCGTCTACCATCATTTTAAGTCTTTCTTCGCGGATCAATGTATCACACTGTATCACACCCTGTGCCTGTATCACACCTTATTCCTGCATCACGATCACATCCTATCCCTGTATTACACCCAATGTCTACACCATTGACCTTTAGGTTAAAGGTCTACCGTGCAGCACATGTACAACCTAATGCCCTTACAAGGAAACCATACTTAATTGTTGTAACAACACTATGATATTACATGTTTTAGTTTTTTACAGTATTCTGTGCAAGATGAGACATGCCATGGCACTACAACCATGTATGATTTTGAAGACATGGGAAAGGTCCCTATGTGACTGTTGATAGCAAAGAGAGGTAAGGGATTATTTACGAGGAACGGAGTAAGTAGGGGAAAATGACAAGTTATTCCAGAGCGTTCATAATTTGACAAAGAATACGGCCGTGAGATCAGTGGTTATAGCAAGGTTATCCATCTGCTTTACAGATTAAAAAAATGTCAAAAAGAAACTTCTTTTTTTATCATAGTTTAGTTAAGTTGTCATAGTATTATTATAAACTTGTTCTTTATTAAACTTCTTTTTTTCTTGCCAAGTGTCCACCACATGCCTCAGGCTTAGGTTTGTATATTATATTTAGTTTGAAGTGTACCAACATCCAAAGCACTATAACAAACACCATGAAGCACAGAACTTTTCCTAGCGTCATTAACAGATAAAGCAGTGACAGTGGACAGTTATTCACATTATTCCATACCTCAGCAGCTAGATAACGTTGCATCTTAAATTAGTTTAGCGTCTCATATCTGTAAATCGCCAAAACAATTATTCACATTGGTAGACAGGCAATGACCTACTTTTGGTTATATTGAGAATCTCCAGGTAAATTATTGGTGTATTCTTTGTTTGATGACAGAAGGATTTTAGAATTCCTCTTTGTTCGGACAAAGTAAATCGTAAAAAGAAGCAGGAATTTGCATTGTTAAACAATAACACTGTCCATAGCCGTAACTAACCCAAAATACTGAGGAAAAGGCAGTATTATCATAATTCCAAATAAGAAATAAATCAGAACCAGCTTTACCCCTCTTAAACTGTTGAAGTACATAATGTATGCGTAGATATTAAATCGCTGGGCAATAATTCCAATCCAGCAGTTTCCACGTGCACCCTCATCTCCTCAGCAAACAAAGTTTCGCATTGCCTTTACAAAAACAAACAATCGAAGTTAGAAGTTAACCCTTTAGACCCGTATCTAGAACGGTAGGTGTGCCTCCAAAAGCAGCCCCATCAGGGCGAAAAATATGTCCGATTTTCCAATTTTGTTCTACAAATTCCAGGCATGAGGCGAGGAAAAATTATTACTTTAAGTATAACATTAAACATTTAGAGAAAAGTTTTATGCATTTTTTTTTGCGAGGAGGGGGGCGGGGCGGTATTCTGGGGAAACCAAGCACTTATACTTTTTATATGATGTGTAACGTTGGGTCTAAAGGGTTACTGAAATATGGTAATGGCACGCATTTTGTGATATGTATACATGCATAAACTTAAAAATGTAATTTTAGCCCAAATATCTAAAAAGATAGTATAATACAAAGTTCATTCAAACTGTACTTTTTGGTGATTTGGCTAAGAGTTTGTTATCACATTTGGCTCACAACAAGGATTCCTTACAGATAGTTGGTCCGGAAAATGGCAGTTGGATCTAGCGTGATATGCCGTTCGTCAAAAACAGAGGTGTGTTTACAATACTCACTATTTCCCTTGAACTACAATCTCAACCACAGAAGCTCCTATAAAACCACTGTTTCATAACAATTCAACCTTATATCCAAATAAGCGCAAAAGATCAATGACTTCTCCTTGAAACAATGCGAAGTGAAATTTTTCTGTTGGCAAAATTAGATAAGGTCGAATTACAAATATTATGTTCCTTTATGTGGAGAAAATGTGGCTAGTATATCCAAGCCTCTTCTGTCCACCAGCACTCGCCAATCTGCCCATTACTTAAGTTTTGGCTTCAAGTTTACAAAGGAATTTCTAAACGTTTATCAATGCCAGAAGGAGACAGATTCTTCAGAAAAGCACGTAGAAGTGAACTATAGATTAATAATCATTATACATCACAAGGTTCAGACGTTTCACTTCCAAAAAAATCACCATTTTTACCGGTTTACCCTTTTTTCAATAATCAGTTGAAAAATCAATCTCGTTATGTTTACATAGATCATATAGCATTGCCTAAGCTTTGGTTATGCACACAATGGTATCACACACTCTCTCGTTAGCAGCTCTAGTCCTATGGCTAACGACACCGGGAACTACCGCTGTGCATTACAACCTGGCACAATAGGAAAGTTGACATACACTTCTGCTACATCTATGCCACTAAAAAGTATTTTACAGTATGTTGCTATCTAACATTTCAAAAATTTACATAATTATAACATTTTGTACGTAATCGGAATTGGACAAAAATTCATTATCAATTTTATCTTATTGTTAAGAGAAAGGAAATACTGCCCCTTTCTTATATGTTAATTATCTGATAGTACCTCTAAGTTAGTTATTCTAATCGTTGGTTACTACTTGAGGTTTGGACATTCATGCTTACCCTTGACACAAAGAACATTTGTAAGTGGTGGAAACCTCGTCAGTAATACTAGTATATAATGTCCTTATCGATGGAACCTGTTCGCTTCAGCAAAACTTATATTATACTTTATTTGAGGGCCCTCTCTATAAAGGATCTGCACTGGAGATACTTTGACAAGAAAATATTCTCACTGAAAAAAAGTTTCATTGCTTGAATTGAAAGGATGTAAAACTTTTATTCTTTTTTGTGTTAATTTTCATTTTTGTTCCTTTTCAGAATAGACAAATGGCAGTAGGGATAAAAACCATTTAGAGAACTATTTATCTTTTCGAAGGTTGTTCCTCCTCAGACCCATGTATTTTGTCAGTGATGAAATCAATTCTTTTCAAAGTCTGCTCTCAGCATGAGATTGTCCTTGAAGGGTCCCTACTGGAATGACCCGCGCAAAAGACGTCCATCCAAGGCCATCGGTGGGCGGTAGTTCTCCACAATGTGACCTTTGAACTCGTCCTCGGGAGCATTACTTCCGCTGTCAAAGCCCACGAGATCTCGCAAAGCTTTCAGCTAAGGTTAAGACAGATGAGACAACAACAATCAGGTTAGTAACACTTCCAGTCGTCGTTGTTACGTTAGTCTATAAGTGTCAATGTATATGGGGCAATGCGGTTGAAGTAGCGTTTAGGGTGCAAGGGGACTCCTCAGTTGTGGTAGTTTTTATGAGTTGATGGGGTTAATGTCTAAACAACCTGAAGGAAAAATTAATTCATTTTAGTGCTGTGGGAAGGGGTTAGGGCAAAGAGTAGACTTTCTGCAGAGTGACCTGTGCATATCCCTCAACCACAATACAGCTACAGTGCGGACCAGGAGGATAACCACAAAATATGAAGAAATTCTACAAAACTATAAATAGACTTACGTGTGTACTAATTCTTAACTAGGAAGAAAATATCTAATGGAAATGTGTTGGTATAAAGATGATGTTTGTTGATGATGAATGAATAACCCATAACCTCGAACTGAACTAGATTGACAGTGCGATCCGTTTGTGAGTGAAAGATACAATGACATGACTACTTCTACCTCAACACAACAGACACACAATAACTCTCCTCTAAGTAATTGCACTTTTGAACACTAAGAGTATAATTCTGAAGGCACGTGTACATTTTGTTTGTCTAAAGAACCTGACTGTACAAGCATCCATGCTAAATTGACACTATACAGAATGAAGTAGTAAAGAAATCTTGTTTCATGCATCTGCAGTGTGTCTGTCTTTGTCCTTTACATGCAATCATGCAGAGAGGGAATCCTGGAGTTAGCCTCAAATGAAAAATTTTCTGAATGTGGCGTAGACTTGACGGTCTCTGAGTGGCTGTGGCGGGCGGTAGTTTTCCACCATGTGGCACTGGTGTTCACCACCGGTCGGTACTTCTGTGCGGCAGTGGGTCTTCAAACTTCGCAGCACCTCGAACTGTTGCAAGAAAGATCCACTAGGTGTCAGCACGGGGGAAGGTTACTATTAGAGGTCAACATGGCTCGGACTGGAGAGAAGGGCGGGGAAGTTACCAAGCTCAGTTAAAAGCAAAAGCGGTAGCAAAAAAGTCAAATTATTATTGTTTATGTTTCAATATAAGAATCATGGATAAGTAAGAAGCATTGATCTAATGAAAACGATGACAATGTGAATTATAAACAATCAGACCAATTTTACTCATGTCCCTGGAATGGCGTAAATACTGAAACAAGTATCTAAAAGTTTAATCTAGTAGACTTATTTGAGACATTTTCGGAAAGTACAGGATACGAACAGGAAGGAAACTAGTGGCTTTAGACCATGCACAATGCATGCAGAATATAAATGACATACAATAGCAATAAAACTGTAGTTCTACTGACCATACACATTCATAAAGAAAGAATGATAAAAAAGATCACATTTCAAAATATAAATTCACTTTTCCTTGAATCTTTGACAGAGTGTGGTTGAAGTTACAAGGTTCTTCATAAACGTATTACTTGTTTTTGTTGTATACAAAGAGTTACTCATCTTGACAATCATTATTGCATGTTGAAAAAAGTTATTACTTAGAGAATATTTTCCACTAAACCAGAAATACACCTTTCATTGAAGTATCAATGCCGTTTAATCAATACTAATACCCGTGGACCCTGAGAACCACCGTCGACCTACCTGTTCCTCGGAGACCTCGATGGGCTCCTTGAAGACGATCCAGGTGACCGACTCAAAGCAGGGCGGGGTGGTCAGCGACCCGGAGTACGTCCAGTACCGCTCGATGTCACCTGCAATAGGGAGAGCGCTCTAGGATAAGGCAAATAATCACATTTCTAACGACAAAAATGTGTGTACATCCCCATACAAATCCAATGCAAGGGGGTGGAAGTCTAGGATTTTCAAAAATGTGCTTACTTATTTCCAAGGACAGTTTGAACAAAATAAAAGGCATGTAGCCCGGGCGAACGATTGTTTGTTGTGGCTACTCTTCACGAAGATGTCAAGCTTAACTTTTCGACTGATGTAAACGTATAATGCATAATTATTCAGAGTATACGTCCAAATAACATTAAAAGATGAAGTCCTCTTTTCATTTTCAAATTTTCTAGAATTGAGAATTATCTGTGTACATCCACAAACTGTTTCAGGTTTCACGATGTTTGCTTTCCCTACAAAGATGTAACTACCTCTCTATATGTTATATTATAACACCACCCAGTCCCGCCTCCCCTCGAGGTGGGGGGACCACTTACCCGGCAGCAGGCAGGCGGGGTCGAAGCCCCCCTTCATGGGCGCCTTGGCGTCCTTGTACTTGATGTCAGTTAGTCGGTCCGTCAGCTTTTTGAGACCGTCGTGAGCGGCTCCCGGCTACACACAGCAAGCAAATGTTCTTTATAAGCAATAATACATGGTCAAAAAAGCCTTTTTGAAATTGCTACGAAAGGGGCCAACACATGATTAGCGTGGCACATTGAGATTATCTTAAACGCTGTGTCCCCGTTAAATGGGTGTAAGACAAACTGATTGTGTTTGCTTGTTATATTATGTGCCTCTTTATGTGTCACAATGCTATCTCTGCCAATGTTACTAAAATAGGATAGGAAAACAAAATATTCTGCATTTGAAATATAGGTTTGGAGTTCTAATGGCGCTGCCTTCGTGTTGCATGGTTACTATGGTATGCATTAACAGAGCCATCCTGATGGAGTGGTATCGATATGCGGAATGCTGGATTTATAATTATGTATATCCTAAAAGTTAGTGTTTCCAAATTTCAATATATTCTACAGGTCATCATCACCGTTGAGCAAGTAGTACCAAGTGACTCAAAAATCTGCGCTTACCTTAAGGAAGATGCCTAGGACACAGAGACCATTTTCCGCCTTGGCCGCATCAGCAAAGCTGTCGTACAGGTCTGTGTTGTAGTGGACGAGATGAGCCTGGCAAGATAAGGGTACGAGCAATGAAGAATAGATGACCTCAACGACTTGTAAAACAGGGCAAGTTCAATACAGGTAACCCCATCCTAATATACATTAGATCTTGTTCTTATAACTATTTTTATCATCAGTATCAGATATCCACGGCGAATGGATGTATATCAGAAAAGGGCGAATAATGTGTTTTAATTGTAATTTCCAAATCAAAATAAACCAAAAGTGCATATTCAAATTTACCTTAGAACAAATGATTCTAAAAATGCCGATATAATATGATAATTATATTCTATCACATAATTATTATGTCTTGTTATCACATATCATATGGCTTGACTCTGCCTACCTCGGCGGCGTACATCTGGCCGTCCACCCTGTGCTCAGACCCGGTCTCGCTCGACTGACCCCAGTGGAAGTGGAACTGGGCCAACTGGTACTTGTGAGCCAGGGGTCCACCCTCCAGGGCTGAAACACAGAATCATATTGGATGTGAAACATAATTATATTGGATGTTTGAGATGTAAAGGCTATGCATGTTTTGAGATGCGGTTCAACGCCTCATTGCATTTGTCACATTGGAAATACCATCTTAATACTAGTGGGTGCCACAACCATTTGTCAGTCATATATAAGTTAGCTACACTTCATGTAGACTACAGGTACTCCATGTAGACTATAGGTTACAGACTTAAGATACAATATGAGATAGTACATTGTTTAAAAAAAATCATGCAAAATCGGTGTTGTCAAAGCATAAGTAACTGCCCGTAAGTGGTGATCATTGTATGTGACATAATTATTATTGTTTGGTACACTCCCAAATGACAGAAAAGATGGAAGAGTCATTAAGTGTAACTGGGCCGTATGTGCCATCTAGTATACCCTTTTAATTGCCATAAGGAATCAAGGATCATTAATGGTATATTAAATGTCATTAATACATTCCAGAAAAGATATCGATCAACAAAATGTGTGGTGGAATGTTAATGGTAAATACAACTGGTATTAAAAAATTCCAGATGTTGAGACTACTGAATGTCGTGAAATCATGACTATTCTATAACATTTTCGAGATTCTTGAAATAATGTTGCACCCTCTCTCTGGATCAAAGCAGGGAATGTTTGACTGGGAAACAGTTCTTCCCTACTGAGCCAGTTCCTCTCCCATTGGACAGACTACACTGGTGACTGACATCCCCTAGCTATCTGTGTCGTGTTAACCAGTGGCCAACTCCCTCCGGAATGTACACCTACATGAGCCATCGGAGTCGTAGGGAAGCTGCACGGAGGAGCCGGTGTTGAACAGGTCCTTGGCCTTGGTGGGGTCATAGGTCATGCGCAGTGGCTTTTCCTTCAGCGTCTTGTCGAACTTGGCCTGGCTCGGGATGATGTCGATCGGAGACTGGCGCTTTCCTTTGGCGGCAGGCGCAATATTTCCCCATGTTGATGGGCCTGAAGGGAGAAAGAAAAGATCTGACATGAAATCATAGTAATTAATGTTAATTCGGTCTAGGTGTTTTTTTTCCTCAAATTGAGGGGATTAGGCCTATACATGGAGGCATGCCAACAAGCAGTGCGTGAATTGTTTAGCTCTTCGGTAACAGTAGAATAAATGTGAAATTGATATCAATTTTAATTCCAAAGATTTTCACTTTTTCAATATTCATATTTTGCAGCCCAGTATTCTGCAGACCAATCCCTAAGAGACCTAGACAGATTAAGTCTGCTAGTATGTATTGACCTTCTTCCAGTGACACTGTGATTGTGTTGTTCAGGAATCAACATGTACATATCGTAACGCATGCCTGGCATTGGCAGCATGTTTTAGAGGGGTCAATATACAAATCAGAACCCCGTCTGAAATCGACTGCCTGTTTTCTGGGTAAACGCGTTTCCCTGCCCAAGTCAATTTTATCAATCAAAGGATATCGGTAAATCGTTTGTGTGCATGAAACCCGCTAAAAAGATCGATAAAACTATCTACAAAGCCCAGCTTACACATAGCAACAAAGTAATGTCACAACATTGGCCAATACATATTAGCTTTTTACATAACAACAGGGTATGAACAAATTTGATTAGCAAACGTAATACTTTTCTGATCAGGGCAACTCAAACAACCCTACCCATTATGTCTGTCCTTCGCAAAGTAAATCTAGAGCCATGATATTACATTCAAGGTCATTGGCACTTCTGCTCTTCTAACTTTAATGAGGATGTCACTAGCTGGTAGGCCCTATCAAAGCAAACTTTTAGTCATATTCCAAAATCAGTTTTGTTAAACTGAGTTACATGGTTTTTGAACAGGAAATGCTTCACATGATCAATGCCCATCGTTTTGATACGTATAAATAACTTGGGCTCAAGTGAAAGAACATTTTTTATTCCTCAGATTTTGAATGTATGAGTTGATAGTTCTTCCTATAGTTTTCTTCGGCAATTCAAGGTCATGCTATATCATAAAGAACAAAAAGCATGATCTCATAGGCTTATTGTCAACTCTGATAATGGATTCACGTATCACTATGTTTGACCAAAGCTAACAGTTTCCTCTAACGATATTAATAACTATAAAACTATCCATGGAAACAAGAAATAATTTAAGATGAAAGGTTGTAAAAGCACTTCAAATAAGACAAAAGGTCCAGAGATTCTTGTCTATCTAAACACCAGCATGTCAAAATACTGTAACCATGATCTGAAACACGTTAATACTTTTTCACACATTTGCACAGGCCGCTGTACCAATACGCCAGCTAGATTTGATTAACAAACGACGAGGGGTGAAGTCAGCTCGACAAAAGAGCCAACTAGCCCTATACCAATATACTCTCTGTACTCTAAGTGCGGTGCAACCTTCAATAATTGTGATAAAACATGGCAATCAGTCTTGCGGTATCAAGTGTTACTGTTGCTGTTACAACCAACAGTTGTTATAGACTGGCTGATGATAAGTTTGGTTTAGATGGCGTCATAAAAAGTCCTACTGACACCTTATCAGTAGAGAAGGATACTTCACTGCCAGATTCTCAGTCCCCTGCGAATAATAAAAGAGAAACCTTTTACACGATTCATCATCCATTTTTTTGTATCTTTTTCATGTATTCATTTTGAAAGAATACAAAACGATCCAAGTCGTTAGACTGAAAAGAACGTAAAACTGATCTAAATGACGGGTTGGTGGTTTGCGTGGCCTGGATATAGCTAGGCAAGAGAAGGATGACCGGGTTGCAAATGAACAGAACGAATGAAAAAATCTATTGGCCAGCGTGGTGCCACTTAACACGACCAGGGGTCACGGCAGGGTTGACAAATGGGATAACTAGTTCCCATATTGACCTAAGCACTGGTTTTTACGTCAACTGGAACAAGCTGGCTTAAACTGCTGGTTGGGTACTAGCTGGGGAATAGTTTAGTCTAGCAGACAGCGACACACCCAGAATACTTATGAATACGTAAAATGCAATGGTTATTTTCAAATCAAATAATTATAGTTTTTTTTAAATTAATGAAGTATTTACAAAGATAATAAAGCATCTATACCATTCATTTTCGATGCCCCTTAGTATATCAGACATTTAGCATTTGCATCAATTCAATACTGATGTACTAGAGGTACAGTGTCAAGTCCTAGCGCCATAATCTGCAGCGTAGGTGCCGCTCTCAAGATTGCGTCATGTATATATAAATAACATCCACAGCACTATTATATATGTATTCCAGCCTGATTGTCTGCCCCGTCAAAGCGTACAAGTATAAGGCAGACTAAGAACTACTTGCATGTTTTAAGAAAGAACTCAGTTGTGTTATGTGAAGAGAATCTGTCATGTAAAATGAGAGGAGTAATGATCTTTATCTCATATACTAGGATGTGGATACGACATTGGGACGAGCTATAGAATGAGGTAAAAATAAACTACAATCCTCTCACAAGGAAGCTGACCTATGTACCTTAGAGGATAAATCAATGGTGGAAATGAGAAGGATGTATTATTCCTGATGATACTTTAATGACAAATGACCAAAATAAAGACTCCGAGTGTTGGCTTGGTAATCCCCATACAGTTCACTACAATAGGCAGCCGACTTAGGGATGGAAGACGATGCTGGGGAGGGTGAGGGAATTATCTTTAGTCGGGCAACAACAACAAAAGTCGGAAATGTCAGTCCTTAAGATGGGGAGGGAGGATGGAGGGCTGATGGTGGGTAGTTTCTTTCTAGTGCCCTCTATACAGAAAGTTACAAAAAGGCATCTCTCACAGTCGAGGCCGGAGACCATCCATTTAGACTAGATGCCGTTTCTTTCCTTATCAAGATGAACAGCGATCTACATACGTGACCTGAAACTAAGTTATGTCTACAAAAACATTGTAACAATCCAGATCTCTGAACGTGATGAACCTAGTCTTAAAAACACTGGAATATGAAGTAGGAGTCACCCCCCCCCCCCCCTTGCAAACCCCTGATTTTCGCACACGTTCTTGCAAAAGCCGTCTTTGGGAAAAGCACTCTTTTTAAAGGAGAATATGTGCAATTTCCTCCTCATTAAATTTCGTAGTCAATACATGTTACTTTTTCATGTAAGCTTCCCCTCTTTTGAAGTATTTACAAACTCGTATGCTTTTTAATCCCCGATGTGCTACTTTTTAAGATGAGAGTGGCTGAATAGCGACATTAACCAAATCAGGTTACATGCTTTATCTCATCCACCCAGCCTCCACCCTACCTGTGTTTTTCCCTTGCCTGCAGTTTTGTCTAACCTGTCAGGTCCAGCTGAGTTAAAATCCTCAGCGTACAGACCTCCTCTCGCCGCCTGGCACGTCGCCCAGCACAACTTATAGGGGGGCCGAATAAAAAGGACATGCCTGCCGTCCGGGAGTTTACCGTCAGTGCAATGAGGCAGACTCTGCTCACACCTTACCTGCAAGTCGGGAAATACATTATAGGAAACCCGATCCATCGGGAATCGTACCACTAAACTTACCGCCAAAAGAAATCCTCGTTGTTTATACCAGTGAAACTTGGAACTGACGTTTATAATTAGTTTTGTAGGTGATTTGCGATTGTTTAAAAATAATTTTTCATTATTATTGAGAGAGACACTTAGGAATATTTTACATATGAGTAGAAAATGAATTAAATCAACTGATTTAATCAATTGATTTCCCAGACTCAAGCCCATCATTTAGAATAATGATGTTTAATTATTTTTTTATCAGACTGAGCTTGGTAGGTGGAGGACCTCCAAGGTCCGGGGGACAAAGTGGGGTGTCGGTCAAAGGTGGTGAGACTATGTCCAAACTCTGATTAGTTGGAAAATGTCACAAGTAAGCAAAACATTTGTCTGGGCGTTCCATTATATTTGACAGGATATGACAATTTGGTTTTTGCTGGAGTAGGCCTATAACTCATTAGTTTGAGACCCTTTGGGACAATGGATGTCAAAATAATTGCCCAACTAGTCTAGGGAGAAATACAAATCTAGGGGGTATATTAATTCAGGGCTCTACACAGAATAAATCGGACCTATGTGCCATTGTGTGTCCATCGACCTTACACTGCCTACATATTAACATTAATTAATTGTGAACAAAATTAATTAATGATTAAGTCCCTAAATAACATCGCCACTTAATTACACCAGCATTATACTGCTCTACCCAGCATGACGAAACTGTAATGCACCGCCGATAACAATCCCATCGTTTGACGAAAGACTATGAGACGATTTATAAATTACCTGCATAAAAAAACTAAGATGAAATATCTGAACGTGAAAGGTGTACGGCATACACTATGTGGAACTATAATTATCTCAAGAGTCAAGGCCACTTTATTGCAATAATTGTGACTAAACCCACATTACTTCTGATTGCCCGTTTTTTTTAAAAATCTCTTTCATAAAGTCACACCCTGATTCC
Source organism: Lepidonotus clava (assembly GCA_936440205.1). Lineage (NCBI taxonomy): Eukaryota > Metazoa > Annelida > Polychaeta > Phyllodocida > Polynoidae > Lepidonotus > Lepidonotus clava. The sequence continues at coordinate 16,707,963 of OW387140.1, forward strand.
CCTTCAGTACATTAAACTCGAGAGGGATAAGGAGGAAAAACAAGGAATGTAATGTTTATCATCTATCCTCCCAGAGACAAAATTGATGAACCCCAGATAACACTAGATTGTCACACCCTTCCAAATAATAATATCAAACGTAATTCTATATAGTTGATACTAATGAAAGGCCATCCTTTCAAATAAATGTTAGCATTTATAACTGTTATCCGTAAACCGACGGGAACTTCATAAATGGCCTTTTGAACAGGGAATGTTAGCCATAATAAAGTACGCTACCGACGTTGGATTAATCGCTTTCCCTAATGTTTTGCAGACAGCTGGCCGTTCACTCTCCAGACCAAAAACAACCACAGACACTGTTTCGGAAAGGACCACCACCACGTGACCTAAAACAAATACTGTCAGGTCATATGTTTGTTTGACTTTGGACTCACGACTTAGTATGACACACTGGAAAGAACACAATTTAAACAATTGTTGATGCACGATTGTTGCATTCAGCATGTATGCCAAACATATCAAATGTACTTAATATGAAGTTCGTGCTAGGTGCAAGGTTAGGTTTCACGGTTTGTAAAATCGCACAATACGCAATTCTTTAGGTCTTGTGCAATGTGTGTATTAAATAAGAAAATGTCATTGTTATATTCGTTCGTTTCTTGTCGGTATTATTCACACAGTGTAGTCACATTGTTCGTTCACATTGGGTCAAGAGATTCGGTCCCCATGTCTACCATATGTAATTTGCCTGTTTCTACGTACCACATTATAGGCCTAAATCATAACATTATGTCGGTATTACACTGTTTCTTCGGTAAGATTTCTTCTATTTCGTTACGTATTTCTCAAGGCCATTGATAACGACAACCGCACTCCTAGCAGTAAACGAAAACGTAAATAGCATTACACTGACATTTTATTGCGATGAGTTCTTGGTGGTGATGGATACTCGAAACCTAAAGGTCGCCAAAGCTATTTGATTGGCATGACTTGGTTCACAGACAATTCAATATAGAAAGGTACCGAAGAAAGGTACATAAGAAAAAAACTATTTTTTGTCCGCACTCGTCCTAAAAATTACGGTGTTGGAGGGGTTATACCATAGAAATACTTGCATATCATGTGTCACATATCAATGAATTTGCAAAAAGGGCGTAACTGGATAGCGCCCCGCCATAATACACCCAGAGCGTATGCGCCTTATCAGAGAGGCTATATGAATCCCCCGTCAACGACAACGTCTGACGCCACACCCCCTGAATAGGTAGGGGATCAAAGTGAGGGAGTTTTGTTTGCACAACTTATACAAAGGAAAAAGTATTAAATGACATCCATTTGAAAAGTTTTTAAACGAAAAGCAATGAATGTATCCATAAGAAACTAAACCATGTATGCATAGTTTGGGAATGCAGTTACGACATATCAGCTGACCACAGTCTACACTCATCGGTCGTTTTATTGTTGAAATAAATTCCAGCCAACTGAAACATAAACTGCGAACATCGGAAGAGAAAATAAAAAACCAAGAGGGAAACTTATCGAGGAGAAGAATCAATGTTGAACTTGAACTGGATCATCTTGATCCATAAGAAGTGCGTCTATCTAATTCCTCCAATTTAGCAATAAAAAATAGGAAAGAGAGTGATACAAAAAACACTAAAAAAGCACTAAAAAGGCAAACAAAAAGTATGACTAAGAGGAGAAAAGTTCTTATAAATGTTCAACTGACCGTTGCTCTTGAGGTATCCCCACTCGGCAGGCATGGTTGTAGCGGGTGTCTATCACAGCAGGTCGACGTCTGAGTGATGGGCTGGGTCCGGCCGGTCTGAGGGGAGGACGGCAGCCAGGCTGAGGTCTACTGCTCGGGGTATCTCTGTGACGTCACGACACGTCCCACACTGCACCGCGCCGCGTCTGCTGCTGAGGCTTGATCCCGATGCTGCTTGTGTTGTCTATAGCTGGTACCTGGAAAACAGAAATAGAGAGAGGTGTTCATCTGCAGGTAGCTTTTTATTCTGCCTTAAAACTTCTTATTCCTGGTTGTGTGTTTTTTTTTTAGTGTAGACCCCTATAAGTTGGAAATGATTACAGTCTTGGGATTCTGCAGTTATTGGACATTAGATTAACAGAATCACACTGCACCCCAATAATCTGATCATTTATTGATTTAGTATAAATTAATAGATTAGTGAATTAAGAATTTGGGGTAACCACAGGTTTTGAGTCTGGTTATAATGAACATATGCAACTTGCTTTTTGCCCGTCATAAAAACTCAGTGGCGGATTTAGAGGGGGGCGCCCCCCCCCCCCCACCTTTTTTTGGCAAATTTTAGAACTTTTTTAATGTAAAATTCGGCCAAAAAGTCACTAAGGAAGATTTTTTCCAATAGCGCCCCCCTCCCCTTCCAAAACCCTGGATCCGCCGCTGAAAATATGGTTTTTCGAGACTTAGGCCTACGTGTGAATGTTCAGCCGGGAAGTTTAATCAAACATTGAATTTTATTTCTATGATCAAAGAGATTAACATGACGGACACAAATTCAAGCTGTCCTGACTTAGATTATCCCTGGATTTCTTTGTGTCTCATGAGTGGAGGCATCAATAGCCCCTCGCCATTTTTAATTGCCTCATTTGAGTATCATCCGGATCATTAGGAAAATCCACCACAACAAGCGGGGCGCCATGCTTGGATGCAAAAGATCTAGGGAGGTCGGAAAAACACATCCCTAATTATTCAGACTGCCAATGTAGACTGTGAATGCATGGGACAGCCACCTCTGGGGTAGTATCGGGGTCGTACCGTATAAAAAGTGCACCTTTGGCCTGAGGTATATAGAATGACCAGACAGCTATAGATCGTATTGCTATGTCCCAGACCAAAACCTGTGGGAGCTACACATGTACACAAAGGTGGCACTCCTGGTCTCAGGACTGGGAGTCAGGTGACCTCCTACAAGTTCTCACCAGACCCCCGCCTAGACTGGGAACCATTTTAAGGGAGGCAAAAGCAATGGATGTAGTGTTCAAAAGTGACAGAACTGGGTATATTCAGAAAAATGTAAGAAATACACTCAAAGTGTCAAAAAAACACTTTGTAAAGAACTAGCCTTGAAGTCTAGATTGCTCCATGTTAGAATCCCATTAATTGCTGTAGTTTCCATATGCTATTAAACAAAGTGGAATTCTGGTAGTCTACATAAAATGAAATGGACACAATTAACAGCATTCTGATTACTTCAAATGTAGTCTCCACAGTTGGTTATGTTAGTACGTTAGACGAGAGTAAAGATAATGAAATGTATCTATTTAATTCAGATTACACAATTTAGTCACGTTTTAGCACTACATCGTTTCGGTTTTGACATGATTTGAGATTCCTTTAAAACGAAAGTTGTATGTAATTAGTTGTATGTAATAACAGTTGGAAAAGAATAATTCATGGGGTGATCCATACCATTTTTTCTATAGGTTAAGTGCCTAGACAGGGTAATTGGTAATTGTCGACAATCTATGGATTAATTCGTCTACTTTCAGTTTCTAAAACACAGGGCGGTCATTGACATTTACATCTCATATATTTGGTAGACTTGTCAGATAACGATTAATAGCTTGTCTAATTCGACAAAGGGAATGGAAATGGAAGAGTTCTGTATTTCGACGCACTCCATCTTACTGAATAAGTATAAGCAAAGACTTTGAGACTCCATTTTCTGTAGTCGACATGGAGACATATATCTCAAAAAGAGCATGTGAAGTGGATATTTTGAACAACTGCAGCTGGAATTCTCTCTAGAGACGTCGTCAGGCAGGAGTAGCAAACGCTTCAACCTGAGGGACCTGCTCAAGAACTCCCTGTGCCTTTTATATGTTCTGGCCCACTTGCATAGCTGGTACAAGGGTAGAAAAAGAGCGCCTCAAAAGAAACGTATACGTCAACAAGACGAGATAAGGGATGAGCGATATGGTTCACACTTGTCTTTGCTATTTTATGACTCCATGGGGCTCCAGAGGTTCAACCTAGAAACAAACCACTCGACTCTAAGCTAGAAAGAAGTGAGTTCGAGACCCAGCAGTACATCTCTCCTTATCAGTGCCCATGGTGTGTTTTCCCTTGCCTATGAAATATGACACCAAACCCAAGCCTCCTGCAAATTTGATATTGTCCCTTTAGGAGTAGAACCTATTAACTGTCTGTGCTTCAGACCTGTGACGTGTTCCATAATATCCGCGATCAGCGGTTTGCTAACAGAATCGTAACAGGCAGGTGTTTGGAAAGAGTGTTTCATAAAGAAAGTGTCTCATAAAAGTCCAAAATAACGATTTCGTAGCCTCTAACGGATGTTTTGGGGTCCCTGCGGAACATTTAGAGATGGAAATTCCCATTGCTAACAGCAACAAAAACAGCTCTATTAGCTTATGAAATCAAAACATCCGCTAATTTCTCCGTCATTTCTTATGATACAGGTCATAGCTCTAGCTGTTAGAACCAGAAAGAGTAAGTGGTTTGCACTTGGATTGAGTATCCCAATCCAACCTGTCTCTTCCATCATATCTACAGGCACCATTCTGCTGCCACCACCCCTCCACCCCACCACCCAATAGTACACCATCAGGTACAAAACCTGTGGCATGTAGTAACCATGGCAACCTAGGACACACAGACGGACTTATTTCATGGGCTGGCAAGGTGACCGAATTCAGCACAAGAGTTATAAAAAATGCCCCTTGATGCTAATCAAACATTACAGAGAAGTATCGCTGTTTACAAGGGAGTAGATAAATAACACTGAAATAGCGGTGTACTTATCCAAAAAGACAAATAAACATGTCGGTGTTTTAATGTTGGTACACGTACTAATACAGGCCAATCTCTGTCGGTATGCTTTTCCAAGTTTTTAAAGTATTTCTCTAAATATTCCTAGTCAGACCATACTGAAATTCCCCAAAACATCTACAACAGACTTTTCTTTTCGGGCCCTGCCACATTGTAAGAAAAGTGAGTGCCATACACCTGGTCTGTATCAATCAGTCAACAGCTGTGGATATGATAAAAAGCTAATGCAGTATTCTTAGTTTTATGTTTCCAAGAGGACTTAAGGCAAACAGAATCATGACACAAGCAATAAATCAAAGTATCATGACCCGTTGATAAAATCATAGAGATACATAAGATTATATGTCTATGATACAATGTGACCACACTTTATGCATAATATTCGCGTTTGCAATCACAACATTTGAGCAACATGCATACAACGGATGGCCTCAGTTACAATTCATTATGAAATAATGACTAAGACCTTTGAGTCTTGAGGACCCCATTAGTCGTCATGGCGTTGACTTGCCCGAGTACTCGGTACGCCAGTGAAAAGGCCTCTGTGGCATTACGAGGTAGTGAATGGGTGGATTACAGTGTATGTTGATTTACGCGGTACAGCACGCCAGTTGTCAAATATAGTGACTTCACATACCGGAAAAGCCACTACTGGCGACCTTCACTTTAGTTTAAATTGACAGGGGAAATGGGTGGTTAATGAATTCCACACGAGACACATGGGCCGTCCACATAAAATACGCACCTCTGTTTTTTTTTGGGAAACCATTTTTTGATTGGATAGTGGTGCTTAAATGCCCTGACTGTCTTCTTATATTTTATTTAATCCGTGCCCTGCTCAGGGCGTTCGTTATAGAGGGGCCTCTTGGCTCTTGGGCCTAGTCCGAACACAGAACCCTTAAACCAGTGGCCCTTTATTTCACAACTGAGTCGTCTGACCGAGGCCTACAACTGATGTTAGGACCCTAACCCTCCCCTGGGCGTTGAACCAACAGGGCTGACCTGGGCACGGAATGGGGTTACTAGGGAAACTCGGAGCCATCCTCAAATACACATGTATGTTTTATATAGCTCCGGTCGGCTATTTCGTGAGGTAGGGGCCGTGGGGATGGGTATGGAGGGTCCTCAACTTGGAAAAAGGTACCTTCTGGGATCGGAAGAAAGAAAAGGATCCAAAGGCTAGAGGCTCATGAGTCAACTGCAAGGCCTGGCCGAAATATAGGAGCGGTTACTGCTGTTATATACAGCCACAAACTGAAGAAGGGAATTGAATTATGAAGAAGGATAGGAATTGAAAAAATAAACTACTAAAAAATCGGGACAGTCTAACAATCATTATATTTAACTGGATCCCATCATCAATTTCTCTAGGCAGACAAGCCAGTGCGCTGCAAAGATATTTCGCAAACAAAATTACATGCAAAGAATTTAGGTTAAACGTTTACTAATTGTTCTTCCTGTCATTCACAAACAGATAACATTAACCTCTTTTTTTAATTCATTTTTCATTTCATCCACGGATTGCGTGGTACGAATTGAAGAGAACATAATTAAGAGTCCATTAAATCATTCTAGTGAAAAAAAAATTGGAAGAGACTTTCAGTTGGTTGGTTAATTGGTTGGTTGGTCGGTTGGTTGGATTTGGTTCTTGGGCTTTAACGCCGTAGCAACATCTAAGCCAATGTCATGGCGAGAACAAGGGTTTACAATTCTGTCGTATCTATGGAATGAAACTATGAGAAGATAGAGATTATACCCCTACACTTTTACCAAGGCAGGTTTTCTTTAATATACCTGGTCCCATAGACAGGGTCAAACACACAACCAGGGATGTAAGTCAGGGATAGCGAGAAAATCGGAAATACCATGAAGAAAATATGAAATTCTGTTTAGCCTTTGCAGTGCAATTTCTTCTCTTCGAGGACAAGTTGCACACTTCGTCGCATTGCTTGGTAACAAACGTGCAGACCTCCATCGCCACAAATTAGCCACAGATAGTTTTTTTTCAGCCGCCAACTTGTGTAAATACAGACACAGAGACAACGTATAAAAGTCAAAAAGGTTGTAAACCTCATCAGCTGAAAGGTTAAACGTTTGCTAATTGTTCTCCCTGTCATTCACAAACAGAAAACATTAACAGCCAACAACCGGATTCTCAGGACTCTTGCCATTTTTTTTAGAATTTAATCTACTCTTGCAGTCCAAACATCTAGTCTGGTTTGACATCAATACCTGCAGTAAATCTTCAAAAGCGGTCTCTTAGCTAACCTTTGTAAATCTGATGAAAGTTAAATGCTTGCATTGTGGAGAAATGACATTTTCTTGCTGACTCATCGATCTGCAGGAGTGTTAAAAATATGTGGCCTATGTGTAAACTTTTGACTTTAAAAAAATGCTGTTTGCAACATTTATCTATCATAACAACCAACTTCTTTTTTTCGTATGGTGAGTGAAAGAGCCGCATTCTGCATAGTGCGAATTGAAGAGAACATAATTAGAATCCATTAAATCATTCTAGTGAAATAGTCTGGCAGAGACGTCACAAACAGAAGACCCAAAATACCCCCGGGAAAATACCATAGTCATAATGATAGCCCTGTAAACATTCTGTTGGATCTGTGGACAACTGTTTCAAACTATTGAAACAATGATTCAGAACAATGTAAAAGGGAAGTGCGGCTATGTGAAAACCAGGTTAATTCAAAGAGCTTACTGACGGATTATCCTATTATCTAGATAGATCAGGCAGTATTAGTATCGATTGCTGCTGGGGTCGTTTTGACACATGTCTGGATACTGTCTCTACATAGTTTTTGGGACAATTTAATTAGGTTACACTTGATGGGTCTATGGGGATTAAGAATACATACATACGCATGCACAACTGTTTCAAAAGGTCTTACTTATGTGGTTGCAATGAAAGCAACAGATGGAGGTGTTTACTTCATAAAGGAATTGTGTTTGCTCAGCTTGCAATATTTTGCTACTAAATTCTTCAAAATGCATCATGTTAGATGGAGAACAACACTTTCAGTCGCCCATTTCATGTAACAGAATTGTATATCTCTAGTCCACCGTTTTTAAGAGCTTCACCGGATTCCTAAGATATTTGTCCTACCTAATTGACAAGAGAACGTCACATGGCCCTAATCTTCTTTTTGTTGGAGAATCACATGCACACAACCAGAAGCATTTTTTAATCAAGAAAAAGATGTTTTTATTTCACCTTACTGCTTCAAGCAAATCTCCAAGCAAATCTTACAAGATGGGTCATTCATTGCAAACCTGGTTCTTCAATCCCGACTCTCTTCAGTTTGTTTTTTTGCAGGGAGCATTTCACCATGTCTGTCCAGCAGGTAGCTCAGTTAAAACCTGGCTTGCACCAACCATACAATAAAGCCTGTATTCCACGATGCGTTGTGGTCACATGCGTCGTCTGTTTGCGTTGCAACGCATGTGATTAACGCAACTGGGGTATGAACGCATGGTATATTCCATGATGCGTTGTACTAGCATTCATGCAACGCAAGTATGAATGCAGGTATAATGCTATATTCCATGATGCGTTCAGTCCCATTTGCGTTCCTTCAATCCTGGAAACGCAAACATGCTTGCGGAAATTTATAAACATGTTTATAAATATCCGCAAGCAGGCTTGCGTTTCCAGGATTTAAGAAACGCAAGTGCCCCAAAACGCATCGTGGAATATAGCCTTAAGTCATAATAATTATGGCAAGAATTGTGGCAGTATCGTAAATGTGTTATGAGAGACAAAAACTGACTGAAAAAAATCACGAACAACAATTACATACAGGAGTTGCCTAAAGGTCCAGTTATAAATTAGGATAAACTCAAATCAGCCTGATCGAATTAGCCGTCGACAGTTGAGTCAATTAATTTCAGTCTATATAATGTTACAGGAGATGGTATCCGATAATCATAAGGAAACCAATTGCAAGGTGTACATTTATATGCAATCAATCGTAAAAAAAAACAATCTACTAGCTCCTCCTGTTTCTTACTTCAACTCCTTGAAAAATGTAAGATAAGATCGGCAAAAGGAGTTGCATCGTTTGCTTGAATGATGTAACTATTGAATATGTTGGGTAAGTAGTAAAAATATTGTAAAAGAAAGCAACAAATAAAGAAGACTAGTGTATGAAGTAGAACGTGGTCGTCTATACATGGCAGTCTATATAATTGTTGATATACTGGTTCCATACCAAAAAGTAGATGATACTATCCATACGAACTGGAAGAGTTGAGTAAATGAAAGATGTAAAAACCCTTATTGAGCGACATATTAACAGGCTTCTTCGAGGTTCAGATCAGTATGTCAAACTGTTAGTTTGAATGTGATATCTTGTTGCTGGAGCAGTTTTCAGCTTATCACAGATTGCAGAGGTGTAGGGTTATGATATATTCTGCGTACAGAAAACTACCCCAGAGTAATATGTAATACTAACCAAGTAGGCTGTACACTAGGTGTTTCTTGGTTGAGTGTAAAATCATTCAATTAGCTTTAGGATGCCGACACTTTAGAAGTCGATTGACAGTGTAAATGGATTGGTATTTTATCATGGAGCAGATACGAGTCATTATACTTAAAGGTCCTACACCATTATAGCCCGCGGTCCACCTATCCATGGCGAAACCCGAGCAGTTTCTATTGTCAGTAGCAAACAGAGGGGTGTCTCCCTAATCTGTACACATCACTGAACGTATAGGGGATACACGAGAACCCGCTGAGGTCACCACCCTGTATACATGTGTACACTGAATCATTAGGAAATGAACGTTCTGATTTGATGACGGCAATGGGTTATGGGATGTTGTGACTGACTGTAGTACTAGTAGTGGGTTCGGGGGAGGGAGGGCGCACCCCTCGCCCCCTATTTTTGACAAGATTCTGGGACATGGAGGGTCCAGTGGAAATTTTTAAAAAAGAGCATCCCCCTTTTGAAAATATCGGGATCCGCCCCTGAGTACCGTCCTTTAAGCTCCATACCCACTAAGACAATTTTACTCATGATTCTGCCGACTGATCGGTGGAAAGATGTGCATGCTTGATGTGAATCGGCGCTGAGATCGGCCGATTCTAGGGGTAGAATCGGCCGATTTCAGTGTCGATCTGTTGCCCAACTCTCTAAAGCCCCATACCCACTAGGCGATTTTCCCGGCAACCAGCAACCGCCGATCTTGAAAGTGGCCAGTAAAGTTGCCGGGCGACTTGATATCAAGCAAGTTTGATATTGTTTCTGGCGATTTTCCTGACGATTTTCCCGGCGATTGCGTCAACTGGCACCCGTTGCTCAGAATCACACCATACCCACAGGGAGTTGCCGGGAAATATCGGACGATTTGTGTGCCGATTTGATGGGCAATTGATGCAGCTGTTGCCGGGAAAATCGGCCGTTGCCCCTAAAGTTGCTTAGTGGGTATGGCCCTTGAAAGTTGCTTAGTGGGTATGGGGCTTTATGATTATGATACGAGGTATTTGTAAGTGCTACCCTATAAACACAGTATAGGACTGTACCAGTGTACAGCGCTCTCTAAAGGCCCGACAAACCTGTTTAGATTAGACCAATCACATCATACAGAAACCTGATTTTTGCTAAAGGGTAATTGAGGATAAAAAGCATTACCCAGCTGTCACTATTAGATCAAAAAGTGTCCCCCATAGAGGACGAGTTAAGTAATCGTTGTGGCGTGATGACGGACAATTACTGAGGTAATACCCTCTGTAAAAAGAACATTGGCTTCTCTCTGTCATACAGAGATCGTTTGTGTTTTGGTTCAGTCATAATAACGTCTACGTAGCCTGAATGAATTAACCGCACAAATTACAAAAGGACTTTTTACCACTTCAGTTTTTTTCTACTTTTCTTATATAATAGAAACCCACCTAACCACCACTTCAAAACAACAACCACCCCACTTAAAGACCGTGCACTCTTTGATCAGAATGGTATTTTTGCACGTATTTCATTTTAAATGTTCCTTCATTATGGCGACCGTTTGTTAGGTGATGGTTTTGAGTTAAGTCTGCATTCCTCTAGCCGATTCTTAAAGACGGTAATTGGTATTTTATCACTTTTCTCCAATAATATGGCAGAATGCCATACATTCTACATACCATTTTGAAAGAACAATAAACCTTCCGAATGAGATATAGCATGCATATGATATTCTCTTATTCACACTGGCGAACGATGAAATGTGCAGTAAAGTCGGCTAGTGGAATACAGCCATAAGTCCTATGCCCACTTGGCGATTCAGTGTTAGGCGCAACGATAGTCGGCGACTCACTTGCCGATACCATTGTCGATTTTGCAGCCGATTCAGTACTCACGGCCAACAAATACATTCACGTATGTGCATGTGTGTTATTATGTGTAAAATATACCTTAGTTTGACGTGCATCTGACGACGGTTATTCTTTGCATTCACTATCCGTTATCTTTAATTCGATAAATTATTATCAATCTGTGCTAAAACTGCGGAACATCAGCGGTTGATAATTTTGCATCACACCTACTGTAAACCAACAGCAAAGGTTGTCAGACGATGTTACCGAGCGGGCATTCGAATTCCCACACACACCTCCCATACAAACATATCGCCTTACCTGCCTGTAGGGTAGATGGTTGAACCTGGGATGACCTGAATCATGGTCCGATTTATCTCAGACAGTGGAATCGCACCTCTTGATACCTAAACCTGCATTTCCCTGGGATGTGCTTAGTTTGTTTGTAAAGCAGAATGAGTCACTTACACCGACCACACTTCATTGTAAGGGATGCTGGTAGTTTTCTTAGTCAACTGGGACATACACAAAAGATAATGTGTCAATATAAAAAAAATCAAAAAGATTTCCATGATATATAGTGCGCTTCATATACCTTCCACTGACGAAGTAAAGCTTAAATCTACGGCGTATTTCGACGCCCCAAATCGCCGAGGTTTAATGAATGGGAAAGGGAAGGATGGCCTATGGGCTGAGCGGGGTCTATACCTGAGTGGGAGAGAGGTATATCATTGAGTTTAGGAACACCTTCAGAATACTAACAAGGGGAGGAAGTATCACATTTAACTGCTGCAAAAAGTTGGCTGTCAGCTAAATCTGTGAGATAGTGATTAAAGCCACGATGTCTTGGGGGATCACCCCAATGCATACCGAAATTCAACCAAAGGCTGCTACGAAAAACACAGATCACCCTTATGGGTATGGAGTTTTCCACAATCGATTGCATATCAAAAAGATTAAACTATACTTATCTACGTCTAGTGTTACCTTGGGCAGGTGCCCTCGGACCTCCCAGCCGTCTTTAGCACATTAAATCATTCCAGAAAACGTATGCTGAGTTTTTCACAACTCCTGTTCTCATACCCTCCTCGCCATTTGAGGGGGCGGGGTCGTAATAAAGAACGGAACCCCCTACCTACCCCCCCCCCCCCCCAACAAAAAAATTATATATAGCCACCCCTTAGATCATGAGTACATGGGGACACATTCCAGAAGCACTGGCTCCAACCAAAGCCAATACTGTCGGTATGTAGCTGGCCGCTGTACAGGGAGAATTACCTGCCAATTATAAGAACCGACCTATTGTGCCCAGCCAGCAGGTGCCTCATCAGTTACCTCACCCTCTAGCTTCTCGGCAAATTTGGTATACAACTATTTGGAAAGGGTACAGGTGTTACAATAACATGTGGCGTCATTATTGGGATTACAAGGCAGCTGTCTGCCGAAAAGTCCCTTTCGTGCATACCTTCAGTTTGACATGTTATGATGATACATCCCAGGTCCAGTAATTAATAGGCCTAAGTCAGTAAGTGATGGATTTGGGAGATGGAACTGCGAGCATGTCGGGGGGGATCATTATAAGGAACCGTCTTGATCTTATGATCATTAATTAGTTGGCACAAATATTTACACGGGTAATGACAAGAGGATTGTTCTGTTGCCAACGCCTGGTCAATACATTCCACTACTACGTCTCAACGCCTCCCTGCACAACATCCATTGATACTTATAAATGTGTATACATAAATGTCATTAGGCTTACGTGGGTATGTGATTGTTTTTGTGGGGCGCATACTGAGACGTATGAATCTGAATTTCGCGCAATTGGTTGTAGTTTTCTGTAACCTGGGCCGGTGACCAATGCGTACACAGGAGCTTCTATAGCCGCGTTGTTCTTGTGTCGTAACCCCCAGGTAGGTAAGCCCAACTCCATCAGCACGTGCTAATCCGCGTGAGTTTATTTCGGTTCTGTCGATCGTTCGATACCGATCAGCAACTTTACTAATCTGGTCGCGAAAATCAATGGCAGGACGAAGGGAGTTGTAAGGCCTTCCTGAGTAAACCCGGGCCCTTCACACAGACATATGATGAACACCCGCGTTTACATTCTGGCACAGAGGTTACATTTGAAGGCTAACAATTGTATAGCAAATCTGTCCAGTTGGCCTAGGTTGAATGCCCATCTGTCCTTTAATCGGTGAAGTTCCCAATCGACTAACTTGGGAACAAATTAGTATTGTATCCTTCACTCTACAGTATCGATAAGGCATAGCAATTATCCTCTATCTTCATAGACTGGGGTTGTAGTATGTGTCTGAACCCCTTCAAATTGGTTACACAGATTTCTGACATGATGATCTCTACAAAATTAATTTCGCTTTTGAACTTTTCAGGGTTTCCTGGAGCTCTTCCAACTGTCAAAAGTACGCCCCTATACACAAGTATACAGACTGCTGAATAATGTCATGTGTCATGATACCCCAACATTGACATATGTGCAGCTTGTCGGATCTTCTCTGATCAAAAGTTCCAAGTAGAATAACATGAGTGTACGTAACAATCTCAAATTCCCCCGCAGTGGCGGATCTCTTGTTCAAAAAGAGTAGGCGGTAGTGAATATCATTATGATATCATACAAAAAGGCCTCTCTACTTTCTCATTAAGTTTAAAGTTATCTAACCCCAAACCCCTTTCCTTATGGCCCTAGACCCTTAAATTCGACACGGCGACACGGCCCTTTTCAGGGACTAGTGACATGGGACATGGGATTTTAAAAGATAATGACATGGGACATTGCCTTTTCTTAAATTCGACAGGGCGACACTGCCTTTTCTTAAATTCGACAGGGTGACATTACCCTTTCTTAAGTTCGACATGCGACATTGGGACCCCCCCATCAAGGGCCCCTTCCTTCGCACGGATTAGGGACATGTCCCTTCCGGGAATATGGACAAGCCGCCCACAGTTTACAAAGTGTCCGGCGACACGTGAAAACCCGACAATTACAGTAATAAAGCCCCACTAGGCCCGTGAAAAGGCTGGATTGTGGGGAGGAGCTGCGGCTGCCAAAGGCACGAGGACCATGATTAACACCCAGGTAGGAGGCGGCGAGCGCAAGCTTACGATTTCTTAATGATTGACGAATTTCCTCACCTCTCTCCGTCTTTGAGTCTGTTTCTACGCACTCACAAAGATACTGTAGTTCAGCGCTTGTAAAGATAATGATAAGGCCTACCTTCCGCAGACAAATGAGGATGCTGGGATAATTAGGTGGTATGTTGATTTAGATCAACAGAGCGGACCAAATCACTTATACGAAATAAGTATAATAACTTTTATTGTGAAGGAGTCAACATGAGGAAAGATTTTCCTAAAGAATTCACGAAATTTCGTGAACATGAAATATCATTTTTAAAAAAACTTCACAATAAGACATATTCATATGTGATATTGTCCTATATCAAAAAAGGTGATTATAACTGTAAAATAAATACTAAAAATCACGATTACAAATGGTTATCCCGTGAGTATAATACGTTTCGTTTTCGTGACTTGCTTTAATATTGGCACTCCTCCCCCCGTATTTAATATGAAATTGGAAAATTTTAATTCAGGATTACCTAAAACTACATGATGGCAACTGTAGTACTCTTAAAGTAAGTCTTTTCAGACATCGACATTTGCAAACCCTACATGGGGATAATACCCACGTAATTATTTGTAATTATTGTAAATCGCGTTAATCACTATACCAATTATTATAATCATGGTTGGTGCTATCATAATTATCTTTGGTTTTTTTCTTCCTCTCTATGGTGTTAACTGCCTGGTTTTCATCTTGGTGGGTGATCATGATGTATGTGGGAGATATGCAGCCAATATTGGGGAACCCCTGAGTTAAAGGTCGGTGCACAGCCAAAATATGACAGGATACGAAAGTATTATAGGTGGGACGTTGACACGCAACACGAGCGGGTATTCAACACTGTTAAAAGTGTTGCATGTTGCTGCCAGGAAGTTTTACTGTAATTCTGCAGACTTACTGAACATTTGCTGTAGAAGTATTAAATATATACTGAATTTACAGTTGCAGTAAATTCGCAACCAAAATTACCAAATATTTGATAACTACCGTAAAAACAATTACTTTTTACAGTGAATATACAATGGAAAATGATAATCCAGGGTCGCTTGAGATGAGGTAACAGTAACACGCAGTACTCTAAGTAGGCCTTTTCTCACACCGATAAACAGGCCCTTCATTGGGTTAAAAACTACAGGAAGAGTCCAGGTATGTTAATCGCCTCTACTAGAGTTAATGGTAATTCAGTAATTACAATTATATGGTTCTTTGTCCCTATTAATTGCCTTTTTTTATCCATCTTGGTCGGGAACATATAGAGCATGTAAATGAAAGTACGTAATATTGGGGGAGGGGGGATGGTACGGTTGGCGGACCATACCATAGTGTAGAACCCCGTGAGCCGAAGGAAGGGCACTCCTGTTCAGAGCCGTGCTCGTAACAAACACCCCACCTTACCTGCTTACACGTAACGGCAATCAGGAGTCTTATACAGAGATTTGTGACTGAACCCACCAACGCCACCTGGGTGAAGATCTTAGGAGCCTAACCTTTCAGTTCTGTATAAATGTTCCAAAGAAATATTAACTTTACCACATACATTTTTGACTTAAAATGGAATGGGTCAGGTGTTCCGTGCATAGGCAGAGCTGGCATAAAAATGTGCTTATACATCAACCTTATGTAACTGTACAAAAATGTGTGCAAGTTCAATTGATAAACATGTTAAAGGAACATTGGTTGCAGATCTCCATGTTAATATAGGACTTCCTGAATTACACGAGTATACATACTCATATTTATAATTATCTATCTAAAATAATATATATATATATATATATATCATTTAATGTAAAATTCGGCCAAAAAGTAATTAAGAAATGTTTTTCTAATAACGCCTTCCCCCTCTTTTCAAAACCCTGGGTCCGCCGTGACAAAATATTACGTGTTAAACATGGAGCGCACAGTTTATTGACCACCGATTTAAATTCCCGATGGATTTTAGTCCCAATGCAAACTCCCGACCTGCGTAATCACAGTACGTTCATACTGGCCACATCTCATCGCTACAAACCTTAACGGTATTTTTTTTTCATTTAGGTAGTTCGTACACCATCCCATGCAGAAACACATGGGTACAATTTTAATTATTCATAATTACAGTATCAACCACTGCCAGGGAACCTTCCTTCTGGTCCAATTAAAGTGGTATTATGTGAACTGCGAGTGATATCAAAGGAGGGCATCGATTACCAGGCCAACCTTTTTTTTAAAAGGTTGGCCTGGTAATTGTTTCTTGTTTACCGCCGGACTGGGTATTTTAGCACCGACTGATTTCTATTTCTTTTTGGGGATATTTTTATCGACAGTTTTATTTATACTATCACCAAAAAAAAGAAGAAATTCAGACCTTCGGACTGGTTATCTTTTTTGGTCAACAGCTTCATGGACAGGAAACACATTTTTAAAAGGTTGACCCCCAGTCTGACCTCGACAGTTTGTGAGGACGGGAGTTGTAGGATGGTACATCTTTTCAAATCGCCCGTTCTGGCCCCGGTGACCCCAAACCTCTCAACATAAGGTCTGGGTAGACAGAGGAACGACGAGGGTGGCAGAATGGTGTTTTTATCTCTCTGTTGTTGGAGCTAACCCATTCAGGAATTGTGTGAACCCTTAACACAATAGTCATAGATTAGACACTGTGTACACAACCTAATTAGGGGTCCCTCAGAGAGAAGGGTGGCAGTGGCGGTTTTTTTGTGTGGAAAGTTTTGCATTTTTCTAATGTAAAACTCGGCCCAAAAGCAATTAAAGAAAAATGTTTCCAATACCGCCCCGCCCCCCCCCCCCCCCCCCCACTTTCAAAATCCTGGATCCGCCAATGGGTGGGGGTGGGGGGGTAAATTTGAACTACCTATGACTTCCTTATTATCTAATCTTATCAAAAAAGAATCCAAAGGGAGCACAGAGTCCATTACTGCAGCTATTGAAATAACAGGTTAAATCATATGTTTAGGTCTTGTTGTCCTGCAGCATTGCCATGAAGATTGGTAGCTTATTAGTGTTTGGGAGTCGAGCTTGTCCCCCAAGTGAATTGAAGTGGGGGGACAATGGCTGCCTCAATGGCACAACTCACTACGGGCCTATACCTATAAGTTCAACCGTGAAGAACCTCTACATCTTTATGGTTGGAAACATACTATACGATATGTAAGTGCGTTACGTAGGCCTATCTTTCACAAAGTTGCCCCCCCCCCCTCCTCAGCGTAGGTTAACCTTGCGTTTTACTGACCCTAAATGACAGTGCATTACGGTGGATTATTACACACCACACGATTATCAATGTCCCCGATCCCCAACTTTCACCGGCCTACCTACCTGTGGGTTTGGCATTGGAGGCAGGTGAACTCCTAGCCTCGGTCAGTGAACTGGAACCCGCGTATAGCTCCCCGACAACCCAGAATGAGCTGGGCTCGCCGAGTTGGGGTGGTTATATTTGTGTACCATTCGGGCCGGTGCATGACGTCAACCCGGCAGTACTTGAGCTTACCCTTCACCCGCACGCCGCCCACAGAAGGCGAGTTCGTTTACCCGCCCGGTCGACCGAAACCGGGCTTCCGGCGGAAACGGAAACCAATGTTAAAATATACGCGCGCAATGCATCGCCGGAACCCGATTTTATGACCCGGGCGAGTAAACGAACTGGCCTATAGAACCGACTGAGTACTACTGTTTTCCCCTTGGCTTAGTGTCGGCACCCGAGGGGGGGGGGGGGGTGTACTTTCGTGAGAAGAGGGGCTCGTGAGGAGAGGGTACCTGTAACCTAATAACCTTCTTATATTCGGCCTACATCTTAATCATTGTCGTGTCATAAAAGTAAGGTTAATTTGCTTCTATGGTGATAATTATGGATAGTAGAACCATCGAGGTGAAATCGGGGGAGCCACCGTATGATATCTGCAGAAACTAGGTTTGGCAAGGACAATACATTGAAAAGCCAAGTCCCTTCCCCTCCATCCCTACAAACGACCCCGACCCCCCTCCTCTACCTCCTACACACATACAACCTTTGGTCCCTTCCTGCCGCAGGCGGTCATGCACCTAATCTGATAGTTCATCCACTTGCGAACCATCTTCACAAAATGTGTATGACTTTTTCTTCGGCCCACAATTTTCCAGTGCCCTGGTCCGGGGTACGACATTTTGGCTATTCTGCAGCTCTGATGCTCTTGACTACAGGAAGTTCGGCAAGTGCACTCACTATGAGACTAGGCTGCCAAAACCAACACGGTGACAGGGGGCATTTCTTAAAATCGACACGGGATAAAGACCTTATTGACGCAGGCTTTTATTTCACAACAATTAAAGGACATGGGCCCTTCTTGAAGTCGACGTAGGACACGGACATTTCCTAGTGACGATAACATGCTCTATGACATTTCTTAAAATGGACATAGGGAATTAAAGACTATACCCATCTAGAGCCACAACTTTGGTACCCAATGTCACCTCCACTACCGGGGCCATCTGTCTGTCTTCAGACTGTACACTGCCTTGGGTAGGAGGAGACAGCGGAGACAGATTAGAAGGTGTAAAGGAAACTGAATTGGTCAAGCCGAAAGTTAGGCATTGGCCAAAATACATTATTATGTCTATAAGTAGTCCCATAGATAGATAGTCCATGCGACCCGCAGTGCCCTTTCTCCCCTCCCAAGTTCTATGCCAACATACAGTTACCACTTATTTACCCATGCTCTCTAGCTGGCTCCGCGCTGCCACCTTGTGGAGGTTTATAGAACCACCATGAATGGACCACATTCATATTCAGCTCTTGGGCAATAATGATACCATGACAAAAACATACGCAATACATTCCAAGGTCATCATCTCCTTGTGCGAAATTTTGATTTGTTGTTTTCAGAATTTTATCAGTTACTTTTGACTGTCAACTTATGAAGGTGACCATTGGCCAAGGATGACAATGAACCATACAAGTTCTGATTAATACGAGCACGGGAGAATATTGAATATATAGTATTGAAGTTTACTAGAAATCTCATGAGAGAATTCACAACGGTAGGTAATCCAGTAAATAAAACATCTTTTGATACTCATTCCCTTTAATAGAATGGTATATACGAAACGTTTTTTATTTATTTATTTATTTATTTATTTATTTATTTCTCCTTTCTCCTGTCATTTCTTCGTAGCAATTGAATATTCAGTCTCCATAATTATTTTCATGACAAACTGCATAAGGTGACTAATTGAGAAGAATCAAGGGCTTTAGTACATTTCCAATGTATATTACATTTGGTGGGGGTTCAGAAACATGTTAAAGGTAAGAAATTAAAGAAGAGACAACCTGAACATAAGTTTCATTGTACTTTGGTTTCATGAATTGACGACGACCTAAATGATTCAAGGTACACACTTGTTTTCGGCTTAAAAGATACATACGAAATTACAAGTACAATGAATGGCCGAGAAGTATGACCTTGCGCCAAAGTTCTCTGACCTGTTCTAGGGCGTGGGCCTGACGTGAGATGGCTACAGGTGGGGGGGAAGTGTTAACTTTGTTACCTGCAATGAAGCAGGTCAGCCCCCTACCCTATCGGTCCAACACTACTCTCCTCAGCTGTCAAAACGCTGTTTTGAAGTAGGCCAGTTACCCAAATATAGTTTCCTTGATAACGTTAACATCGTGTCCTTCAGAATCAAGGAGACCGGAAATAGACGATCTCAATCTCAAGGCGCAAAGATATTGGTAAATGAACCAAATTGGAGCACAGATAATATCCTGCAGACCGTGAAAATGCGTTAGTTGCATTCTACATCGTATTTGTAATATAAGATCATTAATGTATTGCACCGAAGGTAACTGTTAATAAGACGAAAAATGTATTTCAATTTCTTCTGACGTAACTATAGCGAATTGAGATAGCAATATGCAAGTGGACAGTTTGGATAAAATTTGGTGACGAGTTTTTGTTTCTATACATGTTTTCATCATATTAGATTAAACAAAAAATAACAACGTCTTATTACCTTATCATAATAGATTAAACAAAAAAACGTCTTATTACCTAACAGGTATCTGAAGGAGCAGGAAAAGACAGCCCATCGAAACATGGAGGAGTAGGTATATCGCATAACTACAGCCACTTTGCCTATCTGATAAGGACCAGTTTCCGTTTATCAGGTGATAAGAAACCATAAGACGCACCTTGTGGGAAAGCCTATACTAGGGCATGACTTTCCCATATGACTTTGGTCTTTCCAATAGATCTGTCCAAGCAATATGTATAATTTGCTTCTCTTTCACTGTAGCAGCATCTGGAGTTCTCGTCCCTGTTCGAGTACATGTTGCAACGGTGTACAAACCCTGATAAGAAGCGGTGGCAGTTCACTGACGATGAAGGGGAGCAATATTGCCCCCTCTGTACATCCTGGTCCATGCTTTAACCCTGCATGTGCATCACCCAGTTAAATTGAGTAATGCGTGGTCTAATGATGCAGTTTGTACGGGTTCCATCTAAAGTTTAGACTCTGCTGCAGTAATCGTCTGTTTGGTGGATAATCAACTTTTTCTAGATCCAGGGGAGCGGGAGGGGCGTATCTTAAATCAAACTGACACCTATGCTCATAACTCACTAATATTTTTGCATCATGTGCTCTATGAACGTTAACCATGTACCTTGGAGTTTGCTAAATAGTGCTCTTCCATTGAGCTAACCTCCTCGCCTCAAATCTCTTTGCCGTTGGTTCACCAGAGCTCAAACACTTAGCTTCCTCTCCATCCCCCCTCTGGATTTCTTTGAGTTGGCCAGTGCTCTACCACTGAGATACCCCTCCGCTCCCCTGAACATCGTGGGGGTAATTTCACCAGAGCTACCCCCCAACCATAATTATTCTCCTTGCAGTATGCCAGTGCTCTACCACTGACCCCCCCCCCCCCCCCCCCCCCACCCTCCATCATCGTGGGATAAGACTGCCAGTACCCTGAGCCTCCCCCACCCCCCACCCCCCTCAACATCTTGGGGTAAGTTTACCAGTGCTCTACCATTGAGCTACCCCTTCTGTCTCCTATAGGGACTCACCCTAACATCTTTGGGTTTGTTCACTAGTGATCAACTACTGAGCTAAGCCCCCATCTTAATTTATTTAATCAAACTAACCGATGCTTTAGCTCTAGCACTGGGTGAACCCCTCCCCGAGCCCTCCCCACCCCAGACTCCTTAATCAGCCCCCAGGTGGCGCGGTGTGCTGCTCCGATGAGCTGTTCCTGTTGCTCACCTTGTATTGTACAGGTGTCTGACTGATAGGGGAGTACCCAGGCACAGGGCAGGGCTAGATGGGGAAAGGTCTATAACAATGTACCCTACCAGCCACACCCAAATTTCTCTGACTCGCACTCTGTGACACACAGCTGACATTCCACAAGTTGCATCACAGACATAATACTTTTAACCTCCCTCCCAAGGGTATACCGGGTATCAATATGTGTCCATCCAAATAGACAAATATTTTTGGCTATTCTTTATGAGGAACTATCCTCGATATATAAAGACAAATTATTTAAGTATGTTGGCATGTTTCCCGCCCCTACTATAAGCCATTTCTAATCAGTATGTATTAGATATCAGTATTTCAGTCCAACCAGTATTTTTGAAATAATATTTTTTTCCTGTCATTATACATGTCATTATAGAGTCAAGGTTCCAGTCTTGTGCCACGTATAGAGGGATGTATCTTGTAACATAGGGGATTGCTTGACAGACATTTATACGTAAACTAAACTATAAGATTAGAACATAGTCTAAGTACTTCCTGCACACCTACGTAAACTGCCTTTTTGTAGATTAGATCATCACCCAACTACCATCCCAACCTAACATAATTACTAAGAAAATACATTTACCTTTCGCGTTTTCACTGGCTTGCATCGCACCTCTCCTGAGGTTCCTCGTCAGAGCGCTGCCTTATAAGTCACTGACTGCACCCAATATCACCCGAGGTTAGCCTATCACTCCATCCCGTCATGCAGTTCGAGATCTACACTTAGCAGCCCGTATGATAAAATACCCCCACATCATAATATGTAGATAGGCCGGGTCTAAATGATGTCGATAGGCTATCACACGTCACGTTCACCAACATTTGAGATAGGTAT
Source organism: Lepidonotus clava (assembly GCA_936440205.1). NCBI lineage: Eukaryota > Metazoa > Annelida > Polychaeta > Phyllodocida > Polynoidae > Lepidonotus > Lepidonotus clava. The sequence continues at coordinate 16,730,362 of OW387140.1, forward strand.
TAGGTGCTTGACAAATTGTTTAAAGGTCTAATCTTATGAGATATCCTTACTAGAATCCTAGATTTTGATGTTAATTTCAGAGCTATAGTGTGTCATAGAACAAACATCCTGAGTTGACACTATAATGGTTATTGGTACTAATCCTCCAATCACCTCTTTTCGTATTTTTTTAAAGAAGACTGAGGTCAAAATTGTCGTGGATATATGATATCAAGAAATAACATTGATGCACTTTACGCAAGCCCATAGGGTAAGCCCTATTAGATTGCAATGATATTGTCAGGGATGTCATATATTTTCTGGTTAAAATTATGGGTCAAAATTACTGGACCTAGTTAGCTTATTCTGATTCTATGATCTCCTGCATGTGCAATAGCTAGGCTACGCAAATTATATTACCCGCAGAAACAGTAAGGACCAAACGTCTAAGTTACATCTTATGTTTGTCTATGCATTATGTTTGTATACAAATATTATATGCATTTTCTTTGAATAAAAATATACCGAATGATGGACGTTACTTCCATGCTTATTTGCACAACCTTGTCATCATACGGGAAGCAATGTTTAATAGCTTTATCTAAAACACAATAGCTGTCCCTTCCCGCTATATCTATATATATCTCTACTGCACTAACAATGTTATCTCTTTGATCTGCTTATACGACAACCAATCACACAGTGGCTGTAAGTGAGGTTCAAGTGATAGGGAAAGGACCCCCACTTGTGCAGACCATTTCGGACGTAGGGACGGCTGTGCTATCGGCCGCCGCCCCTCCCCCTGATAACCCTATCACAAGGTGAGTGACAGTACTCAGGAATATTTCGGCCTGCTGTGACGTCATCAACAAGAGCAAGTTCTTTACATAGTATAGGAACTCTTGTGAGGAACCTGGGCCCAAGGGAAAGTTGTCAAATTCCAGGATTTGCCCGATTCAGTATCAACTGTTGTAATTTAGATGTTGTCATTTTAATGTAAATCATATAGACCCTATTAAGGAGAAATTACCAAAAGCCCGCCCTTCTTTTTATCCAAATCCTTAGTCCATCACTGGACGACCCTGAGCGTCGATGCCCCATAGTTGGGATCATCATGTAGTCGCAGCTGCTTGGGCACCCACCAAGCGAAGGTCATTACGACCTTGGCTTGACCCTACGATAAAAAGGTCATTCCTGATTCCCCATAGTGATCTAATCTGTCAGGTGAATTGACAGTTTCAGAGACCCCATGTATTTCGATTCATAAGTTCGATACGTATACAGTGGACCCATGATGACATAATTATAAAATGATCTTTAGAACCTCAGATAAAAGGCAAGGTACGTCTTTATTACGTCATGCCATCCAGTACCTGAATCTCCCTATCGGTATTTGGCAGCCTTCCCCTCCCTTTATTCTCTCCCAACAAAGCCCTTGTTTACAAGTGTTCCCCGCCCCAGGTGACCTTGGGAGGACACCCTCAATCGGATCTTTATCGATTTTCCTCTTGCACCAAATCGAGTTGGCTGCCGGAGGGAGCGACCAGCCCAAACTTAGAAGCGTCAGCTACCTAAAGACGCATGCAATGAGCCAGTGCATTTGACAGCTGGTTTTAACGTCATATTCCCATATCGTCCTTGGACTATCAAAGCTGATGGTTATGCAATCAATGGTTTAGATTATGTTTACAAAAGCCGGCTATTCACGGTTCCTTCCATTTTTTCAGTTAGTCCTTGGCAAGAACGACCACACAGGTAAAATCTTTGTACTGTTGCTTATCATGTTACGTAATCTTAAACGTACGTATGCCAACAGTGCCATTGAAGTTCTGCGCAATACGTTTCAATCTTACTACAAATATATAGGTAAATTGACATGAGTTAAATGTTTTGCATATTGCCTGCCAGGACTTAGATAAAGTCGTAAAAACGACAGGTTTCCTAAATTATACCCAGATTGTATAATTTCCTCGTACGTTCATAAATTCGATATAACAGTAAACCCAGGATCACCTTGACGTGTATTACGGATGAACAGTTTTCTTTTCTTAATTTTAACAACAAAACGATACTAACGTGTATACTTGTAACAAGTTACGTAATGCACAGATCGTTGGTATTGTTGTCTGGTAGGTGGGAGCTTGATATGTTAACCACAAAGTAAGCTGATTAAATCGGACGTAAGAGCTAGGACATCCTGCATATTTGTCTTGTCTCAGATAACATCATGATGTAGGATTCACTGGGACAATCAGAAATAATACCTATTAATTCCTACTTATGCAATCCGTGGATTATTGGATAGAAGCAACCTGTAATGCTTATGCACGTAGGACCAAAATAAGTTAAGCAGGATGCGGTAATATTGGTTTCAATTAGATAAATCAGTTGTAGTGTTATGATCAAAATTCTTCGAAAAATTGTCCCAGTCATTAGGTCCTGGATCCATCAGTGTTTACGAATTTAGCGTACGTGTCATTCTTATAATTTGTCCACTGGATTAGGACTAGTCCTAAAATTGTGCCAATAAATCCAAAAACTCCTAATCACTAAGTAGGGTTTTTACACTAGATATTTGGTCGGCTTGACAACAAAACTGCCAAATTGACATTATTTCCATGCTTGTGAGCCGTAATTTGGAGTGTTGATGATGTTACAAACATGGTGACCTTTACACTCCACTACACAGTCTACTACACTCCGGCCCCTACCCACTCGCCTTCTTGTACCTCAGGCCGAAGACGCGGGACCGGCAATCATGCATGGTAAGTTCCGGTTAGAGAATCACCGAAAATAAATGATAAAAAGATCATTTTAGTCATTAAAAAAATGCAATGCGAATATTTAATCATTTCTGATGTTAATCATATAATTATGTATTTACACGTTGTATTTATGTGGGCGCACTCTAGTGTATTTACTGCGAACTTCAGTTTGTATCTTTCAAACACTGTTTGGAATAATACGTTATCCGTAGAGGAGAGTATACAACTGTACAAGGAAAGTATACAAGGGACTAGTAGCTTTTAGAGGAAGTCATCTGTACCTCAAATACATACCGTGTAGATCTGTAGTTATAGGCAACTTCTGGCTACATGTAGTATGTATATCTTATATTATTGAGTCGGTGGCAATCTACAGAAAACTATGAGTATATCTTTAGTCACTGAACTTCATCTATACAGATTTAATCAACTTTCTCATTCTGCCTACATAACTAATCGAAAAGACGAAAGAAAGGAAACTGGCCGCAATTAACTGATTTTCATAAGAAGACTCCCAAACTCCCAAAGTAAGATTCGAGAAGTGAAAATTGTTTGCCTGAATTACTGGCGCTCGTCCCATCTGCTACCGCTGTCCCTAGACTGAGATTGAAAAGATCGATTGGAAATCAATACAGACTCCACAGCAACCCTGACATGCTCCTAGTCCAATTGTCCATCCAGCCAATATAATATCTCCCAAATACGGATAGCCAATTTCCAGCATTGTATCTGCAGAACAGCCTACATCATGATGCATGCTCGGCAATATGTCAACAAGTTACATGGAATTTAGGTTTATAAATGTTTACTTATCATGGTCATATTAATCAATTGATATGATGAAAAACTAACATTCAGCATTTTCAGTCTCGATCTTCATAATTATTATGTTGAATATTTTCTAAGTTGGTTATAAAATGTTTTCTTTACAGATAGATATATATCCGACTTGTGTATGTATTTTCAAAAGTTTTCCCCTTTGTCCACTAAATTTGTCCAAACCACTTCCAGGTGCTTAGAATACTGAAAATCAGTTTTCCGTGGTAGGGGGAATCGACGGTAGTTCTAATAAGTTACACAATGTGTTCTTTTTGATTAAATAGTAAATACCTTCTCAAGGCATTGATGTATGCTTTGGATTGTCTCTTTAGTATAGCGGCTGCGAGCATTCAATTAGCAACACATTTTTATTCATTTCTTTTATAAGATATCTTATATTTTACAAAGAAAGAATAACTGCCTCTATATAAATACACCTAACCGTCGGCGTGTGGCTACCAGAGGAAGGTGCATGAAATGTTTCCTAATATGAGTACATGGGTATTTCAAGCCATTGTTTTATGTTAGTTCTTTCATCTATGCATGAGTATATAGTGCAAGGTTACATGAATCAATTCTTGGCATGTCTAGAGGTAGGGAGACTGCAGCTTTCATCTCAAGGTCTTGGCCTGAGAGAAGAAACCATGCACGGCCTATTGTATCAGCATTGTAGATTCAGCATGATGGTTTACAGGTCAAGTCTTCAGCTGCGGCCGACCTTGTGGTTAATCGGTAAGACATGCAGTGACATTGTGCGTTGCATAATGTATAAACATTCAAGGGCCCACTGTTACGTGTACAGAGAGTCATCTGCACCTCGACCTTGTCTCGGTGTGTAGCATGGTATCCATGGCATGCATGGTAAAACAATAAGACACAGGCCTAACAACCACAATGTGATCTGCTGGTTTACAACTCACTGTCTTTGGGCAACCAAATCTCATCTCGGAGGAAAAAAGTATTCGCCGCTGGGAAGACATGATTCTCTTTTAGAAATTACAATAATAATTGTATTATTTAATTAGCATGATGAAATCATGTCAACGAGCTAGGAATAATGATAAATGTTGAGGAAAAAATAGGGTGAGGGTGGCCACAGACTGGTATTTACATGACCGGGAGTTTAGGGAGTGTCAATGGGCCTTTTGTATACATGCAGCTGTGACCATAGGCCTGTTGACCATCCGACAATAACTCATGCATGTACCCTGATACGGGTGGGGCAACGGCTAAGTGGGACAGGATTCCCTGCAATTTCCTTGTCTCGGCCTCTTTTTACCTTATTTACCTAATTTAACATGGCACTGTCAATCGTAACGGCCTGGAATCAGGATTACATAACTATGTGTCTCATATTTTATATACACAAATCTTTTCAATGGCTGTAGCATCATCAGTCCATGCATTAAACAGCTTAGATAATGTTTGCCATCCAAACAAAGACTGCATCTTGTTTTAAGACAGCATTTTTACTTTACTGTGATTTGGTGGGGATTTGATGAGTGCCAAGCACCGATCACGCGATTGGGAAAAATACTTATGTAAGAGACCAGTGTATGACGTCAGCGTTTGCCTATTGCACCCTCAGAGAGCATTCAAGATGTGTGTTACAGAGCGGGGAAATCAATATCGGTTTGGCCAGCTGACGTCAAGGGGCTTCATACATGAACGTCAACACGGCGATATAACCGTTTCCTGAAAAGGGCCAGCAATGTAGTTGGGGTGGGGATACTACACGGTGGGTATCTCCACGCTGTTGATACTGATGCACATGAATATTGGACAGTTTTGTACTATCTCGTGATCAATAAATCAGCAATGTATGGTGACCTGAAATGTGGGTGAGTTGGGAAAGTAATGTTGATCGGCCTCAGTCTGTTTGCACCCACCTAGGACACATGGTAGAAACGTAAGATGACAGACCACATCCTATTTACTTTACAGCTTTTTTTTAGTCAGCAGCGAACGTTTGGGATTGGAATAACTTCCCTTCTTCCTTCCATCAAGGTCATAACTAGACCTATTATAAGGGACCGATAAAACTTTTCAATGTCAGAATAAGGATGGCTCTTAGAATTAACAGGATTATGTTTACAGCACCAGAAATATAAGTACAAATTTCGCGGTACTAGTTAGGTATTTAGTGGAACATGCTGGCTGACGTTTTTACCATCGACACCGAATTATCGAATGAAGTAACGAGCATGACGATACCCCCAATCGAGGACATTCACCAAGGTTGGTGGGGGGCTGCAATGGATCCTACCACAGCCCCTGCCCCTCATGGGAGGTCTCCAAACTAAGCCAATAACAACTGCCAGAAGACAGGAGAATAAGTAATCTATCTCCTCTTAAGCCATCGCTCAACTAAAGGGGTCTATCATTCGACGTAATAAACAAAAAGAAACCTTGATAACGTCCTAGAACCGGTACATATATAATACTGTGGAGCACGCATTCAATAGATCTCCCCGAACTCCCTTTTCTCGTCCCCGTGTTTCCGTGTTCGAGTGTTGATCGTCCTGTACTGATATAATCAAACGTTATTTTATTTATTGATGAACTTAATTACTAAAGTTACTTTTTGTAGCGTTTCTTGCTAACTTATTAGCTAAGTTAATGTTCTTAACTCCGTTAGATACCACGTTAATTACATGGCTCATGGCAGATATTTGGTCATATGTTATTTACAAAGTAGTTTCTGAATAAGGAAAATGTCTCAATGACCTTAAAAGGCCCCTCTTGCATCCATTATCAGTAATACATGTTGCTATTGAACTACCCTTACCGTGTTAAGCCTAAAGCCCCTCATATATATACTGACGCGACTTGGAGTCGGAGACTGGACCCATTAAACCAATAATCTGGGACTGGAAGTGATTTGGATGGGGACCAGAGGCATTTATGGTCTTAATCTATATATAATGGGATAACCAGTAATATAAGGGGGGAATTCAGTAGCAAACTAGTCTGAGATACTCCCGACTTAAGACTGGCGTCGGGAATATTAAACAAGTTTAAACCCTCCCGACACGACTGCCAGTCTCCGACTCCAGTCGGAAGACCTCGCACACCTCCCGACGCGACAACATAGACCGTCGCGTCGGTACTTTACTTGTACTGTTTGCTCATTATGATAATTTGGTGCTACATATTAGTGTTGTTCAATCTACTCCAAACTTTGAGTAAACAAAAAAGCTATATGGATCTTTTTAACTGTATGGTATACTCAACCCTCCTGTATGAGTCACTTTACTGTCAAATAATCAATAAATTCTCACTCCCCAATAAATTATCATGATAGGTGAAGTAAATTAACTATAGTGTACCTACACCTATACACCTCTCCCATCGTCTTTATCGTTACAAAAATGACACATACGCCTCTGTATAGTTCAACTTGTCAATAATTATGTATAATGGTATACATTATAATCAATGTTTCTCCATTGGAAATGTCGACCTTACCTCTGGCGCTCTGGCAACGTAGGCAGCCCTTCCCGTTCAATATCACAAGCTCAAATGCTACACCCCTACACTAAAAGGGCGTCGTATATATAGTAAAATACGTGCTTTGAACGGGGTCTTACGTCACCCTGAAACAGATGGTCGCGTCAACATCCCATTACGTCACCCCGTATTGTCGTGAGTGTGCAGTTTGCTCTCAAGAGTCAGCACTTCGCATAAGAAAGGGTGCAATTTTCAATGATTGGTTGATTGATGTCTCCATGAATCAACTGATACCACCGCTCAATGGGGAATCCCTGGTGGATGTAATAAAATAAATACCGTATAGGAGATACAATATATTCACTTTAAAGTTTTGAATGCAAATGGGAGGTGCCAGTCCCGGCACGTGTGGCCAAATGGTCTATGGGCTGACTACTCGCATGTTACACCTTTTGGCGGAAAGGGCCTGATCGACCCTGGTAGTGAACAGTCAAATCCCCTTACCCAATGTCAGGGCACGCCAACTTGAGTTGGCGAGCAAAGCCGAAGGAAACATACCCCCCCCCCCCTTCCGCATATTGACAGGGGGATAGTTTCTTTGGTAGAAATTTAAACTTGGTGGTAAGCCAACAACAATGTTAGTTGTAGTTGGTTCAATTGTCAGTTATAACGGATAGAGTTTATGGACGAAAGAACATCGTTTATGGATGACAAATTAATTTCATCAAGCCGCTGAATTACAACATAATAATTATTACAACAATAACAAATCCAATAGAGCAGAGGTCCGGTCCCTTGCAAGTCAGTAGGAACATCCTGCACGAGTCCCATTCCTTACCAAAATTTAAAAAGTGGTCTCCTATCTCCTACCCACACGTGAGCAGAATCATCACCTGGGAAGCCAATCGTGTCCAATATCCCTGAGGGTGTCTGTGGAGCTGCTCGCATCGACTCCCTGCATATCAGGCTTATGGGGAGACGACGGGGGGATCAGTACGAAGTAGGAGAGAAGTGCAAGGACTAAGGCCGTGATGCATGCTAATTCAAGGATTTTATCACTGTCGCTAGTGAAACGTGGAGATGCATGCAGACCGTGACATTTGGCCATTCTTCATATATAGAGTTATCGGGATGGCCTACATGTGTATACATGGACAGCTGCTGATTATGTTCGCTTTCAAAAAAAAGAGACGGGTGGATATCTGCAGGGTGTGTCACATGATACTCTCTTTATAGGGACACGATACGTATAGTGGCCCGAGTGAAATTAAATATTTGGTTACACTACATACACACGTGTGGATTTTTCGTCCCTATCCCCACGTAAAGCTTGCAAAATAATACCAAAGATATTACACTATGCCCTTACGCCCTCATGTAGAATATCTGAAGTCTCTGTACATAGACGTATGTACAGTTTGTATCACATGTTGGTAATGGTATGAGGGTAAGCTTGTGAGCATGCAGCATGATGTTCCCTTTTGATCTTAAATACAAGTCATCGTGCAACAATACCACTCTAGAAACAATTATGTTTCCCAGTTGAATGCATATAGCCTATAATAACCGTAAGCACATATTACCTAAACACTAGAGAAGCATCACATTATTATATGTAACAGACTGCATGATTATACCCCCTTCCCTCCTCCTTTATGCCTTACGAACGAACGTGCCTGTCCAGGACGTGCTGTGCAGTTGACATCCTGTTCCGCCTTTACCTGGGGGTAATATGATACCGGCTGTGAGCAGAGGTCGCCCCAGGCACCCCATGATGGCGCCAACTTAGCAGCCAATCGGAAGGTGTCAATTAGGGGCATCTCACCTGGGGAAGTGTCCACTTAGAGGTCATTGTCAGAGGGCGCAGGACTGGGCAGGTGGGGCGGGAGCGGTTGTGGTAATGCAGTCATAAGGACACTAATCAATTGGTCAAAAGTGCTATACCAGTGAGAGTGTTAAACGTGTTAATTCACCGATGACCTTTTTCCATATCACAATTATAAGGAAATTGTTAAATGACTAAATACAACTTTTAGGTGTAGGTCTTTCGACAAATGCCTTAATTACAAAGTATTATGATCTTATTCGTCAGCTCTAGAAATAATCTCTTTCCACATTTAGGATACGAGTCATCTTTTCCCCTCTCCCTTCCTAACGCAATAAATAGCTACTTCCTTATCAATAATATGATTGCCAGATGTATGACAATCTAGTCATGCCTGCGCGTTTGTGGTCCGCCGGGCCTATGACAGCTGGGAAGTTGGGTGTGTCAGACTCTATTTTATTATACCTTAGGGTGATACAAGTTTAGTAGTTAAGAGTTTAACACAGGGTGATACAAACCTGGGTGATAACCAGCCTTGTATCACACTGCAGTGTGATACAGAAACTTTTTATTTTTCTAAAATTCATGAAAAAATGAAATCATTAAGGAATAAAGAATCTAACATATGCATTATCTGCACAACGTTCCTAGCTACATTTTACTGTTTACTGTTTGTGGATTTGATGGATATCAAACGAGTTATATGAAAAAACATTAAAAAAAATGTGCAACATCACAGTCCCACCATCACTGATTGCTGTGCATCCTTCCTTGGGAGCTCAAATCTAACAGAAAAGGTATAATAAATCCATAACCAACCTCGAAGGGAGTACTCGGGCAGTTATCACCCCTCGCCGAGACCCCGATATCAGCCCTCGGCCGGCCCTTCGGGCCCTGGCCTCGGGCTGATATCGGGGTCCCGGCGAGGGGTGATAACCACCCTCGTACTCCCTTCTCAGTTGGTTATATGTATATGTCAACAGGGACGGGCGAGGACCGCTTGGCAGGGCCATTGTCCTATAGCTGGGGCATTGGCCTAGTATATTAACCCGTGGGCTACCATTCTCCAATTCTAGGAGAAGTGCGTCTAGTGTACCAAGAATTGCTTGGAGGTATATTAACAGATGCTTGAACTTAGAACTTCAAAAAACCTTTCGTTGCTAAGCACAAGATGGATTGTTGACTTGCTATTGAGTGAACTATAGCAACAGTTTAGGTGAAGCTTTCGTGTAATACTGCTGAAAAGCAGTGTAGTGTGACAAGATGGGAAGCATGGGAAGCATGAGCAGATGAGCAAATTGACAGACCCGTTCACAACAACCGACGGTTACTGTACACTTTTACTACTTTTTCAAGAAAAGCAAAGGCAGTAAAGCAAATTACAACTAAGATATCACCCGTTCACGATGTAACATCCGAACCCCTTTAATAAGCAATTAACAATATCAATTGTAGTTCATTAATGATTAGGCCCATAGGTTCTACGTCAGGATATGAGGGCATTATCACTATATTCATGCATACACACGCTAGAGTATTGAACTCCCCCACATGCCCGCACAGTCCACAATGCGCCTTTTCAAGCCATTGACAGGCGTGAACTCAATTAGATATGGTCAAATTAATACGCATGACGCCTACAATAATCCAACAGACACGCATATTTAAATAAGCATCATGCTGGTACGTACCTGTCTCGTATGCCGTGCGGGGAGTGGCAGCTACAGTTAGAGGCAGTTTGTAGAAGGTCGAAGGCTGCGCCTACGGCTATTGTTCATTAGGTTCAGGAGAACCTCGGCCTTAAGAGACCGGCCTGGGCCCTTCGCGCTCACCGGCTGGCCCTGCCTGCAGTGCCCGGCGAGTTGCTCGGGGGGTTCCCGTTCTCCCTTCTCACCCCGACTCTGACAGCACACCGACTGATCTACTGTCAGTCCGCTGTGTGCTCAGTTTACAGAGCTGACAGCTCCCGGTACTGGAGGTTCTGAATGGGGAGAGGCGTGGAAAGCCCTCCTAAGTCCTCCTGTTGAGGTCCTGGCGCCTCCGGACTGCCCGTTTGCGGTCTATAGGTAAATGTCCTTAAAACGTCCTTGGTTAGCGCCGTGGAGAGGAGGCGGGGAGGAGGAGGATGGTAAGAGACGCCCACCTCCTACTGGTGGTCAGGATAGTGCTGCCGCTGGAGTGCACGCGAGTCTCTCACTGAGGTCCTAACGGTGTTTGTACTGGCCCTTCGTGCTGCAGAGCCCTGTGGCCGCCGTTAGCGCCGGGTGTGACAGCAGTCAGCAGCAGGAGGCCGTGGTCACAGGGAGAGGGTCATGGTGATGGTCGCCAGCTGTCAGTACCTGGGGCTACAGGCAGGCAGGCAGTCAGTGCTGCTACTACTCCTCTACCTACGCCGCTGCCTCCCGCGCTGGGGCGCCAGACGATATAAACCGCCAGCCCAGCACAATACATTTGAAATTGAATCATTAGATTCAAATAAACATTTGATACCCATACAAAAAATTCTATTCCTTTATGGAGCATAGAACTTATCAAATCGGGACTTCAGCTATGGTGCTAAGCCTATTGTTTTATTTGGGAGAGGGTGTATGTGCAAGGGGCAGATGAGCCATAGTCTCAGTAGGGTAAGGGCTATTACAGTCACCGTTCAAAATAGATGTCCAGGCTGTCGTAATACAAGTGCACGTTGATCCCAAATATCGTAACAAGAAATAATCGAATAGTCAATTGCTATAAAGACAAAAAATATTAAAGTATTTTAGTATTTAAACGATTGGCAGTTTCCTTTTGAACCTTTCATTCAATTTTTTTTACAGCACTTAGTATTCAAATTATTGATTGTACTACATGTGGAATTACACCCCTTCCATGTTAGGGCTACGGTGTTGCAGTGCAAAATCCGTCACTGAATTAAATTTATTTGTTTAAATCCAAGCCTGCTATAACGTATATCCCTCCCTTGCAGAGCCCCACTCAGCCTCCGCAGCCGTTGGCGGGGAGCTGGAGCATCGAGAGTTAACGTCCGAAGGGAGGCGTGGTCGGCCACTCAATGAACGCCCTGCTCAGCCAATGGGAGGCCGTCCTAGCCCGCACTTGACCCAGTTTCCACGTTATTGGAATTCTGATTGGTCTGTGTGCTTGACACTATTCCCAAAATAGTAAAATCGATGATGAGGGCTGGATGGGCGCGCGGCTACTTTAAGTATGGAAAGGGTGGTGTGACGTAGGAGTGGGGAGTTTCTAGGTAACCTACAGAGGGACCATCAATGTGACCTTCAAAATGTGTTTACTGAAACACACATTTATTATATGACCTGATATATAGGGCAATAGGGCAATAGATTATGGATTTCTTTTAAGGACATGGGAGGTTTATGTCAAATACTGCACAATGTTTAGGGCACCTGCGAATGAGTCTATATAATAGCCTTAGATATACACACACTTATATATGATATATATATATAGGCTCGTACATCCATCGGAGTATATATATATAACAAGGTTGGGGGTTATTATACGCAACCTTGTATTACATTTGGCTAAAAAGGAGGTCAAATTTCTATGAAATGTCAAATTTAACCAAAACATCGTGGTTTTGACAAGTGACTATTCAATGTACATGTATCTGAGTACCTATTCCTATGCCTGGGACTAGATATAAGATCAGTCCGGAAATGGGCACTAGGCCTTTCAACGGAAATACAGGCGGTATGGTATATTTACCATCAATAATGGCACCAGCAATACAGCATTTTAACATTACACCTCACATGACCGCAAAACTAACATGATTTACCAGGCCTGAACTTCATTATGTTTTTTAACTTATTCTTCTTGTGATATCATTTATAGCATCTCAATGAAACCTTAATGTCTTATGTTTAACTCTGTACTACCTGTTATGATGCACTGATGAATTTCAACAGAAAACGTCAATGAGGCACTGGTCCGAATCGGCCTGAAACCAATCCCCATTGCATTATACTACTAGCGCCCAAGGGAGGATCCAACGCATTAGCAAAAGGGTTAAAACTCATATTCTGTGGCAATATATTCATACAACTAACAAACTAAAGTAAAGTATGAAATCCCCTAGGAAGAAAAGAAGAAACAGAAGTGACTGTACATAAGCCTACATGTAGTTTGGGAAATTACAGCATTACACAGTGGGACACACGCATCATACAGTTGTGAGAAACTGGTATAGGGAAGGTTAATCAGGACCTTAGTGGTTTCACCATAATTATAGTTTCTGGAATAGTAGATACTAATACTACTGCATGCGTTTGAATAGTGCTAGCTATGTGAAATAAATAGCTTCAATTTTGATTAGGGGGCCAGTTTTATGCCTGGGTTATTAGAAAGGAAATATCCTGAGTAACACGGTGTGTAGGGCTGGTATGGTATTAGGTAGGAATTCTGTCATCGAGGGATCACAGTATGTTACACAGTAAACATCGTCGTTGCAATGGGGACCATTTGTTGCTGTCATTGGTTGTTGTTGGTTATTGGTTATTGGTTCCTTTACGCCCTAATTAACTGGCAGGGGCGTATCATGAGCTAGTGTTGTGTGTGACCTGTACCTAAGTAAACATAAGTACGCATGCATTATTTCTAGAATGGGAAGTAAGAAAGTGTAGTCCCATAGTAATGTATGTCTTAAAGGACAACAAATACCAATGGTTAAGGGGGGTCGGGATTGTATAGTGGGTAGAGTCCTCACTTCGCACATGGCTGGACCGGGTTCGTGCCTTGGCTGTGCCAGCCATACTACCTTGCCTTGTCATCGTTTCAACCCTCTTAAATTTGGTCAGCACGTGAGTGGTCCGGATATAGCTGAAAAATTGCTGAGTGAACGTTAACAATCATCATGTGAATGGTTATTACCACGCTTGGAGGCAATAAAGAATGCCGTATATGAACGACGTGGAATGGGATTGAAATAGTTTTATATTATTTCAACGCACTTGTCTGTCCTAAACAAGTGTAAATGCAACCAACCTTATTAATGTTCACCTTTTCCTTTCCCTTTTGTGAATTTCACATTGTGAATCTTCTTGCTTAATCCCATTTCCAACCTCTTCAGTAAAGGATGACATTTATGGAAAGCTCTGCTCTTGGATCGATATGAAGTGCTAGGATCACCTGCAGTAGTCCTATCACCAGACCAACCCGCTACTAGATCATTAATATTATTAATTAGGATTTTGGAACAAAGTCTAACAAGGGAATTTCCTATCACAAATGACCAATTTGCAAATGTATTGTATTAGTTATACATGAACTGACTACAGTGCTATACGCATTGATTTTGACATCTGCCACGTGAATTCCTGCCAAAATGTAATAGATGGAATTCTTCTACCTTGTATACATCAAAAGTTATAAGTGGTTTAGTGTTAGCAATTTCTATAGGCGCAAAGAGAAAATACCCCCCAAGCTTATCTGACTAACAGTTCTGGGCCTATGTTCCTCACTCGGTTGCGTGCTCAGGAACATCATCTATTGTTGTATTGCATATAATCTGTCTAATACCTCAACAATATCACATCGTATGAGTTATTCTATGTAATAATCTGAAAAATTTGAGCAATGTTGATGTTATTACCCAATAAAACGTTTGATAAAATGCAAAAGATCAGTGCAAGAGACCCCCTATTTACTGCAGGGACTGAAGCATGAAAACTGTTGATTCTGTGACGTTCTCTGGTAAGTTGGGGTTGCCGATTCTTACAGCAGAGGAACGTGGGGATTGTTCGGGTCTCGGGGCGGACGGGGAATCCGGGCCAAGAACCGAGATGTGTTTTTAGAGTCGTGCCTCGCGCACGAGGGGGGGGGCTGAGCGAATCGGTCGGGAATCGGTGCTCGATGTCAAACGGAGGACTGCGGGGAAGGGAAATTATGGTAGGGGTACGGGGAGGCCGTGCTTCGTCTCGCTCTATCTTCCAGACCGGCATTCACCTCGCCAGGGCGGTCCACCTCGGGTTCCGATCCGCGGGGCCCTCGGGCCGACGGTCGCCTATTGTTTGGTAGCGTGGGGCCGAGCCTGCCGCGCCCTCGTCCCCGCGGACTCCAGGTTTCCGTTCCGCTCTCCATGCCTTCGTGCCATGCTGCGCCTACACTTCCGGGACGGTTTCGGGCCTTCGCGCCCTACCTCGGTCCTCCGTTCCCCGTTCCCGTTCCTCGGGCCGTCGGGGCCCCGTCCTAACTTTCGCCTATTTATCTCGAACTTCGACTATTTTACTCTAACTTCTGGTTAATTAACTCGTATCGGCTCATCTCAGCGGTTGTTCAAGGGAAGAAGACACGTCTGGACACAAGGAGAACTGTTAAAGAACTCTGTTTATTCGGGCCTCACCGCCCCTTTATATACCTTAGAGGTCAGCCCTGATTGGCTGCTTTCAGTCACGTGATCTACAACTGACGTCACTTCCGGTTTACATATTACTTCCGGTTTACATCTTTCCGGGTCTCGTTCCTTTACATATTCGTTCCTTTACACTTTCGTTCCTTTACATATTCGTTCCTCTTTTTCAGGCTTTTTACACTTTCATTCCTTTTACATATTTCGTTCTTTTACACTTTCGTTCCTTTTACGAACATATATACCTTTTGTCATATTACCTTATTTTCTCTTATTTTGATCTCTACATATTTGGATGAATAGGCATTCATCACAATTCATTACCCCCAGCATATATCCTGTTTGCCGGGTCATATTAAGGTGGTTTCCATAAAAATGAGGATCATTTACTTATAAAAATGTATTAAAAACTCTGCATTGGTATCTTGTTAATTCATGGCAAGATAATACTACAGGTGAAATGAAACAGAATATCTTTTCTACATTACCTTACTCTCTCGGTGGTTATCCAAAGATCTACATGTGGCCCTCATAGAAATGCCTTGTTTTTATAGTCGTAGGTACTCCGGGTGTTATACCAAAAATAATTAAACATTGACCTGCCACTTGGTTTATGTCAGACATAGATATCGTCAGTGGGCATGTACGTGATCAAAAGCACGGCTGGCACTTTGACTTCATGTCATGCATATCCATGACTCATTACCTACTGTGTATTGCATATAGCGTCGCTTATTGGGCCTCCCCTATAGATAGCTGTTTCGAATTCTAACCTCATCAGACTAAGCCATTTATACTCTGTTAATAGTTCAAACACGACATACCATGCATTGAGACTAATGGGTAATACTGTTAATATTGTGAACACGCACTTACCTTAAAGTGAGTGACCTTCATTTAATCTGGCAAAGGGATACAAGAAACTGGTAATCCCACTCCAAAAGGCTACGACAATTATTTATGAGTAGCTGTCTGTCAGTTTGTATTAGGCGTACCGGTATTTGTATTCTGCTGATATCCAACTAAAAACGCCCTTCTCTGTCCCGTATACCGAGGTGTAATTCAATATAACATTACGGTTCAAACATTTTTTTGCCCCACTAAACATCTGTGATGTATAATACATGACTTGACCTTGATATAAATTCCCGAGTGCGTTTCCTATAATCCGGCCGTGAATGCCCGGCGGACGTCCATGAGTTCAGGCTCGCGTGGACCACAGCTCCTATAAAACCTCTTGTTTGTGCTTTTGTGAAGACTTCCCTCATGGTTCGATGCGCCATGGCCATAGTAATGGACTGAACATTAGTGCCTATGTTGGCATTCTATGGTCCAACAATACGTACAAAAAAATGTCTAGGCCTACATGACGGCACAGTCTTTATGGAGTGATATATAATTGCTACTTCCTAGTTGGGCCTATGTAGTCAGGTTTCCCTAGTGGCTGGCATGTAAAATCATAGATATATGTATGTCTATGGTAGAATAATCTACTGGATGAGCTTTTCGGTGTTGGAAGGTAGTCGGAGTAAATACAAATAAAATGGAAGTCAGTGAATACATGTTGGTTAATACGACTGGACAGGCATGTATAAAAAAGAACTTGGGTGGAAGATGACAAATTCCTAAACAGGGTGAATGTACAAGGAGATCATTGACATTGGTAGGCCTATCGAGTGGAATGTGAATCATGCAGTTTATATCGATTGCTCAGATGGCATTGTGACAGAGTTCACCTTGCATTCAATAAATATAGTCCAGGAGCCAAATCCTGAAATCTGTCAAAATAAGGATTTACCCTGCGCGGTGAGCCCCCTGGATTTTCTTGATTTTTTTGAACTTATAACATCCTAGGGACCATGAATCAAGATGGTTCCGAAGAATTTAGGTATGCGAACACTGTGTAATTACGCGATTTGTGGTTAATTAGCAAAAATTGAAAAACACGTTATTTCTTAATTTCTCAGAAACTATGTAAGATATGATAACATGCTATATGTCGTCTGAAAGGTAATCTTTTTCCTGATTTTTTAGTATATTGTTTGCTATTGTCATTAATCATGGCAATGAGGAATTAAAGAAAAACTGTTGTTTTAGTCAAAATCATTAGAACGGATCCAAGATTAAACTTTAGAGTTGATAAACCAAGTCCTAGGTGTACTTAGAGGAGATCGTTAGGCAGTTTTTAGAGAAGGTTCCATCTGATTTCATCAGAAAAATAATGTAGAAATCATTTTTTTCTAATTAAATTCTAACCGACTACTATTTCATTTTGCACTAATATTCTAAAAGGAGAGATGATATCATAAAAACAACACAATATATACTAAAGAGATGGAAAAAGGATAATCATTGTCTCCCTAAGCTGGTATTTCAGTGCTTTCTGAGCAATTTGGTCTACTGTAGACAACATTGAAGCTGTACGATAAATTTACATTAGCAAGAAATATTTGTCCATGTAATTTGCAGCCAAGCTCATTTTTGCTGCCTGATCAAACTAGGATAGTCATTGACTTATTTTCTCAAAAGGGTATGGATGGCTCCTTATATTGCCAAAGATTCACATATTGACATAAAAATGTGCTGCAAAGTTCTATTTACAGATTTGGCTCCTGGACTAGTACATGAGTTGTAAGTTTCAGTCGCATCCCGAACCTGATAAACCACCAAACAGTTCAGTTCCATATTGTCAGTTTCAGGGGTATACCCCTTTATACCATACGCAGACAACTGGAGGATTGTGAAATAAGCATGGAGTATACATGTATATGACCAGCCTGTGTCTCATTTCCTGTGTTTTGCCTATGATAAGCCCTCAGGCAATGGCCATGAGGAAATGGCTTTTTTAGGGGAAACGCACAGAAATATCAATTTCTTGCATCCTCGTTGTCTGCGGTGTTTCCGGTGTCGGTGGGTATCACACTCCAGAGGCATCTGCATAGATGGTCGCCTAGATATAGTTAACTACGTGAATGCTGACTGTAAAGGCACATGATGAAAATGAGAGTTGTCAGCTGTAGAGGCTAAGAACTCCCCCAAGCATTATGCATGCTATTTTACTTGCGTCTCCAGGGGAGGATACAGGATTTCAAAAAAGGAGTGGGGGTCAGCATCAATGCTAAGTACTAAAACAGCGTGTATTCGCACGCAGGCACATGACATTTCCCCCTCTTTTTATAATTTAGGGGTCCATCCAAAAGAAAAAAAAAGGGGAGGGGCCCTGGGGGAGTCAGGATCCCCCGGATCTCCTTTTGCACTTTGATTTAATGTAGTTGCAGAGGCACAGTGTATTTGTGATTAGATTGCCAATTCTCAACGGAATAGATCGGGACAGGGAAATAGTAATGACGTCCCACATGGTGTCATAAACAAAATTCTGTTCATGTAACATAATATGGCCTATATATGCAACAGGTCTATCATAGATGTCAGGTAGAAATGTGCCTAAAAGAAATACATGTAGTGCTCTAGTGATTCGGCATCGCATCGCATTTTACAGGAATAGATACGTCACGTCATATAGGGCTGCCATTTCCCATATGCAACATGCCAACGTTCAGGTTTTGGCATGCATGGCGACTAATATAAAAGATGCTGACAGGATACATCCTAGATTCTCAGTCCACCTCAAAATTGCTCAGAGAGGAGTGTCACGAAAGTATGAAAAACGTTTGGATTGGCATAATTTTTGCATATCTAGCATTAATTTCTTTACATTGAAATGTCCATGTATTTTGGCTCCGTGTTCAACTCTTTGAAACTTTGTTGAGACCATTCATGATGATTGTTTTGTATGTGCATTTGATATGAAGAAACCCATAGCCCAGCTTCTATTTGTAATATTTGAGAGATTGTATCATTGTTAGACAGACTGAGGCTTCTACGTCCATCATTTATGTCAATAAATTCCAAAATCCCTTCTGTTGGGTACCTAAGCTGGGCAAAGAATTCTCACAGATAACATCAACTCACAACATACCTACGTTTATATATAGATAATCACTTACTTAACCAGTTGCTAAACCGCAATCCCCTTTCAACTGGTGTTTGTTACCCCACACTGTAAAAATGATGTTTAGAATTTAAACATGTTAAGGGCCTAAACATGTTTAGAATCTAAACACAAGAAGTCTCATGTATTTAAAAGCTAAACACTTGTAATTCCTAAACATGTATGGATTAGATATGCTTAGAATAAAAACACATGAAATTGCAGGTGTTTAAAACCTAAACACTTTCTAATTCTAAACATGTATTGGATTAGATATGCTTAGAATCTGAACACATGAAATTGCAGGTGTTTAAAACCTAAACACTTTCTTCTTCTAAACATGTATTGGATTTATCATGTGTGTAGTTAAACTTTACTCCACCAGGTGACACTGTATGCCAATGCTCTGTAGTTCTTGTAAATGTTGATATGAATTCATTATGAAAAAAAGAGAATTTTCTAGGTACTGTAGAATGTTTAAGAAATGTATATGTAATACATTAGAAGTATTTTGAGTTTAAGGAAAATCATCTTGTTCAAGGTTTTGAAGATGTACTTTGTTAAGACACCTTTTCCATATGTGGACAGCCGAGGGGAAAGGGTACTCCGTGCGGGATTTGATATTAAATTGATGTTGTAGAGCATGTACTTAGCTTTCAAATGATATCAAGCATATCCAAATCCAACCATTATTAAGGAAGTTATGGGCTCTTAAACCTGACACTGTCAGGATAGCGGAAAATGAGGAAAAGCTTAATTTCCTTGTATTTATTGAGATTTTGCATAAATTATCATAATTATTCATAAATATTACAAAACACTATTTTATTCATTATTTTTCAACCAAAAAATGATAAATGTATTCTGTTTTCAATGTAGAGACCAGAAAATGATACTTTCTCATAGTAAATACAATTTTATCAAAGTCTCATGAATTTTCGTTTCCATGGCAACCAAATAGAATGAATTCAGTGAATAACCCGTATTAAAACATTCCTTTGACATTCCAAATAAGGAAAGATTCCATCGTGATGGAATGTTTTAGATATGGGTAATGAATTCTATGCAAAAAGTTGGTTTAAGAGTAAACCATCACTATTTTTCATAAATCTACTCATATCTCCTTAAATATTAGGTTTAGGACAGCAAATATAGAAACCTTGGAGTACCCTTTCCCCTCGGCTGTCCACATATGCAGACAGACATAGGGACTAGGGTCTGGGTCTATAGGTTCTGGGATCCACTAGAGGTAGCTAAGCCCTAACTCAGTTCAGAGGTCAATTCTGCATTTCCCCATGCATAATATTGAAAGAGGTGTAACTCTATGCTTGAATTTTACCTCTTTGTTGATCAATTGAGATCAAGAAAGATATTTTCCTCTCTGAATTGTAGGTACATAACATTCCAGAATAATATCAGTGATCATTACCAAATAAATTGGTTTTATTGACTTACATGTCATGTAGTCTAAATACTTTGAAGCTAAAAAATATTTGCTAAACATCAAATAAATCCTAAGTGTTTAGACTACAAACACATTGAAGACCTAAACACTTTAAGGTAAACACATAAACATCACACATTTCTAAACACTTTACCCTAAACACCAATAATTTAAACATGTTTAGGGAAATGAAGTGTTCCAAAACTGGATGCGCCGAAGTGTTTAGGAAAGTGTTTAGGTTCTAAACACTTGTTTTAACAGTGCAGGCCTTTCATCCATCCCATTAGACAAAACAAGTGAAGTACCTGGACTTCCTAGACCTATAATTCTAGTGACGCAAACAAGCATATCTTACTTTGAATTAAACTTCCTCTAGAAATGTAAATTCAATAATTTCCCAACATCACTGGTTTCATTGATGTGCAGATCACGTCACATTGTCCAAAATGGGCTGGCCGCCATATTGGTGATCAATTCATTATGCATACTTTTTTCAATTCTGAAACATTTAGAACAA
Organism: Lepidonotus clava; assembly: GCA_936440205.1. Taxonomy (NCBI): domain Eukaryota; kingdom Metazoa; phylum Annelida; class Polychaeta; order Phyllodocida; family Polynoidae; genus Lepidonotus; species Lepidonotus clava. The sequence continues at coordinate 16,751,519 of OW387140.1, forward strand.
TTCAACATTCCCCGACCTTAAGACAAGTTGGCCGATTGAGGGGATTGAAGAGATTAATCATTTGATGAAATGAGAATTTCGCCCATTGGAATTAACGTAGGATGCTAAGCCTAAGAAGAGATATTAATGAATAAAATATTTTGATGGTAGGTCCGAAAAAATGACACTATAGTGACAATTTCACAAATCATTTAATCTTTGAATGTGTGTCTGACAGCACCGGAGAACTTATTGACAGTGTGACGCCTATGTTTTAACATTGAATGGGAATGATTCAGACACTGACAGTGACTTAGGCCTAGACATATTAGAACTCGGACGTAATATTTTGATGGTAGGTCGGAAAAAATGACACTATAGTGACAATTTCTCAAAATCTTTTAATGTTTGGATCATAAATAACTGCTTTCGGAGCCTCCATAATACATTGACAGCCTATCTGAGCCTGAGTCCAGTCATTTTTTCATACCATCTGTAAAATATTCTTGCAAGCGTTTCTAGGCCTAAAAAGATCAAACTATATGATAAATAGGACCCTGAGATATAGGAGAACATAGATATATACATGCATTTCATTTTGATAGGCCTAATAAGGTCTAAATAATTATTTTTCAGATTGCCAGTGTCCGACAGCCGAATGCAAACGCCTAAGAGCTTTGAAGCCTCTAACCCCTCTAGGCCTAATCATATTTCAAATGCTGGAAAAAAGATATGAACCTACCCGTACAGCCTGAGTCCTGAATGGGTATAACTTTATTGTCCACAATTAATGCTTTTAGTCCAATGTCATCCTGGTTTCCTGAGTTCAACGTATCGATGCAGGCGAGATGGGGAGAGAACCCGGCGAAGGATTGTTTTGACAGTGTCAAGCGTCAAGCCTCCTTGTGTCCGATCGATCCAATGTTTTCCCTTCAATACGAACGCATGGATCACGCATAAGTTTTCAATGCGTTGTATGCGTTTAAGGGGATCCAGACGTCCAAAATATATATATTGAAAGCATCAGATACCGCCGTAATCCAGGTATCCAGGCGGAGAAGGCGCAGCCCCCGGTAACAACCAACCGGCTGGGACGACTGCTCCCAGCCGTGTGATGTGACACTGACAGAGTGAAGTGGTCAGGTGGAGGCTGAAGGATTACCAAGAAAAATAGTGCAATGTTTTCGCGCATTTTGACGCGTTATTTCGCAAAATATGTCCTCCTGGACTTTGACATGATCATCTATGTATCCAAATCTACCCCTGTATATATATTTAGGCAGGAAGAACGACCGATTTCATGGTGAAATAGGCATGCAAATTTGATGAATATTCAGAGATTGACCCATATCCCTTCTTCTCGGATCGAAAGCGAGGCTGGTGGGCGTAACTTGACCCGGTTAACATGGCGTCGGGTGACGATCGGATTTCTGGTATTATTTGCTCAAATATCGATATAAATGATAAAGTTATGGTGTTATGGGACCTCAATCATCATGTACGATCCATATCAGATAGGAAATCGATCAATTCTATCGGATTATATATGTTTTCTGAGGTGAGTACGGCCATCACCTGTCACATGACGAGCGGGACTGCGGGTTTTGCCAGGTTTTGCCAGGTTTTGCACTCGGATTTTGCCAATGGTGCGTCTCGCCACAACCATTTTACCGGATATATCGGTAAACAAGAGATGGGGAGCTGGTTCCTGCAATCATAGAAGCATAGAGAAAATAGTCGAAAGTCCGAGCGCTGTCCTTTAGAGAATTTCGCCTGATACGCTTTGATTTGCTTTCATACTCCTTTGATCCCTTTGGTTTTGCCATGGCAAAAAAAAAGTGATCACGTGACCACATCTGCGCAAGGTCTATACTATGAAAGGTCCGCAAATACTTACTAAGAATCTCAACCCTCCGTCCACTCCTATCTACAAACACACATTCCCTACCTGTTTATTTGTGAAATGGCCTTTGTCAGTTTATCCTCGGGGTCTTATGTAAGCCGCAGTCTGTTAGGAGCTTATGTGTGGGCTAGGGATAGGGATGGACCTTACTCAAAGGGCGCCTACTATAAGTGTTCACATTGCTTAAATGTTTGTGTCCTCATGCAATAGAAATTCGCGCATCAAAGCAGGTAAACAGCAGATATAGAGATTGAATTCAAAATTGGAAACTCATCATTATACTCTATGTTTCTAATCGTATTTATCAGTCAGCCAGGTAGTTATTAAGATATTGGTACACGTATAAACACAGGGTCCAACATGTTGCACCCACCCTTCACTACTTTGTCAAGTAACTAAAACTAGATAAATCCCTCAGATATTTCTATTGAGAGCGGCATGCAGCCCTGACATGTCCCCCTCTGCTATGTATACGTTGCAATTCATTGTACATAGATAAATCCTCATTTGGCCTTTGCTGATATTGTATTCATTCAACAAGTATTGAAAACTCTTTTCAATCTGAAGTAGCTGCAAACGATGCCTACCTTAAAAGTATACAAAAGTGTGATAGATGTCAACACGTGGCTCTTTAAACTGACGACGGGAACGTCCTCCTCTACAGAGATGTCGCGGAACCTATTCACAGCGGTCAAGGGGGATTACATGGGCCTATGTGCACGGTCAAACTCTTTATGATAACATTTACCTTTAAGACGACGATTCATGAGGCGACAAACGTAGTTTCTATGTTATTCCTATCGTGTTAAGGTCAATTAGAATCCGATTTTATACATGATTTAGGAAATCGAATGCACATTAATATATTATTACTTAATTTGATATTTTCCCTACATATACATGTATTGTTTTTTTTTACTTATGTGATGAATTTATAAGAATCAATTCATGATTTTAGTACAAGTTTTTAAGGACCGAATTATGAAAAACAGGTCAGAAAGCTGTTTATTACAAAGAATTAGTACAAAATAGAATGTTAACATGAAAATATTTATAAGCACAGTTACACTGTATGAGTAACACAAGTATACAAAAGGGGTTGAAATGTACAAGAAAATAAGGTACCGGAAATGACCCCGGCAAGGGTCAAAGTGACCACATGATGTAAATTAGCCAATCAGAGGCCAGTTACAGCTATATTAAGAGTGTTGCCTCATTAGAATAAACAGTTCCATCTTGGTACTCACTGTGTTCACACCTCTTTTCTTCCTGGGAATGGACCATGAGATGACTTAGAAGACTAGATTCAATAGAGATAGAGGTCCGAGAAGCAAGATTAGACCCAAGTTTAGCCTAAAAAGGGGGAGCTCGGGAGAAAGCCAGGGATAGTGACACGAAATGAACATACGAAAATTGGAACAAATAGACCCAGGGTATGAAATCAGAGCAGGGCCAGCATTAGGGATGAGATTATGGGTGACTGGCCGACATGCTACCACCCCTTTATTTTTGCCAACAAGGTTGCTAGGATCCTGACACCAGACCCTGAATACCGAAAGGCTCTAAGAGTAACACCGACCCCCACCATCTGCCCCCAGGTTGACGACCCCCCATATTGGCTTCTGCCCACCGAACCCAATGAGTTTCATCCCAACCACCATCCACCCCTGTGCGCGGGGCACGACTCTGTGGACCATATGACCGCCCCTTCAACCCATCCCCTTGCAGTTTTGCAGTGGACCTGAACGAGCATTCGTACTACTCATCCCGCTCATACTCTCATGATACCGAGCATGTCCGGGCTGAGGTTGTAGAATCTGAATACAGACGGGAACCATGGAAAGAGCATCTCGTTTTCCAATCTCCCAACATCACACTTATTTCTCTTCATACAGACTAAGCCTGGATCCACCCCTGGCATTTCAAACGATACATTTAATCCTAACGTAGGGATTATATTATATTTTTGATAAATTGTCCCAATCCCTTCCTGATATCATACTTATCGCAGTGTGTGCAAATCTTTAAAGAGAGTTTGCCCTCGTGTCATGGGTCCATAAGTAACCGTCTTTTCCGGAGTTGACATAGACGGAGGGAGGGGAGAGTGGATGGGGACTAAGCAAACCCAACTGACCCACAAAAAGCTTCCTGTGACCAGTGCTTATTCTGTCCTCTTTTCTCTTTCAAAATGTATTTTTTCTCTGCGTGTTTTACTCAAGAGAAATTCAAGAGGCCAAAAGCATCGTGATGTAAAGTAGAACTGCAAAGAGAGAATGTGCTATGTGGGGGATCGGTTATGTACATTGGACCTCGGGTATAACCGTTCTTTCTGAAAACTCGTGTTCAGGACTGTCAATGGTAATTAAAGTTTGCAAACACTTAGATTGAGAGAAAAGATTGTTTCATTGTACTGCATCCGATTACTTTTGGTCTCCCTCAAGCTCTAAGCTGATCTCTACGATGCACATTATAAGAAACAAAAATGAACAACAGGGACAAGTTGAGATATATTGACTAACAACCAATAGGCCTACATGTTTCTCGTAGTCCTCACTTCTAATTTAGCGAGTACTGATATCGGTAACTTACTTAACGCCCATAGGTCCTATAATATTCAACCGTTTGGTGGTCGTCTTGGTGGTGGTGGTTTGCGTGTGTTCCGAACTTGAGATGCAGGTAAACTACTGAATGACCACCAACCCCTCAACACTGTAGATCCCTTCGCGTGGTCCACGAGATCGGACACGTGAGTTTGTCTGTGTATGATAACATGTTGTTTTTATGGATTAAATGGGGGATGTCGAAAGAACTTGAAAAGGATGATGATTATATAACAGAAAATCGTCGCATTTATCATTATGGCATGCCTATGATTTCCTCCAATACAAACTTGAATTATAATGACATGGATAAGGATATAAATACCCTTACCATCGTTATTCATCAATTATCTTTATTACATACGTACATGTATGAAATACAGTTAGCTTAAAATATTTATTGTATTCCTGTATACCTGTTCAAGGGTTGTGACATTTTTGTATATAGAAGAAAATTAAATAAAATCATCTTTAATTATTTGCAGTAAACCGGTTTGCAGCCTGTCAGGGTTGTGATTCGGATGTCTGACAGGGTGGCTCTAAGAGTGCAGACCACGTACTGAGACCAATAGCACCTGCCTCTGGGGGCAGAGACACAGAATGACCATTTGAGGCCCATGTCATGGACAATGACGGCAATACATGCAATAGTCACCTGTGGGAATGTACGGACAACAGACTCCGCAGATGTTTGAAATACTATATATACTTTACCAAATGTTGAAATGACTGATTGGGTTTAGATATTAATACATACTTCTAAATATTGCTTGAACATTGACTATGCATGTTGACGTTATCATAATATCAATAAGGAGGATTTTAAGGCTGCAAGCCAATCAAAAAACTATGTTTTGGGATAATCAAGGATAGGATATGATGTATATTTAACTGACCTTTTTCGTATTTTTTTCGTATCAACAAAAAACTTAAATACAAATTTTGAGAACCTACCATCTATTCCTCTTATGTTCAAGATGCATTGAAGCTAGCTCATGCATTATTTGTAATAAAATATGTATGAAAGTCTGTAATAGTTGTTGAAGGAGAGGATCAAAATCGTTAGGATAGTAGTGGAAGACTTGACAGAAGTGACATGATTGGTGACACGCACAGTCAAACTAGCATAAGTTATCATAAGACACACAGAAAGAGTTACTGGTAAATGAAGGAGTTACTGTTAATATGCGATAAAGCTGGTTGGAGATATAGGATAATACCATCCAACCTAATCCAAGCTAAACTAATCCTTATTGAGGGACTGACATGTGACCGAAACTTATAAACCTTTCCCATTTATCAATTTTATATAAGCCGTCATATGTACATACAGGTGGTACCGCCATACACCCTCTCACCAAGCTGTAGTTATGATGACAATCTCATCCCCCTTACTTGCCCTATGTTTTCCTTGAATCATTTTAAACTTTACTTCAACTATTTTCTTACCATTTATTACCAATTAGTGCTCATAGAATTGGCTTGGTGACCAGCTAACTATGGGACCTGAATCCATGCAGTGCCAATGCCAATAATTGGTACCAACGCCTCAACGAAGTTGGCCACCCCGACCCAAATTGAAAATACTAGAAAAATTATCCTTATTCAAGGGTCACATAAATAACCTCAGAATGCCTCATATTGCATGAATGAGGGGTTATCCTTTAAAAAGATTTCTGGGGCTGGCCCTCCATAGGGTTGTTGGGAGTTGTAAGATGGTACACCTTATCAAATCCCCCAAACTGGCCCCATTGGTCAGTGTTTACCTCACACCTCTCACCAGATAAGGCCTGGGTAGACAGAGAGATGATTAGGGTAGCAAACTAGGGTGCTCACCTCTCTGTTGTGTTACATAACCCATTCACCTATTGTCTTGCTTCATGGCTCTATCCCTAAAACAACAGTCACACCTGATTACAGATAAGACACTTTGCACATAATTAATTAGGGGTCCCTCTGTTAGACCGTAAAATGTAAATGTGACGTAAAATGCAACTTGACGTAAAATGTAAATAAAATTGACGGAAAATGTAAATGTGACGGAAAATGTAACTCATACTGCCCTAAAATGTAATTACAAAACCTACCTTAAAATGTAAAAATGTAAACACAACAATACATGCAAAGCCATGTGATAAACTCTGAACCTACCAAAAGATTTAAGGGGATTGGCACAAAAAATATGTTGTAAGGATGTCACATACCTGAACAGGGCCCGACGGCTCGTAGCGTCGTTAATCACGTCGAACGTTCCTAATTAAGTTAGGTGATTAGTGTTAATCATAATCAACAGAAACGGCTCGTAACTCCCCCAAGAACATTTGAAACAAGCAATTTCATTGGTTTACCCTTAATCAGATCTGCCTTAATCATGATTAGCGACCAAATATTTAATCTAACTCATGAGGTAAATTAAGTTGATGATTAGGGACGTTGATGATTAGGGACTAATCAACCGACGGAGCTATGAGCCGTCGGCCCCAGGCCTCCGTTGTATGATTTTTGTTTCTTGAAATCCCCCTACCCAACCCCACCCAACCCCATTCCAAGTTCAAACGCACTCATTGGAATTATACAGGAACATATATATGTACATTTTCAAAATTGTCAAAATATCACTACACCCCCCAAGAGGATGCACCAATCATAGAGTTTCGTTATTATTCAATATCATCATAGGACCTATTTGACAAATAAATTGCAAAGGAAATTTCTGACGAGAATTTTGACAAATTTTCAAATGCAAGTGCTGACGGATTACATAATGAAAAAATATAGGTACATTTGATGTTTTAGCCATTTCCTACCCATTCCAACTACTGTAGTTACATTTTACGTAAGTCTTTTCATTCACATTTTAGGTTAATTTGTTACATTTTACGTTGGCTCATATTTACATTTTAGGTGAACATGGTTTACATTTTACGTTGAAATTACATTTTACGTTGATTCCATTTACATTTTACGTTTATTTACATTTTAGGTTAGATTTACATTTTACGGTCTAACATCCCTCAGATGGAAGGGGAAGGCCTAAATTTTACCTGTCTATAACCTTTTTTATTCAGCCTTATCACAAAATTCCAAAAGGAGCACAGGGGTCATTACTGCAGCTAAAGTGATAAAATGATAAAGTTGGCTATTTAGCCATTGGTACAACAGTGAAATGAAGGTAGTGAATCTTTGGTAGCTTATCAGTAGTGGAGGGTCTGGCCTGTCCCCCGATAGGCCCGACCTGGGGGACAATGGGCGCCCCCATAGTACATCTCCCTACAGGCCTATACCCTCCCCATGGCCGGCTCCGCCGTCCACCAATTAATTACTCATATACTACTAACATTTTTCTCTAATCTGGGCCCCCACAAAGAATTCCTGGATCCGCCCCCGTAATAAGATTTCCCATCATGTTATTGTTCTGTTTTGAGGAATAAGTTTGACTAATGTTATTCATGAAGTTAATAAAAAGAGAAATATCAAGCAATTTTACAACTCAACATTACATGAAATTTAGCGATCATTTCAATAATAACTGAAGAAATATGCATAAAAATAGGGTTCCCAATGAAGAACTAAAACTATCTATCTGAACAGCACAATATGATTATACTGGAGAAGCCCATATTCTACTATCTGGTGAGTTACTAGTTTGCTTGGAGAGTTTAACCTCATCTAAAATAAATCCAGCACCGCAAAGTGTAACATGGAATATTTCTTGAATGTGTAAGCGCAAGCAGTTTTTCATGGGTTTACTCTGGATGCTTACAGTGGCAGATGTTAGTATCTGAAAATTTTCACCCCCCCCCCCCCCCCCCAAATAAAAAAGAATAAAAAAAATTAAAATCTCGTTAGTTCCATCCCATAGAAATGCATGTCCACTCGTGTAGTTCGGTGCTCCAGCCTGATTTAATAGGTTGAGTAACTGTAGATTCCTGTATACACCTATAATTATAGTCTCTAACCTATTTCTACATCGCTAATTATAGTTATGATCGGAATTCACCCTGTACTGATGCAGATGGCCAGTCCATGCTCTGTTAGCTTAGCGTCATGTTTACATCAGCACACGCTTTAGCTGTAACTCCTTGTCAATGTGTGGGAGTTGTTTCAATATGTAGAGGTTTAGGGAAATCCAAGAAGGAGTCATAAAGTGACTTGGAAACTGGAGTTTTATTAACACTGTGTCTGCGCGGGAAGCGCGTCCGAGAAACTCGGCGTTACAGGGAAAAGTTGGATTCATAGCGGTGCAGCCGAAACGGAACGACGCGTAAAATATGGAATCGCGTTACATCCCCAATGGACTTAGAAAAAGCTTACAATCATACATAGCTTATTACAAGTCAGAGTAATTATTACAAGATAATTACATGATGTAGTTGACACTAAACTTTAGTTTGACAATTACTAGAAAATATGTGTCGGATACATAATACACATAACTAGTCGGTATATAGTACAAATACAAATATGCAATTCTTAAGTCACATAAGAAGCAAGATGACTAGGGCGTTTGGAGCTTCGCCCAGATCTAGACACATAGGGAGTTGGCTCTACAACTGGAGCCTTTTGAGCTTTAGCAGGAACCTTAGGGACCTTAACTGGAACCTTAGCTGGTGTTGTGGGAACTTTTAGTGGTGTTTTGGGAGTCTCCACAGGCTCTTGTACCGGAATATCTCCAGTTGGAACGGTCAAAGGGTAAGGTTCGATCACTACCGGAGTAGGTGTAGGGTCTTCCTGTGTCGCACGCAGGTGTACTCGGTTACGACGTAGAGTAGTGCCGCTATCGGTTTCGATCTCGTAAGATCTTTCGTCAAGTTTCTTTTTGACGGTTGCCTTCTCCCAGGACTTTTCATTGAGCTGATACGGTTTCGCTCTCACAATATCGCCTTCTTGCAGCGGCTTTAGTGGCTTCGCTGTTTTATCATAATAGAATTTCTGTTTTGTCTGCTGAAATTTCAGCTTGTCGGCGATTTCAGACTGTGATCGGTCGGAGTTCAGTAAACTCGCTGTAGTTGGGAGAAGAGTTTTGGTACGTCGACCCATTAATCGTTGAGCCGGGCTCAAATCGATACCTTGCTGTGGCGTGTTACGCACATTCAAAATCGCTAAATAAGGGTCTTCACCAGTTTTGGCAGTCTTTTTCAGGATTCTCTTTGCGGCTTTTACCGCGGCTTCTGCCTTTCCATTAGACCTAGGATGGTGAGGCGAACTAGTTGTATGTTGAATATCATACTTAATCGTGAAATGACGAAAATACGAAGACGAGAATTGCGGACCATTATCTGTGACTAGTTGCTCTGGTATTCCGTATCGAGAGAAATGAGCCTTCAGCTTCTGGATAACTGTCTTCGACGTGACGTCGTACAGTCTATCGATTTCCCAGAAGTTGGAATAATAATCGACTGTCACGAGATAGTCTTTATCATTTAAAGTAAATAGGTCTGCGCCTACTTTCTGCCATGGACGAGAAGGCAGTTCGTGACTCATGAGAGGTTCTTTCGCTTGTGACTGTTCAAACTCTCGACAGGTCTCGCACTTCTGCGTATATTCACGTACGTCATTTGTCATGCCGGGCCAATAAACCATTTCACGGGCTCTACGGAGCGAGCCTTCAATGCCCGTATGACCCGTATGTAACTCACTAAGGATACTTTTTCGGTTTCCTTTCGGTATGACCAGACGCTCACCTCTGAATACTAAACCATCGGTGACAGCTAGTTCGTCGCGTTGGGCATAAAATTCACGGATCTGAAGCGGGACTTGGTCTTTCTCGGGCCATCCCTGTTGGATCGTCGTTTTAAGCAAAGACAAAATCGGGTCTTCGTGAGTTTTCGCACGGATGTCCATGATCCTTTCTTCGCGCATCGGCAGGTAACTCACTGCATTTACGGACTCGAACTCGCTCTCTCGATGCTGGTTATTGCTGATAAACGCACGGCTCAGCGTGTCCGCGAGTAGCATTTTCTTGCCTTCAAGGTATTCGACCGTGATGTCGTAGGCAAGTGCGCGAATAAGCATACTTTGAAGCCTTTTCGGGGCTCTGTCTAAAGGCTTTTTTGTTATAGCGTGAAGTGGCTTGTGATCGGAATGTACCGTCACGGGTCGGCCGTATGTGAATTGATGCCACTTTTCGAGCGCGAAAACGATCGCCAGCATTTCTTTTTCAATAATCGCGTAGCGCGACTCTGTGTCGGTCAGAGCACGACTGGCATAGGCAATCGGCTTGCCATTCTGCATAAGAGCAGCGCCTATTCCAAACTGACTAGCGTCGCACTGAATAATCAGTTCGCTCGTTGGGTTGTAATACGCAAGAATGGGGGATTCAGTCAATAGCTTTTTAAGCTTTTTGAACGCTTTGTCTTGTGGTTCACCCCATGACCACTCAACGTCTTTGTGTGTGAGGACCGAGATCGGCCTCATGACTTCAGATAATTTCGGCACGTACCTAGCGAGGTATGTCACAGTGCCTCGGAGACGCTCTACCGCAGCGACGTCGGTCGGCGCTTCCATTTTCACAATCGCTTCAATTTTCGCAGGATCTGCTTTCAGACCAGAGGCAGATACGATATGGCCAAGAAAAGTTATTTCTGGCACGTTGAACTTACATTTATCGGGATTAAGTTTAATACCGTGCTCGTCACAACGAACGAGAAGATTCCGCAGGTTTGCGTCGTGTTCCGCGACATCTTTACCGTACACGATTACGTCATCGGCTACGCATTGAACACCGTTGAGGCCTTCAAGGGCCATACAGAGACGCTTTTGGAAGATTTCCGAACTAACTTTTAGGCCAAAAGGGAGTCGGAGCCATCGATAACGGCCAAAAGGAGTAGCGAAGGTAGTGAGAAAACTTGATTCCTCGTCAAGTTCCACATGATGATATCCCTGCTTTAGGTCGCAAGTGGAAAATACCTTAGCACCAGAGAGTTTTGGAAGAACGTCATCTAGGACAGGTAACATGAAATGTTCACGTTTAAGGACCAGGTTAAGGGGCCTAGGATCAACGCAGATACGAATAGCGCCAGACTTTTTCTTTACGACTGACATTTGATTTACCCAATCAGTAGGGCGATCTACTTTACACAAAGTTTTTTCTGCGATATGTCGATTAAGTTCACTAAGGACAGAATCTTTCAGGGACTCAGGGAGAGTACGAGGAGGTCGTACAACAGGTTCGGCACCCTCCTCCAGGGTGAGGTGCGCAGGACCGCCAGGTAGGGTACCTAGTTTTTCGTCAAAAACATGAGGAAATTCACATTTCATGTCATCAGATTTGACAGAACAAACATCGAAGGCATTATAATTAACAGTGATAAGACCCATGCTTTCAGCTGCTTTACGAGAGAGTAAAGGTACGCAGTTGTTATTTTCTACGACGACATAATCTACATTCCATTTTTTCTCAGTTTTGACATTAGTAACTTTGATTTTAACTTTACCGAGAGCAGTCTCACTGGAACCATTCCACATTTTTAGAGTTACAGGTTCATCGCGAATCGTCCTATTACCAACATGCTTTACAGGTAAAATACATACAGTAGCACCAGGATCAATTTGGTGGACAATTTCAGAGTCGTCGATTTTCATTTTGCAATACAAAGGTCGGGCCTTAGGATCAGAAATAGCAGACACGTCATTTACAACACTTACAGAACCTTCGGTAGAATCGTCACTGGACTCGTCATCATTTACAGCGTGTACTTTTCTTTTAGGATAAAAACTACGCTTGGACGATTTAGAATAACCTTTAGAACTTGAAGAAGTTTTAGGCTTATGATCAGGTTTGGCATCAGATTTACCATTTTGACATGTGTCAGAACCAGGAAAGTGGTTAGGCTGTTGACAAGAATAACATGTTTTACCCCAGGCTGGGCAAGCAGATTTGACCATACGATGAGTCTTAGAACAAAATTTGCAACGCTTATCTTCAGACTTTTTGCTAGGATAGTGAGAAACTTTGCTAACTTCCCCTTCAGATTTGTTCATTACAACTTTCTTGTTTTCGTCGTTAAGCTCCATAGATCTACAGATGTTTAGAGTGGTTTTAAAATCTAGCTTAGCTGAACGAGTTAATTTCTCTTTAACTGTATCACTCTTGTGACCATCCAGAATACGGTCCATAATACGAGCATCACGACAGGCAGGGGTACAAAAGTTACAAGTACTCGCTAGAAATCTAAGGTCAGAAAGGTATTGTTCGAATGTTTCATGTGGTTGTTGTACTCGTCGCGAGAATTTGAGTCTTTCGATGAAGTCACGCGTTTCACTAAGGAAATACTCGTCATACTTTTTAATCAGTGTTCTAGGATTGTCTTTCGTCTCACCGTCACCAAATACGAACCCTTTGTATATTTTACGAGCTTCAACACCAATCGACTGTAGGAGGATCGCCGCTTGGAAGTTTTCGGGCTGACCATGGGCGCCCGATAGTAGGAGATACCGCTCGTAGGCTTCTTTCCAGTCGAGCCAACGTTCACGTTTACCAGGTGAGTCGACGTCCAGCTCGCCAGGAGGTTGTAGGTTGGGTAGAGTAATTGGCACAGGTGGCACAGGAGCACCACCACCAGCACCGCCACCGGCACCAGCACCGCCAGCGCCAGCACCACCGCCAGCACGGTCGTCGTCAGAGTCGGCCATAGCAGTAGATCAGAGGGGTCGACAGCACTGGACTGCAGACAGGGGTGAGACAGTTCAGGTGAATTAATCAGGTCAGGCAACAGGATGACACTAATAAAATACCAGGTCAGCAGGGTGTCACAATAAAATACCAGGACAGCAGGACGGCGAATTAACACCGCGTAGAGTAGGTTGGTACGTAGTGACAAAGGTTGTGACAGTAGAGGAGGTGTACGGCGCGCACAGCACCACAGGAGTTGACACCACAGGTCTAGGAGAGTAGTCACAGGAGGTTGACAGGAGTCAATGTCAGGTTGACACTAACTGACAGCAGGTACAATTACTATTTCTCAGGTAGTAATGTAAAATTCATGAGTTCTCAGACTAAATGACACAGGCAGGTTGAACTATGGTCCAGTTCAGAGTTACAGGAGCAGTTCATTTCTTCAGATTACTTGAGTAGATTCAGACTCAGAGTTACACAGGCTTGTTGACAGGAGCACATGCTGAGGGAGGTGGTTGACAGCAGACTCAACCCAGAGAAATGTCCTCAGAAATGCAGTTTACTCACAGTCTCCATTCCCAAAAGTTGTCCAAAGATGATCACTCCACTGCTAGCCACCATGTTTCAATATGTAGAGGTTTAGGGAAATCCAAGAAGGAGTCATAAAGTGACTTGGAAACTGGAGTTTTATTAACACTGTGTCTGCGCGGGAAGCGCGTCCGAGAAACTCGGCGTTACAGGGAAAAGTTGGATTCATAGCGGTGCAGCCGAAACGGAACGACGCGTAAAATATGGAATCGCGTTACAGGAGTTAGGGGAGGAGTCTATGACGTACCATACTAAACTAAAGGGGCGCGTAACCCCCGAGCTCAGTCAGAGTTAGCTGAACGTTGTTGTGAGTAACCATCCTGGAAAGGTTGCATCTTAGAAGCTGAGTCCTGGATTGGAATAGCAGCTGAGAGACTGTATAGAAAGGCGGGAGCGTTGACTGAATGTGTTTGAGGGGATTCCATCCTTGGAGCTGTTCATTGTCAATTGAGATCTTGTCATGGAACGACAATACACAGGAAATAAATAAAGAACATCCTTTCATGCGAGTGTTAATTTACGTATTACATGATGTGGAACTATGATTATGTATTGGATGACAGCAGTCGAGCAAGGCGGAGACTGCTATAGGAGCTAGCTATTATCTGTAAAATTACGCGACTAATTAAGTACACCTAACATAAATGAATAATTAACTCTTCAACCCTACCACAGATGTTTTCAATTAGTATTCTTTAAATTATCTGCTATCCCAGCCTACTTGGCTAATGTGGAAGAGTTTCCTATGCCGAATAGTTACCAGCAGGGCGGAGATTGGCATCATTGGAACGGGCACCTGCCAGACCAGGGAATCACTCATCTCACCGGATAACAACCTACCTTTGTCTCTTTTCACAAGATGGCGCCAAAATCGGTCCGGTCCCTTCATCCGGGTTCCGTGTTTCGCCCGCTCAGGACTTCGCTTCGCGAAAATGGCGCAGACTCTTTTTGAGGCACTGGCCGGTAAGTCTGCATATTGTTTATTTATCATCAACATATCTCAAAAAATGGCTGGACAGGCTGTCACTTTGTTTAACTTTGACGTTTCCCTTTTCAAATTTGCTCGAGGTCCACCCTCCGTGCCTCAACGCCAGGGCTCGCCTCGCATAAAGTCAAGAAACACTCGGCAAATGGCGAATTCGTGCAGGTTGAGGCGCTTTAAATACGTCGTGTGGGAATAATTTCCGCTTTTCGGCCTTTCTGAACTCTTCAATGAGTTTGGGGACACTTCTATTGTCCAAAAAGTGTTGTTTTTGTGGAGTTAGATGAGAAGTGGTCGCGGTCAGTGGACGGAACAGCACGGGGTGTCACCCAGTTGCTGGCACGGCAGTAAACACAGAGCAAAATGGCTGACATGTCTCCCTTGAATATTTCCCATTTTATCCCTTTTTTCACCAGCTTCCCCCTAACAAGCACTTTCCATAATTATGCCACACAAGTAAAATGTATCAAGGTGTCATGAAATAGCATTTGTGAATGGATATGAGGTGTGTTTTTAATTAGAATGTCGTTTTCTAGGTGGGTTGGTAGAGGGGGGAGGTCGGGCAGACGGTGCACCCCGTCCGGGGTCAGGGCTGGCCGCTGATTGGTCGACCGACGTGGGGATCCGGCAGGGGGTGGTGGCTGCGACTGCCAAAGGGGTTCTGAAAGGGGCGCGGTTTCCCGCCCTCAGTTTGTTGCTGCTTCACCCCTACTGCGACCCCAGATTATGTCTCCCAGGGTCTGCTCTTGTTAACAACCTTTGAACTTTAGGAGTTTACTTTAAGGAGGGATGTACATTTTCAGATCTCTGTCTGGTTTGATCATTTCAGATTTTTTCACGTCATCAACTCTAATGATAGATAATTACCTAAATTAATTTATTAACGTACGTACGTTACATCACGTTTCATAGCATTTAAAGATAATTTCAATTTTTCTTTCTGGTGATTCCGATTTTTTTTTATCTCTTACCCCCCCCCCCCCCCCCCCCCCCCAAAAAAAAAGATAACAATAATACAAAAAATAATAATAAAAAATGTATTCAGGTTTCCCGACCGACCCTGTTATTTTACCCCAACCCTAAAGTTTTTTTCAAATATATTTAAAGATTCACTCAAAATTAGTAAATTGACATCAAATCAGCTGTACAATAACAAAATTACATGCTTTACAAATGTCAAAAATCAAACTTCTCGTTTTCTTCCTTTTAACGCTGTCTTTTTTGTTAAGGCTTATTCTTTAACAAGGGTTTAAGTGGGGGGGGAAATCTGTCTGTACTGAATAATACAAATATGATTCATTAAACATGATTAATTGGGGATTTTAAGCGAAATTCATAGTGGCAAGGAATAAAATAATTATAATGATTGTTGTTCTTCCAGCTGGCGTGGCCAGTATCGACAGTCAGACTGCTATGGCGGTGCAGTCTCTGCTGGAGTCCCAAAACGTTGCAGAAACATCCCAAGGTATGTTACTGTAGAATAGCGGTAATGACTTTAATTTCATCAAACCATTTTATCCTATCTCCCTTGTACTATTACCGATATGCCATGCAACAGATGCATATGGCAGATGTATAAGATAAATTATCAAGTTTATTACCGTATATAAACTACTGCACCAAACATAAGAACAGGTCTTAATTCTATCTACTGTATAGTCATAATTTAACATGTTTTGACGTGCAATATTAAATCCTAAGTTCAAAGGTATTGTAATAGATACAAACCAGATACGGTAAAGATGGGATGTGAATTGGTAGTTTTCCTACATATTTTTGTGACCTTCTGTTTCGTAGCGGTGGTAGAGGAGGAGGACGTGTTTCAGTGCGGCAAGTGTAAAAAGCAGTTCACGTCGCTACAGGACTTTGTTGGTCACAAACAGACACCATGCGTACCAACCATACGAAAACTACAGACGGTCCAGCAGTCCCCAGGCCTCTCCACCAACACCAATACTGTCTTCACCACCACTGTACCACAGGTTTGGATTTATAGTTTTATTCAAATTACATCGACATTCAGAATTTAGAAGTAGACATACATGTATCTGTATTCATTTAAACGCTCACCTTGTATCTTTGACATCGGAGAGGAAATGGTGCCGTAGTTTAGATGTATGGTCATTTACATCCTTGTTCAGTCACTAGCACAGCCTAGATATTTGACTAATTCTTCGTCCATATTGTTATGATTTATGTTAGACAATTTTATATTTTGCTATGAACACTATAACAGCCTGAACATGATTTCGAACCCTAGATCCAGTTTTAAGCAGCTTTTTTTTAAAAAAATCTGTGCACGGATAAAGGTAATTCACTCACAATGCCATGTCTCTTGCTGACAAAATCAAAGTTGCTGCGACCTAGTTTTAATAGATACATATTTTTGTCCCAGTGTTTTCTTTTTTTTGGTTTTTTTTTCTGTCTCTAATCAATAAAACAAATTTCTGATTTCTATCTCTCATTACTATGACAGGTGGTAAACCGGCAGCAGCCCCAGCAGCAGGTGACATACAGCGCTGTCCCAGCGTCCCCACTGACGCAGACGCTCGGCCCAGGCATGGTTTTAGCTGACGACCTTATGGCCCTGACTTCCATGGATCAGGCAACTCTGCAGGCTGCTACCCTACAAGTGGTACGTTACATTCATTACTGCTTCTATGTAGTGTAACTGTTGAGGGCATGGTTCTACCTGATGATCCAATGGCACTGACTTCCATGGATCAGGCCACTCTACTGGCGGCTACCCTACAAGTGGTATGCTAGGTTTATAACTGTATGGTAGGGGGCATTGTTCTGACTAATGACCTAATGGCTTTGACTTCCATGGATCAGGCCTCTGTACAGGCGACTACTCTACAAGTGGTACATTATGTTTATTACTGTACTTGTTTTGAGCGTGATATTTAATTACTTACTATAAGGCAACAATG
Source organism: Lepidonotus clava (assembly GCA_936440205.1). NCBI lineage: Eukaryota > Metazoa > Annelida > Polychaeta > Phyllodocida > Polynoidae > Lepidonotus > Lepidonotus clava. The sequence continues at coordinate 16,769,121 of OW387140.1, forward strand.
TGACTCGTAGTCAAGGCCACCCCAAAGGCCGCTTCTGTACGAGTGGACTGTGATACAGTTGTAGTTGTTAAAGTAAATTTAAGCAAATTGTATTTGCTTTTAAAGGTCTCAAACATATTTTAGAAATGTGAGTTTCTTGTGTCAACCTGTTGTTTGGGTGTTCTCCCAGGCGACGTCCATCTCCAACAGCCCGTTCCTGTCCCAAGTCAACGCCCCGATCACCATCCGCCCGACGACGTCGTCAGGGGTGAGCGGGGTCGGGGTTGGTACCACGGGGTCGGCCATCGCCACACTCACCACCACTGCAGGCCCCCATCAGGTAGGAACTCGTCTACTTCGGGGAATAGGGTTGAGTCTGTTTCCCGCATGAACTGGAAAAAATGAAAGAGAGAAAACGAATACAGGAAATGACATAATAGTCAAATGCAAGTCATTCATTGTCTTTTCTTGTAGCCGTGTTGAATTGGCTCGGGAATTCGCTGAAACACATGGACCATTTTCGTGGAGCTTTATATTTGAATATATTAGATAAATATTTGGAGAAATGGAAAACTGTATAGAAAACATGGTTCTGACTGGAAAACCAGGAAAATGAACAAGTTCTAAGTTGAGGAACTGTGTAAATGTTTTGACCCTATTTTGAGTGTTAATCTGCCTTAATAATTCTCTCCCCCTAGGCATGAGTTACAATACTGGTGTCACTTTAATAATGTTCCAAACAGAATTGATTGTAATTCTAAGTGTTATGACAGTAAATCTGCGGTTGATTTATCAATGGATCTATATTCTAGATATCAATAGCCTGCCCTTTATATTGAAGCTATATGGACAAGAAGTGGTGCGATGTAACTCAAACAAAGATAAAAAGGTTTTAGGTAACTGCACACACTGTTATTTTCATTGACCTTACTGTAGGCGCTGACCGCTGCTGCCGCTCCAGGATCAGCCTTCAGTGCGGCTGCCCTGCCCGGAGCCCTGCCCGCCCAGATCACCATACAGCCTATGTCCAGCTTCGTCAACGGACAGTTGACCAGTGGTCAACCCCTGGTGGTGACGTCCAGCGCCGCGGGTGGTGGGACAGACGCCAAGTTAGGGCTGACCCTACCCATTATTAAAACCTCTCCTGCAAAAGCAGGTGAGTGGAGGATTCTAGCAGATCGTGAAACAGTACAGTCCTGATTGGCTGCTTCCCACTCCACTTTTGTTGTCAACTAAATTACAAAGAAGGGCAAGAATTTGTTTTGGGAATTTTATATTTTTTTTATCGAAATAAGGAAATGTGTTTTGACTACCAAGGCATTTTCGATTCCTCGTACACAGTGAAAAAACTTGAATCATTTGTATTTCATACACCACTGCAGTAAATCAAACTGCGATATGATGTTCCAGTTTAAAAAGTGCCATTACCCTCACATAAAAACAAATTCTACCATTTTATCTACCATCCAAATAACAGGACGAAAAGCTGCTCAACAACAAGCACAACAACAAGCTCAACAACAACAGCAACACCAAGCCAATGTGATAACAGTGGTCGCCGACCTTGACGCCACCTTGAAGCAGCGTCGCGGGGCCAAGCCCCATACCACGACCATCAACCTGGGCGGGGCGACCGTCACCGCGGCCAGCCTCCTAGAGGACACCACCCCGAAGAGAAAGTTGACGTGTCAGTATTGTGATAAGACGTTCAGTAAGAACTTCGACCTGCAGCAGCATGTACGGTCACATACAGGGGAGAAGCCCTTTCAGTGTATCGTGTGCGGAAGAGCCTTCGCGCAGAAGTCTAATGTCAAAAAGCACATGCAGACCCACAAGGTAAGGATAAATAAACCAAATGCTGAACTTTTCTAATCTTCGGAATTTAGAGTTGTGATGGCTCATTGAATGCATGCAGATTTATCAAGTTCTCAAAGAGTCAGTGCCCTTTTTTGTGGTTTTAGGAGGACGGTATGTTTATAAAGTCAATTGCGACTGCGAAAAGTTGTATCTAATTCTATTAGTGTATTTAAGATTTACTAATCTAAATACTGCATTTTGTAATATGTTTATATTAAAGTAGGGTCTTCATAGTTTACCAGTCTGGAAGGAACCCTGAAGGGTTGGCCGGACGTTAAACTACTCCAACAAACAAACAAAATCACGATTTATAATAGAATGAATTCATCTCTCCTAAGGTGTGGCCGACAGGTTCCGGTGATACGCTGCCCAAGAACCCCATCATCACGGCGGCGTCGGACATGGCCACGTTATCCGTGGAGTCGGGCCAGATACAGGAGGTGACGGTACACGTGGACAAACAGTCGGCGACTGGGGTACGGTCGGGGGTCGAGGTAAGGCACTTGAGTATTGATTCGCCCTATAGATCATGTGTACTTTAATTTGTTTTACTTCAAACCTTTTATTCTTTTATAGACCCTACATGAACATTTTTATAAGTATAATACAATAAAATCTCGTTTATTATAGGCCGCGCTGAGATTTTGAGTTTTAATCTCTCCTTATACTATAGTAGTGTAATAGAAAAACCCGTTTATAAGACTCATCCTGACTTTAAAGGGATAACGGACTGTTAGATCACAATTCTAAATCCATTACAGACTCCCCTAACTAGAATTTCATGTCAGACCCAAGTAAGAGGATCACATTAAAACAAAAAAACATACATGTCACCGTGCTTATTTCTGAGTAAGAGGTTAAGAAAGATAATGTCCTTTACTATAGAAGTCTATGGGTAAAATATACTTGTTGATAATCAAATGAGCCTAGAGCCTTCAAAATCCATTACAGCCCCATGAAGTCCAAGGAACATGTTCTTTAGGTCTGTAGCAAAATTGTAAAGCCAAAAAATATAGGGGTCACCGATGAAATTAAAGTGCTGGAGGTTAATGAAATCATAGCAGTTGGGTGTTTCTCTATAATCCAATATAATACTTTCTTTTCTATACTCCTAAATTTTTAGCTTAAACAACCAGTACTTGTTCATATTATTTCAGATTGAAATCCTGCTTATGTGTAATGAAAAATTTCTAAATTTTGAGGAGTTTCATTTTTGCCACTAGGGGGCGCATGTGTGCCTGATTGATTTAACATAGATTAGTTCTTTGATTATTATTCAAAGTTTCTTAATTTCTTAATTTTGCATCTTAAATCACCTATCATCAATATCTGATGTGAAATTTTAAGATTTGATGATCTTAAAATTTTATCACTAGGGGGCACAGCTGTGAACAGTATGTTATCCCTTTAATACATTCTAAAATACTATTTACTACCGTTTCAATAACTAAATCCTCTAAATCCATGAACTCTAATCCTGTTTATAAGCCGTGATATAAACTACGGTAGTAGTTAGATTTGATTTTGAAATTACATCTATAATGGTGACGTGATGGCCAACAAAGGGGCATATGAACTACCATAATCCGTAAAGTATATAATAGATTAACCTTTGATGTGGTGTAGATGAACATCGGTACAACCACAGAGGAGGGCCCGGCAGGTAACAAGACGAACGTGGTGATCGACAACTCGTACCTGTGTCAGTACTGCCCCGAGAAGTTCAAGACCTACTTCCAGCTCAAGTCACACATGACCAACCACAAAAACCAACAAGTGAGCAGAACCTTGTGCACCAGCAACAGCACGAAATAGGAATGGATTAAACATATTTTGATTAAACTCTACCTCTTTCCAAGATATTTTGATGTACCTACGGAAACATTGCTATTGAGGAGTTTTCTCCAGCATTATTATTTTGTTTTTTAGGTTTATCGAACATAATTATGGACATGCGTGCGTCCTTGCGAATCAAATACTTGTGAACAAATAGAAGTTTTACAATTATTTACCGCACAGTATAAAATATATTCAACAGTCAATGTTAATCATAATACTAAAGATTGTTAATATTAATTTTGTTCTATTTACAACAAATATTTTCTAGGTTTACCGATGTATCCTAAAAACGTGCATGGCAACATTCTCCGACCTGGACGCGTTCCTGGAACACACCAAGGCCCACGAGGAGGTGATGACGTACCGATGTCACATGTGTTCTAAACACTTCCCCTCCCTCTACGACCTCGGGGTTCACCAGTACTCTCACAGCCTTTACCCCAACCAGGGCCCGAAGCCCGGCCCACGGTAAGAACAACACACTAATTGTCTTGAATACTTCACCATTACATTAAAGCTTCAATGGGTATAGTTATCTGCACTTAAAACAGTTATATGAGACTAGGTAAGAGAGTATCAATGTTTTGTATACGAAACCCACAATTTTTTATTTCTATTTTTCCATACAGATACCTCACTTCTTATGTCACTAAAAGCCTTCTTGATAAATAGAGGAAAGTTTGTGTCATATTTATATTGGAGGTCCTAACATGATAATTAAACATTAATACGTTTGTGAAAACTCTTCCTTCCACAGGGTGCCCACGCAGGTATTATAAGGTCTTTAAAGGTCTTACTTTGGTTTTACCATTTATAAGGCTATTAGAAAGGTCTTATTTTTGGTCCAGAGGTCTAAGAAAGGTCTTATTTTTGGTCAATCTGAAGTTATTACAAAATATAAATTTTCCTTCTGTCATTTCAATGTTGGCTTATTTTTGGTAGAAAGTATAACTGTTTAAAAAGGTCAAAAACTCATCTTGAAAAGGTCTTATTTTGGTACCCATCAAGCTATTATAAAGGTCTTATTTAGGTCTTATTTTGATTTCTGAAAAAGCGTGGGCACCCTGTTCCATGTGATGGATTTAAAGGCGCCCCTTGAGTCGTTAAAACGTCTCACTAATATTGACCGTATTAAATGTTCCAGGTATTTCCGCTGTAACAAATGTAACAACAAGTACTCTACGCCCGAAGCATTGGAGCACCACTTGGCCACGACGTCCCACAGCTACCCGTGTACACACTGCGAGAAGACGTTTACATGTGAAAGGTACCTGAGACGTCACCTGCCCACCCACGGCACTGTAGGTACGTAATGTGGAGGTGTGACGTGAAATACAACAAGTATTCTACTATACCTGGCCACGATGTGGCCGCATGAGTATCAAACCGAAGGATTGGGGGACTACCTTGTACTTTGTACAAACCCTGAAGAAGCCTGTCAAAGGGCGAAACATGTCGGTTGATAAAAGTTTTTAAACACTTTTCAAACCTTTTTTTAAACACCTACTCAACTCTTCGGTTTGGTTTGATAGTAATTCAACATCTAGGTCTTGTACAATACTGAAAACGTACATGTCTTTGCATAGAGAGAGGTGACGTCTTTGACGCTCTTCACAAGGTATAACGTCGTTTCTCTTTGGCGGAGGGCTAAATTGTTATTTTATACATCATTACAACAAATAAATGGCGTACAGACAACAGATCTTTAGAAGTTCAAGGGTGCATTACCATTAGGTTTACCCACTCTTTGTTGATTCAATATACATCAGAAATGTTGCAAGGACTTATACAATAAACTTTATGCTATTAATGCTTGCGTGGCGTCGACCGCGTGTTGCAGTCTTACCCAAAGTACATGTGCAATTGAATGGGAATTACTTTTAAAAAACCAAACTGTCCTCCGTAACAACCATTATTGGTCACCTGTGTACCTATTTCATTAATTTTCATTTGCAGGCGAACACCAGTGTGACCAGTGTGAGAAGCGGTTCAAGACGGAGCACTACCTCAAGATGCACATGTTGATCCACTCTGGGGAGAAGCCCTACACGTGTGAGGCATGTGAAGCTAAGTTTAACCGAAAGGACAAACTAAAGCGACACATGCTTATTCACGACCCCGTTAAAAAGTACAAGTGTCCCTTCAGGAGCCATACCGGTAAGCAGGGGCTGCTTAAAACTTATGGGTTTAAGGTTAAATGTTAAAAGAGTCAAAATTATCATAAGACTGTACATAAACATTAGTAAAAATAGTATCATATTTTTCGTCTGAATATTGGCACCTTTATTAGTTACAATAATAATATATAAGCCATATTAAAGGTTTTATATTTTCCCTATATCTATCCTTTCATTATGTAAGTCAGAAAAAGTCATTTCCGCGGAAAAATAATAAAATTGCTCAGAAACGGATATAAACTCATTTTTGAGGTTGGAAATCAAAATATAACATGTTTACTTTTGAAAAATGTCACAATAAATATCCAAAAAGCTGAAAACATTCTTTTGTTGTACCTTTTTCCGCAAAAAAAATATTAAGGTACCCCCCCCCCCCCCCTTATAGAAAAAATATTTTCTCCTCGGATTTGGACGAATCACAAAAATGATCAAAAAAAATCAAAAAATGCGGAATTCCGCATTTCCGCGGAAATCTTACATGCCTGTAAAAAAATCAATACAAATCAATTTGTTTACGGTAGTGGCCCGGTAGGGTAGGCCATTGAATTTTGAAAACAAAAAAAGGACACCGGCAATTATTCATACACTCCAGACACACGGTAGATCTGTGATATCAAATTGCCGACATTCCTTTCCAGCGATAATCAGTTGATTATTTCTTTTCCTTCAGGCTGCACCAAAGAGTTTAACCGCCCTGACAAACTGAAGGCACACATCATCTCACACAGCGGGATCAAACCCTTCAAGTGCCAGGAGTGCGGCAAGGCCTTCTCCCGCCGCCCCCACCTTATCGAACACGAGCGGACACACCGCGACGACTACAAGTTCCGCTGTGAGAAGTGCGGTCGGGGCTTCTTCCGAGAAAAACAATGTGCTGAGCACAAGTGTCGCCCAGAGAAAGAAGGAGAGGACGGGACGATTATCAGACAACCGGAGTTGTACCGGCGACGTAGCAAGCGGAAAGTGGGTCGTCCAAGAAGGCGGATGATAACGGTTACGGAGGACTCAGTCAAAGAAAGTCGCAGGGCGATTGGCCGGGGGAGGGGGCGGTGGCGGAGAGGGCTGGGGGCGGCAGGAGCTGCTCAGGCTGCGGTGAGGACGAGCAGCTCGGCTGGTGTGGACACAGCGAACAGTTCGACAGGTGCTGGGGGGACGGCAGCGGCTGAGGTGTGCACCCAGCAGGGCCAGGACACGCAGCAGGTTCTGCAGGTGCTGGAGGAGGACCAGGAGGAGCAGGTCGTCGAGCGGCTCAGGGAGCAGATGAGTCAACAGCTGCAGGAGCAGCAACAACAGGAGCAGCAACAAGCCCAGGAAACCGAGTACCAACTCGTTCAGCAGGACACGGCAGCCAACGGGGACGCCAACTCAGTCAGCCTTACCCCTATCAACGTGTCCATCGCCAACACCTACCAGACGGCCACCATACCCATGTGCTCCTCCAGTGGAGGCGTCCCCAAGGAGATCTGTGTTCAGATCCACCCCCTGCAGGGGTCGCTGGTCGCCGGCCAGACCCTGGAGGACGGGTCGGAGGTGCCCACTCAGGTCATCACCATCGACCCGCACAGCTTCGGGACGGAAGCTGTCAACCTGGACCCCAGCCAGATCATGACCTCTCAGGGGCACTTTGAAGGCCACATGGAAGCCCTCCAGGCTGCCGTGTCCGACGTCGCTAACTTGGGGACGGCGACCCTCATTGCGACTGGACCCAATATGGCAGCCATTGTTGTGAATACACCTTCTGGAGAGATCTTGACGACAGATGCGAGTGGTGCCATGATGGCTGGAGGGTCGCAGACTGTGAGTTACGTTACGGCCGAGCAGTTTGAGAGTCTGCAGGCAAGTGCCTCAGAACAAAACGCAATATTTGCTGGGACGGAGACAATCTTGCAAAATTCGTCTGAGATGTTACGACAACATGATCAGGGCTAGTCTGTTACAAATATATATAGGTAGGATCATGTTAGAGTAACAAATTACAACGGAAACTTTCCCACTAGTCTCCATCGTGATTCAAACATTTGAAGAAAAGTCCCACCTAGAATTGTTTTATAAAGCGGAGTAAGTTTTGTACGTCATTGTGTCAATTTCTCGTGTTAGTTGACACTGAATTACTTTCATACTTTACAAATTATACATAGATGTTTTTTTGTGAATGTTCCCATTTTGATCATCCTAGTTACAAATGTATCAGTCTGAAAACTGCGTACAAAGTCTGCTTACCACCCTACATCTGTCAGCCTTATTTTCTAAGTAAAGTGGTTCATATCAGCGGTAAACACTCTTATATTTATGTTAACAATACACATTCATCGTTTTTCATGAATTACACCTAAGGCACGAACAGATTGCTGAAAATGGGTCAGCATACCAGCCTTTCCAATCTGGTTTGGAAGAGAAGCTATTTTGGCCTATTAGGAAAAGGGCGCACTCTGAATTTTAACTTTTGATTATTAAAATTGAACAACTAGTACTTTTCTTTGCTTTAGATGGGGATTGAAAATTCTTCATTGACTTGCTTGTTCACACACTGGACTACCATGCGCATAATGCCCTAAAATATGATTTTCCGGGTTTTCTTGAATCACAAAAACGACGTGTCATTCTCAGTTTGCCTCAGAACCTCATTTAAAATATAAAAATATTTCAGCTGGGCAACTGTGGCACTGGCTATGGTTGTCAAGTAACCTTTTTTGAAAGTCGTAGACATGAGATTATTTTTGCCTTTCCGACGTCATAGGTATAAACTCCATTACCCATTATGCTTCTGTTTTACTTATAGGTCCATCGAGATCAGTTAGCGTTCAAATATAATTACATTTCTGCATGTGACCATGACCTAGCCTCCGTTTACAGTTTCGACTGTATTTGAAAAATAGCCTGATATATTTAATTAAACGGAGGTAGGACCATATGGTATTACCTGGAAGTAATCCATTAAATTTAGATACAGAGGGACAATGGGTGATATATTTAACTTCTTTGTGCCAAACATATATACCTTCTTCGTCCATTGGATTCCAAGGACGTCTAGAGCAGGGAATGAACACTGGAGAGGCGTTAGTCCGACCTAAAGGCCGGAACATACTGCTTGTTCCCTTTCACTATATTTGCTTGTTTACCTTCACTATGCATGATGTGACGTTCGATGGCTAAGGCATATGCTAGCGATACTTGGACCGACTAACAAAATGATAATGAAATAGCTAATGAAAAGAACCGATAATGCCTGGGTTGCGTTACAGAGATGGGGAAGGGCTTGAGAAGGAATCAGAAGTATGATACAATTCTTGCCAATTTGTTATCACAAGGGTTAAGGTGATCCATTTGACACTTTTTATGAACGCTTCATACATTATGTGACCTCATATCATATGTTCGGATTTGATTTGTATGTGAATTAGATACTCTTTTTTCTGTGGAAGCTCTTGAAAAATACCAGTATAATGAATTGACTTTTTAATTGTTTCTAACTTATTTATCTGAGATCACTCCATATACCCTGTTATCTACCGTGAATGTAGATGGATTGACGGTTCATAAATATGCATACTCTTAATCTTTTTACACCTTACCAAGATTGTGTTACCCTTGTTATTGCTTAGGTAGATATAAACCGAGATTCCCCATTTACAAACTGCTGTGTGCAAGTTGCTCCGTATTGTAAATTGAATTGGAAACAAATTATGTATGGATGGATAAAGGTAACCCGAAGTGGCCAATATATTACCTAGGTGGACAGGCAATTCAGGGATGTATGTTTTTAGATTTCTCTCAGATATGACTTCAACATCCTTCATGATAATTATCATAAATGTACTGGTAAGATCATTTTTACTGCGTTCTAGAGTGAAACCAGGGGCCAAATCTTCGTAACTAATTAGGCTAATCACGTAAATTTTGATTAGGATCTCATATCTCGAGATTCTATAGTTTACTAAAAGTAATAATGTCATTGTAAAATAACTCATAAGGTGAATTATTAAAAGAAAATACTTCTTGTCCTAGACATGATTACTGACGGTAAAACACTAATCAAAATTCACCTGATGACCCTGATTAGTTACGAAAATATGGCTCCAGATTCCCTTGATATGAGTTCCCTTTTTCATTTAACTTAACTAACACTCCTAAGGCATTCACGCAGATGAGAGACGATGAATTTTTCAATTTTTATGAGAATGTAATAGTGAGAAAGTTGTTTAAACCATGCGCATCACCTCCTATTCACTTATATATGCCATCAAATCACAAATCATTATGAAATAATTAATTGCACGACAGTTTTCAGAAGTGAGGTATATGTTTAGTTGCACATGGCCTGCTCTATAATAACGTTATTCAATATTCATGTGAATTTTCTCTTTTCGCTATAAATCTCAGGATTGACAAACTGTCGTATTCATGAACATCTCACCCCACCCACTCATTCCTCAGGAATCTGTCCATCTAGTTTTCTGATACAATTTCTAAGCCTTTTAACAAAAAACAGAGACCCGGTCGGTCTTAATACTCAAAACTTTAATAAATAGCAATTAATAAGCATACAGTTTTTTCAAAGTTTGTTGGGAAGTTGTCTTCTCTAAGTTTATTAACATGTAGCATTATTGACTGTTTATCCGTGGTAACGAGTTTTTTTTTAATGTTTGATAAGCTCAAACGGTTGATTATTTATTGGATACAAGTCGAATAAATGCCCACTGTGTATCATAATTCGTACCTCATGTCGTGTATGTTCTACAACTTGGTATATTTATCGGAACTACCAACTTTGAAGTGCCAGCTGTTAATATGTAAATCATGTGAAATGACTGATAATAAAACATGACTTTTTTCAAACTGCCTTTGTAGACATTTATTGTCTAATATAAAATGTTTCTAATATTTCCCGAGATTTCCAACTTTTCAACCATTTACCTCCTGGCGGCATGTGTGTTTACTTTAAAGGGAGGAGCCAGTAACTGTGAATAATTGTAATGCCGTGATCCTAACCATTCAGGGAATAACCATACAAAATTTTACACTTCCATGCCCAGCAGTTTTTATTTTATACATATTTTATTCTGAATGAACCTGAGATGCACTGCCTGCATTTGGTGCAGTCTGAGCAGTGCATTTCTCTGTGTGTGATGTCACAAGCAGAACAGTTGAAAAATGTTAAAATTGAAAAAAGATGACAACAGATAATTTCCTTGGTGTTCTTTATATGTGCAACCATGCTTTTAATCACCAAATTAAATTATTTTTGTCAAAAATATGAGAAAAAATGTTTTAAAGAGAATTTAGAAATTTGAAATTTGAATAAAACGGCTATTTTGTGTGACGTCACACACAGACTTGTGTTTTGTAGAGGATAAGAGTTATCAGACGTTTCTTTAAATCAAAGCACCTTAATCACATGAAGGAGTTAATCACTGGAAGAGAAACATGGCACACCTCTGTATTAGCATCATATCTAACATATGAAATGCCAAATAACCAGAACTGAAATTTCACTGGCTCCTCTCTTTAAACATCTTTTGACCTGTCTGTGCTGCGAATATACATTTATATGTATGATTAAAGCTCAATACTGATAGGGAAAGGAATCTTGTTTTTGTCGCTACATTCAGGGACTAGCAGAATCCTGAACTTAGGGGCTATCCATAAATGATATCACATACAAGGGAGTGGATACTTTAGGTTGAACAGTGTGACACTGCCTGAAAATGGGCTTCATTTTCACATTTAAAACAGAAAATTCAGTGTGACGAGGCTGGGGTGGGGTTGGGGAGGGGGTACTAAAAGTACCCTGAAAAAAGTGACCGTGATGAATCTAGAGGTACGAAAGTTTAAAGTCTGATATTTCTTAGGGAAAGAGCTTTTGGGGATCTGCCAATGAAGTAATAGCATGTTATGTTTTCAATTAAGTTGTTTGCTTACCACTGATAAATGTATGTGACATACTCTGCAAAAAGCAGTTGTATGGCCTGGAATATTGAAAAAGGAAGATGTCTTGGGGAATCCAATACTGAAAAAATTAAGGAAATATTCTGATTAAAAAAAAAGTTATGTTGATTTAAAAATGCGAGGGTCAGATATGCTAAAATATGGTAGAATCAACCAGTTATTGGTATTTGTAAAGATGCAACATAGTAAATCTGGGGCAAATATTGAAGTCCCAAATACAATTTCATGAAACATACTGCCATTTCCTTTCTATTCAAGATATTCATAATCTGCTTTTTGCAGAATATAGTTGAGCAGTCCCTTGATTCAGAATTTCAATTTTTTGAAACTTACTTTTGTTCCATGCTTACCATGGAAACCCCTATTTGCATAGCAATAGTATCAGCAGGTTTGGCCTTCTATCAACATTCTGGTTACCATGGCAACGGAATGTGAGAAAAATATACAGCTGCTCTACCCATTTAATTTTAAAAACTCTGGAAAAGGATACCAAGGATAAACGTGTGCGAGGTAGATGATCAGTTCAAACCTGATCCATCCAGCAGTCAGGTGGCGCCACTGTGTCTATAGAAACAGGTTTGCCCCCAGCATTCTCTTCTTGCTTCGAACTACTTCGTGGAATTTTACTACATAATTTACTACATGTATAGCCATATCAAAGCGGATCTAGGAATGTTTGGGTAAAATGTTGATATTTAAAAGTACTTACTATTTTCAATGTGAGCAATGTATTAAAAACTGTTCCACAGCACAATACTAGGTTGCAAATGAAAAAGAATTTCCTGGTTCCTTCTAGAGTTACAACCAAATATATGAGAAGTCCATTCTATGTGGGCACAGGGCTATGTAATAAATTAGATATTGGTACACAAAATTTAACTAAAATCGAATTTAAGTTGTTAGTTAAGCATAAATACAGTGTGTACCAAAATCTGCTGTTAGTGAATTATTTCTTTTAAAAAGACTTTTATTTTTAGCATTCTTTTATTTTTAGCATTCAAAACCGAATAACTTTTGATAGGTCTTGATTACAACAGCATATAACATATCAAAATAATCCTTATAACATACCCTTTTTGAAAATGGAGGTTGTATAAACAATTGGAATGATTAAAAAATATTTCTATAGCCCTTAATATTGAATGTCCAACATTTTCAGCAACTTTTTAAACAAAAATTAGCTTCCATTTAGTTCTATAGAAGGAAAACATTCCATTTAGGCTTATCATCTGTTGCATCCCTAAAACAAGTAAATTTCTAGCTTTAAATTGATATATTATTCAATATTGTAGCCACCTTACAAGAAAAGTTATTCTAAAATTAGTTAGGATGGTCCAGAAAAACTAGTTTTAAGTCCGCTATTTGCCCACCTGACATAAAAGGAATATTTTCAAATGGTTTGCAGCTTTAAAATTTCGTCTGTAGTCTACACAGATTTTTTATCAATTATCCTCAGGAATAGAGGGTTGAAGGGGTTAATATCCCATGAGTTGTTTGAAAATTCATTAACTGTAGATGGATGTAACAATTATTTGATTATTTTCCATAGTTTTTCCATGGGTTTTGTCAATAAAATCAGCCATAGGGGGCCTAATTAGCCTGCAAGTCCTTGATGATTAACCCCAGAGATGGGCGGCCAATTTAGGAAAGCATTAATGCCTTTCTTACTAAAACTCTGATCATAACATGCGGTACACCATTTAAAGCTAAGATTTTTCTAAATCTATTGATATAAATAAAGTTATATTTGTTATTCCAGCTTATATAAAATAAAAACGGATATTTTTACTTTTATTTTTTGAACAACGATATCTGGATTAATATTAGATTGGCATGCATAAAATTGTATACACGTCTTCATGACATTGATATAAAGGGAAGCGTGTCTCAGTTTTTGTTTAAGGCCCTAGATTTTATTTTATGATCAAAAACGGCAAAAAAAGGGCAACCTTTTTAACTTTCTTTGTGATATCATTTTCTATATTTCATAAATATAGAACTAGGGCCTATACCAAAGTTATGAGACCTTATATATCTCAAGAAGATGTCCCAATAATTTCAAAGCTTTAAGTGAAATATTGACCGAGATATTCATGTTCAAAAAATAAAATTGAAACCGGGGTATCATTATTTTCATTTTTGGAACTCATTTAAAGAGCAATCGTTCTATGTATTTTCATGTAAGCTATATCAATAGATAAATGTATTTATCGGCTACCTACTGATGTCTTTTGTTTAACAATACTATAAGGAACAAAAATAATGAATATAATTAAAGGCAGCCACACCATTCACAACCCCATCTTTGGGGTCTACTGTAAACAAGCTATCTTTGGCAGGGAGAAATTATGAAGAAATATGCACCCATGATAAGGATAAATACACAGAATGTACCATAATATTTCGTAAATGAGAAAATGGATAGAATAGTCGACCATTGAAAACAATTAAGAGTCTTCCAATTTTATTGTCCCTGCCTTTTTTGGTCAGTACCCTAGACATCAGAAGGTAGCCTATTATGAGCAACGCTTGATGTCGCCAGATGATTACTCTAAAAAACGTCTCACTTAATTTTGTGGTATGAATATTAAAAAACACGCCTACGTAACTATTCCAGCGATAGTGACTGCTGCTCTCTAAGATCCCTACCGTCCCGGCGCGCCATCGTGGCGGGAAACGTAACTACAAGTCTGCTGGGAGAGTGACCTAAGCTTCGCTCTCCAAGCAGCACGTTAGTAATTGTTTGGCGAGGAGCTTGTTCCTGAAAACCCAAGTCGAGATAAGGGAGGCGTGGCCGCCTAGAATCGTACCATGCTGACAACTGGACATTTATTAACGTGAATGAAGGGAAAACAAGTAGAGAGGAAGGTAACGGATCGTGTTTTGTTACCGCAATTATTCCACGGCAACACATATCACCACATGGAAAACAGCTGGTGGGCGATAATGTAGGTTCTTTCCATTGGATCCCTAGCTAACATGGGTTTCAGAAAATTGGCAAATTCTGCAGTGTTGATAAGGACAGAATCACGTATCTTTCCGAACTAGACAATCTCTTTACATGTAATCCTTGTTATGTTCCTGTTACGTGCTACTTTATGTCATAAATCTGTGAAAAAATCAAGAAAACACTGGATGTTTATGGACCAAAATCTAATAGTCTCTCTCTGCTCATGCCATGATTCATTGACGTTGTTGAGCACCGGAGTAGACTACTATGTATGGTTAGATCTACTTGTTGAGTTTCCCAAAACAACCAAAAGACCAAAGAGTTACTAGCCCTAATGTCAAAGTTGAGGGATGCTTCTGATACTCGACCGTTGAGATGATGCACTCCACCGTCTCCAGTATGAGTCTGACCTCCTCAGACGGGCAGCTCAGCCACTACTCAGGTGAGTCATAGATTATTTCTCTGATTTCATTGAATACCGGTATCTGAGTATTTACATCATTTGGTATTCATAAAGTCAAAGAATGTATATGTTTTCTTTAGTGAATTTATCAAAATGCAGATCCAGATACCAACGATTCTACAAACAAATGTGTGTAGCTACAATATTTTTGCAGATACTAGTTAGTAGTACATGATGTGCTCCCATAGATCTATGTCAACAATGTAACACCAAACTAGCCACCCTTAGGCTTTGAAAAGAGGGTATTGAACCTAGTGGTGGGTTTCTCCCAAATCATTGTCATAGATATGAACCCCAATGCCGAAAAGCATTACCTTGTGAAATCTGGAAAGAACCCTGATGGGGGCCGGGGGGTTGGCTACCCCAACAAACAATAACAACAGTGGAAAGCCAAGGGGAGTGGCACAAAAATGCTTTCCTCCTCTCTATTGGGCAACACCTAGAAATGCCCGCAAACCTTTTTGAGGGCACGCTTTTCAACATCCATAATGTGTTTGTAGATTACCGGAGCATATAAGAAACATATAATCTTTATATTTCTTCTAGAAAGTAAGTTTTTTATCGTTTTTTTTTTAATGAATAATTAGCATTTTCTGCTCAAATGCCTTTTAATGACGAGCATGCCTGGAGTGCCAACAGCCCATTTGTATATATTTCCATGGGTTATTTTCGGGAAAGTTGATAGCATTTATAACATTTTACCATCCCTTAGAAAAACATCAATGTAGAAAAGGCCCCTCAATGTAAACCAAGCGCGGGAATTATATTCCTGATGCGGCAATAGCTAGATCTATTTCAACATAAACCCTGTGCATGATCAGGGGCGGATTCAGAATTGATTGGGGGGAATTTAAGGCCCAAGGGGAAGTGGGTGGGGGCTTCAAACGTGAAAATACAGGGACGGGGGCGTCTGCCCCCCCCCCCCCCCAATCCGTTCCTGAGAATTATATATCTTACGTGGCAGTAGCCCCTCAATATAAATTCCCCATGTGACAATGGCCAATCACATATTCATTGTACCAAGGAATATCGCTGCCGGACAATCTAGTTATACCTCTTGAACATTTTAACTCACCATTTACAACCCGACGAATCCACCATAGAAAATGCTACCGCTTCAAAATAAGTTGCCGGCCACAATCTAAGACTGGCTTAGCCTGCACCGCTTCCCCTCCCCTGCTCCACCTCCTCTGCGACGGAGGGCATGCCTATAAGTATAACATCGAGTCAGAACGGTAGTGTAAGGTTGGGGCAGCGATACTATGCTATGAATGGTTGAATTTGGCTTATGATATTAAGTTATGTTATTATTAGGGTAAGAACCAAAAATAAATGGCGGGGCAGCTGTTTTGGATTTAACCTGAAACTGACGAATCTAGAATGAGAAGGTTAAACGTTTGAATTGATCTCAAATTCAAACATGGCACCTGGTTTGTTCATAGGATGTCCCTCTGCTCTTATCCGTTAAAACGAAAATTTTAGTGCCGTATTTTGGCTGGGTTCTGTTGGTCTCTGGAATTGCAATGTTTAGAGACGAATACTTTGTCTGGGACTGACTTTAACTCATCTGTGGAGTATAGGTCAGTCGGCCAGTGTGATTGGGTAATAAACTGATCAGTTGTGTTAAGTCTTAAGAAAGGATGGAATTGTTTCCATCGAGATATTATCACTAATGATGCCTCAGGCAGGTTAAATTAAGCCCCGGCCACACTGACCAACTGATCTCAACCTGACAGTGTAGTTGAATTGAGGCATATTGATTATCAGATAGCCGGGGGTTGCAGCTGCATTCATAGTGTTTTTCCACAGCAGTTGAGCAGTTGAGTCCTAGATCTTTAGAAGTTGAAGATGTCCTCTAGGTCGCCGCGTCATAGTGGTGTGTGCCAAGGGATTACATATATTTTATTATTGTATCTGATTTAAAGCCTGGACCATCAGGTCTTAACCTGTGGCCAGCTTTAATTATTTTTTACTGAGAACAGATTGTGATTGCCCCAGAGTCTGACGCCTTGAAAGACTACATCAGTGTAATTGAATTGATTTCGCGTGTTACTGGGCCTGTAGACCCAGCTTCACTATAACACTGACCACAATCTCACTTCAGGACACCCCATAAAACTTGGATATGACCCCACATTTCTATTTATAAATACTACTGACTAAAAAAATCACAACTCCCCTCCCTCACAAAAAAATAAGTACAACGAAGACACATTAGATACCCCTTTATCCATAAACGCGACGTGTTTTCATCGGAGGCGTTAATTGGTCCCTCAGGTCGACTTGAGGTTGACGGTTTCACTTTGACATTTCATCAAGGATCTTTGATGGCTACTAGCGGTGAGAAAAGGCCGTCGGAACAAGCCATTAATTAATAACTCGACATTTTATAATTAGTTTCTCGCTGACTCTGTTCCTTATCAAGATGTAACTTGAACGTTTTTAAACAAGAGACAGGAAAGATATTGATGATTATTTTCTCCTTCGCGTAAGACTAAACGTGTGGCTTTTTATTATATAGATACTTCCTTAAGTATTGTCTGAAATAAAGGAATTTTCGCATAGATATACATCAAAACGTATATATCTATATTACAATGCGAGAAAAAGATGGATAACCAGGGTAATATTCATTTTATTCATACATATATTTATATGTATTAAATGTTAAAGATACATTACAACCGTCGGTAACTATACCCTAATATGAACAAGTAATTATAGATAGTACCGGTATAATAATAAGTATAATGATAAAATAACCATGCGCACATCAAGGATGTAAATCTAGGAAACATGTTTAACCCACGATTAAATTAAGGAAGGGAAGGGGAAAAGGAAGGGAAAGAATGAAAGAATTAGATGATATTTATAAAAAGGGACGGTGAGAGAAAAGATTTAAAGAGGTGGAAACGAAAAATGATGGAGATAGAGGAGAGTAAGAAAGGGGTCAACGGGAAAATAATGCAACGTATATAGAAAAAGAAGGGAGTTCAAAGAAAGGTTTGTTGAAGAAAGGGAGAGAGGGGGAGGGAGAAAGCTAGTCTGGGTGTAAGTACGTTATGGTCAGAATCTGGTGATAGAAAGTTGGGATTTGATTGTTATTGGCAGGAACTACACGTGAAACTTCCCAGAAAGACAATGCTATAGGAAATATCTGAATATGTGTTAAGATTAAACAGTTTCATGGAAAGCCTACTATTTAGAAAGCAGGAAATGGAATAAACTCATAGATGAGTTAGAGTCGACTCCAGTACGTTGACAAAAGGAAAATGAAAATGACAAAGTCGATGGAAAGATAGCCAAAAGGATAGCCACTTGTCATTTGAGTGTCGTGCTGTGTGTCCGCACTAAGCATTATTCTATTAAGACAGTAGGGCTTGAAGGTCAATATGAAGGCCGGTGAAAAAAGACCTCCAATACACCATCTGTGGCACGTGAGCGCCGGTCAGCTGACCACCCAGCTTATGGCGGGAGTCAAACTCCGAAGAAAACTGAGCGGGCACAGCTTGTTGTCATCATGATTATGACCATCAATCACACTTATTCTGGTCCCCACCCACCTTCCTACTCTCCTAGGTGGTAAGGCCCCAAAACACGTGTGTAACGGGGAAAAGGTGTTCGTCACGTCATAATGTATTCATTATACTCATTATATACCATTGTTCTGGTCGCCGCCTGTTTGGACACGGGGGCCTTCTGGGTATGGCAGCGGCACAATAATTCTATCCGAATGTATTGTCTGCAAACGCTGCCTGACTATTGTAAAGTGCGCTAGTATATGACAAAGACTGGCCATCCCTCGGATACCATGGGGATAAGTGGAGGGCCCGTGGATCTTAACAGGTAGGCAGCACGTCTTATTCCATGTATCCAGTGTTTTTCTTTATTTAGATACTTGTCATAGCCTTTTTGGCCTGACAGGATTGATTTAAGTAGATAAACCTTGAGATTGGAAATGCGTGCCAACACAGGAGGGTCTCCTTTAGGATATCCAAAGAGTGCCTGGGGGCCATTCCATAAAAAGTTACGAACATTTTGAATTTATATTTCGTTCCAGAAAAAAGATACGAACAAAATCATAATGCTGCGTACTGTTCACAGCAAAACAAATGTATGCGTACCTCCCAATTATCCACGACATCTAATCGAGTGTTCGTACATGATTTTTAATATCTAAATATTTGTTTCATCACGTAGTAATACAGCTACCATAGTATAACAGGTATCGTTTAAAAGCATATTTTATAGGAAATCCGATGGTGAAAACCGATTTAAAATCGATTAAGAATTCATGGAGTTATCAAAGAAATATAGAATATTATTTTAAATCCCATCTTTTGCAAATTGTGAACATTTTTCTACGTACAGTGTACGTAGCAAGCTATTTTTGACCATACGAACACTTTATCTTACTTACACTATTTGTGCACACATTAGAATAAAATTATGTGACTTGCTAACACTTTTTGTGGAACAGCGCCCTGGTTAAGTTACCACTAGGATTATGCACCAATTTACAAATAATCCCGTGGGCCATACCCCGAGGCAATCTACATGGGAACCTAGGCAACATCTTTTGAAATTCTTTGAGAGATCTGTACCTTTGATTTGCGTACGGATGTAATTGACTGATTTGTGAGGATATTCTGTGCATAGCTTGTACCATTTGAGAGGTTTGAAATCGAATGCGGTCATGGAAGTCTAGGCATGCTTATTGAAAGGGAGGCTCACCTCCTTTTTTCTCCATAATTTTACATTAAAAAGACGTAAATTTTCCCTCTTCATCCCCCTCTAAATCCGCCACCGGTATGAGCTTCAATGACACGTGTGCTCTGTGTACCTGACCAAATCAGCTTCAGCTTTGTCATATCCTAACTTGTTGTTTGTTTTGAGTTCCTGACTTCAGTCACTCCCAATTTATCTCGCTAAGTCACGTTCTGGTATTGTAAGGGGGCGGGGGGCACTTGGGTCTTAAAGACTACCAAATGGTAAACAACCTAGTCAAATGAAAGCAGTAAGCATATCCAGATGTGTGTGTACGTGTGTGTTTGTTCATTCATAGAACAATAGAGGCGCATTAACTTTAAACTTGTCTTTTGGCTACTTTGTTAAGAAGAAAGCAATGATGATTTTGACCATTTTGTGAGTTTTCTTTATGTAATTAAATGATATTGAGATCCTACGTTTTTTTTCCGGGTGGTCATCTGTGTCTCTAAAATATAGGGGGCAGTCCACACAAGTTCTAGGAGAGCTAGGTCAGCCACGAAAGGTAGGGACGGTAGGTTGTCAGTGGGAAGTGAATTTCAAAAAGTCAGCCCCTAAAGAACCTCCCTGGCGTTCTTGGTTGGTGAGATTACCAGTTGGTTTAATGGTAGGGGATAAAGAACTGAGGTACTTGACGAATCCGAGTTCGTATGACGTATGCCGAGTACGCCTACGTGTCCCAGGGTGCACCGCGCCCCTTCCCTTAAAATGCATTCCCACTAGGAGACAGGCTGGTCCACGTTTAACCTAACTAACCTAGGACTACGTCCTTGTAGGGATATAAGTGGATTTAAAAAGGAGACTTGGACTTATCTGTGTGCTTCGCATCTTTCTTTCTTAATGGATACCTACTTTCAGATATAGTGGTACTTCAGGATATAAAAGGTAGGTTATTTTTGTGCCAACGTTTATCAAAGTATATTATAGTAGTTGCAAATAAAACCTGTTCAACTAGAAAACGACTGTGGTTGGACAAATTTAGCAAAAAATACTAACTTTTAGTTATATCAAACAGATAAACAAGAGCACTCAATCTCTCAAGCAATGCTTCCGCACAAGTGTGATTTGAAATCACCATCAGGGACTCAAACGAACTCAGACTTTAGAAAATCACAACAAAATGCAAATTAAAAAAAGAGGTAAACCCTTAGTATCTATATTTTAGGGCACTGGGTCCACCAACCATGGGCTATTATAGTAGTTGCTAATTTACACTTAGTCTGGAAGTACTCGACTCGATCTTCTAATTAATGTTAAGTAACAGGTACACAATAGCTTTGTTCTGGTCCATTGGACTTTATGTGCAATTACCCAAATATTATTTGCAACGGTGTCGGTACTCGAGGTTTTCAGAACCTGGAAACGTGATTTCTTAAATGAGAAATTTTCAAAGTAATTCTATCAGAAAAACTGCTCACGTATAGCACGAATCGCCTAATTTAAAGCAGAAAACTAAATATTTCCTCTCAAAATACTCAAGGGCCTAGATTGCAGCTTCAAATGGGGTGGCTTCGAATAAGGAGCTTTAGGTATGCTGGTACGTATAGCCCTTTTGCAGACAGGGTCACGAACTAAGTTTCTGGTGAACACCATGGGAATTGATCAACATATCAAGTCACTGCGTCTTTCTTTACTGAATAGGAATAAATACAAAATCATTACGCATACATGCTAGAATAGTTCATAATTGCTTACTAACGACGTCCGGGCCCTTTTGGGACCGCGTGACGTCATCTGAAAAACATCTATCCCAGTTAAGTTGAGTACTGTTGGTAGAAGGTATGCCGTAGGCCGATCGGCTATAGCAGGGGTTGATCCATATTAAGAGGCTTGAACCCAACAGTAAACTGGGTTTGAATCTCGAGCCTACTGGTCTCCCAGGTGCTCATATATCTTTTTCCTTTTTTTTTTTACCGTTCTTTTGTTTTGGGGGCCCAGATTGGAGGGGGGGGGGGGGCGGGGCGTGGCGTCACTCGTTGACATATGACGGATTGCAGATTGTTCCTACATCTATTTTGATAATGTTTAGTTCAGTTTAACCAGATATTCTCACTGTTCACATATTGTCTTTTTGTAAAATAGTCACATATAATTAGGGTAGGTCGGTAAACTGGAACGAAACTATTGTCGTAAGGGGGACATTGCCATTTCCTAAATCCGAAATGATCATAATAAAGTAACAACGACATGCGACACGCCCATTTCTTAAATTCAACACGGTACACTGCCCCCCCCCCCCCCCAAATCTAATACCCATTACGTCGTCCGCCCACTAGGGGGATAGAGGATTAAGTCACGGTCCATTAATTGGTAAAATACCCGGGGCATTATTGGTGTTTAAATGTTACATTCAATAGTAATTACCAGTTAATTAACAAAAACAACACAAATAATGCGGGTCATTAAGGGGGTTTTGGCTTAGTGTAGTTAATTTCAACAAATGGGATTATGTGCTTTGGATGCTCATGGCGACCATTGCAATCACTCAAGTATTACTGTAAGGCTTGGTCACCTCTTCATCTGTCTCGATTCTTTGGGCGGTGACACGTCCATTAGTGTGTCAGTCAGGTTTCCTTCAACTTCTTGGACTTCGATCTGAACCGCAAACATATAGCTATTACCATCCAATGTTGTAAGACCAATGCAGGTCCGCATAGCCAATATTCCCCATAGCCAATCGTATATTTGATAGTTTTTAAACATGTTCTAATTTGTTTTGTATCTTATCCAATTTAAGTATAAAAAATGGAACATTCAAAATTTTGTGTAACATTGAAGCCGGTATGATGTAAAAGAAAGATTAGTTGTTCACTTACGACCCAATTTTTTTTCGGCAGTGGCCTATTAGTAAGGAGATAAAGAATATGACTTTCAAATCTATAAAATCGGCTTTTTCTTAGGCAGAAAATCAGTTAGGCATGAAATTGATCAAGTTATTTCTTTTGTATTCAGCATGTTCCTAATTTTGATCAAAATTGTGACAATTATCTCTTGGTGGGCCCAGGGCCTTGACACCCGTCAATCACCTTTTAGCCCGTACCCAGGGGATGCTATGGGGGTGGCGAGAATTCTTCAGTGGAACTTTTGCTTATAATTTCAATTATATAAACCTAAAAGGGGGGTAGCAAGGTTCCCCAACTGGAAATTTTCAATATTTTCTTCCAATCTTTTAGGGGTTTTGCAATAATTTATTAAAGGAGAGGTGGAACTTTTGAAGAAATTTGCTCTGTGGGGGGATGGCCCACCACCCCCGCCACCCCCCTGGGTACGGGCCTGATTCTTTACTATCAGAAAATAGAGTCCTTTCCAATAGGCCGGTGCTATGGGGACATATGGACAAACATTACCACGTGTCGCCACTGAACTGACGGCCCGGGTGAACGGGGCCCATGATTGGCTAGGGTTAAATGAAAAAGTCTATTATTGAAACATGATTTTAGTATGCATACCTTGTATGCAAACAGATAATATGTATGATAAAAAAAGATTGGCACTATTGATACATAGAGCCAGAGTTCTTCAACTTTGAATATACCAACTAGGGTCACTTGGTTTCTTATTGACTGCCTCCCAGTTCCAGCACCCCTCCCACCTATACCCGCAATATAAACGTGTAGTACCTACCTGTAGCAGTCTGTGTGTGGGCAGGGGCCATCTACTCAGATTGACAGGTTCTTTATTTTACCCCTACATGTCAGTTCTAGTGGTCATTTCAGCCACCGCCAATACCAGACCCAGGTACTGGATCTGGGCAATCAGATATTACTTGTCCACGATTTTTGCCTGCGATTCACTTCAGAGGGACAGTATTTTGACGACCATTGCATATCGAGTATCTGTGGGTGGTTCATTCTTAATTGATGCTATCACACTAATTTCAATTTCATTATGACCCATCAAATCATCCATAAAGTCGGTCAAAATATACGCGGGCCTTCAACTTTTAAAGTGGCGATTTCTTCGAACTTATCACAATGGTGTGTCACGATTCGAAGACCAAAAAGTTGAATTAATGGGACATCGTCATGAATATTTTTGTCAGTTAAAGTCATTAAGCCCTACATATTTAATAAGCCACCTGTAGTCATAAAGCGTAAATGCTGTTCAAAGCTACCGGGTATATATGTAATGAGAGGTTCCACTTTCGTCAAGTGCATACCTGATCCTTAGATCTGGGAATCTGGAAGTGTTCTATAAGGAACACCCAAATGAATTCCAGTGCAATTAGCAGATATAATATTATATTGTATTAATAAGATCTTTTTTGATTACGAATTGTACCCATATATATAATCTTTACCAGTGTCCGAAATAAAGGGTGCACCCTGCACCCGAGGTGCATGCTTTTGCAGCAGGGTGCATGGTTTTCAAAAGTGTGCACCATACATTTTTGATATGTTAAAAATCTTTATATCAATGAGGGTGCACATGGAGGCTCCCGGGTGCATGCTTTTCAAATCTATGCACCCGGCGTGTGCATAGATTTAAACCTTCATTTCGGACACTGTTTACTAGGTCTAATATTAAAATTGTTCTCCTTTTAAGGTGTTCAGTTCACCAACTGTTTAACTTACTGTAGTTAATAAACTACATCACACAGACAGGCAAGAATGGATCATTTTGGCATAATGGCCTTCCTCATTTACATAGCAAAGTAACCTTGAAAAATATAGTTTGTATTCATATAAATTTATTTGTAAGGAAAGTGAGAATAACAATCGAGAATCAAGATATGTGTGCAGTCCGCTTTCCGAAGGCGTACTTCAGAACGGACCTGGAGTCATAAGTTTTTGTTTTCCTTTTTGATACTGCCTTGTACTTGTTTACTTTAATTTGTTGTGTTCATTGTGCTCGTCATAGTCAGTGAGTGGTCTCGGTGGTGGTCTATGGTGTGTAGGCAGGCAGAGGGGAGCAGAAAGTCAGCTGGACCCAGGTACGGACGTTGAGTGCCGGGAACGTAGTTATGGCTAGGGACTTCTAGACAGGATTCACCGAAAGAAGGGCCAAACATCCACTCTCATGCATAACGGATATTAGAAATACGAGTTGACGTCGGAAGCTTACCAAAGACTCCCCGAAATCTTTTTTTGTGATTACAAACTGAAACACTTTTGTCACTGGGATTTTAACTTGCAATATTCTCCAGGACGTGCCGCTATATCTCCAGTAAATTCATGTTAAATGTCATATCAACTTCGTTTCTGAAGCATGGAATTGATCTTTTTAAAAAGAGGGGAAAAACAGGAGATTTCAGAAATGAAACCCTTGTCGTTTTCTTAAGCAATCAAAGATTGTAGATGCATGTGAATTGCCGATAAATAGAAAGGAGAACTTGTATTAAGCATGGGAAGTACGCGACACCGGAGCAATAGTTACAAGAGGCAACGAGCCAGAGGTAAGGCAAATTGTAAGGGTTTACACGCGTTGTACTTGAGGAATGGTCAAGAAAACGTAAAAAAATGTGTCCTTTACCATACACTTTTGTGGAAAGGCTGGCTATAGATTTGCTAATAGCAGTTACCTATTCGTAGCTTCCACACTCTTCATATCACGCAGAGTGTCTCGTATATTTCATCTGGAAACCAAGTCAACTGTAAGCAACAGGGTTTCTATGTCAGGTGCATTAGCTCAAGTCAAACACCATGATTGAGAGTTGGAAAGAATGTGTCGTTTGTCTGGTATTCGATATCTGTTTTAGTATTAAATTTTGTTGAAGCAAACCGAAGTATGCTCATTTAACTTTATAGGGGACTGAATGGGGCTTCAGCAGTATAGGCGCATACACTTAGAACACTGAGAACATCTTAGTTCTCCAGATTCTTGGAAAATGTCCACCACCAATCAGTGCTTAGCGTGCTTTGTCCATTCACAGGTCAGTGCATGGGGTCAGCAGGCACGCAGTAGTCATCCTGGGGCTCTCAATGGAGGGGGTGGGGTAGGGGTGGGGTGTGCCAACCTGTGGGGAAACAATGGGAATTTAGAAATTTGACCAAACACAGAGAAACCAGGGAATTCTGTTTGCTCAATTTCTGGATTAGCTTATACGATTCAGAAAATTGTACTTTTCAAAAAGTCAAATTTCAATCTCCCCATAGAATCATGGAATGTGAGATGGAATCCTGATTAAAAAATATGATAACGTCCTTTTAATCTTCGCATTCCCATAGCTATAATAGTGCCCATGTTTGATATGATGATCTACGTTTATCCATTTTCGACATCTCTTGTCAATGAATCTCTTGTCATTCTTAGGCTCTGGGTCGAGTTAAAGATAATCCCGCCGCCCTGTTTTTTCCATTAAAAAGACCATGTTGCTATGTAGATTCTAGGGGTATACTACCATAATCTTCCTATACTTACCACAAAGCCCCATTCCCAAGGCCCCCGGCGCGAGGGGTGCCAAGGAACTGGGGCTGGAGAACGGTTAGCCTCTCATTGTGCCAGAACAGTCATGATTTATGAGGGGTTATTATTCCTCAGGATCCAAAGACTCAGTCTCAGAAGAGAAAATACTGCGAATGAACAGGAAAGAAGAGTATAGAATACAATAGTGTTTTTCCCCAATAGATCACAAGAGTCTAAACCTTGCACCAAGTCCCGTACGTTCTTTGCCACATGCTACCGCTTATTTATATGTAGAAAAAACAGTACACATGGCGACTTGAGTGCCTGGAGTAAAACAAATCAAACACCCGGTGTCGGAAAAGTGGATGTCAGGTACGGGGCGAATCCTCAATTTTTTTGATAATGATAAATGGCTTCGACCAACATATAAATGGTTACTTATTAAGATCCGTCCGGGATTGGATAGATTACACCCTTTACATGCAGACTGGCCTCAGAATGCGCTCATAATGACAGTTCAATACAGGCAGAATGCGCATTCTTTGCCCAGTCTGTAAAGGTATTAGTTATATACTCAGGATGGGCGTTAGGGTGTAAGGAGGAGACGAGATAGAAAGAAGTATAATGTCCCCACGTCTTCTCCGAAGTCTTCCTTAAATCTATGGTCCAGGTTCTTCAGTTTGCAGCCATGTGTAGACACCTGTGAATGGCACAGGGCGCCTATTAAGACATCACTATTTTATGGCAGAGGCCAAAAAGCCAATCAGTGTACCGTATATACCATAACAATACCATCAGTGTGATTTCTCGCGAGTAATAACGATAAAATAAAGACACACGCATGTATGCACCCATTAATGGGTGCACATACAGTCACAGACACATGCACACAAATACAGACACACAGAGACACGGCGTTTACTGGTTATTTGACTCCGAATTTAGAGGATCCTAAAAAACTCTCCAAAATCTGTCATGTGTCTTTTGTCTTCACGGGTTACTATCCTTTATCTAATGCCTTATTCCCATACTTGTTGATTGTTTCTAAGAATTAAACATTTCGTTCCCTCTAATTTTACTAAAATTAATAGTGTATATGGCTCGATCCTCCCTGATCAGATGTTTAGAAATCATATTAATGAATTTCATTTCATTGCAGGTACGTAAACCAATATTTGATTTGAAGTGACTCAACGGAAAGGTAAATATTTTCACAGTTCAACGCATAGATATTACAAAAACGACTGATCTTTATAATTGTTTGTAGATTGACTAGAACCACAATGATTCTGCCACGCATGCCGCACCCTCTGGTGTAGTCTTAGTGAACTACCTCCGGTGTAATGTAAGAGAAAGCGTTAGCAGTGTCAAGGCCCTTGCGGTTTAACCTGTGGACCTATTATATGGTTGGGGTTATATTGCTGTGTTAAGCCTGCTGGTCGTAAGCTTCGTGTAAGCAGTTGAGCAATCTGTACTGTCGTGTGTGTTACGACGCCGGAGGGGTCTCATGAGAGGTGAAAAGGTCTGTGAGAAGTCATAGAAATGTTATGTAAATTTAACAATTGTTGCAACTGATGACCTTCTGTTACGTATTAGGCTTTGTTTAAGAGGGTTACAGTTCTGTAGTATTGTGCTGCCTTATACCCCGTAAACATACTCATTTTGGAAGTGGGTTCCAGTAGGATCAGGCAGTTTGAAGTAACTAAATCGCAGGGTCGCCCACAAATGTGTAGCTAGTACAATAAGGAATCTCCCGAGATAATGGATGATACATTTGAATTATAAAGAAAGTGACCAGGACGCAACCAGCTTGGTTTATTTTAGATACAAAGGGTGACGGTAAAAGGTTCTGTAGCCATCTCTTAATATACTTCGAGTTTAAGTAGAACCTTTTAGCTACATTAGATTAAAAAGGGAAACAGTGGCTTCAAAAGGGGAATAACATGTTTAGCCGTACATTATTTCATTCTATAATGTGTGTATTGTATATGTATATATATATATATGTGCTGCTAAAAATAGTAAACTAAGATGCATAGATAGACAAGGAGATTTATGAGGTCTTTGAACCCTTTTTAAGTTTCAGAGCTCAGCCTAAAGCCCTACTCGATCAGATTTTAAAGTTTGAGCATATTTTAGTCCATTTAATGGACTCATCAAGTTTTTATGCTTCCAATATTTTGACATTTTGATCTCTTTAGTTCAACTGGAATCTCTAGGTCATTGAAAGCAGGGTATTATTTCTAATGTAATTTAGGTTGCTCACGTCTTATCGTCGCACATTACCTGCCATGCGCAGAATGCATAAAATGAGTCTGTTTACGGGGTACCCGTTTCTCCGCCCGTGTGATCTGTCGGCTATAACTGCCCCCTGTCAGAAGGTGCTGGTGCCTTTTGACTAACCCACCACCTCCCAGCACAGGTGGGGCAGAAGCCCTTTGTTGGGGGGGAGGACAGCCCTGGGACCACTTAGTGGGTATAATGGGCCGAAGACAGGGCGCTGCCGGAAAGGGGATGCAAGGGGCGTGGAGGAGTGTTCAAAGGATGTTTTTCTTTGATGAAAAAAATGTTTCTTTAATTATTGTAATCCATAGAAATGATGCTCGCTCAAAGCAGTCACTACTTGACATTGAATTTTTAAATGCAAATTTTATCCAACCATTTTCTTTTTCTTTCTTTTTAATTTGAGCCACATAGACTCGAAGTCTCCCAGCAGACTAATAGATCTACATGTATTTGGTGATCTGTAGTATTGGTAACAAAAAACACTATATTTGATTTATTTCCTGTCCTACCGAACGGTTATACAACTTACAGCAATGCTGTCTACTGTTTTTTTTTATGAATCCAACTGAATAAATGTTATTCAGATTTTCCCCTAGGCTGGCCAAGAAACCACCATCGTAGACGGGCCTTTCGGCACCTTGAGCACGGGCCAGGAGGGCTTGGAGTAGAGGGTCTTAGGTGAGGAGGGGATGGTTGGTGGGTTTTGTAGGTCATATGGCGACTGGACGGGTAACCCCAGTCACTGGGGCAGGGGGTTACTCCATTCCTCATACACACATGTGTTACTTACACATCATAACATGAGGCAGGGTTCAATGGTCTTCGTTGTAGATTTTACCAATACAATAAAATAGTGTTTAAATTGTTCATTATTCAAATTTTTCGGGCACATCAGTTTAAGCAACTCATGACTGATATAAGAGATTGCCAGCTATGTAGTATGTTGAATTTGAGTTAAAGAAATTACCTTGAACGGTCCTAAATGTTAAAAGTTACTGTAGGCTTGTTTATTCAATGGGCTATATTCAAAATATCCAAGCTCTACCAAGGATAATCTTGAATTAACTTGTTGGTGTTTGCCTTATATCCTTTACAGACTAGCCTCAGAATTCGCGTATAATGACAGTTTAAAAGAGACACATTACGCATTCTGGGATTAGTCTGTAATGTGTTTTAGGTATAGGACTTCAGTAAAGGCAACAGGGCCTTTTTATCTTCATAGTTATGATGCAAGGCAGAATAAGGGAGTGTGGCATTGGTTTATATATCTGTTACAGTCATTTTATGTTTCACCATTTATTCTATGTTTAATGAGCTCAATGTTTTTGGGTAGTAGGCAAAGGATCATTTGATAAATTTTGGAAAACTCCTTGAGTTACTTGTGCATATGACACATGTATGACCAAGGATGTTTAGATTAGCGAACCAGTGCCCTACCAATGAGCTTGCTCCCCTCTCAGTGCCCCTAGTCCCACTACGTCAAATGGTAAACCCCAATAGGCATGATCCGTATCGTTTTGGACCAAAGAACACCCCCTCCTACGTTCCACCTGACGCCATTAACCCAGTCCGATAATATATGTCCCACCACCACCACCCCCGCCACCACCTCGCACCACTTCCCCTCCCACCACCACCACCCGTCCCCCTTCAGGCCTGCGGGGGTCTGTTTCCCACAGGTACAGCATTAGAGGGAAACATCGGAGAGTCAGTCGACTTACCTGGGATAATACTACTTAGAACACCTCTACCCTACTGGAGGAGACACCTGTAATCACCTCACCTGTGCAGGTGTAGGCACCCTGGAGGTACCACTACTACTAGTAGTACTCGCGGTTAAGGCTCACCTGGACTCATGTGTTTATACCTGGTGACAGCATGAGGCTTAAGGAGAGAGAAGGTAGGCGGTCACACTACTCACTCACCTAGTCAAACGTGTATACAGTCAGCTCTGTGGTAGAACTCTGGTCCACTAATCCCAAAGTCGCGATTCTTGACCACGTTGTGCATTAGAGCAAAATATTATGACCTGTCAATTCTATGCCCCTGTGCTCCTGGAGTGCATGACTCCGTGATGATTTTTCGGAGACAAGCTAGATCTGGAGATAATATAAACAGAGGAGTTGCGTGGGAGGGGTGTCGCACTATACGTGAATCACAGATTATAGATTTAGACTGACACTTCCTTAATTCCTTTGCCTTTTTCATAGCTGGTCACTGAGATGAAGAAAACCATCCAGTTTTGACCAAAGACAAGCCATTATTGTTGATAAATATTTTGCATGCATTGGATGTGGGCGCTTGTGCAAGAAACTGTGAATATATTGATACTAACTGTCACCCAGATTGATATAACCGACTGTCAGATGGGGTGGGAACTGTGAATCATAACAGAAAACCCCCTTACTGTCCAGTCTGTGTTCATATCTAGGAGATAAACATTGAAATATATTTGTCTCGAGATATGGGGGAAATCACGGGAAAACGGCTTTCGTGAGAGAAAATCGGGAATTCGAAAAAAAAAGGCAGTCATGAATTGGATAGTTGAAATCACCGTAGTAGGTGAATATCAAATTAAGGATGGATTCGCGAGATATGCCCCATTTATTTATTAAACTTTTTTGTTGTTGATTCAATTTACGCAAAATATGGGAATTTCTGTGGGAATTAAATGACATCAAAATCAGGTTCGTATCGGGCGACAAAGCTTCACCTCTGACTTTCTTACTCAGGGGGATCGTGTGAGACTGTATCATTAACTGAGCATCAACCTAATGACTTTGAGGGGGTGCATAGTGCAATTATTGTGTGATTAACTCCAATAAAACATCCACATTTTTCTGAAACACCAAGCAACACTGAAAGGATTGTATGTCATTCTTCCATCGATAAAGTAAACAATCTTTTTCATTACTTCAAATAATCAACTTCTTAGTGTGCATGGGGTTCCCTTGTCAGAGTTGTTGTTTTTCTTACATCTCAAGTGTTTTTCATCAAGTGCATTTTAAAATTGTCGTTTAGATGTTAGAAAATACATACCGTTGAGCACATCATTATTCCCCTAATGTCTGTTTCTTTAGATACGGAAGGGTCCACCCTCACACCCCCTTCTATAAACCAGTATGTCTTATTACACTACCTATAGCGGTCCCTTTGACCTCTAAGTTGGCAGGCAAGTGACCCAGGTTATATATGTGCTGGCACGTAGATCACATCTTGCTGGATCTACCACTTCAAACAAAGACCCATATTCCCGTATAAGGTATATAACTAACAGGTGAATGATATTATGTGTATAGTGCAGGTACACAGATTTCTTTAGATCCTCACAGTTCTCACAGAGACCCATATTCTTGGGTGAGCTTTA
Source organism: Lepidonotus clava (assembly GCA_936440205.1). Lineage (NCBI taxonomy): Eukaryota > Metazoa > Annelida > Polychaeta > Phyllodocida > Polynoidae > Lepidonotus > Lepidonotus clava. Next base: position 16,801,097 of record OW387140.1, read on the forward strand.
TTAACACAGTAGCATTTGATTTCCCCCAAATATTTTATATTGATTAATGGTATATTCTCCATAAAATAAGGCAAATCTTAGGACCAGCTCCTGCAACTAGGGAGTCGACAGTATGGAATCGTGTGAAAAAATGTTACGATATGAAGTATAAGTACTGTGTAGGCCCACCACATCTACAGAGACAGCTTTTATAAGTCACTGTGTGAAATAAAGTTAGAGGCGTACCGTATAAGGTACACTGTCTGTGTGTGCTTTATAAGGTCATCTTCACAAGGTCAGGTGTGGGTGGCCTCAACCCAGTCACGCACCCCGCCCCTAGGGTACAGTCCGCCACCCGTATCACGGGCCACTTATAATGGGGCTAAGGACTGGGAATCTGGGCAGTGTGGTTAAAGCTGGGGTTAGATATAACAAAGAATTTGAGACGTGGATGCTAGGGATTAGATTATCGAGAAACAGGATAAGACAGTCATACAATAGTGTGTAAATCAATTTAATAATTCTTAAGTGGAACAAAAACTTTAAAGTAAATATATAATAATATTAAGGTTTAATAATTGTTGTAAATAATACGAAGCTCTATAAGAACCTGACATATCATAACCAGATATGTGCGTTGTTCACTTACAAGTTAACGTGAACGCCTGAGGAGACGATTTTATAGAAACCAGCCCGGGTGAGATCCGACCTGAATGTATGTGTGTGTGTTATTGTACCTTACCCCGACCCCCGGTAAGCCTGCAGGCCTGGGCCTCCTCTCTATTTGTATAGACCTTATATAGCGGGCTGTATATAGCAGAAGATCTCAATAACGCTTGGTGGGATTCCCATGGAGTTTGACTGGGAGTAATCCACGTAGACACAGACAGCCAAATATAAGGTACGACAAGGAAATGACAAAATTAAAACTGCGCACTTTATGACAGTTGTTTGAACGAGGCGTGCACAATCAATCAATGTTGTGATGGGTTTGGAAAGTTGGTTTGGAGAGGGGATTTGAATGCCAGGCATGTTTTCAAGAAGAGTAAACTAGTTATGAAGGGTACCATGCTTTGAACGTTATAGATCTATTAATCAGATTCGCCCAGTGGATGGGAAACCAAAATGGGGGCTGAGGGCTTATTTGTGAATCGCAGTTAGGAAAGGTATTTCTAAGGTTCCCGCATTATCCCTGTTTGGTTATGATAGAATGGTAGCAATGTATTAATTTTTTTATTTCAAACTATTTTGCTCCAGAATGTACTGTAAACACCTAAATATCTTCATTAGATGGAAAATATGATAGTAAAAGAAAGCCCAGAATATAGGAGGGGAAGATCAAACTTTTTTTTTGAAGTCGTACTCATTAATATCACTCTTTGAGAAGTGAGCGTATTGAAGTTCACATGTAAATCTAAGATAATAATACATAAGAAACTGCACTGGTTAAGCCACGTAAAACCTGTCATGAAAAGCACATGGATGTCAGTTTTCAGATTTATTGTCTGATCTCATATTTTCATCACAGTTAAAGGATAGTCTAGTTGAATTACAGTTACGTGAGTAAAATCACAGTCACGTAGCAGCCGGACCTGAATTGGACAGCAGTGAAACTTAGAGGAACATCTGACAGGTACTCAGACGGTATTTTTAACTTCAGATATATTTCAGATGAAGTTCAGATCACAAATAAAATCTGAAACCTCTAGAAGGGAGTGAATAAATGTTCCCTTCTGATAAGTTGATGTTTCACTGAATTGAACTTGATTTACTTCAAACCTGAATCAAAATCTCTAGACTGAAGTTTTCAGATGTTTTAGCCGAGCCTGACTTACATCCCCGTAAAACTAAAAAATATCGTTAACCGATTCTAAAACCTATCATAAAAACCTTGTCACAAAAACACGTCCGTTCAGGGGAAGCGGTTCTCTGGTCGACCTGTCACTGTTCAGATGCCCGGTAGGAGGGTGGTGAACTGTAGCAGGTGTCAAGTTCGCTGTCAGACGGGAAAAAGTACACTGGGCAACTTTTTGTAAACGTGGGACCGTGAAGTACTTTTTTAGACAAGAGATTTGTAACAGTTACAACACTTTTTATTCCTAATAAATAGAAGCCTTTTTTAAACTACTCTCAAAAGTTATTTCTGGGAGTCTGAAAATGTAAAAATAATGCGTTTCGTGAATGTAACGGCCATTGTGATAAAGCAGTGGCAATTTGATTTTCTAAACGAAAGGGGTTCGACTGTTTGCTTTCAAGTAACACAGAGAAATGTTGAATAGATTCTTTTCTGCGGATTTGACTTTCATGCCAAACGAACTTAATACAATCAAAGATAAAGTACTGCCGCTTCTTGTTTAGCGTCAGTAGCCTTACCAGGCCCAGGAATGTACCATCTTTGATATAATGCTCTGAACATCCAGAATACTGAAAGAAAAATATTGATACTGCATTAACCCTAAACATTGCCACTCCACAAAGTCTGTTTCTATTCAAGGGAACCCAGAATATAACCAAACATTTCAAAGTGATATCCTCAAATTAGATTCCGTTTGAAGTTTTATTCCATGTCATTCGATCACAGAGGCTGAAATATTAATACTAGGGCAGATAACGTTACAGACCATCTTGGTTTGGCACGTCCCTGCCCGCTGTTTGGGTGATGAAGGCCCCTCAGTGCCCGGCCGCCTTTGAAGTACTTACCTGTCCCCAGTTAGAGGGTACGCACTTTGATCTCAGTAATTATTGTTACCATCGTCTTATTAACGTAGATAGACATCGCACGCACCCTATCCATCACGTAGATCAAGGTAAAGATTGTACATTGTCTATACAAACCCTTTAAGCAGTTAGTAAACAAATATTGTTCTATAGATTGTGAGATGTGGCGAACGAGTGCACTCATCAGCGACCACTGGAGAAGTGACCATTTGAAAGTCACCGTCTTCTATATCAGTTCAGTGGTACCCATAGTAACAGGGTGAATCAGTGCCATTTATATGAACAAATAATCATTCATTCTGCTATGTGAGTAGGATACACCATTCTGGTATCTCTTTTTTGTCCATTTCGCGCGCTCTGTTATGTGAGTATGGCATCATCAAGGTAGCGCTTTGTCGGGGCCATTTTATGCATTCTGCCTGACAGTATAAGAAACTCGATCTTGGTTGCCGATTCGGGGCCCATGCATTGATTCTATACATCATTTAGTTGGATAGCCCGTGATAATTATGTATTCTATGAGGAGCGTATTTACTTTCATTTTTTAAACATTCAAACAATTAAAGCATCCTAAGAGTCGGCCAATTTTACGGGCGTTTTAGCCGTGATCAGTTCGCTTGGTTACAGAGGTAGGGATCAGCCCTCGAAGGCTCAACCTTGTATTTGACGGACCACGCCTTGAGGCACATGGGGTCCCTATCACAGCGTCACCTAGGTCATGACTGGGTTAGCTTGGTAAACAAGGCTTGGATGAAGAATTGATCAATACGGTAGATGTTATGAGGCTAAATGTGACTGAAAAAATAGCTCAAGATAGGGCGAGGAAGAGGTGAGATAAGATTTTGTAGGGAAATGGAAACAGATTCCCATTATTGCTTTTGGGGCGCCATCTAGTGATTATTGGTAAAGTCCGCCCCAAAAGCCTTACTGTCGGAGGTTTTACCATTGTGTATATTCAACAGGCGTGAAATTGGTGCTAATTGGACCCTTTGCCTTCCCCACTCCACCTCCCCCTGCCCCCTGTGCACTCAGTTATTCCTCTGTTCTCATTGGTCACTGGTGGTGGCTGTACTTGAGGAGGAGGAGGGGTGAGATATGATTGACACATCGGGCACGGCTACTGGGGCTGACCACTACAGTGCTGAGGTGTACACCATCCACACACACACACACACGACGGAAGAGTGCAAAGGCACCAAAGTGATATTACGTCATTAAGGTGCCTTTCCATATGTCCGTTGCGGATGCGTTTTGCCCATATAAGGTATGCGGAGGCTATGCGTTTTTCCATATATGGAATTCCGGATAGCCTCCGCATACCCTATATGGGCAAAAACGCATCCGCAACGGACATATGGAAAGGCACCTTTAGTGGGGGCCCACGCGGCGGCCGGTTCAGCCGTGGTCAGCCCCGGGTCACTGCAGTCCTAAGGTTGAGCGGGGAGGGGAGGGGAGGAGTGGGCAGGGGCAGGGGCAGGGGGGGAGTGGAGCAGGCTAGTCCCAGTGGCGGTTCCGGGGGGGGGGGGGGAAGGGGCAATTGCCCCCCCCCCCCCTCCCCCCCCCCCCGACCAAAAATGAACTCTCGTAGTTTTGACAAATCTGAGGAGAAATTTAGCAAGGCAAATCATGGGGGTGGGGGGCAGATACCAAGACAGGCCCTGGATCCGCCCCTGAGTCCATTCTGATCCCTCCCAGCATAGTTTACAGATGATTATTTTTTGCCACAAAAGCAAGGTTTTTCAGTCCAGAGGACTGAAAAATATATTTTTCTCTTGTCATGATTTGAATAATTACACTTATAGCACAGTAGATGTATTTTTTTCGTTTTCAGAATTCCAAGATACAGTGTTAGGCTATTATATAGCAATGTGATTTAAGATTTAAAGGAAAGAAAGCACGTAGATGACCGCATACATTTGATTACTTATCTTTTTTGTCGGTTTTGTTAATCACATAGAGATACATCTTATATATGTTCTCTATGCTAATCCTAATGTCATGAGAGGTATACCCTGTGACAGTGCGACCTAATCAGGTAAAACGCACCTGTGGCAGAGTTATAATGGTTTTGTACTCTCTGTGTGAAGGTAGTAGGTGAGTGACCTGGTCAGGTGATTAATGTACCTGTGGATGGGTTTTAATGGGTTAGTACTTTCTGTGTGAAGGGTTTTAATGGGTTAGTACCCAGATGCCTCGTGTAGATCTCAATCTCAGGTAGATATGGCTGAAAAGGCACTGAGCCTCGGAGGGTGACCCAGAACAGTCACCGTTTAGGGTCATAAGCCCATTAGAGACACTCCAGTCGCAGAGTCGGAGATTCTCTGCCTATACACACTGGCTATTCCTGTGTGTATTTTTGTAATGTCGTCACAACCCTGTGAATACTTCTCAGAAAACGGGGGATTAGCAAATTAAATGTTTTAAGATTTTGATAGATTGTGCTGTCCAAAAAATGGGAAAGCGAAAGGTAGTTTAAGGTTAAGACCTTAGCTCACCTTGCGCCCTGAGAAGCTGACCACTGTACAATACAGCATTAAAAATGAGGCTAGTTAAATTTGATCAGTGCCAATAGCTAACATACTAACTAGTACTATTCTCTGAAAGATTATTATGCTCAGTGGAAAATGAATCGTTCCATGCAATCCTCACCACACGTATGAATTTATATGAATTTTATATGAATATTTTATATTTTTATATGAATTTTATGAATTTATTTATAATGAATCTACACGCATCCATTCTGGGCCCCCTCTTATATATAATCTATGCAAATGATATCTCGAATAGGATCACTAACTCCAAAGTTATATATTATGCTGATGACACGGTAATATACTCAAGCAGTCGATATGCATCAACAGCGTTTGAAAACGTGAACGCAGATCTGGATAACTTAAACAATTGGTGTAAGGAGAATGGAATTTATGTCCATCCTCTTAAAACTAAGTACATGATTTTCAGCAGCAAAAAACTAGAAGCAGGGATAAATGCAGACAATAACACACCTCAATTAGAAATAGATGGCCAGATAGTGGAGAGACAAACGACATATAACTACTTAGGTATAACACTGGATGAACAATTAACTTTCGACCCGCATATCAAGAAAACAATTAGTAAAGTTGCTGCTAAGGTAACTCAATTAAGAAAACTAAGAGGATGTCTAACAAAGAATGCAGCCCTCCTAATATACAAGAACATGATCTTGCCTATGCTGGAATATGGGGACATATACCTTTCTGCAGCCTCACTTGAAAATAGGAAGAAACTGCAAACCCTACAGAACAAAGCGCTTAGATGTGCACTAAATAAAGACAGTAGATCCAATACAGCTGAACTTCACAAAGAAGCAAAATTGCAAAAACTCAAGAAGCGTAGAAAAACACATCTCCTGCTGCACATGTATCGCACATGCAATTTGCCTGGATTTCAAGGATGGAAAACTAGATCTAAAATCCGAACCAGAAGCAGTAAAAAAAAGCTAATGACAATCAAAAAACCTAACTTGACGAAATTCCAGAATAGCATAGCCTATGTAGGACCTAAAGCCTGGAATGCCCTGCCGGTTGAGATCCAACTCTCAGAAAGCTATGACATTTTTAAGACCAGAGTCCTAAAACACATGACTGGCCCATAATAGACCACACCACACATCACCTCATTACCCTACATCTCACTCACCAATCCATACCTAACTCCATCCCCTCTTCTTTTCTTTCCCCAACCTTCCACATTACTACTATTAACCCTTCCTCTTTTTCCCCAAATTTATTATTCACTGTTAACCTAATTACTGTACATAATTAAATGACCAAATAAATTAAGGTCAAATAAATTGAATTTGAATTTACATCCATGCATGTTAACATAATAACTTGACTGTAGTTTATACCAATGCCTTCACCAATTTACTACTATTACTTTATGGATAATCAGATAAATACTGCATGTATGTATCGTGTTAACTCATTTATGTTCAAACCTTGTAATTTTGTTAGTGTTAAGACATCTGCACTGTTGTAAACTCTCAGGCTGGCAATCTCTGGAAGAACGGTATCACTATACCGAAGAGTTGTATGACGACTTTTTGAAATAAAAAAAAAAAAAAAAAAAAAAAAAAAAAAAAATGAATTTACGTGATCTGGTTACGAAGATAGTAGCTAGAGGGCGCCACACGCTGGTTACAAATGTCAATTCGAATTAACTTGATAATTGTTGATCCTATAAACAGATAAATATCATATCAACCAATTGATCTCGAGAATAGGGTGGGCCATTGGAGCGTACATTGATACATGATACCCAATTGGCTGCTACTTTTTCCAGATTTTCCTGTACATACAATATATGAACAAAGTTGGCGATGAACAGATATAATCCTTTTTATCCCCGACCAGAATAGTTCAAAAGTTGGAGCTTCCTTTCGCTCCCAGAGTTATTCCTACACTTCTCAATCTGGGTATGTCTCTATAGCCTCAGAAAGTTTCCCGTCTCAAACTTAGAGTGGCTGGACGATTTCCAGCAACCTGTGGGAAATGAGCGCCATCACAATTCCAAGTACGTCAGCCAATTAGGTCGGGCGAAGTTCTCTTGTTGTCGAGCGTTGCACGGCTGACACAGAGCCAAGACTCGATGGCGCATACAACTAGAAGAAAACAATATTGCGTGTTGTTTTCTTATCCTTATTATACATGAAGAAAACGAAGGTGTCCTCACAATCTTGAAAAAATACCCCTTCTACCGGTGGCCTGATCAGATATATCAGGGATATTAGCCTGCGCCTGAAGCCCCTCCCCTGAAATGGCAATATCCAGGGACGAATACGTTGTCTACAGGGATATCTGATCCATTTCAGTCAGGTCTAGGATCTAAGGGGAAATGTCTCTGTTGTTTTCTTTTGGAGGTGTCAGCAAGCAATTTTCTTGTATCAATCATTGAGCCCCGAGGTATTACCTTTCGTACTTTTTGCATTTACGATTCTCTAAATGTTGGTTGTGTCTTCAATGTTAAGTTTCGACTGCTCTTTGTATGACTTTAACGCATTTTCTTTCATCCGTATTTGTAAAACTTGAAAAATTGTAAATCTCAATTTATATTGTATGAATGATATTAGTACAAAGCACTTTATTTTTTATTCAACGTCAGTATTCTTTTGATTATTGCACGTCAGTGTAAAATAAAAACGGAATATCAAAGTATCAGGCATGTGGGGCTATTGTGCCCGTGTCTGGCTATATATTGTCAGTGTAGTGAATGAAAACCACTGGGTTTTCGGAGAAGACCACAATGCCCAGAGCCCGGGGGGTGGACTGAAACAGACTGACCTGTCCGTTCTCGGTGTACCTCCCTGCACTGTGGGGGCTCGGTGCACACTGACATTGTTATAGCGCCCCATCATGCACTGACTGAGGCGAGCAGAGGGGTAGGAGTGGTCCTGGTATCGACATAATTGTTCAATAACATTCTCTTAATAGGACTAATTGCAGAACGTTCCATTAATTATGTATCTTGGATCTGGGTCCACAAAGTTAATTATATTTAATTAAACCTTGACTTCAGTGTCGTAGCATTTGCAGTGCTCCATTTTGGAACAGGTTTGCATGTTTACGACTAAATGTTGCTTACGTATAAATATGTGACCTTGACAAGTTCCTGGCAAGTCTTAGTCGAGAATGAATGAGAAACCTCTGGTGATTTATCACGTTTCGAATGTTTAAACCATATCAAACGGTAAGGCGTATCTTTATTCTAGAGGAACAAAAGTCAGCGGATATATGATGGCCCGTCACGCCTCCCACCACTGGCTCCCACCCCAACCAACTCGTTAGGAGGCTTGGCTTCTTTTTGACTCTTGAAGTCGAGATATATTGATTTAGTCATGAATTGTGTTAATTGTGGAGGGCGGCCCCTTTCCATATCATAGACCCATACAAAATTATGATAAAACACCTGCCAAAGGCACAACCTCAGGTTCTATGCCCATAACTGGCTTAATCATAAGCGTATTACTTACAGGAATATTCTTAACAATATTAGCAATATCCTTGGTAGGTGTGTCTATATTTTTTTATGGCTCATTCCTGAATATTCCATGAAATCGACAATGTTGGATCTTGCAACCCAGTTCTCCACTTCTATGTGCCTGTGCCAATACGGAATGCGCGGAGAAACGCAGAAAATGTCGACAAAGATGTTATCAGTTCTGGCCAACGGTATTTACCCGTTGGCAAAAAGAAGAATGGCTGAAAAAATGGGTCACATTTCTCTAGAATGCTTGTTATTTTAACAGGGGTAGAACAAGTGTCCTTGTATATCTCATTCAGTCCTTTAAAGTATAAAAAAATACATACCTTGGTCCACTGTCTTAAGTCTCAAGTATATTTGATTCCACACAGAAGTGCAGATCGGATATCTTTTATTGATAAGAGTAACTGTGCGGAAATACAGTTTGAATTTCACGGCTTTCAAATAAAGTTTGCGTTTTCATTTTGCCACTGAATAATATATATATAGGCCTACTGTTCCCCAGACTTATCTAAACCACTTGGTAGAATAATCTTCATGAATATAATTCACCTTTATGAGGCCTCTGCTCACTCACCACCCACCGTGTCAACAGATCTTCATCTCCAATAACCCTTCTACAAAAACAACAAATTTCTGCTTGGAGAGTGGGCTGTCTACTTTCATGGTGAACCACTGACCCGTGAAAATAGGAGGCCAAGGGGATGTTATGTTGATCCTTACCGTAGATCTACAGCCTGGACTAAACGGAAACTTAATGCTCCTTGCATGGTCTGAACGTTCAGTATCTTTTGTATCTATTTTTACATTTTTTAAACCGCAAATGAAATATTTTAAATGCTAAACCTGCACATATGTGCATCTCATCTGTTGTTGGTAGGGACACTAATTAATCTGCTCAAAGCCAAAGGTCACAGGACTTCTCCCGGGGGTCAGTAGTTATCGCAACGCGTTTTATTTTGTTAAGTTATTCGTCCAAAAATTGACTAGATTTTCTATTTATCTGCTTAGATTATGAATCAGGGCGTTGGTTCAGAATTGAGAAAGCAGTGTTTATATTCTGCAAAAATCTCCGAAATGCCGCAACCACAAAATTACTTTTTTTTTTTTTTTTAATTTTTTTTTATTTATCATTATACTCATCTTACAGGATGATCTTCAGTATAAGTGAAATTTGGTACAATAACATGCTAATTAATACAAGTAAATAAATTGCATTGAGCATTCAAGTACATAGGCCGTAACTAGTATAAGGTCGAGCTTAAGTACCAGAATGCAATGTTATAAATGTAACTCTGTTATCAATGTCTGTGTCAATTAGGGTTAGAAATAGTTAAGTTCATACAAGTATTAAGAACAATCAATGTTCACATGGTGATACATATGCAATTCTTTAGTCGTAGCTAGTCTAAGCATTCGACATATATGTCACTGTTATATATAAAGACACATACAATAGAATCTTATTAAGTAATCATGTTGGGAAAAAAAACGTTATATAACAATATTAACTAAAGATAGTTAATTATTGCTTTCTTGAAGCTTAGTATGAAATAAATGTCAAGTTTTTACCTAGAAATATCATCAACTTCAGACAGTAAATATTGAACCTCTCTTCAGATTAATTATTATTCCAGCTTAAATTAAAAACCATGGACTTTACTGTAGTAAAGGTCATGTCACTCTGAACCTCTCTTCAGCCCCCCGCCTTCCTCAACCCTGGCCCCCTGGGGTGTGTCATGTTATTTTTACCCTGCTGTTGTAATTACATGACCACCCCCTCCCCACACCTTCACCCACACCGTCGGATGACATAACCTAACGGGGGGCACATTGTACCTGGGCCCCGGTCCAGCAGGATGGGTTACCAGAGTTTGATAGAGCTGGTAGTAGAGACTAGAACCTAGCTCAGGCCGATCGCCACATGGAGTAAGGTGGAGCAGAAACACGGCAAATATACATGGAATAAAACTACTCCAGACCAGGTAGGACTCGCCTTCCTTATGCACGAGCATGTTTGTATATGACTGTGTATAATCATGGGTCACTTATTACTGATGCCATTGGCTGTCATTGTTGTCTATTGACAAAATGGGGAGATTGAGATGTTGACTGCATTTCATCATAGATATGCAATCTATAATAATATCTATGAGATCCATACTTTAACAATTTCTATACATGAGAAACATAATAATATAACAAAGAGATACCTACTAGATATCTCTAAAATTTCACAGAAACGTCATTCGTGATATGCCACACCATAATGACCACCGCGGCTTACTGCTCACCTCTGTATTGCTTTATTTTCCTATTCTTTCAATCTATATTTCACCGGCTTTTCACCAATACTTTCTTGCGAAGACCGGTAGCCTTCTGACCGTAATATTCAGAGGGAAAAAAATTGCCAGGCCAACAGGCTTTGGCTTACCACCGTGGAATAAAAGCGTGGATGTATCCATCTGAGTAAGTCCTTTGAGTGTACCAGTAAGGCCTTCTAAGCACGATAGTAAACACAAGGCCTGTGAGACCCACACCCGGCTGAGCCCCGTCTGAGCCGTCAACCCCTTCAGCCCCCGGCCGGGACCCTTTCCTGTCTTTTGTCACAGTTTAAGGCAGACAGTTTTATAACTTTTCTCACTTCCGTGAACACGCCCCCCTGTACAACCATAGCCAGACATAAGGGGAATCCGAGGACGGCAGGGGTACTTGAACTGAAGGATCATACCCCAAAAGTCGAGCGAATACTGTTCACAGGTTCACTGTTGACCATCATAATCTGGCTTCAGAATAAAAAAGTAACCAGCTCCCCTCAACAGCTCAATCCAAGTGCTCAAACAGCTGCTAAGTAGCCTCAATTCAACCATACCTCAATGTCTTTATCTTTATCTTTCCTGAGCATTTGCATAGGGATTCAATTGTCATAATGTTTCCTGGTTAGCTCATAGTGCAGGGGCGCGGCTGATCCAGGAGTTTCAAAAAGGATCCGAGGGGTCGCGTACTATTACCGGGTATTACATTTTCGTCAATACTCTCTCTGCGTTTTTATTTTCAATAATCTTCAAGGTTATCTTTGCTTTTCAGACGTAGTTATTAAAGTAATGTGTAATACATACAAATATTTACAAAAGTGGGATATTTTTACATGAACAAACATTTTTTTAGTCAGATTACTAAATACAAAACAAATCATGGAACTATAATATCTGGACAAAAGAGGCCAAATGAATAGGCCGGACTTCACAAATATTTTAGTGACTTTCTGGTACACGTAGTGTACCTGCCTGGATATCTCTATATATACGTGCGTGGGGTCCGAGAAGAGGTTGGAACCGATAGACGTTCGTGTCAATGTTGAAACAACCTCTCAACGGGTGTATGTGAGATGTTCCTTTTAACACCCAGCCCCCTGAGCTGCATTTTATAGGTTTACGCCGTACCCACTTAAAGCTGGCCGGTACACTTAGGACTCGTAAACTTTACGAGACTGGAAATGTGGTCCTATAGTTATTCGTAATGTAACGATATGTCGGTAAAGGAGTATAACACCAAGAGCAAGTCGGTGCATGTGCTTTGCGGGGAAACGCACAGTTCTTGTTAGAAATAGAAATGTTCTTATCGCGTATATACATCCTATTTTGGGTTGAAGGCAGAGATTAGCCTGGGATAATGCAATGTCATTTTCTCTGTTCAATAGCAGATAAATGTTTCGATTGAACAATTAATGACCTCGAGGTGTTCTGTTTTAGTAAAATAGAAAATAGAAAACGATAAACATTGAACCTCCGGGAAAAGACCTTGGTCATTGCAGAATTCTATGTGCAACAACAGCCTTCAGTTGATTAGCAATGCACCATTGAGGAGGCTAGTTTTGACAGCATATATATGTAGAATGTGAAGATCTGTATAGAAAAAGTTCAATTGCCTTTACACGTTAGTGATTGCTAAAATGTGCAATGTAGACTGAAATCTTCATCTGTTGCCTCATCAGTAAAGGGTTAAACTGACGAAGTAAAGGGGATAGCAGGTACTGTTTGCATTCCCCGTCTTTTCCTTGTTAACACCAACCATCCTCTCCTTGTTTGTTTCTTTTGTGTGTATATAAAAAGCTTCACAAAGTAGGCCACCATTTCCCATATCCAGCAATCCCGTCGGGTTGACTTTAGGCCGTGCAGGTATCACGTCGAGCAAATAGACCCGTTCACCTGTCCCCAGTAGTCAAATAGGGCCGTCAGGGGCAGTGGGAGGGAGAGAGGTGCGAGTGGGAGGGGCGTGAACATGCATGCCTGATAGGTGGCACGGACGTGGGCTACCTCGTATACTATAGTTCAAGTTATTTGTCACATCTGAATGCAATCAGTGTGAAACCATGTAAACATGTATTTAGCATGGACCTATGATAATTCTAGAAGAAAGAGGCGCCCTTCTCATACTCAATTTATGTATGACAACAAGTATTTGTAATGGAAGGACGAGATTACGTGTACGAAAGAACAAAAAACGTTTAATGCCACACGGGCTACAATGTTGCAGTCGCAATGAGTAATTTGAAAATTGAAGCAGAGCAACAGATCTTTTAATCAAACTTGAATTGTTCCTGTCGGCTTCAGAAAGAGCCAAATGATACACGGGGATAAAACATAGACTGTCGTCCAAATTAAGAATTCGTTTGTAGAACCAACCCACCTTCTGATTTCTCCCTTTCTATTGCTCTATGTAGACGGCGATTAGTTTACAGGACACTATCTTTCCATACTCCGATTATCCTTCGCTTCATATGCCATTACCACTGTGAATGGTATAATTTTCTACATCTTTCTATATCTATCCATTTGTTTTTAAAAAAAATAATCGATTCGAATTAGACTATGCTTTCTCAACAGTAATTTGAAGAGTTGGTTTGTCCTCACAGGGTGAGTACAGAGGGGCGACCCATTGTGTAACCAACGTATAAAGGTTGACACCTAAATTGGGGTTGGCCTTTACCTGTCACTACAGTGTGTGGGAACACGACCTCACCTTGATCTGGGCGGAATGACAGGTGTATAATACCAACTGGAGGAGAGGTCCCGCAAATAAAAGGGTTTTCTGGAGTAGGCTCAAACTGAATCATATATGATCGGCTATGCTAAAGCTTAATCAATTAATGGGAGTTTAAAATTTGAATTCAGATTTTCAATTCCTGCAGTTGTGGATGTTGCTTATATAAAGCAGCCACAGTTTGTCTTGGGAGAAAAAAACACATTCCATTACTAGATCTATAAAAGGCCCATAAGAACTCATTCTAAAAATTTCTTGAGTGCCTTTACGTTTACCCTGAATGTAAGTTATGACGACTAAATAATACCCAGTTTAGGTTAACTCTTAAGCTTCATTAACAAAGGTAAACTCATCTAAAACAGACTAATACCACAACAAATACCTCTGTTAGACCCATAGCCGACTGGCGGGGCGGCGCTCACGGCGGTGCTGGGGGAGGTGGTGCACCACAAAAGGACATCAGAGGGGCTGGGGGGTGGGAGTCCAAGGCCACTCGGGGAACACGAGAAGGACCGTCAACGGTAAAAAGTGTCCCTGTCTGACAACATTTCAGATTGTCTACGCCACCGCCCGTGCTCTAACTTCAGGCACCGACTTGCGTGTGTGATTTAGGGGCTCTATTCACCGTTGAGTTGGTTTTCTCCCCATTACAAACACATTATACTTGTGCAGTTTTGGCACAACGCTAAGAAAGAACCAGGATCTCGGATCTAACAGTAAATCAGCTTGTTAGGTCTACAGTTGTCATTATTCAAATTGAATGTAGGTTGAAGCAGGAATTCAGACGTTCCAGGAAAATGGTTCAATACAAGCCTGGTATTTCTAGGCGTAGTAATGGATAAGAAAATCTCGCTCAATAAGAATGATTGAACCTGGGCCTATAGCACAGGGAAACACCTACCTGTAATCACTTCACCTCTCATTATTCTGGTCGCCCTGCCCTTTGTTGGCGGCTGGCCCTCACTGTTTACTCTCCCATGATCATAATCCTATAGCAGTCCGTCTTCAGTCTTTAGTTTACCTAGTGCACTAGAATGTAGGGTGCAGGTTATTGTTTTCTTTGTTGAATTTATACACGTGAATGTTTGGATTCCTGGTTGACCGATTTATTGTATCTAAACAAGCGATATACATGCACGGATGCACCTTTTGCTAGTGTTCGTCGGATTTACCTTAGTAATTAGTATACACTCATACTGTGTATTTCTTACATTTGACAACATTTCATCATCTTTTGTGATTGATAAAATCAATATTGTGATATTCTTCTTACTTTTTAAATCCGCTCTATAGTCCTTTGCTATAGAAAGTTTATTTTTATCCATTCTTTTTCAACAGTAAATGCAGTCCTCAGATTGCACGTCATAGCATTTTGGACCTATAGGAATGAGGGTAAGCCTCTGCAGTTGAAAGTCTCCTGTGTGAAAGTCTGGTTGAAAATGGCCCTCAGGCAAAGAGCCAGTTCCCTGCCCCAAGTTGTACCTAGTTTAGTTGCCCAACAAGGAGATTTTACGGACCAGCAACCGTTAATTGTCAAATTGAAAGCTAAGGAACATGAGCAGAAACCCTCACACGCCCATAACTAGAAAAAAGATACATAATTATATACAAATGCTTTGGGCTTCTTGACACCCTCTCCCCACATTCCCTCACCCCATAAACAAAATGTACGTAGATTAACTGTATATCAATATTTATAGTGAATTTGATAGGGAAAAATTTATAATCTAACCTAGGATTAAAAGACATGCCGATTACTTTGATTGAAAAATCCAAACCAATGCCAGATGAGGTCAGAGTTCGGAGTCCGCCAGTCTTATGTATCCCGGAGGTCTGCCCACTTTACGGGCCATCATGTAATGCCGGGGGCAAGGAGCATGTTAAGCCACAGTACAAGTATGTATACCTCCCTACACATACACACCCCTCGCCCTGTGGACCCCGGCATCTCAATACTCTGAGCTACAGGAGGGGGGAGGGCACTACACATCCACACCCCTCAACCTGTAGACCGAGGGGTGGGGTGGGGGTTGGGCTATACCTACCTACACATACACACCCGATAAGCTGTGGACAGGATACTCACAGCTACTTAGGCAACGGGCCCGGGTTCAGTGGTGGATAAGTTTAAAAGTCTGGGGGCCAGTCGGGCCCCTAAATTTCCAAATGTAGGGGCCTACACCTAAATCTAGGGCATGCACACACTCTTAAAAAACAATAAGCTTATAATAAGTTACAACTTTTTGTTATAGTTTCTTTAGTACAATAAGGGGACAAATTATGAATTAAAAACCATGTTCTCATCTACTCGACAGATTTTCTATTCTAGAACTTTTAGGGTTTCTAGGGGCCAGTCATGTCCCTAGATCAGGAACTCTAAGGGCCCGACCTGCTTTTTAACTTTAAGGGCCTCGGGCCCCCAGGCCCCCAGTTATGTCCACCCCTGGGGTATACTGTAGAGATGCCTACACATACACACCCCTCAACTTGCGAATGCCAGCCTATCAATATCAATCACAGTTACTGAGCGGGGCGGAGAAGGATGCACTTTATATCAACCTACACAAACACAAACCCTCAAACTGGGGATCCAGACCTCCCAATACTCACAGCTACTGAGCCGGGGGGGGGGGAGGATACCTACCTACACATCCATACCTTTCAACCTGTGGACCTGGGCCTCTCAACACTCACAGCTACTGGAGGGCGCTGTATCCCAACATACACACTCAGGCCTACAGCCTGAATACTCGGAGCTTCTTACGGGGGGGGGGGGGGGGGGGGGGGGCTCTATATACCTACATACATATGATATACACACCAATTAACCCAGGCTTCGCTTCAGAAAGTTCTAACTAGAAGGTCATTTCCTCGTTCCCATGCTTAAATGGTAACCCTGCCAAGAATAGGTTTAACAGGATGAGGCGCACTTTCCAAACATTAACTCCAGTCTTAAAACTCGCGGTCACTGAGATGGGAGGGAGAGAGGACACTATACAGGGATGCCAGTCGTCAGAGAATACAAAACTTTTGTTGAAATCGTATATGAAATATTGCTCTTTTTTAAGTTTGCCCATTCTTTTGTTAAGATTGAAATTATAATGTCTTTGATACTCATCGTATCTAATCCGGGCTCTCTGGCCCCTTTCATCCTTCCTTCACCATCCACTGTAGACCCAGGTCCTTAAGATCGTTTTCAGCTTCAGGGTAATCCTGGCACACACAGACTGCAATGTAGAGGGAGTGCCAAGATCATTTTCTGGGAGACTTTCTTTGGTTAAAAGCAATGAAATGCTATGCCAACCATGAGTACCTTTACCATATGATTGGCCATAATTGGGGGCTGGAAAGTGGTTCTAGTGACCTAAGCTTGTAAGGAACTTCCGTGTTCATGAAATGTATTCATGGTTCACTGGCAAACATGCCCTTAAATTTAAGCCCTCTATAAGATTGCAGCTCAGGAGGTGCCTCGTACCTCTAAATAAACTTAATTTTTCATTCCTTTTAAATATAAAGTATATTGGCGACGTGTGCGTCCATGGTAATACAGGGAACATAACAACTTGCGCTTACTAGTAAGCCTTTGATATGCAGATGTTGGAGGTCTGTAAAACCCTCAGCCTGACGCAATCTTGTCACAAATTAAGGGTCGCGAAAATACAGAACCGTCAATATTTATTTTGTTAGATATCTGTCTAAAATGAACTCCATTCACATAATTATATCATAATGTTCTTGAACATCCAACTTAACTGTCTCAGGCAGTTAGTATAAGGTATGCTTTAAAACAAAAGTACCCCCCAACTTCCACGTATGACTTAAGGATCAACTCTGTGTTTTCCCGACTCGATCCCAAGGTCCCTACCCACACACCCACACCCCCACACCCTGTCCCACCCAAATGTTTACATACATGCATACCTCATGTATAGTATGGTCTTACTTAAGTTATAAAAATGCTGATGATCTACGTAACGCCCACGTAATAACCTGCGTGTAGGGGCCACTGACGTGTGAACTCCTCATAACTGGAGTACGGTTTGGGTTGACGTGCACTCTTTGTATGAGAAGCCATGAAATAGAGGCGGAATAAGTGGGACGTCTATCGTCATGCAATATGTGTTTTCACCCCGGTGACGGCCCACTGCCCTCCCCGCTGTGTCACACTACCTGCAGCTCTCTCACAGGCAGCAAACACCGGCCTCCCCCTCCCCGGGGGTGTAACACAGTTTGTTCCCTACCTGGGACACTCAGTCGTCGCCCCTAAGGCCTCCCCACTACATTACCACTCGAGACGTGGTGGGCACAAGTCTGCAGGTCAACAGGGCATTGTGTGGAGTAAGTCTGCAGGCCACTCACTGAACAGAATACCTGTCGGAGGTGCACAGTTTGGACGGGAGCAGTGTTAAGGGGGCGTACTGACCGACGTACCACTGGAGTTTGGATCATCTTAACCGCGTGCAAGGACCCAAACACATGTCAGCACGTTTAGAGGATCGGCGTTGAGTACGTTCAACGGACCTACATGATTAAGGATACTTGGAGGATTGAAATATGTGGATTAAATCGGTTTGCAGTATTGACAAGCTTATGAGGGATTGCCAGGACGTGGTGTACTGACGAGTTTGTTCTAATTGGCAAATAGAAGTAGACGATGAATTGGATCCTTTCCATGAAGTCAATTCGGTACTTTAGTAAAAGCATGCAAATACAACACATCATAATCCGAGGGAACAAGACTGTTTGTAGTTCACTACAAAAATAGTCCATAATGTCTATGATACATGCATTAAATAATCTAGTTGATATGTAACTTCAGCAATCATATTTGATATATATAATGTCTGTTTGAGATAGCCACTTGGAACCTTAAGTACTGGTCAATTTACAAATGAGAGAATTCTGAAAATGGATATTAGCAATGAGCATATCCCTCCTTTGAAAAGACTTGTCAAAAACGGATTCAGAACATTTTGAAATGTGAATGGTTTTATTGCCCGACAAACGTACGATTAAAGCATACAGAATCACAGGCCAAT
This sequence comes from Lepidonotus clava, assembly GCA_936440205.1. Taxonomy (NCBI): domain Eukaryota; kingdom Metazoa; phylum Annelida; class Polychaeta; order Phyllodocida; family Polynoidae; genus Lepidonotus; species Lepidonotus clava. The sequence continues at coordinate 16,819,903 of OW387140.1, forward strand.
CAGTGAAGATGTGATATGATTGTGAGATGAGAGAGGGGGTCCCACGACCGCCCCTGACGGTAACGGGGGGGTGTACACGGTGTGGGATGGGCCGACAGTTCCGAGCCAACCACCAGACTGTGACTGGGGGAGTCAGAGCCACAAAGAAGTCTCCGCAGTTATATTCACCCCAAAAGTATCATTTTATCACCGTTGGCTGGTCTCCCAAACAGTGCCAAATAGCGTGTGGAAAAAGAAACCACTCGGAAGTAACACAGTCTGGTGGGAACCAGCTATAGTGCTTTGTTACCATCTACAAGGTGATCCCAACTGGATGGTGTTCTTCGCTGATACCCAAGGCTATCTCTCGGTAGGCTGGTGACTTTTTTGTGTGTCATTGGATTAAAAAAACTACTTCTAAAAACATAAGGTTCCCAATAATTTTCATCTCATGCATCACTTTTCAAAAGATATGACATTAGACTTTACCATGGCCTAATCTATCATAATCAAACAATAGCTGCCAGTGGCTAATTAAAGAATACTGATTGCTGCAAACTGAGGATCTCCGGTACAGTGGACCAAGTTTGTAACCGCTATGGTGTGCCCTTCGCCGCACGAGGAGGACATGGACGACCCATTGTGTCCGTACCGCCGGGAACACCGCAGTCAGCGGGAACTGCTCCGCTGGAAGAACTCCACCTTCACCGGCATGAGAGAGGGTAAATCGTGGTGCCCGACCGCTGCTTTCTGCTCCTGTCACCTTAACCCCTGCTACCACCTGCATGGGGGTAGAAAGTAGCCCACTGAGCCGCTTCAGTCATATGGTCACATTGCTGGAACGGCAGTGACGACCGTGCTGCTTGGGTTACCCTACTTACTGCCTTCTCACAGACGTTGTTCCTAATAATTTAACTCCTCCAAGTACTACTTTTAATGAGCAGTGTGATTTCTCTGGATTGCTGTTATACTCAACTATATCCAGTGTTAACATACCAAGCAAAATGAGAATATTTTAGGAAAGGAATCCCCTATCTCCCGCTATGCTTTCTACCTCGACTACTGCAACTACTATTTGTATTACTACTTTGCTACTACTACAACAGAGTCGTCGTTATTTATATACTTATATACCAAAGTTCAATTAGGACCGTCTACTAATAATGTAAAAAGAATAGAAGAACAATAACTCCTTTCTCAGCTATTACTTGGATCATTGCATCTCTAATATACACAGTTTAACAGCCTACCGTGCATTTGCATTTATTGCAAACGAACAGTTGCAAGTATTTTCATCTTGGTGCTAATTAAACTATAGCTGCTTTTCATCACCTACACTCAACCTTCCTATACCCTATGTACTTTGACTTAAATAATCTACCAGACCTGGAGACGTCGGCACCTTCCCACTCTGGCTTTACCTTTTTTTCCCTGTGACCTGTGTACATTAACTTCTGTTGATTTAAACTAGAAGAAGTGGACCGATAACTCGGGAGTCACGCCTGAGATCTTTGGCCACCCTCCTATCCAATTACCTTAGGTTTGTGTTCCACTGGATGTAAATAAACACTTTTTCCCGCATGCACTAAACTTACGACCGTGCTTCCCTCTGACTAAGCATGAGTGCATGCATTATGCATATGTGCATGTGTTCGTTCAGCGTATCAATTAATATAGGAGCATACTTACTCGACTTCCTGGACTATCACTAAGGCTAATTGCCTTATAACGTCAGGGGGCTTGCATGTGTTAGTAAAATATGGATGGAAACAGCCAAGACCTCAGTGCTACCGTTAAAGTTCATTCCTCAGTGACACATTTAGAGTTCACTCCTTAGTGCAACCTTCAGCTTTCACCCCTCAGTGCTACCTTTAATGTTCACTTCAAAGTGCTACCTTTATGTTCACTTCATATAGTGCTACTTTTAGAGTTCACTCATCAACTGTGCAAATATTGATCCTGCAGAGATATTTAACATATTAACCTAGGAATACCGTTTACTATGTGCTGCAATACTTCCCATATGTTGATCATTCCTGAATACCAAGGGCATTTAAGAGGATTGTTGAGTACGCGTAGGTGTAATATCTAGTAGATATCGAATATCCCAAATGCATAATGGAGTAGTAGAAGGAACCTCAGTAGGAGGACATACATGCATATGCAGCAAACGGCTGTAGGGTGCCCACAGGAACATCAGCACCACTAAAAAGTGGCTTATAAAGTCATAGGTCACGCTACTCAACTAATGCATGTACTCCATCTATAAAACCACAAAGAATATAACATCACATTGCACTACTGGTAATATCAGAGAACGGAATCCATCCAGCTATGTGACAATTCTACAGTAGGCGGGATTAGTATCCGCTCAGGAGGCTGGGGAAGTGGTTTGTGAATGGGTTATTTTCCTGGTCGTTGAGCTGCTCGCGGAGTGCCACCATGCCTGCTCCGGGCGGGGCCGTGACCAGCTCCTCCTGGGTCCTGGTCAACCCACCGCTGGAGATTGGTGAGTCGCCTATTGTAGTAAAACATAAGCACGTAAAGCACCAACTGGTTTAGGACACATTTATTTTTCTTTTTACCGTGAGAAAAGAGTTCATTTCTTCTTATTTATAACGCACCCGATATTGGGCATTATTAAGAGGCGATTAATTTATCCATTCGCCTCTTTTTAGGAGTCCCCTACACTTCCATTAACTGTGACGTTATATGCCACTCTGCTGGTACTTTTTGTGTCTCACAAAGTGCACTATAAAATTATGAAGTCCTATTGCGACTGGGAACAAGCCAGTATAATACAGAAGGGTAATTCTGTAGGAATTTTTCCAGGTTTACACATTAAAAAATCGGGATAAAGTTTATTTTAGTCCCTCACATATCTTTAGCATACTGGAATGCATTTACTGTGAGTTATGAGTAGTGAAAATCGGGAGACAAATCTGTAGATTTCTGTGTTTGGATGGAAGTAAGCTACATGTTGGTTTTGTAAGTGTAAAGGGTGTAGGATGTAGGCCTATCTATAAGGAGCCCCGACTACCTCAGATAACATACCTATTATACCTATAACAGAACTAAGATCAATATATCATTTTAATGGAGGAGCCCGTGACTAAGAAGCGATTCCATGCCACAAAGACAACAGATGTAGATCTAGATGCATATAACAGTTGGGGCCCTGTGATGCACTGCTTTATCGTTACGTTGTTACTTGACAAGCGCAGGGGATAATTATGACTAAACAAAGAAACACCTCAGAAAAAAAGATGAATGAAAAAGAAGACGTTAGCCGGTAGGTAACGGTAACGACCTCACAAGTTACTTGGCAATCTGTTATACCAGTACGTTCTGTAATTAACGGGGGATAATTGACTGTGGGAAACATGTTTCCTAGGGAGCCATGTGGTCGTGTTTTTACATTGGACACAGAGAGTCTTTGATTAATAAAAACGATTCTTCAAGCACGTATACTGGTAATTGAGATATAGAGTGATGTAATTAATGTCTATTTCGACCCGTCAGAACATCTCAGTCAACCTTTTGCAAGGCTCATGTTTGCTTTGGCTTGACTATTAATTAGTACATTGCAGGTTAGATTGTTTAAGGATTATCAAAAAAGGGAGACATTTCCATTGTCACATGGATATATACCGATAAATGGGGTGGTGTGGTTGGGGGTTGGCTTGGTGGGTCTGACCAATCTTTTCTCCTGGACTCCCCCACTCCACCATACTTTTGTATTTGTTTTTGTTTTTATGATAAGTGCGCCCTTCTAAAAAACAATACAATCCCCCCCAACACCCTATAGCTTGAAGCACGCTTTAAAGCATGCTCTATACATACTGCTCTATATTCCGATCACACCGTATCGTTTCATTATTGCTGAACTGGCACTCTCTGGGAGCTGCAGGGAACAGCAGTGTTAGCATACCTGTCTGCCAACGGTTGAACCAGAAATGCACAGGTGCAAGCAAACCGAGGTTAATTTGAAGAGAACAATATCACAGCAAGACTATTGACACGGCGATCGTTAAATCCATGTTAAAGAGACATGTTTAATAGCTGTGTCAGTAATCGTCCGATTGGTGGTTTAGGGTTAAGTTCGTTACAATTACCAAAGCCTAAAGTGACCCCCTGGTAATATAATAGGTTTTATGGGCTGTGGTGACCCTCCGGTATGAATCGATAACGTGGTTAGCTTGGTTCGTGCTAGTAAGTTAATATAGCATAGAGATATATAATACCAGATAACCCATATACCTCCTTGATTGCATAACCCCGCAGTTTTATGTTTGTTTGTACGTCAAAGTTAAAAAATCACACGGGACCATTCGAAATAACTGATATTGTTAACGGGTAGACTACACTATATCCCACTCACCATGTACCAAACAGAGTACACCCCCAAATGTGCACTACCCTAATGTTGATTCAAACCTCACACTACGTGTGGTTACTTCCCTTCCATCATGCCACCAGACTTTTATTGCAATAATTAAATGTAGCGGAAACGATCAATTATCAGCAACAGGTCGACCCACGGGATGCGGATAACGGAATATACCACCGCACGGACTACAAACCAACACATGATGTAGGTTTAATTTCATGTTAGACGCTGATGCTGATCTTGTACAACAGAAAAACATGTGAAAGCATAACACCAATAACTTAAGAACTATACGAAGCATTATCAACTCAATACATACGTTTTTTCTTGATACTCTTTTCTCGCACCACCTCTGCCACAAGCCTTTGAACTTTAGGGTCACTGATCAAACTCTGCTTAATACGTTCTAAGCTCGTTTGCTGTCTGTTCAATTTGGTCATGTCGATCATTCTTTCTCATATTAATAACGCAGTAGTTATATGTGTTGCGTTTACGCTCCTGATTTTGGAGCAGAGTGAAATTCATATTACTAATGTAGTCAAGCAGGATAGAACTGAAATAGATTGGAGATTTCTCTATAAATTGTGATATAATACTTGAATATATTATTTATAAAATTCAATAATTCATACTTCCCAACCTTGGAAATCACGGTCAGCAGTATGTTTGTGGGTCGTGCTGTGAATGGAGGATACTGATATGGAGAACAGTAGCCCTTGTTCCATAGGTCACATCAGAAAATTTAACAGAAAAGACGTTTGAATCACATACTACAAACATACCGTTTTGTGGACTTGAATTCATGTGTTCAACTCGTTATAAAACACAGACGCATAATAGCTTCAAGGAACACAAATCATGAAGGACTAGGTTTTTAACTGTTTGTGTGATATTGCAATTCATTACTGAGAACTCCTGACTGTAGCCTGAGTGGGGCAGTGCTTTACGACCTTTATGGTGCGTTAAGTGTGCATTACGGAGCTATTAAGCAGAATGTGGTATATTGTACCACCCAGTCGTTTCGATTCTCATATTATACACTAAACCATCAGAAATATAGAAAGTGTCATTTTCTGTCTTTCTGAAATGTTGTGAAAAGATAAAATGCAAAAAATAGATCTATAACCACTTCTGCGCTGCATATTTTGGAAATTCAGAATCAGCTCTTCATACTTGGTTCTCCGTAGTCCCCCTGGGCAAGTATGGGACATTGTGAAGTTTACGGGCAGAAAGTTATAACCTTCATCAGGGTAGGCAAGTGTGCTTCTGTAGGGATAGGCAGAGCAGGATGGCAGAAGATACAAAGGGATACCCTCTGTTGACAAGAGAACGGCAGGAACGGGAGTACACGAATGAATTACTTCATTAACAAAGTAACAGGAATAACAAAATAAGGATGGCATTGGTAACAGATTATGCAGAAGTTCCCCTATGATAAAGTAAGGATGAACAATGTTTACTGCTAGAATTCTCGAAATAAGGATTATCGCAGTACATGCACTTGAAAGAGTTTTTTCCTCCACCAAAATAAGACCAGGAACAGAATATACAGCATGGATTCTGCCCGTCCAAAAACGAGGAAAATAACAACAGAGTTATCCTCAATCCCTTAACCAGTAAGGACAGGAGTGGTTACCATTGTCCTGAGTGTAAGGCCGTGAGAAAACTACGTCCTACGTCGGCAGGAAGGCACAATAAGGATCACCTGTCAGAGGGGAAAGGGGGTTAACCAGCCAAGTGTCGGCTGTCGATTTAAAGGATCCTATTGTGCGTTGTGACGGGGAGAGGTATACGGCGGAGATCCCATACAGACCTGTGGGAGCACCGCCCTGTTGTCTATTATCTGTGGGCCGTGTACCGGTGTGATGCTCAATTGACTTAGTTCGGGATGTAAATATTTCACTCTGGGACCTAGACAAATACCCTGAGAGATAAAACATTTGGTTTCCAATTTGATTCTCATGGATCTTCTGTCCCACGATGTGGTAGCGTCTCTAGAAATCTAACTGACTAAGAGTGAAGAACACTTTAATACATACCTGTGGGACCGAACATTGACTTTCCCTAAAAATATTATATATATGCGACTTTCTTCTAATATCAAATTCTCACGCTACAGCTACCAGCTTATTACGCCGATCCTCGTTTTCTTCAATAAGTCACATTTACGCCGGCCAGGACGTCCTGTTCATTGATAACGGAAGCTGAACAAATTGGACTAGAACTATTGCTTTACCTCTCAATACAACGCTTCTTCCTATTGATGTACCCCCTTCTCTGCCCACTGCGAATGTCTCGGTTTGTTGCCATGGGAATGATCTTCAACATTACCTTAAAAAGTCAGACTCTGACCTTTTCAATAAATTGTCTGACCTGACCATGACCTCGTTAATGAATCTAGCCCTTGACCTCTCCGACTATGACCTCTGACTATGACCTTGTCCATGAAGTTAACCCTTGACCTCTCCGACCTGGCAAGGGCATCTGACCTGCGTCTTGCCATCTGTAAAGACATCCCACCAGGTACGCCAGGCCTCTCACTCTAAGAATTAGCAGTTCAAATGTGTAAGGTTATGCTACTCGCGATCTTTTCTCTTTGCGTAGATTTAAACCTTGTGTACAATGCTAGGTTAATTTCAGATACAGGTCACTGCTGATTTACGTGACCTTCGCGAAACTGGTCACATAGTGTAGGCGTATAATGCGTAGGACACATTCCAAAGGATACAATGACTGAATGTAAATTAATGGGTGTTTAGTTTATCGCCAGTGTTGTGAACATTTCAAACGAAGGGATTAACCCTGGACTATAATCAGAACGCAGGGAGCTTTTACCTAGAGAAATGCCCACACAAACAGCAGTCAGTGTGACCCAGCACACCTTGGCCAGGGCCGCCGACCTTGGGGAACGCAAACATTGTTTGAAAAGCAAACAAAACGACCTTCATCCCGGTTAGGTACCACTGGTGGTGTTTTACGGGTTCCCAAGACCTAGGAATAGCCACACAGAATAGAAAGGAGAAAAGAAACATTTTTATGAATGGGTGTACATGTATATGGATATGGATTTCAAAAGATGAACTCAGTACTTAATTCGTCTTTCTTTAGTTTAGTTCATTGTCGCCTATAAACATGTCATAATACATCAATCTTTTTGTGTAGGCCTACTAGGCCTGTAGGCTATTTGGACATTAGGTAGTTTCCAACTTTAGATTTTTTCTCCCTTTGACTGAAATTGAATTGAATGATGGAATATTAGCATTTTGTTGATTGCAGACCTTGCTATAATGGTTTGATATCCCAAATATCATAGAAGACAACTAGATTATAATAATTCAAATTGATGCCAAATCAGCTTTAAGTCAATTAAAGTTATTTTCACATTGCTGGGATTGACAACAGTTGATGAGGGGTATCTGCTGTAGTAGCAGTAATAAACTATTTTCGTATCCATATGATCACCGTGAAAGAGAAAACTGTTACCCTTTATTCCATGTATAAAATGACAACATATCTTGTTGTGACCGAGAGACATGATACGTGCCTTTCCTAATGTTGTTTATCCTCAATTAAGAACGTAATATCTACCGTTACTTTCAGTTAATTTAGTTAGAGAGACGAGGTAAAGTGTGTCTGACACTGAAGTTATTTTCTGTAAACTTCTCTAGCTTTTTACCTGAACTTCATGTAATTCAAAACCTGTAAATTTACTGCAAACTTCCGTCACTTTTTGAACAAGTCTGTCCAGTCGTCTGTTGCTTTGGCTGTACGTGGGAAACACCATATTAGCCGCTCCATATTTTATTTCACGGTGACTTATAACTCCATCAAACTGCCTGTATTTCAGAGCAGGCTATGAATAGACCATTAAAAGGTCCATCCATTGTCCCATGAGATCAGAGGACCTGAATTCCTACATTTATGTAGGTGATTGAGGTCAGGTATTGGGGGAGTACCGGAGGGAGGGGGGTATTTGTTATTAATGTGGGTGGTATACCTATATAGTGTGTGCGCCCTGGCCGGTTTGGGTAGTAATTTAGTCATTAAGTGTCAGACACGATAAGATTGTGATTTGTCGAAGAGGGTCCTAGATTGATACTGATGTAAACAAATATGACTTCCTAGTCTAATTGCACTTTAACCTCGTGTTGTAATAAATTATTATTGCAACTAGTGTATGTAATACAACATGTTACAATACCGACTTTATTTATGGCATTGGATAACGATCAGGGCTCACCAAATTTCAAAATGGCTGGGTGTCCACCGGACACCCAGACTATGACTCCTGGGTGTCCAAGACATAAACTCGGGGTGTCCGATAGGCTAAGCCTTTGTAATGGGATATGATTTCCAAGGTGTCCATAGGACACCCAGAGGGTCCTGTCTGGGTGTCCTGTGGCTTTAGGGGGTGGACAGGACACCCAGGACGCTGGATTTGGTGAGCCCTGACGATACTCTATTTTTTTCTCATTTTCTTCTAAAATTCTGAGATTCTTATAGCAAATGGAAGAAAACATCCTTCCCCTAATAAGACTAGGTTCTGGTCTTTGGACTTTGGTGCCAATTCTTAGAGTTAAGAGTAGTCTGCATGTTCTCTGTGCATCTAGTTTCAACGCGGAAACAAATGTTTCCAGAATGCAGATATAGGGTTCAAGGCTGAACATTGTTACCCGTGTAAACGTGCGCTTCATGACTGTGGAATGCCTGTATAATATGCATACTTAGCCTTCATGACTGCGTAGTGCCAGTCTGCAGTTATATAGACTTCAAGACTAAACAGTGCAGAACATGTAGACATAATGCTTCGTAGGCTGTGGGGGGGGGGGGGGGGCATACCCCTGCACACGTTACAGCCTGAAGATAATTGACAATACTAAATTATGTTTTCATTTATAGTCTGAAAGGAAGACTAATGAGGCAAATATAAACTTTGATGGCATTGATTTAGTGTTACTATCCTTGGATTGTAATCAATTTTATTATTTTTTTAATCAAGGGCCTCCCATAATACATTTGTACTAATTCAGTATCTGTTTATTTTCTGCAGGTGTGACCATGTCGACCGGGAGTCGGGGCAGCAGTCACTTCAGTCAGTCGAGTGGTCATAGCGGTGGGTCATCCCCGAGTCATCATAGTGACCCACCTATACCCATCTCGAACTACACCACCACCACCAATAACAGTGACAGTGGGGGGCCTGGAGGGGGAGGCAATAACAGTGATGAGGTCGACAGCGATGCCACCAGTGTGATCACTGCTGGGACCTACCGGGATCGGACCCAGGCCTGGTGGACCACAGGGGAGGTACCTGAACAGAACGGTCGGACTCCGGCCCTAACCCACCAGAGCGCTAAGTTCACCTTAACCGGCAACCGCGTGTTCGCAAACCAAAAAGAGGAGCTATGGGACCTTTCCGACTCATTGATGGAGCTTTACGAAGCGAATCAAACTGCCAATTTAAATGCAACCCTTCAGATTACAAAAAAGGGGAAGCATCTAAATCGCAATGTGGATGTAAAAGACTGGCTCTCGAAGGATACCACACATGGGTTTATCCGGGTGTTCGCCCCAGAGACCGACTCATCGCGTTCTCAGCTCGTGCCCTGCACACTCTCAACGAGCGCCCATAAGATCTGCCTCATGCTGGGGATCTCCCTGAACGCCCTCCATGTTCAGATGAATGGTGACATTATCCGGCGACTCGACCCCTACGAGCACCCACTGGTCATACAGAACGAGTACTTGGCTGGTCTTGGCTACAGTGATATCGGGCGCATACAGAGTAACGGAGTAGAGGAGGAACTCAGCTACTACATACGCTTTTATGCGGGTAAGATATGCCTGCTTTCCTCTTTATTTAATTTTATTGGCTAACGATTTAGATATTTTTCAAATATTATTCCTTTTACTATGTTGTACTGAAAAATAGACCCTATATACAATATACAAGGCTTATGTTCAGTGTTATGATTCACATATCAATGAAAAGATCAAGTTCTGCACCATGCAACTGTTGTTAATTCATTCTTCAACCTTATGTGCATAAAAAGTTGCAGGTAGTTTAAAGTCACCAATGTACATATGCTCAAAGAGAGAATAAACCCAGGCTTATGTGGAGGAGGCACAGTAACTGAGTAAGGAGCACCTCAGACACGTACACTAAACCCGTTAACATTTCTACACGTGTATCTCTCATATTCAGGGATTATTGTGATGCTTTAAGAAGAAGTCGATTACAGCAGCTCACCCCAATGATTAATATATTTAATGCGACTGCGACATAAAGCCCAGTTTTTTTGTAAGGGTAAAAATATCAAGAATTCAGGGTACTCTGTTTCGGCGACATTGTGATTGCCTGGAGCAGTCAGTAATAGTTGGTTACTCGTATAATTTAACTGGCTCACCGCTGAAAGAATGTACACCAGTGCCCAGTTAGAATTAAAATGAAACTGATTACATAAAAGAAACAAAAAGTGACAGAGGCAGATGTAACACTAGGCCACCTATTTCTGTGAGTAGACTGGGGTTGTTTTATAGGTTTGACCATTGTGTCCATACGCAGATCACCATTGGTCTCTCCTCCTCACATTTATGAACATTTTCCTGGTCGGTTGTTCCAGGCAAGCCGTACCATGACAGTACATTCTCCAGAAACCAGCTCCAGGCTTACATCGACATCCGGAAGGGCAAGGTCATCCACCAGTGGACGCGGCGTCTCTGTGTCTTATCGGGAACGAGGCTGCTCATCTATAAAGGTAGCCTTAATTACTGTTGTTGATTTAAATCGACGGCTATATATTTAACAATTTTATTGAAAGGGGCATGTCCACTGTATTTACCCATGTAAACCAGCAACCTCTCTCTCTCTTAAAGTGTAAGGAGAAATAGCAGTGTTACCATAGTAAAGGTAAAATGCATACATAGTACAGACCAAGGGAGCACGAAGAAATTTTAATTCCTCTGATTTGCACACATCATCTAGGGCTTTAGCCTGAGAGATAATTGTGTCAAACTAGGGCATAAACAATTGCCGAGTGCACCCACAGTATTTGATTTATTCTATATCATGTCCACTGAGATTTTGCAATTTGTTTAGTGATAACACAAATATTGGCATAAGCATGCACAGACAAGCATCCCGCTCTGATTGTTCACTGGATTTTGAGAGGGCAAGACAATAGTGATGGTATGGGGGTTGGAATCCTGATATTGAATAAAGGTATTGTGAATATATGTAGAAGCTGTGACTTATCTTATTTTATTTTTACATTAAGAGGAGATTGAATATACTGAAAATACATTTTTACCCTCTTTCAGACAAGATGAAGCGAAGCCGTCCTACGGTGGTTCAACTGGCCAAAGGGGCAGTGGAGGAGGTCAAGTTCAAAGGTCACGATCTATGTCTTAAGCTTACATCAACGCTACAGGGCGAGCGGTCCATCTACCTGTCGTTCATAGAGGTATCTGACTATAACCGGTGGTACCGCAAGTGTAAAAAGGTGAGGAATGTGTGGAACACATAATGATATTATGGAAAGCCTAAGATTAGCCTATTGGTAACGGTCGTCGAGCCCTCTGGACCGGTGGTCTATCAATTTGCTGTTTATAGGTGAGGACTTATGTAACAGCTGGTACCGCAATAATTGATCTTAATAGGAATGTGAGGCATATATAATGAATAAAACGGTGATAAAGTTCTGAGGCTAGCCAGGTACCATAAGTATAGGATTTGGTGAGAGATTTGACCTAGCTTATGTATCATGTACATTATATATGTACATTCTCTGAGTGCACAGCATCTAAAACATTTAGCAAATATTATGAATAGGGTAGGTGAAAAGGGTAGTTACAAAGTTGAAAGATTTACAGAGATTTGGACTATGCTCCTGATATAATCAATAACCCTTATTCTCGAGGGTAGCTCTTGTTAGATTTTGATCATAACTGTGGATCTTTGCGATTGGAAGGACACGTCTTCTAGGATTGACAATAATGTTTTTTGTTCCATGTGGTAAGCATTGCAGCTTAAATATCTAAGCTTAATTACAGTTAAATACAATCCTAGAACATTCCATGAGACTGATTATTACCCTTCAGGCCACCGACAAGCTGCCCACCTCGGCCGACCTCTCCAACTGCCACCTGGAGTTTCTCCCAGAAACCATCTTCATCAACGACCAGTTGTCGATGCTGAACCTGCGCCACAACGTGCTCAAAGAGCGGCCCATCGAGGAGGACATCTACACCATCGGCTGGATCGACGACATCCCCAGGTCGGTATATGAGGGGACGGGTTGGGGGGAGGGGTTGTGGATTCATGGTAGAAGGGTGTGGTAGATACCGACCCCAGCTTAGATATATGGAAGAAGAAACAACCATTTTAACTTAATCTACGTCAGTGCTTTGTTGCGTTTTCTTCGTTTTATATGAATAAATATGAATAAGCTGTATGTGAATCATCTATGATGCTCTATATAAGTGCCTGACAACCTAACGAGATATTTATGTCTTCTGTCACTGAACACTGCCTCTCCATTCAAACTTAAACGTCATATCTCTGGTTTAATTAAAGGACCATGGTAAATATATAACATTCAAATCACGCCTGGGAGATTTTTTTTGTGGCTGTAAAAGATAAGAATCATCCTCAGATTATAGAATAGTGTTAGACGAGAAAAAGCTGTCTGAATTGTCCCAAGCGTCGAATCACATTCAGAAAAAAAACACATCATAACCAAAGACTGTCTCATGGTTTGAGACACTCACTTCTTACGGGGTTGGTGATATAAGTTACATCACAACTTTTTCCCCCTCAGATTTAATTACCTGCGGAGTCTGAACCTGGCCGACAACCACCTGGTCAACTTCCCGCTGTCACTCTGCTTCATCAAGACTCTGGTCGAACTAAACCTCGCCAGTAACAAGCTCACCGACATCCCACCGGAGATCGCCGAACTATCCAAGTAGGTGCACCTCGTTTGTAGTAAGGGAAGTGTATATCTATCATGATAATGTAATAAAGAGATATTAGGAGAAACAATCTGGCTATTCTCAGAACTATAACTAGTAGGTCCTATTAAAGCAACGAACTTGTATTAAATGATCACAAGTTAAAAAAAATTAAACTAGGAGGATAAGTGCTTGTTGTACGAGCCTGATTTTGTCAGGGTTACTTGAAATACCTGAACTATAGACAGGCACAGTTTCAAATTTTATACTTCTTCACCCTGTGTTAGTCTGCAGGCCCTGCACGTCCACAACAACCACCTGACGACCCTCCCCGACGAGATGGTGTCCCTACGTAAACTCTTCATCCTGGTGCTGGCCTTTAACCACTTCCCCGTCATCCCCCAGGTCGTCGCCAACATGACCGACGTGCGCGTCTCAGAGGTAAGCAGGGTATCCCTACCCAAATATGGCATTAGATATCATCATCAGGATCTAAGAAATAAGCGTTAAATATTATTTGAACAATTAAAATCCAGTTCACTGACTAGATTTGTGTTTCAAAAGATGCAATGGTTCATTTCTAATTTGCGCATCGACACAATGTCATGAGAAATGTTGGTGTAACCTTACCAACTGCCTATTATTGCTATCTCCAGAATTCTAATATTTGTAAATTACCATGGCGACAAAATGGCCGTACATGCTGAAAGCTGAAAAATCTGAGGAAATGAGGCCCGTAATGAAAAATAAGCGTATAAGGCCGAAAGAAATATTATTGTTTATTGAGATTTGACGTATACAAAAACGAGGCTTGTTACTTAATTAGAAAGTTAAATACGAGAACAAGATACTACGAATCTGGAAGAACGGGGTACCGGGATATATATCAACAAATAGCAATATCCATTGTCTGCCTTCTTCAAAACAGGTAGAAAACATCATCATGGCGGGTAACCAAATCGAACACCTGTCGATCGACATCCTGTCCAAGATGAAGTATGTCAAAAAGGTGGACCTGCGAATGAACCAGCTGACCCTGCCCCCGAGCGCCACCATGAAGTTCACCCTGCTCGAACACATCACCCACCTCGACGTACGTGACAACTTCATCAACGACCTCGACATCCGCGCGCTCAAGGCGCTCGAGTACCTGAACTGTGAGCGTAATGGGATGACTTGTCTGCAGGTCAATGGCACCGCCCTCAAAAACATCTTCGCCAGTTATAATGGTGAGTTATCACATTTCTTAAAATCTTATTAGCTCTACTTTCCATGATTTTCATTTGATTACCCTGGTAACAGAATTCGAGGGTATACTTTGGAGTAGAAGTAAAATTTAATACAAAATGGCTTTCCTCAATCTTGACTTCACTGATTGCTCATAACAACAAGACCATGTCATGGAATCAACTGCTTTAGAGTTGAACACGTACTATTAACGAGGTATTTTGTTGTTGAACTTTTTTATATTTTGAGTGTATAATTACCGAGTATGGAGGACTCCTGGAGAACGGTGTATTAGATCGATATTCATTAGGATCTGTGTTGTGACTTTCAGAGTTGGAATCCGTCCAGATAAACCCAAAACCAGAGTGGCTTCTCCAAATAGAAATCTCGCAGTGAGTACTATATGTATATCCTTATCTGTTCGTGATCATCTATGTTGATGAAGTGACAGATATAAAAAAATAAAACTTAATACCATATTATCGTTGATGATATATCTGTGACTGTTGTATTTCACCAAGATATAAGCCTGAACTAGAAATTACACAGATCGCTCTTTGTCGCATATCAAACATGAAAAATGACAAAGATAGCTTTAAGAAAATAAAACATAGATAAGCCAGATTCAGAGAATTCAATATCCCAAGCTTCTGGATTTCCTGCTTAATGCAGGGAATTTAATTTGGCCAGGTTCTGGAATTTTTCTGATTCTCAAGCTTTCAGGGATTGGACGTTTTGTTGTCGGGTTGTCCAAATTTTTCCACATGCAGAAGCTTTTGAAATTGAACGACTTGCTGTATATGACACAGGGAAAAATTGGGGCAGGACAGGGAAATCTTAGGGAAAAACAGTGAATTTGAAAATGTAACTTTGGTTTGTACCCTGTTAATGAAATGCAGAACCTTGATGCATCTGTACAGACGTTTTTAACTTGATAAATGTCGGGGAAGATTTGCAGTGGGACAGGGAACACATAGCGAGTTTGAGAGTGAAATTAGAATGGTCACTCTGGCGTAAAAATAGCTGGGAGAATATGTATGTTTAGATATGTTCTCATATTGAGCATTTCTTTGTTATTGCAGTAATTCACTCCTGCGGTTACCGGAGTGGTTGAGTGATTGTTTCTTCTTACAAAAAATATATGCTGACCATAATCGACTAGTGGAATTACCGTCAAGGTGAGTAGAGGTCAAGCATAACCATCCACACTTGTGAACAAAAGGTCTTTGTATTAATTTTAAAGATCTAGAAAATCATTAAAAACACGCAGATCACCTGTACTTTCGATATGGTAAAAACACACGATTTTTTCACTCTTTTTTTTCCTCTCTCACAAAAACAAATAAATAAAAAAAATCCTAGGTTTCTACGATGTCAGTTAAGTAGACCTGAACGTGGAAAGCAAAAAATGAAAATAGAAAACAGAAAATAGTTAACTTGCAATCAAGTTTACATGCTTTTATCGACAGGCTGTTTTTGGATGCCAAGAAGCTGAAAAGTTTACGAGTGGACCACAACTGTCTGGTAAGCCTGCCACCCGACGTGGACACCATGTTTATAGAAGAGCTGTTGTTACACAACAACAAGTTGACCTACCTACCACAAGAGTTCCTCGCCAAGTCCAACAAGTAAGTGAACCAACCTGACCTACATGCTACATGAATTTTTGGGAAAATCAAACAAATTAATAAATAACAAACTGACTCACTTACCACGTGAGCGAGCGATCAGCCGACAAGCTGTCTTATTAGGACATGAGTTTTATGTCAAGTCAAGGAAGTGAGCAGTTTTGCCATACGAATCGTTGAAGTAACGAGCAAGCTGGCCATTCATTGCTAATTTTAACAGGTAAACAGACAAAACATTGGACTTTCTAGGACATATTCCATTCATGAAGTCTTTGACAGATCAACCAAGTGAGTTGACAACATGCTGACCAATGTATGACAGATAAGTCTATTCAAAATTGACGCGTTTCTCCAAGAAGTGTATCAAGGAACAATCATTTAAAATTAACTTAACTCTACGTAAAATTGCATACACAAATTATAAACACCCATTGACCTGAAACAAATAATTGACAAACTAATTTGCTGTTTATAATTCTCAGGATGCGGATCCTGAACCTGTCGCGGAACAAACTGACCCAGCTGCCCCCGCTGAACGACAACGTGGACCTGAACAAGGTGCAGGAGTTGTACCTGACGGCCAACGCCCTGGGCAACAGCGTGTTCGGCGTCATCTCCAACTACCTGAGACTCAAGGTGTTACACCTGGCGCAGAACGAGATCTACGAGATCGAGGACAGGTGAGGGGTCAAGATACTAACGTGTAATGATGTGTAGGGTAATGTAGGTAGGTTTATGGGGTGGACAGCGAGCTGGGATTAGAGATGCCTCATACATCGTTAGATGGAAACCATAGAGAAGGTATATAAGGATTGGATAATATCAAAGAGAGTTATGGTACTAATAGTAGAGCGGCCAAACTCAAAAAGAGCCTTATTTAAGGAAAAACCCCAACCGGAGGTATAACAAAGCATGCCATACCTCATTAGAAAGATAAATATCTCAACTTTATGACCTGATAGTTTGTACTAAAAAAAGTGCGTCCCAGCATATCGTAAACCACTGGTTTCCATGGCAACCACCCAAAAATCAGGTAATTCTGAAATCAACACTATTTTTGATATATCTTCCTTAATTTTCAAGGTAGAAGCACAAATGAGATATCAAAATTAAGCATTCCTAGAGTTCTATGGGATAGAAGGCTGAAATGGGTTGTCTTGGTTACTGGGTTGCCATGGTTACCAGAAATAACTCCAAAATTGACCATAATTTCAGTTTCTCTTCTCTTCTTGTTACCATGGCAACCGTAAATATGGGTTTAGCAAGGAACAACATATCTCATCTCAACAGTACATATCCCCTCTATATGGAAACAAGTGTTTTTTGTCAAAACAATGATATGGAATGCAGTAAATGACTGGTTTCCATGGAAACAACTCAAAATTCATGTTATTTCAAATTTAACAGTATTTGGACAGTATCTCCCTTAATATACAAGATAGAAACACAAATGATATGTCAAATTGATGCACTCTGAGAGTTACATTGGATAAGAAACTGAAATTGGTTGTTTTTGTCGCTCGGTTGCCATGGTAACCCAAAATAACCTCAAAAATGACAATTTTTTCACTTTTTCTCTCATTCCCGTTACCATAGCAACCAAGAACATAGATTTTAAGGTATAACAGAGTACAGTCTATCTTATCTGAAGTGTATTAGTCTCTTATGTGTATATTTTGGGTTTGTACTGAAATATCTTGAGCATAGAATATAATAAATGACTAGTTTCCATGGTAACCGCCTCAAAAAAATAAGGGTTTCTTAAAATAAAGACTAAAATGGCCATATCTTCCTTAATATTCAAGCTAGAAGCACAAGTGAAACATCAAATTAAAGCACTCTGGGAGTTCTATTGAATGGCACATTGAAATTGGTTGTCTTGGATACTCAGTTGCCATGGTAACCACAAATAACCTCAAAATTTTCCATAATTTCAGGTTTCCCTCCTGTTTCTGTTACCATAGCAACCATGAATTTAAGGTATAACCAACCAACAACTATCTCATCATAGGGGTAAATGCTCTTCCCTAAAGATTTGGATGAAGTCATTTCAAAACCATGCTAGGAAATATAGTAAATGACTGGTTTCCATGGAAACCACCCAAAAATCAGGTTAGCTAAAATTCATCAATATTTGGGCCATATCTTCCTTAATATTCAAGATAGAAGCACAAGTGAAACATCAAATTAAAGCACTCTGGGAGTTCTATTGAATGGTATATTGAAATTGGTTGTCTTGGATACTCAGTTGCCATGGTAACCACAAATAACCTCAAAATTTACCATAATTTCAGGTTTCCCTCCTGTTTCTGTTACCATAGCAACCATGAATTTAAGGTATAACCAACCAACAACTATCTCATCATAGGGGTAAATGCTCTTCCCTAAAGATTTGGATGAAGTCATTTCAAAACCATGCTAGGAAATATAGTAAATGACTGGTTTCCATGGAAACCACCCAAAAATCAGGTTAGCTAAAATTCATCAATATTTGGGCTGTATCTTTCTTAATATACATGATAGAAACACAAATGTCTTGTCAAATAGATGCACTCAAAACATTCTATGGCATAGAGGACTGAAATGGGTTGTCTTGGTTATCCAGTTGGTATAGAAACCAAAGATGACCTCAAAATTTATCATAATTTTGTTTTCCTTTTATTTCTTTCAACATAGCAACCAGTAGTACAAGCTTTTCAAGTCCAAGAAATACAACATGTGACATCTATAAGGTGTGTAATTTCATCTATAGTCTCAAGAAACAGGCCTGAAGGATAGTCATCACGAGGTTCCAGGTAGATCTTATAGATTCACACATGGTTATAAAACTGAAAAACTCTGGTCTATTCATTTTTATTTTGAGCATATAATATCAAATCGATTAAATATGTGGACTAGGAAAGGAGTTATTGGCGAAACAAGAAATAAAAAGATTTATGACCATGATGCTGATGCGGTCCTCCTGCCATCATCCATGTTGACATGCGGAGAGTACTAACCTTGCTGTCGATGCTGATCATGAATATTGACATAATTCTTCATTTCATATTGACCTGGACCAACTCTAAATATTAATAATCCATAATATATCCTCTATAATGCCTGTCAATACTGATTTAAAGGTGTACAAAGGGCTGAAATATGGAGGATTGAGACCACCGTACCAACCAGGACCACACCATGTTGACATCAGCTGATGCTGTTTTGACAATACCAGTGAGCAGTCCGTGATCCGCCTAAGATGCCATTAACTTACCCATAAGGTGCAATTAAGGTGCATATCAGATTTGCCTATGACACACCGAAGATCACTGTATGCTCCCAGAAAGATTCACCTGAGATGCATCTAAGATTTTTCTGGGATCCAGAAGATGTGCCTAAGATCAGAGATATCATTTTCCCTTTATTTTTTCAGAGATTTCCAGATTTTTGCCAGTTCAGTATGAACATGAGTTTTTTCTCAACCCAAGTCACCAGTTCTGCTTATCTGTTGTTTCTAATCCATTTAAACCATAGATGTACATTTCCTGTTGAATATGTCCACTTTTTTTATTTTCTGAACTAAAAATCTGGAAATATCCTCCCTAATTTCTGGATATTTCATACCTTCTGAATGGCAACAAGATTCAATAATAATTCCCTGAGATGCACTTAAGATGTTTCAATGATGCACCTAAGATCACATAAAGATTCCCATAACATTTGCCCAATTTGCACTTGAGATTCCACAAAGATGCACCCTTAGATCTCCCAGAGATGCTCTAAAGATCATAAAACAGATCCTGCAAAATGCCCTAAAGATGCACCTAAAATTCCACAAAGATCCACCCTAAGAACCAACAAAGATCTCCCTAAAAGATGCACCTAAGATCCCAAAATTGATCCCCTTAAGATACACCAAACATGCACCTAAAATGTTATATGATGGTCCTAAGATCCCCTTAGATATGCCTAAGATGCACTTGAGATACCATTAGGATGCCCCTTAGATCCCATAAAGATTCCCCTTAAGATGCATTTAAAATCTCTTTGAGATGTGCCAAGATGTGCCTAAGATTCCACCTAGATGCCCCAAAGGACCACCTAAAATGCCAATAAGATGCCCCTAAGATGTGCCTCAAAATTCATAGACCCTGTTGCCTATGTTCTATATAAAACCACTAAGATCCCACAAGGATTCCCCTGGTAAATGCCTAAGATGTACCACAGGTGTGCCTAATAGATCCACTCAATAGCCTCCCAGATGTGCCTATTATGCACTCAAGTTGCGTATGATGCATCCAACCTCCCACAATTATGCCTGAAAGTCCCCCTAAGATGTCTAAGGTACGCTCTATCCTTTTACCCCTTTATCCCTGCATTCCCTTCCTCCCCTAAATGCCCTACCAATGCCAAATTTTGAAACATGCTTAATATGGATTCACATGGCCATCACACTCTATGTGAAAATTATCCAGACACCAGAAGGGCAGACACCTATCCCCTCCCCACTATAGAAATGCATGGGAAACATATTTCATTTCCAGTTTAGACAAGGACTATAATGTTGTTAGGGGTGGAAAATTATATATTTGGAAAAAGCAAATCCTCATCTGTCCATTGAATCTGATCAAAACACTGGAAATACTTCCATAAATGTGTAAAGTAATAATATACAAAACAAGTTGGGTAAATATAGGGAGAAATGGTCCATGGTTCCCTGAAAATAACCACCCCCACCCTATGGTGAGATCAGAGGGGTAGTTAGTGGTGGCATTAATTAGCACCCTCCTGTAGTCAGAGACCCCTACTGACTGATGACCATTTTGTACATAAACCTCTTGACCATGGGGACAAAATGACCCATTAACTGTGTTGTCATGGCCTAAGATTACACCATTACCTAATTCTAAACTGCTCCCATCCCCACAGGAGGTACTAGAACCGAGCTGCTCAGACTGAGGTCAATTCCCCCCTTATGTCTGACCAAGGAACTGTCCTTCCTTCCGGCCCTGAGACCCCCCGGGGGCACCGATATTACATCATCTTCCTGTATCTAGAAAGCCTAGCTAATTGTGCGTTGGTATGCCTTGTTCAGTCAGCGTCTATCAACGGCCGCTCCAATGGGTGGGCTGGTGGGAATGCTGATTCACCCTTCCACTGTCCCAAATCAGTTAATGGGCATGGGGCTTAATGAAAAATCCCCAGCACAAACCTGTCAGGCACTGAGTAAAAGCTATGTCGAAGCATTACCCTCTTCAGTCCCACATACCTGTGCAAAGGTATGTTCATGATAATTCTAATCCTTTATGGATTCCTCAAAATAAGACGTTTATGTAACCTCTGACTGCAAAATAAGACGTTTCTAATAGCCTGATAAATGACAGCACCAAAATAAAACCTTATAAAACATGTGTGGGCACCCCGTAGGTGCATCTAATGGTAAGTACTCATGGGATTCTTGGGGATACTTGATTTCTTTTGGTATAACTGTTGGTATTAACAGGGAAACTAGTTATGACAGGTACATTTTGACTCATGAACTTCGTTCATGATCTTTATTAGACATTCATTTTTTTATTGTAAGAGAGATTGATTAGTTTTAGATGGTTGTCAATTCAAGCATCTATACTGGTCATCAGTCATATCCTTTTTCTCCAGAAACGCAATGCTGTTGTCCTCTGGTCAAGCCCGAGAGATGAGTTGGTCATTTATGCTAAAGTCACCATTGAAATATATAGGAAATTGCTGGCAAATTCAGAATTTGGAATTTGGCAATCAAAAACCAGAAATACAGAGAAGATCGTAGGTTTAACATAGAGTTCCTATGAAATTTGGGTCCCCAAATCATCCTCTTAGAGATTGAAGGACTTCTATATATGGTCATATTTGGGGGTACACATACTCCACAAACTAGAAAACCTATACGGTCTAAGCTGCCATGCAGTGTGAAATAAATTATGAATAGTAAGGTGAAGACTGCGAGCATGTTTCTTGAGACTATAGAAGAAATCTGTACACCTTATAGATGTCATATGTTGTATTTCTTGGACTTGAAAAGCTTGTACTACTGGTTGCTATGTTGAAAGAAATAAAAGGAAAACAAAATTATGATAAATTTTGAGGTTATCTTTGGTTTCTATACCAACTGGATAACTAAGACAACCCATTTCAGTCCTCTATGCCATAGAATGTTTTGAGTGCATCTATTTGACAAGACATTTGTGTTTCTATCATGTATATTAAGAAAGATACAGCCCAAATATTGATGAATTTTAGCTAACCTGATTTTTGGGTGGTTTCCATGGAAACCAGTCATTTACTATATTTCCTAGCATGGTTTTGAAATGACTTCATCCAAATCTTTAGGGAAGAGCATTTACCCCTATGATGAGATAGTTGTTGGTTGGTTATACCTTAAATTCATGGTTGCTATGGTAACAGAAACAGGAGGGAAACCTGAAATTATGGTAAATTTTGAGGTTATTTGTGGTTACCATGGCAACTGAGTATCCAAGACAACCAATTTCAATATACCATTCAATAGAACTCCCAGAGTGCTTTAATTTGATGTTTCACTTGTGCTTCTATCTTGAATATTAAGGAAGATATGGCCCAAATATTGATGAATTTTAGCTAACCTGATTTTTGGGTGGTTTCCATGGAAACCAGTCATTTACTATATTTCCTAGCATGGTTTTGAAATGACTTCATCCAAATCTTTAGGGAAGAGCATTTACCCCTATGATGAGATAGTTGTTGGTTGGTTATACCTTAAATTCATGGTTGCTATGGTAACAGAAACAGGAGGGAAACCTGAAATTATGGAAAATTTTGAGGTTATTTGTGGTTACCATGGCAACTGAGTATCCAAGACAACCAATTTCAATGTGCCATTCAATAGAACTCCCAGAGTGCTTTAATTTGATGTTTCACTTGTGCTTCTAGCTTGAATATTAAGGAAGATATGGCCATTTTAGTCTTTATTTTAAGAAACCCTTATTTTTTTGAGGCGGTTACCATGGAAACTAGTCATTTATTATATTCTATGCTCAAGATATTTCAGTACAAACCCAAAATATACACATAAGAGACTAATACACTTCAGATAAGATAGACTGTACTCTGTTATACCTTAAAATCTATGTTCTTGGTTGCTATGGTAACGGGAATGAGAGAAAAAGTGAAAAAATTGTCATTTTTGAGGTTATTTTGGGTTACCATGGCAACCGAGCGACAAAAACAACCAATTTCAGTTTCTTATCCAATGTAACTCTCAGAGTGCATCAATTTGACATATCATTTGTGTTTCTATCTTGTATATTAAGGGAGATACTGTCCAAATACTGTTAAATTTGAGTTGTTTCCATGGAAACCAGTCATTAACTGCATTCCATATCATTGTTTTGACAAAAAACACTTGTTTCCATATAGAGGGGATATGTACTGTTGAGATGAGATATGTTGTTCCTTGCTAAACCCATATTTACGGTTGCCATGGTAACAAGAAGAGAAGAGAAACTGAAATTATGGTCAATTTTGGAGTTATTTCTGGTAACCATAGCAACCCAGTAACCAAGACAACCCATTTCAGCCTTCTATCCCATAGAACTCTAGGAATGCTTAATTTTGATATCTCATTTGTGCTTCTACCTTGAAAATTAAGGAAGATATATCAAAAATAGTGTTGATTTCAGAATTACCTGATTTTTGGGTGGTTGCCATGGAAACCAGTGATTTACGATATGCTGGGACGCACTTTTTTTAGTACAAACTATCAGGCAGGCTGCGGGACATGGTGTACAAATGGAAAAAATTGGTTTCAGCTTGTTATACCTCCGGTTGGGGTCAACTCCCAAAAAGCCTCCTTGGCCGCAGTACTATAAGTTATGGACCTGTATCACCTCAAAAAGTATAATAGGTGTGAAAAGCAAACCGCTATAACTGGCCTAGAATAAGATCGATCAACATGGACTGAGGTCTAATATGTTTAAAAATAAATGGCATGGTACACAGAGGGGGGTGCTGACATTTAGGCTTCTAGATGAGTATCAAAGTGGCTATTACATGAGTAATCGGATGGCCCAAACACAAGAAAGTGGTATGATGTCGTATATTGCTTCTTAAGAATTAAAAAGAGTTAAACTATATCAAAATCAACTTGCAGTGTTAAGTGGACAGGTTATTTTTATTCAAGCGTTAAATCGACATGTTTCGGCTGGTTAAAGCCTTCATCAGGATGATAAAACATCATTATTCTTAAAAAGAAGGACGTGATTTTGGTGGGGTTTCTTTCGCGAGGGGAACAGCGTAGTAATTATAAGATTAAGTGCAGTTAAATAATTCTTGTGAAAAAGAATGACAGTCTATTTAACCTCTCTCCTCTGTACCAGTGACATTGAGTCGCTGGAGATGCTGCAGGAGCTGAACGTCTCGGGGAACCAGCTGCGCACCCTACCGGCCGCCCTGGGCCGACTCACCAAACTAGTCGTACTGCGCGCCCACTCCAACCTGCTGTCCACCCTGCCCGACTTCCACCTGGCCACCTCTCTTAGGGTACGTCACCAAGAGAATGAACAAGTTGATTTAAATTAAAAATATAAATTGATTAATTCTTTCCATGTGTATACCACAAGATCGTCGCAATGTACTATATAGATCACAGAGGTTTTGTTGTTATTCAATAGATTCAATATAATTATTATTCGTGGGCCCCAAGGCCACGAATCTAGCCTTTGCTAAGACCGTTAGTTATGACGCGTTGTCGCCATCTTTTCTTACCTACATCCACTACGAAAAAAGCCCCAAACAGGCCATTTGGTCAACAGTTTCGGAGGTTAAGTTTGATGGATTACAGCCTAAAAATTAATATCAGGATACCAGAAAACATCTCAACCCGTCCCGTTTAGCATACTGGAACGATATATTCAGTATTAATAGGTTTTCGGGGCCTTTTTCTGAGTCCCATTTCACAGAAAAGAGCCTGCCAGCCTCTCGGGTCGGCGGGAAGACGAGGACCGCCCCCTTCTCGGCCTCTCGACCAATCAGCGTCGTTCCTCCGATCACGTGACTTTCGGCCTTGAACTTGTGAATAATTAATTAGGCGTCGACCAATCAGCGTCCTCCGTTCCTCACACGTGACCTACCGCATCAGAAAATTTACATACGCCCTTCGAGGCCCTCGACCAATCAGCGTCGTCCATTCCATCACGTGACTACCCGCGTGCTTTGAGGAGGATGAAGAAGAACCCGGCCGCCATGCTGTCCCCGACCTATGCACCCGTATTTAGACACGAAATCGGCCTTCCACCACGAAAACATTGTACCCAGAGACTCGTGTGGATCTCTATATCGGCATCGCATCGATTATTTGTCATCAAATACGGATTTAACTTTGTGATCAAGAAAATGCTGCGGGTCGGACTCGCGGAGGCGAAGAGATGACACTACGACTGACAGTCTTCTCCTCCCCGGCCCGCCGGGTCGATACGGGGTAGTCCTCCTCCCCACGCCTGAATATCTGGATTTAATCAAGTTTTACACGTTTAATTATGGATATTCTACGCATACTAACGCATGAAACTGCCTGAAACATGCGTTCATATCGAATGCAAAGACATTGGATCGATCGGATCGCTTCAGCCTTGACACGGTAAGCAGACTGAGCCGGGTCGGACACTGGCAATCTGAAAAATAATTATTTTAGGCCTTATTACCCCTACCAAAATGAAAGTGATGTAGATATCTATGTTCCCATATATCTAAGGCTCATATATATCGTATAGTTTTAGCATTTTAGGCATGGAAACGCTTGCAATAATATTTCACAGATGGTATGAAAAAATTACTGGACTCAGGCTCAGATAGGCTAGGCCTAAGCCTCCTGCAACACTGTCAATGTATAATGGAGGCTCCGAAAGCAATTATTAATGATCCAAAGATTAAAAGATTTGAGAAATTGTCACTATAGTGTCATTTTTTCTTACCTACCATCAAAATATTCAATCTGAACTTTAATATGTCTAGGCCTAAGTCACTGTCAGTGTCTGAATAATTCCCATTCAATGTTAAAACATAGGCGTCACACTGTCAATACGTTTCTATTGAAACCTGGGCCCACGATAGCTAGCATATATTAAATATATGATGGCAGGCTTCTTGTATATTTTCAATAAATGTTATTGGATAGATTGAAGTTGTATAAATAGCTCTAATGGTTCAGCTCATACATGTTTATTACACTTGAAATTATCTATAAAACTCTTAGAATCGTAGGCGCATTTCTATTAAGGTGTATGCCAACTTTCTATGATAGTGGTTGTGCGCCACAGCAAACTATCACTGTGACCATTTTTTATATCTACGTACACCAGACATATATAACCGACCTCTTTATCCCGTTTAGGTATTGGACGTCGGCCACAACCAGTTATTAAACGTCTCGGTGACTAGTCTCATCGCCTCCCAGATAAACCTCCTCGACATGTCGCTTAATTCTCAACTCAAGGTCGACCCTCAGGAGTTCCGCAGCATCAAGTACGTTGGGTTTACAATATTCTCTGCATTTTTTCATTGTCCAGGTTGGCTTGGTAATTTTACTGCAGATTCCACGCTTTTCTATTATTCATAAAGGCTAAGTATGATTTGAAATTTAAGTTG
Source organism: Lepidonotus clava (assembly GCA_936440205.1). Classification (NCBI taxonomy): domain Eukaryota; kingdom Metazoa; phylum Annelida; class Polychaeta; order Phyllodocida; family Polynoidae; genus Lepidonotus; species Lepidonotus clava. The sequence goes on from OW387140.1 coordinate 16,846,717, forward strand.
ACTTTAAAATTAGATTTGAAACAATCATAAAATCATATACATGTATAGCATTCTGGTACAGGGAACATTGGGACCGATTTTTTGTTTATTGATAATATTTTCATTTTGTGATTATTTCTTGAAAATGTATTCACACTCTTTTAATTGATATTGTAGAAAAGCCAAGACGGTGTGCCTTGTGGACCTGACGGGTCAGAACCGCCGGCTGCCCGGGTTGGACCGGAGTCGGGCCGCCGTCCCAGTGGAGGAGGTTCCCACGACCGATGAGATGGACCCCTCGTCTCCCTGGAAGGCCGGCTTCTCCGAGACATCAGGAACCCGCAACAAGTATGTAACAGGTTTTTTCAAAGTTATCCAGAATGAAATATAAGAAACCGAGATATTGTCGTGTATTGATACATTTTGGTCTGATCATTTGACATATTGCGGATGCATTTTGGAAACTCCTCGTGTTGTTTAGACTATCATGTGTTGCACTGCACCACTGTATTGGGTTTAGCATACCAGGTGCTAAAACTTTAACTGAAGAGTTAAATAACAAAATTGCATCAGTTAAGTCCACATAGTTTCAGATGTCTATCTTCTTGAAATACCGAACATTGGAGCCACATCAGGCAGACACTTTAAAAATGTCTCTTTCTTCATGTTTCCCTTACACAGAATTAGCTCACTGTCCACGTACAGTTTGATGCCTTTTGATATGTCTTACCTCATATCCCACCATGTCTTACTGTTCTCCCCAGGCTGTGCGTGGCCACGCTGAAGATCCTGCAGTTCGGCAGTGAGAACGACGCCGTGTTCGCCATGTTTGACGGGGGCCACAACAACGAGGTGCCCAAACGGCTCATCGACCAGGTGCCGCTCCTGCTGCGGGACGAGCTGACGCACGAGAGGACGGGCGACAAGTACATGAAGTACACCATGCTCGCCGCGCACGGGTCTGTACCTGCCCTATTACTATGGATCTTCATTCTTCTTTGAGATGGATTTTATAGTTAAAGTTACTTGAAAATACAAAATGTTGATGACATTAAAACATAATATTATGTTCTACGTAGAAATGTCCAATCTTGAACTTTTTGTTGTATAGAAAATTGTAATCAATATTGCTTTGATAGTTTTCGCCGAAGCTGTGAGCAGCTTTATCAAAAAGTTTACCTGAAAAATTGTTTACATAATAGTATTAGATAATGCATTACAGAAACTTCCGAAAGATCTTTGCAACCCCCCTTAAAACAAATGAATTGGAAAACTGTCAATCGTTATTCTCAATATTTATTTAATACTCCATAGAATGCGGTAAAACTTTAAAATCGCCCTTTCTTCGTACGTCGGATCTATAAGTATTTTTCACTGCCTACGCAGAGTCTAGGCCAGCGTCTTTGAGCCTTAAATGTGGTGGAGTAAAGACACCCATATGCAAATTTTGTATATTATGACGACAAAAACAAGTAAAATCAATATGAATTAAGCATTTATTGGATATATGAATAAATCTGATGAAAATAATCATATATTTTCTTTATTAACTGAAAAGAACACAAAGAAAACATAATCAATTCTGGGCAATCCCATTTCCAATACAAGTCCTACCCTATTGTGACTGATTGTTCTCCCCTCCCCAGGAGCATGCAGAGCCTGGGCCAGCGGCTGGGGGCGTCGGGCGTGGTCACCCACATCCACCGTATGGCCAGTAACCAGATGAACCAGTACAGTCTGAGCCTGGCCAACGTGGGCGACGTGGAGGCCGTGCTGTGTCGGCGGGGGGACGCCCACGTCCTCACCGCCAAGTTCACCACCTCGGCCAGCCGCGACGAGTGTCGCCGGGTCTACAAGTCGGACGGCATCATCACCGAGGACGGCAAGGTAACTTGTTGGGGCCACTTACTGAGTGAGCTCATTCAAAGGGCAAGAATAGTTTTAATTCGACCAACGCCTTGATAGTTACTTGAAATTTGAAATAAATTTAAATTATACAAAGGAAGAAATGTATAGATAGCTCGAACAAGCTCATGGTCCAAAGTACTTGGAATAAAATCATATTTCTTCTTCCCATTTAATTGTGTTTTTTGTGCAATTAATAAGAACCACTTCACAAGATCTTCGAGCAGTTACAACTGTTGGCTAATACATAATACAGTTGGTGGTGTGTTCAGTTTAACATGTTCAATGAGTAGTTTTCTATACAGATGGTGAAAAATATTCTCGGTGCATAACTTGTACATTCCTAAACTGAGAAAAAAAGTGTTGTGTATCTGCGCTGTCTGATGCCCTACGTATGTCTTACATCCCATCTTTTTTACTCGGCAGGTGAACGGCACTACCCGCAACACGCGCCTCTTGGGGTGTGCCTTCCTCTACCCACACGTCATCCCGGACCCCTTCACCTCCACCATCACCCTCCGACACGACGACGAGTTCATCATCATCGCCAACAGGGGGCTCTGGAAGTTTGTCGGCTACGATGAGGCCGTCCAGGAAGTTTACGAGATTGGCAACCCCATCGTAGCCGCCAAGAAGCTCCAGGATTTAGCCCAGGGGTATGGCTCAAAGGAGAACATTGCTGTGTTAGTGATCCGGTTGAACACGGATAGTGGACCGTCGCTTGGAAGGTTGCGTAAAAACAGGTCCATGTCGATTGATGATGTGGAGGCTGCCGCGCAGCATGAAGCGCGTATGGAGGACTTACCGGCCAGGTTACGAGCGAGTACCGGTAAGATGAAGAACCCGGCTCCTCCAGCCCCACTCATTATACACACACCTGACGAGCCTGAACCTGAACCTGAATCCGTAGAAACCGAGTCGGTGAGAACCGGATCAGTAAGGAGTGAGACGGTGATAGTGGAGCCTGAACTCGAGCCCGAGCCGGCCGAGGGGGAGCCGGAGTCTCCGGAGGCAGACTTTTACGTGAAGCGGACGATCCATGTGGATGGGTCGCCCATTCCCAGTCGCAGGTCGCCCTCCCGGAGCCCCAACCGGTCGCCCCTGCCCCAGCTCCGACCCCTGCCAAACCAGCGCTTCCGCAAAAAGAACGCCGCCTCGGATTGGGAGTCGGTGCTGCAGAAGCGACTCGCAAACGAGGTCAAAGACAAAGAGATGCGCTTTTTGTCGCAGACAATAGGAGAGAGTGACGACGAGTTGGATGTGGATCGGGAGGCCACTGGGCCCGATCTAGACCTTAACGACGGAGGACCAGATAAAGGGGGAAGTGCAGACCTGAACAATTGGGTGTCTGGGCCCACGGGGTCCTCCCAACAGCCTGCCAACAAGGGACTGTCCGACTCTAAAGCGAAGTTTGGTAGTATTGGTCGCAGTAGTGCTATTACCACCCCATGGACCGATGCGTCGAACCGTAAGCCCAACACTGCCAACCCCGCCTACTTCCACACGCTGGGTGACGGGGGAGATAACGAAGAACTACCCACATCGCCAACTTCTCCCCAGAACCCTACAGCCAAAGGGGGCAGTCAGGAGCGGCCCAAGGTGTCACGTATGATCGGCATGTTCGAAAACATTAATCGCCAGAGCATGGCCACCCGCCAGTCATTTCGCAGTCAAAACCGCGACCGATCAGCTAGCCGTGACAGATCGCTGTCTGCCGACAGGACCCTCATGCACGAAAATGGTAAGAACTGGGCCGAGCCAGAGGTACCAATATACGCGCAAGTAAAGAAAAGCAGACAGAATGGACAAAGAGGGAGTGGCACTGGCATCGCCCCTCCAGCCGAGCCCAGTGGAGACGAGAGACCGGTCATAGTGGAGATCGCACGGCTCTAACAGGACCTGTACAATACTAGAATGTTAAACTTGTCAAATTCTCATACGTGCTCAACTGTATCATAGTGTTCACAGCATGTACTTAGATTTGTTACTTATTTATATGGCCTATTTCTGTACACATTCCTCCTTTTCCGCTATTTTTATGCATATCCTTGGTTGGTCATACGGTGCTTGTTGTACTTAGGTATTTTTTTAACATATCAATACATTAGGGCATTCCAGAACCCCACCCCTTGCTCCAGCCACGACGAGGCGGTAGCATCTTTTTCGATTGTCACACTTTGAGTCTCAGATCACCATAATATATATTTATACGTTATACAGCTTGGGATATTTTCGTACATTTAGCTTAAGGGATGGCTCTGAAGCCTATTGTGATCTCTTTAAAATTTATCATAAATAGCAAGAATACGTGGCTTTCCTGCTAAAATGGCATGTTCAGGAAAAAAACACGAAATACTTTTACATGTAGCGAATTCTACATAGCTCTCGTTCTATTGCTTCAGAGTGCCTTTCCAACTATTTCCCCCCAAATGTGTCTAAGTTATTTTAGACATTTTTCGTAGGTTTTCGTAGCATGGATTAGGCAGGTCCTAATATCGTAGGTAGAATATTTGTCATTGCAGACATGTTGGTGAAAAAAACTGCAGAGGTTAAAAGACTTAATCCTGAGAAGGCTGTTTGTTTTTCTCAATGAACGCCCCTTTTGTTAATAATAGTGTATATACTTTACTTGTACATGACAGTTGTTTGTGAAGGTTTAAGAACTGCTGGGTGGTCAGATAAGTGTAGACTTCGATGTAGGACTAAGAATGTAACGTGTTTATCGAACCATATGCCGCTTTCTCATGTTAGTTCTCCGTACTTCTGTTTTTTTGGTTATTGTTTTCTAATTCCAATTTGTGTAAGACATTTAAAAAATGAAATTATCCAGGCATTGTATTTCAACATATCTATACTCGCATTAACTGACAGTGTTCTTGAGTACTACTAACAAATAGGAAACAAAGAAAAAATCATCAGGTTCTGCCTATACAGAATGAAAATATAGATCTAAATAGAAATTCAACCATTAACCTAGTGTATGAAAAATCTGTCCCCTTGAAACAGTTTTATACAATATGCAAGTGATTGAAATAGCTAAAAACTGCTCCGTTCTTAATTTTCTAAAATTAACACTTTTCTGAATTGGCCTGAATCTCAGACTTAAAGCAAATATCAGATATTTCCTAGAATTAAGAAGAGTTTTTTTCATAGAACGAGACCTGGCTCTCGTCTTTACTAAGGAATCAACATGACAAATAATTTCAAAGATTTTCAACATAAAAGCCAAAGTGGTCGAATCTCGAGGTACATTGTTCATATCTTCACTCATTGTACATTTAAAAAAATATACTCGATTGTCATTTTGAGATACCAAGCACTGTTAATGGTTCATCACATCTTCTGACTTTCTAATAACATTCACGTGGTTGTGGGTTTATGCAGGTCATTATAAACTTATAGGCAACTGTCAAAGATTCTTGTTAAATTCGTGAATACTAAAGCTACATTATACTATCGGTATGTGATCATTTATTTGAATATTGAAATAAAGATAATTATGTTAATTTGTCTTTTATCATAGATATAAATAATTCTTTCTAGTGAAACGAGTCTTTAATATCTCGTCTTCGGATTTATCAAAAATAAAGATATTTTTAACGATATTCGGCCCAATTGTGTAAATTTATAGAAGTACATACTTTAGACGTAAGGAAAAATGGCAACGCGGAATCTTTCATGGCTTATTTATAATTCTTCAAAGTTTGGTGTATTTCCTCAATTGGGATTATAGGCCTAATTACAATTAAAAACGAGAATTTGTTTTACCAGTTTCAGCGAAATATATCATCTTTAAAGGAGAAAATACTTAAAAAGAGCAATGTATCAAAAACTTGAGTGGTCAAGGTCTCAATGGGCTCTGGAATATTGCAAGGACTTAGGTTAAAACTTCGTAAATTCTTCTAGCTATTGAAATACATTCTATGACCATAACTTATGTCCATGGTAAAAATTGTGCTCGGTAAAACGGCTGGTGCTAACAGACCATCTCGCCGTGCCGTAGTTTCCATAGATTTGGTCATGACAAGCTTAGAGTCAAAAATGTGAGTAGGTCTATACGCTGATAAAAGATGAATCAAAGTCCCTTCATGATATATCGATTTTATTCGCCATGATTTTATTTACAGAATTCTTTCTCATTTTTTTCATTACGAAAATAGTTATGCAGATATCGATATATAATAATATATACAAACATATAATAATATCAAATACATGATCATGTTATGCATTCATAACGTCAGGGAAAAAACTAAAATAATGGTTTTGGTCTTTTCATAACCGAACGTTAAGGAAAGCTTTCCCAGAATACTCCAGGGAGATGTCGCCATAGAAAGTAACCTTATTGTTTTTAATGAGGACAAAAAGAAACTTGCAAAATTGAGAAAAACATAAGTACGAACGTATAAATTCAATACGCACGTCAGACCCAGGGGGATTGGGGTTTAAAAGTCGTGGGAAGAAATGTGTATGTATTTAATTGGAAGGCCCTATCCCTAGTCAACACAAAGTGAGATAATAAAAGTGATCAAACAATTTAGATTTTCAACTATTGTCCCTGCTTCTGAAAACAACTCAATACATATCTTAATCATTTTCTTCTGCCATACACTTTTTTATTCTCATTGGGATTTCTACGTTTTTTAAAGTTGTGCCCGTTAGCTCGTATCCCTAACTGAGCAGCTCGGCTGGTGATGTCTACCGGGGCGAAGGGTGAGGCGTTGGCCGTGTAGTCAGGGTCAAAGGCGTTGTACTTTACACGTGAGGCCTTAGCTGTGCGCTGCTGGGGCCCAGGCTGGTCGGCACATAACACAGGGTTTACCGCATGTTTACCTCCCTGAGGTTTGGGCAGCGAATACTGAAAGTACACAAAAACACAGACCACATTGTAACTTTAAATTTCGTATCCCCTTGGTTGATGTCTCATTCAAGTACAATAACATACAATATTGATTCTCTACTGAAAATATAACGCAAGACAATCTACAAGTATGAGATTGCCAGCAGTCAAAGTAACGACAGGGAAAACTTTCTATTCGTGGAAAGGAATGTTGAAATCCCCGAGTATGATAGAAAGATTAAGTGTGGAAGTTAGTGGCTAACATTTCCCAAGTGGTAAAAATCATACAATTCCTAAAGCGTTGCAATCAGTCGGAATGAAGTCCAAAGAAACAAAGTGATAATATTCCGTTAAATATCATACAGGGTGGCCTATAGGCGGCCGGGAAGTAGAGGGTAACACAACTCACCCGCAGGCCTCTCACTGACACGGGTTTTCGCCGGGACAGGTAGTAGCGGATGCTGCCGTCATCGTTCACCGACATGGACAACTTTCTCAGGGTCTGGTTACCGCAGTGGGGGCAGAACTGGAGGTCCATCTTGGTCGTCACTCTGAATACCAGCAGATAAAAACCTCAATGAGTTATCTTAAGTATACTACGTATGGATTTCTCTACGCATCAATAAATTGCATGGAGGTACGAAGTTTTGTTTGAATGTTATTTTAAGGGGGGAGGGCAATGTTGTGATGAAATTAGAAAAAAAAAAGCTAACTCAAAAAAATATATAAACACATTCTATGAGTCTAATAGTATAAACCATGAAAATTAACTTTAATGTCACTTGAGCTCCAGAAAACCCAAGACATTTCTGTTTTTAAACAGCAGTGTTTTTAAACAAACATTTTTTGGTGGGTCACCAACATTAACAATAGACGGGTTTAACCATATTTCATGAAGTTTCAGTCCGGTTTCATGATTCATATTTCACTATAGGTCTTGGTTATGGCCATAAACTGTATTTCACTAGTTAATAGAATTTGCAAAATGTTGACCTTGCATTGCTTATGGCTCTCTTTAAAGCATGAAACTTGATAAAAGCTTTAGATGTCTGGATTACATTGACTAATCACATTAACTTACTTCATGCAGGCGAAGCAGCGGAGGACGTAGTTCTTGACAGACTTTATGAGCATGCCCTCTACAGACACGACGTTTAAACCCATCTGAATCAGCACGTTCTGTTATCGGAATTAAAGGACAGACGTCAATCATTACTGGTGTGTTGATCATTTGACATTCTCAATAACCTTACTATCAAGAAATGTATTGTGGGCAAATTCCTTCACTTGAGCGGGCAATGCGAATAGTGATGGGCTTTCTTCAAAGCAGCGATGGAACCTTTAGTTCTTCAGAGATATTATAGTAAACACTGTTTTTCTCTTTTTCTTTCCAGTTTTGTTTGTCAAAGAGACACCCCAGATACAAATAAAGATATAGCACAGAAATATCTTTCATTGGTTAAAAGAAAGATTGTGTAAATACGTGTTAATGTCGTATATTAAGTCTCAGACAATCTAAGAAAAATATTGGGAATGTGTAAATATTTGTTATGTCCCTTATCACACTTCTTGAGGATCTGGAGCCTGATTTACCTGTATAATGTAGGTAAATCATAAAATCAAAATAAGTATAAATGACCACTGGTCCCTACCTGCATAGCGAAGTCGGTGGTGAGGCAGCCCACGGTGGCCGTGGCCTCGTTCTCCACATCAGGCGCACCCATAGACTGTCGCACCTGTCGGATGTTACGCGGGGTGATCCACCCCTCGTCGTCATCGTCCTCCTCACTCTCCCCTTCACTCTCGCCGTCCTCTTCGCTGTCGTCGCTACCCGCCTCCTGCAGTATACTGGTGGGTATGCTGTCTCCGTCTTTGACCTGAAGTACATTTCAACATGAACACACTTTAAAGAGTCGGACTTATTCTCAGGCATCTGACATGTTGTTTTAGGAGCCAACGTTATAGTTTCATGATTGCGACAGAATTATTCAGATTAAAAGAAATTCCAGTACAAGTCGGCCGATGGACGTGATAGATGAGATAGATCATTTGAAAAAATTAGAATTTCGCCCGATTGGAATTAACGTAGGACGCTAAGTAAGGAGAGATATTAATGAATGAAATATTTTGATGGTAGGTCCGAAAAAATGACACTATAGTGACAATTTCAAAAATCATTTAATGAATCTATGTCCGTCACTGACACTGACAGCACCGGAGAACTTATTGACAGTGTGACGCCTATGTTTTAACATTGAATGTGAATGATCCAGATACTGACAGTGACTTAGGCCTAGACATAATAGAACTCAGATTTAATATTTTGATGGTAGGTAAGAAAAAATGACACTATAGTGACAATTTCTCAAATCTTTTAATGTTTGGATCATAAATAATTGCTTTAGGCCTGTCTCGCCTAACCTATTTCAACGGTATAATTTCAAATGCTTGAAAAAAATATGAACTTACCTTTAACGCCTGGAGTCCTCAATGCGTTTCAATGCGTATATCCTCCACAATTGATGCGTTTAATATCATCTTGGTTTCCTGATTTCAATGAATCGATGCAGGCGTGATGGGGAGAGAACCCGACGAAGGGTTGACGCCATGTTTGACAGTGACAGTGCCTCCTCGTGTCCGATCGATCCAATGTTTCCCCTTCGATACGAACGCATGGACCACGCATAAGTTTTCAATGCGTTGTATGCGTTTAAGGGCGTCCAGACTCCAAAACATATATATTGAAAGCATCAGATACCGCCTTAATCCGGGGATGGAGGCGGTGAAAGAGGAGGCCCCCCGCCGTAACGTCCGACCACCCGGCCTGCCGCCGGAGGTCTGACCTAGATGCCTTTTCACCGGGTCAACGCGACGGAATACCAAGAAAATAGTGCGATGCATTTACACGTTTAGACGTGTTATTTTGCATTATTATAGATTCTGAGACAGTGGGATGCTTATCTATGGATCGAAATCTATCTGTGCATACCAATAAGTAAGGTTAGATCGACTGAGTTCATGGTGAAATAGGTCTGCAAAGTTGATGAATATTCAGAGATTGACCCATATCCCTTCTTCTCGGATCGAAAGCGAGGCTGGTGGGCGTAACTTGACCCGGTTAACACGGCGTCGGGTGACGATTGGATTTCTGGTCTTATTTGCTCAAATATCGATATTAATGATCAAGTTATGGTGTTATAGGACATTAAACATCATGTAGGCTTCATGTCAGACAGGAAATCGATCAATTCTATCGGATTATATATGTTTTCTGAGATGAGTACGGCCATCACCTGTCACGTGACGAGCGGGACTGCGGGTTTTGCCAGGTTTTGCACTCGGATTTTACCGGAAGCATCGGTAAATAAGACATGGGTAGCTGGTTCCTGCAATCATAGAAATATAGAGGAATTTGTATGGCAGGTAAGGGTTCACCAGCTTTATGATAATTTTTTGGATGTCCCCGGCGAGTCTGCAAAATCCAATACATTCTAGTTTATTGCTTGTCGTCGTACGCTCAAGTCCGATTGCCGTCCTTTAGAGAATTTCGCCTGATACGCTTTGATTTGCTTTCATACCGCTTTGATCCATTTGGTTTTGCCATGGCGAAAAAAAACAGCATGACAGTTGGGATCCCCTGGTGAGATTCATCCGAACCACCTTTCCCAGTCACAAACAATGACGACCGCACAGGCTACAAGCTGAAAACATAATGCGTTAGCTTAAAAAATCTTAAATCTGTTCAAAACTTACCTTATACACCTGAATTGTTGGTCGGGGTCCGTTCTCTTTGTCGTCGTCTTGTGACTCCTGATTTTCTTTATCACATACATGAGCGGCGGCCTCCGAGAGCTCTTGTGGCGGTTGTGGTTTGGGAGTGTCTTCTTCCTTTCCCTCCTGCGCCTCCTCGTGGATATTGTCAAGAGTCACATCACTGACGCGTGCAGTGAGGTCATCAGCATCGGCGCCCGAGTCTTGGCTTATGGAAGTGGTTCGTGAGTTACCTGTGGCCTGAAATAGAAAACAAATGCAGTCTGGATCTCGATATCTTTTGACAATATAAAAGATCTGAGACACAGTACACTACACAAATCTGTTTATATGCTTATCTTATATTTCAAGTGAGGTATTGATATTCATGCACAAAAAGTGAAACGTTACAGTTGATGTCTCCGCTGCCTCCAACAGGCATCTTTCCTCTCCAACAGGCATCTTTCCTCTTATCTTAACATAATGAAATATCAATAAATAGTTATTGGTTGGCAATTCTTTATATTCTCGCTGTAAGCATGAAATGTTGCTAGAGGAAGTGCTTACGACTGCTGTATCCTGGGCAGATTTTATGTTTAGATACTGGTGTACAAATATTGCATTTTACTTACGCCTTTGGCTAAATAAAACCCGGCTATTTCTGTTGGTTTTTCTAGATGTTTTGTCGTTGAGGTCCATTCGACCTGGAAGAGTACAACATACATTGTTACAATTATAACAAAAACCCCGCGGGACGGGCTCATGGCTTATTGTCATTCCAATTACCCTTCAGTCGGCACACAGTGTTGGATGGTTGATGTTAGCTTAAAAGAATTCAACATCGATATGGACAATGGAAAATAACAAAAACATGTTTCCCCCCAGAAAAAAAGACCTTTCCTGTACTTATCACGCTGCTTAAAAATATCCATCTGATACTGAAAGAGTGTCAAGATGAGACGAGTTGGGGTGAGGGGACTGACCCACCAACAAATGATGAAATACTCACTCTTAGAAGCGTTAATCGAATAGAACTAGAATCCTTTTGATATTTCCTACTTTCTCTATACATCTTATTCGTAACATTGATTTACCTTTTTTTCTGGGACGGTTTTGATGTGCTCAGTGCCTACATTCTCTTTCTCCAACTGGTACGTGAGGGCCATTACCCGAATGTCAATGGCCGACAAACTCCGGTAGTCACCTGTCTTCTTTGTGAAATCAGTCACTGAAAGGACAACGTATCAAGCTTAAGGTATTGGGAAATCTTTATTTGTATGATTAACATATATATTTTAAGAAGAACAAGTGGCTTCGCCAGGCTGACAAATGCTGGCAATGGATTCTTTCAGGATTCGAACCCACAACCTATGGGTTTGGAGGTGGGTGTCCTAACCACTACATCATGAAGCCACACAGAGGATAAAAGAAAAACTAAATAATGAGGCCATGACCCACTTTGCTGGTTCCCACAGGTCCTTTAAAAAGAAGTTTAGCAAATCAGCAACCAAATGGACAGATTGGTTATAGCCTATTTTGCTGGTTCTTGGTATGACCCGAAGAAAGTTCAGTATATAGATAGCAACATGCAAAAGGACATCGTTTTAGAAGAAGTAGGGTAATCACTGTTTTGTTCTCCATATAGCGCCTTTCAGATGCTTCTTGTGTATAGCAGTCATCTTTGTTATACTTCGTTTGCATTGTTATACAAATTCTTTGATTATCTCAAATAAATCTGGTAAATATTGAAGGTACTTTTCATACTGAAATTCTTGATTGGGATTCTTTAACCAGCCCACACCTCATTTGGTAATCCAGTACTTGGCTTCATGCTAAACATTTCTCACACGGCTGCTTTAGGGCGTTAGTTTGAGCATCTTAATTGGCTAGAATTCAGGCCATGGAGGCTGAGAGGTCAGATCTAACTAGTCTTAATGTCACTTCTGGAGCAGAGCTTCCATGAGAGGCGAAATAGTCTTTGTCACCATGTATAGATCTACTATGGCTGTGGGCTTCATGGAGCTTCATGGGGGAATATCACTTCTCAAATAAACACCTGACAGGTGTTATATTATTTTTCCAGAAAAGTACACAAGGTAACGGGACCTGCTGCAGTGAATACTAGAGATCTCGGGCCACGGACCAAGTTGGGCCGGGTGAAGTTGGGCCGCGGACTAAGTTGGGCCGGGTTAACTCGGGCCGCTGACAAATTCGGGCCGGGGGAAGTCGGACCACCACATGCGACCACTGGGGGGAGTCCCACTCCCATGCTTCCATGTGAAGAGCCTATGATGGCAAGGGGTCTGGGGGCCACCCACACCCTGAAACATCTCTTATGGATTCTATTGCACTCTTTAATGTTTTTTGACTGCTTGTTGAACTTTCTCAAAAAAAGGAAAGCATTCCTTATCCATGCAACCTTGCAATAGTCACAGAATCATCTGAATTTGAAGCATGAATCTATGCTTTAGATAATTTTCAGTGATATTTATTTTAAATGCAAAACCTTCTGTCGCACAATTTAAGTCATTTAAGTCAATTTTGAGACAATAACTGCCCATACAAAGCAATCAATGTGCACAGACAACATTCCCACGCATTGTGCGTATTCTGACCAGGGATTTCCTTTTATGGAAAGATGGGAATTGCCAATTACTCACCGTGTGACGTCATACAAATATGGGGATTTCCCTTTAAAAATACATATATAACACCATGTTTTAAATTGCCATACTTTTGAAATATGGTATTGTTAAGATATCTTTGACTTTATAAGTTCTTGGTGCAAACACCATGTTTGAGGACTTTCACAGGAAAATATTCATCCTATGACCATGTGCAAGGTTTCTTTAAAATAGTCCGCTATTTGCTGTCACAGACTGTAGGGTAAAACAGGGTTGTATCGCGCACAGTGGTATATCGTACATTTTAAGTTAATTGCCCTTAAACACTGCAAAAATATATTATGTGAAATAAAAATTGGTATCAAATACAAGAATTTACCATAATAGTTAAACTAAATCACAAAATCACTTAATAAACTTTTTTAACAATTTTGATTATAGAAAGAATTATATTTCCTCATAGACAGGGTGCGCGATACAAGCCTGTTTTGATATTTCTATAGATTTTGATCATTATTTTGTAGAATTTTTATGAGATATCATATATCTAGTGTCAAAACTCCCCATCAACTTGCGCATGGGTTGTATCAATGAAAAATATGAACAGATACAGACGTATATATAAAATTCAACTCATTTTTTATTATAAAAGCACTGTAATTTATATTTTCTGACCATTATTTATTAAATGCGCGATATAAAACGTATGTTATCTACGATATAAGCCTGATATACATGAAATAGTTCCTAAAAATGGATTTTTACATTTTCACTGCCTACCAATGAAAGGGTTACAGATAGAAAGTGTTTAATAGCCCTGGCAGATGCAGCTAACATGGTTCTAGTCTATATCAAAAACATAAAATTGGAGGTCATGTTGAAGAAACTAATAAATAAATGAAAAAATGTTGACATAAAATATACATTTATAAATATGTCTATGAAATTAAAGGGATATTTTGTAAAATTGTATATACGATATCATATCATAAATGATTGTCTAAACTATAAAACAAAACGTGCAAGGTTTTGACTGAAAATGATAACATATATGGACATTGACTCTACATAAAACAATTTTTTTTATGGGTTTTTCCACTTTACTTTTGATTTATTTTCATTTCAAGTGTAATGTACAATATTAGACATGGAAAATGCGCGATATTAGCCTGACCTGCGTGATACAAAGCTTAAAAAGGTATTTTGCATAATCTTAGCCTAGGAAATAATGAATTAGGGCTATTGATTAAAAGATTATGTCAACAGGTACTCCTCATATTGTTCTATATGACAAAATAAAACCGGGAAGTATATTTGCAAAGCCTTATATGTAGGTAACAATATTCTGTTAAAATTAAATCAAATGCGCGATATCTACCCCCAATTTACCCTAGATGTCATCTCTCCCCTCTCCTCTCCCCTCCATCTCGTCAACCCCTCCCCACACCAGTCCCGACCTTATCATCGCCATCTCCCCCTCTCCCACAGCCCCACTTGATCCCCGACCTTATCAACGCCATCACCCCCTCCCCCACACCCCCTCCACACTGCGGCCCGAGATCTTCCGGCCCGAGCTAGACACCGGCCCAAGTTCTCCCGGTCCGAGTTCCTCTGTGACCCGAGCTCTCCAGTTACCGCTGTGGTTAGCTCCGTCAACTGCTCCACTGCGGCCGTCAATTAACCCTATTATCGCCCACATTTCGGAGAAATACTCAAATGGTTTTACCAACGAACCTCAGAAAATACAGAATGTTAAGCCCCCAAATTTGACCCAGGTGACCTCTGATACCCCTTACATCATACTAAATACCTTTAGAATCCTGACATTAGGTATGTCCGCCATATTTTGAGGAATTTTGCCTGCCAGAGTCTGCACACATCTTGCCCCCACGCCGACTTGGCGGCTTCTGAAAGTCTAATCTAAAGTGACAGTGGTTGACCTACTTTTGCACCGGTGGTCTTGAAGAGATGAAAATGAAATAATGCAAAAATATGGAAGAAAACATGAAAAAGCAGAATGAACTATTCTTCCCTGATATATTTGGCATCATATGATCAAAATTTTATGTCCCTGTCCCTAGTGAATTTTGAGAAAAATGGGCGGACAGCTCCAAAAATCACAAATTTTTAAAAATTTCGCTGGGTCCTGGCGTCAAGTGCTTTGAACCTATGTCTTTCCTTCCTGTAAGCTGCAAACCAGCGCAAAAAGTCTATATACGAGAATTTCGGCGAAATGTCATTTCGCCTCAAAATAATATAGACAAGCCCCAAAACTATCATTTCGTTGCTAGCCCTTCATCTACTTCCCTAAAAACCCGTTCTGGTTCCCATGAACCCCATTGTGGTTGGAAGAAAAAACAAAAAAAACAGCAACCCTCTACCCACGAATGAATCTCGGAATAGGTAGACGCGGCAGCTGCATAACTACCAAAATGTCAGGCATGCCGGAGTTTTGTAATGAAATAAATTATTACTGAAAACCTCCAAAATTCAAATATGATGAAAATGTTTATGAAATCTTTTGTTTCTAAGATTTGATTGACAGCACGAGAAAACGCAGATAGCGACGTCTTGTCTAGATTGTAATGCAATTTCCAGGGCTCACGAAATCCAGCGTCCTGGGTGTCCTGTCCACCCCCCTAGAGGCACAGGACACCCAAGCAGGACCATCTGGGTGTCCTGTGGACACCCTAGAATTAATATACCATATCAAGGCTATGCCTATTGGACACCTTAAGGATAGACAACACCTCTCAGCGCCCAATTTACAGTAATTTATACTGCGCGGTCTCTAATAATACTACAGTTAAGTAGTGTGCATCAAATGATAGGACATATTTTTCTCTATCTTTTCATATAAAATAAATTGCTGTTATGTTGACGTTAGTGAAACTAGAGGTGAAAAACTGATTTTTTCACTTTTATTTTTTGAACATGAATATCTCTGTTACCGCTCAATGAATAGTTCCAAAATTCTGGGAGCTTATTCATAACATTCATACACAGGGAACTGTGTCTCAAATTTTTAATTTAGGTCCTAGTTTTAATTTTATGTCAAAAAACGGGAAACGTTTTGTTTATTTTTTCAACATTAATTCTAGATTTTATAAAACAAAAACTAAGACCTAAATAAAAAATCTTCCCTCCAGCTGAATGGTGTGTATATGCTGTGAAAATTTCATGTATTTCCATGCAATATTAATTGAGATATTCATGTTCAAAAAATAAAAGTTGAAAATGTATTTTTTGTATTCCCGGCATGGCCACACAAGTACATATCTACACATCAAAAAATGAATCATATGAGTAGATAGGGCTATTAAAAGGGTAGTTAATGATATAACACTCATATTCATGGTATAAATATTAAAGAATACAAGTCTATTTAAAGAGAGTTCCGCGATTTGGCCCCTGAGAGGTGTTGTCTATCCTTAAGTTTATGTGTAGGACACCCGCGAGTCATAGGCTGGGAATTTTAAAATTCCGTGAGCCCTGAATTTCTATAACACATCACAATGTTTTACAGAAAAACATCCTGAAGAAAGGGGGAAATCGTCATCTATGGGTTACCAATATGTTACTGACCTGTCTTAATTGATTCCGGAGAAGGATCCTTGAATTTCAGCTCATACGGCAGGACCTGCAGTCTCTGCCGAGTCGCCTTGTCCCGGATCTCGTGGACGACATCAGACAGCGTGTACAGATTTACTCCGATATCCTAAATAAGTAAAAACACATTCATATATATGTGCGCCGTAAGCGTTCTGATACAACCTATTACTAGTATTAGAGAATGTCTTCTTGAGTTCTTCTTGTCTATTTCTGAAACTATTTGATTCTGTCAAGTATCTCTAGAAAAAACATTTGATAATGCAGCGGTTGTCCCTTAAAGCTAATTATGAACAGGGGATCAGGCATTTTCTCAGATAACTTTAAACACAAGGTAGTATTTATGAATCTGTTAGAATTTTACTGTGGTTTTTAAAAAAAATCTCCTGCTAATCATCTTTTTGTGAGGTTGAATAGGGACTCATCCAGTAATTCAAAGATTAATTTAAGATCGTATTGTGAGTGTGGGCAGCGGTTATAGTTTGGGGAGTGGGGAGGGGGAGGGAGGAGACTGGAGGTTGGTGTTTGAAGAGTATACTGGTGGGTGACGAGGCGTGGGTGTACTCCCGTGTTTTTCTTAATAGAATGGGGTAACCACTCTAAGAAAAAATTAATAAAAAAATGGTGTTTGAAGAGTCCCCACTGAAACATTGGTCGGTCACTGGCCGAAAATCCTCAGAATTTAGCATTAGACTCTAATTTAGAGTCTACCACACGCCCTGTTAATAAATCCCTTATTTGAGTGAGTTATTACAAAAGGAAAAAAAGTGACAGCATAGTAGGTAATCTCATGTCCGTACAATAACATTTTACTATTGTGAAATAGGTTGAAACATGCGCTGTCAAATTCTAGCGAGAACACGTGGATCTGCGGACAGGGTATTTTGACGGACGGGTCCACAAAAACAACAATGTTACTGGTGGTTATACTAATAGCACGGATACATCCGGACGCACAATGGTTGACAACTACTTAAGCTCGATTTTTGCACAGATTTAGATCCTTACCTTTAGCGGAGCATTGCGAATAAAGCCACCAGCATCTATCACAACATACGGAATCCTCTTATCCTCCGCCATTTTGAGAGATTTGCTGCGGAACACCTGAAAAAAATAGGTCTGCAGCAAAACGATGTGTCCTTCTTTCCCATGCTTGGAAGGTACAAAGTAATTTAGCAGTATCTAAAAAAGTAATACAGTAATACGCATCTGACTCATTCAATTCTTTTCCCTTACATTTAGACATATCTTGATTATCATGATGCGACTTCCCTTTAGTTCATATTTTGCCTCCAGATGGCGTCTGTAACGCGCACCTGCGAACTTAATAAAATAATGATTAGTCGTTTTCTTTCTTACTATTAGAGTAAAGAACACCAATTTCTTGGATGATATACTTTGTGTGTTACTTATCACTTTTGTACACCAACAGATACTTGTTATTTTTTGTTAACGATCATAAATCCATTTTAGGTCAAGATTCTGTATGAAAACTGAAGTGCGTCGCTTCATGTCAGGAGGAAGTGTTAACGTCACGATCACGTGATTAGAGATGGCGGATCACAACACTGTGACAGGAGAGGATCGATCCTAATTTTACCTGACTTTTACCCCGAATCTACGCAAGCTAATCTCTTACTGACACATCTAAAACTTGTCTGAACCCTCGGTAAGTCTCTCCAGGGCCCATTTGACCCAAAATACGGAGTATTATACCCTATACTTGTAAAATGTGCGGTATAAGATATTCAAGATGGCGATGTTATTGACCTTCAAGTAGGAATCTAATCCTGCGCTAAAACTTGTAAAACTTCCCTGAGACCCTGAAAATGATACCAATTTAAGTTGACAGCCTAAGTAAAATATATTATCTACCATCATGGTGAGTTAGAAGGAGGTTGGTACAGTTTGAGGTGGTTTATAGCATTCAGTTGGAACTGGTGTCTGGACAGACCTATCCTCTCACGACATGGAATTTGGGATCGTCGACTCTAGAGTAGTCTACTCGGTCTAGTCAGTGTGGCCGATCGAGTGTCACACGACTCTAAATCCCGACCCCACCTCCCACCAACCACTGTACCTTAGGGAGATCAAAACAAACTTGTCGCTCTTTACCTAGATATAAACGTGCACATCTGGAATAAGAATATTGAATTGTTCACTGTGTCAGGCCTCAGGCATATCTGTTTACTGATTTCTTGGTCCTTGGATCTGACAATTTTTGGGACAATACTAGAGTTTTAGTCTAGACAGGGTACCAACCACACAGGGAAAACAGGGAAAACAGGGAAAATGGCAAAAAAAAATTCCTGACAGGGAAAACACAGGGAATTTGGAAATTTTGCCAAAACACAGGGAATTTCATTTGGACAGGTTCTAAAATTCCTGATTCTCAAGATATTAGGGATTCAACTTTTTGTTGTTGGGTTTTCCAAATTATTTCTGCACGCAGAGGCTTTTAATTTTGAACAACTTGTTGGATATGACACAGGGCAAAAATGCCGCGGGACAGGGAAATCTCAGGGAAAACACAGGGAATTTGAAAATGGAGTTTCGGTTGGTACCCTGCTAGAGAAAGTCTAAGAGTAAGACTTTTAGAAGGTTGAGTAGCAGGATTAGGCCTAGTTCTGGCTGACATGATCAGAATATTTAAAAAATATGGTGTGTCACTCTTGTCTTGCATTTGCACATGTCATCATCAATGATCAAGTCGTCTGGAAATCAGTTAACGTTATATAAGTTATAACATATGTGAGCGAGGTCAAAATCTAGGTTATTCTAGAAATTCTTTGGTTCCGTGAAGTCTGTAGAACTGTAGAACTTGTAACACACTAACTCCATCATTGTATAATTGTGAACTTTGTTCACAGCCGCAATCTTTATTAGCTTGGTCAGGTCGGACAGATAACACAATCTGTCTCAAATGTTTGGTGTTACATAAAGCACGGGGTCCAAACAATTGTTTTATAATGTCCTGTTTTTTTATTCCTCTTTCAAGATTATAGAGCTTTTAAATGTAAAAATATAAAACTCGTCATTTAGATTTATATAACCTCTGGTCACGTACTTGATATGGCACTAGGTAACATAAACGTTTCGCAGTCACTGTCTGATACGTTTATAATGTTACTCCTAAGCCAGGTGCATGAGTTTTTTGGCCTCTAAAAGTGAAAACAGGGGGAGCATGACAAGATTTATCCATTCATAGTTCATGTTTACCCGTATTTCACAAACTGTGTCAGTCTAATACTGAGCAAGCGAGTGGAAATCTCCTACATCAACATTACTGGAAGTTGGGTCCAAAAACGTCATCATTCTCGTCCACGCACCCCTTTTGCACACTTTTAAGCGAGTGAGCGTAGCAGATTTAGTCCGTTCTGACCCAGATTAGCTATTATAACGGGTCTGTACACCCATAACAGCCCATGGCTTTTATTGGTCAATTAAAATGTGTAAGGAACTCTTGTATTGGCCCTCTATAAATGGCATGGGGAATCCCTTTGATGGTTCTTGGCCTGTAGGCTGGTTTAGGTTCCTTCCTGCCATAAACCAGCAGCTGCAAAGCATGCTGAGACTTAGGGTGAAATTCCCACCTAAAATGGTTGCTGGTGTACAGACTCAGTTTGGGAAACAGTGGGTTTGACTACGACAGACAGCAGAATTTTGGACCCAACTTTTGGTGCCCCCCGCACAGGAGAATTAAACCAGCTTGGGGCGTATATGGTGACCTGTCCATGTGATGCAGGGCTGGTGATGGAATAACATAAATCACTCGCTATCTGACTATCTGCTACTTAGTCATCATACGGTGGTGTGGCTAGTGGGCGAAATAGGTAAACTCGACTAAGATTGTTCCCAGTCCATGAATATACAATGATAACATAAATTTAGTGGTAGCTCGAAGCTATGTTCTGTTTGAGGGGATTTGCTTGTTACTGTTAGAGCGGGCTCTCTTAGAAAAGTTACTTTTTAACATATTGCTTTATATTGATCGAATACACCAACTCTTAACCATACTGAATTGGATTTTTGGACCAGGGTCAGTACCTGGGATGTGTGAATAATTTTTTCAACTTAAACATGACGGACTGGGGAGTAAGTTGTAACACAAAAATCTGTCTGAAATATCGGTCACCCTTTCAGTCAGTTGTCATAGAGCCTTAAATCTGACATTTGTCGGTGATAGGGCAGTTTATTTAATCATTCCTTATCGATATCAATTTTGATACAAGACTAGATACGTGCAGACTAAAATGTCTTTTTAAAACTTTACGTCGCACATGAAGTAAGTGAAATTGTCAGATGAATTGACCGATGGTTTTAGTTTAAACTGCTGATGGAGCTTATAACTTTGTGTGTTTTGTCCAATTTTTCCCATTTGTCCATATTTGCAAAATGTATTTGTTCATCGTTGCCAAAGTTGCTACTCGGCAGAACTGCAAACAACTACCAATCCCAAACAGACTAAGATCCTAAAGTTTCCCATATTGCTGGGTTCGCGTCAATTCCCCTTTTGACTTCGCCAATTTGGTGAAATCATCATGGTTTGCATTCGCCAAAAGCCGTGTTGATTAGCAAACTTTTCCTTAAACTGGGTTTTACAATTAGAATAGAAATCATTGAACTTGGAGTATTTAGAGGCTCTGGCGTCCAATTTAGATAATTCTAGAGTACATTTTAGCCAGAATGATTCGCCTAGACATTCAATTTTGGCAAATTTGTTCTGAAACAAATTCACCAGATTCATTTAGCGTTTGCCATAGCCGTTTTGGCGAGTGGTTAGCGCGATCCCAGCCGGCCGGCATTACCTTTTGGTTACCAACTGCTGAACAGGCTTAGGCCACCCTTAAAAAGAAGTTTGTTTCCTGTCCAGCGCCCGACTGACTTTTTAAGGGCCGACTAGAGACCTTTTTGTTTGTTTTTCAGATTTTTGTGTTTTTTTTTCAACAAAAGTTTTAGTTTAAGTCTTGCCAAAGAAAAAAAAAAATCCGACTGGGGTTCTCCCTTGCCACCCACTGGCCAGGAAACAAACTTTTTTTTGGGGGTAGCCTTAGTTCTCTTAAGTCACATTAACTAAACTACCTCATAGGCAATGAGTTAAATGGTAACGATGGTAACGAGCTTTCTTTTGTCTTCTCCTTACAGTTGCTTCACCTCTGCTGGCCAGATGTGATAGGTGCAAGGATCTTTCTTCGTCTAAACAAACAGCTCGTCTTGTGGATTACGTACCGCACCATGGCGGGACTCTGCCCTTAGGGGGGTAACCTTAGGGACATACAACATTGAAAGGTAAGTCAACCACTTAAACTATATTTCCCAACTTCCTGCCAACACCATGTTTAGGCCTAAAAAAAAAAATATGTCCATTAAACCCAACATACCATGAGGCCCAATAAAAGGTACGTGCGTTCAGGCAAGGTTAGGGTAGGTAGGTAGGTAGGTAGGTAGATTTAATTTTAGTTTGGCATTTCTGAATTATTAAGAATACTTGAGCCTATTTGTGACAGTTATTGAATGAATAAATCGATCTACCTTAGTAACCTCCCCTATTCTTTTGAAACTGTGTTACCTGAACACAACTAATTATTGGGAGGCAGGCGCTTCTGACGCTTTCCATTACTCACTTCTGTCCACTGCTGCTGGTTTCTGGTGTTTTCTTTGTATGAGTGTGATTGTGGGTATCAGCGGCCAAATTCACTTAATGTAGTTAGGAAATTCATGCGTTGCTTTTTCTCAAACTATGTGGAATATTCAGAAAAAGTATGTTGTAATTATGATTACTGGATACCTTCACTTTCAGTCCACAGTGTTGGTTATCTTATATTGAAAAGAATGGCTTAAAAATCCTTTCACTCTCTAAGCACATCTTTGGGATTTTGTCCTTCAAAGTTCAATACTGAAGTGGTATAGAGGGAACAATTAGGTTATATAACCATAACCATGAGCAGAGCCAGTCAGTTGCTGTTTTTACACCCTTGGACCACTACTGCCACCTGTAAGTTGACAGGCCTATAAGATTGAGAAACAGGTATTCTATAGGCATTTTTGTGTATTTATGTGCATACAACAGCTTGCCTAAACGTTCCTCTAACTCTGTATGACAGCAAGGGAGGTGGTGGAGGCTGGTCAGTGCTCAAGCCATACAGTGCATTGGTGGTAGGAGGGGTGTGTAGAGTGGCAGGGAGACTGGTGGTCAATCAAGAGAACCACAGATAATTTTCGGTGCTTAATGCTTTGGGTTATAGACCTTGTGCAGACGTGGTCACGTGACCACTTTTTGGTGATCACCATGTGCTTTTTATGACCACATGGCTATTACAAAAATCTAGAAATCTTGCATTTTGTATGGTTTAAGTTGTTCATTAAGTTATAATACAACTATTTTAGATACACTGTCCAAAGAAAACTTTCCTAGTTGTTTGTGAAATGATGGTATTAAGACTTCGAAATTGATCACCAAGATGGCGCCCAGCCCTATTTAAAGAGGTGTGACGTCATGTGCACAACGTCTATAGGTGACGTTGTGGTCAATGGCAGTCTGGCTGAGGAGGTGAGAAGTAAATCATACCTGGATTGCTCAGCGTCCAAATCCACTCTGCCATTCACCCTGTCACTGTTGTTCGTTTTAGTGGCACCAGTACCCTCTTCCAGCCTAACCAGCCATTTGCGGTCTGTTATTGTTACTACGGGGCTGTGTTTTCTGATTTATTGAATGTTTAATCTTTCCTAATTGAAAAATCTTATAAGAAAATCTTTTAAAGACAGAATTAAATTGCGAGCTAATAGTCAGTTGTTTGTCCAATATTACGCCAAGGTAGCAGTATTTCTTACAGACCACAAGCTCTTTGTTATCTAACACTACTTGCCTAAAGAAGTTATTAATGTTGTTAGATTTTTTTCTCTGGCATCGCTGTCGATGCCGTCATCTCCGGTCAAGCCCGGAGTGTTGTGTTGGTCATTTAGGTGGATCACAAGCTGTGTTCTTCTATAACTCAAATCATGCTCATACCAGAAACCAGCTTCAGTCAGAGAGGGTGTTGGCAGGTTGACCCTGTGTGTCCTTGGAGAGTGTTGGTGTTTAACCTTGGGGTCAATGGGGATTTTTCTATCTAGGTCACACCAAGACTCTGCTTGCAGATTGATGCACTTCCATATTTGGTCATATCAAGGAGTCTACAGAGAAGGAGATAGAACTAGGGAGAGGGCCATGTCCGGGGGATGTCTTGATTGTTCACACCTCTGCATGGGTGGGGTACGACAGTGGTCTGGAATGGGACTGTCATCTGGACTTACTCCTATTACAAAGGGAGGATGGGAAAGGCCTTGGAATATGAATATAGGGTGATTGTATTATTACAATTAAAAGGTTTTCGTTTTTAAAGATATGATCAGAAAATGACAGTCATTCTCAAATTATATCAGTGAATATTTCTCTATTTTTTGGTCCAATTCAGGTAAGACTGCCATGTTCGGGTTATATTCTATGAATAATCTATCCTAGGGAGTCTGGTACAGTCATTTGGTAATATCACCATAATTTCGTAATCAAGTGTCAGGAATTTTCTTGAGATAGTAAAGCTTCCAATGTTAAAACAGGCATGCCAGAGTTCCGCACAAGGGCGGATTTCCGCCCTTTTTGATTTTTTTCAGGTCATTTTTGAGATCAGTCCAAATTCGAGGAGAAATTATTTTTTCTATAGTAGGTGCGGGGGGGGGGGGGGGGGGTTCACATGGGTTGCTGATAGATTTTTCTAAACAAAATAGAAAATATCTTAATTTTTAGGTAGTCTTTTCAACATTTATAAGGGTTTTTAAAGCATATAACCTGCATTTTCTTCTTGAAAACAAGGTTTATATCCAATTTCAATGATTGATAATAAATTTCCGCACAAATGAGTCTCAGTAACTGGCATGCCTGTAAAAGCATAGGGCCTAAATAGATACTGATACAACAGTGAAGTCATACAATATTTGCAATAATATTTGTACCATCTTATTGAAGAAAACCCTTGCTCTTAAAGAAACCAGAAGCAAAATCTAGCCTAATTCCCAAAGTATCCTCTGGACATTGGCCCAGCCCCACTCCAGGGGGTGGGGTCATTAGGAGGGCGGTACTCAGTGGCTGATCCAGAGGGGGGGCGCGGGGGGGTGCGCCCCTCCCTATTTTTGGAAAATTTTGCATTTTTCTAATGTAAAACTCGGCCCAAAAGCAATTAAGGAAATTTTTTTCCAATAGCGCCCCCCCCCCCCCCTTTTCAAAACCCTGGATCCGCCAGTGGTACTGACAGGAGAATACTATGATGTGGCACCATTGGTCACATTATTTAACACTGATAAGGGCCACTGAATCTCTCAGATATACCGCCCTCACAAAGTCAACCTTAGTCATATTAGGGGGTCAACCTGTGTTACACCTACTCCACAACATGTGGAAGTGCCCGTGCTCTTCCCAAACATAAGTCACCTGACTGGCAGGGGATGATGGTGAAGGACGGCATCGGCATTGTAGTCATAAATCTTTTTTTCTTGCTTTGCCCGATAATTCCTTTTCCTCCTCTCATATCTCATCAATCTATTTAATATCAAGTATACGAAATAGAAGTGAATAAGCCGGAGTTTTTCGGTTTTCTAACCGACCTTTCTCTCCCATAGTTCCACCTGTGACCTTGTTTTTTTAAATCAGTAGCAACGATTCTGTACTTCAAGGTAACGTTGTTTTCGTTGTAACTGCTAGAGTTTCAACTCGAGGTCAAGCGACAATAAAAAAAAAGCATAGATTCTAATCCAATACATGTAGGACGTCTTGGTTCACAGCTGCCAACTTGTATATGTCTGACAGAGACACAGTCGTTTTTTACATTCCGTAAGATATGGAAATTGACTTAGTTCCCTACGTTCTTGATAAACTAGGCCGTCAGAGATATTAGTTGTGTCATATGTGACTGTCCTACTTACACGGGTTCTTTCCCACTATACACTCCCCAGAAGTAGTTGATACTTCCCGATTCAACAAATTTATGTCCTATTCATAATTGCAATGCAATGTTTTTTATTTCTGTTTATCTAACCTATCTTACAAACAATTACAAATAATTAATTTGGTTTTCAACGTTAAACAGCGTGAATCATTAATCGTAACATGATAAGATATTAGATATCAACATTGTTGTGTTAGATATACAAGAATATTATACTTTACTAGGATGCATATCCCTATTCTGAAAGAAAATAATATGTCGCTTAACTTGTTGAAATAACTTAGAAATAAGACATTCCAGTTGAAATGTCTTAAGACTAGAATGTTTCTGAAATTCAGTTACCAAAGCTAAAAATGTATTAATGGGTATCGATGTTGAACTGGAAACAAAATGGACTTTCTGTGACGAGGCTGAGAGCTCCTAACTCGCCGGATGCTAAAAAAAAAAAAAAAAAAAAAAAAAAAATGGAAACAAAATGGATGTATTCCTTAAATCTGATTGTAATTCATTGTTTCTGTGACTATTTCTTGTTGTGATCTGCTGAGTTCAGGCAGCTTTTCGGTGGCTTATCTGCGGGTTGTTATTACCCAATACCCCAGCCCAGGTCGCCTTATCGGGTCTTGTATACAAAATAGGTTTAGTTTACAGTCCTGGCAGTAGTCTGGTCATTTTCTCACAAACTGTCACACGGAAGGCTTCAGGCTGTGTGGTTGGGCTGTCTAGGTGAAAAAGTTACTACCGGTGTATCATATTACAGTATGTACGCATTAAAAAAAAGAGGGGACCGTCGGTTAAAGTCCTAAGTGGATTTTTTTTACTGCCGCTGTAAAGTGGCCTGCAATATATCAAAGGTATCCACCCTTAACATACCTTTCTAAATTAACGTAAGGCGTAGCTGACTGTATTGAAATGAGGTTTTACAAATAAAAGGGTACAATAATTGTAGTTATACGAGGGAAAGTTCTCGATTCACCATAATGGAAACAAGATGATAATTATTTGATTGTATTCTTATCAAAATTCATAAACACAACCATATATTATTATGTCTTTTAAGCTGTGAGATCTAAAGCAGTTTTACAGTTTGAGTATACTGATGCACCTAGTTACTATGTCGGTTGTTTAATCTTGATAAACATTACAAAAAAATATTAAACTTGATAAGCATGTAGACGCACAGCTGGGCTCGAGAGTTTGTCACAATTAAACTGGCTATAATTTGCCCCTGGGGAGAACCAAAAGTGTCCCTAATCTGTGAATATGGGTTAATTCCAATAAGAATACCAACCATTTCCCTGTATTATGACACGTGAAGTGACTGACATGTTGACGGCAGCCCTCTGGTGTTTAGGGGCATTGACCCTGTTTGAGGGGGAACCAAATCAACCCAAACTGCCCGAACACAGCTTCCCGGCGTTAACGCCTTATCAAATATGCTTAGCCACTGGTTCTCAAAGTGATAAATGAATGATATATCCTTAATCTCGTTTAGTAATGGTGAAAACCAAAAGGTCCTCTCCCTTTAGACGGCAGCCGTGTAGTCTCGTTAATACGGCTGGTGTTTATAAATACTCGTACCATAACTGAGGAAATGCCCCTAATATTAACATTGAGGGCCTCACGAGTTATTAAAAGAAGAAAAGAAAATTGGTGCGATCTAGTCATTTTTTCCCCTCAGGTATAAATTATGTGTTCAATTGGTAAGCACCTTGGATGGGATGATATGAATTTGGTCAGAACACAGGCAGCCTTTAAAATGATTTTTGATCAACACCTGTCGATTCTAGGCTTGAATGTAGTAGAACGTGCTGTGCTTAAAACTGCAGGCATTTCTTGTTTGCCTGTATGTTTACTGGGCGCAGTCAGTATAATATACATGTACATGTATATGGGTAAGTAGGTCATTCCCATCTACCCCCCCCCCCCCCCCCCCACCAACCTTTACACACATTAACCTGCTTACAAACTACCACAATACCTATAGCAACTCAATTTGGAGAGCTCAAAATAACAAAGAATTTTTTTTTCATTAGGCAGAATTCTTCAGAGAGTACCGGTAGTGAGCATTTTCCCTCGTTCCAGTGAAATGTATTGATTTAGTTTTTACTTACGATTCTAGTGCTTTAAATGTGCACATTTTTGCAGTGGGTCACCAAATTTATGGGGAAAATACCATTGTTTAATTGGCGATTAAGGTAAAAAGTTCAAGTTTCAGACACAGTAATCGTCTATGATTACTAGTGCTTCAGTACAAGTCAGTACTGCCACTACACAAGGCATGTTTTGGTCATAAGACGGGCAGAAAAATATACCATTAAAGCGGTTCAACCAGCATCTGATGAGCGATATGAGTAGGTAGCATGTTTAGTCATTATTAACCTAGATTGGGTTTAATAGTATTACTCTGTCGCAGGATGGCGTGATCACCCCAGGCCCGATCCCATAGGCCTCTCGGTTCTACAGAAAGACATGATGTAAGTGTTTGCTACACTGTGAGGGTCTAGACAGGTTTGGCCCAAGTCCCATTGGCGGCAGGTATTTTATTAATCACGGTTTTTTACCTAGAATAGAATGCAGTATCACTGGTCACTGTGATGTTCAAAGGGAAGAAATAATTCAGGATAATTCAGAGATGGCATTTTCACTAATGCCTAGAGTTTTTAGGAAGTGTATATGATAATAAGAAGATAGTGACTGGAGGAAGGCTCTTTCCTTGTTCGACCACAGTTCTGTTGAAAAGAGTAATATTTTTTTCAATATGGAAAATATTGGCGACCGTGTCACCTAGTTTTCTTGTGGAAAGAATTTTTATATCATAACTTTAAAAAACCGGCGAAGAGTGGCTGCATGAAGGGCCAATTTACACCAGGAAGAAAGGGAAACATCAAATTCTTCCCAGTTACGTCTCAATGACCGGATACCGATGTGGAATCGATATTATATTGCGGATTCAAGCCAGGTCTCAAATAAATATGAATGAATCTGATTCTGAGAAGGCGAAATTAATTCTATACCAACCTTGGTTGTGTTTTAGCAGTGAATTTCACCGAGAGGGTCCTAATGAAAACTTGAAAAATGTAATGCTCAAATCAAGTTTTACAAAAGTTGAAGTTAAATCTAAAAATTAGTTAGTCTTCTTTTTTAATTACACACTGACATCCCCTAATATTCATTTTGCTGAGAAATAAATTGTGAATCTAGACATTGGAGCTGTTACTCATAGTGACCAATTTATCTGATATTTTGCTTTTTGCTGACCCACTAAAAGGAAAGCGCTCCTTTCCTCCTTTAGATGCTAATGCTAAATTTACCCACAACTTCTGTTTGTATTGAGACCAGTGAACGATTAGTTGTTTGTTTTTACCACACCCACATGGCCCCTATGGTAATAACCCAGCCCTTATCCTCTGTAATAAGACTTCCAGCTTTATGGGATAGCCTCATCAAATATTGGGGAACTGTGCATAGCAGATACTACCCTAGAAACATACTCAATCAAACTTTTTCTTAATTGCAGTGGTGTTTTGATAATCTTGGTTCCAAAGTGACTCATATGATCGGTGTGGCATTTGAAGGCCCGTGTTGGTTGAGGTGGGGATGTGCCGGCCTGGTTGGGGAGTGGTAGCCGAGGTGCCACTAGTAGGAGGTGACATTTGGGTGTCGGGGACTAGGTGACATTTCTGCCCCTCCCTCTTTTGTTACTCGCCTCCCACTCCCAGCTGCTGGTGCTGGTAGTAGTAGCCCAGGCTGTAGGCCGCCTCCTGTGTTTGACGGGCCATTTTGTTTACTTAAAGTTGTATTCATTTATGCAAAAAAGAAATTTAGATAAACATTGATGCCTCCTCACATCTCATCATCAAAATGTTGGTTACAGGGAAGGTAATATGACTCAACATTGTGAGTTTTAACAATGACTGCATCTCAGATTTTACCTGCCCAACGAAAGAATCAACTTGCCCATGATTTGGAATGATAACGTAACATTAACAACTTACTATGTTTATGCACGAGCACCTGTTAAATATCAATGTAGATGAGATGTTTTTTGAGGATTTTACCTGCCCCACCTCCAGTTTTACTTGCCCCGGGCAGGCTGGAAGTTCCGTCGAGCCCTGATAAGGACTGTAAGTCCTTAGCCACTGTATGCTGTTGAACCTGAAATGTACTTATCGTAGGAAAAAAACTGAATAGAAGA
The DNA here is from genome assembly GCA_936440205.1 of Lepidonotus clava. NCBI lineage: Eukaryota > Metazoa > Annelida > Polychaeta > Phyllodocida > Polynoidae > Lepidonotus > Lepidonotus clava. The sequence goes on from OW387140.1 coordinate 16,876,597, forward strand.
AGAAACAAACAAACAAACATGCTATTTTAGGAGTTTGTGACAGACGTTCGTGCCGGAACCAGTCCCAGCGTTGGCCGTCATTACCCCTGTGGTGGTCCTGGTGGTCCCCTGCCCTGAAACCAGACCAAAACACGACCCGAGTTTGGGATGGGGAAGGGGGGAGGTAGCAGGGCCAGTAAATCACTGCTGACACGGGGGTGAGGGTGGGGGGTGTCAGCTGCGCTCTGAATCTTGCTGGGGCAATTCACAGCCCGACACATACAACGCACTGGTCTAGTTTGTGTATTGGGAGATGTAGTCGAGGAAGTTAACGGTTTCTCATCGTTATGGGTATAATCACCTTACGTGTAATGTGCTAATTAAAAATATACATTTTTACAAGTCATAATGAACTGCCAGTACTAAATAGCTCGTTCTCTTTATTCTTTTGGGGAATTTTTTGGTTGCAGTCCTTTACATTGCCCTCTTCTGGTTTACTGGGCTCGTGTCTCATAACCCATAATTCATTCAAATTTCAGTAATGCAAAGCCAAGGGTAGTTCATTTTAAGATGTTTGAAAAACTGGGTTACCTCATATGTACCCAATAAATGTACCCAATTGAATTAAGTGTCTTGACAGCGAGTATGGTCATTCCAATTCAGAGGTATTTTGTGTTGTAGCATATTTTGTATATTCATTGTTCAATCGTAATTTCTTCTCCATGTGTATGACGTGGCGAAGATATGTCCAGTTCACAAAACAACACTAATTTCTTCTCCATTTTAAACTACCCCAACAAACTACACTTAAACCATTTTTTCAGAAAGACGTACTATAATGTAATAGATGCTGTAAAAGAACTCAAAATACTTTGAATACTAGCCATAAATCGGAAATTAAAAAAAAAATCAAATTTATGCACTGCTGTCGTACATTTCAATGTTTAGACCAAGAGTAAACAAGTAAACACAATTGTTGAGAATAATTGGTGATGACAAAAAAAAAAGCAAAAAAAACCCAGCACATTTCATGTTGATCGTGTTTTTACAACAAAAGCAAGACTAAAACGGCTTCAAGGATGTAGCAGAATTTAGAGAGTTTCACTTGTCATTAGAAAAGTGTTAATGCAAGTTAGATTAGAATGAAACTCTAGAGGACCCCAGTTGTTCTAATGGAGAAATATTCCCCAGAAGCCCATGCGTTAACTTCTTTTATGCATTTATTCATCATTTAATCCATTGTTCTACTTGAATTACAAGGTCATGTTCGTCATAACAAAAATATCAGAAGAAAAACTTGCAGGCAAATGAAATGAAATAGACGCTTATGACAGTAAACCGGAGCGTCCTGACCTTTGGTCAAGACTGGTCGGACTGGTCGGCAGAAAGTTGAAAAGTCAGGAAGACCGATGAGAACCAGAGATCAGAACTCTAGACCGTGAGACGCCAAAAAGTGAGGTGTGGCAAGGGACAAAAACCTTGTTGAGCTTGGCTGACTGATTAACTACGATCATTAAGGGGAATTTTGTGTTGGTGACACCGACAGACATTGATAATGATATGAATCAATCCTTGTCATGTTGTGTGCTGAACGGACACTGTTGTATAAATTTAGGCACACTGAGCAGTCAACGGTCTGAAGATCAGTTAGTTCTGAAGATAGCTAAGATGGAGGGACAAAAGTTATCATGAATTTCAATTTTTCCACTCTAACCGCGCTTATGATAACTTAAAAAATATATTTAGTTCACATTTTCAGGATTTTGTTGATTTTGTTTCCGATTTCTCATTGACCCTCATTTACATATCTCAGGATAGGGTTACTGTGTTTGCACATGATATAGATTTATATGTTGCCTAATATTGTGTTTTATGGAGAGAAAAAAAAAGAGATAAATACTTGACAGATAGAGTAAAATTGACAGCTAAATATCGCATGATTGAAATGTATGTACGCATCCATCAAAAGTTAGCCGCTCCCGAACTGGGAAATATGCGTTTAACCTACTTCCATCAACAGTTGATCTAGGCTTAGGGTAAGGAAAACATAGTCATACATTAAAACCATTGGTTTCAAGTTAGTTATCGTGAACGTACGTGAAAAAACAAGCACCCGGGATAATAAGCTGTTTTGTTGTCAATATAACTCTAGATTTGTTTGCGTTTAAGACATTTGTGCATCATTACTTTCTTAATTTGACATGATTAATTGATTGGCCTTTAAACTGACCATTTAATAGATATGCTTAGAAATAGTACTTCTATTTGATTTGTATTTCTCTGTCTTACAATACACCTGTGTTTGAATATTCAGACCATGACAATGAATAACAAATTGCACTGAGGATGGCTGCCTAATTTGTTGATATGATATAATGGAGGTGGGTGGTTCGATTGGTCGACCTCGGTCCAACCCACACCTTACGTAAGGCTACAGCTAGTCCCCACATCACGGGACGAGACAAAGTCTGTGTTATAAAGCTTGCTGGAAAACCTCTCATTAGTAAGTGATGGAGCTGATTTAAAATATGTTCTGAAAGTTCACTTACAAGATTACAACATTTTTGAATCCACATAAAAAATATGGTTTCCTTTAAGATAGAACTGTAGTTCGGGGGTTAATTATTTGTTTCTAAACTCTTGATTTAAATGTGTGTAGTGTGTGTACCGTACAACGTACCACTACGTCAAACTTTATTCAACTGATAGCGCGGGGGGTGGGCTGGTTTAGTGGTTAGTATCTTGGCATTGCGTGTGGCCGGCCCGGGTTTGACCCTGGCTTCTGCCTGTTAGATCATCTCACCTGGCCGTTCTTCTCAACCCCATAGATCCAGTCATCAGTACTTGGTACAGAAACACAAACGTGGGTTGCCGTTGATATAACTGAAAAATTGCTAAAAACACCTTAAACTCCAACAATCATCATCAACCAAATAGCGACCATCCATTACTTATGTCCGCTTTAAAACGGGGGGAATGATACTAGGTCTAAAGGTTATGAGAACTGTATGCAAATTCCTGTACATGCAGTATAGCGATTACATCTAAAAGACACCAGATTTAACTTAATGGTCAAATGAAATATCTGTCAAACCAAGTGTCTATTCGTTCGGAGTGGAAGGTTCAGGCACAGTCAGACTAAGCTTTTCAGTGTTACATGAGCAATTTGCCAAATTATGGATGTTTTTTTTGTGGTCATTTTGTGGTCATTGTAATCAATTCTCAGAAGTCTGGACTAGTCAATTATGCCACTTCTTAATGAGCAAAAAACGGAGAAACTCTACACAAAGAGAAATGAGGTTTTATCCATCACGGGAATGTTTAGATTAGATCATTACAAATAAATTGAATTAATTTTTCATCTTAAAAAGAGGTAAAGCAAAATCCAACTATACTGATTTTGATTTGTCACTCCCAAGAATTAAAGTATGTTATAATCGCGTGATAAGTGTGCTTATTTGTTGTTTTTGTTTGTGAAATTTGCTTGGTATTGGTTGTTAAAATGGACTAATTACACTAGGCAGAACGATTGTAGAACCCTGGCAAAAATGATAAAATTTGTAAAAAGTGCGGGCTGCAGTTATGGCAATGTACACTTTCTAATATATCTTAGTGTGGGAATTGGACACTTTATTCAGGTATCACTAAGGGTTCGGATATTAACCGTGCTTTAATTCCCAACGTACAAGTTACTCTGAAGCCATGGAGAGAAAAGGGTGTTTTTTCTGCGAAATAGCAAATAAATTATATTCAAAACGCCAACTCCTGTTTGGACAAACCACATTAGCAGCTGCCCTCTTCGGACATCTACCAGGTGTCCTCACGTGAAAGTCCAGGATCCTTTGAAAACGGTCCTTGTCTTCAGTGGCGTTCTGTTCGTATTGTAGCCCGAGATATGGATTACGTGAATTGTGTGCAGTAGTAGGAGGAGTGGTGGTGGTGAGCGGGGTCGTCGATATGAGGTCCATAACTACCAGGCTGTTTGTTGTCAAACACGACTAAGGACTAAGGAGGCCACCTGTGACCAGTTGTAAGGTGTGTGTCCCCGGCAAGCACCGAAGGATATGAGATTAAAACCAAAGGCTAATTAAGGGCCAAAGGGATGACTTAGTGAAATCTCTGTGAGATTGAGATGTCACGGGGAAAGGGAAGAACGGTGATGAGACGAAGCAATTGTGTTGGTTAAAAATCTAATCAATGTATGAAACGTTTGACTTTCTGCTGCGTTCTATCCGAGAACCGATCTCATGACTAAGGCCTCTGTTGTTTACACTCCACGAGGGTAATCGATTTTATTTTGTCAGATACAGGATAACATCATGGTATATTTATAGGTCCATTTAAAGGCACGCCACACGTATGCACTTACACATTTTGTGGCATGTTAAAAAATCTGCGGCTATAGTGATTAATTTTAGTGACTGTTTTTCGCAGTTATCAATATATAATCTACACATAAGCGTGTTGACATTTCGTCGATATAAATGCGGGTCAGTTGTGGTTGGGTACATTGGGGAAGCTCAAATAAGGGGAATGAAGGGGAAAAGGATAGAATTTAAGAAAGCCAAGTGCGTCAATATGATCCCCATTCTTGTGACATACATAAACACTAGTTTTTGCACTAGTTAACACAATAATATCGTTTTAGGCCTGAAAAACATGGAATCCATTGATTCTATGTACAAGTCTGCTGACTTGATAATTAAACTAGGCCGGGTTACCGGGAGATACAACCTCACCGAGGCAATCAGCTAGAGAATTATTGTATTGTTGGCTCGTAATAGAGATTTTACGGTACGCGCTTATCTCCACATGATATTATCAGATTATCAGGTGATCTCGAACCTTGTACTTATTTGTGTGCTCTCGGAATTATGCGACATGTATGTGTTTTTATTGCCATACCTCCATGATTCTGGTTTGGATTCAGAGAACTGTTGTTAGTGTTAAAGACCTCACCCCCCCCCCCCCCTTGAGGGTACTGGTACATGCAATAAGGTATATTTTCCAATAAATGAAGAGTAGGAGAGGGTTAACATATGGATACCTTTGTTGCCCGTACGTGTCACCTTCGTGAACTGGACATTTAAACATCAAATGATAAGTACTCGATGGCCTCCAAAGTACCATTAGCCAAATGACAATTCGCATCATGTTGGTCATAACAAAAAGTTGGTATTGAGTTTTCTAAAATTTAATCTGTTTTGATTGTTACGGTATTGACAGGATTCCAAAAATGAGAGACGCATGTAAAGGATAATCTCCCTAAATGCCTATTTCAAAAACCCAATTGTTGTACGGCTATTGGAAGAGCACAAAGTCTCTGATATAGCTTTGACTCAATGAAAAAAAAATTGACCTGATTGTACTTTGTTGTTTTCAGAGAGGGGTCGGCTCGTACAGCAGGATGTCGGAAGGTGGCGCCAGCAGCGCGCAGTACTCCCAGCTCCAGGCCACAAGTGAGTTGCTCGCCACCTGATCTACTCTCTCTATTCAGCCAATCAGAAAAACACAGAAATACATTGTTTTAGACCGGAACTAGTTTCTGAAGTAACACTAAAATGTTAAAACAGATAGCAATAAAATTGATGTTTTTATGAGCCCCATTCCCGTTATAAGAAAAAAGTAAGAGCTCCTCTGAAAGCTGTAGGTATAACACTTTACAAACAACTTTTACAAATGCATGAATGTTTTTTTTTTTTCGTCGCAGTACATTCTGTGATACCTACCTATTTGTAACATCGATTCATTATCTATATCTCCTATTTAAATAACTCAGGGCTGCCCTTGGCCCAGATATTTATATTATATATTTTCTAGCTCGCCCTATGTTTCGCTATATTTCCCTATATTTCTAAGATTTGACAAGGTAAACAAGTAAAATTTGGAACTGACTACAAGGAAGTACATTGAAAACCACAAGCATCTGGGGGGGCTGCGACGGACTGCGGTCTGGGTTCGTCAAACATTACCATGAAACATTTTCAAATTTGCTTCTGTGCTAATTCCATGAAGACAGTTGCATAACAGAAAATTAACCATGGCAATTTTGTTGACAAATTGCATCTAAAATTGGAAATTGCAGCTTTCTATATTTGCCTTTTTCCCATAGGAAACAGTGTTAAAGTCTGTCAGCCCAGCCTATAATGTCCAGCCCTATTTTGCCCAGAAATACAGCATTTTAATTGGCTGGCAAACCTGCAAATCTGTTGATTGATGGAATTTAAGAAATAATAATGTTTTAGCAACACTTAGGGATATAGAAAAAAATGATTGTTACTTATTTCACTATCACCAACTCTAGGAGACAAGGATGGCTTATACTGCAATTTTGTCCAACCCTTATCCAACCTTGGGACATACCCAATGTGGGATGGGCTCATTAATGTAGTTTCATCAGTGAAGGCGAAAGATTCTGCTAGAGATCATATGTTACCAAAGTAAACCAAAAACTCCGAACGTAACAAAACAACCAAACTCCATCAGTTAGGTAAAAAGTCACCAATACTTACGCAAACAAAGTCCCATTAGCCGTGCATATAAACGACAGGACGCTCAGTTATTCAGAGGCGTTGTTTGACCGTCGAGGTGCAATGATCGACCGGTTGATGGGGCCAGACTGTACATAATTTTAGCTGCTGCTCAGCTACACGCATAGATGTTTTATGCAAAAGTAAGGCCTACTGCGCGTAAACTGACAATGTGACCATAGATAACAGGTAAGGTGGTACATAAGGCCGACCAATGTAGTGTGAAAGCTAGCACATATTTTCCTTGGTAACAAATATTAAATTTAGTCTAAATGTTGATATTTTGCCAGTCATTATGTCCACCTTTAGTGCTGTCAGCACTATCGGTGGAAGTCTATGTTAGCCGGTGTCTCCTTTTTCTGCGCAAATCGGAAGCCACTGAAGCTAAAATTGAGCTAATAAAAAGTAAAACTCGTGTCGGGGTGAACGGTAGAACTAGTTTATATTCCAATATAGATATATAAATGAAGGGTTCACGCAATCTCGGGAGTACAAGCAAATAAGGTTACGTGTTTTTTTTTTTCAATCTCAAAAGTAGGTCAGTGTAACACTCTATAGAAAACTGCACAGACGGGCTGGTGCACACATTTAAAGTCGTCTACACCTACACAAAATAAAACCATACTATCAGTATCAAATCATGATATTTCAAACGTTTGACTCTGCACAATGTTTAAATGTCTACGGCCCCAGTTACAAAACAGCCCCAATAGTGGAAGGGTGCAAAAATGGAACTCTGTGGTCGAAATAGCCAACGGTGAGGTAAAAAAGTGTTGGGATAGTGTGTAATTTCCACCACATTGTAGAGGAAGGTTATAGGGTGCGTGGATCGAGGGCTTTGGGTCGGGGTATATAGAGGGGCGGCGGTCCGGGTCGTGGCAGTCTGCCAAACACAGCCTGAAACCTGCTTTAGCCTTCACTCTGAACGATTTTACGTTTACTTGCGTTTTGATTATGTAGTAAAACCATTTTTATATCACCACAAAAAACAATAAACCATGATGTAAGAGGCAAACCAAACTCAGTGAAGATTTGCTTATTTCACATATGAGCATGGACTTATTTATTTCAGGGTCCCTTTGGCACAGGGTAAATGGCAAACAAAAAACCCAGGGAAAACCCAGGGAATTTGCAAATTCTACCAAAACACAGGGAAACACAGGGAATTTCATTTGGGAAGGGGCTTAAATTTCTGATTTTCAAAATATAAGGGATTTGACCTCCTGTTGTTGGGTTGTCCAATTTTTGTACACGAAAGCTTTTGAATTTGAACAACTTGCTGGATATGACAAAGTGAAAAATTTCCACAGGATAGGGAAAACACGGATTTGGGCATGAAATTTGAGTGGGGACCCTGTATTTGTATAATAGTGTTGACTGTCAAATGAAATACATAAGATACAGAGATGCCATTTTTCCTACTTTTGTAGGATTTCCTACTTTTTCAAAAAAAAAAGGGAAAAAAATGGTTAAAATCCATACATTTTTCTATTAAATACTCATTGCTCTATTGCTTTAATCAATTATAAGCTTAAAATTTGATCTAGAATGGATTAGAATGGTATTCCTCCATTTCCTACTTTTTGTAGGAACTCTCCTGTACAGAGTATAACATGATCTTCCTACTAGAAAAGTAGGAATTAGTTCAGCCTTTGTGCCACCAGGGATACAGAAAACTAAGTCTCTAGTATACCCCTAATTACAAAATAGAGGACTACTCCGATTAGGAAAACAGCATAGCCATATTTACAGTTCCTATACAAAAGTAGGAAACTTGAGATTGTATTTGTTCAGATAATATTTTGCCTCCAACAGAACTTCCAACCACCAGAGGCATATGTAATGTTGTTATTAGCTATTAACTTCTGCAAATTCAAACATTTACATATTTCCTACATTTTGATGGTCGGGGAGTGGCATCTCTGAAGATATGAAGCTTTGAATTTGATATGCGAGGAAGTGATATCTGCCATAGGTGTCCAGTCCAAGTAGACTTAAGTTTAAAATGTCACAACCAGTCAGAATTAATAAATATCCAGTTTAAATGTGGCTCCGTGTAGAGTACTGCTAGGCCCAGAGTGAGCGGGTAATCAATATGAACTATTTGTTGTCCTAAACAGGTCTTGTTTCTGCGTGAGCTGTGTTTCACAACTATACGCTAGACATGTAGGGTGTTGTATTCATAACCCTCTTGTGTGACAGTTATATACCTGTTGTGGTACTCCTACAAGTTTGTAGTTGAGGATAAAATTCAGATAGGTGGTCTTCAACCTTTAGTTTAGGAGCTGATAAAGATATACAAAAAAAATCAGAGTAATATCAAACGGCCTATACACTATCTAGCATGAAAACCGTTCAGTGTAATCTTTAAGATTATAAATAACCATCTCGAAACAAGGAAGTCTGACTGGGAAAATTTCCATGTGATCCTATACAATTTTCTAAAGATATGTGAGCCACTTACGCTAGAAAAGTCCGCCCTCATGCGGGTTATTTTAGGAAACGTTTTTTTAGTTCGTTATTCTCCGGCATCGCTGTCGATGCCGTCGTCTCCGGTCATGCCCGGAGTGTTGTGTTGGTCATTTAGGTGGATCACAAGCTGTGTTGTTCTATGACTCAAATCATGCTCATACCAGTAACCAGCTTCAGTCAGAGAGGGTGTTGTCAGGTTGACCCTGTGTGTCCTTGGAGAGTGTTGGTGTTTAACCTTGCTGTGAATGGAGAATTTGCTATGTAGGTCACACTAAGACTCTGCTCGCAGATTGATGCACGTCCATATTTGGTCATCTCAGGGGGTCAACCTGTGTTTACACCTACTCCACAGTATGTGGAAGCGCCGGGGCTCTTCCTAAATGTAGGTTGCCTGACTGTCAGGGGATGATGGTGGAGGACGGCATCGGCATTGTAGTCATAAATCTTTTTGTTTCTTGCTTCACCCGATAATTCCTTTTCCTCCTCTCATATCTCATCAATCTATTTAATATCAAGTATATGAAATAAAAGCGAATAAGCTGGAGTTTTTCGGTTTTCTAACCGACCTTTCTCTCCCATACTTCCACCTGTGACCTTGTGTAAACGGGCTTATTGAAATCAGTTTTATTACAACATACCTGTCACAGGTCTGGTTCATACACTGAGTGTGTCCTGTGGTTGTGAGCAGCTCTCGAAGTGGGAGTAACTCATGAAACCGACCACAGGGGGCACCACCTGCTTGGGAAACGATTAGCTCAGCGTGCGCAAAGCAACAATACGCTAGTTAAATCAGACATCAGCGTTTACGATAGATGTGGTCAAAATAGAGGCAGATCATAGTTTAGGATGGGTGTTTTTCGGATAACAAAGATTGCCTTGAGCGAGCTTCAGATAGGGTACATCGCTGCAATTTGCGTGTGAAATAAAGCTAAGTAATTTTTGGGCACCAGGGGAATGTTTGTATCGGAAATTGACGTTCACATGATATTTTAAGCTGGTTCAACCATATTTTCTTAACTGGCAATTTAAACACACATATTCCCTGTCTTTCTCATTCTCTTGGACTCTCGCATCGTGAATGGCTAGTTGAACATATTGCGTACACAAATACAATCAGAAACCGTTCACCTAACTGTTGAGGTGCAAGCAAAGGTGACACGGCGTGTTTTATGCAAAGTCATGTAGATCATTAGCCTAGGAATACTCGCATAGGAAAAATAAACACGCACGTTTCACCACCTAACCAGCAGACCTCACCTAACCTCGTCAGTAGGGCGTGTCCGAACGCACCCTCCCTTCCTCGGATTACCATTGGTTACCTTAGGCCATGTTCCCCCCCAAAAAAACTCCCCACAGACGTATGGATCAACTATTGGGCCTGTCGACCCTCTCTGTAGTCTGGGCTGCCCGACCCCCTCCCCAGACTGCACACTACCACCACACCACCTCTCCCGCTATGTACAGTACACAATTTGCTGTGTAACAGGATGGATACCTTCGGCCAGCCTGTTTACACACAGAGGTGGTGTAAACATACGGAGTAAGACTTCACTCACATGCTATAGCGCGACCTCCAGGAACAATTTTTATGATCACAGCTGAAAGGTAACGAGAATGTGACATTTTTATTCTAGAGTAAAAAAAAGCTAACTTTTTCAATACAGGAGTAGATGGAAGTTTTTTTAATTTAAAGTTTTATTTATGTCTGAGAGTAGGAGTTGTAGCAACCATGACGTATCTCAATACGCTAACGTATCTTAAAACTTTTATACCACATCACAGACTACTGGTGCCATATATATGAAAAGCAATAATTTACTTATCGATCGCACTGGAGAAGAAGTATACATCAAAAGACACAATTTTGGTATCAGAAATAACAGCAGAGATAAGAGATACATTGCGTTTGCGTTACGGGATGCATTGGGGGTTGCTAAAACTCCCCATGAGTGTGTTTGGTCGTCTCGTTCAGGCGTTTGATTTCCTATTCCCTTAAACGTTTTCAAGGATTAGAGTGTGTATTTCCTTGATATTTAATGTCTCTCTAGCAGCATCCATCCATATTTATTTGCAAATAAGAAGAACATATAGAGTATGTGTTTGACAAGTCACCCGGTGATCCGAGGTTCAACTTCAAGTAAAGCGCAGTAGGACATCACTGCTGGGCGAAACATTAAAGGCCATTAATTGGCACGAAGTAGTCGGCACAAAAGCCTTCAGCTGTTGTTGAAGTGATCCCACAACAAAGACATGTATAGCACACCTCTAAGAGGCTTATTACCCTGACGAGTGCCAAGAAGTTTGGCCAAAGCCTACAAGATATTAAAACTCTGGAGTCTGTTTACGTAGAGTGTACCGGCCTGAACGTTGTGTTTCTTCAGCATTACACCTCAGGAGTCTAACAGGTTTTCGAATTTTATTCTATATACAGCGATGTAGTTTTCTTTAACATACAGACAGGGATGTAGTTTTCAGATATCCGTCGGATTTTAGATATGTTTTACGCCGACGCCCTTGATATTTCAACCAAAAGTTAGATACTATTTCCGTAATTCAGGATTAATTAAAATCCTATCAAGCTTCTTCTGATTTTTTTCAGAAGCCCACGCTTTTTCTTTGTGACATAGACCCAACTCAACTTAACAGTTTAGTTCAATTCAGCCTCCTGCGTGTGATAGGTACTGAACTTCCAGACTGAACATACTTAGTTATTCACACCAATATACACGGCGTGTTTCCCCCCTTGGCCTATATTTCCTCTGCAGGTGCGCCACCAGCCGTGACTAAAAGCAGATTTTTTAATACCAGTACTGCTTAATCAAGGTGGCCTGAATCTAGGCCCTGGAAACCTGCACCCAGCGGCGCCGCCGTTCACAGAATACAGGCTTCCCTACGTTCTGCAAATGTGTTATTTTCTGACTTAACTGTAAAAACAAATCACATTTTATTTCTATCATTAGCTTATCAAAGAAATGTATCTCTGCTCCTGATGATAAGCCGCAGTTTATATATGCATAGGGAATTTTGAAATAATCACTTTACGCTCATAATGCATCATACTTTGTAGACTAGGGAGTACGTTTTACGAATACTAGATACAGTATCTAGGTGTATGTTCATGATTTCTAGTACTACATTATTCTCCGGTATCGTCCTCGATCCCTTCGGGATCGGTACTTTCTGGAGAATATAGATCATATTTTTAGGCCTGGAACCAGCACTTTCGCTGGTAGTGTTAGTACACACACTCTCCAAGCACCAGCGGTCAAATTTCAGCTGACGGCAGCTTTTTGATGGCTCTGCTTGGAGATTGTGAGTCTATAACACTGTCTTCTATGGGGTTTCTGAATGTAGGTCACCTGTAACATCTGTTCAGAGATTGAAATCTTTCCAAATATGGTCATGTGTAGTGTTTCCCTCATAAGTTATACTATTTTTGAAAAGTTGAGCATGTTTGTGTCTGTTGTTTGATCCTAAGGGTCAACATTTATTGGCGAAAGTATAGATTGGATATTGGAAGCAAGGACTGAGTAATGATACGCCTGTTAACCATGAGCATCAAAAGGTTGAAGAGGGCAAAGGAGGATGTCATGGCAATGTCATGGGGATGTCATGGCATTGTCCTGGTATGCCCATCCCTGAACCTGGTACGCCAATAATAGTACCTGGTATGCAAATAATGGTACCTGGTATGCCAATACTGGTACCTGGTATGCCAATGCCGGTACCTGGTATGCCCATCACCATCCCCATCCATCCCAGTGAAAATATTTTTGAAAAGTTGAGCATGTTTGTGTCTGTTATTTGATCCTAAGGGTCAACATTAATTTGTGAAAGTATAGATTGGGTATTGGAAGCAAGGAATAAGTAATGATAGGCCTGTTCACCATGAGAATAAAAAGGTTGAAGAGGGCAAAGGTGGATGTCGTGGCATTGCCATGGAGATGTCATGGCATTGCCATGGGGATGTCATGGCATTGTCATGTGGATGTCATGGCATTGTCATGGGGATGTTATGTCATTGTCATGGGGATGTCATGGCATTGTCATGGAGATGTCATGGCATTGTCATGGGGATGTCATGGCATTGTCATGGGGATGTCATGGCATTGTCATGGGGCTGTCATGGCATTGTCATGGGGATGGCATGGCATTGTCATGGGGATGGCATGGCATTATCATGATGATATCATAGCATTGTCATGGGGATGTCATGGCATCGTCATGGGGATTTTACTGATATTTCCTAACCACATCTCTTGTATATCTATATAATGTCGAATACCCGGAGCTCTTTGGTTTTCTAAACCACTATCGAATCGATAATTCGTTTTGGTACTTGTGATAATTGTTTCTTTATGTTGAAACAGACATTTAATTAGGCTAATAGTACCATGCATCAGCCAAATGGAATAAGGGGAATACTGCTACGCTTTGCTTGTACAATTAGGTATACCAATACAAACTAAGCATAGTGAGAAGCAAGGAACACGGAGAGATGGGAGCTCGAGTGTGGCGTAGATAGGACATACCAAAAATAGAATAACCATGACAGACCTTGTTTACCCTCCACCAGCTATGTATATTAAAATATAGAGGTGTAACATATACGCTTGAATTAAACATACAGATTTATATATAATTGCCATATAGAGTGAATATTTTGCTATGCAGTAACTGCTTTGGTTGAATATATCATTTGATATTGTGCACTTTGATGAACCAGTGGAAATAATTCACTGCAGTGCAACGTGCGAAGAATGAGTTACGTACTGCAAAACATTGTTCCAAGGCTACTGGCCATTCAATTGTTTTATGTATACATGTATTTGGATAGGAATACAACCCAGGTGTTAGTGGTAGTGGAATAATGACAACAATAGATACATACATAAATAAAAGGTAAACAGTATTCTCTTTTAACTTATTCACAGACCCTTAGAAAGTTTTTCGATTATAATTCTACATGGAATATCTTCTCCCGTTGAGTCGTTTGCCGTTGGCCAGGTCCACTTTGCTGTATCCATCTCATCCCCCCAGTCTGCCGACACCCAGCCCTAGCCAACCCATTAGGCTAATTGCCGCATCCTGCCTCTTAACTAGAGTACCTACTATACAGCACCAGGCCTTGGCGCCTGCCGACGGTCTGCAGTTGGCACCATGTAAAGATATATGTCCAGGGTCCCCACTGCACAGGGAAAACAAGAAAAATGACAACAAGAAAAAAGAAATGTCAGCAGAAATACAAATTTGACCAAAACACGGAATTCTGGTTGACCAACTTAAGGATTTTCCTATTTGATATATTTAAATTTCCCGGATACGTCTTACATTTTTTAATGACGTTTTAGAGCTTTAACACCTTGAGATCAGAATAAATCATCTCAACCATGACAGGAAACATTTAACGTGGCACAGTGAAAACTCAGGTACCAAAGAGGGATTTTGATGATCGCATATTTTGAGTTGGGACCCTGTATGTCGCAGTCTGTTTTTGCCAACATGCGTAGTGTGACCCTCCTAATGATCCCTAATGATCGTATTAGATAAACTGCAGTTGGCACCCGGCAGGCTACTTTGACTCAATCAGTCATGCGATTTTTGATTAGCAAAGTGGGTTTGCACCTGTCAATACTAATCTGTAAGCTTTGCACCCGCTAAGTAAGATCACAGCAGCAGTTTTCCAACCTGCGCAGTTTGCACCTTCTTAATATGACCCATACAGCGTATTTGTCAACCTGCATAGATACAAGTTAAAAACCTGCCGTCTTTACATTTTCTAACCTTTGTGCCCTTTGTATCTGCCAAAATCCAGATTTTATTTGACCAGTTTGGATCTGTGACAGTCAAAGACAACATATCAATATTACCCTCGGTATGTAAGATGAAAACGAATCTTGGTAAGGAGCTGTTTCCTGATCAAAAGGCCTCTGTTATTATAAGAACCAGACTACATAATGTAAAGTGCCATTGTCATTTTCACATCTTCAGTAATGATCTACATTTGCTGTTTGTGTATAAGGTTCTTTTTCGAGGCCCAGGGGGATAGATTATAACATATATACTCCTTGCAGACAAGGCCATATGTCCATACAGGCACAAAGCGCATTGTAAGCGTCGGACAGTATTTACCTGTTTACGTTGACTGGCATTCTGGTCAGTTGGTGACTCGCCACCTGCCCACCAGGGGACTATTGAGTCTCTGACGCAGTGTCTCTCGTTCTAATAGCGACCACTATGTGGCCCTGCGAGTCATAGCCACAGGACGGTACTATACCTCAAGTAACGTGGCTGTGAATAAAGATCTGTCAGACCTGCAGGGGGGAGTTCAGGTGTACTGTGTCCATGGGCCACACTGAGAAGGAAAACAGGAATTATGGAAGGACTGATATACGTCCTAACCGCGTTAGGTCATTAAATCTGGTTGCTGGTCATTTGCAGATTTGATGCCAGAACTATTGCTCAAATTAATCTTCCTACCACTCGCTTTTATTATCAAAGAAGGAAAACTTTCTGCTACTTTCCTCCATTTTTGATGCCTTGCGTCATACAAAGATATAATCATATAAATGTAATGTAAGTAAGGCATCAAAGGAGGCGTACCGGATTTGAATTGTTCTTTTGTTGTTGTGCACTGGGGCATGTAATTGGGCTATTAACACCTTCTGGGTCAGTAGCTGCTGTACACTCATTGGTCAATCTGATTGACCAATAGTAGGATCCCCTCCCATACCACCGTCCGTGCGCTCATTCAACCGTGACGCCACCCCCACCCCCCCCCCCCCACCGTCATCGCAACCGTTGGCTGGCCGGCCGCCCCTCGGTGGGGGGGGGGGGGGGGGGTGACGTCACGGTTGATTGTGCGCACGGACGGTGGTATGGGAGGGGAGGGGGGGGGGTAGCAGAGTGGACGAGCTGGATCACGGCAGTGGGGAGGTAGGGGAGTGGGGCACTCTCCAAGCAGATCACTCCACTACCGTTTTGTATAACGCAGGGTACCGTAGTGGAGCTCTCTGCCGAGGAGATTGGGAGTGGGGGGGATGGGGGAGATAGTTCAATACACACTTACACGGTTTACCATATAAGGAGATATGACGTCATATTCACGAGTAAATTCATTCTCTCAAGAGCGTCCTGCATGATTTTAGTCCAGTTGGTGTAATCACCAGAGTGGCCTCGTGTGTGCTCGCAAGTGCGGAACCGTGTAAGTGTGTATTGTCATTGTTTGCCTCTCAAATTCCGCAAGGCATCTTCGGCCGGCATATTGAGCCGGCCGAAAATCTTCAGATTTCTAGTTAGTGGCTTCTGTGATAGTAGTATAACGAAAAGGGGAGTTGCAACGGGGTTTTCTTTCTTCTTATTTTCTTTTGTGGGGTTAGGGCAGGGACGAATCCAGATTCATCACAGAAACAAAAAGATTGACTAGAATACCACTGGTATACCACTGGTAAACCACTGGTATATTCCTTGAACCCCCTGGCCCCTCCCTTCGTACGTCGCGTCAATAACATCTTACATGCCATATACTCTTCCTACATTACACTGTCTGATTGGCTTTGTAACAGATGCTAGAAGGCATGATTTAACGGGGGAGGGGGTGTTAGACCGTAAAATGTAAATCTGCCCTAAAACGTTAATCACTGTAAAATGTAAATAAAATCCACTTAAAATGTAAATTCGACGTAAAATATAAACAGGATTGACTTAAAATGTAAATATGAGCCAACGTAAAATGTAACAAATCAACATAAAATGTAAATGAAATAGACCTATGTAAAACGTTTTTAAATATTTCTTACGGGATAGGGATACGTATACTGTACATATCAAGGGGGGAGGGGGATCTGATTTTTATCTAATACAATGAATAAAGTAGCAATTTCTTATTAAAAAGTCACTCCCTGTGTATTTCAAATTCATGTATAAACGTTGACTGATGAATCCAAACCTTTCTAATCCCATCATGTTGTAGTTTGTTGACCAACAAATGGTTGCCACTAAAATGAAGTATTTGAAATTTGCTATCTGGAGCTCATCATGTACAATATACATGCATGTACGGCTGTTTACATTTTTACATTTAAGGGCAGGTTTTATAATTACATTTTACGGCAATATCAGTTACATTTTACGTCAGATTTACATTTTACGTAAATTTGGATTGCATTTTACGTCAAATTGCATTTTACGTCAGAATTACATTTTACAGTCTAACAGGGAGTGCCATGTTTGGCCATTTTAGGTGACCATCAGGTAACGTCACTGGTCACGGCGTGGCACTTTGCTCGTTCCAAGGTGCCTATTAAAGACGGACCTCCCCACGGACAATACCTGCACTTTGATAAAGTTTTACATACCTTGTCAAGCTAGGAGACCATTTCCAGGAAGATATAACACTTTCCAAGTAAAGTTTATGAATTGACAATCACAACGAACTATTTGATTGGCAATCCCACGATGTGCTAAAGAGTAAATTCCGATTTATTGACACCAATCATGAATGGACGTGCAAGAAAACTAACTCAAATCACCAAGGAAACAGAAAATGGTTCATCACGATTCGGTGGTGTGTTGAGTGGGGGGGGGGGGGGGGGGGGGGAGGTCACCGATAAATAAGAGTGAAAATTGATTCCCTCCTGACACGGATGTCCTGTACTTAAGAACAGGAAGCCCTCAGAGCATCATTATAGGGGGTTTTCCAGGGGTTTTCCTTAATATAGAGTTACTTGAATGTGGCTAGTCCAAAGTTCTCAATTTGTTGCTCCAATCTATAGTACTGGATACTAGTAAACATCCCGCCGGGCTAGTGCGATTTAATATCAACTAGAAAATAATAACTTTGTCCGGTCAAGCAGAACTTTGATCCGGGTTCGTTCAAAGATAAGACCACTAGCCTGGTGGACTCATGTAGAAATAGTTAAAGAAAACCCCTGCTATACAAATTGGTTAGCAGCTAAAACCTGGAGAATGGTGGGGCAGCGCGTTTATGTTACGACCTTGCAATCGAGACACTTTTGTGCAAAGCCACCTCTAGCAATTATGTTTTTCTATGAAAGTTTGGTTCCAGGATAATGATTTATCAAATCTATGCAACTAATGTTCTGTTTTTGTTTAGAGGTTTAAAACGGGGTCTCATGTCATTATTTCATATTTTAAGGTTGTATCTAGGGAATGTAACACTGTCAGTCTGACCTACAAGCCACATTTTGCGAGCAAAAACTAAGGTCCATGTAAGATTGAAAAAAAAAAGTGGTAAAAAAAGTCCTAGTGTCGAGATAGTACTGTGGGGGCAAAGTGACAAAGGGGTTAAGAGAACATCCGCGAGAGGAGATATATTGGGGGAGGAACCTTTAAAACAGGCGTGTGGGTGGGAGAAGATCCTAGAAAAAGAGCCCCTAGGAAGATAGACTTTAATAGCATAGCTTCAAAGAGTTGATCTAATCCAACACCACATATATATATATACTAAAAACCTGTTATCACTATTAAATTACACTAGGAAAAATCAAGAGTAAAAAAGGTATTGGCAATCATACCAGAGGTATATTCTGATAAAAAATATGTTTATGCCTCGAGGGTTACTTAAGTGCAAAAAAAAAACTAACCCTGCATTAAGCGGCAAATAAACGAAGGCCTTATTTGCTTATAAAAACAGGTAGATCAAATTGGATGCAAACTGCTCTCAAATGATTGAAGGTTTGCCCTGAAACAAGAAGGCAAAGGAGACCTTTCCTTGGCCTATTATTGACAGCTTTTTAATGGTTAATAGGGTAGACAGAGCGCATGCCTTGATGCCCAGGTGAACCAATAGGAGGTGCCATCCTCAAATGTCAGGTGTTGAAATGTGGCCTGGATTAGCCTCATTAACGGCCAGTCTACCCGGGCAATTTGCCTCCGCAGGTTGCGTCAACCAAAATTCCCCCTTTTTGATCTGTGATCAAACCAAAATAAGGGGCATATAAAAACAACAATGGCCAACCAGATCTCCCATGAAACACAGAAAGATATACCTAAAATTTAATCATCTCTGATGAACACACTTACCAAGAAAAACACATCCAAATAATATTTTACACGAAGTGGTCCTGTAGGAGACGAGAGGCACCATCTGAGAAGGCGTGTGTGATGAGATTTCTGTCAGTGTCGGATCGGTGAAACGAGAGTTAAGGCAAAGGCCCTAATTAATTAACTATCCGATAAAGGTGCGGAGACAGGTGGGGGAGAGCTGGAGCAAGTAGGAGTGTGCGCCCGGCTCCGAGCACCTCGGTCCTTGTAAGAAGATGACGTGTCGTCTTACCGCCTTACGTGACTCTCACAGAGAGGCCCTCGTCCCAGAACTTCTGCTAGCTTACTCCGTCAGAAAATGAAGCCTCGGCCTGCCGTCTAGGGAATCCCTCCTATCATTACTATCATATTGTATCTCTAGCCTAGATAGTTCCTTCCAAGTCTGGCTTACGTAATTACTATTCCTTCATAAAACTCTACATTGGTTGGTACACATGTATTTCGAATTGTAGAGTTCCTATTTTGTCGTTCTTATACTGTACCAGTAAGAGGGATTCAATGAAATTACTTGTTTTACCTACGAGGTTACTACATTACCTTTTGGGGTCTTTCCCGCAGTGCACTGCGACGCGTTTTTTTTGTCAAATTATCAAATAAGTTCTCGAATTACGCTTATCCTTATAATCATAACCATATATAAGCCTTGCCTGCTCAAAGGCAAATTCTTACCAAAAATACTTGCTTCCTATAGGTTTCTTTCCTCGTTGCTTTTTTTTCACGTAAGTTCGTGAAGGTCAGATTCCATGCTTGTCTGGTGAATGGCATCACTGGCCAGTAAGTAGTATAGAAATAAACAGCAAACTTAGTGAGAACAAACCGTGGCATCAGCATATTGCGGCGGGCCAGTTGTCGCTGGAGGTTCTCAGTGGCATGGTCGGTGAGTCGGTCAGTGAGGAGATGAAGCCTATTGACTAACTCGGCCAACTACTCCCATTAAAATGCTGACCTGGCCTGACAGATGGCACCGAGTGGTCGCTCACTATTTCGTTGTTGGATGTCAACCTCATAGACCAAAGATTTTAAAATGCATATCACGGTAACATATAACGGTAGAAGTTGAATTTAAAGAGATGGGGAAATAAATAGCCCAATGGAGATTTATTTTGTCTTAATTAAATTATATCAGCGTTGCAATCAATGCTTTGCAATATGTTGAGGATAAAGACATGTGAAAAAAGTTGAAGTATATAGATGTCAAAATGAACGGATTTTGATCGGTTTTAACTTGATTTATGAAATGATATCGCTTGCGCCGATTTTCTTCAACTAGCCAAATAAATCTAAAACAGCGAAATGACATTGTAACAGACACATGGTTAACAGTTGGCCTTTTCTAGTCTTGAGCTGAGGCGCTCTTATAGTCTCAAAGGTTGCACCAATGTGAGACAAGCCAAAACTCACTATGGTGGCAGCTGCAGGTGGCACTCATTGTCGGTTTAGAAAACTCCCTCCAGCGCCCTTATAGTTAGGCAAGGGGACGCCGGGGGAGGTAAAAGACCTGTATGACGATAAAATTACCCGCGGCTGCAACCCAAGGCACTCTAAAGACAATGAGCACCTCCTCACGCCTGCGGCAGCTGAGCTGGCCTTTCAAGTCAACTATTAATGGGTCGAGCTGAAAGAAACAGCCAGGTATTCAGACAAAAGAAACCTCGATTCCACCTTCACCTTTTGCAGCCTGCTAAGTATAGTCGAGCGGTCGGTGGGCTGAGAGGCCGTGCAGCAGGCGGAGTGGGGAGGAGGAGGAGGGGGCAGTCATTGTCAGTCTGCGGCCGTGCGCCGTGAGCCTCTGCTGCTGGCTTCAGCCGCTCCCACCGCCTGCAGCAGCCAATATCCCATATCCAATCAGCCCACTTCTGACACCATTTTAACCGACATCCCACCCCTGCCACCAGTAACACCATCCTGGCCCTGCACCACGGAGTTTACCTTAGCCAGCGCGGGGTAGACTGCATACTGAGGGGGGTACCACAGCCCAGGAATACCTAGCAGCCCCCAAAGCCCGACATGGAGTACTGGCCGAGCTCAGTTGGCCATACGGAGCTGACACTCAGGTTGTCTCCAACCGAGCTGCTCGTGGCGACAAGGCGCACGACGTGAGTGACCATGATGCTGCACCATTACTCAGCCGGTACTCTTAGCCCCAGGTACCCGCCATGCCAGTACCTGAGGGGAACAGGTAATACAAAAACCAGGGTCTCAAATTCGGCGGCAACTTATGGTCTCCAAAAATCTTATCGATATTTGTAATTTTGAAGGAGAAATATATTTAGCTAACGTGGCAGCTGTCCCATAAGTCATTGAAAATACTGCACTTCTTATTGTACATGGCCACACCATTTTAAAGAAATCTATGGTTGATTTGGCATAGGAAATAGAGTCAAGCTAACTAAACCCTTTTGAGGTATTTCCTTCAATACTGATCTCCATACAATGCTGGTCTCCAGTTGTATAACTGAAGAGATTAATCTACTCAAACCTAAGATGTTTATGGGTAAGGTGTCGTTCTACCTTCAAACCATCCTTTGTTCAGGTAGAATACTGTGTGGGTGGTGTTATGACCTTCCTACGTAGGCCCAGACTCTGCGGTTGCCACCATCACCAGACAAAACAAAGCAGTGACATACACACAGGCACCGAGAGGCTGGTGACAACCAGCAGCAGTAGGTAAATGCCTTTGTCTGAGCTGCACACTTAGCTATCGGCACACCAAGAAGTGCTAATTACTCGCATCACCATAATGGCTGGTCGTTTTGACGACGAGTCGGCACGGGAGTGACTGAGACTTTTTCCACCCGCTAATGAGCGGCGGCCGGCAGCGGGCCGCGACCCCTTCGTCTCCGCACCACTGACCCCTGTGTCTGTAATGAAGGCACTTTCTTGTCACTCGACGGGCCGCAGTGAGCAGCACACAGAGAGCAGTGGGACTCTAGTCTCACTGAGAGCTGCTCATAGCTGTAGTGTCACTGTGTGACACTCACACGTTGACTGAGCTTTGTAACTCACAAGGAGATGGCATTTTTGTGTGTGTGATATTGAATAGAGACCTCTAATTACCAAGTTATATGCAACTTTCTTTTTTTTTTCACCCGCAGATTACATTCTTAACAAAGCACATGATAGCCCATGAAATTATTCTCTTCCTTATTCAGGGTGTCCACTGCACAGGCAAAACAGGGAAAGTGGCAAAATAAGTTCCATGTCATGGAAAACAAGTGGAATTTTGAAATTTGACCTAAACACAGGGAAGTCTGTTTTTCCAGATTCAGGATTTTCGGATTCTCAAGATTTAGGAGATAGCACATTCCATGAGTAAAATTCGCTTTTCTTCCAGGAAGTTTCGTACATGTTTAATGATATTTGTAAACTTGGAACGCTTTGCAAGGAACGCTTTGCAATCAGAAACAAAGATTGTCAAAACCATGACAGCGAAACCTTACAATGGGACAGGGAAAACACAGGGAAATTGATCATGGAGATTGAGTGGTGAGCCTGGTTATTGCAACCACTCTTTATCTTGGACAGGGTTTTTATGGAAAATCACAGTCTCTCGTTGCCCAGACTGTGTCCAGACTTAATACAGAAAATCAGTTGTCATGGCAACTAGAAGATAAAATATGTACAGAGGATAAACCCATGAACTTCACTTTCGGTCACCCAGTTTCCTCTCCTTTGAATTATGGTCTGATGTAAAATCAGAGCCCCAAAATCACTGCAGTGCAGTACAATACTTGTAGAATCTGAGGTTCTGTATTTGAGACTTAAGAATTTTCAAGACATCTAATTACTATCGGAGGACGAGCTCGAGTTTTAAAACAATATGGCGGAAGCCTCATGCAGTTTCAACAAGGTGACACGATGTTGAGCACACGTCTGCAGACATGTAATCCTATCTACTTTTTAAGGATTTTTCCCTTTTTAGTCATTTGAGCGCAGACAGGAATTATACTACACCACTAAGTTATTTCAGTGCAAATTTGAGGTCAGGATTTTATTGTTGAAGGCTCGTTTCTGCCCAAATTAAGGAATACAAACAAATATGTTTCCTAGCTCTCATACTTTTTCAGTTGTGCTGAATGCAATATTTGGAATCTGTATCTCGCAGTAGAATTGTACATTTTTGACGCAAGACACCCGTGTAGTTTCGGACTGATGTGAGTTTTTTTCAGCCAGAGAGACATAGTCCCGATTTCATAATGGGCTGAGTTGATGATGACATGATTTCTTTCAGTAGTAATATTGAGTAACGTCCAGGTTTGATCGTATACCTACTGAGATCACTTTACAGTGTCCCCGCTGCACAGGAAAAACTTTGAAAATGGAAAAAAAATCCGTCAGGGAAAACATAGGCAATTTGAGAATTTGACCAAGACACAGGGAAACACTGGGATTTTTTGATTCTCAAGATTCAGGAGATCACACTTTCCCAAGAGTAAAAATCAATCTTTTTTCATGGAAGCTTCATATATCTATAATGACATCTTACTATTTGAACACCTTCTGATTGAAAAAAATCAAAAAAACCAAGACAGGGAACATGGGACACAGAAAATCAGGGAAAACAGGGAATTCGCTCGTGAAATTTGAGTGGGGACCCTGTCTATAGTCAACTTACAAAAGACAGACGCATTGTGAAGGCTGCTACCAGACCGTACGATGACGAGGTCTGTTGGGTATGTTCAGCCCATTCAGTCCTCAGTACGGCGTTTATAATTAACACCAGGCCTTCATTAAAGGAATGGCCTTCTCTCACAGAAAGTGGGGCGCAGTCCGTTATATAATCATCTGATGCTCAATGTGTATGACCAGCACATACTTCACAACGTGCAGAATAAGAATAAAAGGTTTTCCTGGCGCTTGGCGTGAATATATCGGCTATTAAGAGCAATCGTGATTTTTTAAGTTTGTTTACCCAATCTATTTATAAGAACTGTATAAAGAAGGTAGTTGTGGGTTCATGGAACACGGCACGTTTCCGAACACGTGTGTCCAGATAAGGGCGTAAAGATACCAATAACCAGCCAACCAACACCAAAAATGACCACAGGGGAGCAATGAAGATGGTAACAATTGATATAGACCACTAGACAGGCTATGTATAATTCAAAACAAGCTTCTGTTTTGGTTTTAGAAAAAGTAATCACTACCTATAAGAGGTATTCCTCTAGTGTACCAACAAACAATTCTATTATTCCCAACCATTATTTTGTCGGACAGTAATCCATAATCGCAAAAGATACGAGTTCGGATTAGGCTAGAAGTGTGTCATTTTAAGATATTCTACGTTGGATATGTCGATCCAAGGCTCAAGGTTCAGGGGTAACTTGAGGGAGGTAGGGGGAGGGGGTTAATTAGTTATAGAACCTTGCCCAGTAAGGGATTCGTTTTCTATCACTCCTCATTCAGCATGCAAAATGTACCCACCAAGTCTGACTTCCCACTTCCTACGTACCCAGCTCTTAAAAGAGGACAACTGAATTTCCCCGTAGATAAGATAAGGAGAGGTTGTCATTTGTTGGGCGTGAACCTGCCAGATGGGCTAAATACGTAATATGGACATGACTTTCTTTCCCAACAAGAAATGTTTCTCCCATAAAAAAGACATCTCTAATCAGTTCTATGGGGTCTTAATTTAGCGAGATATTCTTGTGGTCGGAACGTGAGCCACAATAGAGCAGCGGACTCGGCACTCGACAGCTCGCTCCTGACTTCGCCGACGTTTCTAGATTCACTCTTCTTCAGCTACGTCTTGTTTTTTCTGTCGCTGGCCAAGGGGCCAATATTGAGTTTCCGACACTGCTCTGAGAGTGGTTAGTCTAGGGCTGAAAAGTGTCAGCTTTGAACTCGTGCAAACAAATAATCCAACATTTCGTAATGACTGTTGGGCCAATGAAGAGCTAACATTTACATGGTCCCTCCTTACACACTTTTTATATTGCCCCTTATAGCTCCTTCATACTAATCTTAAGTCACCTTCCCTATACCTCACCCCTTACCTCATCACCGGCCCCCAACCTCCGTGATCAAACCCTTAATACTAAATGCCATCAATCTATGAATATATAATATTTTCTCCAAGAAGACGTCTATTGTAGCAATACTCCCAACAAGTGTTTTTTTATTTATGAGAAAAAATTGACCTCGAAATGTTCATAACAGCTATGGTAGGAAACTTTGTGAGATTTGGCCAGTGTTCAGAAATGGGAGGGCAGGGAGGGCATTTCTCTATTGGATTAGGGAGAGAGGGTTGACGTTTTTGGGATGTGTCCATCGAATATTGATGGCCCGAGAGTCGTGTAGGTGACGTCCTAACCCGTTCTGCCTAAAGCTGGCGGGGGCTTGGTCTACCACTTTAGCGCAGCAGCAGATACTTCAGCGTAACGAAATACATGTATGTGCCCGACTATTCAAAAGCTAGTGGTCACCTGGCATGAACATTTCTCCTCCAGGTTTTCAGACAACTTTCGATACCCCCCCCCCCCCCCCCCCACATCTAGAATATTATATCGTTCTGTCAACATGTCATTGTAAAACTAAAAGATATTTGAGCAGCTTAAAGTAAAAACACTAATAGCATTTAATGAGCTTCACCTTTGTGTTTGGGGATCTGTTGTCCATGTCTCGTCAGTTCAGGTAGACCAATATATTTCACAGTTATATTCTGTTTTACCATTTGGGGTTAAGTCATACGTTGGTAAAATGGAAGTGTGATATCTCCTATTACGGACCACGAGAATGCGTTGAGAGAGAAAAAACTTTTGTAATTAACCATCTTGGTAAGCTGTGGACAAACCGTGACCACGTGGGCCTTGAGCTGGTAAAAAAACGACATTTGAGGGTTCCGATTTATGCAACAAATCAGAAAAACTAGAACTTTTTTTACTTTGATTGTAACTTGTTTGGAAGGAAAAGCATAAAAGCTTACAGTTTTGATTGATATTAGGAAACAATAGGTAACTTTCTCAGGTATTATTCTAATTCAAGATTTGAATAAAGAATCATATTTCTTCACCTTGCACAACCTGTTATACACCGAAAGAAGATGAAAAAGAGCCTGGCCACAGTGAATCCCTGTGCCGTTCGGGGTTTTTGTAAAGGCATGAAAGCATCAATTGCTGTCCAGTGGGGAAAAATGATTTCCTTTAAAATGATGTTTAAAGTATGATTTTAAAAACATAGTTTTTTTATATATTGCTCAAAGTATCACCAGAACTATGGGGCGAATTATAGGACGTAGGTACAATCTTTGCTTAAATATCTAAAGTTATGTACGTGTTTCAAATACATGAAATTACAGAGAAAGGGATCGAAGCTTTCCACGCATCCCGTGAGGCCTCTTTCTTGGCAATCAAATAACCCGGCGAGAATTAAAACGCGAAGGTATAAATCAGAACGTTGGATTACTCAAAGAAGTACCGATTCGATAAACATTGAATGTTACACGAAATATATACTATGACAACGCTGAAGAATGCAGTGAGGAGACAATATTAACTAGTGTTATTCAGTATTTGAGCCTATCGCTGCAACTGTATAGCATTAGAGAGACTGGTCATTGGCTAGCGAGGACGCAATAACTTGTTTGGACAGTGCTCAGAGTTGAACCAGTAAGTCTAAAAAAATTTATTGAGCATTAAACTATATATTATGCAGTGTCCAAACGTAATTAAAGGGATGCATGAACTTTAAGCCTGATGCTCAGTTTTGGGATATCTGCACCTGATGTTTTATCTGTATGATATCTCTTCTACTTGAAGTTAACCTTGTGCTTCATCCCCATCCTGAATTTGCTCTTCTGCAAGTCCCAGCATCCAGCGACCGACATGAAATATTACCGATTAATTTGAAATTTTACCTCGGCCAACACGTCACGTGTTGCCGAGATTACGCGCGAGAAGCGGACACGCGGGAAACCAGCAGCAAGGAACGCGCGCTCGGAAAGTTCGGACGTTTGTCTGCCAGCCAGGTAATTATGCTTTCTAATCTACTGTTCTCCCATTTTGGGGAGGTGTTTTTTGTGAGTTTGCGAGTGGCTTTGACTTCTGGGATCCTGCTGGACCAAAAATTGTCTGCTTTGGCAGCCACTAATGTTGAGTTTTGATCTTCTTCAGGTTGCCGCGGCACCGAGTCAGTGAGAAGTTCATCATGGCGTCCAAGAGGGCGACAAACAACTCAACAGTTTCCTCTTTGGAGGAGCAAACTTCTATCATTTCGGATACGTTGGACAAAGGGGGTGTTTCCGTGGTTACTTTGGAACCCCCTCCCGTGGAAAAAACTAAAAGTTCTAAGAGGAAGACCGGCAAGGCCAAGTCTTCGAGCACGGCTTCTTCTAGTTCAGGCTCGGCTAGGGCCGCGGCCCTTGGCTCAGGGGATGACGTTACGTCTTCACCGACGGTTTTAACCACAGCCGCCTCAGTGGCGCCA
This sequence comes from Lepidonotus clava, assembly GCA_936440205.1. NCBI lineage: Eukaryota > Metazoa > Annelida > Polychaeta > Phyllodocida > Polynoidae > Lepidonotus > Lepidonotus clava. The sequence goes on from OW387140.1 coordinate 16,904,067, forward strand.
GCGGTTACAGTCATGGCCGCCTCGGCGGCGCCGGTTACCCTGACTACTTCCGCTTCAGCCATGGGGAGACCTAGTTACCTACCTAGCAACCCCACGGGCTCCGCCCACGGAGGTTTGACCAGCCAATCACCGAACCTGAGCATGTTGCAGGCCGCTACCCTGGCCCAGTTGGGGGCTGAAGGTGGGGAAGGCACGGATCCCGGCCAGTTACAGCAACAATGGATGTGGCAATCTCAGTTCCAGCCTTTTGGCTTTGGGCCTTACGGGAACTTTGTGCCTAATTTCTCATTCGGCTCGGTACCCACCCCGGATTGGGCTCAGGAGGTTCAGGAAGAGCCGGAGCACCCGGAACCTGCCCAGGCAGTGGAGAGGGAAGATCGTCCAGTTCACTCCATTAGTGAAGACGAGGACGACTCGTCGGAGGTTATCCCAGCAGCTCCCAACGTTCCGGTTTCTTCGGCAGCAATTACTTCTTCTACTGCCACGGTTCCAGCCGCCTCTGCGGCTTCAACTACTGCTACTTCGGCTTCGTCAGCAGCCTCGGGCAAACTTGTGGATCTCGTTAAGGGACATTTAGCTCAAGTCAAAGAAGCTGATAGGGTGTCGGAGAAGGTTCAGCCAGGGGTGGCTGAACTTCTGGAACGACTTTTGACGGAAGCTCACCTCACTTCTGAGATGGAGAGGATTTCCAAGCTTTACCCCAGAGTGGCTAATGTGGATTCGATGAAGGTGCCCCGTCTGGATGCGGAGGTTTTCCAGGCGGTGGACCCTAGTCTGAAGAATACAGATCAGACTTTCCAGGCCATCCAAAAGGCCAACTTAGGAGCTATGGCAGCGTTTGCACCACTGTTGGATTTGGCGTTTAAGAGAGCCAACAAGGATGAAGATCTGGATCGTTTGGGACAGAACTTTCTGGACGGTTTCCAGCTTTTGGCTCAGGTTCATAACGCGCTGTCTTCGCGTAGAAGGGAGGCGTTAAAACAACACCTCGCCCCCATCTATGCCAGGACCCTGACCAAGGGCCAGCACAGTTCCCAGGAGTGGTTATATGGTGGGGATTTGGCGGAGTCTACCAAATCCTGTGAGACGGCTAAGAAGATTAGTGAGAAGGTGGTCAAGCGTAAAATGCCTGCTAGGGGCAGAGGAGGAGGTCTGCAGAAAAGGGGTCGACCCCAATTCACGGGCCCGGCTCAACCGATCTTCAGGGCGTTCAACCCTTTCCAAATGAACATGCAGCAGTTCCGCTTCCCAGCTCCTCAATCCTTCCAGTTTCCCAATCAGGGGGGCTACCAGATGTTCCCCAGCTATGGTGGTTTTAACAACGGCTTCGGCTTCCAGCCGAGGAGGTTCAGGAACCAGGGCCCTCGTCAGAAGCAGGGTTTTGCGAAGAGGGGGGGCTACACGAAGTAGAGGCACAGGTTAGTCCCCCTACCCTTGACTGTTCCTTCTTTGGTGGGCAAATCTCTAACCATCTGGCCGACTGGTCGGAGTTGTCTTCAGATAGATGGATCTTAGAAAATGTAAAAGGGGTAAAGATACCTTTCTTAGAAGTCCCAGTTCAGGACAAACCGCCTAGACCGTTTAACTTATCTCAAGAGGAAACTAAGTTTGTGGATTCGGAGTTGGTAGTTATGCTAACTAAAGGTATTGTGGAGGTGGTTGAGCCTACCCAGGGTCAGGTTGTCTCGAACATTTTTCTAAGGCCGAAGAAAGACGGGAAGTTCAGACTCATTCTTGACCTAACTTGGGTCAACTTATTTGTAGAATACCAGCATTTTAAGATGCACTCCTTCCAAACGGCGTTAGATATGTTACGACCTGATGCTTGGCTAGGGTCAATTGACCTTAAAGATGCGTACTATTCAGTACTGATAGCAGAGGAATTTAGAAAGTTTCTCAGGTTTATCTGGAGAGATCAGTTATTCCAGTTTAGAGTTCTTCCAAACGGTTTGGCATGTGCGCCAAGGATTTTCACTAAGCTCTTGGTGCCAGTGTTTGCCTCCCTCCGGGAGGAAGGGGTTGAGGCTTTCCCCTATATAGATGATTCGTTTGTGATAGCAGACTCCCTACAGACCTGTCAGAAATCCCTGGAGAAGTTATCAAAACTTCTAGTCAAGGTGGGGTTCGTGGTACATGAGCAGAAGTCGGTTTTAACACCAACTAAAGAACTAGTTTTCTTGGGGTTCTTGATAGACTCTGAAGAGTTCAGAGTCTATCTGACTGAGGATAAAGAACAGAAGCTAGTCAGGGCAGCTTCGGATGTTTTAAGGAAGGAAAGACCTTCTATTAGAGAGGTAGCAGGCCTTCTGGGCCTGATGGTGGCTTTTGCCCTAGTTTTTCGCTATGCTCAGGGACACCTCAAGCACTTAGAAATAGACAAAATCGAGGCATTGAGAGAGCAGAGAGGGGATTTTGACGCTAGGATGGAGTTGTCCCAGAAGGGAAGAGAAGATGTGACTTGGTGGCTGAGTAATGTAAACAAGTCGGGGAAAAGAGTACGAGAGGCCCAACCTCAGATGGTCCTGTTTACAGACGCCTCCTCTCAAGGTTGGGGAGCACATGTCGATGAACAGGTTGCAGGGGGTCGTTGGTCAGAAAAGGAACTAGAAGACCATATAAATGTGCTGGAACTCAGGGCTATTCTGTTCGGTTTAAAGAGTTTGTGCCCTGTAGAGGACACCCATATTCGTATTATGACTGACAACACCACGGCCTTGGCTTATGTCAAACACCAGGGTGGGGTGAAGTCTAAAGAATGCAATATGGTAGCCTTGGACATCTGGTCCTGGGCGGAGGAACACAATAATTGGCTGACTATTGCCCATATCCCAGGGGTGGACAATGTGGTGGCGGACTTTAAGTCCAGGGTGTTTGCGGATAACCTAGAGTGGAGGTTGAGTGACAAGATCTTTAACAAGATTTGTCAGGTTCTGGGGGAACCAGAGATTGACTTGTTTGCCACAAGGCTGAACAGGAAGGTGCCTTTATATGTATCTTGGAGACCAGAACCTGAGGCATTTGCCATAGACGCGTTCTCGATCATGTGGAATAACAAATTCTTCTATGCTTTCCCACCTTTTAGTTGCGCCGGACGAGCGGTGGAGAAGGCCATAGAGGAGAAGGCGACGGGCGTGTTGGTGCTACCATGGTGGCCGACCAAACCTTGGTGGGGAAGACTGATGAGTCTCGGACTCCGACGCCTACAATTCAGAGCAAAGAAGGGCAACTTGGTGGCCTCGGGCAACCCAGACAATGTGAAACAAATTCAAAGACTTCCTCTAGGAGCCTTCCTATTCTGGGGAGGGAGTTGCTAAAGAAAGGGTTTGACAAATCTACGGTAAATCTTATCATGGATGCATGGCGACCTAGCACCAAGAAGATTTATACTTGTTATCTGAAGAAATGGTATACGTTTTGTATCGAAAGACACATTGACCCTGTTGCCCCTACTCTACCTCAGGCTTGTAGATTCTTACGTATCCTATCAGATAATGGTTTAGGTTATGGGGGACTTAACACCGCCCGTTGTGCACTGTCCACGATTCTCCCGGCTTTCGATGGGATAAGGTTCGGAAATCATCCTTTAGTCTGTTGGCTTATTAAAGGAGGGTATGAGAGGCACCCTCCTAAACCCAGATACACCCAATTCTGGGATGTAAATGTGGTATTTCAGACGCTGCGGAGTTGGGGTGTGAACAAAGATCTATCCCTTAAAAAGCTTTCGTTGAAAGTAGCAATGCTACTGTTGCTAGTAACTTCCCAGAGGGGTCAGACTATAGTCAACCTATCGACAGATGGGATGATCGTGGACGGAAACATTGTGTTTAAGCTTAAAGTGCTATTGAAGCACAACCGACAGGGGGACCCACTTGATACAGTAGTTCTCAGGCCTTTCGACCAATGTAAAAGGCTGTGTGTGGTTAGAGCAGTCAAAGGCTACTTAGAAAAGACGAAACTAGTGAGACAACATTCACAGTTACTGTTAAGCTTTATTCAACCTCATTTCCCTATTTCAAGGGATACGTTGTCCCGTTGGACTTTAAAGATGTTAGAGTTATCGGGAATAGACACTTCTCGTTACAAAGGTCACTCCACTAGGGGGGCTTCTGCTTCGGCAGCGAATAGGTTAGGAGTACCAATTAACCTGATCTTGAAAAATGCGGCTTGGAAATCGGCCGAGTCTTTTGCGAAGTTCTATAATAAAAAGTTGGATCAAGACGCAGGAGAGGTGGGCCAGACTCTCCTTAGAGATGCGCTGTAAGGTTGTAAAGATCTAATATTAGATCTATTATTGGGATATTAGTATTCCAAGAAGGATAAAGTCATTATATGATTGAGACTCTGTATACGTTAGGTTGGTAAGATAAATTCTGTTGAACTGATTGAAAGTTGTTACCAGTCTGGTTTTCACTGTGTTATGTGAGAATAAAGTCAGAATTGTAATACATTGTGGAACTTTCCTTCTTTAAGCGCGCGAGCTCGAACTAAATTCTTACGAGCTTTCAAATTCTCGCGTAATCTCGGCAACACGTGACGTGTTGGCCGAGGTAAAATTTTAGAATTATACGAGACTTACCTGTAATGTTGAAGTAAAATTATAATTTTACCGAGGACAACACGTAGTGTTGTAAGGGATTAGGCGCCCGCCTCACCCGCCCAAAGTAAAAGTAAAAAAAAAAAAAAAAAAAAAAATCGATAATTCTTAGTTAAGTTGTCGTAATAATTTAGTTCTACTTTTAAGACTGCTGGTTTCCCGCGTGTCCGCTTCTCGCGCCTAATCCCTTACAACACTACGTGTTGTCCTCGGTAAAATTATAATTTTACTTCAACATTACAGGTAAGTCTCGTATAATTCTAAAATTTTCAGCGTCAGACTGCCTTAGTTTTTAAAGAGAGATGGGGGAAAAAGCGTTTATCATGGGCTGTTTGTTTTGTTCTTCCATCACCGAAGTCTGTTGTTTTTGTCGTTGATCACACCCACTCATGTTGGATGTGAACATGGAACTTGTCGGCTTCGTTAGAACAGCCTAGGCTTTGTCAGAGCTGTGACTTTTGTCGTGTTTGGACAGTTGTAACACCTTTTACCCTGGAGAACAACATTTTGAATGTTTTCTTACTAGGCTTATTTTAACATCACAACCTACACCATTATGCGGACTGGGATGATTAAAATTTAATCAATGAGTGGAATAAATGGTGTTTGTGAAGCCATGTACCACCAAAACTTCCCCCCCCCCCCCCCAACCCCAGATCAAATGTTTAATTGATTCCTCAGACAATGCAAACTAAGATTGGATGTAAACACAGAATCATAACATTTAAATGGTTTCTGCAGCTCGCACATTCTGTTTTCAAAGCGTAGGGATAAAGCAACTGCGTACTGGAATGCAATTGTATTTTTCTTCTACATACACCTTTAGGTATGCCCAAGAAAAAAGAGATCGACATGTCTGAATCATCTGTCGTAGGGAGTATTTTACTCTCAAATCTCTTGGACCACCCCCTTGTTCAACATTTTCCCTGTAATATTTTCTAGAAATATCCTCGTCAAATATCACCTAATTCACATTTTCTTGTTTTGTACGTTTCAGTAATCTCGGCCAAGCTGGTGAGTACGGGCGGTTTCTTCAGCTCCAAGGCCGATCCGTACCTGGAGCTCAGCGTCGACGGTCAGCCGCCCCGCAAGACTGATGTAGTCAAGAAGTCATGGGCCCCCGCCTGGAACGAACACTTCACGGTGTAAGTACCTGTATCACTTGCTGCCTACCATGAACATGAAAGGGTTTGAAATGTTTCACGTCCAATTGAATTGTTTCAAGGCCTTTAAGCCCGTATTCCACATACCGATTTTGATGCTGCCGATTTTGCATTTGGTCGATTTTCTCTAAGAATATGGCATGAAACATGACATCTTTTATACCATTTGAAAGAATCACCTTTCTAATGATGTATAACATGTCTATGTTTGACCTTTATTCCCACTGCCGATTTTTAAAATACAAGATACATTTTTATTTCATGTAATTTTCAAAGTTTTGTAAACTCTGGTATGGATAACTCTCAACTTACTTCGTTTCTGTTGAATTAGTCTCAAGATGTCTTAGAAATAAAACAGAAATCGAATTGATACGCATCATTTTATAGAAAAGTCGTTTTTGGGTTCCCTCATCATAAAATGAAAGGGTTGAAACTGATGTTAAGATATTCTGAGGAGAGGATAGGTACAAAAACATATTATCTAGGGTCCAGATGAAAAGTTCAGATCACTGTAACTGCAATCTATTTAAAAGTAAATGAAACGAATCAGTAAGTGCAAATTGAATGTTGAATGCACCATGTACATGATTCAATTTTTTTCGAGAAATATTATTCTTTGTGACATTGTTAATTCATGGCATCCCAGGGACCATCTCAGCAATCAAGGCAGTAATAGCCGAAACATTCAGAGAAATGAAGATAAAACTTTGAGTGGGAAACTGAAGTGAAGATGGAAAAAGATGATTGGGCTGCTTTTAAAGTAAAGGTTACTTGGGTGGTTGTATTGAGAGCTCACGGACGAAGGTCAACCCAAAGGTCACCGGCAAGATGAGTCCATCACGCGGGCAAGAAGGCAGTAATTGCGCATGCTCATGCAGCAATCGCTTTAAAAGAGGAGGGAATCATTTCCCCGAGGAAAAAGTCTGGGTGGCGCTTGACCTCACATTGAGTAAGGCCTCCCAGACTTGGAGAAAGACCATTCATAACTCAGCTGGATGGAAGAATGACTTAGTGTTTTTATATTTCTGCATAAAGGCTTTTAGGGTCAGAAATTTAGTGAGTATCACATTCAAAATGGAGCTTACCAGTAGGCCTACTGTGCCCATGGAAAGATAGGCTCTGCTACAAATAAACGTGCCCTGGCCTAAATAATGAGACGACCAGATTCAGTGCTGTTAAAACAGGCGACCCACAATTCTCGAAAATTGGCAGAAATAGAATACAAGCCTTTGCCTGTTAACTAGCCATGGTTATGAAGGGCCATGTAACTTTACGAGTCAGTGATCAGACAGAAAGGCAGGATCACTGGGCTGGAAACCTTCATATCTTTAAATGCCAATGACATCTAAATGACTGAATCATATTTCATTATCTTATTCGTCGATATTCAAATTAAATGTAACATTGTAAATGAAATTTGATAATTGCGGATAAATAGATATGAGGGGTACAACCTGTGGGATTCATAATGCAAGTGTATGAGCTCAGAAGGATTTCTGCTCCTTCACCTGGCGCCAACTGGTGATAGCTGGTGGTGGGGAGGGGGGGGGGGGTTCCCAACCTAGATAGCGCTTGTGACATCACCCCGTCTTCGAGAATATTCCTGAAGGGAAATGTCACTTTACTTAGGAATGAGAATGATGTGTCTGAAATGCGGAACCACTACCCACACTCCATGTTGTATTTCAAAACGGGGCACATGAGAGAAAATTTCATTTCTGGGGTTGACACTTTTGGAATTCTCTTATCAGTTTAAATTAACGAACAGCAGAAAAATCAGTGTTAAAGTGAAAGTGCCAGTATTTACTTGTGTACAGTACACACAGCTTCGCAGCCAGGATTTGCTGAAATGAATTGGGAAGCAAAATGGCCCAAATCCTCAGTGATGTCTAATTGTGAGTGCTATATGTAAAAGGTGTCCCACGATTAAGCTTCTTGCCTTACCACTAGACCGTTTTTGCGTACTACCTGGGTATGATACAACAAAGTTGGCCTACTACGAACCTCCCACCCATCCACCATCGGCTTCCCTCGCCGCAGTCCTATATGGGGACTAGAGCATGACTGGTTCAACATGATTGTGTCACACTTGTCACGACTCATATATCTCACACACTATAGTCTGTTCTGAGATTATGATGGTAGGACAGGGCAAACCTTGACCTATAGTCTGTTCTGAGGCTGTGGTGGTGGGACAGTATAAACCTTGAACTATAGTCTGTTCTGAGGCTGTGGTGGTGGGACAGAGCAAACCCTGACCTATAGTGTTTAGTCTGTTCTGAGACTGGTATTGGGACATAGTAAACCTAGGCGTTTAGTCTGTCCGGCGACTGTGATTGTATGTAAGCCCCTGACCTATAGTGTGAACTGATACTGTGGTGGTGGGCAAGTCCTGAACTCTGGTTCTACTGTGATATTGGGTAAATCGTGACCTGTATTATGTACTGTAACTGAGGTGATTGGAAAGCCCTGACATATAGTCTGTCCTCAGACTGGTAGTGGCCAATCCCTGACCTACTGACACTGTACCGAGATTATGGTAAAACCTGACCTAGTCCAGTGCTTGTCAGAAATTTTCACAACGCACGAATTTTTTGACTAGCTCTCTTTTTGTTACTTGTAGTCAGTGTGCATTTGTAATAAAAATCTGATAACTCAGCGCATCATTTTCCATTTCGATACATTGCATGAGGCATCGCACTTCCCCGACACTATCATTGACAGTCTTCTTCAAACTATTCCTTTCTATTTTTCCGTGTAAAAGAATGTCTGAGATAAGGGAAGTGCAGGAACTATTGGCCGGTTGCACTGTTTTAGGAAGTCTGCAACCCATGTGTCCTTACTTTCGGACACTGCAGACAAGAAGTAGTTTAAAAACATCGACAGCGTCAGAGATGTGCCCATAACCTTTTTGACTTTATCTTTATAAGTTATTTTTAAGCACACACTTCTTATGTCTCTCTACGCATCTTTGATGTTTAGCTCCTTAGTGAGGTCCAGTCTACTACTCATACTTACAAACACTTTATCGTTTCCTTGCAAGCGCACTCCATGCTAGGTATTTTCTGTTTTTACAGTTTCTCTTGGTGGCTTCTGCTGTCAAAAAGAAGATAGACCAGAGTCCGTCTATCTATTGTTTGGCTGATCTTGATGGGTGTACCACAGTGAGACCTACATTTCTGAAATTCCTTACCTTAGCATTTTGATTTGTGTTGCAGGTTGGTGACGCCATACTCTAAGCTGGACTTCAGAGTGTACAACCACTTCCAGCTGAAGACAGACCAATTGGTGGGGCATGCCACACTGCACCTCCACCCCGCGCTGCAGGAGAACAACGGCAAATGTGGGTACCCATTTTAATACACAGGGTGCTTGGACGAGTGTATTCAAAGGGATCCAGCTTTCCCCTTATAACGTTAAGAATTTTAGTATGGCCGTCCGTTCTTCACAAAACAAATAATGTTTAACCTGACCTAACGGAAAATATACTTGCCACATCAATACATTTGCAACTCTACCAAATTATAAAGATAAAAAAACATTGTATGCTATACAGTCTGGGGAAAAAAAAAAAAAAAAAAAAAAAAAAAAACAAGGAAAAAATTTAGATGGATCTCACGATGTACATGTCCCACTATTAGGTTAACAGTCAGGTGTGCAGTCCTAATTAATTGTGTACCGTACATTTAGTGCTTCAAACCTATAGTGGTGTCTGAAAAATTAACACGGATCAAAACCATGTTTTTGCTTTTCAGTCTGCAACAAATCGTTTAAGTTGGAATTGCGTGTGGATATCAAAGGTGTAAACCAGAAGACAGGGGACCTACATATCGAATTAAACGGTATGGACGTCGACATGCAGCAGTTCCCCACCCGCATCGCTAACGGACTGCCGAAAGGTACGAGTCTATACTAAATTAACTATGTCAGACCCATATGTAAATAGATAATATTACAACATGGGAGTTTATTCTGTTACGTTCTGTTTTAAGCCAGAAATCTTTACAGACAAGTACCTGCTCTCCTACAAATTCTATATTAATAAATGGATACTGAATAAACGGGAGAGTTTTGATTTTGATGTTGCCATTAAACATGAAAAATAACTATTGATCTTTCTCTTACGTATTTTTTCATCCGATCCTGAACATACCGATGGTATATTAAAGTATTAATCGTGATTTGCCCCCTCCTCAGGCCCGTCAACTTCAGGAGACTCGAATGCCCCGCCACAGCTTCCCCACCGGAACCGTCCTCGTGGGGAGCGCGCGTCGCTGGGAGGGGCCGCCTCAGGTATGGCAGGCCTCTCGGTCAGCCCGTCGGCCACGGCCAACGGACCCTCCTCCAACAGCATCGCCCCGCCCCTGCCCCGCCGGGGCGCGGCCCCCGGACCACCCTCCAGGTCCGAGTCGACCAACACTGTGAACGCCACAGGGTCGACTTCGTCCGGCGGACCCCCGGCCTCTCCGTCGCCCAGCACGTCAGGCCAGAACCACCCAGGTGAGGACCACGGGGGTCGGAAAGGGTTAAAAGTTGGTTTGGGGGTTGTCTCATGGAACACTAAGCCAGTGAGTGATAGGTTTGGGTAGTTTGATCGTTTTGGCCAGGAATTATTAAATGCGCCTCCTGATTTTTTTTTTCTTGCGTTTAGCTTTTTAGTCCCTCCCAATAATTCTTGCTGGGTTATAGGCTCCCTAACATCCTTCATAAAACCAAAGTTTCCATTTTGATATGCCCTTAGAATAATACTACTACTAGCGCTGTTCCCATCCTTTGCATAAACCAACTTACCCTCTGGATGCGCAATGAAGTGGGGATGACGTAATTAATGGACAGTCATGTGCATCTTGAAATTTTACCTATCTGAAATGGCTTGTAATTTTAGCAGTTAAGATCTAAGTTGGCGTCAATATGCTTGCCTCATGTTCCCCTTAGTGCATATTTATATTGGCCAAGCGTGCTTTGCTCGACTATGAGGCAATAGATAGCCGTGAGAAAGACAATGGGTTCGATGTGATAAGCGGGAAAATAGATGCCCTTGAAATATTCTTCAGTGTTCCCTAACTTAATATAGAATATTTAGACCTGTTGCTAAAACCTAAGCCCTAAGCGTTTGTTTACAAAAAAGGAAGACAAGCACTTTGGCAATTTCTGATTTAAGGCCAAAATTTAGAATCAATAAGCTAAATTATAAAAAAAAATCTGGACAACACCCAAAACCTTTGTCAACCTGTTTAAGCGTGTTCACACTTTGTGTGTGGATGAAAGCCAATGGTAAATGAAGGCGGAAAGGCAAAAAATGGTAAATGGGCCCTAAGCGTCATTAGCAGTGAAATTTTCCAAAACACGAGAGAGAAAAATTGAGTTCTGTTACTTGTTTCATGACATTAAAGTCGTTTTTGTAAAAGTAAGATTTTTCAGACGAGATTTTTAAGAAAGATAAGAAATTTTGACAAGACAGGTATTCAGGTCTTTCTTTGGTTGAAATAATAATACGAGCGTAAACAGGCAGGAGTTTTGCAGTCCGAATGTCTTGTGTACTGCCACCATACTTTAACGAGTGTGTCTTGTCGTCCATTGCAGGCCGTGATCCACCCGCCTTTGACAGTGAGTTACGGCTAGTCGCACCACGCGGTCTGATGACCGCTGCCTAGTCTCTTCTTAACCCTTTAGTGACGCCAGTTGCATAAATGCATCACCATGCTCTTGACGCCAGTTGCATAAATGCAACACCACAGTAAAGACGCCAGTTGCATTTATGCAACAATTGTTATATCTCTTAAAGTCACCATAAAACCTATATACTTTTCAAAACTATAAATTATTTCGTTTTATATGTGTAGAAATATGCATATTTGTATTTTCTTTATGATATCTGTTCTTTGTGGCCAGGATTTCTTTGTATCAGGTAAAATAATGTTTTAATATATGTTGCATAAATGCAACTGGCGTCATATAGGACAACAGTGGGCACAAACCTGGCGTCAAATGGCACCATTCATCAATATACCTGGCGTCAGGAAAGGGTTAAGCGTGCTTCTTTTGGTTGTTCCTCCACCTCACAGAAATAGACGTATCAATGGCTACAGTGTCTGGAGAATCTTACATGAAAAACCTGTATTCACTAATTAAAAATTGGAAACAAAAGGAGATGTACCAAAGTAGAATTATCAAAACTTTTTAAAGCTGTGGTAACCAAGATTCCTAGTTTTAAATACAATTTCGGAGTAATGATTATTTTAGATGAAACAAAACGGACAGGTTTATTGCATAGATAGTGATGGCATTTATAACACCGCTTTCACAGTTTTGTTTCTATGTGTAAATCTACTTTTTTGTTTTTAAATTTTAACCACCAAAATTCTTTTCACTTTGAACCTGGTCTTTAAATTCCTACATATCCCTGTTCTACACACAAAACAGCACGCAGCTAGAAATGACTTGTAGTTGATCATCATTCCGTTCCCAATTTCACCGAATTGGTTGTTGTCTTGCCTTCTTTTTGCTTTAAGTTTTTCCGCTATTAGCATAATTTGAATTTGAGATTGAGGTAGCCTCTGCAAGAATCTTTTGAGTGCTCTCACTGAAAAGAAAGAAGAGGCGTGCAGCCTTTTAAGTGTTCCTATATTTATTTTCTTCCTCTTTCGTTTTTCTTTTTCCCCTCTTTTTTATGTTGTACCAAGCTCATAGATCGACCTCATTTTTGCAGGTATTTTCGAATAGTATAATCAAACAATGAAATCAAATAGAAATAAACGGATCTTCCAAATAGCACTGAATTACAGAAAGAGTTGTGTGTACATTTTCAGTATGATTATTAAGAAATGATGGGAGTATTATTGTATTTTGAAATATCTATTTTTGGGCAAGTATTGCTCATTGGTATTACGATAATGAGTCTAATAAATCTGGTATGGATACCTTTTGTTGTACCAACCGATAGGATATGACTTTCTAGCAGAACTCACAGAAATTTAACCAAAAAATATAGATTTAAAAAAAAAAATCGTTGAGAAAAGTGTTTATATGATTTTGGATGTAACGAAAGATTGTTCACGAAAAATAGACATTACCTTTTTATATTAAATTTTTTCGAACTAGTAATTTTTCGTCATGTTCTTACATAAATTAATGTAAGAGGAACGCACATATGTGACATTTCTTCGGTTGCTGATGAGGTTACCTTGTTGTTTCAGTCACAGACACAGGGTCCACAGGCGACCCTCAGAGCCCGCTGCCCCCACCACCGCCTGACGGTAACGTGGGACCCCAGCCAAACCAACAGAGCAATGAACCACTCCCGCCCGGGTAAGGCGCTTACAGATTAATACAGAGGGGTGACAAAACAAAGGGAAACACATTATGAGAAGGTTAAAAAAAAGCAGGCAAACTGAGGAAAAAAACAAAAAAGAAAAGAAAAAATGCCAGAAGGTAACATAAGTTTGTATGGGAAATCATTTCTAAGAAAGTCGACAGTCAGTACAGAAAAACTATTCTTTTTTGACAAAGTGACAATTGATTGGAAAGATTGGTGCGACTAGTTTGTAATATTGGCACGTTAACTAAATCTGTAGCTATCGATAAAGTACCAGGACAAGTACAATAGTTGTTTCAAGTTTCCGTGAACTAGAGATACCCTGAACATTATTAGCTCAGTCATAAAGCAGTGATGTATCATAAACTTGAGGTTTTTATGACAAAAGAAAAGCACTTTGCATCCTATGGTTGGTTGTCTAGGAAATTTGCTTAGGTTTGTCTTAAAATAGAATAACACCATGTCTGAATTGATTTGCCCTGTTTTGTTGTAGATGGGAGATGCGTATTGACCCCCACAGTCGGCCATACTACGTCGACCACAACACAAGAACCACCACCTGGGAGCGCCCCACCCCACTCCCCCCAGGGTAAGTTCTGACCGTCTGAGATGTTGTGATGTTGTCGGAGAGTTAGAGGTATTTCATTTTACTTACCGTTATACGTAATAAAAACAAACAGATAGTGGAACATCAAAATGTTGGTCATAGGTTCCAAGCGACTTTTTTGTTTGCAGAGGAGCCACGGTTCAGGGAAAATTGTAAAAATAATCCGCTGTCTGGCAGGCCCAGGGCATTCGGAAATGTTAACTAAGTTTTCGTGATTCTTGAAATGAAGAACCCTGCACATTTTGTCGAAACATGTCCAATATTCTATAATGCAATTACAGATCTTCTGTTTTAGTATTTACTCTGCTTTCCATTTTTCTGTTTCTATGATTTACTCTTGGAAAAAAAGAGACACGGATTATAAGTGTTAATACTAAATGCAAGTCAATTCTAATTGATTACAGCTGGGAGCGGCGTGTGGACCCGCGAGGCAGGGTATACTACGTGGACCACAACACACGAACAACCACGTGGCAGCGCCCCAACCCCGACATGATGAACAACATCCAGCAGTGGCAGCAGTGGCGTAACAACCGGACTGCACAGTGGGAACAACTGGCCCAGCGCTTCCTCTTCCCCAACCAGGCCAACAACCGGGAGAACGACCCGCTCGGACCCCTCCCCGAGGGTTGGGGTGAGTGGACTAACATATAAAGTAGAATATACTCCAAGAGCAATTTGTGTCTAATGCATATATACTTTAACCCAAGTCTCAACTCCGTGTTTGAGGGCTTGACCCTTAAATTCTCCCTGTGAAATGTACCAGGGTTCCCACAAAGGTCTTAACATATCTCAAATTGATTCATCGTCAGGTACAAAAAGCTTGATTACCTGTATGTAGAACTGTATGTCTGAATATTTTTCTCATCTAGATTCTGAGAAGTCTTAGACTTTCCGATTTTTTATTTGAAATTGGTCTAAAGGGTTTTGAATATGCTCGCAAAAAAGCGTGAGTATCCTGTAAACATCCTAAATCTAAAGTAGGTTACGTACAAAAAGCACAAAAAAAAAAATACAGCATGGCGTCAGGTTGAGACAAGGCGTTCACGCAGAGCACCGACAAAATCATGAAAAACGACGGCTAAGTGTTATATAGTAGCTGAAAAAGCACCGGACAGGGACTACAAAATAACCTGGATCCTATATAACATGAAATGAAGACTGATTGGACATTGGTAAAAGAATTATAATACTTTCTTTGACCGTGACAGTTGAACTATTTGAAACACGATCAGACCCCCATTATCGCCCGTAAACTGTCAACATGGATGCGACTCTAGAGGAGAAAATCAACTTACTCCTTGAACGGACCGTAAACCTAGACACGCTGCAGGAGGATATAACTAAGATGCGTACAGAAATGAGTGAAAATACGGCCATCTTCAAATCTCTACAAACTACAGTAGGAACAACATCGGCGGATGTAGATGACCTCCTACTAAGAGTATCACACTTGGAAAAGGAAAACAAAACACTGAAAGCTACGCTACAGAATCAGGTAAATCAGCCTAAAGACACTGAAGATGTTGATATGAAAATACAAACTGCCTTAAGAAGAGATACAATGAAGAGGAGTGTGGTTATAGATGGTGTGCCTGAAAACTACAGTGATGATAGTAATATGATTGCACGTGAAATCTGTTTCGAGACCGGGCATACCGCCACTACCAGTGACTTTGAAAACAAGTACAGAAGGGGAAAGAAGCAAGAAAAACAGAAACGCCCTAGACAAATTGTGGTGGAATTCAAGAGCAAAACCTTACGCGACAGTGTCTACAAAGACAGGCAGAAAATTAAGAACAACCCAAACTGCAGCACGGTGTGGATCAATGAAAATATAGATGAGGAGCAAAGAGTTGATCGTGCCAAACTACGGGCAATGGCAGACCTAGCTCGAGAAGACGGGAAGGAGGCGAGGGTAGTAGGAGATACCTTAGTGGTAAACAGTATTAAATACACTGCAAAAGACCTACACAAACTGGCTCCGGATTTAACGCTTGAAGATGCCTTTACTGTCTGCGACGGAGAATTTATTTTTTTCCAATCGGAGAACAGCTGGTGCTCGAGCTTTGCCAAGATAGATATTACCTACAGAGGCGTAGACTACACCAGCGTTGAGCAGGGGATCAGCCATCTTAAGGCCTTAAGAAATGGTCACTATGACCTGGCTGAGAGGGTGCTGAAAGAACATAACCCACGTCGATGCAAATCTATGGTGAAAAACATCGACACCCTCCCAATGTGGAAAGACGAGCAGTTTGTAGAGATGGTTGGCCTAGTACATGAAAAGTTTAAGGACCCCCAACTCAGGCAGAAAATTAGAGGAACGGCAAACTTGAAATTCGTCGAATGCACCCGGGACAAACTGTGGGCCTCAGGTGAGCCACTACGATCCAAAGCCCTCAAAGAGCGGAAATGGACAGGGCAAAACAAACTAGGACACATCCTTGACAAAGAAAGGGATGATATTCTGAAGGAGGACCCCCCTACTCAAGACAGACCTGCAGCCCAAACAATGAAAAGAGGGCAAGCAGTAACGGAAGAACCACGGAGGTCCCGAAGAATTAAACCAACAGCTGGCAGGACGACGAAAGCGGTGCAAGCACGGAAAGCTCACTCAAAAACACGTAAGCAGACGACAGAGGAAGCTGAAACAAGCGACTCGTCCGCCGAACAAGACGTTGACAAACCTGACCCAGTGGTAAATGAGGCTCCGATACTACAACCTGTGTAAGGCTTGACAATTCTGAATTATCTGTACGCATAAAAGCTTAAATTGTAGTTCTTTTCAACCAACGTGTATCGTAATCCAATCTCTTCTGCCTGAAGTCCGCCATTTTGAAAGTAAACCGGAAGGGAGACACTGCGCATGCGCGGAATCAGTTCTAGCTTCCGCCTTGCTCGAAAGTTACGAAATTTGAACAACATTCTCTTCTCTTCCCTGCTAACAAAACCGATCTACACATCATGATTACTATGACAGTGTTCGGGGATGCCAGGACTTCGTTCCTTCAGGCATATGTCGACTCTAGGAACGACACGGAGGTGAAGATAACGGTGAAAGACCACCCAGGAGCGGGAATCCGGGGCGCCGTATCCTCGGCTTACGGCCACAGCGCATTCAACAAGTATGACAATTGCTTGATCTTCGCCGGGGTCTCGGATTTCTTACGCTGGGATATTACAACTCAGCGATATCGATTCCCTTTCTCTACACAGGAGGAGTGCGTGGATCACATGGCGTGTCTGGTAAATGAGGCGGACGTTGCTTACCACAAAGCCTATCCCTATGGCCTTTTAATGTTCTCTCAGATATCAGGACTCGACCTGCACCGTTTCCCATACTGCCAGGACGCTTGCTTTGAGCATCAACGGATTCTAAATGACTCCATACCTGAGATAAATAAAGAAATAGCTATCGTAAACACAAGAAACCACACTCCGACCTGTTGGACCTCGCGGCAGATGCACCGCCACCGCGGAAAACATCGGTATACCCATGACTATTCTTTGCTTAGCGACGGATTCCACCCCTCCTGTCAGCTGCTGGATCTTTGGGCGCAGCAAATCGTAAATACAGCATGGCATTGCTCGTGATCTTGTTTCCTTAACTAAAATGACTTTGAACTAACTGCTAACTTTGTTTTTTAGCCCCTAAACAGCTTTGTAGGGGGTTAAAAATAGGACAGTTTTAAGTATATTTAATCTGGAAAGACATTCCTACTAAAAATATAACCAACACTATGCCAGCCGGACAAACTTTTTCCTACCTTAGGTGCCTGATGAAAAGCCTATATCTCATTGTTATTTAATTTTTTCATGTTCTTTCATCAGTATGTAAATACAGATGAAAACTGCGATCACATCATCCTTTTCATAACTCCCTGGCCATGGAGTATCGTTCTGTATAATGATTATTCTGAATAATATGTCTAGGAAGGGATATAGAGTGGTTTTTTGGAATGTTCGAAGCATTTGTAACAAACTAGACCCTATCAGACTCATGATAGAATCGTCAAATTTCCACTATATTTGTATTAACGAGACGTGGTTACAAGAAAATGTTTCATCTGAGTTCTTGAATATTCAGGGATATAGAATGTATAGGTCTGATAGAAAAACACTAAACAATCAAGGTTTTGTCAAAAGAGGAGGAGGGTTACTGGTGTACTGCAAAAACTCACTTGATAGTAGATTCTTAAACCCTGAAGAACTATGTATATCTAATAACCATATTGAATCTATGGTGATTCATTTAGCAGTTAAAGGCATGAGGCCACTATATATTATACATATTTATCGTCCGCCTGACGGTGATATGAACAACTTTCTTACTACATTACAACACATAGTGGATCTACTACCCAAAAGGGAACACTGTGAAATTGTTTTGGGAGGAGATTTCAATGTGGACTTTGCCAAACCCAGACAAGAAAGCACGAAAAACCTTAAAAAATTTGCTAAAAATAATTCTTTTCAGCAACTAATAGATACCCCAACCAGACCCCTATATGGAATTAGTACTGTTGACCTAATCTTCACAAATAGCAGTAGAATGCAATATGCAAGCACACTTGACTGGAGTATTAGCGATCATTTACCCGTGTTGGTTAACCTGAAAAAAGAGAAGATACCCGCCCCTAAGTGTGAGTTTACTGGTAGGTCCTATCGTAAACTTAATGTGGAAGAATTTTTAAATTATATTGAGCAAAGTGACTTTCCGAATGTGATAATAGGAGATGATGTTAATACGGCCTCAGATGGTATTACAAAATTGATTCGGGATGCTTTAGACCTATATATACCTCTAAAAAGTTTTTCATTTAAATACAGAAAAGCAGAATGGTTAACAAACGAGATATTAGAATTCATGAAAGACCGGGACGCTGCCTTACGTAGGGCCAGGGTATCGAATACTGAGGAGGATAGGCGTACAGCTAGAACTCTGCGGAATATCACAAACTCAATGGTGAAAAAAGCCAGGTCCAACTTTATTAAATCCGAACTAACACGACACTACAAAAATCCAAAGAAATTCTGGAAAACTTTATCAAACCTGATCTCTCCGCAGAATAATGATATATTTAATCTACAGGGAGAAGACGGCGAGGTATTGGATGCAAAAGGTAGTGCAGAACTTATAAATAAATTTTTTTCGGAAATAGGTACTGTCTTGGCAGAAAAGATACCCAACAATTTTAACCCTAATGATATTATAAACAATGTAGGTCCACAACCCGAGCAAGAATTTGAGCTAGAATATTTTACTGTCCAAGAGGTAACCAAATGGGTATCTCGTATCGATATTGCTAAATCTAGTGGTACTGATGGTATTTCAAGCTATATATGGAAAATTATTATGGAAAGGTTCACGCCTCTGTTTGTGACTATGTTCAATAAAATTATTGACCTGGGTACATATCCTGATAGCTGGAAGACGGCTACTGTTGTGCCTATTCCAAAAAAAACTGATGTTAAAGAACCAAGTGATTTGAGACCTATATCCTTGCTTCCAATACTAGGAAAAGTTGTCGAACACCTAATACATACACAGTTATTATGCTTTTTGAACGAAAATAACTTAATTGATCATAGACAGTTTGGTTTCAGACCGAATCACTCGACGGAGATGGCAACTTTTGCCCTCACAACTGATTTATATAGAATACTAAATAATAATAACCATGCAATAGCCATATATTTCGACCTGAAAAAAGCATTTGACACTGTTTCTCATCAACATTTACTACAAAAACTGGATGACATGCACTTTGGAAGAAATACCTTAAAATTATTCTCTAGCTACCTGTCAAATAGAAGAATGTCTACCGTGGTCTCAAACACTAAGTCTTCCATACAAGATATATGCTATGGCGTTCCACAAGGTAGTGTGATCGGGCCACAGCTTTTCAGTATTTATTTTAACCAGATAGCCAACATTCCTGAGAGAATGAAAGTTATTATGTATGCCGATGACCTTGTGCTTTATTCACACTGTAATACTGTAGATATTGAAACCTTTGATCTTTTTAATCGTGATGTGAACAGAGTAAAAAGGTGGTGTGACTTAAATAAGCTTACTATCAATGTATCCAAATCCAATGTCCAATTCTTTCCCCGGAATAAGCACTGTGATGTTAATATAATTAAGAATCAATTCGGTATTAATGTTGGAAATGAAAGGCTTGTATATGTAGATTATTTTAAGTACCTAGGGATTGATATCGACTCTAATTTAGATATGAAGGCGCATTTAAATAATATTCATAAATTAGCTGGTCACAAACTTTCACTCTTGAGGAGGATACGTCCGTACATAACGATGAATGCTGCTTTGATGATTCTAAAATCAATGTTTATTGGTGTACTTGACTACGGTCTTATTTTCACTACTGTAGCGCCAAAGGTAAAACAAGAAGAACTTCAAATTTTACAAAATAATGCTTTGAGATGTTGTTTGAACGTACAGGATCCGCAAGAACACCATGTTTTAGATCTTCATTTAACTACTAATGTGAAGTTTATTAAAGATAGATTAATTTATAAATTACTTGTATTGATTAAATCCTGTATACAGAAAGAAATCATACCTATTGTACACAGAGAGGCCAATATAAGAAATAATAATATGGTCACGATTGATCTGCCTGTACCGAGGACGCGTTTTTATAGAAAGACTCCTTTCTATTGGGGGTCATTGATTTGGAATACATTGCCAGTGCCAATAAGGCTTGAACAATCTAGTCAACGTTTTAAACAATGTATATATCAGGGTTTACTTGAAAAAACAATCTGCACAGATTTCCCGTTAGAATAATAGAATTTGGCTATTACCTTGTGATATTGTTAATTTTTCCCTAGCACAAACCTTACTATGTGATGTAGATATATAATATAACGTGCCCTAAAACCACCTTGTCCTGTACATGCTTAGTTAATATGAAAGTTAAGATATATAATCATTTGAATGTCTTACAAGAATTTTTATTTTTGAATGGCCTTTCATTTACCATTACCAATGTGATCTCATCATAAAGTATGTTTTATATTTCGACACAAAAGAAAACCTGGATACCACTGATTGTTATTTAATTTCTTCCTGACCGAGCACTGGAGCCGGAGGAAGACCAGGCTTAGGCCTGAAATGGTTTCAGTATAAATAAAAATTGTTCAAAAAAAAAAAAATATGCAATACGTTATGAATCTGTTCCGTGATTAATTTACCAATTGTTATGTAAAGCACATAACAGTTATCCTTGAAAATAGTTAAATATGATTATTGAAATTCACAAAATGTCCTTTTGACTTTTCAGAAAAGCGTATTGATAGTAACGGACGGGTTTACTTTGTGAATCACAAAAACCGGACGACACAGTGGGAAGATCCGCGAACACAAGGGTAAGCATCGACCTCCTGGTGCTCATTCAGGTGTATGTTTAGAACTGCACAAATTTCATTGAGTATTATTTCTTAGTTTTATTTAGCTTTTATAACCCCTATGAACAATGACAACCCTTATATCCGCGCAACGTCCAACTCGTGTATTGATTTGGTACATTATGATATTTAAAAAAAAACTACATAGAAGTGAAACAAGTGAAACATGAAATATAAAAACAAGACCCAAAACTACACACATGAAAATTTCTTCAACAAAACAAGATAATGTGCATATATATGAAGATACATAAGATCCCCCTTTTCTCTTGTGTCCAGCATCAGCCAGGAGGATCCTCTGCCCGAGGGTTGGGAGATGCGCTACACGCCAGAGGGAGTCCGCTACTTTGTTGACCACAACACGCGCACCACGACATTCCAGGACCCGCGTGGGGGCCCCGCAAAGGGTCCGAAAGGGGCGTTTGGTGTGCCCATTCAGTACGAGCGCAGCTTCCGATGGAAGTTGGGTCAGTTCCGTTACTTGTGTCAGTCCAACGCTCTGCCAGGACACGTTAAGATCAATGTGACGCGCGAAGGGTTGTTTGAGGACTCTTTCCAACAAGTAAGTTGGGTTTGTTTTAAGAAGGAAGTGTTTTGTATAGGGCCTAATTAAACCTCAAATGATGTTTTATAAAAAAGTGAAAGATTGAAGTTTGAAAAAGCATGAAATACCTTTAACACGGTAGGTTCCGACTCAGAATATTATAACGCTAATTTGCTTGCAGTAGAATCAAAATTCATTGGGAAGTACTGATTTTGAAACTTAAAGTAAAATACCATGTGCTCTTTGACACGTTGCAACCGTACATTTGATAAATGACAGCCCTCATCTATTGTTGAGATTTCTTGCCTTTGTAGATATAACCCTGATAATGATTTATCTGAAATTACCTCCCAAATTATCTTTGTATGGTTTTACATGAAAATAATCATATGAAAATACACTTTCCACCCCCAGATCATGAGACTGCAGCCGTTCGACCTGCGACGACGCCTGTACATTATCTTTAGGGGAGAAGAGGGTTTGGACTACGGCGGTCTGGCTAGGTGAGGATACCTTGAGTATACTAGGTGCAATCCTGTCTGCGAGTTTTCTTCTTCTTTTTTTTGTAATCATTGTGAGATAAAACAGAGAAATAGAATGTATGTTTTTCCTGGTTCGTTAGGACGAGACTTTTCCATAGATAGATTTTCTAGATGGGTTCGCAATCTTGATTTGTCTCTGAAGAAAAATATACATGTACACACTAAACACTTACAAATCAAACAAATCATGGGAAATTGTGTTTTTCAGAGAGTGGTTCTTCCGCCTATCCCACGAGGTGTTGAACCCGATGTACTGCCTCTTTGAGTACGCCAACAACAACAACTACAGTCTACAGATCAACCCCGCCTCCTCCGTCAACCCCGACCACCTCATGTACTTCCGCTTCATCGGCAGATTCATCGCTATGGTAACACTTTTCTAGCTTTTTTTTTATACTCGTAACACTAATTATAAAAATGTTCTTCCGTGGAAGGGATGAGTATTGCACCTATCATAAATGGGTATGCAGAAATTGATTTAGAGCTTTTATTCTACATAGATTTCATTCTGATTAATCTCCCATATATAGAAGAGTTTACGTTGGACACAGAATTCAAACTGTCCCCCTCAGTTCTCTCGTATGCAGTAACTTAAGGAACACGTGATTTAAAACAAAAAATGGAAAAATAATCTTCTGGTGTTCGAATACCTGTATCTAATCACAATGCGTCACTCTGTAAGAAGTCGACAATTAACTTCCGAAGCTAGCCGCCTCCATGGTATTAAGCATGACTACTACTTCACACAATGTACGCATATCGGGAAAACTAAGCCTGATTTTCCCTATTCCTCCCACCCCACATTTGTAGGCTTTGTACCACGGCAAGTTCATCGACAGTGGCTTCACCATGCCTTTCTACAAGCGTATGCTCAGCAAAAAGCTGAACGTGCACGACCTCGAGTCGATCGACCCCGAGTTCCACAACTCAATGGTGTGGATCCTTGACAACAATCTAGAGGAGTGCGAACTCGAGATGTACTTCGCCGCAGACTTCGAGGTCCTCGGGAAAGTCGAGAGCCACGAGCTGAAGCCGGGTGGTACCGAGATAAAGGTCGATGAGGAAAACAAGCACGAATATGTCAAGTGAGTGCCCTTCAAATTGTAATCATCCCGAAATATACTTTATTTGTATTTCTTATCCTCCCGCAAGAAAGTCTTAAATGCTCCCTTGTTCAACATATTAGGCACTATTCATAATTTGGTGTTCTCATCCCCAGATAACAGTTCAAGCCTAACAAGTTACCGAAATTTGTCAGCCTTGTATTTTCAAATGGGCCACTCTTTTCCTTGAGTTTATAATTTTGTATTTGATGGGTAGTGGACAAGCTCCTTGAACAATGGTTTACCATGGATCCTGGGGCTCGTCGTAGTTCGTCCCAGTCGAGTACCAAGTTGTTGTGCTCTCTTTCAGCCTGATGACCCAGTGGCGCTTCACGCGCGGGGTGGAGGAGCAGACCAAGGCCTTCCTGGACGGCTTCAACGAGGTCGTACCCCTCCAGTGGCTGCAGTACTTCGACGAGAGGGAACTTGAGGTGAGGCAACCTTGTGGTCAAGTTAGGGATAACAGAGGATTTCAGTGAAACTCCTAAACAGGCCAGTTCATAAATGTTCAAATCAACGATGTCATGGATTGCAGAGATGTTTCATGAAACTTGAGAATGGACGTCTTATCGTCATTAGCAGTACCCTTAAGTAGTCTTGAGGTCAGTGCCTCGTGGAATACAAGAAATCCTTGAGAAGGGTTTAATACCGGGGAACCTGAACTTCTGCAGTTTGAAGGTTACTCGACGTTAGTTCAGTAAAGCTCAAAATTAGATTAATCAATAAATTGTGGATCGCTGTCTCTCTTACAACTTTTGTGCCGCCCGCACAGATAACTATAGTCCACTCCCTGAAATAAGATAATGGTATTAATCTGTACTAAAATGAATTAATGGTTTTAATCTTTTCCCTATAGTTGATGCTGTGCGGTATGCAGGAGATTGACATTGACGACTGGGAGCGGAATACAATTTACCGCCACTACACCCGCACGAGCAAACAGATC
The DNA here is from genome assembly GCA_936440205.1 of Lepidonotus clava. Lineage (NCBI taxonomy): Eukaryota > Metazoa > Annelida > Polychaeta > Phyllodocida > Polynoidae > Lepidonotus > Lepidonotus clava. Next base: position 16,928,318 of record OW387140.1, read on the forward strand.
CAGTGGTTCTGGAAGGTAGGCATCTACTCGGTTTTCTGAACTTTAATTAAAAATCTTAATTTGTAAAGCTTTGAATATGGTCTTCGGTAGATATGAGATATTCGCATATCATGATTAATTGTTTCCTAATAAATTGCATTTTCTTAAAAATTCTCGTTTGTCATGACATATTCATTGCTAATGGTTGCATATTGCGATCAAAGACATACGGTAGACTACATATTTTGCTGACTAAACAAGTATCTCAACTTAGGTGTCTGTCAATTTGCCTTATTCATGATAACTCTGAAGTAAAACATTGTCTTTATGACTTTCAGTTTGTGCGTGAATTAGACAATGAGAAGAGAACGCGACTACTACAGTTTGTCACGGGCACGTGTCGACTCCCCGTCGGTGGCTTCTCCGAACTCATGGGTAAGTCAAATCATAGAACTACAGTTCCATGGTAATTTTATTGAATGTATTTCTCATACACGGCACTGTCTTTCAACGGATGTTGAGATGGATTCTCCACTTAATTTGAGATCTGAATTTAGTAACGCAGGAGTATTCTGATTCGGTGCAATACCAGGTCTTAATCTTCATAATTTCTTAGACAGAGGAATTAACAATATTTAAGAAAGAGCTCATTTCTATTCTAAGCTGAGATCATCTTAATCACCGACAACTGTTCGTATCCAAAAACATAAAATCCTCATTTAGATTTACGTATCCCTTTTAGAACTTAATATAATGTCCATGTACGTAAGTCATAAAGTTTTCAAGTGGCATATAGACTTTTAAAGCGACATTATTATTAGTGCTATTGAAAAGAGCGATGAATACCTTGTTGCCCCATGTAGACGGAGGCGTCGTAAAACATTACCGCCACCTGGTGTATCCTGCCGTAACTAACTCACCTTCCACATCCTATAACTAACTATACCTATATTATAGTGCCTGCCCGTATCTGCTGTCAATTACTGATCTGTAATGCTTTTGTCCCCTCCCCCCTTCTGCGTGCCCCCCTTCAGCTCTCCCTCCCTTGCCCCTGCTCGTACTCGCAATCAACTTGTAAAACAGTAAACTGACATTCAATATTTCTGTGACTTCAGGGAGTAACGGTCCTCAGCGCTTCTGTATAGAGAAGGTTGGTAAAGAGACGTGGTTACCGCGGAGTCACACCTGCTTCAACCGGCTCGACCTGCCGCCCTACAAGAGTTACGAGCAGCTCTCCGAGAAACTCAACTACGCCATCGAGGAGACGGAAGGCTTCGGCCAGGAGTAATGACAAAAGGACTAGCACCTGGTTGGTTAGCCAGCCTACACATACATGGACTTCTAGGACTACGAACTCTGTTAGGTTATATCATGATTACTACATCTTCTCTAGGTGGGCGTAAAACGGACCCCTGCGGAAGACTTCACTGCTTCTGGTGGGGGCTTTCCTGACCTATCGCTGCTGCTGCTGCATAGCCGCCTTATGATAATGAGAATAATTAGAGTGCCAGCAGGGCTGCAAGGAAATTCTTCAAGGTGAACCTGCAATGCTTGTTTATGGATACGGAAAATTACACGAGGTATTGGGTTATTGGGTCATTCCCCTACTGTTGTTTTTTTATTCAGGAGGGAACCGAAGGCGTATCTTCTCAAGAATATACATGGGAGACTTACGAAATGAAAGATACATGTCGGTCTTTGCAGTGCTTTGTCAATACGAGGACACTCTAGGCCACTTGGACATCCTAGTACTCTGTAATGATATATATTCATACAGATATACGTGTATATACATGCATGTATGTGTATGTATGTATATTCATTGGGTCAAACATTGGATGAAATTGTTTGAAATGATTCACACACTCGTCTGTGGAATATATAACGTGCTGCCGAGTGTAGATGAGGCGCGAGGGAAATCTATCTCTACAAGCCATGTGTATTGATTATGCACGCTCATTATAAGCTATACAGAAATAACAAAGTTCACCGGACTCGTACCCTCACCATATCAGACTACGGCTGTATTCGGGAATAACATGGCACCACCACACGTACCTACACACAGGGATGTATAATTTCTTCATGATAGGTAAACATAATTTTTCCTGCAATTTGTACATATTAATGAATTATTCACTGGAACTCCCAATAACCTCCCACCACCCATCGGACCACTGCGCCAATGTACATTGATGCCATATGTTGTGTGTTTGCAAAACGAAAGCCTTGACTGGCCGTTGAACCTACGAAATGATGACAGTTATGGGAATTTCTTCTATACAGTTCAATTCTTCACTTGTAAAAAAGGAAAAGAAGATAAGCCGGTCTTTTACGACCTTACCAACATCCATCCACATATGTATATTTGGCAGTAAGTAGATTGTTCATGGCTATGCTGCTCATGCCGTAAGAACTTGGGCAATAACGTTTGCAATGGGATGCTAGGCTTTGTATTGGAGGAAAGAGCTCTACCACAAATGAATGCCCACCGTGAGAAGTCCCTCGTGGATTACCGTGTCAGCTCGCCCCCAGCACTGCCTAGGGACGACTGGAGGCGACAGGTTAGTCTGTGGGTTGGACATCAAAGGAGCCGTGGGAGAGAACCCTCACTATCCCACCCTCTCCAGTATCACATCACAGTTAATGCACATCCCCTCCGCGCTGTACCCTGATGTTTGTCCAACCTGCATCTACCGGATCAATCGCGAATCGTAAATGGAGTGAGTGTTCTTGTGATGGCTAAATAGTCTTTGGTAAGGCTCAACAGTTGGTGGTCATTGGCTGTGTGCAACGGTCGGGGGCAATCTCACCTTGACATGTGTCCCCTGGCGCCCATATTGGGTTGCCTCCAGACGGAAGCATTTAGCCCCCGACAACCATCTAGATTCAAGGTGCCCTCGCTCCACGGGGAACAAGCCAGTATGCCACTACCTTGCGGGATGGCCACTTTCTTGTAATAGCTCGCGATCCGTAAGAAGACCGATTGAAGGCTGTGACGGTTGCAGGCACCTCTGGGATGGCCCGCGTAGCCCACTTCTTCGAAGTCAACGTAGGTGCAGAATCTAAGGTTACGGCCAGATTGACCTACAAGGACGTACCCTGCTATGCTTCGCTGGCTGTGCCCACCTCTTTTACATGTCATTTCATTGTAATAATTCCTTACCGGCACATGCGATAGGCTTAAAATAATGATAACTTCTTAGGTAGAAACCAACAATGAATACTGTGTACAGCATGTCTATATGTCATATGGTTTACGTTACGCCCCCTGGCGTAATTGCCAGGACAAATTGTTTTGCCCCGCAGAAGGAACCCGTATGTTGCCTCTTGTTAGGACCTGGTTATGGCAACAGAGGGTGACACTCGCAACTCTAGCTGTTGTTGTAGGAAGTTCACACTACAAAGAATGGAAGTATGAATAACATAAAGACGAATCAGACAAAAGTGACACTTTACTGGTATTTTGTACACTGAAGTTTGTAATATATATATTATACATAAATATATTTTTTCATTGGCGAAGGTCAATGTGTAGAATTCCAAATGTGGCATGTAAATAATAATGATTATAGTAGGTGGGGGACAAGGAGGGAGAAAGCCTAAGACAAAGCAGAAGAGCGGTCTCTCTGTAGGCAGTAAGTGCGGACTCTTTATGTTACTTGCGGGTCTCTTGTTGCATAGTGAGTAGCGTTATGTGCTAGCCCTCCTCTTCATCACCAGCCACTGCTCGTACGAGACTTTTTACTACATGGGCAATATGGTTTTAGGGAATTCTGTGATCCATGAAAATAATGATAATGATAACTATAAATTGATGCTTCTTAGAAATAAATCTTAAGTAATATCCCGTATCCGCCATCCTGGATTCAAAGGCAAATGTGTCCTGTGATCTACTATTGAGTAGTTGAATCCTCGTTATCCGCCTGCAAAATGGGCGATTTACCACAAAATGAATATAGCTAATCGGGGAAAAGGGGTAAACAACGAAAGGAGTAAATGAAATACAAATGCCATTAATTGCTATAAATTGAGGCACTGAAGTAAGCCTGGCGCCGGACCACAGTGTTACTTTACACGCGGCATTTTGTGTTATAAAAGAGCATTACCTAAAGCCTTGGGTCAACTTAAAGAGATGCCTAGGGATTCCCTAGGGCGGTGAAACATGGCGGGACATATTTGGATACTTTATGCACCTCATTTCTATAGGTCTTTGTATGATATACTGTACCTCTACGTACTTATTAATTATAAGCATAGAGCCCATACGTTTGTGCATTAATACTCCTTCTTTTGAGAGGACTATAAACACGCAGTACCATTTCACAAAAAGCTATCCATTTGTTGATAAAACGATGGCAATTTTTGTGGAAAGCTTAATGATATAAAATTGACAGGTCGAGGGGGAGTAACTGTAAGACTGTGGGAGTTCAACATTTACAATCGGTGGTTTTGTAAGATACTTGTCACCCTTGATTTGTTTGTGGATGTGGGGGCGTTGTACGAGATAGTGCAATCATGTCATACTGTGACACATGTGGATAATCTTTTTTATGGACCAATCTATAGAACTTAAAACTCCTATAGATGAATCCTACTGTTTATTTACTGGACAAAACATGAAATAACAAGAAAGATGATTGTAATATGAAATCATGAAAGAACTTGGTTCTTCCAGGTATTTTGTAATGATTTTGATGTCGATTGTTTGTTTCTATAATAATAAACCAGAAAAATACTCGACTTTGAACTACTGATTGGTTTTAGGTTAGGTTTTGGTGTAAATTACAAAACAAATTAAAGCTTGTTGAGGAGGACAGATCGGATAAAACTGGCCAACGTTGTTCATGTCATCGTTTTTGTGATGAAAGTCGAAGTAAATATAAACCTTTTTTACTGATTTAAAAATGTGTCCATTAGTTGGAAACATCAGTTATAAGAAGTACAATGTAAATTATATTCATGTTCTACGATGCCCTCCACACATAGAAAATAAATCTGTTTTAAAATCATGATTACATTATGGCTCTAATTTCTAGACAACTTGCTCATGGATGTGCACTCCTAACCTGATCAAATTTCTAGTAGACAAAAATGCCAAACGTCCAGCTACCGGTGGTAGTGTTGGTTTTGTGTGAGAAACCTGTCATGACTTCATGTAGTCAAAGGTTATACTAAAAATCTTTTGTATACTTGCCTGTTTAGTTGATTGTGGTTGTCTCCATTGTCAAGGTCTCATATAGAGGCGGACCTCTTTGTATGAATAAATCTATGTAAATCCATACCAGAATATTGGTTACGTTCAATAGTACCATTTGACAGGTATCAAACCACACTACAAAATTTAATTCACTGTATGTTTGTACTGGTTGGGCTTCTTATAATAATTTGGTCTATCGTTTATCGTAAGGGTCCTTCTGATGGGTCAGTCTCGACACAATGCAAGTCAAGAGTTTCATATAAAACTACATGCCCCTCTGTTAAATCTTTTGATATCCTCTGATTTACTTCTAATCCAAAATTTTCCAAATACAATTATCCCATAATAATTGCAAAAAAAAGGTCACAATATCATATTGAGCATAGTTTTGTGTAAAAATAGGTTCTCCTGAATATTAAACTAATGGACGCTTTACTCCCGTTGTATGCGAGCAACCACCACTTTTTTTTAGCCATAAAAACTAATTGCTAATTAAAACAACTTTGATTGTGTTGCACCTTTCCGCTTAATTGTGGTTATCCTGAAGTTTCCTGAAACTAAATCATGGCAATGCCATTCATCTCGCGAGTATACTTCATGATTATGATATACTTTTGTGAAATTAGAATCATTTTAAATATAATAATTGCGCTGTCACATATTTCATAGTTCACGTGCACACCTGCAGCCAACATTACCAACCAATGTGTGACATGTTGAATATAGAAATGTAAATAATTTTTGTAAGAAATGTTGGATTCAAAAGGCTAAATTTACCATACAAATGATGATTCAAATACTAAAGCTATAATGAGAGAAATTGGAGACTCTAAAGTTAAACAAATTATTTGGAGAAACGGTGGGTTTCACCACTAGAGGTCACGTGATCACTAGAACATGCGACATACTGATCACTGGGTCATGTCACCAGGAGAAGGTCATGTGATCACCTAGTTCTGCCAGGTGATCATAAGTCCCGGAGGACGTCATGTGATCACTGGACCATATTCTCACAATAAAGTCGTATAACCAGGTGATTCCTCTCCTAGTGAGTGTCAGGGCCTGTTTCTATCATGAGATCATGTGACTTGACCCAGGGTTCATGATTACTGTCAATATTGCCACCAGTGGCGTAGCCAGGAGGGGTTCCTGGGCGTCTGAAACCCTCTTTAATTTCCCAAAATATAAGTAAAACATAAGAAATTTTGTAAAAAATATAATATTACCGGGAATCCCCTCAGTTTTACTTGGAATACTCTTTTATTATAGGGCTGGCTACGCCCCTGGCCACTGTTCTCATGTGATGTGTTGCCCTCTGATCAAAGGTGATTTAGAGACATTGACTTACATGTGACTAATGTCAGAAGCAACCTCTACTGTGTATTGTGACCATTAGTGTTTCCTGTAATTTCCTGGAAGTCATGTGACCGCTTAGTAAGTCATGTGGCCATCCAAAGGTCATCACCACCTACAGGTCATGGGACAACAAGGAAATCATCTGAACACCATCAGTCATGTGACCAGTAGTAAGATGACGTGATCCGTGTATTGAGCTACCCCCGGGTCTTGTACAGATGTAGAAGTGACCGTTTTACTGGGTGATGGAGACTAGGTGGGAAGTGGGGGCGGGACACTGTGTGTACATATAGCCGTACAGAGGCCCGCGCTGACGGCTGTCTTCTCTCCGGGAGGCCTACATGCACACTGCATGTTGTATTGTAATGCATTCTATCAATAAACCACATTCTTTCAAGGAACTGAAGTTTACTTTTGTTGTATCTATACACCAGGATCTATGATTAAATATGGTAATATTAGGCCCTTTATAAAGTTCAACTAGTGAACATGTAGCTCAAGTATTTAGTCAAAATGAATCAATATGCTAAATATAGGTTGAATCACAGTAATCTCAATTATGTAGTTATCCTACACATGTTACACCTGTTGACACCTGTTGGTCTCCCCTTCAGGCTTCACATACACGAATTGGAAATATAAAGCCATCCAAAGATAAAAAAAAAAAAGGAGTAGCATACTTCCATTTTATATCTTATTTCTACCAAAGGGCTACGCGATAAAAACTCCATGAATGGTTTGTCAGTTTATCACCCACTCAGCCGACGAGTGGTACGTATTTGGGGCATTGTGTATTGACGGACTATATGTACCGCTCCTTGTATTTCTGAGTTTCAACATTATTTTGTACTTTGCTTGGGTGATGAAATATAGAAGACCATTTGGGGTTGTCCTGGGGTGGTTGTACAACCCATGCGGATCGTACAACCCTTGGGCCATGACGAACCCCTCTGGGTCGGCCTATCTTGAATGACCACCACTGATCTTATATTAGCGCTTGTCTTTTGTCATTCCTTCCTAAATTGAATAGATCTATAGATTATAGATCCAGTGAAATAAAAAAACATAAAAGCATGACAAAATCGGACACAGTCAGTACTTTACGAAATTATAAACAGTGCTGTCAAAACGTGACAGCCATGTGAATCACCAGCCTGTGCTTCAAGCATGATATCATTCTTCGCATTGTATTAAGTTTGCTCAATGGTATAAAGTTTGATAAGCGAAGTATAGGATGGCTGTTCCTTTAAACAAGTGAAAGAGCCAGTTCACCTTATTATCACACATTTAATCCCCTGGTTCCTGTCCTATGATTGGAGAGTGGATTCATGGGTTTTCTTGTGAGCGGAGATTTTAGTTACATTTAGTTACGTGTAGATGTGTTCTATGGCCTTTGACAATTTTTACATTAGAATGGCTTTTGTGTTGTTATAATTCTTTTAAAAAATGCCTTAAAGGTATTTTACATAATTCTATTATAAGTTCAGATGTATTTTGCTTGTATTCATGTTATTTGGTTAAAATTTAAAAGTTCCAGAACAATTAAAACAATAATAAACAATTTTGAGTTGTTGGCAACTCTAGTGGGAGAGAGTGGAACCAAGGTGATGGTCAATTGCCTGTCATGCTATAATAGTCTATTAGGTGGGTGACAGACTGGAACAGAGGTGTCAAATCCCCTTCTTTCTCATGTTATGGTGAGCCAAATGAGAAAAAACTAGTTCGCGATTTTGAATTTGTATGACATTTTTTCTCAATTCCAATATTTACCCTAGGTCATCACACATGTTTGTCAGCACTGCGGCCATATTTTTATGATGCACCAAATGTCCAAAAACAACTTCAAAATTTTAAATTTTTAGGAAATTTCTTTTAACTTCCAAGTTTTTGACAAGGTCAACAGACGTATTTGTCAGTATTGTGGCCATGTTTTTATGAAGTGCCAAATGTCCAAAAACAACATTAAAGATTTTACTTTTCAGGAAATTCCTTTTCATATACAAGTTTTTGACTAGGTCATACATGTTTCTTAGCATGGTGGCCATCTTTTTATGACATTCCAAGTGTCCAAATATGACTTCAAAATTTTTACTTTTCAGGAAATTTCTTTTCATTTCCAAGTTTTAGACATTGTCATCAGACATGTTTGTCAGTATGGCTGCCATGTTTTTATGATGCTCCAAATATCCAAAAACAACTTCAAAATTGTTACTTTTCAGGAAATTTCTTTTCATTTCCAAGTTTTAGACATTGTCATCGGACATGTTTGTCAGTATAGCAGCCATGTTTTTATGATGCTCCAAATGTCCAAAAACAACTTCAAAATTTTTAATTTTTAGGAAATTTCTTTTCACTTCCAGATTTTAGACAAGGTCATCAGACATATTTATATTTTATGATGTTCCAAGTGTCCAAAAACATTTCAAAATTCCAAATTCCAAACAAGGTCATCAGACATGTTTGTCTGCATGGCAGCCATGTTTTTATTATATGCCAATTGTGCAAAAACGACTTTAAAATATTTAATTTCTACAAAATTTCTTTTCACTTCCAAGTTTTAGAGAAGGTCATCAGACATTTGTCAGCATGGTGGTTATGTTTTTATGATGCACCAAGTCTACAAAAGTGAGTCCGAATGTTCAATTTTTGTTGCGTTGGTAACTTAAAAGTATGCATTGTGTATTAAGTGACCAACGCAACAAAGGTATAGGTCCGTTTTTGAAGTGGGTCTATTGTTGTGGACCAGTGGACCGTGTAATTGTGTAATTGGTGTGCCCTCTCTGACCCCCAGTGGTGGTCAGACTGTGGGACCTCCACTCAGTGTCTTCTCATTGGTCAATGGTGGTAGAGGTAGGAGGGACAAGTATCAGTGATTGACATCCAGTGTCCGTGGGTCCTATATATAGAGCTGACTCACAACTTTTAGCCACTCCCCGGCAGGGAGAGGCTTGGGGAGGGTAGTGGGGAAGGGTGGTGGTAGCGGTGAGGGGGTTAATTGGTTGGGCCGCTCTCACTCCAGCAGTGATCTCATTGGTCTCCTTGGCCTGTAAATCATTTCTTGTAGCCACACCCCCAGCATTAGTGGTGGCCCCCCTATCAGGTTTGTGGTGGGGGGAGTGGTAGTGGGGTAGGGGGTGACTGAGTTGGTATTGGGGGGTGGGGGGTGGGGGGGTGGGGGGCAAGTGTGGTGGCTGCTGGCCAGGGGAGTGGGGGGAAGTGGTGCGTGATCGGGGGGCTGGCAGAGGAATTTGGAAACACGGTTTTGTGCTAGAATGAGGGGGGGGGGATGTCCTAGGGCTATAGGGGTGTAGGGCTTTTGTATGGGGGTAAGGAGTGAAGGGGTAAAGGGGTAAAGGGTTGGCCGAGGGTTGGCCGAGGGTTGGCCGACATTACGCCGTGGTTATGCCGCGGTTATGCCGAGGTTACGCCGAGGTTATGCTGAGGTTACGCCGAGGTTATGCTGAGGTTACGCCGAGGTTACGCCGAGGTTACGCCGAGGGTTCGCCGATGGTACGCCGAGGGTTCGCCGAGGGTTCACCGAGGGTTCGCCCCCCCTCCCCCCCTCCCCCCCCACCCCACTCGCCCACCCCTTGTTTTGGTCCTCAGTCAGCAGAACCACAATTACCCCCCGGCCCTACCAATACACATTCCACACACTACTAATAGGCAAAGGTACTTGACCATCTGAGTGGGCACCAATTGTCAATTGACTCTGCACCAAGCCTAGTGGTCAGTGCTGCAGAATGAATTGGACAGCATTCTCCTTATCAGGGTTCTTATTTCTGCTAGGAGGGGGCGCCACTCTTAGCAAGAAGGATGTATATGACATGTTCCTTTTATAACATTTAAAAACCACCAACGCAACATCGGCCAGTTTCTGGCCGACAATCTTCAGATTTCTAGTTACAGACTTTTTTCACTTCCAAGTTTTACACAAGGTTATCAGATATGTTTGTTAGTATGGCAGCCATGTTTACATGATGCACCAAGTGTACAAAAACAAGTTAAAAGTATCAAATTTGTACAATTCTATTTTTAACTCTCAAGATTTAGACAAGGACATCAGACCTGTTTGTCCGCATGGTTGTTATGCTTTTATCATATGCCAAGTGTCCAAAAACAAGTTCAAAGTTTTATGGAAATGTTCTCATTTTCAAGTTTTAGATAAGGTCAATAGACATGTTTGTCACCATGGTGGCCGTGTTTTTATACAAGGTCAAATCTGTAAATATAAGAAATTTGTTTTCACTTTAATACAATATTTATATAGGATATCCATTTTTTCAGTTCCCCTTTTCGTCCAGGAGCAAAATCCTGAAATCAGTCAAAATAAGGATTTACCCTACAATGTCATGGTGAGCCCCCTGGATTTTCTTGATTTTTTTTCAACTTATAGCATCCTAGGGACCATGAATCAAGATGGTTCCAAAGAATTTAGGTATGCGAACACTGTCTAATTACGCGATTTGTGTTTAATTAGCAAAAATTGAAAAACGGGTTATTTCTTAATTTCTCAGGAACTATGTAAAGTATGATCACAGGCTATATGTCATCTGAAAGGTTTTTTTTTTTCTTGATTTTTTTGGTATATTGTTTGCTATTGTCATTAATCATGGCAATGAGTAAACTGTTGTTTCATTCAAAATCATTAGAACTTAAGGATCCAAGGTTAAACTTTGAAATTGATAAACCAAGTGGTAGGTATATCTAAAGGGGATCTTTAGGCAGTTTTTAAAGAAGGTTGCATCTGAACATTGCAGAGCAGTGGAGAAGGTGGGAACAGCGGTTCAAAGTTTACTATATAAACTAGCCGAGGAAAATGAGGTTTTTGAGCGGTACAAGTTTTGGCAACACAATCAGCATGAGGGAGAATCAATTGACCAGTGGGTAAATGAGCTTAGGATACTACTGGGAAGCTGTGAGTACGGGGATCAAAAGGAGAAAAGCCTCAGAGATAGGATTGCATTTGGGGTGTCCGACACACGCGTCAAAGAGAGGTTGCAGTTAAAAACTATGACAAGCAAAGCGCAAAAGGGCCACGATGTGCGTGCTATAGGCAAAAGTAGGCAAAACTTCAAAGGCAAGTAGTCAAATTTCAAGCAGCAAAACTTTAGCCAAAAGCCAGGGGATAAAAGCTATAGGTCCCAGTCCCAGTATAGGGGCAAAACTCAAGGCAAATCAGAAAATAGGCAAGGCAAGGACTGTGAGTATTGTGGTGGTAGGCATCCCCTACGTAGGTGCCCTGCATACGGTACTACATGTAACATATGCGGTCAAACAAACCACTTCGCAAAAGTATGCCAGGACGGTAACTTTACTAGCTATAGAGGGAAAGTGATATATCTTTTTGTCGGTTCCTTGTATGTCAGTGCAGTCGCCGAGCATAAGCGCGATAGCGATGCTAGTAAGTGGTACGAAACTGTGACGATCGGAGGCGATCAAATACGCTGTAAGTTAGATATCGGAGCCGAAGCAAACGTGCTACCCGAGTACAATCATGAACAAAATGCAGTGTGCAAATCTTTTAAAGACTAAGACTATCTTAAATGCGTTTGGTAACAACCAAATATTTCCGAAAGGTGTGGTGACACTCAAGTCCACAGGATATACAGGCAAAAGTCACGATTTGAAATTCTATGTCATGGACGAAGCCGACACTCCCATTCTGGGACATAAAGCATGTGAGCAGCTAAATCTCATTAAATGCGTGAACATTCGTACCTGTGCTCCAAAACAACCCGCCCTCACGAAGCAGCATATCGAGCGAGAGTTTGAGGATGTGTTCAAAGGCGTAGGCCAGTATGAAAAGGAGTATCACATGGAGCTTAATGAGCAGGTGAAAGGCGTTATTCAGCAGCCACGCAGACTTCCCTAGGCAAACGCAGCCGAAGCTTAAGACAGCACTTGACGACCTCACGAAGCAGAACATTATAGCAGACGTCGACCAGCCGACCGAATGGGTTAGCAACCTAGTGATAGTTCAGAAGAAGAACGGTGCACTTAGGCTGTGTCTTGACCTGAGGCCTTTAAATGAAGCAATAAATTGTGAGTGGCATAATATTCCAGCATACACCAGCAGATGTTCAGGCCCAGCTGTTGGGTAAGATTTTCTTTATAGAAGTTGACATAAAGGACGTTTATTGGCATGTCAAACTCAGCGAGCAGTCTTCATACTACTGTACGTTCAACACACTTAGGGGCGTAAGCGCTTCTTGTGCATGCCCTTTGGTATCTCTTCAGCCAGTGAGATCATGTAGAAGAGGAATGAAGAGACATTTGGTGACATCAATGGTCTGCATGTTATAGCTGACAATCTCATCATCGCGGCAGCCACTGAGCAGGAGCACCATGCCATTCTGCTCCAAGTCCTAGAGCGAGTGTGGGACAAAAGAGTGAGGTTCAACTACAAGATCCAGTTCAAGGTTGACCAGGTCGAGTATATGGGGAACTTGGTCTCCGCGAAAGGACTAAAACCAGACCCGAGAAAGGTTGAGGCTATCGTCGACATGCCGACACTGACAGACGAGCCATCTCTTCAGCGTCTAATAGGCATGATCAAGTACCTTTCTCAGTACATCCCGAACGAGTCTACAATCACGGCGCCGCTCAGAGCACTACTCAAGAAAGACAGCAAGTGGAACTGGTCCCATGAGCATGATGCCGCAATGCTCAAGTTGCGTGACATCCTTACAAGCAAACCAGTATTGGCGTTCTACGATGTGACGAAGCCGGTCACGATCCAGGCCGACACAGCGTAGTCAGGCCTAGGAGCGTGCCTCCTCCAGGACGGCAAGCCCATTGCGTACGCCTCCGGCAACAGAAGAAAACTACGCGCAGATAGAGAAAGAGATGCTGGCTATTTGCTTCGCGACAAAGAAGTTCCATCAGTATATCTATGGTAAGCCAGACATCCTTGTACAGACTGACCATAAGCCCCTTGAGAGCATTCTCAAGAAACCCATGTGTAAGGCTCCACCACGACTCCAGCGGCTCATGTTGAGTCTACAGCCATACGACACCCTCTCTTATGCGTACATCCAGGGAGAGCCCGAGACATCTCTGGAGGAAGAGATGTCACGGGTGGTACACAGCCTTGTAGAGAACGCTACAGTGAGTGCAGCCAAAATGGACGAAATCCGTGAGGCTACAGGCGGTGATCCTACCTTACAACAGGTAAAGCGTCTCATCTTAGACGGGTGGCCCAAGTCCATCAAAGGTGTTCCAGTTGAAGCACGCACTTACTGGAATGTGAGAGACGAGCTGCATGTAGTAGATGGTGTGATCTTCTTCGGAGAATGTGTAGTAGTTCCCAAGCAGCTGTGTTCTCAAATGCTCGGACTTATTCCCGAGAGCCACCTTGGAGCTGAAAAGTGTAAGGCTCGTGCAAAGACTGTTCTATATTGGCCCGGCATGAGCAGCGATATTGAATGTGTTGTTGCTCAGTGCTCTGTGTGCATAAAACATCAAAATAGTCACACAAAGGAGCCGATGATCCCTCATGAAATCAAAGATGGTAGGTGGATGAAAATCGCCATGGATATTATGACTTATCATGGACAGGATTTTCTTGTGTTAGTTGACTATTACTCAAAGTACCCCGAATTCACACATATTCCCAACAAAACGGTGAAAACTATTGTGGTGCATACTAAAAGTGTGTGCTCGCGCCATGGCATTCCCGAGAAAATCGTGAGTGACAACATGCCCTTCGGCAGTCGCGAGTTTTGGGAGTTCGTGAACAAATGGGGCATTAAGGTTATGACTTTGAGCCCAGGATACGCTCAGTTTAACGGCCAGGCAAAGAGGTATGTGCAGATGCTTAAAAAACTATTCAAGAAGGCTGACGAGGATGGCCTTGACCCTTATCTTGCTTTATTGGAGTACCATAAAACACCAATAACGGGTCTTAGATATTCCCCTGCACAGCTTCTTATGAGCTGTAGCTTACGTCCAAAGCTCCTACAGCCCAAAGTAGTCGAAGCTCATGAAGCCCTCAAAAGGAGACAGGAGTGTCAGAAAACCTATTACGACAGACACACTGCACCACTCAAGCAGCTCCGTCCAGGTGATATAGTTCGGGTGCAACAAGGAAGTATCTGGGAGCCAGCTATCGTCACTGACTCTTGCAACCAGCCCAGGTCATACACCATCCAGACTCAGCGAGGGCTGCTCCACAGAAACTACAGACATCTAAGGAGATCTGCTGAGCACCCACCTCTGCTCCTTCCACCTCCTGATGACACGATAGTGGAAGTGAGGCCCCAGCAACACCAGGGGCGGATCCAGGATTTTGAAAAAGGGGGGGCGTGCTATAGCAAAATTTCCCCCCGCACCCTCCAGGGGCAGGAGTTTTACATTAAAAAATTTAATATTTGGTCAAAAATAGGGGGGGCGCATGCCTGGCACATCCCCCCCTAAATCCGCGCCTGAACACGTGGATGTGAGGCCAGCTGAGCCTCCATCCGCGGAGGTAGAGCCACTGCTGCCACCTCAGCCGGTGGTGTCTAATGTGGTTTACCATCTCTTACAGACAGTTGCTATTGATAAAAATGTCTGACACTTATATTATTTCATTGCAGGAGTAAGCTTGAAACAAAGATTCATTCTGAAGAAACCAAAAATTTACATTGAAGTATAAGCAAATCAAAATTTGATATTCAGTCTTAAAAATAACTATTATTCCACCTTGATAGTTATATGCTTAAAGACTCTTTTTCACTGATACCTTACTCCCGACGTAATAAACACTTCCGGTTTCTTGACCTTCTTGTAAACACGTGTCCCTATTCAGTCTAAGCATTTAAAGCAATATTTCAAGCATAACTACATAGCCTGTGTCGCCAGACTCAAGGAATAGGGGGAGGGGGAAGGGGTGTACTGACGCGGATGGTCAGTCCATGCTCTGTTAGCTTAGCGTAGTGTTTACACCAGCGCACACCTTAGCTTTAACTCCTTGTCAAGTGAATAGGAGTTAGGGAGGAGTCTAGGTATGACGTACCATACTAAAGGGGTGCGTAACACCCGAGCTCAGTCAGAGTTAGCTGAACGTTGTTGTGAGTAACCATCCTGGAAAGGTTGTGTCTTAGAAGCTGAGTCCTGGATTTGGAATAGAAGCTGATAGACTGTTTAGAAGGCGGGAGCGTTGACTGAGTGTGTTTGAGGGGATTCCATCCTTGGAGCTGTTCATTGTCAATTGAGATCTTGTCATGGAACTACAATATGCAGGAGTGTTATGTCTTACATAATGAGGAACTATGATTATGTATTGGACTACAGCAGTGGAACGAGGCGGAGACTGCTATAGGAGCTAGCTATTATCCATAAGAAAACGCAACTAATTAAGTACACCTGACATTAACGAATAATTAACCTACTATAGTTCAGGGGAGGGGAAGGGGTAATTAGCATATATGGTTTAGTTGTGATGTCATCACCCTGAAAGGCCACCAGAGGGCATGCATATGGGCGCAGAGTATGATGAGACAGGAAGCTTGGGTTTGGGGTTGGTTTATTAGAATTAATGATGAACCCTGCATAATTGTTCTTTTATACCGACAAATCATCAATACTTTGAGTCATGTGGACATCTTTTTTTTTTTTCTTTAGAAAACTGTTCCTATAACACCATAGTGTTGGGGAGGGATGTCAAGGGGACATGCCTGGCATATCAGGTCTGCTCACATGAAACATAAATTCATTGGTTTGGCCTTATAGGAAACAGGAAAAGGTGGAGTAGCCACACTCAGGCAGGGGAGTAACCATCACTGCCATAGTAATGTAATTAGAAACAGGGGGCTAATGGGCTTGGCCTTGGTGACTGGCCGGCTGGGAGGCACAGGGCTCAGTACGTAGAAACCGTCTCAACTGCTGGAGCTAAGACTGAGACGGCAGGAGCGGGGACTTTGGAACTGGTGTTGGTCAAGGCTGGTGGTGCTGTGTGCACCCAGGCTTTGGATCAGGCTCTGTGTCTTCAGGCTGTGTATCAGGCATGATTGGTTGGTCATCAATGCTAGGCTTTCACTAGGCTTTCCCTTTTATGAGGTAGGTAAGGAGACCCACACCATTGGTGATGGGGCTCTCTTTTCCCTTTTATACATTTAGGCAAGATTAGAACACAAAATTGGCATGAATATAAATGCCAGGTGTAGGCATGTGAGAGGGCCTGGTGGGTTGGAGAGGCCACAGTGTTCAATGTTATTAGTATGAAGTTCTGAGTAAAAAGTATAATATGTACAATAATGGAGTGAATTGATGATATGAATCTATGGAGATCATTGTGTGTGACCATTCATGTAACATATACCACAGATAAAGGTCTTCTACTGGCCTTCCCAACCTCTCAGTAATAAACCTGTTTTAATTGTTTTAATTCTTATGTTCATTTCATTGAGGCTAAATAAGAGGGTCTGTGGCAATGACCCTCAGCCAAATTAATGTAATCACTAAGTAACACATAGCCAAGTGAGTATAGCTTCCCATATTCATAATGTAAGTAGGAGCAGGGTGGCCCTGAGAAGAGGGTTTAACATGCCTGTGTCCTTACAATAGCAACATCTAAGGTCATATCATAGTGAGAACAGGATTTGACAATTCTGTCTTTGATGATCGTATCTATGGAATGAACTATGAGAAGATAGAGGCCATACCCATACACATTTACCCAAGCAGGTGTTCTTTAATTAGCCATACACAGAACAGCCGGTGGCACTAGGCCTTTGAAAGCACTAGGCCTTTGATAACCCAATCATTGCCACTGGGAGACATGTAGAGGGGGTAGCAGCCAGCCCACCCCAGCCCAGGATCGGACCCAGGCCTGGGGCAGATCCAGGATTTTAGAAAAAAAAAGGGGAAAAAAAAAAATGGGGGGGGGGGTGCTAAAATGAAATTTTCCCTCTGGGCACATGAATTTTAATAAATATTGGGGGGGGGGGGGGGGGGCGTGAGCCTGGCAAACGGCTACTGCGGGCCGTCCCCTCAATCCACTTCTGCGGGCTGTCCACACAACAGGCAGACACACTAACCACTTCATCTCCCCACACGCCTAGATAGGACCTATAATTATCATAATAATGGGTATCATAGGCGGATTAAAAAAGTCCCCCCCCCCAATAATTTAGCTTTTATTATTGTAAACTTCAGCTAGATAATTATCGAGAGAAAGATATTCAAATGGGACTTCCCCCCCCCCCCCACTTTTTTTCCAACAACTTGGATCCGCTGCTTGGCATTAACTTCTCATGCACATGGTTATTTTAAGACGTTGGAATGTATATAAAACACTCATTACCGGTTTTGGGAGATACAGATAAGAAAATTATTTGAAAAAAAACCCCAAGAACATACAGAAAAGAGTTGTGGGCGGCGGCATACTACACTCTCCAACACATCTTTACAGTGGGTCTATGCATGGTTTCGATTGGAGTGCGCCAGCAGGACGATTAGTTGCAAAAAACAATGGTAAAAGATGGCAGACAGAGCATTCTTTCAGCTAGTGCCCCTTTTACACCAGACATGGAGCGCGAAACAAACTTGGAAGGAAGGGAAAGCGATGCAAACCGCACTGAAGCGATGCGCATTTTAGAGTATGCCCCCTTCATTAGCCAACCTCCTACTATAACCCATGCTCTAAGAAAGGTTGACTTTTTCATCCTTTTACAGGGTACGAAATTAACTTTTCAGGCTGTCAGCCCGGACATACTACAATGTATTACAGGTGTGAAAAATCAGGGCTGATTTTAATGTAATTTTCTGAACATTTGTCAGCCCTGATTCAAAACAATCAGCCTGGGGCTGACGGGCTGACGTTAATTTCGAACCCTGTTTTACAGCCATTTATGAAGCATGTAAATCACACCATAGGAACTTGGGGATTTAGAAGACATTATTATCTTTCCTTTAAGTGGTTATACAATATTATAGTCCAATTTTTAATGATTTGATCTTCAAGTGAAGACAGATATGCCTAATGAATTTATTATCACATATCACAAACATTACATTCTTTCTATAGAGCCTCAAATCAGATTGTATGACTTAATTGTAAACATTTTTTTCATTTTTCTGACTTTGGTTCTAAATAGAACGTTTTCATTCTATATATTATTTAAAAAAAACAAGTCTGGATGGATTGTCCAAATCATTCTGAATCCTACGGTATATGAAGTAATACTGTAGCTCATTTACCTAGAAAGTTATGGTTGTTTGAAAAAAAAAAGCCTTTTCCCATAACTTTTAAAGTCACCCTTTCTTGGTGCATAGGTCTATAGTTCCTTATGCTAGGATTCGTATATCAACACAATTATGTATATAATAACACAATGGATGTAAATGATAACACATTGGAATGCGTATGATATCACAATGGATTCGTTTACTGTATGGCTCTCTTCACTTCTGTATCTTTCACACAGCCATTGAGAGGCGAACCGAACTGAATCGTTTTCTGGAGTACTGCGTGGTCCATAATGTGAAATCTAGAACACTGTTCTAAAGCGCATTGTTGCACATTCTAGGGTGCTCTTTTGTTCAGATACATACTCGTATTGACGTGATTTGATGCCATTTGGTGCGCATTATAACGTGTAGTCTGAAAGGGGTATCGATGTATGCCTGGGGTGAACAACCAAATGGGCCTCGTGTTGGCAAAGGAGGAGATGTCTGCTTGGAGAATGACAAAACTGCCGGCGACAGACCGTGGAGACCAGCTCACAGCGTTCCTGACCGCGCACGCAGGAGGAGCGGGCCCGACGACCACCCCACCCCGGCCTGGCCACCTCACCCGGCCTCCCAAAGGAACAGCAACAGCCACTCTCCGGGGTTATCCTCATAATCACACGAGGAGAACAATCTGGTCTGTTCTTCACGCATCTGACAGAGAATACCTCAGGTAATTAATGCTTTGCTATTTGTAGTCAGGTGACAAATTCCGCAAGTCAGATCTGTCAGCTTCCTGGTTTAGAATCTATATAGGCCTTTGTAGTCTTTGTAGGGAGGGTGGGGCGCCCTAATGGAAGAACTTTATATTTTACTAAAAATCCGCCACTGAGAATTGACCTTGGATCCTCTGTGGTCCTATCGATGAAGCTGGTAACTCATCATTGATAGATCCCAGGCGCGGATTTAGCGGGGGGGGGCGGGGCGTGGCAAGCGTGCGTCCCCCCCCCCCTTTTTTTTGGGGGGGGGGGGGGGCAAATTTCAAATTTGTTTAATGTAAAATTCCTGCACCCGGATTTTTTGCTATAGCAACCCCCCCCCCCCCCTTTTCCAAATCCTGGATCCGCCCCTGGATCCTGTATCAATTTTGGGGGGGTGGATGGGGGGGTCCCATGTCCCTTGTCGAATTTAAAAAACGGCCATGTCGCCTGTCCCTATATCTCAGTTTAAACCCATGTCCCCTGTCGAATTTAAGAAATGGCCTTGTCCCATGTCACTATCTTTTTAAGGCCCCTGTCCCCTGTCGAATTTAAGAAAAAGGCAATGTCATTTGTCCCTTATTTGCCCTGTCCCCTGTCGAATTTAAAAAACGGCCATGTCGCCCTGTCGAATTTAAGAAATGCCTCTGTCGCCCTGTCAATTTTAGGGGTCTATACCCCCAATTTTAGGTAACCCTTAGATCTTGTATCAGTTTTAGGAAAGACTTGTGACTCACGTCCGAAATAGCCCTTTTCGTATCCTTAGATAGCAAGGTTCACACCAGACGTCTACTTTGGTAAAACGTGGCAATAATACCACCATACGACGGCACTTGTTGTTCCAATGATATATATATATATAAAAAAAAGGGGGGGGGGGCGGTGGGCGGGGCGGTGTCAGCATATATAATGGCTTATAATTATATATATATATATATATATATATATATATAGGCTAAGTACTATAGGACTCGGTGGGATGTCAGAAAAATTACTGCCCTCAGCCTAACGGCCTCGGGCAGTAATTTTTCGACACCCCCCTCGTATTCAGGGTTGTACTGTCAACCGAGGTAAGTTTTCCTTATATTATATACCATATTTTGTAAGTTATAAGCAAAAGAGAAAAGGAAATTACCAGTGGAGCAAAGCGGGCAGTATTCCAATGTATTGATTATGCACACACTTTGACTGGTGTCAAGCAGTTCCCCTAATATTCATTTTTTCTCTTAAATTAGGATTCTATAACTATCTCCATTTAATTAGACTGCATTATTTTACCTGAAATTAAAAAAATAATCATGCAAATCCATTCAGAATTAACAAAATAAGGAGAAAAACATTTTACAAAGTAAAGCAAGGTGGGCAGTATACACGAATACTGCCCACTGTGCCAATACACCAAAAATACTGAATGGCAGTGTCCAGTTAGTATTCATCATGTATTTTGGCATTGGTATATAATATTAATGTACGCGTGCATGCATGCTATATTTCCCCCTCTTTTTGTAGTTAAGGGGTCCACCAAAAGGGTGTGTGTGTCAGGACTGCGCTTGAAACTGATGGGAATCCCCACACCAAATGTTTTAGGTTTATGTCGTGTCGACGGTCACTCTCCCAACACACTGTTATAGCCATGCACCCAGCGCGCTCAGCAGTTTTTTATGTCTGCCATAGTAACATCGTGAATCTGGGAGGAGAGTGTAGCACAGAGCATACAAAATAAAATGTGTAGACTTGATATTTGTTATAGACATTACAAATGGTGGTCGATTTTACATGTTTCGGATTATTACATCCTTCATCAGAATTCCATATCCCTCAGACTATATGCATGTATAATGATTTCGGAAATCACGAGGGGAATTGTAAAGTGGAATACAGCCTTTACACTCATGCAAAGAGGAAGTGGTCTGTCTTCACATATATGCAATCGATACGCGCGGAAGAATATTTAACTATCTGATGTTTAAGTTGGCCCCTTTTTAATCAAAAGGAAGAGTAAATGTTCACCGTTTCGAATAGAAATGTTCTTCTTATACTCTTATAGAGAAAGATTTACCACTTCAATAAGGAAAAAGAGAAATATCACAAAGGAAAAAGTAACTACAATAATTTCACTGTGGAATCTCATTTTACGACATAAACTAACATTCAGCATTCACGGTTTTTGAGAGAAATTAAAAGAAAAATGAAGAAGTGAAATAGTTGGTGGTATTATGGTTTGATAATTGAATCCAATATCATTGTTACAAAAGGGACACGCACAAGTACACGCATTGCTAGAGTAATTTTACCAGAGGGTCTAGAGAAATGAACGTTGGGGTGTTGCAGGAAATGCCTGTATGTACAAAATAAAAAAACTTCTTTGAATATTTTCCTTTTGTTCAGGATTCTACAAGATGATACATGCATAAAGAATCTCGACAATAATTGTAAATAATTTATTAAGGAGAAAGATATAGGCCTACACTCTTGATACGTAAATTGAGATGGCACCATAGTAGTATGTGCCTCAAGATTTAGAAAAAATCCTAAAATTGAAACTATTCCAAAAAGAGAACACTAACAAAATACACCGGACTACCTATGAGTCACAGGGTGTATCTTTAACCTGTGTATCACTAGGGCGATCTCGTTGCAGAGCACACCCTACTTATGGCTGGTTTGAATACAGTAATTTACTTCCTTGTCAAATATTTCCTGTAGTTTAAATTTTCTCACTAATGATATGAAACAATCTCCAGGTGACACTCTGTATTAAGGGTTAGTTCTCATTACATCACAACTGATGACCAGTGGAGGTGGCCTTAGGTGACACAACATCAAAACAATGAATACATTAGCCTTCTGACAGAGGTGGACAAGTTTTAAATAAAAGTCCATATGTCCCTGTGTAGAATAACATTACAATTGCACAATCTAGATTGAATAACTATGTATCTATGTCAAAGGGATGCAAATGTCCAGAAGATATTGATGACGTTTAGTTTATAGGCAGTATTCCACTATACAATGTTGGGCACAATATTTACGGAAATTCTAGCTAGTCGCATTTTTTTAATGCTTCCCAGACATCCTAGCTGGAATATACATGAGACTCCCAATATTTGGCATCAAAAAAATATTGTGAACTAAAGATCGGGAGCATCCCTACCTAAAGTTACCAACATGTTTGTGAATAAAGGGAGAACTGCTCCCGATCTTTCAGAGATGGAATTGACCCATTCACGGTGTTTGTCCTGAATTTTAGCATTTTTGTTTGTTTCCTAGTGGAATACAGGCTAAACTTTCCACTGATTAAATCAACAGATCAATAAATGCATTTCTTTCATCTGATTCAAAATGGATAATATGATTAATTTGATCAACTCTGATTAGTTCTAGCAACGTCCAATATCGAACTCATATACCTTATGCAGAACAAATTAATTAATGGCATTATATGCATACAACTAAAAACTCTGTCCTGACTGGCCAGCGCTTGTAATAAAACAAAGTAACATAATGTTGCAGGGACAGGATGATCAACGATGCTATCTATTCTACAATCAATGACCTGAGTTAAGTTTACAGGAATCGGTAAGAATGCTGAAATAACTATACGTAACTAAACAAAAATACAATTATAAATTGGTGTAGCTCTTTTTTTTACCATGTTAGATAAGTATGCATCTTGTAAATGCAAGAAATAAGATATTTGTATTATATAAACATTGTAAATGTGAATCTGATGTAGCATGAAATGAAACCCAACATGACACTGTAAATATATCTAACATTCCCTCATTGAGACTGGGAATGAAACAGTAACGATATACATTTTATATCATGTCTTTCAGCTGTATATTTCACCTTTGAAATATATTGTGATTTCAAATCAAATTGCCGTTCATCATCTTTAGAACTTTAACAATATTTGATAGGGAACATAATTAATGGATAAATAAAAATGTAACATGCAGCTTTTAAGCATTGACTATAATTATCAGCACTGCAAGATTGCTAATGAAATATTGTTGAAGTTTACTTCATGTTTTGGTCTATTCAGCAGCCTCAAGTTGCCATTATGTTGCCCTTTCATTTCACAGCAATTTGAACACTTTACGCAACCCTTTGTACACTTTATGCTTAAATATTCCCATTCGACCAATTCAATTTTCAGTTGATTCCATTTACATTGTTATGTAGATTTAAATGATTTATGTCTTGCTGTCTTGCAGCCTCTTGTAGGAGAAGTATGTTGTCAAGTTCCTCATGTAACCTACCTTTGCGATTCTTCCATTGTCGTGAGAGGACAGGATACATTCTAGCACCATAGTAACTCTCCTTGAAGATAATGAGTATCTAAAGTAAGTTTGGGGATGTTTTAAACTATTTGATGATTCACTAGTAAAGATGTAATTGTATGTTTTGCGTTCATGTTTTACAGGATAATACACTGATTCAAATTGTTAACAATAATGTACTTAGACACTTAATCTGGAAGACCAGGGTTATCCCTGAAGATTACTTCAGAAATACAAAAAAAGAAAAAAAGTTTGTAGGATAGGACATTAATTTGAGAATTTGATAAGCCTCCTAGTACAATGTATTTGAATCTAATATATCAAAATATCGATATTGACTCACAGATTTACTAGCTAAAATATATTTGAGAGGCTACTACCAGCTATCCAAAGTCCTCAATTTCTCTATAAAACAGAGTAACATTTCATCTGAAAGTGGAGCTCTTTAAATCTTGTTACGCTTTTTTTTTTTAATTCACTTTTATTTATCCTGGATAAACAATTGGCGCGCGCCAGTATTCTTTGTTCGTCCAGCCTTAGTGATACATCGAAATTGACTGGTGAATTCAAAGTAGTACAATACAATGCAATATAAAGTGTTCCTTAGAACAAACATTTACAACTTTGGTAGCAGCATTCAGTTACATGCAACTCAAGCAAAATATGTACAAATACAGCAAACATGTTGTTGAGTCCACTCCTTCCAACAGACAAATACATTATGATTTAGCTGTAACATCATTTTATGTACAAGGGAAGAGAATACAGTAACAGACTTATTTAATAAAATAAAATAAAATACAATACAATAAAATAAAAATAAAGTACATTGATAACTGATTGATTGATTAGGCGTCAGAAAACAGTATGAGAATTAAATAGAATCTCCTGGTAGCTCTATATGGTCACTTCTAGTCTATGTTGATATGTTCAAGTGGTCGCATCATTTCCTTGTTCATCTTTAATTTAAAAGTTAGGAGGGAATCTGTATTTTTTAGTAATGGACTTAATTCATTCCATGCTGAGCTACCAAAAAATTGTGCACTTCTTTTATAGGCTTCACTTCTTGGGATTTGAACATCAAAGAGGGGAGCATCATGGGCTCTGGTTCTAATTTCCCTATTGTTTAGTAGATGCTCTTTGTCCTTCCTTTTGTACATGAAATTCAGAATGTGCGCCTCCCTTCTGTCAATCAGAAATGGTGTAGATGTTAACTTATGTACCCTGTTTGTACTAAACAATCTGTCAAAACCCCAGCATATTTTCAGACACCTATTTTGTAACCGTTGTAGTTTATTAAGGTCATTGGTGTTCGATTTTGCATAGATTACATCCGCATAGTCAAAATATGGTAACATCATTGATTTATATATTTTGAGGGCAACATTGTTTGTTAAGTATTTTCTCATTTTACTGAGCAAGTGCAGTTTGTGTTGAATTATCTTGACAGTATTATTTATATTTTGCTTATAGTTTAGCGTTGCATCCAAAGTCATACCTAGGTATTTGAATGATGGAACCCGTTGGATTCTAGTCCCATTGACTTCAATTTTAACATTTTTGGCTCTTTTCACTTTAGATCTGCTACCAAAAGTCATTAATTTAGTCTTTTTGGCGTTTATTGTTAGAATATTCGCAGAACACCATTTTTCAAACTTGTATATGCTTCGCTGAAGTTTTGTTCTTGCTTCTTCACAATTTACTCGAGATTGATAAAAGGACCGCATCATCCGCATACAGTTGTAACTTACAATCAGGTACCGCATTTGGTAAATCATTAACATATATCAAGAAGAACAAAGGGCCTAACACGCTTGTGCATTGGATGCATAGATAATAACAAATTACTTATAACCTTGACCAAGAAAGAACCACGTGACTCATTTATATTTGCAACAACTTTCATTATTATGAGATTGATGGTTGATGCATACAGCGATTGTCAATCAGATACTTTTAATTTTACAAACCTTACAACCTCACTGATACAATAATTCTGAGTGACAGTGACACGAAACGTTGTACTAATTGTATTTTCCAGGTCACTTGATGGTTCATTGAAGGACCTGCTACTGGGTAGCCGAACAGGTCTGTGGAAAGAAATCAAGAAGAATCAGCATGGTTCTAAGCCACCGCAACACTACTGTAGAGCTGATGTGAACCACATCAGCTGAAAACATTCATGTAAATCTCAATACATTGATAGTATAGCAATTGGGTTGATTTTATTATTTTCCTCACCTACTAAACAGAAAAAATGGATCATATTATTGAGAATATTAGACAGTGGATCCAAGATGATAATCTTTCAAAGAATGCAGTCTTGTATCTTCAGACAATATACCATGCAGTTGCAGATAGTTGTCTCAAAACTGGAGATAGTACAGTGTGGGCTGATGCCCTGAAACAGAACAGAGTCATTTCAGACTTTTTAAACAAGATCATTTGTACCACAATTGAAACCCATGAGACGCACTTGGTCAAAGCATATTTAGAAAAACTTATGCAACTCAGAGTAGATGTTGTTTTTCCAAAATATGAAGTGATTCTGGAGTTTGTCGGTAAAAACGACAATAGAGACCATCTTGCTTTTCTTCTAGAAACTTGCAAAGCCTCAGATATTCCTGGTCTTCTACAGTCTATGAATGGCAGAGACAAGGCTTTGAGGGAGAGTGGGTCTTCTACCCATTTGGATGCAAATGTCATGGTAGATCTTTGTTTCTTTCTTTCTAACCTGGGAAAGAAGTTTGAGACAGTGGCCCAATATCATGAAGCGTTTTTCCTACACGTGTTGGGTTATGATGTGTCACAGTATTTTGAGAGGTGCACAGAAAAGAAAGATCAGGGGCAAGTAGTTGAAGCTATATTGTCATTATATTCTGACTGCTGGATGGAATATCAGGAATATGAAAAGTATGGGTTTATGCAAAGAGATGCTTATTTGGTAAAGCTTTTCTTAGAGATAGTACATCAGGCAGATGACCCGGTTGTAAAAGAAGAAGAATTTACAGAAATTATTGCAACAATTACCAAGAATCTTCACCCTAAGGTGCAGGAAGCACTGAGAAAGACCACCACTTCATCCCCATTTGAGTGGGACCAGCTCATGCTGCTGCTCGACCACCTTAAGAAAGGTGATGATACCGTTCTCAGCCAAAAAGACAATTTTTCTGGATTTGAGGACTTTTTGAGTGTTACATCAGCAAACATTACCTTGGGAACAGAAAGGGAATGCAAACCGTCCCAAAAAGAGGTTCTTCAAAAACTCGGTCTAGAGAAATACTATCCAGGAAAGATTTCTCTCGAGGATGTGATGAAAATAGAAAAGAATCAGGAAATGGGAGAGCCGCCAGTAGAAAAGGTGGCCTGGGTGATTCTGAGGAAGCTGATAATGTTGGACGCCAGAGCCAGAGATGCAGAATACTCATCCACTGTCGAACCACAGCAAGAGGAGTGTCATTCAGAAAATGAGGGGCCACAGGCAGCGGATGAAAAAGATGATCTTGATTTTGATGAAATCTTTTCTAATCATGAAACCAAAAACGAAGGAATGAACCCGTTGGACCTTCTTCTCATTATATTCAATTGCTGTGATTTACATCTAAGACAAATGCTTTTTCAAAAAATGTTCCAGTGTCGCCTGGCTTTGCCATTCATCTTCCCACAAATGCTCAATGATGACCTTTGTCTCTCCCTTTGGGCATTGCGTGGTATTACTGCTGAGTGGAGAAACGAAAACAACGAGGCAATCGAACATTCTCTGGCATCCCAACCATTGAACATTGTTTCTTTTGTACGAGTGGGCAGACCAGCGTTTTCAAAGTCCAAGTGTTTGAACAGAATCCTAAGTGACACAGCCCATGACACATATTTCAATGGAGATTGCCATAATGGAAACACTCAAAAGGTGTTTTCAGATGGTCTCATTGAAGCCTCTGTCTACCTTCCAAGTGGTAAAGAAACTGATGCCTTCAAAGACGTCACACTATTTCTAAATCTGCGTGGGGATGCCACTACCAATGAACAACAAGTCAGTTTGCTTAGTAAAATGTCAAACGTGGTTGTGGCATGTATTGATACCTCTGAGCTAGCAGATTCTAGTGCAACCAACACAATGCAGATTATCCACAAAACAGCCTCGGATGTTTCACTTCTGCTTCTCCACAAGGATCCCGGTTCATTCCATGCAGACAATATGAAGCGTAAATGGTCCCAATATGTTCAACAAATGGGCAAGGCAAACATTCAGAAGACAAAAGTGATCAAAGGTTTCCAAGGCAAACGAGAAAAGAATGCAAACGAGCTTAAATGTGAGTTACAGGATACAATAAGGACATGTCTTGACAAAGGAAAGACAAAGACAATATTGTCCACCGTTCACCTGGTCAAAGAAATGAACATCAATATCGACGAAATGGATCCCCATTGTCAGATAGCAAAGGGTCTAGCAGACAACATCATCACTATGCTCACTGGGAGATCAGCAAAGGATATAAAACAAGACATGTTGCCCCTACAAGGAGAGCTCTGGCATACATGGTGCAAGCTCCTGAAAGCTCATAATAGGTCTGAGGGTACATGTCACACTCTACAGGAGAAAGGAAAGATAAAAAGTGATATGAGAAAAGCAAGACAGGAGCAGATGCGAATGTGCAATAATCTTTCTCCCCTTATCAAAGAATTCAAGTCAGTGCTAGAGAGTTACATTGACACTCCAATCATCATGTTCTACTTAGATTGGTTAAAATTACACTTCGACCAGTCATCCAGAGAAAGCCTGCCTATGCTCCGAAAAACATATCTTGAAAAGTGGTGTTCGTATGTTTCAGCAAAAGGCTCAGAAACAGAAGACAAAATAGAAATGCTCAGGATTGATGCTAAAGATGCGCTGCAAAAGCTTACAGACTCTTCATTGGGTTTAGAACACCTATTCCGTGAAATAGGGCAAATCTATGAAGCAGCTGTTGAAAGTGATGTGCCTTTTGATCCAGAAACTAGGAGGAATTTGGAATCATTGCCAAAAGCAGTGGCTAAGCTACTTTTGAAGGGATACCCCGTTGAGGTAATGGATGGTGATTCCTCTTGTGTACCTCTAACATGGGTAAAGTCTGTAATCAATCATGTCGAGAAAATTGTTCCCAACCAACAGATATTCACCTTGTCTGTCCTGGGGATTCAAAGTTCTGGTAAATCAACCCTACTGAACACTATGTTTGGATTAGAGTTTCCCGTTAGTGCTGGCCGATGCACAAAAGGTGTATACATGCAACTTATTAGAGTTCACAAAGACAGTCACTTGCCATTTGATTATGTCGTGGTCTTGGATACAGAAGGTCTGCGTGCCCCTGAGCTAGGAGACTCAAAGCACAATCATGATAACGAACTTGCAACCTTTGTGATAGGTCTGGGGGATGTGACTCTGATGAACATCAAAGGAGAAAATATTTCTGAAATAGAAGATATTCTTCAAATTGTCGTACATGCATTTCTGCGAATGTCGATCACCAACAAAGCTGTTCAAAAGTTCAGAACGTGTATCTTCATTCATCAGAACGTTGCAGCTCTCAATGCAAAGGATAAAATGATGTATGGTTGCCATCAAATGAAGGAAAATCTTGATGAAATGACAAAGGTAGCTGCATCTGCTGAACACATGAATCACATAACCACCTTCAATCAAATCCTAGGGTTTGATGCTGATCGCCATATTTGGTACTTCTCCGACTTGTGGAAAGGCGACCCTCCAATGGCAGCAGCCAACCCAGGCTATCACTCAAATGTCAAAGAAGTCAAATCATACATCTTCAATGAATTTGTGAAGGACCACAATATAGTGACCCGATTGTCCGATCTGAATGTCATGATAAGGGACATTTGGAATGGAGTGCTGCATGATGACTTTGTCTTCAGTTTCAGGAATAGTCTTGCAGTAAGGGCATACAGCAGGTTGGAGGAAACATTCTGCAATCTAAAGTGGAACCTCCAGTTCGAAGTTCAAGAGTGGATTGACAGAAACGTCAAAAGAAAGCTTAATCAGTGTTCTTCAACTGATGAGCTAGAGAAAGAACATAAGAATCTTGTAAAACAAGTGACCGACGAGATAGATAGACATGCAAAAGAAAAAATGGATGATCTCGAGACGTTTTTTGAGAATGATGACCATAAAGGCATCATCATTCAGTGGAGAGAAGACAGGTTTCAGTCACTGACCTATTCAGTTGCTGAGGTAAGGAAGGACGCCAAACGAAATATTACGGAAATGGCAAATATATCAAGGTGTGATCTGCAACAGCATCAAATGTTGGGTCAACATGAGCAAGAGCTATTTAGAAAGGCTGCCAAGTTAGCTGATGAATGCAAGGAAAAGAAAGTCGATGGTGAAAAACTCAATATTGTGTTTGACCAAACGTGGAATGAATGGATGGACGGGTTCAGCCCAAGCGATTCTGGCACAGAATATGACATACCTTCGGAAGTTCAAACCCAACTTTTTGAGACTTTTCCGCAGAAAACATTCCTAATCAAATCGGGATTACAAAAGAAAACACTTTCAAAACACCCAGGTCTCTGTAGACTGGTAGGAAGTATCCATCCTGATAATATCACAGAGGATGATATACGTCTGGAAAAGGTTGGATTGAGAAGAACATTTAAGAGATGGTTAAGGTTTGAGAGTAGAGAAGAACATTGGAAAGCAGCCATACATTCTCTGCTCAATATCATTGATCCTGCACTTCAACAGATCGATGCATATTTGGGCGGTCTCCTCCAGACAGACCAGAAATTCCAGCCTCAGTTTGTGACTCATATTTTGAAAACTCTAAAACATACTATGAGCCGCATCTTTTCTGACCCCGAACCAAAAGGATTCACAGTGCTTCCTGGCTTTGAAACAAAACTTGTTCTTCGTGTCTTCCAGTATGCTATTCCTGTCTTTGCGCGTATACAAGAAGAATATATATACCACCACAGTCTTGTGGCAAAGATAGAGTTGCAGAAACAGTCAGCCAGGACTCTATTCCAGAACAAGGTAAAACAATGCACAGATGAGGCTATCTTTGCTGACCTCCTGTGTGACAAGATAGAGAGGCTTGTGACAGATAGTGTGAGGGACCAATTGTCAACTGCGGTTATCAGGGAAGTTGTAAATCATTTTGGATCCAAACATAACCTCATTAAGGCTATACTGTCACAGCTAGCAAGGGATGATGATTTCCAAGGTATTGTCTCGTATATTTCAAATGCTAGAGGCTTTGCCCAAACATGGTTGAAATCCTTTGTTAAGGAGTTTACCTTCAGTCATTCTGAAGGTCTGACATCCAGCAGGTTCATGTGTCATGCTAGAAGACTGATAGCATCGATTATCGGTCCCCTGGAGAAAAACATTGACAAGGCAACAGACAATGCGCAATCACTAAAACTCTGGCTAAGAGCAGTTTTCTCTAAGTCAGGGATCACTCTCTCAGACACAGACAAGAAGATTCTTGAGGGCCATAGTGTAGTAAACTTTTCGAATGTCAAACGACATCTTGATCACAAGATGCCTAAGCTGCAGAAGAAGATAGCGGCTGTATTTGAAAAGGACACGGCCACGTCAGTCAGGTGGAACCTCCCATGTGAAAGAATCAGGTGGAACCGCTTATTCTCAATGACATCCCCAAGTCAACGAATCTGCTCTATGCTCTGGGGTTGCCGTGAACAGTGCCCACTCTGTCAGGAGCCCTGTGAGCGGTCCGACGCTGGCCATGTCTCGATGATTGATTGTCACCAGTGTATTCAGCACAGACCAGGAGGCGTGTCTGGGGTTACATGGAGGAAAACTGGCAAGTTAGTAGAAACAAACTGCAGTTACGATCTTCACGTAAACAACAGGTTTAGCTGTAGATGCCCTACAGCATGTGAACCAACCGATCCTGGTTATAACAGGGAATATCATCCATTCAGAGAGTACAAGAAGTATTTCCCCCGCTGGAACATTGATCCTAGTCCCAACATGGACTCCTCACAGTACTGGATGTGGTTCATGGCTACCTACAAGTTTCAGTTAATGGAACACCATGAAGCAAAAGCACCCGACATACCCAAGTCATGGGCAGACATCACAAAGGAAAAGGCAATTCAGAGTTTGTCTGAAATGTATGGTTAAGATACCCAAGAAAAATGGATGTAATACTACGGAATCGAATGGATGGGAAGTAGAAGCGTACAGATTATTGTTGTTCACATGTGAAATATACTTCAGTCCTTTGGACAAATATGCTTTTAGCATGTGAATATGTTACAAAGTGAGATAGCTTATATGTTTTTGGTTCAGTTATAGAAAAAAATGACGATAATGGAAACATGACTGTGATTAAGGAAATACGTCATTCATCTATTATCTTATCTGACAATTGTGGTTGACGTAAAGATCCATCACATTATGCAGGTACATTCTTATCTGCTATAACATATCTATATATAATGTACATGTATATGCATTCTTATCTGCTATGTCACGTGTGTGTGTGTGGGGGGGGGGTATGGTTCAGATAAATTACTTCGTAAACACATACAATCATTGCCGGAGATATTGACATTGAAAGTTACAATATTTCAGCATCTTTTGTATAGTTACCTAAATATGCGTTTCGATGCTATGAAAAAACACACGTTACAATGATTTTGGTGAAAAGTGATCAGCATTCATAAGCGTTACCTACATTTAGTGGAGTTTTATTGAGTGTGATATTCTAATGTATAAGAAAAACCCGACCATGTAACCTGTTCCTTGTTTACTGTCGATAGAAGGCCCCACAATAGGGACCGCACACTAAAACTATATCCATCCACAACATATTATGTTGTGGATGGCATTCATGTAATGGCGATAGATACATAATATAATTTGATTCTTTCAAAGCTAATCGACTTCAGAGAATTATGAATTGGCAACAATGAAGATGACTATAAACCTTTATCGATAACAGATCATCTTCGTTTACGGTATAATGACAGTCTCTGTTGCTATTGCTTGCAGTAATCAAACAGGAAATACCTAAAAATTTAACTGAATCGAATCCACTGAGCGTGTAATCAGGTTTAGGTCGGGTACAAATTATCCTTCATGCAATATATCACTGTATAGCCAACTGGTTCCCGACTTTGAATCAAATATTGTAGGTGGTCTCTTCTATAAAACGTCTGCCCATCAGATGTAGAAGCTCAATACAATAAACTCATCCCACTTTGTGTATGTCCTAGGGTTGGGCAAAGATATATGCCCATCCCAGTCTCCACAAGTTGGGTCATCGGAATAAAAAGGACTAAGTTCTCCTATATATTACCAAGTATGGCTAATACAATAATTATTTCTGAAATATGATTATTTAACAGATTTACAAATTTGCCAATTAACCTAATGCAATGTTCCGAGGCAATAAACGGTTGGACATTATGGGTTGGGGTGACAGGTTTTAGCATTGGTTCCTTTGCGAAAAGAGGTATTATATTTGGATGAATATCACACACTCTAGACCCAAATTTGTATTCATCGTACATTACAAAATGTATCTATCAATGACAATGTTTTGATTATTACTATTAAAACATATGGATGAATGAGGTTCAGTGGTTAAGCTTTGACTCTATTACTATATACTATAATCTGGGGTTCAGTGATTTAGCACTGCGCAAAAGGATTGTTGATGTATTGTATTTGCAATTACTTGTAACTGTACCTTATGTTATTTGAATCAATTGAACTATCACAGCATAGGTCTATGTAACTATGTCCAATGCATCTTTACCATAACTATGCTAAATGGAATCCATAAGCTTTTGGTGTTGTCGATATAATTATCCATGAATTGATATTCCTAAAGCTATTTTGTGATCAATTATCAATTATATCAATTGACTGTAGCTTTGTTCACCATTTTTCACTCTAATCTTTGGACTATGTTTATTTTATTTTGTGAATACTCATTTAGATGTACGTATGCTGGGAAACAATGAAAATTAGCTTTTAGCTAAATTGTATAATTATTCCTGGGATAAATAAAATATTTTGAAAAATATAACGTTTAGATATATATGTGTTTAACAAATATTGTTGTATAGGGAGTGCCTACACGATAATCATTTTGGACAGATTCGGTCCAAATAGCTTGCTAATTTCCATCCTGCACATGCTCAATATACATGAACATAGTGTTCTACGTCTAGTGTCTGAACTTTGACCATTCTACGTATCAAGTAGCAAATTTAGCAATAGTTATTTTAAGATATTACTGACTATTAAACCAAAACCACAAATCTATTACAGACTTCCAAAAGAAGTTTTGAATTATCAGTCCTGGCTAAAAAGGACTCAAAAACATACAAGAATGTTACAATAGAAAAGGCCTATGTATAGGATTCTATGGGAACTTAAAACTTTATGAAATTTGACTGTTCCTAGCAGCCCTTAAATCCATTACAGGCTCACAGGCCCTCATACGATTAATCATGGGAACCAGAAATAAAATGGGGAAAAAGAGAAGTAATTGTTACAAGTGAACTAGATCTAACAAAGCCGATTGAAACTTTTTCCATTCTATTCGAATAATCCTAACTAAAGAAGATGTTTTTCTCACCAGGTGGTGCTATCGTGCCTCTTCCTTTGTGTCAAGTAAATGTTGTTTTTTTAAAAACCAGGTGGCATTGTGTCAGTAATACCTTCAGAGTTCATTAACAACCAATCAGGAGCATTTATTTAGTATTTGGAGGCTGGGGGATTTTCGGATCAGGATCAAAAGTCGACCTCAAAAATGAAAAGTGCCAATATATTCTAGAATAAAAAGCAATGGAAATATAGTGTGTTATAAGTGCAGAATCGTTATGACTTTGCAGAAGTATTTTAATAGAAAGTCGGTGGAAAGCAATGTGAGTCCAATGGTTGATTATAGTGGTAAACCAGTTTGTCCAAAATATTTAAATAAGCTAGGGAGGGCAAACAGTAGCATTTTGAGTAGCTTTAAAAAAAAATTGGATATACTGAAGTGAGAATAAAATTGTGGAAACCACACTGAACTCGAAACAAAGTGTGATAGACGTATAAGTTATGAATAATTCGGCAAATTGACTAGTTTCGGCATATGACGGCCTTCATCAGGATAGGAAACACACTGAACTCGAAACAAAGTGTGATAGACGTATAAGTTATGAATAATTCGGCAAATTGACTAGTTTCGGCATATGACGGCCTTCATCAGGATAGGAAGGAAGTATAATATTCCGTTGGTCCAGGATATTAAACTACTGACATATCATTTGAAGCCTCATTAACAATTAGATATTGAAATGTTTTCTTCTGTGCCTGTAATGTTTTATTGACATGCATACATTTCTTGGTTTTCCATCTATTGCTTTCCATGTTGTTGGCTACCCCTAAACAATTTTGGATGATTCACCCGTAATTCCTAAGCAGGCAATTCAATTAAACTGCTGTTGGTTTTAAAATGTTATCAATGTGGAAGGTATGTCACATATCCAGGTTAAAAAAAAGTCATATAGTTTTACTCGGTACACATGACAGACAGCTGTCAATGTTGAGACCTTCACAGCATGACCAATCCATTCAATATTTATTCTTTTTATGTGAGTCCAAATCCAATCATGCATTTAAAACATACTAGGCAACGCAGTGTTTCTTCTTTTGAATTAGGCAAACTACTACAGCTTATGTTGTGGCCCAGGGTATGGTAAAAAGGATGTGTTGGCCCTACCTTTGATTTTAGATTACCGAGGAATAAGGACTCCGCCTTTGCTTACCAAGCTATGAAATGTGTTACGTACCCGACATTAGCACAACGCAGTCTATGGATAGTCTATGGTGTCTCTTTTTTCAAAGCCTTTTTACATTGGGTTTGTGCATAAATACTCAAATAAAAACAATTAATTAGATACAGGTTATTATTTGCTAACTTTGAAGATTTATTTCAACTTTTCAATATAAGCAATATAGACATTTTTGGGATGCGTGTCGGGGATGCTTTTGCATATATGATATTCAGCCCTTTCAAGTACAGTGTATCTCTTTCGTGTGACTTGTGTCCAGTTCATTCTGGTCTTTACATCAAACCACTTGGTACTCCAGATTTCTGTCGTCATTGATTCTCATTTGAAAATAAGTTATTTTATTGGTGTAGGTTTGCACTGGTGCGGATATATGCTTTAATACTATATCATTATCGGTGACAATTTTCTTACTATTAAATTTTGTTTCAGTCTCCAAAATTATGTCACTTGGCACACTGATTTTTGTACTTTTAATAAATGTAGAACTTATCATAAAGAATTTATCCTCTACTCCTCTACCGTAATTGTTGAGTAGGGGAGAGGCCTGTTGTCCCATATGATAGTGAATTATTTTAATCTAAAACCTACACAACAATAATCCTTTTAGTCATTGTCCTGACCTAAGATAAACATTCGGTTTACGGAGACCCTGCTGTGACCTGTATGATAAGAATGCATTTTAGCACCTAAAACAACGTGGTTACAGACAGATCTTAGATTTGACCTTTTGACAACTCAATGAAAGAGTGCTTTGAGTTAAACAAAAGTCTAGATCTCCCCTTCTGAACTCGGTTTCTCACGCACAATATACTATGTACCAAACTCATTAACTGTAATTTTAGACAGAGTAAAACAATAGGGTGGTGACTCATTAACTGTTAATATAAGTTCCACCGCTTTAGAAACCAATACAGTCACTGTCAAAGCCACTTTTGTACAATGTACACTCATACTCGCACTTAGTTTTAGTTTTCTTAGCATGCCATATTAATCAGGCAGCCTGCACTGTGTGGTTCTAGTTAGCGGTTGTGTCAAATGCCACTGATAGCACATTAAATGTTTCCATCATGTTTTCGATAATGATGATGTTAACACCCACCATCATTGACTCTTAAGCCCCATACCCACTAGGCGATTTTACTGTCTCTAGGCGCCGGACGACTTGAAGAACGGTCTTCGTTGTCGCCAGGCAACTAGGATCGCCCGTCGATGCCCTGTTGGTATGGTGAGGATTATGGGCCATGGGTGACGGACAACAGGATCGCCGGGAAAATCGTCGGGAAAATCGTCGAGAAATTATCAAATTTGCCTGATATTCCAGTCGCTCGGCGACGGCGACAGCAATTGTCCCCGTCGCCTGTCGTTGAGATCGTCTAGTGGGTATGGGGCTTTAAGGAAGCGAGCTTCATCCTCAGGTGCAACTTTTAGGCCTAAGTCTCCTAGAACTTATCAAACCTCAA
Organism: Lepidonotus clava; assembly: GCA_936440205.1. NCBI lineage: Eukaryota > Metazoa > Annelida > Polychaeta > Phyllodocida > Polynoidae > Lepidonotus > Lepidonotus clava. The sequence continues at coordinate 16,965,330 of OW387140.1, forward strand.
ATGGGACTGGTTGGTTATCCAACCATGTGCAAGAACACAGATTCAATTGACATCACAATAACAGCCAGTGATTTATCCCATTTGTTTATAAGCTTGGTCAACGTATCAGCTTCAGCTGGTGTAGCTGTGTTTCAATCCCATTTAAAATATCCTTTAATTTGTCCTTCAAGAGAGCCACCTGACACTGTATATTCTATGTTGGTTGATTTACCTCTGTCAGTGGCAAACGTGTATTCAAAGTAGTTGAATTTTGCTGTTTTCACCACATGATCAGCTAAACTTCTAAGTCACAAACAAGTAGTAAACCCCACTTCTTCAAAACTGATAAAGAGCTGACATATGTACTAATCAACATACAACAGCCGATATCAAGGTAGCTTCCAGCTTCCACAAGCTTCACAATGTAAAAAACATTCAATACAGGTCACATCACAAGCTACCGCACGGGCTGAAGTGTAGCCCACAGCACAACCCTGTTGAAGCACTGGCCTGTTTCATAATAAACCTCTGTAGCTACAGGAGTTTTAGGGTAAGAGTGTCTCTTTGTGTATAGGGGTGGAGAGCATAGAGGTGATGTGATCGGTGAGGTAAATAGATGTGTAGTGTACCGGCAACTCCAGAGTGTAACGATAAGCCGAACCTTGTGGTTAGTGGTACTGTGAACTCAGGTTACTGACTGGGCAAGTGAGCAGGGTCAGGCTGGCGGCAACGCTAAAGCGCCATACCCACTAGGCAATTTAGGCTGAGTCGGCTGACTCATTGGCCCTAAAATCGGCTGATTCTACCCCTAGAGTCGGCCGATTTTAGGGCCGATCCAGATTAAACATGCACATTTCAATACACCATACTGATAGGCAATCATAAGAGTCGGCCGATTCTCCAATAGTGGGGTCTGTTAAGGTCATTTTTTTGAGAAATCGTTACGCAGCAAATAAAAGCACCAAATTTGGTATGAAGCACCTCTGAGGCATAACTATCAAATCTGGAAGGGGAGCCACGTTGAAATATCAATAGGACGGATGTGGGGGCCCAAAAACCAATATGGCCAACTTTTACTATAAAAATTCTTATATCTCAGCTTCTAAAAAGACATGGTTGGTATCAAAATTGAGAGATTATGGGTCAGGGAATTCAATTATTTATGTTTCAAGTCAATGCGGAAATCCAAAATCCAAGATGGCTGACCAATTTTGAGAAATATTATGATTTTTAGCTACTAAGGCATAAGGCCAGGGGAAATGGTTCCAATATCAGTTGTTAATAGCCTAGAGGGCTCAATAAATATGATATTCATCCAATACAACACCATAAATTTCAAAATGGCTGAATTCATTAGCATGATACCTTTGATACTGGCCGCTGGATTCCAAAATAATTCAAAAGAAAGGATATAGACTTTACTCTTTTGCCACAAGATTTCTTGATTTCATTTGGTATGATGATCCCCTGGGACCCCTTCATTGAATTTAAAAGGGGAGCCACCTTGAAATATCAATATAACCCGGACGGGGGCCAAAAATCCAATATGGCCGACTTTTATTGAAATAATCTTATATCTCAGCTTCTGAAATGCCTAGAAACACATTGCTATTGTCCAAATTGGTAGATTATTGGACAGAGAATTCAATTATTTACTTTTCAAATCTATACAATAGGTCTAATCGAAGCAAGCCAAAAGTTTTGGTTAAATACTTCTAATGTAATATGGCGGGCTAGCAGGTGGTGCATTTGTTGACAGAGGTGTGGACTGATGAAAAATCGAGGTACATGAATAAATGTTGGTATTATAGGATGACCGAGAATACTGTGAACACTCCAGGAATACGTTATTAAAGAAGAGAAAATCGCAAATGCTGTGGATCCTGAAGAAGATTGATTGGAAACTTGATACGTACTATATCTGAGACAACCAACAATGGCGGCAACGAGTGCTTACATCCCCCCTCATGAACGATCATCACTCAAGGAATCAGATAAGTCACTTTCTGTTGATAGTTATGATGATATATTTGAACCGAGAGAAATATTTGGGAACATTACCATGAGAAAATCATCCATATCCGTAAACCAAAGAAGGGATGTCAACAACCAACAGAATAATCAACAACTAGTGAAGGATTCCTGTGAACCAGTCAACCATAACAGGGTCAATACCGTAAACTCACTAAATGAATCTGATAATTCTGGTAAAGACGAGGTGGTAAATGAAGGTAAAGAAGATTTAAGTTCATTGGAACCACCACATCCCGTTCTGTTAGGTTTGTTAGAAGAAATCAAGGACCAACTGAAACAACATGGAGCAACCCTGAACACCCTGAGCCTGTCCACGAATACAACAAGTGAATCTGTTGAATTTGCGCATTCTGAAATCGGAGACATGAAAAAACAAATAAAACAACTAGAAAGAGAAAAGGAGCATCTAGAACAAAGAAATGTAAACCTTGAGAAACAGAGCAGAGATTTAGACAGACGCATGACAGATATTGAGAATCAGATGGCCCAGTTAGACCACTTGAATAGACGTAAAAACGTACTGATTGCTGGGGTAAGAGAATCTCAAAGCGAGAACACCAAAGATATTGCTGTTGATATATTCTCGGTAATAGACCAAACCTTTAATGGGTCAGACATCGAATTTAGCCAGAGAGTATCTAGACCAGGCCAGCAAACAAAACCGATTTTGGTGGTTCTAAAATCAACTGAGAAGAGGGATTTCATCATGAGAAATAAAAAGAATCTGAAAGATAAGAGAGAGCTCAAGTCCATTTGGCTGAACGATGATCCAAATTCAGTAGTCTTTAAACAACGTTCAGAGGCAAGAGCACTCACAAGGGAAGCGACACGGCAAGGATTTACGGCCAAGCAGAAGGGTACCGGCATAGTAGTCAGAAACGTTTTCTATCCACACCACCGGTTCGACCAACTGCCTGAATGTATAAAGCTAGAGTCAACCAAGACACGGATTGAAGGTAACTCAATTGGGTTCCAGGGACATTTGGCCCCATTGTCAAATATGTTTGCCTGTGACATTACACTAGATGGAATAGTATTTACATCGGCAGAACAGGCAATACAGTATTTGAGGGCTAAATTTGGTGGCGCAAACACAATAGCTCAGAGGATACTGGACACTTCGAATCCGTACACAGCCAAGGCGCTGGGAAACAGTATTAGGGTAGAAGGATGGCAACAGGTAGAAGAGGTGGAAGTCCGAAGAGTGGTCAGAGAAAAGTATTTGCAAAATGCAAAACTCAGGAAAATGTTGCTTGAAACCGGGACAATGCGCATCCTAGAATGCACGTCAAATAGGAGATGGGCTGCAGGGATAGCTATTGATAGCAAACTCCTAGATACAGGAAGGCACCCTGGGCAAAATCTCATGGGTTTTATGTTAGAAGAGCTAAGGACGGAGTTTAGAGATTTCGAAAATCTTGAAGGCAAAAGGTCAGTAAGGGAACAAGTGGCAGATGAGAAGTTGAAAACCGCAGAAGGAAAAGCTCCACCAGTAGTCACTCAGCCACAAAGTCGAACGCCTGTGACACAACGGACTGAAGCGACAGAGCCGGCGGGCTTGGGAATTGACACAAAGGATTTGGCCGGGGACGCGTCCACAGCTACGCAGAAAAAAGAATCAAGCACAGCAGAATCAAGCACGGCAGAATCAGGCACAGCTAAGTGAAAATACACTGTATATCATCCTGATACATCGCATTGTATATAGTGTAAATAAGAATGTCTACCCTATTACTTACTGACTCACGTGGAAGGGGTTTACAAACATTGTTTGATCAGCGAGCCCCTAATATAGTGGTAGTTAATATCAACAAAGGTGCCGGAATCGATAGACTGTATAGAAAGGCCCATAGGATCTTACGTAACCAATCCTATCGCGTTGTCATTATAGCAGGGGGCATTTGTGACATTACTAAGCTAGATAGTAATCACAAGGCTCACTTGAGAACAAAATCAGTCCGAAAATTCACAAAGAAAATGGAAAAAGTGGTTCAAAGCGGGAAACAAAAGTTGAATCATGATTACCCGAATGTCAAAATAGTTGTGGCGCCAACAAACGGGTTGGATCTAGAACGCTTTAACAAAGAACCTGCAGACAAACGTGACCAGACCAAACTGAATAGGATGTTAACGGAACTAAACAAGGTCTTGGTAAACTGCAATGACAGGGACGTAACTATTCCATGGTTATCCAAAAAAATTCATTGCTGTAAGGGCAATGGTAGGTATGCACATAAATACAAGTTGCTCCACGACGGCTCTCACTATGCATGGAAGGTCCGCATCCATTGTGTCGAGGAAGTTTGCAAATGTCTTAGCAACATATAGATCCAATCTGCCATGAGTCAATGAGTTCGACGAGCCACTGACTTAGGATAGTAAAATCTACATACGCAAAATAACTTGATAATATATCTATAATTATCATTAGTCAAAGAGTTCTACGAGCCTTAGACTAAGCAAGTTAAAATAGGTTGATGTGTTCCACGAGCCATTGACCCCGTAAAAGAAGAGTTTCAGGATAATTGATGAGTTCTACGAGCAATCAATTAAAAACTCTTAAGACATTCCAGATTGTACATAAGAACGTATGATGCTCTTCATTCATGGATGAACTTTACGGAGAGTTGTAGTCTCCTATGACATACATTACTTTGATGGAGAATGCACTTAGTTTGACAGACTTTTGATATTTAAATAATTCACGTGGAGAGTTCGATGAGCCCCACTAGTCAATATATTGAATATACGTTCACATAATGATATCAATAGGTTTATGGCATATTGTGTGTTGGTGATGATAAGATGATACATCATGGGTCCACCTGTTCGATGAGCATGGGGATTTTACTGAGGTAATTAAACCAACTAACAGTAACTTTGATGCACGCACTTCTGTCATCATCAATATCATCTTATGCTTCTCACCATAATATTAATCAATTTCACCTCAGTTCATCTCATAATTCACTTTGTTCATGTCACACTGAGTATTAATATAAACGTACGGACTAGAATATTTTTACATCCCTTCCTATGGTGAATTATGAAATCAAGTTTTTGCAAGACACTAAAGGTTTTCAAATTGTTCACCTAAATGTTCGAAGTTTATATAATAAAATTGACCAAATATTCAATGAATTTAAAGGCGTGGATGTGATACTGATAAGCGAAACCTGGTTATATGATGCTATATCAGATTCTCAGATTAGCATGAGTGGGTATAACTTGGTGAGGAGGGATAGACTAGTTCCAAATAAGAGAGGTGGAGGTATATGTATGTTTATAAAAGATCAGATTGAATATGCTAAGGTGGATATGCATATAGGTTATGATCATAAGGATATAGAATTTATTAACGTGATTATTAAACCTACATATCAAAAACCAATTTCCATATTCCTAGTTTATAGACCACCAACTGGGTCACAGACTAATTGTATTAGTACTTTAGGGAAGATAGTTGGGGAAAGTGAGAGGACGAGGCAAAACATAGTAGTATGTGGTGATTTTAATATGGACTATCTGGATTCCAAAGGACTTTCGAAAAAGAAGTTGGTCGAATTTGGGAAAAAATTTAATTTACAACAAATCATATCATCACCGACTAGAGTAACATCTACTACATCAACTATTATAGATTTATGCTTTACGGATATACCATACATATCATATACGGGTACTATAAACATAAACCTAAGTGATCATTTTCCAATATTTTTTATTAAGAAGAAAATGAGAAACAATATTCCCAAACAGATTACTACTGGTAGATCCTACATCAACTATAATGCTGAGGTGTTTAGTAGGTTATTTGGAAATAGACCGTGGTACTTATTTGACAACACTACAGATGTTAATATACAATGGGATATTTTCTTTAAAAATATTACAGCAGTATTAGACGAGTTATGCCCAATAAAAACTATAACGGTGGTTGATAGGAAACCTAAATGGTTAACTAATGACCTTCTCAAGGATATGAGGGAGAGAGATAAGGCCTTTAAAAAGGCCAGGAAAAGTAGAAAGGAATATGATTGGGAGTTTGCGAAGATTGCAAGGAATAGAGTTAATATGGCAGTCAAGATATCAAAGGCTAATTATGTTAGGGCTGAGTTAGATCGAAATAGGAATAATCCCAAAAAATTTTGGTCTTGCCTGAATAATGTATTGATAGGTAGTTCTAATACTAAATTGAACTTACTAATCAACGAGGATTCAGGGCAGGAATACAGAGGAACTGATCTGAATGAGCATATAAACGAATATTTTGCTGGTATAGGTGCAAAGTTGGCTGCTGTTTGTCAACACCAAGGGAGAAACCAGATGGATATAAGAATTGATTTGGATATAATAGATGTTGTTAATAATAACAACAATAATAATTTAGTTGAGTCTGATATAGAATTAGAGGAGGTTAGGAGAGTGGTTAGGGAAATTGATATCTCGAAATCTGCCTCAATTGATAATATCAAATGTGAAGTTTTAAAAGAAGCATTGGTGACACAGTTGGTTAGATTTAGTGAACTATTAAACAATTCACTGAGGCAACATATATTTCCGAATGCATGGAAAATTAGTTCTATCGTACCTCTGCCAAAAACCAAGAAACCCACCATGGCTACTGAATTGAGACCTGTAGCTCTGACACCTTTACCAGGTAAATTATTAGAGAAAATTATTTGTAAAAGGTTGCAACTTTTCCTAAACAATAATAATATATTAGTGAATTGTCAGCATGGGTTTAGAAAAAACCATTCTACAATATCTGCAATAGTGGAATTATTAGACGACTTGTATAATTCTATAAATAAAGGAAATGACACATATATAATATATCTGGATTTAAAAAAAGCTTTTGATACTGTTTCACATAAAAAATTATTATTAAAATTAAAAAGCATAGGCTTGCATAATGATACTGTGGAATGGTTCAATAGTTATTTGATGAATAGACAACAATGTGTAAAATTGAATAATCATACCTCAGGTGTCCTGCCAATAACCTATGGTGTACCACAAGGCAGTATACTGGGGCCAATATTATTTTCAATATATATTAATGATATGCCAAAAATTGTGGACTGCGGAATCCAATTGTATGCGGACGATACTGTCTTATATCACAGAGATGAAGTTGTATTACAGAATAACTTGGACAAAGTCATTACATGGTGCAATAAAAATTTATTAACAATTAATATCAAAAAATCCCAATGGATGCGCACAAATTTAATTAAAGAAGATGGGGTTCTAAATTTATTTAAGATAAATAATATTCCGTTAGAAAGAGTTCCTAAATATAGATATTTAGGACTATTGATGGATAGTGCATTATCCTTTAGGGAACATCAAAACTTGTTAAGAGGAGCAGTCCAGCAAAAATTGAATTACTTTAAATTAATTCGCAATCGATTGACTCTGTCTGCGGCTGTCTCTGTGTATAAGAACACTATTTTACCATTGATTGAATACGCTGACTTTATTTATGACCAAGACATACAATATCTAAATTGTAAATTACAGAAATTACAAAATCAAGGCCTCCTTATTGCATATAACCAGCATAATAGACCATATGTAAACAGAGATTCTACTGAATTTCTCCATAGAAATTGCAGAGTTTTCAGGCTAGGACATAGACGTAAACTTCACCAGTTACAATATGCATATTTATTAACGTCTCATGCTGAACTTTTGGATATACGGGATATTGCTACTAGAAGACATAATGGTAAGCTTTTCTTGTTACCAAAGGTAAATTATCCAAAATTTACTAGGAATCCAAAATATAGATTGATGTCTTGTTTTAATACTTTGAATATTGGTCAACGAAATATAGAAGATAGGACCAGATTTAAGAAAGCAATGTACAATAGTATACTGAATCCATATGCTAAAATTTTATAGTTGAAGAAATAATAAACTAATATCATCTCATCTCATCTCATCTCATAAATCACCAAATGCCATTCTTATGGCAAGCTGAGTATGATGAGATCTGTCTGTAACTAGTAAACCCGCACCTATATTTGAAATTGTATAACATAGGGGTGCGGGTGGAAGATCAGCGCTGCTGAACCCATTATTGCCCAAATAAAAACAATTTAAAAAAAAAAAAAAAAAAAAATACCTTAAATTTCAAATCCTAAAAACATACAAAATTTGTCAAAATTTCATTTTGGTATTTCAAGATGGCTCCCCTTCTAGATTCAATAGTTATGCCTCAGAGGTACCTCATGCAAAATTTGGTGCTTTTATCCGCCGCGTAACGAAAATATTGTTAAAAGACCCCACTACAAGTCGCCAGTCGCCGGTAAAATCACCTAGTGGGTATGGGGCTTTAGGAGTGTTGGTTGCTAGTGGTTGAGAGGGCAGCCTCTCTGGAGTGGTATTGTCAACGGGAGCTCAGCAACACTTATGATAATACATTTGGAACAAATAAACATTATCTTTTTACGTGAGTGTTCTTTATCACCTCTGAATGATGAACTATGTTCTGGGAAGATTAACAGTTGAGACAGGAGGGAACACTGTAATATAAATGGCTAGCACACTGGAATCATGAATCATGAATAACCATGACTGGTAACCTAATGATTAATAGCAAAATTAAACTCAATAGTTCAACATGTTATAAAGGGAAGTGGCAGCCAAGTCTTTTTAATTGGTTAAATTGATGTGTGCTTACCATACTATCCAGTCTAGTGCTGTGAGTTTACATAGAGGCGTGATACAGACCTATGTAACTTATTTTTAGTATCCATCAAACCACAGAAAGTAAGTAATTATAATTGAAATATACATCTGAATCTTGCGTACCAGATCCTTGTATTAGATATTTGAAGTAGTGATATTTTCTATTTTAATGATCAAATCAAAACAAAAAGTATTTTCTACTAACTCTTAGTTACCATGAGGATATCAGGAAGGTTTAGACATTGGTCGTGTGAATGCCAACCTTTATGTGCATTGTCACTGGATCCTTAAAATAGCCCAAACCTGGTGGAAACACCTGTTAGACTGTGAAAGGTAATTCTGACGTAAAATGTCATTTGACGTAAAATGCTTTCCAAATTGATGTAAAATGTTAATCTGAATAACTCGATTAATATTTTTACTACCTGCACCTCTCTATTTATCCTTGTAAGATATTTCCTAATTTTGGAAAAAAACAAATAATTTATGTGATATTTGGTTACACAGTTCATTCACATGCTTGTTAAAGGTCAAATTCTCATCTAGGCTAAATCCCAAATATTTATATGAACATACATTTTCAAGTATCTGATTGTTTAGGGATAAAGCTAATACATTGGCTTTAGCTTTTTTGACCATTGACCTCATACTTTATAAACAATATTTAGACTTCTTAACATTCATTGTCAATCTATTAATAATTCTTTCATAGCTCTCATTTGAACAATATATCACGGTATCATCTGCGTATAAAGAAATATTGCAGCATTACTGTATAACCCCCTGAGGGAAGGAGAAGGATTAGAGACAGGCTTGGGTAAATTAAATTTTATTTGTAATAAAATTTATATTAGTGATATAGTATAAAATGAGTTTATAATATTAAGCAAATAAATATAAATGATATGAATGTGGTAATTATATGATATTTGATTGGTGTGGGTGGGTGGGTAAAATTGGATGAAATAAGGGGTGTTTGAGTTGGAGATGTGGTAATGGGGGATTTATTGGAGGGAAATGGAATGTATGATTGGATTGAATGTTGGATGATGGGATAGGGTTTAAGTGTGTATGACATTGGGGAGGTGGGGTTGGTGTAGTGGATAGCAGGTAGTATTGAATTCTGAAACCCCAGGTGGTAACAGCAATTAACTAACCGTAGAACAAAAAGTTTCATGCCTAGATTTTTTTTTATAACAGTGGTTATATCATCACTATAGATCAAAAATAGCTATTGCCCTAACACACTTCCCTGTGGTACATACCCAAACTATCTGATGTAATACCATTGGCTATACAGTATATTGTTTCCGATGAAATAGATGATTTTGTAACCATTGATAGCATTTTTCTTGAATACCATTTAGTCTTAATTAAGATAACAATATATCATGGTTATTATAATAACGGGAATTCCTTGTCTTTTTTCCTCGTAAATATCACAGTAATTCACGGGAAAACCTCATATATAATAATATGTGCGTATTCCCGGGGTATTGACACAAGTCCTTGCTAAATTTGGGCTCGTAATTCCGCCATGGCCGTATATCAGATAAAATATTATACACTAATTCTGATATCTGATTTCAATACATTGATCCTAATACCCCTTTCAGACCTACACCTATAATGCGCATCAATTAAAGCACTTCAAATCGCGTCAGTGCCCTTCCTAGGACCTGTCTGAAAGGAATAGCATTATACCCCTTTCAGACCTACACCTATAATGCGCATCAAATCGCTTCAAATCGCTTCAGTACACTTCCTGGACTCTGTGTGAAAGGATGGGCAATCTAGAATGCGCATTGAAGTGCATTAGAACCGCATTCTAGAATTCGCATCTGGACCAGCACTGTAGAATACGGTTCGCTTCGCTTCGCTTACCAACGTCCGTCTGAAATGCACTGGAGCGAAGTGAACCGCATTCTTAGTATACGAATCCATGGTGTTATTGTACGGATCCATGGTGTTATTGTACGGATCCATGATGTTATTGTACGGATTATTCCATTGGGAACTGGTGCGAGTTGGACTTGTGAATGGACCGCATTCTAGAAAGCGTATCGCATCGGTGCAGTTCGCTTCACTTGAGGCCGCTTCACTTCGCTCCCCGTACCATGTGTGAAAGGGGTATTATAGAATGCTCATTGAAGCGCATTAGAACAGAATTATAGAATTCGCTTCAGGACCTATACTCCAGAATGCAGTTCGCTTCACTTCGCTTCCTGAACCCTGTCTGAAACACACAGAAGCGAAGCGAAGCAAACTGTATTCTTAGTATATGAATCCATAATGTTATTATGCAATCCAAAATGTTATTATTCGAATCCACATGTTATACAAATTCACATACTATTATACAAATCCATGGTGTTATTATACAAATCCTACGATGTATAATACGCATTCTAGCTAGCTGTGTGAAAGGGCAGCATTCTACAGTGCGCATCGCTTTGGTGCTGTTCGCTTTGGTTCGCTTCGCATTGCTGTGTAGTCTGAAAGGGGTATAATTGAAGACCAAACGCCAATCTATTACCCCTTTCAGACTACACGTTATAATGCGTATCAAAGCACTTCAAAGTGCTTCAAAGCGCTTCAGTGCGCTTCCTGGGCCCTGTCTGAAAGGAATAGCATTCTAGAATGCACATTGAAGCGCATTACACCGGCATTCTAGAATTCGCCTCTGGACCAGCACTGGAGAATAGGTACGCTTCACTTTCACAGCACCGTCTGAAACATACTGAAGCAAAACGAACCACATTCTTAGTATACAAATCCGTGCTTTTATCATACGAATCCATGCTGTTATCATACGAATCCGTGCCATTATTATACAAAAACCAGTGGCGGATCCAGAGCCAGTGCTCTAGGGGTGGGGGCAAACCCTGACCCCCTTATAAAAATGAAAAATAAAAACACCAGATTTACACCGATCTTCTAATTTTAAGATGCCAAAATGTTGTTCCCTGCATCTGGGGGGGGGGGGGGGCAGTGTGAAAGGGCCGTATTCTGGGATGCGCAACATGTCGGTGCGGTTCACTTCGCTTTGCTTCACTTCGCTTCGCTCCCCAGGCCAAGTGTGAAAGGGGTATATTATCCTGAATAAATACCTCCTCACCATCTATTTCCCATCTCAGGCCCATTCATTTCTAATGATTAGGGAAAATTGGAACCGCCCGGTAAGCTGACTTGATATCCACTATGGTCATGTAGTCACCCTTGATAAGCATTGACAATGCATTGTCAACACTCTTATATTTGAATTCTTCTATGATTTTGTCACAGAAATTTTTAACTGCAATATTTTTTGGCATGCTACAATTGGTTATCAGTCTCACCCCGTTATAAGGCTTTGGAACAGCCCCCCTGCTTGAATTAATACAATAGGGTTTTTCATGTACAATTTCTAAGTAGCCCTCAGCCAACTCCTTGTAAATTATTTTGTCCATTTTTTCATAGTTGGACCCCGCATATACAGAATTACAATTTTTACAATCATTATATTAATTTTGTCTCGACTGAACTGTTATCTTGGATTTTGGAGCTGTCTGTTACAGAATCAGTGACATAAACTGCAATTGGCAAGCCTCCGATCCCAAAGAATATATATATATAGTGAACCCTGTAAGGTTTAAGTTGTACTAACACATTATCAATGAGAAATTCGCATTGGGAGATGCCTTGTGCGCATTCGTTTTAAACCCATACTAACTTTCCCTCCGGCGAGGTGGCCGAAAACAGCAATTTCTTTTACCAAAATCTTCATAACTTGAGATTCCAATGGTATTTCCAAACAAATCAACCACCAACTTGTCTGGGACATCGTTCCCTACACGAAAGAGGGTTATCCCAGTCATGCACTGATATATTATACTTATTGAAAGTTTCAAAAGTATATACATCTTTTTGCTGGCCTTTTACTGTTTTACCAACAGGGAGGGATCTATTTTATTTCTTTATCCTATTTTTACTTTCCTCAGGATGGGAGCTGCTGCCGCTGTCAGACAAGGAGCTGGATGAGGACGACGATGGTGACAATATGTGTAACAGTGTTCTCTTCACTCAGAACTTCTTATGTCTACCCCTCAGCTGAACTTCTTTCCAATCGGATGAATCAACATCTGATGATGGTTGGGTCATGCTCGAGGGCCGTTCGCCCACTTTCTATATTAGGGGATAGTGTACCAAGGGTATGGAGGGGGGTATAATGTACCCAGGGTATGGAAGGGGTATTAGGAGATAGTGTACCTAGGGTATGGTGTACCCATGGTATGGAAGGGGTATGAAGGTGAAGTGTACCCTGGGCATGGAAGGGGTATGCAGCTTGTTTGCATAATTAGACACAGAAAAGATCAGGCGAGCCTAAGGGAATAGGTCCCAATATTTAAAAGTAGACTCAGGGTATAATTAACAAATACCCTGGGTCTTGGTAAATTGGAACTTTAGACCCAGGGTATGGTTTGTGAAGCTCCAGGGTATAGTACTTCAAGGCAGCTGTCCAAGGCTCCATCTGGCTCCATCCTGGAACTCCATACCTTGGGTGCACTACCCCCTACATACCCTGGGTATACTTCCCCTCAATACCCTGGGAATACTATCCCTCTCTACCCCATCCATACGATGAGTACACTACCCCTGCATACCCTGGGTACACTATATCCCTTCTATACTATGAGTATACCACCCCCCTCTACCCCCTCCATATCCTGGGTACATTATACCCCTTTGCTTCTTTTGTACCTAGGGTATTATAATATTATGGTACCCTCTTCATACCCTATAATGCCCTAATGTATACTAGCCCTCTACCTCATTATACTTCTAATACGATCTCCATACTCTAGGTCTGCAACTACTGTACCCTGGGTGCTCATCAAACCCCGGAACTATAATATGGTGATTGGGTGTGTATGAAAATAGCAAAAGGAAAATACTGTCTTCTGATTGGCTGAAAGTAAAGAAGACCCTGAGTATGCATTTGGGGTAATGATGGGGTAGTAGTGGTACATAGTGCACCCAGGGTATATGGAGGGGTAGTATACCCAGGGTATTGATAAAGGGGTAGTGTACCTAGGGTATGGAGTTCCAGAATGGAGCTAGGTTCAGCCTTATGGAGGTGCCTTGAGTTACCATACTCTGGGTCTTTACAGATTATACCCTGGGTCTAATGTTGAAATTTAACTAGACCCAGGATCTTTGCTGACTGTACCGTATCTCTACTTCCAAAAATACACTACCCCCTCCATACCCTGGGTACACTACCCCTTCCATACCCTGGATACATACCCTGGGTATACTACAGCTCCATAGCTGGGTACACTAAACCCTCCATACCCTGGGTACATACCCTGGGTATACTAACCCTACATACCCTGGGTACACTAAACCCTCCAGACCTTGGGTACAATTCCCACTAATGATCCCTCCAATCTACAACCCCTCCATGCCCTCTACATAACCAAAACAACCTATAAATAGTAAAATACCCTGGGTGTTCAACTGGGTATTTGTCTGCTCTGTACCCTGGGTATTTTAGCCCATTCTAGTCCACCTCTAGAATGAGAACATGTCACTGCTGTGCATAGGAAAATATCCAAATGGAATGCTGGCTCCTGATTGGCTGTTCTGTGGTATACCCTGAGTATGACCAAGAAGTATACCCTGGGGCAACAGATAGTGGCCGAACGGTCCTCGAGCCAGAAATAACAATTTTAAGGTCTCGAAACCCAATATATTACATTACATAACATTTGGCGGTTAAATACACTATCTCAGCGGTGTCCCTGATGGCTAAAGTCATTAGTGAGCAGGGTACCAGAAGGTCAGTGAGTAAACCCATAATGGCAGAACCGTTTAAGTGTGTATCCATGGGTTTTGCCATACTTTCTGACTTATAGCTAATCTTCCCCATGTAGTCCCTTCCCTGTGACTAAACCCTAAGTATTTATGATAAAGAAATCAAATACATTTGTAACATCATTCAATTATATGATGACATTGTATTACATTGGAAGTTTCTAAATAGATTCACGTGGCTGTAAGAAAGGTAGCAACACAGGGTGGTTGTAACAGGTGAACATTTCCCAGTGTTACAGGTTGGCAGGCTAGTCAACCATGTCCAGCTACTCCACTTACCCACCTACCAATGACAGAAATACATTGCCTTTACTTGTTTTATGCTCAGGATATTTGAACTATGGGTTTACTTTATGCATGAAAGATCAGTTTACTTTTCACTAAGCCTTCATGTGAGATATTCCAATAAAGGCGTTGTCAATCGCAGTCTTCCATCTTCTTTACAATCAAGATCACCGAAGAACCTAGTTCCTAATTCATGGATGACAGAGAACACTCGTGTGAAAGGTCAACGTTTATTAAGTCCAAATGCAATACTATGCACCACTGAGCTTCCTTTGACCAATGCCAGTCTCAGAGATTTGTCTGCTCTACATCTCACAAACCAGTACTCCTATCTCAAGTCTCTTATCTATCTACATGCTCACGTACCCAAGTGTAATCCCAGAACTCAATTAGCCCACACTTATCGGATGTGCCTTCAGAGGCCACTTGAATCATTCTAAAGAGTACAGGTACCCAGCTACGCATCTTATTTGCCTCGTTCCGTGACATCATCATCTCCTCTCCAATCGTGCTGCAGCTGCGCATAAGTCAGAGAGGCTACCTTACTAAGGGTCTAGTTACTGACAATCAACTAGCTAAGATAACTACTGCGTATCTAGACTGACACCTGCGTCAGTACATATTGTTGAATATCATATCATTTTGTAGTGCCGAGTACTAACATTATGTGGAAATTATAAATCATACATGTTTTTGAATTAAGCCTTGTTAATATACATGGCATTAGCTCTACGCTTATTCAGCAAATATTTAATTGTACAAAAGGAGTACCTTACGTATGCTACTTGATGTATATAAACCTCTTTCCTGTGCCCCAAATGAACGTGACCCTTTCCCCCCACATCCACCTAGATGTTCACGTTCACGGCACCTATATCTAAACCTTCCCTATTATGTGGAAGCGTTCTCTTACACGTTATATTTACACCCTAGTTCTATTGTTCGCCCAGTATACCGTGGCTTATACGATATCTATAATTTGTCTCAGTACCCTCGCCAATGAATCACATACACCATAGACTCGTGCAATAACTACCACGTACATATATTGATACACAATTACTTTGTATGATGAATAACTATCGAAATAATCCTAGCTATGTTGATTTTAATAGACATAGAGATAATCTAAGAAGCAACGATAAGATCAAATTTGCCTGTGAATTCACAAGAATTCACAAAATCTTAAATAGCCCTTACTATAGGCCACTATAGAGGTGCGAGAGCTTAGAATGAGCTTGGTGTCGAGTACCACCATGCAGGAAACAAAAAGCGTTTCAAAGTACTGCTCACCAAATCTAAGGACAGATAAGGATGATAAGCTATATGCCACTATGTTTTGAATACATATATATATATATCTGTTGGTTATTGTCTAAACAATCATTTGGAAGTATTTCTCCGGAATATCCTGAAGGTCTACCAGAATCTTAGAGAAAGGTGTAAAGAAGACCACATGTTGACTGAAAACTTGTGATAGCACAGTGTATTCCTTAAAATACGTAAACAGAATAGACAGTAAGGCTCACTTTGACAACATAAGGATGTATATTCATAAGAAAGTCATAGTTACATTGTGTTATGATCCGTTTATCAGTAACTGTTTATGATCAACATTTTCCAAACCGAACCAAGCAACACTAAAAGGCTTGTAAACAACCAATATCTATACTCGAATAAGTTATACCTTTATAATTTATCACTTTCTTTGTTGCCTCTGAATGAAGGGCAGGTCTCCTGAAATTCCTATTTCAAACTCTATTCAAGCTTTGCTCCCCGCCCGTTTTCTTTTAAACGATGTCAACAGCCCAACATGGTTGACTGACTACCCCATACAGTTTTCAAACATATTATGTAGAAGTTCTTCATTGATGTCTGGGAGGCGATACGGCTGCACTGTGCATTACACATAAGTGACTTTTACAGTGGAGAACGTTGATTACGGTAAGTTTAATATACTATAGAAGGAGGAATCAGAAACCACAATGCATCTCGATTCGTCGAAGTAGCCTCCAATCTTCTTAATCGTATCGAAGGCTATAAAATGCAAATTTAGTAATTATATTTCAATTAATGTGCGACACATACCAGTATGATTATGCATGGAATTATTTTAGTATTTGAGCCTGGGGGGGGGGGATACAATGACTAAAGAGAAATTGGAAGAATAAGGACAATGAATGATTTCATGAACCTTTGAAGAGAACTGGCATCATCTATTGGCTCATGATGTTTCCCCAACTCTCAAGGTGTGTGATAATGAGGGTATTGGTCGCATTCCATGCTCCCTTTTTTTTCTAAAGTCTGGTATCTCTATCTGCGTTGACATTTCGCCCTCTACAGAAGAATACCGCAAATACATTAGACTGCACGTCCTAGTAAAGTGGTTAACGCAAACAACTGCATCAGGCAAGTCCGTAGACAGCGTGTGGACGGCTGATTTTTTTATTTTTTTTTTTGGGGGGGGGGGGGGGGGGGGGCATGTTCGGGACCAGTTTAGGTGTCCGTGAGTGGAGAGGGACACATTGAGTTAAGATATCACTGAAAAGAATGCATTCCCCTCGCCATGGTTCACATTTCTGACAGGAGGGCAGCCAGTGGCGGATTTATAGGGAGGGGTGAGGGGCGTGTCCCCACCTGTAATGGAAAAATTTAGACTTTTTTTTATGTAAATCTCGGCCAAAAAGTAATCAAAGGGACCCAAAACCAATATAATTGACAAAATTTGCAAAACTAGTATAAGTATAGAAAAATGTTAAACGAGTCCAGTTAAGGTCGGTGGTAAAGTATTAGCTGTGAAAACTATCTCAAACTGAAGTAGAATTCCATGAGAGATGTAATATTTCCATTTGTTTGTAAACAAACCCAATTTTTGCGGATCCACATTTGATGAGTTGATCCAGGAAAACGTGTTTTAAATAATTTTTCTACCATATTTCATGACATCGATTTTAACACAGGCCAGCATTAGGCTAACGGAATGGATTTCCGTGATTGTTTTAGTTTAAAAAAATTCATTGAATTTATTGGTTTTGGCTCCCTTTAAGGAAAACATTTTCCAATAGCGCCCCGCCCCTTTTCAAAATGCTGGATCCACCACTGGGAGCCACCCCTAATGACAATGGTCATTGTCCTTATTCGAAAAAGACGTGAGATAGCCTGCAATCTTTTTCCATAAGTCAGTTTACTACGAAGGCAAGGATTCCACAATTTATTTTCCCCGACAGTTTTAGATTGTGTTTATTAACCTGTCCCAATCCTAAAAAATACCGGGTAAATGTTACATCAAGTTCATTAGAGGTTCGTAAAGGTCTAGCTAGCTTGTGTGCAGTATACCTAAAGGTACATGACCAAGCCTTCATACTTCATTTTGAGTAATGACCTTACTATGACATGATCAGGAAAACGCCCATCCTATTTACATCCAATACTTTTTAAATAATCATTTCCACCGACCTCACCTTTATCATAACACAAACATACTGGCAGACTCAGTGCATGCGAGGTTTTCTTTTACCAGAAAAGTAAGACTCGGCAAGAAAAAGATTGACTGAACACGTTAATTGGAAGGGAATTAGTTTCGCCGAACCTGTGTTACTGTCTGATTACACCACGCCAGACCTCAACGGGCGACGACAGAGGTAGCAGCACCGTAGAAACTACTGCGGACACCAAAAAGATACCGAAGAACAATAAGGTAAATGGAAACGACTAGCCACATTATATTGTAATGATAATCAGTATAATATTATTCTTTTCCAATAAATTCTATGACCTTGAAGATAAAATGATGGACAGTCTCCGCCTACTCAGGTGACATGGTCTAATACGTTCAGGCAGCTTTCAGGCACACGCAAAACAGAAAGCATTGAGCTGTCAAAATCAGAAAAAGACACGTGGGACAAAGCGAAGAGATTACCTCCTACCTCTGGGCAGGCCAGTGGAGTCCTCGCCAAAATCATTGGCTGCAGAGAACAGATAGTCTGCATTAACTCTTCATAAAACAGGAGCAGCATAAAGTTGACATAATGAATATATCGAATATCTTTATGATGTCAAACAGACTTGTGAAAACTCTGGTTTTCAATTAATTAGGGAATTATTTCACGATTGGGGGATACCCTGGGCCTGGAGGAAGGACTTATCACCGCATGGGTCTAGGAGTAGGACGTAGTGCAGTACCTTGGTCAGGGCCCGACGGCTCGTACCTCCGTAGGTTGATTAGGACACACTGTCATAATTATCTAACTGTCCCTAATCATCAACTTAATTTACCTCGTGAGTTAGATTAAATATTTGGTCGCTAATCATGATTAAGGGGGATCTGATTAAGGTTAAACCAATGAAATTCATTGTATCATATGCTTTAGGGGGAGTTACGAGCCGTTTCTGTTAATTATGATTAGCACTAATTACCTGACTTAATTAGGAACGTTTGACGTGATTAAGATCGTTACCAGACGTCGGGCCGTTGGCCCGTCACATAACCAAACTCTCGCAAGAGGGAGCGATTAAGGATGGATTTGTTTTTTTCTTGCTGTTTTTTACTCTCCTTGTTTTTGGAATGTGCCAATTGTCCCTGTTGCGATGGTTTTGCACACACTTTGAAGTTAATTTAATTGATTGATAAATACATTTCCGCCACTTGCCTCCTATATATTTTATAAGATGAGGGACACTGCTATTACTTGCTGAAAACAGAATATTAAAATTAACACCCCAAAATGTCCCCCCGGGACATGAAAGAAAAGGGGTGGTCAAACCATCCCTGTAAGGATGAAAGGTGGATTCGCTCCCTGTTGAACAGGGAGAGGTCTTTTGAAATGTGCCAATGTTCGCTACAGCGAGACCCGTTATGCGACGGGGCACGTAGGAATTAGCAGTACCTGGGCCAGGGAGAGGGCTTAGCAATACCTGGTCCAGGAGTTGCTCCTTGCTATGGAGGAGGAGGTAGCAGTCCCTTATTCATCTACCCTTTCTGCAAGACTCAGAGAATAGTTTATCTGCTCCCCAGTGGCTCGTTGCACAATGAATTTCGTAACAACAAAAATCAATTAAACAACGAAACCTTTCATTGTTACTTTTATCGTAACAATGATCGTTTTGACACTAAGAAAAACTTATCTAGAATGGTCTTACTGACCTGTAATTTTAACTGAATTTTTTTCCTTATTTCTTCCCTTGATATATCAAGTGACAGAATTTTATTTCATCCAGTTAGAAGCAGAGTTATAAGGGTTATCGTAACAACAATAACTATTGTTGTTATGACATCGTTCTTAAAGTTATCTTAAAGTTATCATAACAATGAAATGTCATTGTGCAACGGGCCACAGGTCCTGGGCCTTCCGCCCTATCTAATGACTTTCCATAGGCAGCTGTCTATGCAGTATGTCTGTGACCTCACATGGAGATAATGTACGGTGGAAGATACAATTGCCTGATTTAAGCCAAAGAGGGTCTTAGTGCATGTGTAAATATCAACTGTACTGGAGTTAAAATGATTTATAGAAATCTGAAAATAATTGAACTGTTAGCAAGTTTTATATGGTATGTAAATTGGGACTGGCCCATACATATCAAGACTAAAAGGGTTCACACATTATATCCTTTGGTACAACGATGAGTTATCATTATTTTGTGAATATTGATTAAGATTATTGGGTATCTATATCGCGGGGTTGTTTGAAATATAAGGTAGGTATACGTACACATCCTAAGGGGACTTATATTTGTTATACCTTAGGGTGATACAAGTTTAGTAGTTAAGAGTTTAACACAGGGCGATACAAACCTGGGTGATAACCAGCCTTGTATCGCCCTGCAGGGGAATACATAAACTTTTTATTTTTCTAAAATTCATAAAAAAATGAAATCATTAAGAAATAAAAAATCTAACGTTCCTAGCTACATTTTACTTGCTTACTGTTTGTGGTTTTGATGGATATCAAAAGAGTTATATGAAAAAAACATAAAAAGAATGTGGAGCATCACAGCCCCACCATCACTGATTGCTGTGCATCCTTCCTTGGGAGCTCAGATCTAACAAAAAAGTATTAATACATATAACCAACCGAGAAGGGAGTATGAGGGCAGTTATCACCCCTCACAGGGAGCCTGATATTAGCCTGAGGCCAGGGCCCGAAGGGTTGGCCGAGGGCTGATACATTAATTGTGCTATGTGTGACTAGATATACCTAATTTCGGGTAACAATTAGGAATACTTCAGCAGGTACAGAGGTGACATCAATTACCCCCCTCAATAGGTTTGTATGTCAAAACACATTTCCTCAATGTTATAACATAAGGAATATTTCTACTATGCAATAATTGATTTTTTCCGGTATAAAACGTTTGCAATTCTGTCTACCGATTAAGAAGATGCCATGTTCCTAATCTCAACGTTCTTAGTGTGGTCCAATAGGTACCGACAGTAATGAACAGGACATGAACACATCACTAGAGAGTCTTTGCTACACCCATTTATCTCTGTTCCCCGATCCATATCCCATATAGGGGGCAACTACCCTATAAAGTTAAGTCCTATTATTCTGATGAATGTTATTATTGCTTTGGCATCGGCTGTTTAATCTAAACGTATATACCTTCTCAGACTACTTAACACACGCAATTAATGGCTATTATTGGTAAGAAGAGAAGCTGATCCATCAGGGTACTATAGTCGGCAGGACTAGTTCTGAGGCATCCCCTACATATTTTCCTAATGAAACCTCATGTTTTTTCTTCATCAATTTCCTTTCTCCTTTCATGAATACGTCGTATGCCATATACATTACATATTTATACGAGAAGAGTCTACTTTTTAATCTGGACACAAAATAACCCTAAGCAATGGGCAGGAGATCTGTGTTGTGTGTGTACCTGATCAGTAAGCCAATAGGTGAGGGCAGTGGACCATGTCCCAGGGCCAGCCACGTCTATACTGACAAACACATTGGTATATATCAAAATATGCTTACATATAGTCTATTTCGGATGAGGCTGTTTATTTTCAAAATAAAAGATTTAATGCGACAATTTTTTAATTAAAACAAGAAGCAAAATAGCTTCAAAGTTCCGCTCATGCATGAGCGATGGTCGTTCCTCAGTAAACTGAAGGCCCTCCTAATACCAGAGGGGTATGTGTAATATGGGCTATAGGTGCTGACTACCACCACTCGCTGCTGTCACACACAGCTCAGGGAGGGGTTTATAAGAAAGGGCTACTACTAGGTCCCTCCTTGGACTTCCAATCACCTAGTACTGAGTGACCTATCACTCATCCACCTGGGACTGCCCACATGCAGGTGACAGTGGAGGTCCTAATGTGAATAGAAGGAGTAAGGGCTATTTAGCTTAGGCATTGGCTATGTAACCTACTTCTAGCTTCTCATACTGCCTAATTCTAACAACAATTGGAGGACAATGCCCTTCAACTGCTGAACATGAGATTGTGTAACCGGTGATTGAGAACAAAGAGAATTAAATGGTTTAAGGATTGAGGGAGTCCCAACCATTAGTTACTATACTATATAGATATTCAAAATAATAGTTTTTAACTGCCCCGCCCTATATAAATTATTTTGATCCATACTGACACAATGGTTTGATTTTTCTGTTGTATCAAAGTATTGTTGAATATAAATTTTTTCCCCCTCAAGGCTTTATCAGGAAACAAAATCATCATGTATGTTTAACTGCCAAACAACTACAAATTGTCCATGTAACATATTTCATAACTCTTTGGTTATATTATCATACCAAGATAAGCCATCCTGAATGATCATAGAACCTTTCTCTATAAGATTCGGAATTGGAATAAATTAAATAAAAATCAAAATGTCTCAGTTTTTGCCAGCTGTATCGAGGAGAGTTCACTGTGATAAAGCATGCAGTATGGTAGTATCTTAAGTAGTGCTAAGCCTTACGTGTTTGTTAAATAAACATAAAAAAGATCAAAGTTACCTTTAGGTGACTATGATTTTTAGAAACATGTTTATTGCGATAATCTTTGGGGTTAACCCCGATTTTCAGAATATAAAGTTGAATGGTGGAAATAATAATGATGACATATATAGATTTTTACGCAGGTAAAGTTCAGAAAAACAACAAACAAACTATGTACAATCTATAGATGGTGTACTAAAAAGGATTATTTGCATGCACCATGGACACTTCATTTACATCAATAACTGGGATGAGGTTGATCCAATGGAATTGCAATAAAAATAGGAGAAGCTATCAGCAGTACTCCAGTGGCGTAGCCAAGGGGGTTCCTGGGTGTCTGGAACCCCCTTGGATTCTCCAAAATATAAGTAGAATATAAGAAATCTTGTCAAAAATGTAGGTTGGAAAACCCTTAAATTTACCTGGAACCCCCTTTGACACATTGGCAAGGTGGTGCAATTTTATAATAATGACCTATGGCTAGAGTGCGGCCCGACGGCCCCATCAGGCATAAAGTGTGGCTATGAATGGCAGGAGATCGTCTCTAGCCAGTTAAATCCAGTTCTGTTTCTTATACATTTCCTAGCTCTACTGCGCACATATCTGCAATGCCTTCTTAACATGTCTTGGCCATGGTTATTATGAATTACTACTTTTGTAGCCACATAGAGCATAGCTATATGAGATACATTATGAAAATAATGAAACAAAAACATTTATTTTGATGATATTTACGTAAATTCGAAGCTGCTTCAAAGAGCTTGTCACAGTTTCTAAGAAGAGAAAATATTAGTACGTACAATGCAAAAAAAACCCCAAAAAACAACAACAAAAAAACAACAACTGCAGGCCGGCTGGGTGCGGTAACCAATCTGCACCCCCTACCCCTGACCTACTTGGCAACCCCCACCAGCCATCAAAGATTAATCCCTCAGCTGAACTGTATTAAGGCCTACCCTTTTGTGGTTTTTGAATCTGCTATGAAAACCAGTATCAAATAAACCTTATTTAAAAGTAACTATTTGAAAATAAATCAATTGTTAGACCCGTTTGAAAAGGTGAGACATGAAGGCGTGTAGCCATTTTAAAAGGATGAGGTAGACAGATTTACGAGCGGGTGATTATGTTCCTTTTTATCACTTCATGTCATGTTGACTCTTTGCTGGATGTGTATTCGGGGCAAGCTCGCCTTGAAGGCCTTATACGTGCTGACTATATAATCTATAGTCAGCATGTAAGGCCTTATATAATATATACATGTTATTATGTATATTTCATTTCTTTTCAATATACGTATCATGCTATTGTAAACTGGTAAATAAACAAATAAATAAATGAATAAATAAACAAGTGGACTAACAAACGGTGTTGTATGTTAAAAGCAATAAACACACTTTCCCATTTTCAGAACCTCATCAGGTTGGAAAATGAGGGGCGTGTTTGGGGTTTTAGCTGCCTTCCTTCTCCTTACAAGTGCCACAGCCGAGGATGGCGAGGGGTGTGAGGTGGGCTTTTGCAGACAGGACGGCGGCTGTGTGGGTAGGTAACCTGGTAACTGTTACCGTCTAGCTAAGGCTCAATTATTGAGTTTACTTTTATATTCTTTAGGTGTTCTAATGCAGATTTCTAAAACATGTTATCGGGTGACATTCTCTAGATCCCGCAAGAAATGTGAAAAATAGATACAATGGAACAATTACCAGAGTTCCGACAAGACGTTTTCCATTTATTTTTTACTTCTGAGCATGAGCTACACGAGGACCTATAGACTGCGTTTGAAACGTTTCACCGAGAATAATATAATCTGAGATGTCTGAGATATACATTTCAAAATTCACGCGCTTAAGACTATTGAGGATGGGGTTCATATTCGGTACAAATTAAAATAAATCATATAAGGAAATTACGCGTAAATTATGGCATTACATTTCTGGAAACTTCTGTAACTTCATTGTCACAACTGTTATCATTTCCGAGGGCGGATCCAGAGATTTTCAAAACGGGGATGCCCTAATACAAAAGTTTGCCCTGGACCCCCGGGCCCGACAATTTTACATTAAGAAATCTAATATTACAAAAACAAATAGGGGGCGCCCCCCCTCTGCGCCCCCTCTAAATCCGCCGCTGATTTATTAATCTCGATTGGGGTTAAACATAATAATATATCTACATCTCTTTCGTTAAGGTAGCGATGCCCCTGTGGTATAAACTGGAAACAATGTCCTCGGGATTTTCGTACAGTTAAGGGGTAGTATGTAGTGAGGTGCATGACCTAGTGTTCCAGTGACCCAACACATAATAATACATGTAGCGAGGGACGCGCTTGTTTATGGGAAAGGTGTATATTGGTGGCCGATTTTTGAAAGAATTTTGAGGTGTTGTTTTCACACCAGGTGGTGCTAGCATGCTGAATCCATTTTCTTTTAAGCACTTCACGCTGGAGTTTCTTAGTTAGTTTCTTTGTGAGTAGGAACACTCACTCACAGACGTACATTACTAGTCTTTTATTTATTATATCTAGATAGTAACATAAGGTAGTCCTACAAACATCCAGGGTCATGTAATATAGGTAAAGCAATGTGGTGCTAGTTGGTCGTATCGATAACCCTTCCAATATCTTTCAGCTCAAGGTGGGCATTTTATAGTCTCAAAATGATTTAAGCCAAACGTTCCCAGCGATGTCTATGTTCATTCTCTCCTGCAGAGTCAGAAATCATCTAAGGTCTAAATCATATACTTTCTTAATCATTATAATTCCCCTTGATCGCTTTGTTTCATAGCCAACCAGAATAGAATCAACTGGTTCTACTTAATCAATTACCGGCAGATTGCCAGTTAAATCACATACTCTTTTGTTCATAAGGGTATCTTAATTAAGTAGAGACATTTCCATTAATCACGGCATCATTTTTGGTTCAACATGATTGAAAACCATGACTGACTAATTTTCATTTTGTATGATATGTTTTTACTATTTTTGAGGTTGATTTCAAAATTCCTTGATCACAGATTGATGTAGAAAAAATGGTTCTAGGTCTTTTGCCCCCCGGACCTTTGCCCCCCGGACCTTTGCCCCCCCGGACTTTTGCCCCCTGGACTTTTGCCCCCTAGCCATTTGCCCCCCAGGTCATTTGCCCCCTGGACTTTTGCCCCCGAGGACTTTTGCCCCCTAGGACTTTTGCCCCCTAGGACTTTTGCCCCCCAATACTATAATATAATTCTCATTACAGGGACCCTTGAAATTTAAGAGGCATCCATATCGCCTTGTCAAATTTAAGAAAACATCAATGTTGCCATGTGTGATTTAAGAAAATCTACTTTCACATGTCACTTAACCTTAAAAGGCATGGGTCACTGTATGAAATTTAAAGGTTTGGGGGCTACATTACATTGTTCCCAACCAATGTATCAAAGGAGGTGAGACAGGGGAGGGCCAGGATTGGGGAGGGGGGTCAGGATGTTATCAGTAGGAGAGGCAGGAAGGTGCATTGAGAGGCAGAAAAGAGGGCCGGGAGGTGGGGCATAAGGAACATGGAGGGAGATTGAGGGAGGGGCCATGTAAAGCATGGATGCAACCAGGTGTAAGTTTCTTGTGTGTGGGGAATATTGGTCTTGAATATTGTATTTGATGAATACAAGAATAAATCAATAAGAAATTGTTTATAACGGCATTTTTAGATCTATAAAATCTTTACAAATATTTCAAGGTTCTCAAGATAAACACAAAAATAATCATTAATCTGTACTTCCGAAATACATAAACATGATAATAGATAATAACATATTAATTGAAGAAAATTATTTAGGATAAATAATCAAAAAATTTGATTTGCAGGGGGCAAAAGCCCAGGGGGCAAAAGTCCTAGGGGGCAAAGGTCCGGGGGGCAAAAACCCAGGGGGCAAAAGTCCTAGGGGGGCAAAAGTCCAGGGGGCAAAAGTCCGGGGGGCAAAGGTCCGGGGGCAAAAGTCCGGGGGGCAAAAGTCCTGTCACCAGAAAAAATGTTTTATATTTTCTATACGTTTCGCTTTTTTTTGACATAATTAGTCCAAATTACCCTACAGGTGCCCAAAATACTTCAAATCAGGTATCCGGGGTAGTATAGGGAGTGCTTGCGAGGTAAAACTGACATGAATTTTCATTTAACCCTATAGTCCAAGCCTCGGTTTGATGGGGGAAGAAACACCAAAACGTGGGAAAAATAATGAGGGTATGCTTTTCACTACCAAATCCAAGCATGTTCTCAAATCAGGTGGTAATGGACTAATTAACGGTACTCACTGTTTAAACGCAACAATAGGATGTCATATAAACCACGGTTTATACCTGTCCATTCCCAGCATGCAGCCGCGGATCTCTTCAAGACACGGCCGGTACCGCAGGTGAGTTTCTTTTTCTTGTCTAATTGCCTTACAGCGCCCAGGCCCAAATATGCAGGACGCCTCCACCACGACCCGCCACACCCTCCAGGAAGGACACTGGTCAAAAAGTTCCACCTCCCCCAACCCCAAATTCATTGTATAAACACCAAAAATAGGCAGAAAATATTGAAGTTCCCCTTTGAGATTAAAGTTCTTCGCTATCCTCTTTTTAACATTAAATTATTGAAAAAAATATCAAAGGTTCTACTTAATGAACCTCGCCAGCCCCAACAGCAGTACCTGTATACGGGCCTGCAGTGTTCCATAACTCGGGGCTGTCTATCCTGGGGAAGTGCTCCCCCTTTAATTGTGTAAATACTGAATATACAAAAACAAATGTGGTGTTGCTTTTATCGTTTTACCTATATAATTCATATTTAGAAATTAACATATCAATGAATTATGCAGCTTTCCATATTAAGCCGGCGGATATTATACTTTACAGATCCTAGTTGCTAACTTAGGTCATCGATTTACATAATGCATAAGGACCTTTGAGTTGTCAATATCAAACTAAGTTATTGTCCTTATCAAAAAACACTTGACAACCTTGCTCCCACTCTTAACAGGCGAGGACAGCAGCACGGTCGTTGTTCACCAACTGACCACCACACCTGCAGAGGACAACCTTGTTGACACCAACACCACAGGTACTATAATTAGCTGCCCAGTGTTCCTTCTCAAGTTTAATTTGAGCTTATTCCCACATGAGCGTACCTTGACCTCCAGATCGATACTACTAAATGCATTGCTCAGGCTGAAATCATCTTACATAGCCTGGCTATTTCTGGGGGTGTAGATGGCGGATCCCTTCTCGCCCTGTCAAATTTAAGAAATGGCAATGTCACCCTGTCGAATTTAAGAAATTCTGATGTCGCCCTGTCGAATTAAGAAAATGTTAATGTTGCATATCACTAAACCCCAAAAAGGCCGTGTCGCCCTGTTGATTTTAGGGGTCTACACCCATATTTCTATACTATCTTATGAAAATATTACTTTAATACATATATGCAGTGTGTATGGTCAATTAAGAGGGTAGTTTGTCGTAATATCATGGTAATCAACAAACCCAATGTCTCTGTTGGTCCTGCACGGCATATGCATTGTTGATAAACAGTTGTACTTAACGTCCACAATGACTCATGAAGAGTCGATTTAATCTGTTGTCAAGAAAGTCAAAGCACGGGTGCTTAAGCCTATCATTCGAATGCATCTGACATTCAGTATTTCGATGCAAGCACATTTGCTCTCGTATTAACACATAAAACTGAATGCCTCCCCATTTCAATTATAATTATATCAGAATTTGTGATGTAAATAAATTTAGTCAAGGAAAATTCTTAATGTTATTTTCATCATTTTAATCTGGGTAAAGAGCTGAGGTGTCACATGCGTGTGGAGGACACGGAGATGGTCTCCCCGACGGACCCTGTTGTCTCCATAATGGTACGTATAAATTTATCAAACTATTATATTTTTTGGATATAAATCTAATATGACTTGTAGTGTATTGCTCAGTGACAAGAAACTCTGACCAATAGGTTGTTCAAAATTGAAAAAATCCAATTTCTAGCCAGATCTTATTCTCTGGTAAGGTAATTTGAGTGGTAGAATGTCATTTGAAGGGTTTATTCTGCATTCTTGGCTAGATCCCGTTGCTGGGTCAGCTAACTTATTTTTAACTGGCCAACTTACATATGTACGTTTCCAAGTGCCAAAAATAAGTTAGCCCTGATTGGGTTAAGGACAGTTGGTGCAATAACACATACAGGTCTAATCTTTCCTGGGAGACCTTCTCCTCCCTTAGCACATTGAAAACACATATATTTTTA
Source organism: Lepidonotus clava (assembly GCA_936440205.1). Taxonomy (NCBI): domain Eukaryota; kingdom Metazoa; phylum Annelida; class Polychaeta; order Phyllodocida; family Polynoidae; genus Lepidonotus; species Lepidonotus clava. The sequence goes on from OW387140.1 coordinate 16,994,381, forward strand.
TATTTCACATATTTTCCCATGAAATATTAGATCATTTTATATAATAAGCTATGTCAAAAATCAGCTTACTTCTGTGGCTTTAATTTCCATTGGTGTATGAATTCACCTATTTCATAATGATTTAGATACCAAAATATGTCAGGAAAAAATTGAAGTGTGTGCATTAGAGCATGACCATTGTCAGGGCCCTTCTGGTGCACCCAGACGGTGGGCAGACAGGAAATTGGGAATGACAGGTGAAGGATCATTGATTACTGAGAGGGCTATAATTTCTGGCATCAGTCTCAATGACCACTGGTGCCAGTGTTACATAATCATTTCAGGTGCAACTTCGTGCCCCAGTAAGTTGTGCATGACAGAGGTATCTTAGCATACAGACACTTTCCTCACTTAAAATGGGACAGAGGTTTTCTATACACTATTTTATTGGGTTTTAAGTTAAGATTTTTGTACTTTTTTTTACATGTATATAAATTCATAGACATTTATTTAAAGAACAGTATTGTCCATCCTATTCTTATTCAAAATTTTAAACTGGAATCGGATTGCTAGCAATAGGTCATATATATTTATATTGGGTCATAGCTATAGTTTGTAATGCTAAAAACATATGTATACTATTTCTACTTTTTCGTGTCCTAAGGAGCTATACTTGTACAAAGTAGAAGACATTTTCCTATTGGTATGCAGTTGGATAGTCTATCAGGGCTTGAATAAATCTTTGATCCTCATATCAACGTCAAGTACACTCAAATTAAGTTAAAGGTAAATACGGGTGACCACTGGAGCGCCACCTGGTATGATTTTATATCTATTACAGGATTACCTTGAAAATTCATTTATAGATCATGGAACACTTAAGAATCATAAATCTAAATTTGTGCATAAAAAACACTTAGAATAATTGATCAAAACGAGTTAATTAAGCAATTTTTCTTCATTTTTCCATCATTTTGGAGGATAAGATTAGGTTTTGTACGGTGACCTATGGTTCTCCTTGGCCTAAAATACTCAATGGGGTCCTACACACACATTTTCAGCATTTAAAGTAAAAATCACGGTTACTTATCTTTTAATGTTGAAAAATCTACTTTTCCCCATAGGCTCCAATAGTAAACAGCCATTTTTCAGATCCCCATATCTCTAAAGTTGATACGGTGACATAGGAATTTTAAAGTTTCATAATGGTCCTTATACAATCCCTAACCACCATATGAATTTCAGAAATTTGTCACGGTTTTTAAGAAATCTCCCTAGACACCCGCATTTACCTTTAAAGAGTCTGTTTATGATCCAACTAAGAACTTGAAATTTTAAAGAATTTTCACTATAATTCTCTGAATAATGACGCAATAGTTTGGGAAGAGGTGGTTGGTAAAGATTGCAGCTGAGATGCAATATTGCAGTTTGCAATGATTATTATTATTATCTTTTGTGTTGTTATCACCGTTGTGATATGTGTTGTGTACAAATAACAGAATGGACTAATCATTTCAACTGACTGCACTGAAAAAAAGTGGGTTTGGAAAGTTGGTCAAATGTCTGAACTTTGGGCAAAACACTTAGTCATTTTGAGGGTGCAATTTTATCCGAACATTCTAATCCTTTTTTTGACTAACCTATAGTCAGATTGACTTAGCCAAAGACAAAAAGTTAGTCAATATTGACGAAAAACGTATCACCATTGTAGATTTTAACCCAGGCCGCTGGCATGAGAGGCAGCTGACTTAATTAACCACTAGCCTAACCATCTCTTTCCAGTTCAAGGGTAACAAGATGATATAGGGGCCAACTGAGAACCCTGTGTTCCCACATGGTATCACAGACCCAATATCTAAATAGATATAGGATCTGTGATGGTATTGAATCCAAGCTGCCTTAACAGAGCCAGCCAGTTATGAATGCAATACGCCTAGTTCAGATAAATGTAATGTCAATTATTTTGTTTCTTTGATTTTTTTGGTGACAAAATATTTTAGTCAATTTGATTAAGGTTTTGTCAAATCTAGAAAATAATCTTAATTGTATGATATACATCAGGCATAACCTTTCAAGTATATTTAAAGAAGCCCTCTAATAATAATGAGTCCAAGTTAGAAAGTTAGTCAATGTGACTAAAAGGTTAGTCATAAAACAGTACTAGTAATGTGCACATAGGGATAGGTTAAAAAGTTTGACTCTGACCAACCCAGAATTTTGCCGGTCAAAGCCAGATTTGACTAACTTTCCAATTTTTCACTTTTTTTTCAGTGTACATGACTGTGAACAAAATCACTGAATTTGGCATAACTTCTTTTCTTCGGAGATATGACTATTAAAGCATAAAACTTGCAAAACAATATCTGTCATAAATGATGTAATCTTGGATACGTCAAATGCAACGTATTTATTATAGAATTTATACTTGGAAAATTAGGAATGTATTCTATACAATGTAAAGACAAAAAGAAATTCTCTTTTCCTAACAGGTTACAGCTGTGCAAGTTATCCTCAGCTCTCATTGCCTGACGATGTCATGTTGCAGTAGTGGGTAAGAAGATTCTTTTCGCCTTAGAAATTTGGGATCCAGAATATTGATTTCACCTTTTTTTTAATAGTCATTTTTGTCCTTGTCTTGGATGATCGCATCTTTTATGTGCTGAACTATGGGGTTCAATATGTTATGTAAATGTAAGGTCGTATCTGTTATTAGTTTAGTTGAATTACTTCTTAAATAATGCTAGTCCAAGTCTTAATCCACCATCCTGTGGATCATGTTCAGCTCCTAACATAGTTCTGGTAGCCAAGAGTTGACAAATCACTCATATGAAAGGACAAAGTTAATTGAAGTCCCAAACATAAGTATATGGTCACTGGCTTCTTGTAAGCATTTCAACAGTCCTTAGGCTAAGTTCACTCAGCTCACACAACCAAAAATGCTCCTAGACAGATTCTATCTAACTGCAATGTTACTTCTACACTCTGGGTTGCAACCTAAAGCAGGTCCTTACTCTCAGATGGTCTGAGCAACTCTGAGTGTCGGGTGGTCGGAGCCCGCCTCATGCCTATATTTAGCCGCAACCGTTACTTACATGATCTTAAAGTTGCAACCCCGTGGGGGTGCAGGGGTGGAGCCTCTGCTCCTTGGAAAATTATCAAAATGGCACCTTGAAAAACTTGTACACACTAAGTAGTTTTGCTGCCTTTATTTTGAAAACTGCCATTTTCTTCGTGTCAGATTAAAGTATCATTCGAAAAAATAGAGTGGATAACTGCACTGATGGTGGTTTAACTATATTCAATGTTATATCGTGACTTCAAGCCACACTATAATACTTTCACAAATTTCTTCTCCCGAAACGGTAGATCCATTAATTTTGTCAAGAGTTAGCTCTGTGTCTCTCATTAGATTCAAAGGTTTACTTAACCCGACAGAGAAAAAAAGGATGACGCTGGTTTTTAGTATTCAATGAAGGATTTGGAAAAAGTGGGCTTATAAAATTGGGAAATCAGTAAAGTGCCTAGATGAATGATTGAAAAGGCTTCCTCGTTGTGTCTAAAGCATAACACTTGATTTGCTTCAGCGAGCAGTTTCAGTCGGTCATTATGGTACTAAAGGATATCCACAAATTATCAACAATCATCATTGTTCTGCGTCTTGATATGACGGTTGAATGCACGGCACCGCCAGAACCACCAAGTAAGCAGAAATACTCAATTGTTTTTACCACGGACATAATTATTTGCGCAATATTTCAGATTTCTATGTCATATTGTTTTATATGTGTGCATATTCGTGTCCAGTTTTAACCTATTGAAGCTTCTCTCTTTTTTTTGCCTGCCATCGGATACACAAATAAAATCAGGAAAATAGAAATACAATTCATTCAAAATTATTGTATCTATGATTCATTATCTGAACACAAGACTTTTGTAATTAGTTTGGTGTAATTTAATGGAAATCTAGGCTTGTTAAGTTCTATTATATGAAGAAACACTGACTGAGTTGGTGTCAAAGAGTTACTTTTATGTGTGTCCGTTTTCTATTCTAGCAGGTTGCAAAAGTGGATCAACTAGCTCTTCAGGTACGTTTATTCAAAATTATTCATTAGATAATTGATGACATAATCAAAACTTTATGAGTATGGAGATAGGTCAGTGCAGAAAGTGAGATGTCGTCATGTGTATGTGCACAGTTATGAACCGACCGGAACATGGTTCCCAAAGAATGCAATCAACACAAAGATATCCCAATAGCTCCAATATACATCCATATGTGTATGATTTCAGTCTACATCTCTGCCCGTTGGGTCATTTTATATACACTATCCCCCACAACAAATCTATTGTTCTTCCCTTAGCTAAGCAAATCAAGAGTAGGTACTATCGCCACATGCATACTGGGAGAGCAGATGTTACCATGGCCATCTCACTCACCTTCATCGGCCACTTGTCTTCAATCTATATGTTCTTATTGACATTATTATATTAGTGACATAGCCTGGTGACCACTACTTTCTTCATATTCCCTAGATCCAAATTTCATTCTGTTTCAAACTATCCACTATTCCTATCTACTATATATTTATACAATACTCATAAAATTAAAATAAGATAGCAATCATTTTAACCTAGCATCTGGTGAGGGAGCAGATTAAATAAAATATAAAGATTATTTGTTTGCCTTCTCTGCTGAGAAGCAGTCTAACTAACATTAATGTGTCTCCCCACACAGAAAGGATGCTCCGAGGGGGTTATATCTTAAGCTCTACAGCTAATATTAAGGGAGATATGGGTTGATTTGTAAAAGATAGGGATGAAAATGTCTTAAACCAACTTTTTGTGTAGAATTCAGTTATCCCACTCTAAACATTCCATTTTGTTTGGAAAACATTCTATTTGGAATGTTTATGGAATGTTTTTTCCTCATATATTAACTAACAATAGATGTTTGGTTACCATGGAAACGACAACATTTTGAGGATTTTGCCAGAAATTGTAACCCGTTTGCAAAAACATGACGTCATTTTATTATCAGTCCAAACTAAAATTGATTATCTTTTCCAGATCAAAAGTAATCTGTATAATAGTTTTTTAAGTTTTTTTGTTAATTTATGGGTAAATTTAAATTTATTACTAAATATTTAGATAAATACCCAATATTCAGGCTTTTTGCCATTTTCATGGATACTGACAGTCCCATGTTCAACAAGCTGTAACTTGCTTGAATATTATCCAATTTTGATGTGCTTGGTACCATTTGAAAGCTTAAAACATCCTCTTTAGTGCTTAATTCCCGCCTGGAGCATCCTTTCTGTGTGGGGAGACACATTTATATGTTTACTGCTTCATGCCTGAGGTTAACTGACCTCAGTGCAAATCTACATGGAAATGCTGTGCGCTAGAGGTGGATGTTACAAAGATGAGGCTAACCACAAGGTGGGTGGAACCAGAAGTGCCAGGGTTTATTCAGGTCTCAGATCATCGATTCTCGATATAGAGTGTCTCCCGCATTAGGATAATCACACACACTATACAGATCTTTCAAAAAGATATTTTGTTATACATGAGCAATGTTCCGAAGAATTTAGGTATGCGAACACTATCTAATCATGTGATTTATGCTTTCTCAGGAACCATGCAAGGTATGATAACATGTCATGTGTAATCTGAAAGGTAATTTCTTTCCTGATTTTTTGGTGTATTGTTTGATATTGTCATTAATCATGGCAGTGAGTAATTAAAGAAAAACTGTTGTTTCAGTCATAATCATTAGAACCATGAGTCAAGATGGTTCCGAAGAATTTAGGTATGCGAATACTGTCTTATTACGCAATTTGTACTTAATAAGCAAAAATTGAAAAACGCGTTTTTCTTAATTTCTCTGCGCCTATGAAAGGTATAATAACATATTATATGCCATCTGAAAGGTAATTGTTTTCCTGATTTTATGGCATAGTGGTTGATATTGTCACTGCTCATGGCAACGAGAAATTAAAGAAACCCTGTTGTTTTATTCAAAATAATTAGAACTTAAGAATCCAAGATCAAATTTTGGAATTGATAAACCAAGAGCTAGGTATACCTAAAGGGGATCTTTAGAAGTTTTTAAAGAAGATTGCATCTGATTTCATTGGGAATATAATGTAGAAATAATTTTTTTTGCTGATTTAATTCTAACCGCCTACTGGCTCATTTTGCACTTATATTTTAAAAGGATAGATGCAGTGGGCACACAACCTAATTTCAACGTTGTTCCAAGGTTGATATTACGTTGATATTGGTCATGACGTCAGATAACCAAAATACAACCTAAACTCAACCATGGTTGTGTTCTGGTTGAAATACTGACGTTGGTTCAACGTTGAAAATTACAACATTTATACAAAATAAGGCATGAGGTCCATTAGAAAAAGGTTTTATTTCTGATATCTGAAGTCAAAGAGGCATGAAGGTAACATAGAAATGCTTTTCTTCAGTCTGTGACTAAAATTAGAGGATGTCAGGATTTCAACCAAAATGCAACGTCAGAAAGCTTTGCAAATCCAACATTATTTCAACCTAAAATCAACGTCACAACGTAAAAACAACGTCATACTTCAACGTCAGGATGATGTCAATACAACCAGTTTTGCCCACTGGGCAATATCATGAAATTAATACAATATACCCTAAAGATGTGGAAATGGTAATCACCATCTCCCTAAGCCTGTATTTCCGTGCTTTCTGAGCCATCGGTCACTTGCACATACTATTTTGGAGCTGTAAAGTAAGTTTATATTAGCAAGAAATATTTGTCCATGTAATTTGCAGACAAGCTCATTTTTGTTGCCTGATCAAACAAGTATAGTCATTGATTTATTTACTTAAAAGGATATGGATGGCTGTTGTGATTACCTACCTCGCGCTCTGAGCGATAATACAGTAACTTGGGTTTCGCTGGTTCTCAGCGTGAACCGGAAAGACAGGAGAGTTCCACTTACAACTTGGCGCGTCGCGCGAACAGTTAACTGTCATCTAAGCTAATAAATGCTATCATTTCAACCAGCATCTTCTGTATTTCAACACTGGCGACGAGTCATCTTTACAAACAGGGATGAGTGGATGTGTGGTGAGCTCTACAGAGCACCACTGGTAGTATTTTAGTGAAATTGGATGAACATTCTGACTACAGTTTACACCCAGCTCCATTGGCATTGGCCATGTGACTTTTCTGAGTAGAAAGTACAGCTGCTCAGTCAACTCTACAGAGTTACAAGTCCCCTACATTGAGTGACAAGTCTCCTACAGTGTGTGACAAGTCCCCTACAGTGTGTTACAAAATTCTGCATCGCGTGACATATTTCTACAAATCTGTTCTACATACTAAAGGTGGTTTACACTACATTTCAAAATGGCTGCTGCTATGAATGGCATAGAGCCTCCACCTAAATTTCTACAAAAACCAGGTACCCCACCTATTCCCTGGAACGAATGGTACCCTTTATTCGAGACATTCTGTGACGCCATAGACTTTGACGGCTTCTCCGTTAAGAAGCGTAAGGGCATTCTTCTGAACTGTTTAGGCACCGAAGGTCAAAAGCGGTATTTCAAATTGCCCGATGTCACCTATCCACAGGGTGCCACAGATTACACCAAAGCACTTCTCAAGCTAGAGAAAGAGTTCAAGCCAGCTAAAAACAAAAGGGCTGAGCGTTACGTGTTCCGAAAACGTGCACAACTACAGGGCGAGAGCATAAGCGAGTACATAGCTGCTCTTCGCGAACTTGCTACGAACTGTGATTTCGGTAACTTCTTAGATGATGCCCTGTGCGACCAGCTTATCGAAAAGCTGTACAATCCAAAGATTCGCGAAAGACTCTTAGCCGAAGAAAATCTGAACTTCACTAAAGCCGTTGCTACAGCAATTAGGTTAGAAAGTGCGATCAAAGATGCGAAATCGATGCGCGATTCGGCGAGTGCGAACGGTAGCACCGATCACGGATCCGTCAATGCCGTGAGAAAGAAAGGATATAGACCGCAGTACAAAAAGCCTACAGGCGATGCTCCAAAAAGTAAGCACGATGCGAACAATGATAATTTCTGCTACCGATGCGGTTCACAGAAACATAAGGCGAATTACAAAAAGTGTCCTGCGCTCGGACAAACTTGTCGCAAGTGTAACAAAACGGACCATTTCGCAAAGGTCTGTTTCGCTAATGACCAAGCGAAAGTACATCAGCTCGAAGAGACTGAATCCGATTCCGAAGACTATGTGCTTAGCATAGATTCTACTACAAAACATGACAGACCGTGTCAGTGTCCGCGTTGCTACGTTACGATCCAAGGTATGCCGATTAAGATGTTAGTCGATTCTGGATCCCCGTACACTATTATTCCACAAGCATTGTACGATAGCCTTTTCTCAGGCTGTGAACTTTACAAAAGTGACATTTCTCCGGGTGGTTACGGTGGTTCACCCATAGCCATACAGGGCTATTTCAAAGCTACACTACAGTACAAAGACCGTACCGATATGGACAAAGTCTACGTCTCAAAGAAAGGCGCGACTATTCTCGGATGGTCTTCACAGTCTAAGCTACGTATCATTCTAAACCCTACATGCCGAGACCCTGTATTACAGACAGACTCAAACATCGCGGATCAGTATCCCGAAGTGTTTACACATGACAGTAAGAAAGTCGCTACACATTTCAAACATAAAATCCGATGGAAACCCGATGCCGAGCCCGTACATCACAAAGTACGGAATGTTCCTTTGGCAGTGCGACCTGCTGTTGCCGAGGAATTACGACGTCTACAAGACGAAGGCTTTATAGAGCCAATTGAGGCATCAGAGTGGGTATCGCCGATCGTTGTTGCCCATAAGGCAGATGGCCGCGTACGAATATGTGTCGATCTTCGTGACGTTAATTCGAAAATTGTCGTCGAGCGTTACCCCATGCCGAACATACACGAAATGTTATCTACACTGGAGAATGCAAAGGTCTTCACTACTATTGACCTTAGTTCGGCTTATCACCAGATTCCACTGACTGAGGAGTCAAAGGATATAACTGCTTTCATAACTACAGAAGGACTATTCCGTTATACACGGATACCTTTTGGTCTTGCGTCCGCATCCTCTGTATTTCAACGCATGATGCATAAGATTTTCAAGGACGTGAAAGGCGTGTCGTACTTTCAAGACGATATACTTATCCACGCCAAAGACCAGGAAGAGCATGATAGACTGCTCCATACAGTGCTCCAGAGGCTCAAGGAGAACGGACTGACTGTCCAGCGGGACAAGTGCAAATTCAATCAAACATCAGTCGACTACCTGGGTCATACAGTAACCCCTGACGGGATAAAGCCCAAGGAGAGCCTAGTTACAGCTGTGGTTGACGCACCGGCACCACAGAACAAAGATCAACTCCGATCGTTTCTCGGACTGTGCGAATACATGTCGAAATTCGTTAAGAACTTTGCAAGCAAAGCTGCACCCTTGCGCGCTCTTATGAAAGAGAAAGAGAACTTCCAGTGGGAAGACGGTCAGCAAAAAGCGTTTGACAGTATTAAATCTGATATCGCGAAACGTCCGACCCTAAGCGCATTCAATTCGTCTTTAGACATAGAAACTATTCTTACGACAGATGCGAGCCAATACGGCTTGGGAGCTGTGCTCTCACAAGTTTCTAACGGTAACGAACAACCGATTATCTTTATATCGCGTACGCTCTCGGACGCCGAGAAAAACTACTCCGTTATCGAAAAAGAAATGCTCGCGGTACATTGGGCTACCCAGTGTTTACGTACTTTCTTATGGGGCAGGCGATTCGTGGTCAGGACCGACCATAAGCCCCTTACCAGTATCTTGACCACAAAAGGCTTTGCAAGTGATCGTACCAGCCAAAGGATTAGCAAGTGGTCGACTCTTTTATTAGAGTATAATTTTGCCATACAATACATACCCGGCGTAAACAACACCGCAGCCGACTGCATGTCGCGGTTGCCACTACAACGTGTGCCCGAGGACGGGTACACTGAGGACGACGAGTGCATCGCCGAGGTAACGGCACTTACAAACGGTGCCATTTCTACGCAACAATTTCAAAAAGCTATGCAAGAGGATAAAACCCTGCAGATGGCCCATACTTTTATGAATACTCAGTGGCCATTACGTAAATCCTTACAAGGTGACCTACAAGGTTTATACGACATTAACAACGAACTATCCATCAAGAACGGACTTCTTTACCGTAGTGATCAGTTAGTCGTACCCGAGTCTCTTCGTTCTAGTATCCTGAACATTGCCCATGAAGGACATTTCGGCATGACTCTGGTTAAACGACGGCTGAGACAGCACTACTGGTGGCCCGGACTCGACAGGCAAGTCGAACACCTAGTCCGCGAGTGCCACGTTTGTGCGTCTAGTGATAAACCCTACAGGACTTATCAAGCTCCACTGACTCCAACTCCGCCACCCGAAGGACCGTGGCAGAAAGTTGCGATGGACATCATGGGTCCATTCAAGACTATGAACGGTAAATACGCCATCGTTCTGGTCGACTACTTCTCCAAGTGGTGCGAGGTTGAGTTTGTAACTGACATCACTACGTGCCGTGTCATCAAATTCCTCCGCAAAGTGTTTGTGCGTGAGGGATTCCCCGACCAGATCGTGACGGACAACGGTGTGCAATTCACGTCGCACCAAATCAAGGACTTCTTCGCTGAGTGTGGTATAACTCACACCCACTCCGCACTCTACCATCCGCAAGCCAATGGACTTGTAGAGCGGATGAACCGTACGATCAAGGAGGGTATACAACTCGCGACCCTTCAACAAGAAGACCCCGTCGAAGCTACAAGAGAAAGACTTTTTGTGTATCATACAACCCCCCATTCTATGACTGAAAAAACCCCATTTGAACTTATGCGTGGTCGAGTAGCAAAAACCAAATTGAATAACTTGGGTTCAAAATCCTCTTCCAAATTCAAAAAAGTTCAGAAACTTGTTCGTGAAAAACAAGCAAAGTACAAAATTTATCACGATAAGAAACAAGGTGTAAAAATCCCAGATATCAAACCGGGTGACTTTGTGAAAATTCGTAACCCTCGTCATGTCGACAAAGGGGAGGTGAGATATGGTGCACCTCAAAAGGTGAAAGATGTTAAAGGTTCATGTATTCTTCTTGAAAATGGTAAAAAGTGGAATGTTGAAAAACTAGCTAAAGTTTCAAGTTCGTATCTTCTTTCACAGCAAAAAGAAATTGATCTTGAAGATTCTGATCTTACATATATGGACACTTTAGACCAACCAGAAGTAGTTCAAGCTGAGTTTCCTAACCCTCAGCAACCTGCTAGAGTTCCAGAGGCAGTGAGAAGAAGTAATAGAAGTAGACAGCCTCCGCAAAGGTTAAACGACTTTGTAAAGTAAAAAGTCGTGGTAAAGTTTTTAGTACTGGTATGTTGTAACATCAGTATTTTGTCTAAAACTATTCTACCGGTTCATTATGTTCATGATGTACACTTTAAGGTTTATATGTATTTCATGTATCTCCCGTACGGTGACAAATGTACTTTCTAAAGAAGGGAGATGTGTTGTGATTACCTACCTCGCGCTCTGAGCGATAATACAGTAACTTGGGTTTCGCTGGTTCTCAGCGTGAACCGGAAAGACAGGAGAGTTCCACTTACAACTTGGCGCGTCGCACGAACAGTTAACTGTCATCTAAGCTAATAAATGCTATCATTTCAACCAGCATCTTCTGTATTTCAACAATGGCTCCTTACACATTGACATAACGATATGCTGCAAACTTCTATTTACATAACACAGTACCCAATCACCTTTAAAACCATGTTCCTATAGGGAGATCGGGAGTTGTAATCTGTAAACACTCATTAAATCCCCCCATTGCTGGCCCAGTTTTCAATGATTACCTCACAACATGGTAACAGATAATGCCTGAAGAGACAGAGGAAGGATAAAAGTGACAGACTAGGGTTCTTATCTCCCTGTTGCATGAGTTAACCCATTCAGCCCTTGTCTTACTTGATGACAATGGCTGAATTGTACAATTTTAAGATTTCTGATAGTGATGGAATTTTGAATCTTCAACATGGAATAAACATAATCTATGTAAGCAGAGGCGTGCTCTCTGACATGGTTGGCTGTCATGACCAAAATGACCAAACAAGCCAGGTTCCCTACATGGTCATTAGCATATTGTATCCAGGAGTTCTGACTGCATCCATCTCTCCCATTGGTCAGTTTTGTGTATGTTCAAATCTCTATGTAAGTAGATAAAACACAAATCACTGAACCTTTTTTTATATTTATTTGGAGTATGTGGAAGCATTTTGATTTCAAATTCAGATCTCATCAAAAGGGCGAACTTATCTGGTTTTAGAACAATTTATGGGCATTCTTTTGTATGAACTGTCAGCGCCGACCCCAAGTAGTGGGGAGGATAGGTCAGTATGATAAAGTCTGTGTAATATCGTCAAATTTGTATTGTGACACCTAACAAGAAATAGGTTTCCCGTGTGTGTCACTGTGCGTGTCAATTCTTCTAATTTAGAAAGATTGCATCATTGTCATGTTGACAAGCATTGTCATGTCCGACGGTCGATGGACGTCATTGTCACGTCGACGAGTGTCGTTGTCAAGTCGACAAGCGTCGTCATGTCAACAAGCATCATTGTCATGTCATTATGCTTGGAGAGTGAATGTCATTATGCCATGCTGACGGGGCCGTCACACTCTCCAAGCATCAATGTTCACCGCACACAGAGTGTCGTTGTCATAGCTACATGCATCATACTTCTTTGAAAGTATGTCTCGTCCGGGTATTCATTTTGCAAAGTACGTAGTTTGGGGGTGCCCCATAGCATATTTTCAAATCCCACAGATCCCAAGCTGCCCCCCCCCCCGTTGATGTTACCATCGTGGAAGACTTACAAGAGGCTTTGCCTCTTAGCTTTTGGGGAGGATCGTCATCACGACGACGACCGTCGTCACGGCGACGGTCAGCATTTGCGGAATTGGTCGCGGAATTGGTCATGTCACGAAATTCGCGCGGCCCTCAGGGCACGAACACAGCGATCTTTTTTTTCAGCATGCATAATTAGTTTGATGTTTGTGTATGCATTGATTCTTTTTAATGTGAATGACGAAATCATATGCAGTTAGTTAAAAAACAAAGTATTGAAATATGAATCTCCTTTTGCCGTGAGTTCCCTCCGCTGGATGCCATGCGGCAGGTGGGCTAGTCTAAGCCCAAAGGCATTAGGGAAGGCTGAAACCAGCGGAAAAACATGGCGGCTCATGGAGCAAATCTCGTTTCCACAGCGTTTTTTTAAGAAGGGGGAATAACCTATTGTTAGACTGTAAACGCTTGTCTCATCTCCTGAGCTGGTTTTCGGAACGTGGCGCGCGTAGTGACTATATATAGGTTTTCCCTGATCAGTGCTACGCGCCTCCAGCTGTCCCCAGCGGGGAAGACCTAAAAAAAACTGGAAGTGGGTGGTTGGGCACAAACAGCAGAGTCTAGAGCATTGCATGTAAAAGTACCACATTAAACAGTAGAACTTTTTTTTTGTAAATTTGAGTCCACAAGTCATCTTTATTACAAGGTATGAGATTAGAGGCTTTGAAGAAACCCAGGAATGAGAAGACTGAGTGTGACAGGGGAAGATAAGAAGTAAACAGCACAGGAAAGGTGGAGCACTGCAAGCAGGGGCCAGGAGGCAGGACTGTCAGGGTCAATCTGAGGGTGTCTGAGGAGATATGAATCTAATTCAAATTGGTTGAGAGCCAACCCTATTGTGTGAACTGTAAAGTTACTTCCCCAAAGTGAACTTATGCCAAAATGCTCAACGCTTGCATAAAAACTAGGAAGTACATCTAGGCCACATCCTATGTCCAAAGAGACAGTGACACTTTAACCCTTTCCACCCGCCGGATGCATTGAGGCATCGCTGCTGGAACTGCGCCGGATGTTCCCAGGCATCGCTGCCGAAAACACGCCCGATGCTTTCAAGCATCTTCCCTCGAGATTTGACTTTATTTTGCTTAGAATTGTTCTAAAATCATTAGAAAAAGCCATAATTGCCCAGAATTTTTCACAGAATATAGCCTAGCGCGCATGGCCAGGTCGGCGACACAGGCCTAGTATTAGGTCCCTGCCGGAACTACTTGAAAATGTGGTGGTTCTGCTCAATCCTTGGGCCAATATTTTATTTTCACCAAATAGTCTATTGTTTCGATGGATAAATAAATTATTAAGCAAAGTGTAAAATAGATGCATAACTTAGTGAATATTAACAATTGCAGCACACCTAGATTGGGACTATTTTCAATGGCATCATGACTCTGTGTTACAGGGCACTACTTTCTGTCAAGTTCCAATTCTGAACTTTGAGGTGTAATTACACTGAATCTAGATGACCTAAAATTCTACCCTTTGGGTTATTTCTTAGTCATATCATATTGCATAACCTCATACAAGGAATAAGTTGTGGACTTCTTCTGAATATGTGAACACCCAATGTAAACAAACAGAAAAAGTTACGACAATTTTGCCTATTTCAACATGGCGGACCGTCGTAACGTTGATTATGCCGACCATCACCCCAGACCCCCTACCGGCCGGTTGTTGTCAAACCCGGCCTGCGACCAGCCTACACAGAATAAAGCAAAATATCACAATTTAATAAATTCTTGAGGTTTTTGTTGTTGTAACTATGGCAATGGGGAGCATCACGGGGATTTCATGGGCCCGTTGCCCTCGGAGGCCGCACACTCCCTAACGGAATCATGCGTGAATAACTCCGGATTTAATATAAGCTTAAAATTCCTAAAATCCATCAATTTACACCGGATCTTCATGATACACACAGTCAGCATTATCCCTACCTTGGTAATGCAATGTTCATATAGTGATAAATCAAACATTTTCCACAGGATGGGCATATTTTGATCCACACCCCCCTTCCTTGTTCGCTGATTGACACCACCATCCCGCGAGGCTAGCGCAAATTTCCAAAATAGCCGATGGTTTTTCAGTCAAAATGTGAAAAATACCGCATGCCCACTTGGTATCTCTGTGATCCTTGACACATATTCTCCCCAAATATTACAAAAATAATAGTGAAAATCAATGATTTCTGCAAAAAATGACGCAAATTCGTGTGGACACCCTCCTCCTTCAGTCGCCGATCGGATCCTGATCGGCGGAATGAGGTCAAAGGTGGTGTTGTTTAGTGGGGAGGGCTTGAACTAAGATGGCAGCTCAGTGCGAGCAGTTCCCGCTAGGCATGGCGGGTGGAAAGGGTTAAAAATAAAGTGTTGTACACGTGTAATTGTACTACATCTATTAGAGCCCAGTTGTGTCAACAGCATCAACCATGGCAGAAATGATAGGGATAACCCCAACTTCAATGAACTCGTCAGCATCACACTTACCCATCGCATTTAAGGAATTTAAGCAATATTGTGAGCTGATATTTAAGGGCCCCTCAGCTGCTAAAACTAACAAAGTGATGTACATCCTATTATGTCTAGGAAAGGAGGGCATAAGCATGTTCAAAATGTGGGATCTATAAGTAGATGATAGGAAAAGCCTGAAGTCATCTGGAAGAAGTTTAAAACGCAGCTAGAGCCCAAAAGTAACTTCAGATTAAAAAGGCACAACCTCCAAAAGTTCAAGCAGGGAGAAAGTGAATCAACAGAAGAGAACATGACCAGGTGTAAATTACAAGCACAAAAGTGTAAATATAGGGACCACAGAGAGTAAGAGGAATGTCTAATCAAATAACTTATCATAGGAGCTAGGCATAGGAAAGTACATAAAAAGCTGTGAGGGAAGGATGGCAACTTAAAATTAGATGAAGCACTTGATGTAGCCGCTACATGCAAAGCCACAATGGCGCTATTTTGCAAAAAGACTGTCAATGTGATAAGTCATAAAAAGCCTCAAGCAGCAAAAGAGGGTACCAGCAAGGTGATAGACTTTGGTCGCTGTGGGTTAAATCATCTGAAAAAAACTAGGGACAAATGCATGACGGTAGTAAATGTGGTAATTGTGGGAAGGAAAACCACTTGGAAAAATGTTGTACTGCTCCCAAGTCAGATGATAGGGGGGGCATAAAACCAAAGCAGGCCATAAGGCCAAAGCAGAAGGCAATGCATGCTAGGCATGCAAAATAAAGAGCTGTCAGAAGAGGAGGACACATTTGAAACTTTGAATTTCCACTTTCTGACTGTAGACCGTGCATAGACTCTGAACAATGGGGGCACCCAAGATGAGGTCTTCGTGAGGCTCCAAATAAAACTTGAGGATAAACTTAGAGTACCGGCCAATCTAAAGGCTAAAGTAGATTCTAGGGCTCAGGGTAACATACTACCAATTTTCCGCCAAATGTTTCTGAACAAGGTAGACATATCCTGTGTAACTACGCAAATCTGCGCAAACTGTGGCAGTGTACCCCTGACATCCTGCAAGCCCATACACAGGAGAAAAGATCTCATCATGATGTACTCTGATCCCTTCAAAGGGATAGGAAGATTCCTGGGTGAATATCACATCATTCTTGACCAGACCTAACTGCCAATCATACACACCCCTTGGAAATGCCCAATAAATCTGAAGGAAAATATTCTGAAGGAAAATATCAAGATGGAGCTGGATGAGATGGAGCATCTGAGGGTCATACAAAAGGTTATGGGCATTATTTCATGTAGTTTAAATACCAAATGGTGAAATGCCTTCCAGTGGCCATTAAGTCACGAAGCTGCCGATTTTGTGACTTAATGACACTTTGTGACTTAATGACTTAAAGGGGTGGGAGGGTATGTAAAGGACGGAACAGCCATAATCCCAGTGGGGGGTCTATCATTCCAACAGTTCAAAGGGCTCCTCTAAATTTAAGGTTTATCCTAAATATCTGAGGAAAATATGACTCTACATGTGTAATTTCTGGATAGGCTTGCATATAAACACATCATGAAACGTTGTTGTGAAAAGAAATACCAATCTATATCTATCCATACTAGGAAATCTCTTTTGAAAATATTTCAGTTACATTTGAAAGTTGTGGCTGTTCCTTAATCAGGATTACACCCCTCCTGTGTGTGAGGCTGTTATATCAAAGGGACACTGGTCAGTAAATGACACCTCCCTTACCTAACCCCCCACTTCACCCCAAGATTACCTCATTAGCTTATCCACCACTCCAGGAGGGGTCCAGGAGGAACACAGCAGGGTGGATTTGTTAGGTACCTAACAAGTTTTGCCCCTTTAACAAGGGTACCCAGGGTATGGAGGGGGTATAGTGTACCCAGGACCCCACCATAACCGAGGTACAATTGACCCCTGTCGGCTTCTGCCTGACCCGGGGTGGCTGCCGCCTGACCTGGGTCACCTGCTGCCAGAGCCAGAGTCGCCACCACCTGACCCGGGGTGGCCGCCGCCTGACCCAGAGCCTTGCTGGCTCAATTGCAATCCCTCCTAAAAGAGTTTGGCATTGGCACCCAGTAGTGGAGGAGGTGCACAAAATGCACTGGGCATGTGCCCTCTCGCACTGGACACATCACTGTGAGGGCTGGCAGAAGGTAACCACCTTTTCTTGGATATTTTGGCCCTTTGCTGATCACTTTGCAGCAGATCACACAGTATGGCCATGTTGGCCATGGCATAGTTGTTCAGGCTTGCCACATTGCTGTGACAAGTCAGTTGGACTATCATAGAGGGGTTCACCCTTCTGTTCAGTAAGTCAGTTGCCGTCTTCTTTCTCATGGTTTGGTTCGACAGCCTGCCCTTGAGCTTAAGCCTTTGTCATGTCTTGTACAATCTTCCTCATCTGGTGAAGCCCCAGGGGCTGGCTCTTATACCAACACCTGACCCTGGGGCTCTTGTTTATTGCCAGAAAGAAGGGGCTGTCTGGGGCCATCATTGGGGCTGGGCTGTGAGCTGTAAAAATGTTGTACATGTCTTTCAGGATGGTTGTCATTTTACAGCTTTTGGGCAAAATGGGGTTTGTAATGGGGGTCAACGATATCTTATATAATACTTAGTACTTTGCACATACTTAAATTTACATGTATTTACACATACGTTACACTACTTTACACATACTTTACATGTACTTTACAGCTTTTTTGTACATTTGATATTTGCCTTAGGCAGGCCTTAGAGAATTCACTTATTTTTAGATTCACTGTATAGTAGGTATTTCTATATGATTGTTGGGAGGGGGATCTGCTTACCTGCTGCGTTGTAGTTGGGGTCCTATTTGTTAAATTTATGGACATTGACATTTTTGGCCATTTCTGTGGTGTTTACGGCTGTTTCTGAGGCACATTTGGCCATTTCCAGTTTTCTTTTGGCCGTTTCTGGGGCTTTTTCTGATGTTTCTGGTGCATTCTCATCTCCCTGTGTGCTCATAGTGGGGCTTGTGGGAGGTGACCTGTCCCAAAAAGCATCTTGGGACTTGAGAACATCCAAAACTGTGTTAAGAATCATTTGCTAATGTCTGAGTTAAAAGGAGCATTTCCCTGATCTGTGTCCGTTAAATCCATACTAATGTAATTTCCTACGTTTCCACCATTTCTAATGGCCTATTGCAACGTTTTTTTTACTGTATCGTCACTTTGTTTTCATGAACAAATCCATTGCATCTGGGTCACATGCTCGAAATCCTTTGTGGAAGGGAAACAGAAAATAGAAGTGGGAGGATTATTTTACAGTCACATGGAGGTGATGTTGCAAAGCCTGGACTTGTATTAAGAAACTATTTTAGAGATGGGTGATAAAGCATGGGAAGCCATGTTCAGCCAAGAATGTTCAAACTCTGGTATGTGAGGGAACTAAAATTGTTTCACCCACAGGTTCAATACAATATTATGAACATCAGCAGAATGTACAAATATAGAACCTGAACATGCAAAAGTATTATAGCTTTACCCATCTAGGCTCTCTCCATTGGAAACATAACTGTTTTTATAACCTGTGGCAATGTCTTACTTAATATGGCAATTACAAGCACTTTGATTATGACAAATCTAGTCAATGACTGGCATTACTTTAGAGAAAGGTCAGCACATTATGCATATCAATGTAAGATACCTGCTAGGTACTGGAACATTTGAACTGTTTACCAACTGTATAGAAAGCCACATAGTTGATGTTATTGGTCTCTATGAAACTTGGCTGAAAGAGGAATTCTACCTTACAGGAGTGGCAGATAGTATGGAAAAAAGATATGGGAGTTGGTTGTCGTACTTCATGGTTTTTGGGGGATTGCCCTTTTACACATGGGACCGGTTGTGTCCCAGAGGCGGGTTGCATGACTGCGCTGACTGGTGGAAGAAGGGACATGCCTTGTGTACTTGAGGTGACATGCCTTGTGTCGTGGTGAAGTGGAAGGAAAAGAACTTGTGGGAGGGAGGGGAGGAGGAAGAAGCAGATGTAGTAGGAGGGGATGTGTGTGTGGGATTCTACCGGTTGTGTGCAGGTGCGAAGGAGTTGTGCGGGTGTACCCTATGTCAGACTGGAGGAACGTGGACTAACACCAGGTCCGAAAAGTTTTTAAAAGCTGATAGGAGTATGTAATCATGATTTAATACATGATAAGAACAGAAACTACAAAATACATCACAAAATTGAGATTTAACTATTTTCTCTCAGGAACCAGCAAATCAGGTTCTGATGGTGAGAATGCCTTTAAAGTTGAGATTCGTAAAATTGTCCATGACTTATGAAGTTATCAAGAGTTTAGTTTCGACTTGAGGAGCATATAGCTTTCTGCATAACTTACCAATTTCAATGGTCACATTTCAACATACGATTAGAGATGAAACTACAATGTGCATCCCAGACTTAACAGTTAATTGAATGAAAATTCTTTTTTAGAAACCAGCGAAGCAGATTCTAAAGGTAAGATGGCCTTTAATTTGAGATTTATAACTGATTATCAATGACTCATGAAGTTATCAAGAGTTTAGTATCGACTTGAGGAGCATATAGTTTTCTGCATAACTTACCAACTATAAAACAATGGTCTCTCAGAAACCAGCAAATCAGGTTCTGAAGGTAAGAATGACTTTTGATTTGAGGTTCATAAAATGATCCATGACTCATGAAGTTATCAAGAGTTTAGTTTCAACTTGAGAAGCATTATACCTTTCTTCATAACTTACCAATTTCAATGGTCACATTTCCGCACACGATTATTGATGAGACTACAATGTGCATCCCAAACTTAACAGATAATTAAATGAAAATTGTTTATTTAGAAACCAGCGAGGCAGATTCTAAAGGTAAGATGGCGTTTGAATTTGAGGTTCAAAATTAATTATAAATGACTTGGAAATTATCAAGAGCACAGTTTTGATTTGAAAAGCTGATTCGTGTCTGTAAAAATCATATCTTAATACATAATAAGAAAGGAAACTAAAAGGTGCATCTCAGAATTTCCATTTAATTATTTTTTAGAAACCAGCAAAGCAGATTCTAAAGGTAATATTGCCTTTAAATTTGAGGTTCATAATTAATGATCAATGACTCGTGAAATTATCAAAACCACATTTTCAAATTGTAAAGCAGATACGTGTTTGTAAAAATCATAATTTGATACATGATGGAAAAGGAAACTACAAAGTAAACCACAAAAATTGACAGTGAACTGAATAATAATTGTCTCTCAGAAACCAGCAAATCAGGTGCTGAAGGTAAGAATGTCTTTAAATTTGAGATTCATAAAAGTATCCATGATTCATGAAGTTATCAAGAGTTTAGTTTCCACTTGAGGAGCATATAGCTTTTTGCAAAAATAACCAATTTCGATGGTCAGATTTATACACACGATAAGAGCTGAAAGTACTTGATCATCCCAAACTTAACAGTTAATTATATGACAATTGATTTTTAGGCACCAGCGGAGGCGATTCTAAAGGTAAGATTGCCTTTCAATTTGAGATTCATACAATTATCAATGACCCATGAATTTATCAAGAGCATAGTTTTGATTTGAAAAGCTGATAGGTGTCTGTAAAATCATTTAAATATGATAAGAAAGGAAACTACAAAGTACATCACAAAATTGACAGTTCAGTATATAACACTTGTCTCTCAGAAACCAGCAAATCAGGTTCTGCAGGAAAGAATGCCTTTCAATGTGAGATTCATAAAGTTATTCATGTCTCATGAAGTTATCAAGAGTTTAGTTTCGACTTGTGGAGCCTATATCTTTTGCATACCAATTTCAATGGTGAGATCTTCAGCAGTGCTGAAGCTAAGAATCCCAGAAAAGAAGCGGCATAACTGTGACGAGCTAGGGCGGTTACACTTTGGTTGGTCAAAAACTCCCATCAACAACACATAGTATTCATGTCATTTTCATGCATGGCCATGGTCTGTGATTCAGCTAGATGTGACTTTATGATATCGTCAATGACCCATGAAAATAGCAATCTTGAGCAAAGTTTTCATTTGAAAAGCTGATAGGTATTTGTAAATATCATAACTTGATACATGATGAGAAAGGAAACCACAATGTTCATCCCAAACTTCAGAGTTAATCATATGACAATTATTTTTTAGGGGACACCGCAGGAGAATCTTCAGGTAAGGTTGCCTTTGAATTTGAGATTCACAAATTATCAATGACCCATGAAGTTATCAAGAGCATAGTTTGGATTTCAAAAGCTGATAGGTGTCTGTAAAAATCATAATTTGATACATGATGGAAAAGGAAACTACAAAGTACATCACAAAAATTGACAGTGAACTGAATAATAATTGTCTCTCAGAAACCAGCAAATCAGGTGCTGAAGGTAAGAATGTCTTTAAATTTGAGATTCATAAAAGTATCCATGATTCATGAAGTTATCAAGAGTTTAGTTTCCACTTGAGGAGCATATAGCTTTTTGCAAAAATAACCAATTTCGATGGTCAGATTTATACACACGATGAAAGCTGAAAGTACTTGTTCATCCCAAACTTAACAGTTAATTATATGACAATTGATTTTTAGGCACCAGCGGAGGCGATTCTAAAGGTAAGATTGCCTTTCAATTTGAGATTCATACAATTATCAATGACCCATGAATTTATCAAGAGCATAGTTTTGATTTGAAAAGCTGATAGGTGTCTGTAAAATCATTTAAATATGATAAGAAAGGAAACTACAAAGTACATCACAAAATTGACAGTTCAGTATATAACACTTGTCTCTCAGAAACCAGCAAATCAGGTTCTGCAGGAAAGAATGCCTTTCAATTTGAGATTCATAAAGTTATTCATGTCTCATGAAGTTATCAAGAGTTTAGTTTCGACTTGTGGAGCCTATATCTTTTGCATACCAATTTCAATGGTGAGATCTTCAGCAGTGCTGAAGCTAAGAATCCCAGAAAAGAAGCGGCATAACTGTGACGAGCTAGGGCGGTTACACTTTGGTTGGTCAAAAACTCCCATCAACAACACGTAGTATTCATGTCATTTTCATGCATGGTCTGTGATTCAGCTAGATGTGACTTTATGATATCGTCAATGACCCATGAAAATAGCAATCTTGAGCAAAGTTTTCATTTGAAAAGCTGATAGGTATTTGTAAATATCATAACTTGATACATGATGAGAAAGGAAACCACAATGTTCATCCCAAACTTCAGAGTTAATCATATGACAATTATTTTTTAGGGGACACCGCAGGAGAATCATCAGGTAAGGTTGCCTTTGAATTTGAGATTCACAAATTATCAATGACCCATGAAGTTATCAAGAGCATAGTTTTGATTTCAAAAGCTGATAGGTGTCTGTAAAAATCATAATTTGATACATGATGGAAAAGGAAACTACAAAGTACATCACAAAAATTGACAGTGAACTGAATAATAATTGTCTCTCAGAAACCAGCAAATCAGGTGCTGAAGGTAAGAATGTCTTTAAATTTGAGATTCATAAAAGTATCCATGATTCATGAAGTTATCAAGAGTTTAGTTTCGACTTGAGGAGCATATAGCTTTTTGCAAAAATAACCAATTTCGATGGTCAGATTTATACACACGATGAAAGCTGAAAGTACTTGTTCA
The DNA here is from genome assembly GCA_936440205.1 of Lepidonotus clava. Classification (NCBI taxonomy): domain Eukaryota; kingdom Metazoa; phylum Annelida; class Polychaeta; order Phyllodocida; family Polynoidae; genus Lepidonotus; species Lepidonotus clava. The sequence goes on from OW387140.1 coordinate 17,017,437, forward strand.
TCCCAAACTTAACAGTTAATTATATGACAATTGATTTTTAGGCACCAGCGGAGGCGATTCTAAAGGTAAGATTGCCTTTCAATTTGAGATTCATACAATTATCAATGACCCATGAATTTACCAAGAGCATAGTTTTGATTTGAAAAGCTGATAGGTGTCTGTAAAATCATTTAAATATGATAAGAAAGGAAACTACAAAGTACATCACAAAATTGACAGTTCAGTATATAACACTTGTCTCTCAGAAACCAGCAAATCAGGTTCTGCAGGAAAGAATGCCTTTCAATTTGAGATTCATAAAGTTATTCATGTCTCATGAAGTTATCAAGAGTTTAGTTTCGACTTGTGGAGCCTATATCTTTTGCATACCAATTTCAATGGTGAGATCTTCAGCAGTGCTGAAGCTAAGAATCCCAGAAAAGAAGCGGCATAACTGTGACGAGCTAGGGCGGTTACACTTTGGTTGGTCAAAAACTCCCATCAACAACACGTAGTATTCATGTCATTTTCATGCATGGTCTGTGATTCAGCTAGATGTGACTTTATGATATCGTCAATGACCCATGAAAATAGCAATCTTGAGCAAAGTTTTCATTTGAAAAGCTGATAGGTATTTGTAAATATCATAACTTGATACATGATGAGAAAGGAAACCACAATGTTCATCCCAAACTTCAGAGTTAATCATATGACAATTATTTTTTAGGGGACACCGCAGGAGAATCTTCAGGTAAGGTTGCCTTTGAATTTGAGATTCACAAATTATCAATGACCCATGAAGTTATCAAGAGCATAGTTTGGATTTCAAAAGCTGATAGGTGTCTGTAAAAATCATAATTTGATACATGATGGAAAAGGAAACTACAAAGTACATCACAAAAATTGACAGTGAACTGAATAATAATTGTCTCTCAGAAACCAGCAAATCAGGTGCTGAAGGTAAGAATGTCTTTAAATTTGAGATTCATAAAAGTATCCATGATTCATGAAGTTATCAAGAGTTTAGTTTCCACTTGAGGAGCATATAGCTTTTTGCAAAAATAACCAATTTCGATGGTCAGATTTATACACACGATGAAAGCTGAAAGTACTTGTTCATCCCAAACTTAACAGTTAATTATATGACAATTGATTTTTAGGCACCAGCGGAGGCGATTCTAAAGGTAAGATTGCCTTTCAATTTGAGATTCATACAATTATCAATGACCCATGAATTTATCAAGAGCATAGTTTTGATTTGAAAAGCTGATAGGTGTCTGTAAAATCATTTAAATATGATAAGAAAGGAAACTACAAAGTACATCACAAAATTGACAGTTCAGTATATAACACTTGTCTCTCAGAAACCAGCAAATCAGGTTCTGCAGGAAAGAATGCCTTTCAATTTGAGATTCATAAAGTTATTCATGTCTCATGAAGTTATCAAGAGTTTAGTTTCGACTTGTGGAGCCTATATCTTTTGCATACCAATTTCAATGGTGAGATCTTCAGCAGTGCTGAAGCTAAGAATCCCAGAAAAGAAGCGGCATAACTGTGACGAGCTAGGGCGGTTACACTTTGGTTGGTCAAAAACTCCCATCAACAACACGTAGTATTCATGTCATTTTCATGCATGGTCTGTGATTCAGCTAGATGTGACTTTATGATATCGTCAATGACCCATGAAAATAGCAATCTTGAGCAAAGTTTTCATTTGAAAAGCTGATAGGTATTTGTAAATATCATAACTTGATACATGATGAGAAAGGAAACCACAATGTTCATCCCAAACTTCAGAGTTAATCATATGACAATTATTTTTTAGGGGACACCGCAGGAGAATCATCAGGTAAGGTTGCCTTTGAATTTGAGATTCACAAATTATCAATGACCCATGAAGTTATCAAGAGCATAGTTTGGATTTCAAAAGCTGATAGGTGTCTGTAAAAATCATAATTTGATACATGATGGAAAAGGAAACTACAAAGTACATCACAAAAATTGACAGTGAACTGAATAATAATTGTCTCTCAGAAACCAGCAAATCAGGTGCTGAAGGTAAGAATGTCTTTAAATTTGAGATTCATAAAAGTATCCATGATTCATGAAGTTATCAAGAGTTTAGTTTCCACTTGAGGAGCATATAGCTTTTTGCAAAAATAACCAATTTCGATGGTCAGATTTATACACACGATGAAAGCTGAAAGTACTTGTTCATCCCAAACTTAACAGTTAATTATATGACAATTGATTTTTAGGCACCAGCGGAGGCGATTCTAAAGGTAAGATTGCCTTTCAATTTGAGATTCATACAATTATCAATGACCCATGAATTTATCAAGAGCATAGTTTTGATTTGAAAAGCTGATAGGTGTCTGTAAAATCATTTAAATATGATAAGAAAGGAAACTACAAAGTACATCACAAAATTGACAGTTCAGTATATAACACTTGTCTCTCAGAAACCAGCAAATCAGGTTCTGCAGGAAAGAATGCCTTTCAATTTGAGATTCATAAAGTTATTCATGTCTCATGAAGTTATCAAGAGTTTAGTTTCGACTTGTGGAGCCTATATCTTTTGCATACCAATTTCAATGGTGAGATCTTCAGCAGTGCTGAAGCTAAGAATCCCAGAAAAGAAGCGGCATAACTGTGACGAGCTAGGGCGGTTACACTTTGGTTGGTCAAAAACTCCCATCAACAACACGTAGTATTCATGTCATTTTCATGCATGGTCTGTGATTCAGCTAGATGTGACTTTATGATATCGTCAATGACCCATGAAAATAGCAATCTTGAGCAAAGTTTTCATTTGAAAAGCTGATAGGTATTTGTAAATATCATAACTTGATACATGATGAGAAAGGAAACCACAATGTTCATCCCAAACTTCAGAGTTAATCATATGACAATTATTTTTTAGGGGACACCGCAGGAGAATCATCAGGTAAGGTTGCCTTTGAATTTGAGATTCACAAATTATCAATGACCCATGAAGTTATCAAGAGCATAGTTTTGATTTCAAAAGCTGATAGGTGTCTGTAAAAATCATAATTTGATACATGATGGAAAAGGAAACTACAAAGTACATCACAAAAATTGACAGTGAACTGAATAATAATTGTCTCTCAGAAACCAGCAAATCAGGTGCTGAAGGTAAGAATGTCTTTAAATTTGAGATTCATAAAAGTATCCATGATTCATGAAGTTATCAAGAGTTTAGTTTCGACTTGAGGAGCATATAGCTTTTTGCAAAAATAACCAATTTCGATGGTCAGATTTATACACACGATGAAAGCTGAAAGTACTTGTTCATCCCAAACTTAACAGTTAATTATATGACAATTGATTTTTAGGCACCAGCGGAGGCGATTCTAAAGGTAAGATTGCCTTTCAATTTGAGATTCATACAATTATCAATGACCCATGAATTTACCAAGAGCATAGTTTTGATTTGAAAAGCTGATAGGTGTCTGTAAAATCATTTAAATATGATAAGAAAGGAAACTACAAAGTACATCACAAAATTGACAGTTCAGTATATAACACTTGTCTCTCAGAAACCAGCAAATCAGGTTCTGCAGGAAAGAATGCCTTTCAATTTGAGATTCATAAAGTTATTCATGTCTCATGAAGTTATCAAGAGTTTAGTTTCGACTTGTGGAGCCTATATCTTTTGCATACCAATTTCAATGGTGAGATCTTCAGCAGTGCTGAAGCTAAGAATCCCAGAAAAGAAGCGGCATAACTGTGACGAGCTAGGGCGGTTACACTTTGGTTGGTCAAAAACTCCCATCAACAACACGTAGTATTCATGTCATTTTCATGCATGGTCTGTGATTCAGCTAGATGTGACTTTATGATATCGTCAATGACCCATGAAAATAGCAATCTTGAGCAAAGTTTTCATTTGAAAAGCTGATAGGTATTTGTAAATATCATAACTTGATACATGATGAGAAAGGAAACCACAATGTTCATCCCAAACTTCAGAGTTAATCATATGACAATTATTTTTTAGGGGACACCGCAGGAGAATCTTCAGGTAAGGTTGCCTTTGAATTTGAGATTCACAAATTATCAATGACCCATGAAGTTATCAAGAGCATAGTTTTGATTTCAAAAGCTGATAGGTGTCTGTAAAAATCATAATTTGATACATGATGGAAAAGGAAACTACAAAGTACATCACAAAAATTGACAGTGAACTGAATAATAATTGTCTCTCAGAAACCAGCAAATCAGGTGCTGAAGGTAAGAATGTCTTTAAATTTGAGATTCATAAAAGTATCCATGATTCATGAAGTTATCAAGAGTTTAGTTTCCACTTGAGGAGCATATAGCTTTTTGCAAAAATAACCAATTTCGATGGTCAGATTTATACACACGATGAAAGCTGAAAGTACTTGTTCATCCCAAACTTAACAGTTAATTATATGACAATTGATTTTTAGGCACCAGCGGAGGCGATTCTAAAGGTAAGATTGCCTTTCAATTTGAGATTCATACAATTATCAATGACCCATGAATTTATCAAGAGCATAGTTTTGATTTGAAAAGCTGATAGGTGTCTGTAAAATCATTTAAATATGATAAGAAAGGAAACTACAAAGTACATCACAAAATTGACAGTTCAGTATATAACACTTGTCTCTCAGAAACCAGCAAATCAGGTTCTGCAGGAAAGAATGCCTTTCAATTTGAGATTCATAAAGTTATTCATGTCTCATGAAGTTATCAAGAGTTTAGTTTCGACTTGTGGAGCCTATATCTTTTGCATACCAATTTCAATGGTGAGATCTTCAGCAGTGCTGAAGCTAAGAATCCCAGAAAAGAAGCGGCATAACTGTGACGAGCTAGGGCGGTTACACTTTGGTTGGTCAAAAACTCCCATCAACAACACGTAGTATTCATGTCATTTTCATGCATGGTCTGTGATTCAGCTAGATGTGACTTTATGATATCGTCAATGACCCATGAAAATAGCAATCTTGAGCAAAGTTTTCATTTGAAAAGCTGATAGGTATTTGTAAATATCATAACTTGATACATGATGAGAAAGGAAACCACAATGTTCATCCCAAACTTCAGAGTTAATCATATGACAATTATTTTTTAGGGGACACCGCAGGAGAATCATCAGGTAAGGTTGCCTTTGAATTTGAGATTCACAAATTATCAATGACCCATGAAGTTATCAAGAGCATAGTTTGGATTTCAAAAGCTGATAGGTGTCTGTAAAAATCATAATTTGATACATGATGGAAAAGGAAACTACAAAGTACATCACAAAAATTGACAGTGAACTGAATAATAATTGTCTCTCAGAAACCAGCAAATCAGGTGCTGAAGGTAAGAATGTCTTTAAATTTGAGATTCATAAAAGTATCCATGATTCATGAAGTTATCAAGAGTTTAGTTTCGACTTGAGGAGCATATAGCTTTTTGCAAAAATAACCAATTTCGATGGTCAGATTTATACACACGATGAAAGCTGAAAGTACTTGTTCATCCCAAACTTAACAGTTAATTATATGACAATTGATTTTTAGGCACCAGCGGAGGCGATTCTAAAGGTAAGATTGCCTTTCAATTTGAGATTCATACAATTATCAATGACCCATGAATTTATCAAGAGCATAGTTTTGATTTGAAAAGCTGATAGGTGTCTGTAAAATCATTTAAATATGATAAGAAAGGAAACTACAAAGTACATCACAAAATTGACAGTTCAGTATATAACACTTGTCTCTCAGAAACCAGCAAATCAGGTTCTGCAGGAAAGAATGCCTTTCAATTTGAGATTCATAAAGTTATTCATGTCTCATGAAGTTATCAAGAGTTTAGTTTCGACTTGTGGAGCCTATATCTTTTGCATACCAATTTCAATGGTGAGATCTTCAGCAGTGCTGAAGCTAAGAATCCCAGAAAAGAAGCGGCATAACTGTGACGAGCTAGGGCGGTTACACTTTGGTTGGTCAAAAACTCCCATCAACAACACGTAGTATTCATGTCATTTTCATGCATGGTCTGTGATTCAGCTAGATGTGACTTTATGATATCGTCAATGACCCATGAAAATAGCAATCTTGAGCAAAGTTTTCATTTGAAAAGCTGATAGGTATTTGTAAATATCATAACTTGATACATGATGAGAAAGGAAACCACAATGTTCATCCCAAACTTCAGAGTTAATCATATGACAATTATTTTTTAGGGGACACCGCAGGAGAATCATCAGGTAAGGTTGCCTTTGAATTTGAGATTCACAAATTATCAATGACCCATGAAGTTATCAAGAGCATAGTTTGGATTTCAAAAGCTGATAGGTGTCTGTAAAAATCATAATTTGATACATGATGGAAAAGGAAACTACAAAGTACATCACAAAAATTGACAGTGAACTGAATAATAATTGTCTCTCAGAAACCAGCAAATCAGGTGCTGAAGGTAAGAATGTCTTTAAATTTGAGATTCATAAAAGTATCCATGATTCATGAAGTTATCAAGAGTTTAGTTTCCACTTGAGGAGCATATAGCTTTTTGCAAAAATAACCAATTTCGATGGTCAGATTTATACACACGATGAAAGCTGAAAGTACTTGTTCATCCCAAACTTAACAGTTAATTATATGACAATTGATTTTTAGGCACCAGCGGAGGCGATTCTAAAGGTAAGATTGCCTTTCAATTTGAGATTCATACAATTATCAATGACCCATGAATTTACCAAGAGCATAGTTTTGATTTGAAAAGCTGATAGGTGTCTGTAAAATCATTTAAATATGATAAGAAAGGAAACTACAAAGTACATCACAAAATTGACAGTTCAGTATATAACACTTGTCTCTCAGAAACCAGCAAATCAGGTTCTGCAGGAAAGAATGCCTTTCAATTTGAGATTCATAAAGTTATTCATGTCTCATGAAGTTATCAAGAGTTTAGTTTCGACTTGTGGAGCCTATATCTTTTGCATACCAATTTCAATGGTGAGATCTTCAGCAGTGCTGAAGCTAAGAATCCCAGAAAAGAAGCGGCATAACTGTGACGAGCTAGGGCGGTTACACTTTGGTTGGTCAAAAACTCCCATCAACAACACGTAGTATTCATGTCATTTTCATGCATGGTCTGTGATTCAGCTAGATGTGACTTTATGATATCGTCAATGACCCATGAAAATAGCAATCTTGAGCAAAGTTTTCATTTGAAAAGCTGATAGGTATTTGTAAATATCATAACTTGATACATGATGAGAAAGGAAACCACAATGTTCATCCCAAACTTCAGAGTTAATCATATGACAATTATTTTTTAGGGGACACCGCAGGAGAATCTTCAGGTAAGGTTGCCTTTGAATTTGAGATTCACAAATTATCAATGACCCATGAAGTTATCAAGAGCATAGTTTTGATTTCAAAAGCTGATAGGTGTCTGTAAAAATCATAATTTGATACATGATGGAAAAGGAAACTACAAAGTACATCACAAAAATTGACAGTGAACTGAATAATAATTGTCTCTCAGAAACCAGCAAATCAGGTGCTGAAGGTAAGAATGTCTTTAAATTTGAGATTCATAAAAGTATCCATGATTCATGAAGTTATCAAGAGTTTAGTTTCGACTTGAGGAGCATATAGCTTTTTGCAAAAATAACCAATTTCGATGGTCAGATTTATACACACGATGAAAGCTGAAAGTACTTGTTCATCCCAAACTTAACAGTTAATTATATGACAATTGATTTTTAGGCACCAGCGGAGGCGATTCTAAAGGTAAGATTGCCTTTCAATTTGAGATTCATACAATTATCAATGACCCATGAATTTATCAAGAGCATAGTTTTGATTTGAAAAGCTGATAGGTGTCTGTAAAATCATTTAAATATGATAAGAAAGGAAACTACAAAGTACATCACAAAATTGACAGTTCAGTATATAACACTTGTCTCTCAGAAACCAGCAAATCAGGTTCTGCAGGAAAGAATGCCTTTCAATTTGAGATTCATAAAGTTATTCATGTCTCATGAAGTTATCAAGAGTTTAGTTTCGACTTGTGGAGCCTATATCTTTTGCATACCAATTTCAATGGTGAGATCTTCAGCAGTGCTGAAGCTAAGAATCCCAGAAAAGAAGCGGCATAACTGTGACGAGCTAGGGCGGTTACACTTTGGTTGGTCAAAAACTCCCATCAACAACACGTAGTATTCATGTCATTTTCATGCATGGTCTGTGATTCAGCTAGATGTGACTTTATGATATCGTCAATGACCCATGAAAATAGCAATCTTGAGCAAAGTTTTCATTTGAAAAGCTGATAGGTATTTGTAAATATCATAACTTGATACATGATGAGAAAGGAAACCACAATGTTCATCCCAAACTTCAGAGTTAATCATATGACAATTATTTTTTAGGGGACACCGCAGGAGAATCATCAGGTAAGGTTGCCTTTGAATTTGAGATTCACAAATTATCAATGACCCATGAAGTTATCAAGAGCATAGTTTGGATTTCAAAAGCTGATAGGTGTCTGTAAAAATCATAATTTGATACATGATGGAAAAGGAAACTACAAAGTACATCACAAAAATTGACAGTGAACTGAATAATAATTGTCTCTCAGAAACCAGCAAATCAGGTGCTGAAGGTAAGAATGTCTTTAAATTTGAGATTCATAAAAGTATCCATGATTCATGAAGTTATCAAGAGTTTAGTTTCGACTTGAGGAGCATATAGCTTTTTGCAAAAATAACCAATTTCGATGGTCAGATTTATACACACGATGAAAGCTGAAAGTACTTGTTCATCCCAAACTTAACAGTTAATTATATGACAATTGATTTTTAGGCACCAGCGGAGGCGATTCTAAAGGTAAGATTGCCTTTCAATTTGAGATTCATACAATTATCAATGACCCATGAATTTATCAAGAGCATAGTTTTGATTTGAAAAGCTGATAGGTGTCTGTAAAATCATTTAAATATGATAAGAAAGGAAACTACAAAGTACATCACAAAATTGACAGTTCAGTATATAACACTTGTCTCTCAGAAACCAGCAAATCAGGTTCTGCAGGAAAGAATGCCTTTCAATTTGAGATTCATAAAGTTATTCATGTCTCATGAAGTTATCAAGAGTTTAGTTTCGACTTGTGGAGCCTATATCTTTTGCATACCAATTTCAATGGTGAGATCTTCAGCAGTGCTGAAGCTAAGAATCCCAGAAAAGAAGCGGCATAACTGTGACGAGCTAGGGCGGTTACACTTTGGTTGGTCAAAAACTCCCATCAACAACACGTAGTATTCATGTCATTTTCATGCATGGTCTGTGATTCAGCTAGATGTGACTTTATGATATCGTCAATGACCCATGAAAATAGCAATCTTGAGCAAAGTTTTCATTTGAAAAGCTGATAGGTATTTGTAAATATCATAACTTGATACATGATGAGAAAGGAAACCACAATGTTCATCCCAAACTTCAGAGTTAATCATATGACAATTATTTTTTAGGGGACACCGCAGGAGAATCATCAGGTAAGGTTGCCTTTGAATTTGAGATTCACAAATTATCAATGACCGATGAAGTTATCAAGAGCATAGTTTGGATTTCAAAAGCTGATAGGTGTCTGTAAAAATCATAATTTGATACATGATGGAAAAGGAAACTACAAAGTACATCACAAAAATTGACAGTGAACTGAATAATAATTGTCTCTCAGAAACCAGCAAATCAGGTGCTGAAGGTAAGAATGTCTTTAAATTTGAGATTCATAAAAGTATCCATGATTCATGAAGTTATCAAGAGTTTAGTTTCGACTTGAGGAGCATATAGCTTTTTGCAAAAATAACCAATTTCGATGGTCAGATTTATACACACGATGAAAGCTGAAAGTACTTGTTCATCCCAAACTTAACAGTTAATTATATGACAATTGATTTTTAGGCACCAGCGGAGGCGATTCTAAAGGTAAGATTGCCTTTCAATTTGAGATTCATACAATTATCAATGACCCATGAATTTATCAAGAGCATAGTTTTGATTTGAAAAGCTGATAGGTGTCTGTAAAATCATTTAAATATGATAAGAAAGGAAACTACAAAGTACATCACAAAATTGACAGTTCAGTATATAACACTTGTCTCTCAGAAACCAGCAAATCAGGTTCTGCAGGAAAGAATGCCTTTCAATTTGAGATTCATAAAGTTATTCATGTCTCATGAAGTTATCAAGAGTTTAGTTTCGACTTGTGGAGCCTATATCTTTTGCATACCAATTTCAATGGTGAGATCTTCAGCAGTGCTGAAGCTAAGAATCCCAGAAAAGAAGCGGCATAACTGTGACGAGCTAGGGCGGTTACACTTTGGTTGGTCAAAAACTCCCATCAACAACACGTAGTATTCATGTCATTTTCATGCATGGTCTGTGATTCAGCTAGATGTGACTTTATGATATCGTCAATGACCCATGAAAATAGCAATCTTGAGCAAAGTTTTCATTTGAAAAGCTGATAGGTATTTGTAAATATCATAACTTGATACATGATGAGAAAGGAAACCACAATGTTCATCCCAAACTTCAGAGTTAATCATATGACAATTATTTTTTAGGGGACACCGCAGGAGAATCATCAGGTAAGGTTGCCTTTGAATTTGAGATTCACAAATTATCAATGACCCATGAAGTTATCAAGAGCATAGTTTGGATTTCAAAAGCTGATAGGTGTCTGTAAAAATCATAATTTGATACATGATGGAAAAGGAAACTACAAAGTACATCACAAAAATTGACAGTGAACTGAATAATAATTGTCTCTCAGAAACCAGCAAATCAGGTGCTGAAGGTAAGAATGTCTTTAAATTTGAGATTCATAAAAGTATCCATGATTCATGAAGTTATCAAGAGTTTAGTTTCGACTTGAGGAGCATATAGCTTTTTGCAAAAATAACCAATTTCGATGGTCAGATTTATACACACGATGAAAGCTGAAAGTACTTGTTCATCCCAAACTTAACAGTTAATTATATGACAATTGATTTTTAGGCACCAGCGGAGGCGATTCTAAAGGTAAGATTGCCTTTCAATTTGAGATTCATACAATTATCAATGACCCATGAATTTATCAAGAGCATAGTTTTGATTTGAAAAGCTGATAGGTGTCTGTAAAATCATTTAAATATGATAAGAAAGGAAACTACAAAGTACATCACAAAATTGACAGTTCAGTATATAACACTTGTCTCTCAGAAACCAGCAAATCAGGTTCTGCAGGAAAGAATGCCTTTCAATTTGAGATTCATAAAGTTATTCATGTCTCATGAAGTTATCAAGAGTTTAGTTTCGACTTGTGGAGCCTATATCTTTTGCATACCAATTTCAATGGTGAGATCTTCAGCAGTGCTGAAGCTAAGAATCCCAGAAAAGAAGCGGCATAACTGTGACGAGCTAGGGCGGTTACACTTTGGTTGGTCAAAAACTCCCATCAACAACACGTAGTATTCATGTCATTTTCATGCATGGTCTGTGATTCAGCTAGATGTGACTTTATGATATCGTCAATGACCCATGAAAATAGCAATCTTGAGCAAAGTTTTCATTTGAAAAGCTGATAGGTATTTGTAAATATCATAACTTGATACATGATGAGAAAGGAAACCACAATGTTCATCCCAAACTTCAGAGTTAATCATATGACAATTATTTTTTAGGGGACACCGCAGGAGAATCTTCAGGTAAGGTTGCCTTTGAATTTGAGATTCACAAATTATCAATGACCCATGAAGTTATCAAGAGCATAGTTTTGATTTCAAAAGGTGATAGGTGTCTGTAAAAATCATAATTTGATACATGATGGAAAAGGAAACTACAAAGTACATCACAAAAATTGACAGTGAACTGAATAATAATTGTCTCTCAGAAACCAGCAAATCAGGTGCTGAAGGTAAGAATGTCTTTAAATTTGAGATTCATAAAAGTATCCATGATTCATGAAGTTATCAAGAGTTTAGTTTCGACTTGAGGAGCATATAGCTTTTTGCAAAAATAACCAATTTCGATGGTCAGATTTATACACACGATGAAAGCTGAAAGTACTTGTTCATCCCAAACTTAACAGTTAATTATATGACAATTGATTTTTAGGCACCAGCGGAGGCGATTCTAAAGGTAAGATTGCCTTTCAATTTGAGATTCATACAATTATCAATGACCCATGAATTTATCAAGAGCATAGTTTTGATTTGAAAAGCTGATAGGTGTCTGTAAAATCATTTAAATATGATAAGAAAGGAAACTACAAAGTACATCACAAAATTGACAGTTCAGTATATAACACTTGTCTCTCAGAAACCAGCAAATCAGGTTCTGCAGGAAAGAATGCCTTTCAATTTGAGATTCATAAAGTTATTCATGTCTCATGAAGTTATCAAGAGTTTAGTTTCGACTTGTGGAGCCTATATCTTTTGCATACCAATTTCAATGGTGAGATCTTCAGCAGTGCTGAAGCTAAGAATCCCAGAAAAGAAGCGGCATAACTGTGACGAGCTAGGGCGGTTACACTTTGGTTGGTCAAAAACTCCCATCAACAACACGTAGTATTCATGTCATTTTCATGCATGGTCTGTGATTCAGCTAGATGTGACTTTATGATATCGTCAATGACCCATGAAAATAGCAATCTTGAGCAAAGTTTTCATTTGAAAAGCTGATAGGTATTTGTAAATATCATAACTTGATACATGATGAGAAAGGAAACCACAATGTTCATCCCAAACTTCAGAGTTAATCATATGACAATTATTTTTTAGGGGACACCGCAAGAGAATCATCAGGTAAGGTTGCCTTTGAATTTGAGATTCACAAATTATCAATGACCCATGAAGTTATCAAGAGCATAGTTTGGATTTCAAAAGCTGATAGGTGTCTGTAAAAATCATAATTTGATACATGATGGAAAAGGAAACTACAAAGTACATCACAAAAATTGACAGTGAACTGAATAATAATTGTCTCTCAGAAACCAGCAAATCAGGTGCTGAAGGTAAGAATGTCTTTAAATTTGAGATTCATAAAAGTATCCATGATTCATGAAGTTATCAAGAGTTTAGTTTCGACTTGAGGAGCATATAGCTTTTTGCAGAAATAACCAATTTCGATGGTCAGATTTATACACACGATGAAAGCTGAAAGTACTTGTTCATCCCAAACTTAACAGTTAATTATATGACAATTGATTTTTAGGCACCAGCGGAGGCGATTCTAAAGGTAAGATTGCCTTTCAATTTGAGATTCATACAATTATCAATGACCCATGAATTTATCAAGAGCATAGTTTTGATTTGAAAAGCTGATAGGTGTCTGTAAAATCATTTAAATATGATAAGAAAGGAAACTACAAAGTACATCACAAAATTGACAGTTCAGTATATAACACTTGTCTCTCAGAAACCAGCAAATCAGGTTCTGCAGGAAAGAATGCCTTTCAATTTGAGATTCATAAAGTTATTCATGTCTCATGAAGTTATCAAGAGTTTAGTTTCGACTTGTGGAGCCTATATCTTTTGCATACCAATTTCAATGGTGAGATCTTCAGCAGTGCTGAAGCTAAGAATCCCAGAAAAGAAGCGGCATAACTGTGACGAGCTAGGGCGGTTACACTTTGGTTGGTCAAAAACTCCCATCAACAACACGTAGTATTCATGTCATTTTCATGCATGGTCTGTGATTCAGCTAGATGTGACTTTATGATATCGTCAATGACCCATGAAAATAGCAATCTTGAGCAAAGTTTTCATTTGAAAAGCTGATAGGTATTTGTAAATATCATAACTTGATACATGATGAGAAAGGAAACCACAATGTTCATCCCAAACTTCAGAGTTAATCATATGACAATTATTTTTTAGGGGACACCGCAGGAGAATCATCAGGTAAGGTTGCCTTTGAATTTGAGATTCACAAATTATCAATGACCCATGAAGTTATCAAGAGCATAGTTTGGATTTCAAAAGGTGATAGGTGTCTGTAAAAATCATAATTTGATACATGATGGAAAAGGAAACTACAAAGTACATCACAAAAATTGACAGTGAACTGAATAATAATTGTCTCTCAGAAACCAGCAAATCAGGTGCTGAAGGTAAGAATGTCTTTAAATTTGAGATTCATAAAAGTATCCATGATTCATGAAGTTATCAAGAGTTTAGTTTCCACTTGAGGAGCATATAGCTTTTTGCAAAAATAACCAATTTCGATGGTCAGATTTATACACACGATGAAAGCTGAAAGTACTTGTTCATCCCAAACTTAACAGTTAATTATATGACAATTGATTTTTAGGCACCAGCGGAGGCGATTCTAAAGGTAAGATTGCCTTTCAATTTGAGATTCATACAATTATCAATGACCCATGAATTTATCAAGAGCATAGTTTTGATTTGAAAAGCTGATAGGTGTCTGTAAAATCATTTAAATATGATAAGAAAGGAAACTACAAAGTACATCACAAAATTGACAGTTCAGTATATAACACTTGTCTCTCAGAAACCAGCAAATCAGGTTCTGCAGGAAAGAATGCCTTTCAATTTGAGATTCATAAAGTTATTCATGTCTCATGAAGTTATCAAGAGTTTAGTTTCGACTTGTGGAGCCTATATATATCTTTTGCATACCAATTTCAATGGTGAGATCTTCAGCAGTGCTGAAGCTAAGAATCCCAGAAAAGAAGCGGCATAACTGTGACGAGCTAGGGCGGTTACACTTTGGTTGGTCAAAAACTCCCATCAACAACACGTAGTATTCATGTCATTTTCATGCATGGTCTGTGATTCAGCTAGATGTGACTTTATGATATCGTCAATGACCCATGAAAATAGCAATCTTGAGCAAAGTTTTCATTTGAAAAGCTGATAGGTATTTGTAAATATCATAACTTGATACATGATGAGAAAGGAAACCACAATGTTCATCCCAAACTTCAGAGTTAATCATATGACAATTATTTTTTAGGGGACACCGCAGGAGAATCTTCAGGTAAGGTTGCCTTTGAATTTGAGATTCACAAATTATCAATGACCCATGAAGTTATCAAGAGCATAGTTTGGATTTCAAAAGCTGATAGGTGTCTGTAAAAATCATAATTTGATACATGATGGAAAAGGAAACTACAAAGTACATCACAAAAATTGACAGTGAACTGAATAATAATTGTCTCTCAGAAACCAGCAAATCAGGTGCTGAAGGTAAGAATGTCTTTAAATTTGAGATTCATAAAAGTATCCATGATTCATGAAGTTATCAAGAGTTTAGTTTCGACTTGAGGAGCATATAGCTTTTTGCAGAAATAACCAATTTCGATGGTCAGATTTATACACACGATGAAAGCTGAAAGTACTTGTTCATCCCAAACTTAACAGTTAATTATATGACAATTGATTTTTAGGCACCAGCGGAGGCGATTCTAAAGGTAAGATTGCCTTTCAATTTGAGATTCATACAATTATCAATGACCCATGAATTTATCAAGAGCATAGTTTTGATTTGAAAAGCTGATAGGTGTCTGTAAAATCATTTAAATATGATAAGAAAGGAAACTACAAAGTACATCACAAAATTGACAGTTCAGTATATAACACTTGTCTCTCAGAAACCAGCAAATCAGGTTCTGCAGGAAAGAATGCCTTTCAATTTGAGATTCATAAAGTTATTCATGTCTCATGAAGTTATCAAGAGTTTAGTTTCGACTTGTGGAGCCTATATCTTTTGCATACCAATTTCAATGGTGAGATCTTCAGCAGTGCTGAAGCTAAGAATCCCAGAAAAGAAGCGGCATAACTGTGACGAGCTAGGGCGGTTACACTTTGGTTGGTCAAAAACTCCCATCAACAACACGTAGTATTCATGTCATTTTCATGCATGGTCTGTGATTCAGCTAGATGTGACTTTATGATATCGTCAATGACCCATGAAAATAGCAATCTTGAGCAAAGTTTTCATTTGAAAAGCTGATAGGTATTTGTAAATATCATAACTTGATACATGATGAGAAAGGAAACCACAATGTTCATCCCAAACTTCAGAGTTAATCATATGACAATTATTTTTTAGGGGACACCGCAGGAGAATCATCAGGTAAGGTTGCCTTTGAATTTGAGATTCACAAATTATCAATGACCCATGAAGTTATCAAGAGCATAGTTTGGATTTCAAAAGGTGATAGGTGTCTGTAAAAATCATAATTTGATACATGATGGAAAAGGAAACTACAAAGTACATCACAAAAATTGACAGTGAACTGAATAATAATTGTCTCTCAGAAACCAGCAAATCAGGTGCTGAAGGTAAGAATGTCTTTAAATTTGAGATTCATAAAAGTATCCATGATTCATGAAGTTATCAAGAGTTTAGTTTCCACTTGAGGAGCATATAGCTTTTTGCAAAAATAACCAATTTCGATGGTCAGATTTATACACACGATGAAAGCTGAAAGTACTTGTTCATCCCAAACTTAACAGTTAATTATATGACAATTGATTTTTAGGCACCAGCGGAGGCGATTCTAAAGGTAAGATTGCCTTTCAATTTGAGATTCATACAATTATCAATGACCCATGAATTTATCAAGAGCATAGTTTTGATTTGAAAAGCTGATAGGTGTCTGTAAAATCATTTAAATATGATAAGAAAGGAAACTACAAAGTACATCACAAAATTGACAGTTCAGTATATAACACTTGTCTCTCAGAAACCAGCAAATCAGGTTCTGCAGGAAAGAATGCCTTTCAATTTGAGATTCATAAAGTTATTCATGTCTCATGAAGTTATCAAGAGTTTAGTTTCGACTTGTGGAGCCTATATATATCTTTTGCATACCAATTTCAATGGTGAGATCTTCAGCAGTGCTGAAGCTAAGAATCCCAGAAAAGAAGCGGCATAACTGTGACGAGCTAGGGCGGTTACACTTTGGTTGGTCAAAAACTCCCATCAACAACACGTAGTATTCATGTCATTTTCATGCATGGTCTGTGATTCAGCTAGATGTGACTTTATGATATCGTCAATGACCCATGAAAATAGCAATCTTGAGCAAAGTTTTCATTTGAAAAGCTGATAGGTATTTGTAAATATCATAACTTGATACATGATGAGAAAGGAAACCACAATGTTCATCCCAAACTTCAGAGTTAATCATATGACAATTATTTTTTAGGGGACACCGCAGGAGAATCTTCAGGTAAGGTTGCCTTTGAATTTGAGATTCACAAATTATCAATGACCCATGAAGTTATCAAGAGCATAGTTTTGATTTCAAAAGCTGATAGGTGTCTGTAAAAATCATAATTTGATACATGATGGAAAAGGAAACTACAAAGTACATCACAAAAATTGACAGTGAACTGAATAATAATTGTCTCTCAGAAACCAGCAAATCAGGTGCTGAAGGTAAGAATGTCTTTAAATTTGAGATTCATAAAAGTATCCATGATTCATGAAGTTATCAAGAGTTTAGTTTCCACTTGAGGAGCATATAGCTTTTTGCAAAAATAACCAATTTCGATGGTCAGATTTATACACACGATGAAAGCTGAAAGTACTTGTTCATCCCAAACTTAACAGTTAATTATATGACAATTGATTTTTAGGCACCAGCGGAGGCGATTCTAAAGGTAAGATTGCCTTTCAATTTGAGATTCATACAATTATCAATGACCCATGAATTTATCAAGAGCATAGTTTTGATTTGAAAAGCTGATAGGTGTCTGTAAAATCATTTAAATATGATAAGAAAGGAAACTACAAAGTACATCACAAAATTGACAGTTCAGTATATAACACTTGTCTCTCAGAAACCAGCAAATCAGGTTCTGCAGGAAAGAATGCCTTTCAATTTGAGATTCATAAAGTTATTCATGTCTCATGAAGTTATCAAGAGTTTAGTTTCGACTTGTGGAGCCTATATATATCTTTTGCATACCAATTTCAATGGTGAGATCTTCAGCAGTGCTGAAGCTAAGAATCCCAGAAAAGAAGCGGCATAACTGTGACGAGCTAGGGCGGTTACACTTTGGTTGGTCAAAAACTCCCATCAACAACACGTAGTATTCATGTCATTTTCATGCATGGTCTGTGATTCAGCTAGATGTGACTTTATGATATCGTCAATGACCCATGAAAATAGCAATCTTGAGCAAAGTTTTCATTTGAAAAGCTGATAGGTATTTGTAAATATCATAACTTGATACATGATGAGAAAGGAAACCACAATGTTCATCCCAAACTTCAGAGTTAATCATATGACAATTATTTTTTAGGGGACACCGCAGGAGAATCTTCAGGTAAGGTTGCCTTTGAATTTGAGATTCACAAATTATCAATGACCCATGAAGTTATCAAGAGCATAGTTTTGATTTCAAAAGCTGATAGGTGTCTGTAAAAATCATAATTTGATACATGATGGAAAAGGAAACTACAAAGTACATCACAAAAATTGACAGTGAACTGAATAATAATTGTCTCTCAGAAACCAGCAAATCAGGTGCTGAAGGTAAGAATGTCTTTAAATTTGAGATTCATAAAAGTATCCATGATTCATGAAGTTATCAAGAGTTTAGTTTCCACTTGAGGAGCATATAGCTTTTTGCAAAAATAACCAATTTCGATGGTCAGATTTATACACACGATGAAAGCTGAAAGTACTTGTTCATCCCAAACTTAACAGTTAATTATATGACAATTGATTTTTAGGCACCAGCGGAGGCGATTCTAAAGGTAAGATTGCCTTTCAATTTGAGATTCATACAATTATCAATGACCCATGAATTTATCAAGAGCATAGTTTTGATTTGAAAAGCTGATAGGTGTCTGTAAAATCATTTAAATATGATAAGAAAGGAAACTACAAAGTACATCACAAAATTGACAGTTCAGTATATAACACTTGTCTCTCAGAAACCAGCAAATCAGGTTCTGCAGGAAAGAATGCCTTTCAATTTGAGATTCATAAAGTTATTCATGTCTCATGAAGTTATCAAGAGTTTAGTTTCGACTTGTGGAGCCTATATATATCTTTTGCATACCAATTTCAATGGTGAGATCTTCAGCAGTGCTGAAGCTAAGAATCCCAGAAAAGAAGCGGCATAACTGTGACGAGCTAGGGCGGTTACACTTTGGTTGGTCAAAAACTCCCATCAACAACACGTAGTATTCATGTCATTTTCATGCATGGTCTGTGATTCAGCTAGATGTGACTTTATGATATCGTCAATGACCCATGAAAATAGCAATCTTGAGCAAAGTTTTCATTTGAAAAGCTGATAGGTATTTGTAAATATCATAACTTGATACATGATGAGAAAGGAAACCACAATGTTCATCCCAAACTTCAGAGTTAATCATATGACAATTATTTTTTAGGGGACACCGCAGGAGAATCATCAGGTAAGGTTGCCTTTGAATTTGAGATTCACAAATTATCAATGACCCATGAAGTTATCAAGAGCATAGTTTTGATTTCAAAAGCTGATAGGTGTCTGTAAAAATCATAATTTGATACATGATGGAAAAGGAAACTACAAAGTACATCACAAAAATTGACAGTGAACTGAATAATAATTGTCTCTCAGAAACCAGCAAATCAGGTGCTGAAGGTAAGAATGTCTTTAAATTTGAGATTCATAAAAGTATCCATGATTCATGAAGTTATCAAGAGTTTAGTTTCCACTTGAGGAGCATATAGCTTTTTGCAAAAATAACCAATTTCGATGGTCAGATTTATACACACGATGAAAGCTGAAAGTACTTGTTCATCCCAAACTTAACAGTTAATTATATGACAATTGATTTTTAGGCACCAGCGGAGGCGATTCTAAAGGTAAGATTGCCTTTCAATTTGAGATTCATACAATTATCAATGACCCATGAATTTATCAAGAGCATAGTTTTGATTTGAAAAGCTGATAGGTGTCTGTAAAATCATTTAAATATGATAAGAAAGGAAACTACAAAGTACATCACAAAATTGACAGTTCAGTATATAACACTTGTCTCTCAGAAACCAGCAAATCAGGTTCTGCAGGAAAGAATGCCTTTCAATTTGAGATTCATAAAGTTATTCATGTCTCATGAAGTTATCAAGAGTTTAGTTTCGACTTGTGGAGCCTATATCTTTTGCATACCAATTTCAATGGTGAGATCTTCAGCAGTGCTGAAGCTAAGAATCCCAGAAAAGAAGCGGCATAACTGTGACGAGCTAGGGCGGTTACACTTTGGTTGGTCAAAAACTCCCATCAACAACACGTAGTATTCATGTCATTTTCATGCATGGTCTGTGATTCAGCTAGATGTGACTTTATGATATCGTCAATGACCCATGAAAATAGCAATCTTGAGCAAAGTTTTCATTTGAAAAGCTGATAGGTATTTGTAAATATCATAACTTGATACATGATGAGAAAGGAAACCACAATGTTCATCCCAAACTTCAGAGTTAATCATATGACAATTATTTTTTAGGGGACACCGCAGGAGAATCTTCAGGTAAGGTTGCCTTTGAATTTGAGATTCACAAATTATCAATGACCCATGAAGTTATCAAGAGCATAGTTTTGATTTCAAAAGCTGATAGGTGTCTGTAAAAATCATAATTTGATACATGATGGAAAAGGAAACTACAAAGTACATCACAAAAATTGACAGTGAACTGAATAATAATTGTCTCTCAGAAACCAGCAAATCAGGTGCTGAAGGTAAGAATGTCTTTAAATTTGAGATTCATAAAAGTATCCATGATTCATGAAGTTATCAAGAGTTTAGTTTCGACTTGAGGAGCATATAGCTTTTTGCAAAAATAACCAATTTCGATGGTCAGATTTATACACACGATGAAAGCTGAAAGTACTTGTTCATCCCAAACTTAACAGTTAATTATATGACAATTGATTTTTAGGCACCAGCGGAGGCGATTCTAAAGGTAAGATTGCCTTTCAATTTGAGATTCATACAATTATCAATGACCCATGAATTTATCAAGAGCATAGTTTTGATTTGAAAAGCTGATAGGTGTCTGTAAAATCATTTAAATATGATAAGAAAGGAAACTACAAAGTACATCACAAAATTGACAGTTCAGTATATAACACTTGTCTCTCAGAAACCAGCAAATCAGGTTCTGCAGGAAAGAATGCCTTTCAATTTGAGATTCATAAAGTTATTCATGTCTCATGAAGTTATCAAGAGTTTAGTTTCGACTTGTGGAGCCTATATCTTTTGCATACCAATTTCAATGGTGAGATCTTCAGCAGTGCTGAAGCTAAGAATCCCAGAAAAGAAGCGGCATAACTGTGACGAGCTAGGGCGGTTACACTTTGGTTGGTCAAAAACTCCCATCAACAACACGTAGTATTCATGTCATTTTCATGCATGGTCTGTGATTCAGCTAGATGTGACTTTATGATATCGTCAATGACCCATGAAAATAGCAATCTTGAGCAAAGTTTTCATTTGAAAAGCTGATAGGTATTTGTAAATATCATAACTTGATACATGATGAGAAAGGAAACCACAATGTTCATCCCAAACTTCAGAGTTAATCATATGACAATTATTTTTTAGGGGACACCGCAGGAGAATCATCAGGTAAGGTTGCCTTTGAATTTGAGATTCACAAATTATCAATGACCCATGAAGTTATCAAGAGCATAGTTTTGATTTCAAAAGCTGATAGGTGTCTGTAAAAATCATAATTTGATACATGATGGAAAAGGAAACTACAAAGTACATCACAAAAATTGACAGTGAACTGAATAATAATTGTCTCTCAGAAACCAGCAAATCAGGTGCTGAAGGTAAGAATGTCTTTAAATTTGAGATTCATAAAAGTATCCATGATTCATGAAGTTATCAAGAGTTTAGTTTCGACTTGAGGAGCATATAGCTTTTTGCAAAAATAACCAATTTCGATGGTCAGATTTATACACACGATGAAAGCTGAAAGTACTTGTTCATCCCAAACTTAACAGTTAATTATATGACAATTGATTTTTAGGCACCAGCGGAGGCGATTCTAAAGGTAAGATTGCCTTTCAATTTGAGATTCATACAATTATCAATGACCCATGAATTTATCAAGAGCATAGTTTTGATTTAAAAAGCTGATAGGTGTCTGTAACATCATTTAAATATGATAAGAAAGGAAACTACAAAGTACATCACAAAATTGACAGTTCAGTATATAACACTTGTCTCTCAGAAACCAGCAAATCAGGTTCTGCAGGAAAGAATGCCTTTCAATTTGAGATTCATAAAGTTATTCATGTCTCATTAAGTTATCAAGAGTTTAGTTTCGACTTGTGGAGCCTATATCTTTTGCATACCAATTTCAATGGTGAGATCTTCAGCAGTGCTGAAGCTAAGAATCCCAGAAAAGAAGCGGCATAACTGTGACGAGCTAGGGCGGTTACACTTTGGTTGGTCAAAAACTCCCATCAACAACACGTAGTATTCATGTCATTTTCATGCATGGTCTGTGATTCAGCTAGATGTGACTTTATGATATCGTCAATGACCCATGAAAATAGCAATCTTGAGCAAAGTTTTCATTTGAAAAGCTGATAGGTATTTGTAAATATCATAACTTGATACATGATGAGAAAGGAAACCACAATGTTCATCCCAAACTTCAGAGTTAATCATATGACAATTATTTTTTAGGGGACACCGCAGGAGAATCTTCAGGTAAGGTTGCCTTTGAATTTGAGATTCACAAATTATCAATGACCCATGAAGTTATCAAGAGCATAGTTTTGATTTCAAAAGCTGATAGGTGTCTGTAAAAATCATAATTTGATACATGATGGAAAAGGAAACTACAAAGTACATCACAAAAATTGACAGTGAACTGAATAATAATTGTCTCTCAGAAACCAGCAAATCAGGTGCTGAAGGTAAGAATGTCTTTAAATTTGAGATTCATAAAAGTATCCATGATTCATGAAGTTATCAAGAGTTTAGTTTCCACTTGAGGAGCATATAGCTTTTTGCAAAAATAACCAATTTCGATGGTCAGATTTATACACACGATGAAAGCTGAAAGTACTTGTTCATCCCAAACTTAACAGTTAATTATATGACAATTGATTTTTAGGCACCAGCGGAGGCGATTCTAAAGGTAAGATTGCCTTTCAATTTGAGATTCATACAATTATCAATGACCCATGAATTTATCAAGAGCATAGTTTTGATTTGAAAAGCTGATAGGTGTCTGTAAAATCATTTAAATATGATAAGAAAGGAAACTACAAAGTACATCACAAAATTGACAGTTCAGTATATAACACTTGTCTCTCAGAAACCAGCAAATCAGGTTCTGCAGGAAAGAATGCCTTTCAATTTGAGATTCATAAAGTTATTCATGTCTCATGAAGTTATCAAGAGTTTAGTTTCGACTTGTGGAGCCTATATCTTTTGCATACTAATTTCAATGGTGAGATCTTCAGCAGTGCTGAAGCTAAGAATCCCAGAAAAGAAGCGGCATAACTGTGACGAGCTAGGGCGGTTACACTTTGGTTGGTCAAAAACTCCCATCAACAACACGTAGTATTCATGTCATTTTCATGCATGGTCTGTGATTCAGCTAGATGTGACTTTATGATATCGTCAATGACCCATGAAAATAGCAATCTTGAGCAAAGTTTTCATTTGAAAAGCTGATAGGTATTTGTAAATATCATAACTTGATACATGATGAGAAAGGAAACCACAATGTTCATCCCAAACTTCAGAGTTAATCATATGACAATTATTTTTTAGGGGACACCGCAGGAGAATCTTCAGGTAAGGTTGCCTTTGAATTTGAGATTCACAAATTATCAATGACCCATGAAGTTATCAAGAGCATAGTTTTGATTTCAAAAGCTGATACGTGTCTGTAAAAATCATAATTTGATACATGATGGAAAAGGAAACTACAAAGTACATCACAAAAATTGACAGTGAACTGAATAATAATTGTCTCTCAGAAACCAGCAAATCAGGTGCTGAAGGTAAGAATGTCTTTAAATTTGAGATTCATAAAAGTATCCATGATTCATGAAGTTATCAAGAGTTTAGTTTCCACTTGAGGAGCATATAGCTTTTTGCAAAAATAACCAATTTCGATGGTCAGATTTATACACACGATGAAAGCTGAAAGTACTTGTTCATCCCAAACTTAACAGTTAATTATATGACAATTGATTTTTAGGCACCAGCGGAGGCGATTCTAAAGGTAAGATTGCCTTTCAATTTGAGATTCATACAATTATCAATGACCCATGAATTTATCAAGAGCATAGTTTTGATTTGAAAAGCTGATAGGTGTCTGTAAAATCATTTAAATATGATAAGAAAGGAAACTACAAAGTACATCACAAAATTGACAGTTCAGTATATAACACTTGTCTCTCAGAAACCAGCAAATCAGGTTCTGCAGGAAAGAATGCCTTTCAATTTGAGATTCATAAAGTTATTCATGTCTCATGAAGTTATCAAGAGTTTAGTTTCGACTTGTGGAGCCTATATCTTTTGCATACCAATTTCAATGGTGAGATCTTCAGCAGTGCTGAAGCTAAGAATCCCAGAAAAGAAGCGGCATAACTGTGACGAGCTAGGGCGGTTACACTTTGGTTGGTCAAAAACTCCCATCAACAACACGTAGTATTCATGTCATTTTCATGCATGGTCTGTGATTCAGCTAGATGTGACTTTATGATATCGTCAATGACCCATGAAAATAGCAATCTTGAGCAAAGTTTTCATTTGAAAAGCTGATAGGTATTTGTAAATATCATAACTTGATACATGATGAGAAAGGAAACCACAATGTTCATCCCAAACTTCAGAGTTAATCATATGACAATTATTTTTTAGGGGACACCGCAGGAGAATCTTCAGGTAAGGTTGCCTTTGAATTTGAGATTCACAAATTATCAATGACCCATGAAGTTATCAAGAGCATAGTTTTGATTTCAAAAGCTGATAGGTGTCTGTAAAAAGTCATAATTTGATACATGATGCAAAAGGAAACTACAAAGTACATCACAAAAATTGACAGTGAACTGAATAATAATTGTCTCTCAGAAACCAGCAAATCAGGTGCTGAAGGTAAGAATGTCTTTAAATTTGAGATTCATAAAAGTATCCATGATTCATGAAGTTATCAAGAGTTTAGTTTCCACTTGAGGAGCATATAGCTTTTTGCAAAAATAACCAATTTCGATGGTCAGATTTATACACACGATGAAAGCTGAAAGTACTTGTTCATCCCAAACTTAACAGTTAATTATATGACAATTGATTTTTAGGCACCAGCGGAGGCGATTCTAAAGGTAAGATTGCCTTTCAATTTGAGATTCATACAATTATCAATGACCCATGAATTTATCAAGAGCATAGTTTTGATTTGAAAAGCTGATAGGTGTCTGTAAAATCATTTAAATATGATAAGAAAGGAAACTACAAAGTACATCACAAAATTGACAGTTCAGTATATAACACTTGTCTCTCAGAAACCAGCAAATCAGGTTCTGCAGGAAAGAATGCCTTTCAATTTGAGATTCATAAAGTTATTCATGTCTCATGAAGTTATCAAGAGTTTAGTTTCGACTTGTGGAGCCTATATCTTTTGCATACCAATTTCAATGGTGAGATCTTCAGCAGTGCTGAAGCTAAGAATCCCAGAAAAGAAGCGGCATAACTGTGACGAGCTAGGGCGGTTACACTTTGGTTGGTCAAAAACTCCCATCAACAACACGTAGTATTCATGTCATTTTCATGCATGGTCTGTGATTCAGCTAGATGTGACTTTATGATATCGTCAATGACCCATGAAAATAGCAATCTTGAGCAAAGTTTTCATTTGAAAAGCTGATAGGTATTTGTAAATATCATAACTTGATACATGATGAGAAAGGAAACCACAATGTTCATCCCAAACTTCAGAGTTAATCATATGACAATTATTTTTTAGGGGACACCGCAGGAGAATCATCAGGTAAGGTTGCCTTTGAATTTGAGATTCACAAATTATCAATGACCCATGAAGTTATCAAGAGCATAGTTTGGATTTCAAAAGGTGATAGGTGTCTGTAAAAATCATAATTTGATACATGATGGAAAAGGAAACTACAAAGTACATCACAAAAATTGACAGTGAACTGAATAATAATTGTCTCTCAGAAACCAGCAAATCAGGTGCTGAAGGTAAGAATGTCTTTAAATTTGAGATTCATAAAAGTATCCATGATTCATGAAGTTATCAAGAGTTTAGTTTCGACTTGAGGAGCATATAGCTTTTTGCAAAAATAACCAATTTCGATGGTCAGATTTATACACACGATGAAAGCTGAAAGTACTTGTTCATCCCAAACTTAACAGTTAATTATATGACAATTGATTTTTAGGCACCAGCGGAGGCGATTCTAAAGGTAAGATTGCCTTTCAATTTGAGATTCATACAATTATCAATGACCCATGAATTTATCAAGAGCATAGTTTTGATTTGAAAAGCTGATAGGTGTCTGTAAAATCATTTAAATATGATAAGAAAGGAAACTACAAAGTACATCACAAAATTGACAGTTCAGTATATAACACTTGTCTCTCAGAAACCAGCAAATCAGGTTCTGCAGGAAAGAATGCCTTTCAATTTGAGATTCATAAAGTTATTCATGTCTCATGAAGTTATCAAGAGTTTAGTTTCGACTTGTGGAGCCTATATATATCTTTTGCATACCAATTTCAATGGTGAGATCTTCAGCAGTGCTGAAGCTAAGAATCCCAGAAAAGAAGCGGCATAACTGTGACGAGCTAGGGCGGTTACACTTTGGTTGGTCAAAAACTCCCATCAACAACACGTAGTATTCATGTCATTTTCATGCATGGTCTGTGATTCAGCTAGATGTGACTTTATGATATCGTCAATGACCCATGAAAATAGCAATCTTGAGCAAAGTTTTCATTTGAAAAGCTGATAGGTATTTGTAAATATCATAACTTGATACATGATGAGAAAGGAAACCACAATGTTCATCCCAAACTTCAGAGTTAATCATATGACAATTATTTTTTAGGGGACACCGCAGGAGAATCTTCAGGTAAGGTTGCCTTTGAATTTGAGATTCACAAATTATCAATGACCCATGAAGTTATCAAGAGCATAGTTTTGATTTCAAAAGCTGATAGGTGTCTGTAAAAATCATAATTTGATACATGATGGAAAAGGAAACTACAAAGTACATCACAAAAATTGACAGTGAACTGAATAATAATTGTCTCTCAGAAACCAGCAAATCAGGTGCTGAAGGTAAGAATGTCTTTAAATTTGAGATTCATAAAAGTATCCATGATTCATGAAGTTATCAAGAGTTTAGTTTCGACTTGAGGAGCATATAGCTTTTTGCAAAAATAACCAATTTCGATGGTCAGATTTATACACACGATGAAAGCTGAAAGTACTTGTTCATCCCAAACTTAACAGTTAATTATATGACAATTGATTTTTAGGCACCAGCGGAGGCGATTCTAAAGGTAAGATTGCCTTTCAATTTGAGATTCATACAATTATCAATGACCCATGAATTTATCAAGAGCATAGTTTTGATTTGAAAAGCTGATAGGTGTCTGTAAAATCATTTAAATATGATAAGAAAGGAAACTACAAAGTACATCACAAAATTGACAGTTCAGTATATAACACTTGTCTCTCAGAAACCAGCAAATCAGGTTCTGCAGGAAAGAATGCCTTTCAATTTCAGATTCATAAAGTTATTCATGTCTCATGAAGTTATCAAGAGTTTAGTTTCGACTTGTGGAGCCTATATATATCTTTTGCATACCAATTTCAATGGTGAGATCTTCAGCAGTGCTGAAGCTAAGAATCCCAGAAAAGAAGCGGCATAACTGTGACGAGCTAGGGCGGTTACACTTTGGTTGGTCAAAAACTCCCATCAACAACACGTAGTATTCATGTCATTTTCATGCATGGTCTGTGATTCAGCTAGATGTGACTTTATGATATCGTCAATGACCCATGAAAATAGCAATCTTGAGCAAAGTTTTCATTTGAAAAGCTGATAGGTATTTGTAAATATCATAACTTGATACATGATGAGAAAGGAAACCACAATGTTCATCCCAAACTTCAGAGTTAATCATATGACAATTATTTTTTAGGGGACACCGCAGGAGAATCTTCAGGTAAGGTTGCCTTTGAATTTGAGATTCACAAATTATCAATGACCCATGAAGTTATCAAGAGCATAGTTTGGATTTCAAAAGGTGATAGGTGTCTGTAAAAATCATAATTTGATACATGATGGAAAAGGAAACTACAAAGTACATCACAAAAATTGACAGTGAACTGAATAATAATTGTCTCTCAGAAACCAGCAAATCAGGTGCTGAAGGTAAGAATGTCTTTAAATTTGAGATTCATAAAAGTATCCATGATTCATGAAGTTATCAAGAGTTTAGTTTCCACTTGAGGAGCATATAGCTTTTTGCAAAAATAACCAATTTCGATGGTCAGATTTATACACACGATGAAAGCTGAAAGTACTTGTTCATCCCAAACTTAACAGTTAATTATATGACAATTGATTTTTAGGCACCAGCGGAGGCGATTCTAAAGGTAAGATTGCCTTTCAATTTGAGATTCATACAATTATCAATGACCCATGAATTTATCAAGAGCATAGTTTTGATTTGAAAAGCTGATAGGTGTCTGTAAAATCATTTAAATATGATAAGAAAGGAAACTACAAAGTACATCACAAAATTGACAGTTCAGTATATAACACTTGTCTCTCAGAAACCAGCAAATCAGGTTCTGCAGGAAAGAATGCCTTTCAATTTGAGATTCATAAAGTTATTCATGTCTCATGAAGTTATCAAGAGTTTAGTTTCGACTTGTGGAGCCTATATCTTTTGCATACCAATTTCAATGGTGAGATCTTCAGCAGTGCTGAAGCTAAGAATCCCAGAAAAGAAGCGGCATAACTGTGACGAGCTAGGGCGGTTACACTTTGGTTGGTCAAAAACTCCCATCAACAACACGTAGTATTCATGTCATTTTCATGCATGGTCTGTGATTCAGCTAGATGTGACTTTATGATATCGTCAATGACCCATGAAAATAGCAATCTTGAGCAAAGTTTTCATTTGAAAAGCTGATAGGTATTTGTAAATATCATAACTTGATACATGATGAGAAAGGAAACCACAATGTTCATCCCAAACTTCAGAGTTAATCATATGACAATTATTTTTAGGGGACACCGCAGGAGAATCATCAGGTAAGGTTGCCTTTGAATTTGAGATTCACAAATTATCAATGACCCATGAAGTTATCAAGAGCATAGTTTGGATTTCAAAAGCTGATAGGTGTCTGTAAAAATCATAATTTGATACATGATGGAAAAGGAAACTACAAAGTACATCACAAAAATTGACAGTGAACTGAATAATAATTGTCTCTCAGAAACCAGCAAATCAGGTGCTGAAGGTAAGAATGTCTTTAAATTTGAGATTCATAAAAGTATCCATGATTCATGAAGTTATCAAGAGTTTAGTTTCCACTTGAGGAGCATATAGCTTTTTGCAAAAATAACCAATTTCGATGGTCAGATTTATACACACGATGAAAGCTGAAAGTACTTGTTCATCCCAAACTTAACAGTTAATTATATGACAATTGATTTTTAGGCACCAGCGGAGGCGATTCTAAAGGTAAGATTGCCTTTCAATTTGAGATTCATACAATTATCAATGACCCATGAATTTATCAAGAGCATAGTTTTGATTTGAAAAGCTGATAGGTGTCTGTAAAATCATTTAAATATGATAAGAAAGGAAACTACAAAGTACATCACAAAATTGACAGTTCAGTATATAACACTTGTCTCTCAGAAACCAGCAAATCAGGTTCTGCAGGAAAGAATGCCTTTCAATTTGAGATTCATAAAGTTATTCATGTCTCATGAAGTTATCAAGAGTTTAGTTTCGACTTGTGGAGCCTATATCTTTTGCATACCAATTTCAATGGTGAGATCTTCAGCAGTGCTGAAGCTAAGAATCCCAGAAAAGAAGCGGCATAACTGTGACGAGCTAGGGCGGTTACACTTTGGTTGGTCAAAAACTCCCATCAACAACACGTAGTATTCATGTCATTTTCATGCATGGTCTGTGATTCAGCTAGATGTGACTTTATGATATCGTCAATGACCCATGAAAATAGCAATCTTGAGCAAAGTTTTCATTTGAAAAGCTGATAGGTATTTGTAAATATCATAACTTGATACATGACGAGAAAGGAAACCACAATGTTCATCCCAAACTTCAGAGTTAATCATATGACAATTATTTTTTAGGGGACACCGCAGGAGAATCATCAGGTAAGGTTGCCTTTGAATTTGAGATTCACAAATTATCAATGACCCATGAAGTTATCAAGAGCATAGTTTGGATTTCAAAAGCTGATAGGTGTCTGTAAAAATCATAATTTGATACATGATGCAAAAGGAAACTACAAAGTACATCACAAAAATTGACAGTGAACTGAATAATAATTGTCTCTCAGAAACCAGCAAATCAGGTGCTGAAGGAAAGAATGTCTTTAAATTTGAGATTCATAAAAGTATCCATGATTCATGAAGTTATCAAGAGTTTAGTTTCGACTTGAGGAGCATATAGCTTTTTGCAGAAATAACCAATTTCGATGGTCAGATTTATACACACGATGAAAGCTGAAAGTACTTGTTCATCCCAAACTTAACAGTTAATTATATGACAATTGATTTTTAGGCACCAGCGGAGGCGATTCTAAAGGTAAGATTGCCTTTCAATTTGAGATTCATACAATTATCAATGACCCATGAATTTATCAAGAGCATAGTTTTGATTTGAAAAGCTGATAGGTGTCTGTAAAATCATTTAAATATGATAAGAAAGGAAACTACAAAGTACATCACAAAATTGACAGTTCAGTATATAACACTTGTCTCTCAGAAACCAGCAAATCAGGTTCTGCAGGAAAGAATGCCTTTCAATTTGAGATTCATAAAGTTATTCATGTCTCATGAAGTTATCAAGAGTTTAGTTTCGACTTGTGGAGCCTATATCTTTTGCATACCAATTTCAATGGTGAGATCTTCAGCAGTGCTGAAGCTAAGAATCCCAGAAAAGAAGCGGCATAACTGTGACGAGCTAGGGCGGTTACACTTTGGTTGGTCAAAAACTCCCATCAACAACACGTAGTATTCATGTCATTTTCATGCATGGTCTGTGATTCAGCTAGATGTGACTTTATGATATCGTCAATGACCCATGAAAATAGCAATCTTGAGCAAAGTTTTCATTTGAAAAGCTGATAGGTATTTGTAAATATCATAACTTGATACATGATGAGAAAGGAAACCACAATGTTCATCCCAAACTTCAGAGTTAATCATATGACAATTATTTTTTAGGGGACACCGCAGGAGAATCATCAGGTAAGGTTGCCTTTGAATTTGAGATTCACAAATTATCAATGACCCATGAAGTTATCAAGAGCATAGTTTGGATTTCAAAAGGTGATAGGTGTCTGTAAAAATCATAATTTGATACATGATGGAAAAGGAAACTACAAAGTACATCACAAAAATTGACAGTGAACTGAATAATAATTGTCTCTCAGAAACCAGCAAATCAGGTGCTGAAGGTAAGAATGTCTTTAAATTTGAGATTCATAAAAGTATCCATGATTCATGAAGTTATCAAGAGTTTAGTTTCCACTTGAGGAGCATATAGCTTTTTGCAAAAATAACCAATTTCGATGGTCAGATTTATACACACGATGAAAGCTGAAAGTACTTGTTCATCCCAAACTTAACAGTTAATTATATGACAATTGATTTTTAGGCACCAGCGGAGGCGATTCTAAAGGTAAGATTGCCTTTCAATTTGAGATTCATACAATTATCAATGACCCATGAATTTATCAAGAGCATAGTTTTGATTTGAAAAGCTGATAGGTGTCTGTAAAATCATTTAAATATGATAAGAAAGGAAACTACAAAGTACATCACAAAATTGACAGTTCAGTATATAACACTTGTCTCTCAGAAACCAGCAAATCAGGTTCTGCAGGAAAGAATGCCTTTCAATTTGAGATTCATAAAGTTATTCATGTCTCATGAAGTTATCAAGAGTTTAGTTTCGACTTGTGGAGCCTATATCTTTTGCATACCAATTTCAATGGTGAGATCTTCAGCAGTGCTGAAGCTAAGAATCCCAGAAAAGAAGCGGCATAACTGTGACGAGCTAGGGCGGTTACACTTTGGTTGGTCAAAAACTCCCATCAACAACACGTAGTATTCATGTCATTTTCATGCATGGTCTGTGATTCAGCTAGATGTGACTTTATGATATCGTCAATGACCCATGAAAATAGCAATCTTGAGCAAAGTTTTCATTTGAAAAGCTGATAGGTATTTGTAAATATCATAACTTGATACATGATGAGAAAGGAAACCACAATGTTCATCCCAAACTTCAGAGTTAATCATATGACAATTATTTTTTAGGGGACACCGCAGGAGAATCTTCAGGTAAGGTTGCCTTTGAATTTGAGATTCACAAATTATCAATGACCCATGAAGTTATCAAGAGCATAGTTTTGATTTCAAAAGCTGATAGGTGTCTGTAAAAATCATAATTTGATACATGATGGAAAAGGAAACTACAAAGTACATCACAAAAATTGACAGTGAACTGAATAATAATTGTCTCTCAGAAACCAGCAAATCAGGTGCTGAAGGTAAGAATGTCTTTAAATTTGAGATTCATAAAAGTATCCATGATTCATGAAGTTATCAAGAGTTTAGTTTCGACTTGAGGAGCATATAGCTTTTTGCAAAAATAACCAATTTCGATGGTCAGATTTATACACACGATGAAAGCTGAAAGTACTTGTTCATCCCAAACTTAACAGTTAATTATATGACAATTGATTTTTAGGCACCAGCGGAGGCGATTCTAAAGGTAAGATTGCCTTTCAATTTGAGATTCATACAATTATCAATGACCCATGAATTTATCAAGAGCATAGTTTTGATTTGAAAAGCTGATAGGTGTCTGTAAAATCATTTAAATATGATAAGAAAGGAAACTACAAAGTACATCACAAAATTGACAGTTCAGTATATAACACTTGTCTCTCAGAAACCAGCAAATCAGGTTCTGCAGGAAAGAATGCCTTTCAATTTGAGATTCATAAAGTTATTCATGTCTCATGAAGTTATCAAGAGTTTAGTTTCGACTTGTGGAGCCTATATCTTTTGCATACCAATTTCAATGGTGAGATCTTCAGCAGTGCTGAAGCTAAGAATCCCAGAAAAGAAGCGGCATAACTGTGACGAGCTAGGGCGGTTACACTTTGGTTGGTCAAAAACTCCCATCAACAACACGTAGTATTCATGTCATTTTCATGCATGGTCTGTGATTCAGCTAGATGTGACTTTATGATATCGTCAATGACCCATGAAAATAGCAATCTTGAGCAAAGTTTTCATTTGAAAAGCTGATAGGTATTTGTAAATATCATAACTTGATACATGATGAGAAAGGAAACCACAATGTTCATCCCAAACTTCAGAGTTAATCATATGACAATTATTTTTTAGGGGACACCGCAGGAGAATCATCAGGTAAGGTTGCCTTTGAATTTGAGATTCACAAATTATCAATGACCCATGAAGTTATCAAGAGCATAGTTTGGATTTCAAAAGCTGATAGGTGTCTGTAAAAATCATAATTTGATACATGATGGAAAAGGAAACTACAAAGTACATCACAAAAATTGACAGTGAACTGAATAATAATTGTCTCTCAGAAACCAGCAAATCAGGTGCTGAAGGTAAGAATGTCTTTAAATTTGAGATTCATAAAAGTATCCATGATTCATGAAGTTATCAAGAGTTTAGTTTCGACTTGAGGAGCATATAGCTTTTTGCAAAAATAACCAATTTCGATGGTCAGATTTATACACACGATGAAAGCTGAAAGTACTTGTTCATCCCAAACTTAACAGTTAATTATATGACAATTGATTTTTAGGCACCAGCGGAGGCGATTCTAAAGGTAAGATTGCCTTTCAATTTGAGATTCATACAATTATCAATGACCCATGAATTTATCAAGAGCATAGTTTTGATTTGAAAAGCTGATAGGTGTCTGTAAAATCATTTAAATATGATAAGAAAGGAAACTACAAAGTACATCACAAAATTGACAGTTCAGTATATAACACTTGTCTCTCAGAAACCAGCAAATCAGGTTCTGCAGGAAAGAATGCCTTTCAATTTGAGATTCATAAAGTTATTCATGTCTCATGAAGTTATCAAGAGTTTAGTTTCGACTTGTGGAGCCTATATCTTTTGCATACCAATTTCAATGGTGAGATCTTCAGCAGTGCTGAAGCTAAGAATCCCAGAAAAGAAGCGGCATAACTGTGACGAGCTAGGGCGGTTACACTTTGGTTGGTCAAAAACTCCCATCAACAACACGTAGTATTCATGTCATTTTCATGCATGGTCTGTGATTCAGCTAGATGTGACTTTATGATATCGTCAATGACCCATGAAAATAGCAATCTTGAGCAAAGTTTTCATTTGAAAAGCTGATAGGTATTTGTAAATATCATAACTTGATACATGATGAGAAAGGAAACCACAATGTTCATCCCAAACTTCAGAGTTAATCATATGACAATTATTTTTTAGGGGACACCGCAGGAGAATCTTCAGGTAAGGTTGCCTTTGAATTTGAGATTCACAAATTATCAATGACCCATGAAGTTATCAAGAGCATAGTTTTGATTTCAAAAGCTGATAGGTGTCTGTAAAAATCATAATTTGATACATGATGGAAAAGGAAACTACAAAGTACATCACAAAAATTGACAGTGAACTGAATAATAATTGTCTCTCAGAAACCAGCAAATCAGGTGCTGAAGGTAAGAATGTCTTTAAATTTGAGATTCATAAAAGTATCCATGATTCATGAAGTTATCAAGAGTTTAGTTTCGACTTGAGGAGCATATAGCTTTTTGCAAAAATAACCAATTTCGATGGTCAGATTTATACACACGATGAAAGCTGAAAGTACTTGTTCATCCCAAACTTAACAGTTAATTATATGACAATTGATTTTTAGGCACCAGCGGAGGCGATTCTAAAGGTAAGATTGCCTTTCAATTTGAGATTCATACAATTATCAATGACCCATGAATTTATCAAGAGCATAGTTTTGATTTGAAAAGCTGATAGGTGTCTGTAAAATCATTTAAATATGATAAGAAAGGAAACTACAAAGTACATCACAAAATTGACAGTTCAGTATATAACACTTGTCTCTCAGAAACCAGCAAATCAGGTTCTGCAGGAAAGAATGCCTTTCAATTTGAGATTCATAAAGTTATTCATGTCTCATGAAGTTATCAAGAGTTTAGTTTCGACTTGTGGAGCCTATATCTTTTGCATACTAATTTCAATGGTGAGATCTTCAGCAGTGCTGAAGCTAAGAATCCCAGAAAAGAAGCGGCATAACTGTGACGAGCTAGGGCGGTTACACTTTGGTTGGTCAAAAACTCCCATCAACAACACGTAGTATTCATGTCATTTTCATGCATGGTCTGTGATTCAGCTAGATGTGACTTTATGATATCGTCAATGACCCATGAAAATAGCAATCTTGAGCAAAGTTTTCATTTGAAAAGCTGATAGGTATTTGTAAATATCATAACTTGATACATGATGAGAAAGGAAACCACAATGTTCATCCCAAACTTCAGAGTTAATCATATGACAATTATTTTTTAGGGGACACCGCAGGAGAATCTTCAGGTAAGGTTGCCTTTGAATTTGAGATTCACAAATTATCAATGACCCATGAAGTTATCAAGAGCATAGTTTTGATTTCAAAAGCTGATAGGTGTCTGTAAAAATCATAATTTGATACATGATGGAAAAGGAAACTACAAAGTACATCACAAAAATTGACAGTGAACTGAATAATAATTGTCTCTCAGAAACCAGCAAATCAGGTGCTGAAGGTAAGAATGTCTTTAAATTTGAGATTCATAAAAGTATCCATGATTCATGAAGTTATCAAGAGTTTAGTTTCGACTTGAGGAGCATATAGCTTTTTGCAAAAATAACCAATTTCGATGGTCAGATTTATACACACGATGAAAGCTGAAAGTACTTGTTCATCCCAAACTTAACAGTTAATTATATGACAATTGATTTTTAGGCACCAGCGGAGGCGATTCTAAAGGTAAGATTGCCTTTCAATTTGAGATTCATACAATTATCAATGACCCATGAATTTATCAAGAGCATAGTTTTGATTTGAAAAGCTGATAGGTGTCTGTAAAATCATTTAAATATGATAAGAAAGGAAACTACAAAGTACATCACAAAATTGACAGTTCAGTATATAACACTTGTCTCTCAGAAACCAGCAAATCAGGTTCTGCAGGAAAGAATGCCTTTCAATTTGAGATTCATAAAGTTATTCATGTCTCATGAAGTTATCAAGAGTTTAGTTTCGACTTGTGGAGCCTATATCTTTTGCATACCAATTTCAATGGTGAGATCTTCAGCAGTGCTGAAGCTAAGAATCCCAGAAAAGAAGCGGCATAACTGTGACGAGCTAGGGCGGTTACACTTTGGTTGGTCAAAAACTCCCATCAACAACACGTAGTATTCATGTCATTTTCATGCATGGTCTGTGATTCAGCTAGATGTGACTTTATGATATCGTCAATGACCCATGAAAATAGCAATCTTGAGCAAAGTTTTCATTTGAAAAGCTGATAGGTATTTGTAAATATCATAACTTGATACATGATGAGAAAGGAAACCACAATGTTCATCCCAAACTTCAGAGTTAATCATATGACAATTATTTTTTAGGGGACACCGCAGGAGAATCTTCAGGTAAGGTTGCCTTTGAATTTGAGATTCACAAATTATCAATGACCCATGAAGTTATCAAGAGCATAGTTTTGATTTCAAAAGCTGATAGGTGTCTGTAAAAAGTCATAATTTGATACATGATGGAAAAGGAAACTACAAAGTACATCACAAAAATTGACAGTGAACTGAATAATAATTGTCTCTCAGAAACCAGCAAATCAGGTGCTGAAGGTAAGAATGTCTTTAAATTTGAGATTCATAAAAGTATCCATGATTCATGAAGTTATCAAGAGTTTAGTTTCCACTTGAGGAGCATATAGCTTTTTGCAAAAATAACCAATTTCGATGGTCAGATTTATACACACGATGAAAGCTGAAAGTACTTGTTCATCCCAAACTTAACAGTTAATTATATGACAATTGATTTTTAGGCACCAGCGGAGGCGATTCTAAAGGTAAGATTGCCTTTCAATTTGAGATTCATACAATTATCAATGACCCATGAATTTATCAAGAGCATAGTTTTGATTTGAAAAGCTGATAGGTGTCTGTAAAATCATTTAAATATGATAAGAAAGGAAACTACAAAGTACATCACAAAATTGACAGTTCAGTATATAACACTTGTCTCTCAGAAACCAGCAAATCAGGTTCTGCAGGAAAGAATGCCTTTCAATTTGAGATTCATAAAGTTATTCATGTCTCATGAAGTTATCAAGAGTTTAGTTTCGACTTGTGGAGCCTATATCTTTTGCATACCAATTTCAATGGTGAGATCTTCAGCAGTGCTGAAGCTAAGAATCCCAGAAAAGAAGCGGCATAACTGTGACGAGCTAGGGCGGTTACACTTTGGTTGGTCAAAAACTCCCATCAACAACACGTAGTATTCATGTCATTTTCATGCATGGTCTGTGATTCAGCTAGATGTGACTTTATGATATCGTCAATGACCCATGAAAATAGCAATCTTGAGCAAAGTTTTCATTTGAAAAGCTGATAGGTATTTGTAAATATCATAACTTGATACATGATGAGAAAGGAAACCACAATGTTCATCCCAAACTTCAGAGTTAATCATATGACAATTATTTTTTAGGGGACACCGCAGGAGAATCTTCAGGTAAGGTTGCCTTTGAATTTGAGATTCACAAATTATCAATGACCCATGAAGTTATCAAGAGCATAGTTTTGATTTCAAAAGCTGATAGGTGTCTGTAAAAATCATAATTTGATACATGATGGAAAAGGAAACTACAAAGTACATCACAAAAATTGACAGTGAACTGAATAATAATTGTCTCTCAGAAACCAGCAAATCAGGTGCTGAAGGTAAGAATGTCTTTAAATTTGAGATTCATAAAAGTATCCATGATTCATGAAGTTATCAAGAGTTTAGTTTCGACTTGAGGAGCATATAGCTTTTTGCAAAAATAACCAATTTCGATGGTCAGATTTATACACACGATGAAAGCTGAAAGTACTTGTTCATCCCAAACTTAACAGTTAATTATATGACAATTGATTTTTAGGCACCAGCGGAGGCGATTCTAAAGGTAAGATTGCCTTTCAATTTGAGATTCATACAATTATCAATGACCCATGAATTTATCAAGAGCATAGTTTTGATTTGAAAAGCTGATAGGTGTCTGTAAAATCATTTAAATATGATAAGAAAGGAAACTACAAAGTACATCACAAAATTGACAGTTCAGTATATAACACTTGTCTCTCAGAAACCAGCAAATCAGGTTCTGCAGGAAAGAATGCCTTTCAATTTGAGATTCATAAAGTTATTCATGTCTCATGAAGTTATCAAGAGTTTAGTTTCGACTTGTGGAGCCTATATCTTTTGCATACCAATTTCAATGGTGAGATCTTCAGCAGTGCTGAAGCTAAGAATCCCAGAAAAGAAGCGGCATAACTGTGACGAGCTAGGGCGGTTACACTTTGGTTGGTCAAAAACTCCCATCAACAACACGTAGTATTCATGTCATTTTCATGCATGGTCTGTGATTCAGCTAGATGTGACTTTATGATATCGTCAATGACCCATGAAAATAGCAATCTTGAGCAAAGTTTTCATTTGAAAAGCTGATAGGTATTTGTAAATATCATAACTTGATACATGATGAGAAAGGAAACCACAATGTTCATCCCAAACTTCAGAGTTAATCATATGACAATTATTTTTTACGGGACACCGCAGGAGAATCATCAGGTAAGGTTGCCTTTGAATTTGAGATTCACAAATTATCAATGACCCATGAAGTTATCAAGAGCATAGTTTGGATTTCAAAAGGTGATAGGTGTCTGTAAAAATCATAATTTGATACATGATGGAAAAGGAAACTACAAAGTACATCACAAAAACTGACAGTGAACTGAATAATAATTGTCTCTCAGAAACCAGCAAATCAGGTGCTGAAGGTAAGAATGTCTTTAAATTTGAGATTCATAAAAGTATCCATGATTCATGAAGTTATCAAGAGTTTAGTTTCGACTTGAGGAGCATATAGCTTTTTGCAAAAATAACCAATTTCGATGGTCAGATTTATACACACGATGAAAGCTGAAAGTACTTGTTCATCCCAAACTTAACAGTTAATTATATGACAATTGATTTTTAGGCACCAGCGGAGGCGATTCTAAAGGTAAGATTGCCTTTCAATTTGAGATTCATACAATTATCAATGACCCATGAATTTATCAAGAGCATAGTTTTGATTTGAAAAGCTGATAGGTGTCTGTAAAATCATTTAAATATGATAAGAAAGGAAACTACAAAGTACATCACAAAATTGACAGTTCAGTATATAACACTTGTCTCTCAGAAACCAGCAAATCAGGTTCTGCAGGAAAGAATGCCTTTCAATTTGAGATTCATAAAGTTATTCATGTCTCATGAAGTTATCAAGAGTTTAGTTTCGACTTGTGGAGCCTATATCTTTTGCATACCAATTTCAATGGTGAGATCTTCAGCAGTGCTGAAGCTAAGAATCCCAGAAAAGAAGCGGCATAACTGTGACGAGCTAGGGCGGTTACACTTTGGTTGGTCAAAAACTCCCATCAACAACACGTAGTATTCATGTCATTTTCATGCATGGTCTGTGATTCAGCTAGATGTGACTTTATGATATCGTCAATGACCCATGAAAATAGCAATCTTGAGCAAAGTTTTCATTTGAAAAGCTGATAGGTATTTGTAAATATCATAACTTGATACATGATGAGAAAGGAAACCACAATGTTCATCCCAAACTTCAGAGTTAATCATATGACAATTATTTTTTAGGGGACACCGCAGGAGAATCTTCAGGTAAGGTTGCCTTTGAATTTGAGATTCACAAATTATCAATGACCCATGAAGTTATCAAGAGCATAGTTTTGATTTCAAAAGCTGATAGGTGTCTGTAAAAATCATAATTTGATACATGATGGAAAAGGAAACTACAAAGTACATCACAAAAATTGACAGTGAACTGAATAATAATTGTCTCTCAGAAACCAGCAAATCAGGTGCTGAAGGTAAGAATGTCTTTAAATTTGAGATTCATAAAAGTATCCATGATTCATGAAGTTATCAAGAGTTTAGTTTCGACTTGAGGAGCATATAGCTTTTTGCAAAAATAACCAATTTCGATGGTCAGATTTATACACACGATGAAAGCTGAAAGTACTTGTTCATCCCAAACTTAACAGTTAATTATATGACAATTGATTTTTAGGCACCAGCGGAGGCGATTCTAAAGGTAAGATTGCCTTTCAATTTGAGATTCATACAATTATCAATGACCCATGAATTTATCAAGAGCATAGTTTTGATTTGAAAAGCTGATAGGTGTCTGTAAAATCATTTAAATATGATAAGAAAGGAAACTACAAAGTACATCACAAAATTGACAGTTCAGTATATAACACTTGTCTCTCAGAAACCAGCAAATCAGGTTCTGCAGGAAAGAATGCCTTTCAATTTGAGATTCATAAAGTTATTCATGTCTCATGAAGTTATCAAGAGTTTAGTTTCGACTTGTGGAGCCTATATCTTTTGCATACCAATTTCAATGGTGAGATCTTCAGCAGTGCTGAAGCTAAGAATCCCAGAAAAGAAGCGGCATAACTGTGACGAGCTAGGGCGGTTACACTTTGGTTGGTCAAAAACTCCCATCAACAACACGTAGTATTCATGTCATTTTCATGCATGGTCTGTGATTCAGCTAGATGTGACTTTATGATAATTATCGTCAATGACCCATGAAAATAGCAATCTTGAGCAAAGTTTTCATTTGAAAAGCTGATAGGTATTTGTAAATATCATAACTTGATACATGATGAGAAAGGAAACCACAATGTTCATCCCAAACTTCAGAGTTAATCATATGACAATTATTTTTTAGGGGACACCGCAGGAGAATCTTCAGGTAAGGTTGCCTTTGAATTTGAGATTCACAAATTATCAATGACCCATGAAGTTATCAAGAGCATAGTTTTGATTTCAAAAGCTGATAGGTGTCTGTAAAAATCATAATTTGATACATGATGGAAAAGGAAACTACAAAGTACATCACAAAAATTGACAGTGAACTGAATAATAATTGTCTCTCAGAAACCAGCAAATCAGGTGCTGAAGGTAAGAATGTCTTTAAATTTGAGATTCATAAAAGTATCCATGATTCATGAAGTTATCAAGAGTTTAGTTTCGACTTGAGGAGCATATAGCTTTTTGCAAAAATAACCAATTTCGATGGTCAGATTTATACACACGATGAAAGCTGAAAGTACTTGTTCATCCCAAACTTAACAGTTAATTATATGACAATTGATTTTTAGGCACCAGTGGAGGCGATTCTAAAGGTAAGATTGCCTTTCAATTTGAGATTCATACAATTATCAATGACCCATGAATTTATCAAGAGCATAGTTTTGATTTGAAAAGCTGATAGGTGTCTGTAAAATCATTTAAATATGATAAGAAAGGAAACTACAAAGTACATCACAAAATTGACAGTTCAGTATATAACACTTGTCTCTCAGAAACCAGCAAATCAGGTTCTGCAGGAAAGAATGCCTTTCAATTTGAGATTCATAAAGTTATTCATGTCTCATGAAGTTATCAAGAGTTTAGTTTCGACTTGTGGAGCCTATATCTTTTGCATACCAATTTCAATGGTGAGATCTTCAGCAGTGCTGAAGCTAAGAATCCCAGAAAAGAAGCGGCATAACTGTGACGAGCTAGGGCGGTTACACTTTGGTTGGTCAAAAACTCCCATCAACAACACGTAGTATTCATGTCATTTTCATGCATGGTCTGTGATTCAGCTAGATGTGACTTTATGATATCGTCAATGACCCATGAAAATAGCAATCTTGAGCAAAGTTTTCATTTGAAAAGCTGATAGGTATTTGTAAATATCATAACTTGATACATGATGAGAAAGGAAACCACAATGTTCATCCCAAACTTCAGAGTTAATCATATGACAATTATTTTTTAGGGGACACCGCAGGAGAATCTTCAGGTAAGGTTGCCTTTGAATTTGAGATTCACAAATTATCAATGACCCATGAAGTTATCAAGAGCATAGTTTTGATTTCAAAAGCTGATAGGTGTCTGTAAAAATCATAATTTGATACATGATGGAAAAGGAAACTACAAAGTACATCACAAAAATTGACAGTGAACTGAATAATAATTGTCTCTCAGAAACCAGCAAATCAGGTGCTGAAGGTAAGAATGTCTTTAAATTTGAGATTCATAAAAGTATCCATGATTCATGAAGTTATCAAGAGTTTAGTTTCCACTTGAGGAGCATATAGCTTTTTGCAAAAATAACCAATTTCGATGGTCAGATTTATACACACGATGAAAGCTGAAAGTACTTGTTCATCCCAAACTTAACAGTTAATTATATGACAATTGATTTTTAGGCACCAGCGGAGGCGATTCTAAAGGTAAGATTGCCTTTCAATTTGAGATTCATACAATTATCAATGACCCAAGAATTTATCAAGAGCATAGTTTTGATTTGAAAAGCTGATAGGTGTCTGTAAAATCATTTAAATATGATAAGAAAGGAAACTACAAAGTACATCACAAAATTGACAGTTCAGTATATAACACTTGTCTCTCAGAAACCAGCAAATCAGGTTCTGCAGGAAAGAATGCCTTTCAATTTGAGATTCATAAAGTTATTCATGTCTCATGAAGTTATCAAGAGTTTAGTTTCGACTTGTGGAGCCTATATCTTTTGCATACCAATTTCAATGGTGAGATCTTCAGCAGTGCTGAAGCTAAGAATCCCAGAAAAGAAGCGGCATAACTGTGACGAGCTAGGGCGGTTACACTTTGGTTGGTCAAAAACTCCCATCAACAACACATAGTATTCATGTCATTTTCATGCATGGTCTGTGATTCAGCTAGATGTGACTTTATGATATCGTCAATGACCCATGAAAATAGCAATCTTGAGCAAAGTTTTCATTTGAAAAGCTGATAGGTATTTGTAAATATCATAACTTGATACATGATGAGAAAGGAAACCACAATGTTCATCCCAAACTTCAGAGTTAATCATATGACAATTATTTTTTAGGGGACACCGCAGGAGAATCATCAGGTAAGGTTGCCTTTGAATTTGAGATTCACAAATTATCAATGACCCATGAAGTTATCAAGAGCATAGTTTGGATTTCAAAAGCTGATAGGTGTCTGTAAAAATCATAATTTGATACATGATGGAAAAGGAAACTACAAAGTACATCACAAAAATTGACAGTGAACTGAATAATAATTGTCTCTCAGAAACCAGCAAATCAGGTGCTGAAGGTAAGAATGTCTTTAAATTTGAGATTCATAAAAGTATCCATGATTCATGAAGTTATCAAGAGTTTAGTTTCGACTTGAGGAGCATATAGCTTTTTGCAGAAATAACCAATTTCGATGGTCAGATTTATACACACGATGAAAGCTGAAAGTACTTGTTCATCCCAAACTTAACAGTTAATTATATGACAATTGATTTTTAGGCACCAGCGGAGGCGATTCTAAAGGTAAGATTGCCTTTCAATTTGAGATTCATACAATTATCAATGACCCATGAATTTATCAAGAGCATAGTTTTGATTTGAAAAGCTGATAGGTGTCTGTAAAATCATTTAAATATGATAAGAAAGGAAACTACAAAGTACATCACAAAATTGACAGTTCAGTATATAACACTTGTCTCTCAGAAACCAGCAAATCAGGTTCTGCAGGAAAGAATGCCTTTCAATTTGAGATTCATAAAGTTATTCATGTCTCATGAAGTTATCAAGAGTTTAGTTTCGACTTGTGGAGCCTATATCTTTTGCATACCAATTTCAATGGTGAGATCTTCAGCAGTGCTGAAGCTAAGAATCCCAGAAAATAAGCGGCATAACTGTGACGAGCTAGGGCGGTTACACTTTGGTTGGTCAAAAACTCCCATCAACAACACGTAGTATTCATGTCATTTTCATGCATGGTCTGTGATTCAGCTAGATGTGACTTTATGATATCGTCAATGACCCATGAAAATAGCAATCTTGAGCAAAGTTTTCATTTGAAAAGCTGATAGGTATTTGTAAATATCATAACTTGATACATGATGAGAAAGGAAACCACAATGTTCATCCCAAACTTCAGAGTTAATCATATGACAATTATTTTTTAGGGGACACCGCAGGAGAATCATCAGGTAAGGTTGCCTTTGAATTTGAGATTCACAAATTATCAATGACCCATGAAGTTATCAAGAGCATAGTTTTGATTTCAAAAGCTGATAGGTGTCTGTAAAAATCATAATTTGATACATGATGGAAAAGGAA
This sequence comes from Lepidonotus clava, assembly GCA_936440205.1. Taxonomy (NCBI): domain Eukaryota; kingdom Metazoa; phylum Annelida; class Polychaeta; order Phyllodocida; family Polynoidae; genus Lepidonotus; species Lepidonotus clava. The sequence goes on from OW387140.1 coordinate 17,062,246, forward strand.
ACTACAAAGTACATCACAAAAATTGACAGTGAACTGAATAATAATTGTCTCTCAGAAACCAGCAAATCAGGTGCTGAAGGTAAGAATGTCTTTAAATTTGAGATTCATAAAAGTATCCATGATTCATGAAGTTATCAAGAGTTTAGTTTCGACTTGAGGAGCATATAGCTTTTTGCAAAAATAACCAATTTCGATGGTCAGATTTATACACACGATGAAAGCTGAAAGTACTTGTTCATCCCAAACTTAACAGTTAATTATATGACAATTGATTTTTAGGCACCAGCGGAGGCGATTCTAAAGGTAAGATTGCCTTTCAATTTGAGATTCATACAATTATCAATGACCCATGAATTTATCAAGAGCATAGTTTTGATTTGAAAAGCTGATAGGTGTCTGTAAAATCATTTAAATATGATAAGAAAGGAAACTACAAAGTACATCACAAAATTGACAGTTCAGTATATAACACTTGTCTCTCAGAAACCAGCAAATCAGGTTCTGCAGGAAAGAATGCCTTTCAATTTGAGATTCATAAAGTTATTCATGTCTCATGAAGTTATCAAGAGTTTAGTTTCGACTTGTGGAGCCTATATCTTTTGCATACCAATTTCAATGGTGAGATCTTCAGCAGTGCTGAAGCTAAGAATCCCAGAAAAGAAGCGGCATAACTGTGACGAGCTAGGGCGGTTACACTTTGGTTGGTCAAAAACTCCCATCAACAACACGTAGTATTCATGTCATTTTCATGCATGGTCTGTGATTCAGCTAGATGTGACTTTATGATATCGTCAATGACCCATGAAAATAGCAATCTTGAGCAAAGTTTTCATTTGAAAAGCTGATAGGTATTTGTAAATATCATAACTTGATACATGATGAGAAAGGAAACCACAATGTTCATCCCAAACTTCAGAGTTAATCATATGACAATTATTTTTTAGGGGACACCGCAGGAGAATCTTCAGGTAAGGTTGCCTTTGAATTTGAGATTCACAAATTATCAATGACCCATGAAGTTATCAAGAGCATAGTTTTGATTTCAAAAGGTGATAGGTGTCTGTAAAAATCATAATTTGATACATGATGGAAAAGGAAACTACAAAGTACATCACAAAAATTGACAGTGAACTGAATAATAATTGTCTCTCAGAAACCAGCAAATCAGGTGCTGAAGGTAAGAATGTCTTTAAATTTGAGATTCATAAAAGTATCCATGATTCATGAAGTTATCAAGAGTTTAGTTTCGACTTGAGGAGCATATAGCTTTTTGCAAAAATAACCAATTTCGATGGTCAGATTTATACACACGATGAAAGCTGAAAGTACTTGTTCATCCCAAACTTAACAGTTAATTATATGACAATTGATTTTTAGGCACCAGCGGAGGCGATTCTAAAGGTAAGATTGCCTTTCAATTTGAGATTCATACAATTATCAATGACCCATGAATTTATCAAGAGCATAGTTTTGATTTGAAAAGCTGATAGGTGTCTGTAAAATCATTTAAATATGATAAGAAAGGAAACTACAAAGTACATCACAAAATTGACAGTTCAGTATATAACACTTGTCTCTCAGAAACCAGCAAATCAGGTTCTGCAGGAAAGAATGCCTTTCAATTTGAGATTCATAAAGTTATTCATGTCTCATGAAGTTATCAAGAGTTTAGTTTCGACTTGTGGAGCCTATATCTTTTGCATACCAATTTCAATGGTGAGATCTTCAGCGGTGCTGAAGCTAAGAATCCCAGAAAAGAAGCGGCATAACTGTGACGAGCTAGGGCGGTTACACTTTGGTTGGTCAAAAACTCCCATCAACAACACGTAGTATTCATGTCATTTTCATGCATGGTCTGTGATTCAGCTAGATGTGACTTTATGATATCGTCAATGACCCATGAAAATAGCAATCTTGAGCAAAGTTTTCATTTGAAAAGCTGATAGGTATTTGTAAATATCATAACTTGATACATGATGAGAAAGGAAACCACAATGTTCATCCCAAACTTCAGAGTTAATCATATGACAATTATTTTTTAGGGGACACCGCAGGAGAATCTTCAGGTAAGGTTGCCTTTGAATTTGAGATTCACAAATTATCAATGACCCATGAAGTTATCAAGAGCATAGTTTTGATTTCAAAAGCTGATAGGTGTCTGTAAAAATCATAATTTGATACATGATGGAAAAGGAAACTACAAAGTACATCACAAAAATTGACAGTGAACTGAATAATAATTGTCTCTCAGAAACCAGCAAATCAGGTGCTGAAGGTAAGAATGTCTTTAAATTTGAGATTCATAAAAGTATCCATGATTCATGAAGTTATCAAGAGTTTAGTTTCGACTTGAGGAGCATATAGCTTTTTGCAAAAATAACCAATTTCGATGGTCAGATTTATACACACGATGAAAGCTGAAAGTACTTGTTCATCCCAAACTTAACAGTTAATTACATGACAATTGATTTTTAGGCACCAGTGGAGGCGATTCTAAAGGTAAGATTGCCTTTCAATTTGAGATTCATACAATTATCAATGACCCATGAATTTATCAAGAGCATAGTTTTGATTTGAAAAGCTGATAGGTGTCTGTAAAATCATTTAAATATGATAAGAAAGGAAACTACAAAGTACATCACAAAATTGACAGTTCAGTATATAACACTTGTCTCTCAGAAACCAGCAAATCAGGTTCTGCAGGAAAGAATGCCTTTCAATTTGAGATTCATAAAGTTATTCATGTCTCATGAAGTTATCAAGAGTTTAGTTTCGACTTGTGGAGCCTATATCTTTTGCATACCAATTTCAATGGTGAGATCTTCAGCAGTGCTGAAGCTAAGAATCCCAGAAAAGAAGCGGCATAACTGTGACGAGCTAGGGCGGTTACACTTTGGTTGGTCAAAAACTCCCATCAACAACACGTAGTATTCATGTCATTTTCATGCATGGTCTGTGATTCAGCTAGATGTGACTTTATGATATCGTCAATGACCCATGAAAATAGCAATCTTGAGCAAAGTTTTCATTTGAAAAGCTGATAGGTATTTGTAAATATCATAACTTGATACATGATGAGAAAGGAAACCACAATGTTCATCCCAAACTTCAGAGTTAATCATATGACAATTATTTTTTAGGGGACACCGCAGGAGAATCTTCAGGTAAGGTTGCCTTTGAATTTGAGATTCACAAATTATCAATGACCCATGAAGTTATCAAGAGCATAGTTTTGATTTCAAAAGCTGATAGGTGTCTGTAAAAATCATAATTTGATACATGATGGAAAAGGAAACTACAAAGTACATCACAAAAATTGACAGTGAACTGAATAATAATTGTCTCTCAGAAACCAGCAAATCAGGTGCTGAAGGTAAGAATGTCTTTAAATTTGAGATTCATAAAAGTATCCATGATTCATGAAGTTATCAAGAGTTTAGTTTCCACTTGAGGAGCATATAGCTTTTTGCAAAAATAACCAATTTCGATGGTCAGATTTATACACACGATGAAAGCTGAAAGTACTTGTTCATCCCAAACTTAACAGTTAATTATATGACAATTGATTTTTAGGCACCAGCGGAGGCGATTCTAAAGGTAAGATTGCCTTTCAATTTGAGATTCATACAATTATCAATGACCCATGAATTTATCAAGAGCATAGTTTTGATTTGAAAAGCTGATAGGTGTCTGTAAAATCATTTAAATATGATAAGAAAGGAAACTACAAAGTACATCACAAAATTGACAGTTCAGTATATAACACTTGTCTCTCAGAAACCAGCAAATCAGGTTCTGCAGGAAAGAATGCCTTTCAATTTGAGATTCATAAAGTTATTCATGTCTCATGAAGTTATCAAGAGTTTAGTTTCGACTTGTGGAGCCTATATCTTTTGCATACCAATTTCAATGGTGAGATCTTCAGCAGTGCTGAAGCTAAGAATCCCAGAAAAGAAGCGGCATAACTGTGACGAGCTAGGGTGGTTACACTTTGGTTGGTCAAAAACTCCCATCAACAACACGTAGTATTCATGTCATTTTCATGCATGGTCTGTGATTCAGCTAGATGTGACTTTATGATATCGTCAATGACCCATGAAAATAGCAATCTTGAGCAAAGTTTTCATTTGAAAAGCTGATAGGTATTTGTAAATATCATAACTTGATACATGATGAGAAAGGAAACCACAATGTTCATCCCAAACTTCAGAGTTAATCATATGACAATTATTTTTTAGGGGACACCGCAGGAGAATCATCAGGTAAGGTTGCCTTTGAATTTGAGATTCACAAATTATCAATGACCCATGAAGTTATCAAGAGCATAGTTTGGATTTCAAAAGCTGATAGGTGTCTGTAAAAATCATAATTTGATACATGATGGAAAAGGAAACTACAAAGTACATCACAAAAATTGACAGTGAACTGAATAATAATTGTCTCTCAGAAACCAGCAAATCAGGTGCTGAAGGTAAGAATGTCTTTAAATTTGAGATTCATAAAAGTATCCATGATTCATGAAGTTATCAAGAGTTTAGTTTCCACTTGAGGAGCATATAGCTTTTTGCAGAAATAACCAATTTCGATGGTCAGATTTATACACACGATGAAAGCTGAAAGTACTTGTTCATCCCAAACTTAACAGTTAATTATATGACAATTGATTTTTAGGCACCAGCGGAGGCGATTCTAAAGGTAAGATTGCCTTTCAATTTGAGATTCATACAATTATCAATGACCCATGAATTTATCAAGAGCATAGTTTTGATTTGAAAAGCTGATAGGTGTCTGTAAAATCATTTAAATATGATAAGAAAGGAAACTACAAAGTACATCACAAAATTGACAGTTCAGTATATAACACTTGTCTCTCAGAAACCAGCAAATCAGGTTCTGCAGGAAAGAATGCCTTTCAATTTGAGATTCATAAAGTTATTCATGTCTCATGAAGTTATCAAGAGTTTAGTTTCGACTTGTGGAGCCTATATCTTTTGCATACCAATTTCAATGGTGAGATCTTCAGCAGTGCTGAAGCTAAGAATCCCAGAAAAGAAGCGGCATAACTGTGACGAGCTAGGGCGGTTACACTTTGGTTGGTCAAAAACTCCCATCAACAACACGTAGTATTCATGTCATTTTCATGCATGGTCTGTGATTCAGCTAGATGTGACTTTATGATATCGTCAATGACCCATGAAAATAGCAATCTTGAGCAAAGTTTTCATTTGAAAAGCTGATAGGTATTTGTAAATATCATAACTTGATACATGATGAGAAAGGAAACCACAATGTTCATCCCAAACTTCAGAGTTAATCATATGACAATTATTTTTTAGGGGACACCGGAGGAGAATCTTCAGGTAAGGTTGCCTTTGAATTTGAGATTCACAAATTATCAATGACCCATGAAGTTATCAAGAGCATAGTTTTGATTTCAAAAGCTGATAGGTGTCTGTAAAAATCATAATTTGATACATGATGGAAAAGGAAACTACAAAGTACATCACAAAAATTGACAGTGAACTGAATAATAATTGTCTCTCAGAAACCAGCAAATCAGGTGCTGAAGGTAAGAATGTCTTTAAATTTGAGATTCATAAAAGTATCCATGATTCATGAAGTTATCAAGAGTTTAGTTTCCACTTGAGGAGCATATAGCTTTTTGCAAAAATAACCAATTTCGATGGTCAGATTTATACACACGATGAAAGCTGAAAGTACTTGTTCATCCCAAACTTAACAGTTAATTATATGAAAATTGATTTTTAGGCACCAGCGGAGGCGATTCTAAAGGTAAGATTGCCTTTCAATTTGAGATTCATACAATTATCAATGACCCATGAATTTATCAAGAGCATAGTTTTGATTTGAAAAGCTGATAGGTGTCTGTAAAATCATTTAAATATGATAAGAAAGGAAACTACAAAGTACATCACAAAATTGACAGTTCAGTATATAACACTTGTCTCTCAGAAACCAGCAAATCAGGTTCTGCAGGAAAGAATGCCTTTCAATTTGAGATTCATAAAGTTATTCATGTCTCATGAAGTTATCAAGAGTTTAGTTTCGACTTGTGGAGCCTATATCTTTTGCATACCAATTTCAATGGTGAGATCTTCAGCAGTGCTGAAGCTAAGAATCCCAGAAAAGAAGCGGCATAACTGTGACGAGCTAGGGCGGTTACACTTTGGTTGGTCAAAAACTCCCATCAACAACACGTAGTATTCATGTCATTTTCATGCATGGTCTGTGATTCAGCTAGATGTGACTTTATGATATCGTCAATGACCCATGAAAATAGCAATCTTGAGCAAAGTTTTCATTTGAAAAGCTGATAGGTATTTGTAAATATCATAACTTGATACATGATGAGAAAGGAAACCACAATGTTCATCCCAAACTTCAGAGTTAATCATATGACAATTATTTTTTAGGGGACACCGGAGGAGAATCTTCAGGTAAGGTTGCCTTTGAATTTGAGATTCACAAATTATCAATGACCCATGAAGTTATCAAGAGCATAGTTTTGATTTCAAAAGCTGATAGGTGTCTGTAAAAATCATAATTTGATACATGATGGAAAAGGAAACTACAAAGTACATCACAAAAATTGACAGTGAACTGAATAATAATTGTCTCTCAGAAACCAGCAAATCAGGTGCTGAAGGTAAGAATGTCTTTAAATTTGAGATTCATAAAAGTATCCATGATTCATGAAGTTATCAAGAGTTTAGTTTCGACTTGAGGAGCATATAGCTTTTTGCAAAAATAACCAATTTCGATGGTCAGATTTATACACACGATGAAAGCTGAAAGTACTTGTTCATCCCAAACTTAACAGTTAATTATATGAAAATTGATTTTTAGGCACCAGCGGAGGCGATTCTAAAGGTAAGATTGCCTTTCAATTTGAGATTCATACAATTATCAATGACCCATGAATTTATCAAGAGCATAGTTTTGATTTGAAAAGCTGATAGGTGTCTGTAAAATCATTTAAATATGATAAGAAAGGAAACTACAAAGTACATCACAAAATTGACAGTTCAGTATATAACACTTGTCTCTCAGAAACCAGCAAATCAGGTTCTGCAGGAAAGAATGCCTTTCAATTTGAGATTCATAAAGTTATTCATGTCTCATGAAGTTATCAAGAGTTTAGTTTCGACTTGTGGAGCCTATATCTTTTGCATACCAATTTCAATGGTGAGATCTTCAGCAGTGCTGAAGCTAAGAATCCCAGAAAAGAAGCGGCATAACTGTGACGAGCTAGGGCGGTTACACTTTGGTTGGTCAAAAACTCCCATCAACAACACGTAGTATTCATGTCATTTTCATGCATGGTCTGTGATTCAGCTAGATGTGACTTTATGATATCGTCAATGACCCATGAAAATAGCAATCTTGAGCAAAGTTTTCATTTGAAAAGCTGATAGGTATTTGTAAATATCATAACTTGATACATGATGAGAAAGGAAACCACAATGTTCATCCCAAACTTCAGAGTTAATCATATGACAATTATTTTTTAGGGGACACCGGAGGAGAATCTTCAGGTAAGGTTGCCTTTGAATTTGAGATTCACAAATTATCAATGACCCATGAAGTTATCAAGAGCATAGTTTTGATTTCAAAAGCTGATAGGTGTCTGTAAAAATCATAATTTGATACATGATGGAAAAGGAAACTACAAAGTACATCACAAAAATTGACAGTGAACTGAATAATAATTGTCTCTCAGAAACCAGCAAATCAGGTGCTGAAGGTAAGAATGTCTTTAAATTTGAGATTCATAAAAGTATCCATGATTCATGAAGTTATCAAGAGTTTAGTTTCCACTTGAGGAGCATATAGCTTTTTGCAAAAATAACCAATTTCGATGGTCAGATTTATACACACGATGAAAGCTGAAAGTACTTGTTCATCCCAAACTTAACAGTTAATTATATGACAATTGATTTTTAGGCACCAGCGGAGGCGATTCTAAAGGTAAGATTGCCTTTCAATTTGAGATTCATACAATTATCAATGACCCATGAATTTATCAAGAGCATAGTTTTGATTTGAAAAGCTGATAGGTGTCTGTAAAATCATTTAAATATGATAAGAAAGGAAACTACAAAGTACATCACAAAATTGACAGTTCAGTATATAACACTTGTCTCTCAGAAACCAGCAAATCAGGTTCTGCAGGAAAGAATGCCTTTCAATTTGAGATTCATAAAGTTATCCATGTCTCATGAAGTTATCAAGAGTTTAGTTTCGACTTGTGGAGCCTATATCTTTTGCATACCAATTTCAATGGTGAGATCTTCAGCAGTGCTGAAGCTAAGAATCCCAGAAAAGAAGCGGCATAACTGTGACGAGCTAGGGCGGTTACACTTTGGTTGGTCAAAAACTCCCATCAACAACACGTAGTATTCATGTCATTTTCATGCATGGTCTGTGATTCAGCTAGATGTGACTTTATGATATCGTCAATGACCCATGAAAATAGCAATCTTGAGCAAAGTTTTCATTTGAAAAGCTGATAGGTATTTGTAAATATCATAACTTGATACATGATGAGAAAGGAAACCACAATGTTCATCCCAAACTTCAGAGTTAATCATATGACAATTATTTTTTAGGGGACACCGGAGGAGAAACTTCAGGTAAGGTTGCCTTTGAATTTGAGATTCACAAATTATCAATGACCCATGAAGTTATCAAGAGCATAGTTTTGATTTCAAAAGCTGATAGGTGTCTGTAAAAATCATAATTTGATACATGATGGAAAAGGAAACTACAAAGTACATCACAAAAATTGACAGTGAACTGAATAATAATTGTCTCTCAGAAACCAGCAAATCAGGTGCTGAAGGTAAGAATGTCTTTAAATTTGAGATTCATAAAAGTATCCATGATTCATGAAGTTATCAAGAGTTTAGTTTCGACTTGAGGAGCATATAGCTTTTTGCAAAAATAACCAATTTCGATGGTCAGATTTATACACACGATGAAAGCTGAAAGTACTTGTTCATCCGAAACTTAACAGTTAATTATATGACAATTGATTTTTAGGCACCAGTGGAGGCGATTCTAAAGGTAAGATTGCCTTTCAATTTGAGATTCATACAATTATCAATGACCCATGAATTTATCAAGAGCATAGTTTTGATTTGAAAAGCTGATAGGTGTCTGTAAAATCATTTAAATATGATAAGAAAGGACACTACAAAGTACATCACAAAATTGACAGTTCAGTATATAACACTTGTCTCTCAGAAACCAGCAAATCAGGTTCTGCAGGAAAGAATGCCTTTCAATTTGAGATTCATAAAGTTATTCATGTCTCATGAAGTTATCAAGAGTTTAGTTTCGACTTGTGGAGCCTATATCTTTTGCATACCAATTTCAATGGTGAGATCTTCAGCAGTGCTGAAGCTAAGAATCCCAGAAAAGAAGCGGCATAACTGTGACGAGCTAGGGCGGTTACACTTTGGTTGGTCAAAAACTCCCATCAACAACACGTAGTATTCATGTCATTTTCATGCATGGTCTGTGATTCAGCTAGATGTGACTTTATGATATCGTCAATGACCCATGAAAATAGCAATCTTGAGCAAAGTTTTCATTTGAAAAGCTGATAGGTATTTGTAAATATCATAACTTGATACATGATGAGAAAGGAAACCACAATGTTCATCCCAAACTTCAGAGTTAATCATATGACAATTATTTTTTAGGGGACACCGGAGGAGAATCTTCAGGTAAGGTTGCCTTTGAATTTGAGATTCACAAATTATCAATGACCCATGAAGTTATCAAGAGCATAGTTTTGATTTCAAAAGCTGATAGGTGTCTGTAAAAATCATAATTTGATACATGATGGAAAAGGAAACTACAAAGTACATCACAAAAATTGACAGTGAACTGAATAATAATTGTCTCTCAGAAACCAGCAAATCAGGTGCTGAAGGTAAGAATGTCTTTAAATTTGAGATTCATAAAAGTATCCATGATTCATGAAGTTATCAAGAGTTTAGTTTCCACTTGAGGAGCATATAGCTTTTTGCAAAAATAACCAATTTCGATGGTCAGATTTATACACACGATGAAAGCTGAAAGTACTTGTTCATCCCAAACTTAACAGTTAATTATATGACAATTGATTTTTAGGCACCAGCGGAGGCGTTTCTAAAGGTAAGATTGCCTTTCAATTTGAGATTCATACAATTATCAATGACCCATGAATTTATCAAGAGCATAGTTTTGATTTGAAAAGCTGATAGGTGTCTGTAAAATCATTTAAATATGATAAGAAAGGAAACTACAAAGTACATCACAAAATTGACAGTTCAGTATATAACACTTGTCTCTCAGAAACCAGCAAATCAGGTTCTGCAGGAAAGAATGCCTTTCAATTTGAGATTCATAAAGTTATTCATGTCTCATGAAGTTATCAAGAGTTTAGTTTCGACTTGTGGAGCCTATATCTTTTGCATACCAATTTCAATGGTGAGATCTTCAGCAGTGCTGAAGCTAAGAATCCCAGAAAAGAAGCGGCATAACTGTGACGAGCTAGGGCGGTTACACTTTGGTTGGTCAAAAACTCCCATCAACAACACGTAGTATTCATGTCATTTTCATGCATGGTCTGTGATTCAGCTAGATGTGACTTTATGATATCGTCAATGACCCATGAAAATAGCAATCTTGAGCAAAGTTTTCATTTGAAAAGCTGATAGGTATTTGTAAATATCATAACTTGATACATGATGAGAAAGGAAACCACAATGTTCATCCCAAACTTCAGAGTTAATCATATGACAATTATTTTTTAGGGGACACCGGAGGAGAATCTTCAGGTAAGGTTGCCTTTGAATTTGAGATTCACAAATTATCAATGACCCATGAAGTTATCAAGAGCATAGTTTGGATTTCAAAAGCTGATAGGTGTCTGTAAAAATCATAATTTGATACATGATGGAAAAGGAAACTACAAAGTACATCACAAAAATTGACAGTGAACTGAATAATAATTGTCTCTCAGAAACCAGCAAATCAGGTGCTGAAGGTAAGAATGTCTTTAAATTTGAGATTCATAAAAGTATCCATGATTCATGAAGTTATCAAGAGTTTAGTTTCGACTTGAGGAGCATATAGCTTTTTGCAAAAATAACCAATTTCGATGGTCAGATTTATACACACGATGAAAGCTGAAAGTACTTGTTCATCCCAAACTTAACAGTTAATTATATGACAATTGATTTTTAGGCACCAGCGGAGGCGATTCTAAAGGTAAGATTGCCTTTCAATTTGAGATTCATACAATTATCAATGACCCATGAATTTATCAAGAGCATAGTTTTGATTTGAAAAGCTGATAGGTGTCTGTAAAATCATTTAAATAGGATAAGAAAGGAAACTACAAAGTACATCACAAAATTGACAGTTCAGTATATAACACTTGTCTCTCAGAAACCAGCAAATCAGGTTCTGCAGGAAAGAATGCCTTTCAATTTGAGATTCATAAAGTTATTCATGTCTCATGAAGTTATCAAGAGTTTAGTTTCGACTTGTGGAGCCTATATCTTTTGCATACCAATTTCAATGGTGAGATCTTCAGCAGTGCTGAAGCTAAGAATCCCAGAAAAGAAGCGGCATAACTGTGACGAGCTAGGGCGGTTACACTTTGGTTGGTCAAAAACTCCCATCAACAACACGTAGTATTCATGTCATTTTCATGCATGGTCTGTGATTCAGCTAGATGTGACTTTATGATATCGTCAATGACCCATGAAAATAGCAATCTTGAGCAAAGTTTTCATTTGAAAAGCTGATAGGTATTTGTAAATATCATAACTTGATACATGATGAGAAAGGAAACCACAATGTTCATCCCAAACTTCAGAGTTAATCATATGACAATTATTTTTTAGGGGACACCGGAGGAGAATCTTCAGGTAAGGTTGCCTTTGAATTTGAGATTCACAAATTATCAATGACCCATGAAGTTATCAAGAGCATAGTTTTGATTTCAAAAGCTGATAGGTGTCTGTAAAAATCATAATTTGATACATGATGGAAAAGGAAACTACAAAGTACATCACAAAAATTGACAGTGAACTGAATAATAATTGTCTCTCAGAAACCAGCAAATCAGGTGCTGAAGGTAAGAATGTCTTTAAATTTGAGATTCATAAAAGTATCCATGATTCATGAAGTTATCAAGAGTTTAGTTTCGACTTGAGGAGCATATAGTCCAGGAGCCAAATCTGAAAATCCTGATTTACCCTCCGCGGTGAGCCCCCTGGATTTTTTTGATTTTTTTCATCTTATAGCATCCTAGGGACCATGAATCAAGACGGTTCCGAAGAATTTAGGTATGCGAACACTGTCTGATTACGCGATTTGTGCTTAATTAGCAAAAATTGGAAAACGCGTTATTTCTAAATTTCTCTGGAACTATGTAAGATATGATAACATGCTATATGTCATCTGAAAGGTAATTTCCTTCCTGATTTTTTGGTATATTGTTTGTTATTGTCATCAATCATGGCAATGAGTAATTAAAGAAAAACCGTTGTTTCAGTCAAAATCATTAGAACTTAAGGATCCAAAGTTAAACTCTGAAATTTATAAACCAAGTGCTAGGTATACTTAAAGGGGATCTTTAGGCAGTTTTTAAAGAAGGTTTCATCTGATTTCATTGGAAATGTAATGTAGAAATCATTTTTCGCTGATTAAATTCTAACCGACTACATGCTCATTTTGCACTTATATTTCAAAAGGAGAGATGATATCATGAAAATAACACAATATATCTTAAAGAGATGGGGAAATTATTATCACCATCTCCCTAAGCTGGTATTTCAATGCTTTCCGAGCCATTTAGTCCATTGCATACAACATTGGAGCTGTAAAATAAGTATACATTAGCAAGAAATATGTGTCCATGTAATTTGCAGACAAGCTCCTCTTTGTTGCCTGATCAAACTAGTATAGTCATTGATTTATTTACTCAAAAGGATATGGATGGTTCTTTATGTTGCCAAAGATTCACACATTGACAATATGCATCAAACAATATGCAGCAAACTTCTATTTATATACCCCTGTACCCACTCATCTTTAAAAAGTATGTTCCTATAGGGAGAGTGGGAGTTGTAGGCTGTAATACTCTTTCAAATCCCCCCATTGCTGGCCCTAATATCTAATGTTTACCTCACCTGGCAACAGGCCTGAGGCCTGGAGAGATAGAGGAATGATAAAGATGGCAAACTAGGGTTCTTATCTCCCTGGTGTGTGAGTTCACCCATTGGTAACCCACTGTGCTTACAACCTAGTAAAGGTTCCCTCAGAGAGAGGGGCAGGCTTAAATTTTGGCTACTTATAACTGTCTTATTATTCAATTTTATCACATAATTCCACATAGAGCATGGGGTTCATCACTGCAGCTGGTGAGATAAAATGATAAAGTTGACTGTTTAGACAATGTTGCCTTCCAGCCGTAAAATGAAGGTAGTGGATCTTCAGAACCTTCTCAGTGGTGGAGAGGTCTAGCCTTTCCCCTGAGCGACCTGAACTGGGGGATAAGGGCAGCCTCCCATGGTGCAACACACTGCAGGCCTATATACAGTGAGCCATAAACTGTGGGATTGCTGACCACCTGCTGTACTTTTGTTAACATCCTTCCACCAATCTGCCAAATTAAACTTTGTTACCCTTTTGCTTCTACTCAGGGGTTCACAGTTCCAGGCTCTATGGGTTCATTGCTCAGTTAGCTTTATACCCTTTTGTATTATAGACTAAGTATTCAGTGTTGTATTATAAAAACTGATCATAGACTAGAGGATTATTTATATATTTGATTAATGACTCCCTTAGTTTTGGGTCTCTGAGTATTTACCATATTGACCTTTCCCTTAGTATCTAACTATAAGCTGTCTCTTGCTGTTGGTTATGGATATTGGATCCTTGTTCATAGCAGTCTAGAAATGAAAATGGTCAGTTATATTTTGATAAGGGAATAATGTTGTTTCTGAGGTTTGTGGAACAGAAAGTTTGAGGTTACAACCAGAATCACAGCAATTTGTTGCTCTTGTACATTCTCCTAATACAGTACTGCCTTGGTTATGGTCCCACAGCAAGGGTGCTGTGCACATGCTGCTCAATGTGGTAATGCTACTAGATAGAATTGGGAAACCAGTAATGGCTATACCAAAAATTTGTAATTTTGAAATAGAAAGATCTATCAGGTACTTCTGTATTGTTTCAGGTTTTGATATTTGTTTGAGGTCTTGCCAATGATATTGGTTGTATATACACGCACAGAGGTCTCAGTTCCCCTGGTACACCTCCTGATAAAATAGGATATATCGCAGAATCTTGTTAGTTGATATGATGAATCTCAGTGAAGCATGACCAAAGGCTGGTCATAACTTGTATTGGTAATTTGGGAGGATTTGAAGTTTGGCTCTCAGGAAATGAACTGTGACCATGATCGTAATTTAATATCAAATTACTAATACCAGTAACCCATATATAGAATAGAATATAAGATGTCCATTATGTGTATGGTCAAGCCAAGTTACTCATTTATATAAGCACATGGGTCTAGAATCCAAGAGTGCAATCTAGTAATTTGTTAAAACCAACAATTTGACAGAGGTAACACACCTATCAAGTTTACAAGTTTAACAAATAGCATGCTTGGTCTGTTTGCAGTTGACATATTGATACAAGGACTCTTTTCTAAATTCAGAAGCTTTGATATATGACAGCATACCTTTTGAGATTCATCTCTTCTTTAAAGTAGTATACCCTCACAAATCTGGATTGGGGTCAGGTAATGGATGAGTCTGCTACGAGCTATTCTTTTCTTTATATAAACAAGAAGTAGAGGGAACTATAAGAGGCCTTCCATTTAATAAGTACGCACATTTTCAAAAATCTCAGATCCCCACCCCCTTTTGGTCAAAAATATGCATTGGATTTGTACTAGAAAGTACACACATTTTCAAAGATTTCATACCTCCCTCCCCCCATTGATGCATACAAACTTAATGCAAGGGCCCTAATAAGATGGTTTGTCATCAAACTGAAACATTATCATGGTATTTTGCTGAGGAAAGAAATCTTACTCAAACCATAGTTTTATTGTAACACATCTTTTACTGTGATCCAAAATGCTCTCCAAACCGCTACCATATTATATACATATGCCCAAATGGCTCAGAAAGCACTGAAATACCAGCTTAGGGAGATGGTGATTATCATTTCCATATCTCTTAAGGATTTATTGCGTTATTTTCATGATATCATCTCTCCTTTTAGAATATAAGTGCAAAATGAGCCTGTAGTCGGTTAGAATTTAATCAGCAAAAAATGATTTCTACCTTACATTTCCAATGAAATCAGATGCAACCTTCTTTAAAAACTGCCTAAAGATCCCCTTTAAGTATACCTAGCACTTGGTTTATCAATTCCAGAGTTAAACCTTGGATCCTTAAGTTCTAATGATTTTGACTGAAACAACGGCTTTTCTTTAATTACTCATTGCCATGATTGATGACAATAACAAACAATATACCAAAAAAATCAGGAAAAAAATTACCTTTCAGATGACATATAGCATGTTATCATATCTTACATAGTTCAAGAGAAATTTAGAAATAACGCGTTTTCCAATTTTTGCTAATTAAGCACAAATCGCGTAATTAGACAGTGTTCGCATACCTAAATTCTTCGGAACCGTCTTGATTCATGGTCCCTAGGATGCTATAAGATGAAAAAAATCAAGAAAATCCAGGGGGCTCACCGCGGAGGGTAAATCCTTATTTTGACTGATTTCAGGATTTGGCTCCTGGACTAATATAGCTTTTTTGCAAAAATAACCAATTTCAATGATGGAAAAGGAAACTACAAAGTACATCACAAAAATTGACAGTGAACTGAATAATAATTGTCTCTCACGAACCAGCAAATTGGTTTCTGAAGGTGAGAATGCCTTTAAATTTGAGATTCACAAAATTATCCATGACTCATGAAATTATCTAGAGTTTAGTTCCAACTTGACAGGCATATAGCTTTCTGCATAAATTATTAATTTTAGTGGTCAGATTTTAACAAACAATTAGAGAAGAAATTAGAATGTGCATCCCAAAATTAACAGTTAATTATATGACAATTCTCTCTTAGAAACCAGCAAATCTAGTTCTGAAGGCTAGATTGCCTTTCAAATTTGAGATTCATAAAATCATTACAAGTGCATGACTCATGAAATTATCAAGAGCATAGTTTGATTTACGAAGCAATGTGTCTGTACAATTCACCAACTTTAATGATCAGATTCATGAATTATTTTTATTTCTTATTTCATTCACTTTATTTTAAAACTGTACAGCTCAAACATAGTATATCTGATCTCCTGCTGCATCACTTTGAGTATGTTATATACATACAGTAATGTCTAGTGCATATATGGAGTAGTAACATCTTTAAGTATGCTTACCTATTAAGGACAGCATAATAACTAATATATCTATACAATCTGTTACATGATACCAAGTTATAATAATTTGATGATAATGAGGGTGATGGCTGCATGGTATAATCATATATTATAACAGTGTATACAATGATAAATATCTCATATTTTCAAAGAGCCCCGACTCCAAATAGGGACAGGAAGGATAACCTTATTAGGAACAAAGCAAAAATCATTAGTTTAATGCAAAATTAACATTTCGCAAATAATTACAGTACATATTTTCAATCACTCCATAGTTACATGATACCGATTAAGTAACTCAAGTAGAGTTATAAAATAGTTATATAGTGATCAAGGACATTCAACATCTACAAGATGTTTAGGTAGGCTTTAATTCTATTTTCGAAAACATTAATATTATCAGAATTTCTGATATTTACTGGTAGTATATTTCATGTCTTTTGGCCAAAGTAACTCATAGACATACCAGTGCATATTTGGTATTGGTAAATATAGTGGGGGTGCTTTATGGAGTCTTGTCTGTTTTCGTGGCACTATCAATAGGAATTCCATGAACCAGCGCATGTCTGCCCTAGCCCCCATGCTTATCTGAGTATAGCCCAGGGGATGGTCCCTGAGATATACTAGTATGAACACCATGAACAGGCGAGCGGGTCAGCATACCCTAGAGATGAAGTTGATCTTACTAGCAATGCTCTAGACCTCTCTTCTTGACAGAATAATCATGGGGTATGCTTATAATATTAAAACAGATAAGTCAGGCTTCCCCTTGATTGTTACAGGTTCAGAAGAGTAAGAAGGGTCTGAAGATACATTGACTATAAATAATTCATGTTGTCCCATTAAAATATTGAAATAGGTTTAACAACAAGGTACATTTTTAGACCCTATCTCATTATGGTGATAATATCCTATAGATCTAACAAAAATGGAGCATAAAAATAATCGTGTCATGTAAAGTTAAGTGTTGATAATTCCTTTTGTATAAATTATGTATTTTTTCCAGACTGTCCAGACGAAGTCACCAATGGTAAAGCTTCATTCCCTTCTTCTGCCTCTTAAGTTATAACTCTTATATATTGTAGAGCTTTCCTAGATCTGCTTCTAACACTGTATCTGATTTATTATACGGGTTTGGTATTCCTATTGTATTGTAAGAAATGTAAACCTAAATTCTGAGCCTGTGTCTAGACTTCATGTTTGGTGACAACACTACTAAAAACAATTCTGATCTATTTTGTTTCTATCTCATTACAAACAGTTTTACTTTTATTCAGAAAAATATGGCAAGCAATAACACACCCCAAATTGTTACAAAATCAACTCTAAACGCTTTTCCCATGAACCTGCGCAGTGGACCCTCTCATAGAAGCTTTTTTCCCAACAATTTCCTCAGAATCCCATATCCCTATCAATTGGTTCGGGCCATTCCGCTAGCAGGGCACCACACTATTGAAAAAGGTATTAAAAGGTTGAAAGTTACATTGAAAAAGGTGTATAATTTTCCAAATTCTTTTTTTTTCAGCCAATGACCATAATGCGGTCAACTTTGCTGTGCCAGTCAACCTTGCTCCAATGGCAGTAGAAGCAGAGGGCTTCGACGAGGATCTTGCCGTGACAGTCCTACAGGTTGTTGAATTCAACCTTCCCCATATAATTTATCTAGGCACTGAATTAATCACATGACATCGCTATAAATGCTTTACAATTACATTTCTTTTCTCCCATTGTACTGCCCTTATGGTGTATAAATAAGTTATACTTATCTGAGTATAGCCCAGGGGGTGGTCCCTGAGATATGCTAGTATGTACACCATGAACAAGAGTGTGGGTCAGCATACCCTAGAGATGAGGTTGATCTTACTAGCAATGCTCTAGACCTCTCCTCTTGACATGATTGTCGATAATGTGGAGGATGTTGGTGACCTTGTGTTCTGGGATGGACAGGGTCCTGTTGTCCAAACCACTTTTACTCCTGGAGGGTGGGTTGAGCTTTTTTGACAGCCAAGGGGAGGCTGAGGGACCCCAAAAGTTCACACACAATGTTGTAGTGGTCTGTGGCCTGGTCCAAGATTTGGGCCACACCCACCATGTCATCAAGATATATGAGGATGCTTTCTGGGTTAGGCACGTGCAATGAATTCTGCGATGCACTGCATGAAGAGGGAGCTATTACAAACTCCAAACGGGTGGGTGGTATCCACATAGACCTTCCCCGCAAATGAGATGCCCAGTAATAGCCAATCGAGGGGGTCCGAGTGGAAATTGCTACACCCTTGATAAGTCTATGGAGTAGAGGAACGTGTTCCATAGTTTGGACTATGTCCACGAGGTCATCTGTAGTTGGGAAGTGGTGTGGCGTTGAGTTCGCCTTGAAGATGTTCTTTGCGATGTAGGAGTTGATGTCATCCCCTACCAGGAATGACACGTCCACTATCACCCGCCAGTCTTGGGCCTAGTCATGAGTGGTAAGTAGTGGATCCAATCGAATGGAGGGGGGGGGGGGGGGGGGCTGAAATGGGCCAATTAGGGATTGCTCCTTGACCTCATTGATGTAGTCTGCTACCTGTTGTAGGTAGGGGTCAGCTGATTTATGGTTGTAACCTGTAAGGTCTGATGGGGGGGGGGGGGGGGGGTCCCAATATTGGGAGTGAAACCTAAACTTGACCCTGCCTATAATCATCTCATCATCATGATGGCCGGTGGTAAATAGTGTCCCAATTGTGAACAACCAAGTTGGTGGGGATTGGGCGGCACGCTGACACGGCATTAGGGAGTCCACTGTAGGTATAACTATGTGACGAGTTTGTTATCTGATGTCAGGGTAGAGGAGCTGGTTTTGGTATGGGAAATAACTTTTTTTATTGAATGCTTAGGAAAAAAAATGGATCCGATATTTTTGCACATTTATAAGCTAAGTGATATAAAGTCCGAAAATGTTATGAAAATGGGCAATATTTCAGGAACATCCTACTTTATTAGTTTTATGATTAAATAGCCAGTTTTCATACACTGTAACCTATTTTGACGCACCCTGTCACCATTTTTGGTGCACTAGAATATAATTATGTTTTACCTATATATTGTACTGACGCGGGTGGCCAGTCCATATTTGTTAGGCATCATAGTGTGAGTAAGCGCACGTGCTAGCCATGTTTCACTTTGTCAATAGTGAAATGGGGGAGGAGTCATGGTGTGACGTACTGTACTAAAAGAGCGTGTTTTGCTCTCAGTCAGTCAGAGTTCGCTGAAACGCTGTGTGAGTAACCATCCTGGAAAGATTGGACCTTCAAGCTGAGTTTTGGTTCTGAATAGAGGCAGAAAGATCGTGTAGAGCGCGGGAGCGTTGACTGAATGTGCTTGAGGGGATTCCTACCTCGGGACTGATCATGGTCAATCAAGTTCTTGTCATGGAACGTCAATACACAGGATAATAAACAAACAATATCCTTTCACACGAGTGTTCACGTCTTACATGATGTTGGAACTATAATTATGTATTGGACGACAGCAGTCGAACGAGGAGGAGACTGTGTTTGGAGCTAGCTATTATCTATAATTAAACACGACTAATTACGTACTCAACACATAACAGATAATTAACTCCCTATAGTTCAATATAATAATATTTTTAGAATTTGTCTCCTATTCATTATTTAAGAAAACATAGAATTTTGAAGGGTCGCCTTTTTCTCAAACAATTAAAGGCCTGTTTCCACCGAATGATTTTTCCCTAAAGACGCCTAACGACACCGAACGATTTGCAAATCGTTGCTAGTCTTTAGGAAAAATCGTTCGGTGGAAACAAGAAATCGTTACTACCGACAATTTCTTACGACACCAAACGACAATTTTGAATGACAAACTGACCGATTCATGAACGACAAAATATTAAACGCGTTTAATATTTTGCACGATTTTTCACATCATGAACGACAAAATGAAGAAAAAACAGGACTCGGCAAGATGGCAACGCCCAGGGCGAGCACGTCTGGAAGCAAGTCCGGCGTTTCAACTGGCCGAAGTCCAAAGAAGATGATTTAGCTGCGATGTATAAGGCCAAAGTGTACCTCTACAACCCGAATGCCGACGGTTATCACAACAAACCTCGAAAACTTCGCTGCATTCATGCATTCACGAGGAAGTTAGGTATCGACTGTGAGTATACCGGTATACGTATTATCGCTCACCTAACACATAGTTAGAGTATACCTCCATTTGTATTGTGAAATGTAAATGAGTTCACGATTGAATCGTTTAAACCAATATATGTTTTGCCAAATTAATATGTTAATTCCAATACACAGTAAACGACTGGGATAATTTATGTGTGCTAATTGATTTTAAAACCATAATCGTAAATACCGCTTTTATCAAATACATTTCACAACTTACTTATTTACGGATACTTAACCGTTTTCAATACTCTATTTAAAGAATGCATTTATTGCTATTTAATTAAACCAAAATCCTATATTACTACATTATCTATCCGTTTCAGATATTCAAACCTTAACATGAAAAGCTATTGTCCATATGCATGTATTATTTTCACAATTAATATATAAAATTGGTCGCTCCAAAAATAAATTGAACGATAATACTTATAAAAGTCTTTTGTCACTATAGTTTTTGTCGTTGGTGTTGCAAAAGAAATCAACAGAACGACTTCAATATCTAATTATTGTCTTTGAAAAATAGTTTAGCACCAACACTTTTCTTTCCAGTCAAACATGTTCTGAAGAGAGTGACGAGTTTCAGGACGCAGTTTACAAGGGGGAAGAACAAACTCTTGAAAGCTAAAAGTAGAAGTGCTCCGTACAAACAGACAAAACATAAAAAGCAAATGATGCAGCTACTGTCATTCCTTGATCAGTACACCAGCACAAGGGAAACGCGGTCATCCCTGCCGAGGAAAGCAAAAACCAAGGTTCACATGATTGAATATAAGATACTCACATAATATTTATAAAAAAAATATGGAAAGAATAAGTTATATCACTCTTAAAAATAGAATAAATATTGAGTTCATCCAAAAGTAAAAATAAAATCGTTCAATACTTAATGTCCTATTTTTGTAAGTAAAGTTTAATTAAAGTCCATAACGATTGTAAGCCAGATTATCAAAAATATTTATAATCATTTTGGAATATACAGTTGGATGTTAATAAATTATAAATGTCTATACTAAAGGCCTTTTTCCACAGAACGATTTTCTAAATGATCTCTTACTTTCTAAACTCCTAAAAAAAATTGTTGATTACCTGCTATTTCAAATAAGTTAATATTCATTTAGGGATTTACACAGAACGACCACAGAATAAAGAAGACAATTATTGTTCATACTTTTCCCAGCAAACAACTCTAAAATCAAACAGTAGATAAATCATTCTAGTGTACCCACTGAACGATTTTATTTAGAAAAAATATCTTGCAGCATTATGAACGATTTATCCACGACCAAAAAGCAAGCCAGTTTAATTTTGGGTCTTTAATGAATCATTCAGAGTTGTGCAGACAGATGTGTTTGATTTTGTAATAGTTTAAGGTATATCATGCAGTCAAAAATTACCTGGTTAGGCAAATGTCGTTCAGTGGAAACACATTGGTACATTATCTTTTGGTTAATTATTAAAAACCTGATGATTCCCACTGAACGATTGTACTAAAGACCACAAAAGATTAGTGAATCTTTCACTGTTGTTCATGATTGTTAACACAATGTCGTTTGGTGGACACCTGGCTATTATCTAATGATGAATAAAGTATCAATAAGGAAAATAAAAAAAAATGTTAAGGAATCATTGAATCTCTTCGTATTTTATTAATACATACTTTATTGTTAATATCTTACAGAAGGCCGCCGACACACTGACACATCAACTGGAGGAGCAGGAGGCTAGTCCGTGATCTCATGATGACGTGGACGCGGACGACGACTATAATCCTAAAGATGACGACAGTGACCAAGGAGACGCATCTTCATTGGAAGATGAATCTGTCGGAGGTGAAGACTCTTCGGAGGCAGACATTGACGATCTACAAAAAGCTGATATCCAGGCACAAAAAATGGGCCACGACAAGGATGATGACAATGACAATGGACAAGGTGAACCCATAGATTTGTCAGTTGATCACGATAATTCGTTGGCTACAGAGTCGGGTCAAGACAGCACACTGGATTACGACCTAACCCATGTCATTCAGGGACTGGGTAACAAACCACTATCAGGTTTGAGCGACACCATTTCAGGAGAAGATGCAAACATCACCTTGGACAGCTCAACAGATCTTGCTGAGTTAAATATTCGTCGCGACCTTATTTCTGCACAACACCGAGTTCCTAGAGTGACTCTTTCTCCCTTGGCAGGAACCATGGTCAAATATAAATCCGACGAATCCTACGACACTGACAGACACGATGAAGAGAGCAGCCGACAGCCGGAAAAAACACGCAAAATGTTGTGTGGTCTATCGTACACTGTAAAATCAAAAAGTGAGGCAAGTTCATCCACAAAGACAACAGGTGATGATGAAGTTAGATCCCCAAGACCTCCAGCACATGAGTCTCAGTCGTTGCTAAGTGGAAAAAAGGCAGTTTCTACAAAGAAGAAAAAAGCTGTAATTCACAAGCAGTTTAATTTGAGAAGTAGGCCTACCAGTCCAGAAGTCGTTAAGAATCTGGTATCAGTCGTTATGTCAGAAGACAATACACAAATAGATAATGACCAATCGAGAGGTCCAAAGACGGTCAACACCTCAAGGCGTAGTAAGTCACCCACCGAATTGTCTACAAAAAAAGACTCGACCAAACCACAACGGATGGATCCACCAAAGACAACAAGTGGTTCTAAGCAGTCTTCCGCTGCCTCTTCAGCAGCAAGTACACCGACAGCTAAAACCAAACGAGAAGGTCGTTTGTCTTTGAAAAAAAACAAACCAGAAAGTAAAGAAGAAAAAGATCCCCAAAGAAAAGTGACCGACAAAACTGATGAACATTCACAAGCAGCGGATGATGTTATCGTCGTAACTACCGATGAGGACATTATTGGTCCGTCCCAACCGACCAAAAAAAAAACGAAAAAAAAAATTCTAACAGTGAAGATTCCTCCGACCAAAAAAGGCAAAAGACGAGGGAATGGAGCTTCTGGAAAAACATCAAAGCAAGGACAAAGTGAGCCACAAACTCCGGAAGAACAAATTGTTCAAATGCAGCAACAAAATTGATGTCCGATATGAATGAGGCGTTCAAAGAGAAACAGCAACGATGAGATACAGCTGTATCTTTATGGGGACAGATGCAGCTCCAAAAAATGGAGTTGATTAAAGATGAAGAAGTTTGCGATCAGCTCATGGAGCACATTTCCCACGTCACCAATAAGGCGTAAAGAGGAAAATGGCCTGAAAAGGAGAGAGGACGAAAAGACACTGATGTCAGATCAGATGCGACTGAAAGAGATCAAGAAAATGTTGTTGACGACCAGCCTCAAAAGATGGTAAAGAATCCCAGAAAAAGGAAAGGTTCGGCACAATCTTCCATGCTCAGCGACGACATGAACATATCAATCGCGAAACACTTCCATTTGTCAAAAGACAAAACAGATCGCGGATGAATCTTATTCCAGTCAACATGTCAGACAGCTGCAACAAGGTGTCCCATCAGAAATGATGCACCAAAATCCAGTAGCATTCTTCCCAGGATTCATGACGTCGCCTCAACCGTTAGGACCTACACATCCTCATTTTGAAATGATGCCATATCACCTGACTATTATGAATCCTCATATGCAGAATTTGCCTCGACCGAACTTTCCCCCGTTCCAACCACAAATTCCAGTAAATCCCGGCTGGAACATGCCTTCACCATCGAATCAGATATACTGTCATAATTATAATCAGTACGCAACTGGGAGTGGAAATGTCGAATCGTGGCAACGACAGAACCAGGATCAACCAAATGTTATACAGCATCCGACACAAGTCCAGAGACCTCACGATGATATGAACATCTCCACACACGACACTTCCATGTCCAGCGGAGGATTCCATCAACAACAGCTACAACAACTCCAAGACAATACTGGTCCAGGATCCACCAGGAGTTCGACACCGACAAACCAAGTCGGTGTTCCCACCTATCAAAACATTGGCTAAATATAAAGAGAAAAGTGTTGTAATACAACGTTGTCAGAGACAAACATAGATAAGAAAAGACTGTTATTAGTTTACAACGTCAGATAGCTTCTAAGGTTACATTTAATGTGATAGAGAAAAGAAATATGTGAATTTAGTTGATTTATTTATATTTACATGTTTAGGTTGTACAGAAACACCATTCGCCATGGATGACAAGAGTTTAAACGATGTGCGAACGATAAGATCATTTTTTTGTCGGTACCTTTAATATACAGACCCAAAAAAAATTATCGCATGGAACTAAACCAAATTGATCAGTCGTGTTGGATCGATTAATTTGGATTCTACAAAATTCAGTGCTGCAAGTTTTTGAGAAGGTTATCGTTTGCAATCAGAAGTTGGCTCTCTTGAAAGTGTTTTTATTATGTGTGGGTGGGGGAAGGGAAATATTTGAAGCAAACCTTAAATTGTATTGAATCACATCAAATATTATTAGTCGTAATGTATCTTTGTGGGACCTGCGAGCGACACATTTACCTGTCACGGCGATTACAGCGTAAGATATGTTTGAAATATGTGTGTTGTTATTATCGTTAGCATTGTTCCTTTTCAAACCATACAAATGTCGTTTGATGTCTTAACAGGATTGATCTACTCAATTACACTCATGCCGTACAAGATGTCCAAACAAAACAACTATTTTCCTATTTGAATCTTTGGCTTTCTCCTAACGAATTAGAGATAAGTTGATGAGACTTATTCAAAATTTTAAAAAAGATTATTTGGAATAAAACTCAAAATAAAAAGAAAATATAAAGAAAAAATTGGAGTTATTATATAAGATCCAAACAATCATTATTAAGGTTTACTGTTCGTTAAGACTATTCTAATTAGATATTATATTCAGTGAGGAGAAGCATTTACTACTGTAATACGTAATATTTGAGAGTTCTTATGTTCAGAAAGATTATACAATCTTTGAAGTTAAATATATATCATGTTATTTTGTCTTTGTATGTGGGTGAAGCCGTGTTTCCACCGAACGACTTTCTAGGATAGTTCCTAACTACCATAAATGTCTTTAAGAAATAATAATTCTTATCCCACAGAATGGCACGATTTTACTAAAGACCACCTACAAATATTTAATCTTTCATTGTCGTCCATGTTTGTTACCAAAATGTCGTTCGGTGAAAACATGGCTTTATCCCATGGATTAATGATTGTTTATTAGATCAATAATTCTTTTTTTTTTACAGACATATAATAGTACGACAAAATATGTTTGAGGCACATAATCTTTTATTGATAGCATTATGTTTTGTTTTTTTTAAAGAAAACTTATGAAGTGATTATCAAAATTTAGTTCATACAACATATTGGTTCTGTTTAGATGTTTTTTGAGCAGAACTTTCTAGTCAGAATTTGACACACATGATGTTTTTTTTTTGATGAGCCTATTTGTTTGATCAAAATATGATTGTTTAATTCAAATTAAGGTAAGGATATTCCTCGTTCATAACTTAGGGGAAAAAAAAGAAAGTGTTGGATTGTTCTCAACGACCTTGGTTAATATATAGACGACACAAAATAAAGATTTCTGGAGAATTTAGAAATTTGGTTATTGATTTCTTTAATTTTTGTTGTCTTTTATAAATAAATGGTTTGAAAAGTATTACGGCTAAATACTATTTCTCTATATAGAGAGAGATATATATCTCATTCTTTAAATCAAAAGTTACTATTGAAGATACAAATATTATTGAAAATGCTTAATATGAAATGTGTTGACATTTTGGTTTTCTGTTTGTCGTAAGTCGTAATATCTTCTAGATGGGAATCTTATACCATGTCTTAATGAACGTCAAAATTAATGATATCAGACAAGATTAATCTTGCAAACATTTGTCTTGCCAAGGTACTCGTCCTGCAATACTGAGAAAATAATCGGCAAGTGTTTCTCGGATTCTTTTGGCGAGGATGGTTGGATTCCTTGCTCCTGCAGGGTAGATGTTGGGCAGTTGATGGGGACTTGTCCTCCAGTCTCCGGGGATGTGGTCGTGATTTACATCTTCAAAATCTATCATTCCTTGTGGAATAGTTTTGTCCACACCGACGTCGCAGCATATTGTGAAGACATGCTGCTGCTAGCACTACCGATTCGACTCTGTCTGGTTCCAGATGCATATCTGTCAGGAATACACGAAATCTATTTGCAATAATCCCAAACGCATTCTCGGACACGTGTCACGCCCTACTAAGACGATAGTTGATTATGGTTTGTTGGTCCGTTAAGTCTCGTCGTGAGAACGGTTTCATCATGTGCTCATCAAGTGCGAATGCATCATCTCCGACAATGACAAAAGGCGTTTCAACATTTGTTCATGGCAGATATTTGGGAGGGGGCAAGTCGACAGTATCTTGATCGATGCCCTCTTTTAAGCTGCATCGGCCCCATATTCCTCCGTCGTTAGCTTTTCCTTTGGTGCCGACATCCACATATATTAGTTCATAGTTATGATCCACTAATGCCATCAGGACTATTGATTTCCATCGTTTGTAATTAATTATGGTATTGCGACCCGCTGTTTGCTGGAGTGACAATTCTAACATGCTTCCCATCGAGCGCACTGACACAATTGGTGAAATTCCATCGTGCTTGGAATCCAGACGCAATTTCTTGCCATTTATCCATCTCTTGAGGAGTCTTTAAATGAAACGACAAAAAATATTCAAACTATACAAACAAAAAACAAAAAAAATTTGTCTTTAAGTAGATACCATAACGATATATTTATGTTTTAATTTATTTAAGACTCTTTAATTATTTATATAAATTCAACATCGATAGACAAAAGATTGGGGCATAAATCATTATTGAAAGTTAATAGTTTTAGTGATATTTAATATTTAGGTTTATGATGTTTTTATTACCGTAAGATATTCATCTTTCAAAGCACTGTAAATTCCTTCACAGACAAGTGGAATCTTGTTGCATAATGTGGTTCGCCCTTGTCGAAACTGCCTAGATAGATCTCGTTGCACTCCACCTATAAGTGATATAAAATGTTCAGACATGCTAAGATAGATTTTTACATATTTTTATTTATTCAAAGACATATTGATCAAAATAATGTTTAACAAAAATAATTATTTTGTCGTTTTCAAATTTGTCGTTTAAAAAAGAGGTTGTCGTTCAAGTTTTCATCTATTAATTAATAATTTGTTTTTCCTTACCGAAAGCTAAAAACTTAAGAACTGCACTGAGAACTTCTACTGCTGGGATGGCCTTTCGTGCGTTGGTGTTCATCTTTTGTATGAAGGGGGTGACCTTCCCTAGTAGATATAGAAAGTGTCGGTATCCATCCTTAACATACAACGGAATTCCTCGCGATCATGAAGCTGTAAAGACAACAATTTATTCTAATTTAGTTTAGAGATTACATAGAATGTTTGCGAGAAAATTGGGACATTTAAATAGCGAAGATTATATAGGTAAATATAATGGTAATGCAGATATATAATGCCTGTTTCCAACAAACGACATTATGCTAACGACCATGAACGATTCACATGACATTAGAAGATATATCAGTATACTTTATTGTAACTTTCAATACAATATTTATAAAGAACGATTTCTCAAATAAACCCTTACCCTAAGCTCCTCTTGAAGTTTGTACATAGTGTTTGGATGCGGTGAAGAACGATCCAAGATCCAAGGCTTTACCCAAACCGAGTTTATACGTCTAGGTTTTCTTTTCCGAAGTCGGAAGAAACAAAGAATTTCGAGAATCTCATCATCATCATCCATAACTTCCCACATATACCTCAGGAAATCTGCGTCCTCCATTTTGGATCACGTTGTTCACGATAGTTCAGACGAGAAAAAACAATAATATTTTGTTTTTCAATTCGTCGTCTCATTTTTGTCTTTCTTCGGAACGATAACATTTTGTTGTAAGGAA
The DNA here is from genome assembly GCA_936440205.1 of Lepidonotus clava. Lineage (NCBI taxonomy): Eukaryota > Metazoa > Annelida > Polychaeta > Phyllodocida > Polynoidae > Lepidonotus > Lepidonotus clava. The sequence continues at coordinate 17,090,848 of OW387140.1, forward strand.
AGATTCTTTTTTTGGTCATTCGGTGGAAACACTTTTGTCGTTGGGTCCCCAACGATTTTTTTGAACGCTACTTTCTAACGACAAAAAAATATTTGTCGTTAGCTTTTGTCAGTTGAAAATGTCGTTCAAAAAAGTTCAAATCGTTCGGCGGACTCTCAGGCTAATTTTGTTCATAGAATTCATAAATATTCATGAAATATCATGAATTATGTCTAATCTAATTCATGATAAGGTTACTTGCCATGCGGGAGTAGAAAATGAGGAATTTTAAACATACAGAAAACGAGTACTGTGTCAAAAATGGCTCCTCTACTTTATTTGAAATTTGAATCGATTTTTCTTGTTAGGGCGAACATTGTATTGTATTGAGACAATTTATATTTCATACAATTTTTATTCACTAAAATGTCAATTATCATAATAAATGTTTCATCTGTATATTATATATACATAACACACACACATATATATATATAATATAAATATATATATGTATATATACACAAGGGTAACCCAAGGCTATTTTAGATTGCATTTTCTGATTTCATTTGAATAGTTTTTCAAAAATCTGTATAATTTGTGACATCCTCTGCGAAAAGCAGTCTTATGGCCTGGAATATTAAATTAAGAAGGTGTCTTGGGGAATCTAATACTGAAAAAATTAGGTAAATATTCTTATTAGGAAAAGAGTTACGTTAATTTGAAGACACAAAGGTCTGACATGCTACATATGCTAAAATGGACTAGTCTTTGGTATTTATAAAGATATAACTTATATATAATCTAGGCCAAAAATCGAAATCCCAAATATGATTTCAGGAAATATACTGCCATTTCCTTTCTATTTAAGATATTCAGAATGTGTTTCTTGCTGAATATAGCCAAGCAGTCCCTTGATCCAGAATTTCAAATTTTGAAAACTTAATTTTGTTCCATGGTTACCATGGAAACCCTCATTTGCTTAGTAGTAGTATCGGTGGGTTTGGACTTTCCATCAACATTCCGGTTACCATGGCAACAAAATCCCAAAAAGTCTAAATTTTTTCACCATAAATGAAAACTATGAAAAATTTCATTATAGCATGAATTTAGCTTATTTTTCTTATTTTTATGATTTCTAAGCTAAATAAAGGCTCTAGGGCCATGAATAGGCATTTCCATGAGGCTGGAAATCCCAGAAACTGTCACATTTGTTTTTCCCCGAAAGCAACATTCAAGAAAAAATTTGCTCCTTCATATACTAAATAAGATAAATATTCACAAGTTCTAAATACAAAAAGGGTACAAGACTAATAAAGTTTCGTTGCAAAAAAAACTCCAAAATGGTAAATTTAAGTGATAACTTCGATAACATTAATTAAACTCACATAATTATACTGGGGTTTTCCATTCAACGTTTTGTGACGGCGCATACATATAGTCTCTTATCTAATAGTTAGTGCTTATCTTTATAAATCCACCCACAGAAATGTAACGATTTGAGTTGTGGCCCCGTTCGTAATAATCAACCTAGAATGCGCATTATGCCTGTAATAAACTTTCATTCTGAGCCTAGTCTATAAAGGTTTTAAGAAACTTGGATTTATCCTATGTATAGGAGAACATAGACCAAATGATGGCAGCCCTGAGTAACTGCTGTGAGAACGACGTGGACACCCAGTGCTGCGGTGCATCTGTAGAAGGGGTAGAGGCAGCTCCTAGCACAGACCCCGTGGATCCTCTTAATACCGAGGGTACCAATGACACTCTTGGGGTGACCACTGATGGCTCGAATGACAACTCTGAAGAGACAACCAACACAAGTGAGTGTTATACTTTGCTGTTGTTTTTCTATCTTTACTTATTAAGTATAATTATTGCACTAAAATTACAACAATTTGAAGTATCTCACTTCAGCAGGCGTGCCTTGCTTGTTTGATACTGGTGGTAAAAGTACTATACCTTTTCCGTACTACTCCCATTAAATGCTTCAATGCACATAGAAATGCATCAGTGCACACCCTCTTTGCAGGAGCAGATAATATCAACAATAAAAACCTCTAAAAGAATTGATTATGGACAAGTAATAGAAAGAAATTTGATGAAATCACAGGGATATTAAGTTAGTTTGGTCTACTCAAAGTGACTTAACATAGACCTAGTCAATTGGAGATAACTGTGATACTTAGGGTAACTGTTGGTCGCAGATACAACACAAAAACGATGTGTCATACATAGTTGAAGGTCAAAAGATATTGGTATGAAAAATTAAAGTCTCCAAGAGCCTTCAAATATGACATCACATTAGAGCGTGATATTGAAGGGGCCTCTTGCATGACCTCAATGCAAGCTGACATGACACGGGGGAAGATTAGATAAGCAACACTATGAGGAAATATTCAATCTATTTTGAAACACTGCTGGTTCTACAAAACGATTTCAATGTGGGTCTATTGTCAATTCCAATGAATGGATCAATCACACTGCGTGAAAGGACAAGGTATGATATGATAGATTCTATAACTGTTTCTTTGGAATTCCATGGATCTTCAGGGCTCACTAGAGTCAATTCAGCCATCTTAGATTTTGTGGTATTAATGTAGGCTGAAGATTTCATATATTGGAACCTCTTAGATGTAAATATAGATGCCATGATAAACATTCCCACTAGATCTATGTGCTTTTAGCAGTTGAAAACATCCATTAACAAAATTGGTTGACTATTTTTTATTTATCTTTCCTAAGTTATTGAATGCCCTGTCCTTAAATCTTCCAATATTGACACTAAAAATGTCTTTTAAGGCATTTCAGAAGCTGAGATATGAGAGTATATCACTGAAACTCTACAATTTTGGATTTTACACCCCCATTGGGGTTGGTTGATATTTCAAGTGGGCTACTCTTTCAAATTCAAAGAAGGGGTCCCAGGGGATCATCTTTCCAACAAAGAAATGAAGAAATCTTGTGATGTAAGAGAAAATTCCATCTACATGTTTAAATATTATTTTTTTCCTTGTGATAATGCAAAGGTGAACCCATCAATGTCTTACTTAAAATCATATTGTATTCTACTTTTCTCCCAAATACCTATAATCTGACAATTCTTAAGATATAATTTCCCTTTTTCTAGATTACTAGAAAAAAAGTGAAAAGTGGCCGTTCTAATTAGAATATATTGTATATTAACGACCTCCCAGAATACTTAGAGTCAAAAATTATGTTATGTGCGGACGACTCAGTAATCTTTGGCTCTGGAACTGTATTAGATCACCTTCACAACAGGATGCAAGGGGAACTTTGCAGGGTGAAACAATGGTGCGACATGCATACGCTCACAATTAATGTCAAAAAAACAAAAAGTATACTTTTCTCCTTGAAAAAGGAACCAAACCAAAGTACCTTTACTGATCTGAAATTAGGTACAGATGTGATTCAGCAAGTTAAATCAATCAAGTATCTAGGAATACAAATAGATACCCATCTAAACTTCCAAGTCCAACTTAATGAAACTATTAAACTATCCTCTTATAAACTTCTAATGTTAAAGAGAATAAGAAGATACATTGATGAATTTACGGCCCTGACGATTGTCAAGACCATGCTGCTACCTTACTTGGATATGGGCAATGTATACTTCACTAATAGACCAATCGCAGACAGGAACAGGTTAGATGTTATACTTAACACGGCACTTAGGGTAGCCTTTAATATTAGACGCCCAACTGACATACATAGGCTGGACCTATACCTAAAGGCTAACCTACTACCTCTAGAATATAGGAGAAAGTATTTTCTCCTAAACACGGTTTTCAGGTTAGTAAAATTAAATAGCATTCCATTGGTGAACACTGTACGAAATACTAGGCAAAACCAGGCTCCTGTTGTGAAGGAATGCATACCACTGAATGTTACATTAGCCAAAACACCTGTCAACATGGCTAGAAGCTATTGGAATAAATTAGATGCAACACTCAGAAATATGCAGGACATTGAGACTTTTAAGAAAAACACTAAGTTAATCCTCCAACAAGAATATGTCCACGATGACGTAACTAGGCTTTGTGCAGGCATACATTTATAATGCTCCCTATAGCTGTAAAGTTGTATACTACCTGTTATCATTCCATTACATCCATCCCATCCTCATAGTGTATAATACGTAAATGTGCCTTGTATATATATGCTGGACTACATCAGATAACAATCTGACATACGAGATCATGCCATTATTCAAAGGAAAAACTGATGTAATAGGATAAGTTTTCGCTGGCCAAAAGAGGAATACTGGGGCAACCCAATCTTAGGCCAGGATAAATAAACATGTTTTTTAAAAAAAAAAAAAAGAATAAAAATGATCTGGGCTGCGTTCTTGGCTAGACCTCGTTGCTGGGTCAGCTAACTTATTTTTAACCAGCCAACTTACAGAGTGATGTTCCCAAGTGCCAAAAATAAGTCAGCCCTGTCTGGGTTCAGGCAATAGGTGCACTAATACATACAGGGCTAATATTTCTTTGGGGACCTTCTCCTGCCTTAGCACATTGAAAACACATTTATTTTTATATTTCACATATTTTCTCAGGAAGTATTAAATTTTGATTATTTTATATAAAAGCTATGTCAAAAATTAGCTAACTCCTGTAGCTTTCCATTGGTGAATGATTTAGATACCAAAAAGTGTCAGGAAAAAACTGAAGTATGTGCATTAGAGCATGACTATTGTTAGGGCCCTTCTGGTGCACACAGACACTGGGCAGACAGGTAACTGCAATTGACAGGTTAAGGGTCATTCACTACTGAGGGCCTATAACTGCTTGCACCAGTCTCAACAACCACTGGCACCAGTGTTACATAATCATTCCTGGTGGACCATTGTACCCCAGTAAGTCATGCACAACAGAGGTATCTTAGCATACACACACTATCTTCATTGAAAATGGGATGGAGTATTTCTAAATGCTATTAATCTTATTAGGTTTTAAGTTGAGATTTTTCTTTTTTCTTTACATGTAACTCTAGCATAACATCTCAACTTTCAGAATATAGTATCTTTTTTCTTATGTTTTAAAACTATTCTTAAGTAGTTTAACACATTTGTACAAATCCATAGACACTAGTCTTATTGTTGGCTGAGGAGTTTTACATTGCAGCCAAAAATAGCCTGCTCTCAGCTAACTTAGACTTATTTCTGGTGCACTTGAGAACAGTTTTAAATGCCATTTAGAGAGATATTTTTAGCTGTCATCTAAGAGAGGCAGACTGAACTCACACTCAAGAATGCACTGCTCTCAAGTACCCTCTAAAAATATAAGTTAGACAAAAAAATGTTAAAAATTGGCACCCAAGAATGCAGCCCTGATAGCTAGAATATGTATACACATTTTTCCAGTACATTTAAGGGGGGTATCTATTCATGAGAGAGATATTTCAGCAGTAAGAGAGATTTTTCAGAAGGGAAAAGCAGTGAAATTATGAAAGATCTACCAATCAATCCTAAAATTTAATATGCTGAATTTTAGATATTTACATTCATTATTAAAGGCTCCAAGGGGTTTAGAATGGCAAAACCAGAGATGTATCTACAAGATATTTTAAAATTATATATCTGCTTTTGATACCAAATGACCATGAAATCCCCTCAACCTAGACACAATTACAGGGGTAATTTTTCATGTCCAAAACTATCAAACTAGAAATCAATTGTGTGAAGTATCAGTGGTGGAGATTTTGCCAAAATAGTATCTACAATATATTATGTATTAGATAGCCATGTGAAAAAAATATTTTTTGAGGATTTTGTCAAAAACACTAAAAAAATAAAAGTAACAATAAAAAGACAAAAAATTTAGAGATGCAAGATGTGATGGTTAAAACTTTTCTTAAAATTATGCTAAACATTACAATTGATCATCAAATATCTAGATGAATATTCAGAAATCAGGCATTTCATGCCATTTTCAGGAACACTAATTCTCCCATGTTCTAAAGCCTCTAACTCCATCGATAAATATCATATTTTTATTTTTATTTTTGACGTCATTCAAGAGCTAAATAACGTAAATTCATGCAGGGTGTGGCCTGTCCATATGGTGGCTACCAAATCAATCCGGGGATCTGGGATGGAGGTTCCTTCGGGAGCCTCCTGGGAAGAATGTGTCCCCAGCAGCCCTGCTGTTCATAGAAAGTGATAAATGGGGAGACTTGGTAGCTCAATTGGTAGAGTGCCCACTTCGACTCTGGGAGATTTATCACTGGCTGACTCAAATCAAATTAACAATGTCAGTGGTCACTGCTTGCCTGGCACTGAATATAAAGAACCATGAAACATGACTGATCAGCCTAGTGTCAGTATCATGTGACCGGGTAGGGTATTGTGTAGGCCTATGACATGATATCTCAGTGTGGCAGCACTATAAGGAGGGCATTGGGTCTCACTGCTACAAATGGGCACCTCATCTCATAGATTCAGTCACTGCCCATGTAGCGTAAAACTTGCTGAAAAGCATTACCTTGTGCAGTCTGGAAAGAACCCAGATGGATTGGCCGGATGTTAAACTAACCTAACAAAAACCATATCAATTCTAAACTATTCAATAAAGAAATTTTGCTGAAAGTGTTTATCCCATTTGCTCCTAAATATCTTGAAGTGTCATAATAATTATCTCTGTAGCAAAAAAGCCTTATGAAACATTTACTTTGCAAGAAAGCATCACAGAATACTGGTAATAATAAAAGCTTTACCCAAAAAAACAATTGTCACCATTTCTGGATAAGTTTATGTAGAGATGTGAGAAGATGGGTATTTTGTGTAATTACTCAATTGACTGTGTAAATTAATTAAGATTTACTCTTGTTAAAGGGAAAAGTGTTTTCCATTATTCTCTTAATAACATGATGCCTATAGACGATGTGTATATATAGTGGCAATTGTATTTTGCTTTACTCCAAAGCATCACCAAATATAAACAAGGTATAAATAGGCATTTTACAATATTACTTCATCATTACAATGAAATCTTAGATACAAAATGGCTCTGAATCTACCTTTTCTCCATATGAATTCAGAATAATTTGGTTTTGTTAAAATTATGGATATATCAAATATCAGATCCCGAATACCCAAACCTTAATTGCAAATGACAACAGATAAGTATATATATTTATTGAAAATACTCAATGTGACCTTGCTTGCATTTTCATTTAACTTCTTCCCAAAACAAAATGCCGAATTCCAAAACCAAAATGCCAAATAGCAAATACTAAATACCAAAACCCTTTTCCTGTAAAGTAAATACAAGTGTACCCATGGCCATCTTGGGTAATTGGCCATGCCTTATGGGTGTAGCCAATTAGTATTTTGTTGGCATATGTTGTAAATGGTTCCAGTAAATAATCTATGAGTGGTTCTGAAAGGTAATAATTCTTATGATATTGTATTTTGTATTTATGTTTCAGGTTTCCATTATTTAAGTGATGGATAAAGGGAATTGCATAATATAAGTTGAAGACATGTGAAATAATGTTATATTTAGTTTAGATGTACGATTTGTATACATTGTAGTTTATTAGATAAGCCATTTCTATTATAATATATTCACCATCATGATATACAATATTAAAAAGCTGTCTAGATTTTAGTCTCTTGGTTTTATGTTTAATATTTGATGGCATTGGAGCAAAGCAAAATACAATTGCCACTCTATACACGCATCATAGACCATCTAAAAACAGAATTAATTTTGTCACATTTCCTTTAAGTTCTCATCGAAATATCAAAGTGTTATGAACACCATGATGTACATTTAATACTGACATAAGTATGTTTTGAGGGTTGCACTTGAAACATTAGAATTTTGCCATAAACAAAATATGTCCAGTTTAACTGAAACTTCTAGCTGAATTATTCCTGGTTTAAGCACGCATATGTATTTGAGTCTTCGATTATTCAACCGTCAGATTTCCTTTCCCTTGTTTCCTCTGTCGAGTTCAATCTAAAATAGAGGAAATAGTCAGATGTCTGTTGTCCAATGAACGATGAGATAACCGGTTCATCGGACTCTTCTTATGACTCTATCGGCAGAATATCACGTACCTATGCCATTATAGTCATAATCAATTATTTTATCACTATCAACATAATGTTAAGACCAGCAGTGGCGGTTCCAGCTTTTTGAAAAGATTGGGGGCGCGGTAATATAAAGTGTCTAGGAGTGGGGGCAACCGTTTTTTCCTGAATTTTGTATTAAAAATTTCATCCCCTGTCCCGATCCGCCACTGGTACAATCACTTCGTGGATGACCACTTTACGAGAAAAAAACTACACTACTTTTAATCCTCTCTCAGCAGATGACGAGTCGCCTGGGGCCTCGGTGGTAGCGTGGTCAGTGGTGGGGGCAGTGATCGCCGCGGTCGTAGTGGTCGGTCTCATCATCCTGTCATTGTGAGTATAGCCTATACGAAAACGTTAAAACCCAAGGTGTAGTGGGTAAATCATGAGGGCTTGCGTTAACATGAAATAACCCAAGCCCGTGTACTGTAGGCCTATTTATAACATTAACTATGGGGTCCCTTCCCACAATGTTCCTAGCTACATTCCACTTGCTTACTGTATACGTTTTTGATGAATATTCAACAAGGTAACTGGTTACACGCAAAAGTGTAAAAACAAGTAGGCCCCAATACACTATCTGAGGAAGCCGAAGGTCGCGTTTTTACGTCAAACAGTGCCCTCGTCATTTGGATACTTGCAATTTCGCGCAACCAAATGACTTGTGCGCAATTTACCACATGTTTTACCGTGGTTTACATTGCGTTCTTGCTGTTTTGCGATTTTTGTCATACCAATTGACCCATTTTGTTTGGCTAAAGATTTTGCTATTTTACAGATATTGTAAAAGAGGATGCCTTAGAATCTAAAAATGTCCATCTTTGTTCATGGTTACAGGTGCATTCCACGCCTACTACAACGAACACAGAAGGTTCAGCCCCAGCCTCCACCTCCGCCTCCGCCACGAACCATGATGATCCTGAGGGCCACACCCGGCATCAGATCATACTCATGGACCAGCATACCCTGAGCCGGCTACAACAATCAACATTCTCAAGTGTGCTCTTAAATTTATGGAGCATTGGAATGGACAAAACAAATTGACTTATCGATTCCTCTTTCTGGACAAAGCTTTCCCTACTAAGCTTGTCTGTGTTGCCATGAGAAAGTTATTTTGCTTTTGATGAATGGATGCGACAGACAGTGTCATGCCTCTCCGTTCAATTTTAATGTAATCAGTGGCGGATCTAGGGGGGGGGGGCAAAAGGGACAATTGCCCCCCCCCCCCCCTAGACCAAAAATGAACTCTTGTACTTTTGACAAATCCGAGAAGTTTTGCAAGGAAAATTATGGGGGGGGGGGCTGATATCTTGCCCCCCCCCCCCCTAGAAGACAGACTCTGGATCCGCCCCTTGTAATCTTAACTGAAGATTTATCATTCGTCATCATTTTGTCTGCAAGTATTCTATATAGCAAAACGTCTTCCATTTTATAGCATTTGGGTCACGGATTATCCCCGCCATTTTAAATACAGCTGCAATTGTCAGATAACACGCCCAACGGCCCTCCTCCCAGATAGGTTTCGAGTGCCCCAGGCAAGCATCAATGTAACAAGCCTGTTCTGCAGTGGCGGATCCAGGGGGGGGGGCAAAAGGGGCAAAAAGAATGTTACAAGAACATCACAATAACATTACAGTGCGACGTCACAATGTTAGGTTCTAAAGACTTTTTGGGTGCCATCAAAATAACGTTATAAGAACCAAACCAAAACTAAAAAGAACATTGCGGGAACATTATAATAACGTCACATTCTTACTTGGGGTGTCTGGGACACATCAGATCTAAATAGCTTTAGGCCTGAAAATGACAAACTTAGCAAAATTGGATTGAATTGTAATACATGGAAATCCTTCAGATATATCTGAAACCATTCAGATTTAGGAGAAACGTCATAAGGTTTACCAGTCCATTAACCTCCTCAACGTTTTTGGCTTGACATGGTCCTACCCAGTGGAATAAACCCCGGATCAAATTGCATGTATAGTGAAGAAGCGAAAATTTGGGGAATAACCAACGTAATGCTAAAACATATTACCAATGACAAAGCTTGTGGTTAATTCAAGCAAGACATAGAATTTCTGCCTCTGAGACATGCCTGCAACTATATATGAATTATCTTATGCTTGGTGACAAAATATAGGTTCCTTCAGTATCATTTGAACTGGTGTATGGTGTTAGGATTCTTGCCTTTTTAGACTCCCCCCATAACCTCTTCAACAGAAGATTAAAACTGCATAAAATCTATTTTCATAACAGTGATCTTTGTTGTTATCCTAATTACATATCATGTCAATTGCCGTTTCTATTTTGTTAGTTAGTGAAGACTATGATTTGGGTAGCTATAGGGCCATACCCACTGGGCGATTTTACCATTGACGGGCAACGGGCGACTGGGAGAATCGATTCTCCAAGTCGCCTGTCACCCATTAACAGTAAAATCACTTAGTGCATGGGTGTGGGGCTTAAAAGTTCTGAAAAAAAAGCCATTGTTTTCAAACAACCATAACTTTCTAGGTAAATGATGAGATTCAGTATCACTTTAGATACCATAGGATTCAAATTAATGGACAATCAATCCAGACTAGTTACATGAAACATATCATAGATTGAAAAAAATTCTATTTAGAACCCAAATCTGGCAAATGCAAAAATGGACTAGACCTAATGTATAAAGATATAGGTACCCCTTATGGAGGTGCAGATTTTACATACCATTTTGAAAAGCCCTAATTCACTGCTAATGAGATTAGCTTGCGCCTGGTTGGGCAAGGGCCGAAATAGAAGGGAAGAACTATGACATAGATCAGTTTTTCTGAAAGTGTACAATAACACGTACGTTCCATATTTGACATTTCACACAAGTTCCCAAATTTTTATAGGATTATTGTACAAACCCTATTTATTTTGAAAAAGTAAGTCTTCTGCATTTAGCAAAATGTTCATTATACTGGGTTTCTCCAATGGTGTCAGTTATTATAAGGAGTCAAAGTATATGATTTTCACTGGAACGTACGAGATGAAAATTACCTATGTTCACCTAAGGTTCCAATTTTGTGGGTATTTTTTCTATCAATGAAACATAAATAAGTGTAAAACTCATAAGAGTTTGTACATTTAGCATTCCAGAATTGAAGAAAATCCATAGAAAACTTGTATACTTCCCTCTCAACGAGAACATAATTAAAATATCACATATGTTCCTGGTATGTATGTTCCTTTATTTACAAGTATCTTTCTAAGTCACTACCTGCTAAGGTAAAATATTTGGAATCGGTTTGATATTCAGCCTGAGGCTAGGAAACATGTTGGAATATTAGAAACAGTTGCCACACACCCTACCTGCACCACAGTTTTCTATCAACAAGCTTCTGAAGTCAACGTTTATGTGAATTTCTTTTCTCAATTTGTAATACGCCTGACACAAGGCTAGACATGGTTTAGATGTTTAAGAAAAGCCTAACCCAGGTAACACAGTAACGTCTTTAGAACATCTAAACCACGTTAGCCATAATGTTCTTAGAATTTCCAAAATGAAAATTTGCTACTCCGCATAGAACCAGTTTTTTTTTTGGTAGGTTTTCAGAACATTATTGGGAAACGTCTTTCAAATATTTTTAAGAAACGTCACCTGTAAAACGTCATATTTGGAATAAGGGAATATGTTTTATACACATCTCAAATGAAAGTTTTATACTCAATATATAACTAGTTTGAAAAACATTTATTTCTTTGCTTAGTGAAAACATTTGAATTTTGTCAAATAAAAGTTGTATCTTCATCATATAACTAGTTTCATTGTCAGTTTGGTAACCCAGTTTGCAACTAGTTTACAAACAGATTGCTACCAGTCTTGAACCAGTTTGCAACCAGTGTTGCTTTATTGTATACTCAAATATCATCAATTTATTCCTATAACCTAGACGCCACCTGGTGGATTATCAGAAAATTAGCAACTGATTGTACTTTGCAGTTTGGGAGTTTATAAATCAAATTAAAGTGAATATATCAATATGATGAACATAAGTAATAATTTCCCTTTCAATTTAAGTGATATCAAATCAAATTTACATATTCTAAAGTTGCTGCTCACTTCTATTTTTCAACACTATGGTGTAACTTTTCTTAGAAACTGTGAATATGTATATAATTTAAGCTAAATGTACATTATTACCTACAGTAAATAACTACTGAGTTTCAGTAGAATATTGTTGTTAGTTTTTTCAGTAGAAGGAGAAATGTGATTTTCCCCATTGAAACCAATGGTAAAGGGTGATGACCTTCATTATGCAATATTTTTTTTCACAAACAGTGAAAAGTGAACATTTTAATCTCTATGATCTGCTTAGGACATTTGGATGACCAATAGGACATTTGGATGACCCCTGCATGGAATTGTGCCCAAATGGTCCACAGGACCCAAAATGGTCCACAGGACTGCAGTGGAAGAGCATTTAATAAAGTGAACTCAGCCTGTATAAAAACACAATTAAAAAAAAAGAAAAAAAAAAAGGACATGACCTATGCTGACAACAAATATCTAAGATTTATTATTGTTCATTGAAAATCAAGCCAGACACCCCCAAGTACCTTTAAAAGAAATACATCAGCAATGTTTACCTTAGTTGAATGTATTTTACTTACTTTTCCTCAGGCTCTCAAATTATATTGGATCATTTAAAACTACATATTACAGCTGGAGGTTCTTAAAACATTTGCAAATGGTTTTGATAAAACATTTGAATGAAAACTTGTATATGAAGTTTTTAAAACATTGTAGTTAAAACGTTGTAAAAAACTTGTCACTAAGATGTCTTGAAAACATGATTATTGAGTCAGGTAGGAAATGTCACATGAATGATGTTATAAAAACATCCTCAACTGGTAAAAAAAACGAGATCGGAACCAAATAAGACATTTTTAGAATGTTGTGTGCTTCCTGGGAATACACTTCTCAAATTTGTTTTCTATATGACAATACAACAGTAGAATACTCTATGGCTTTAAAAGTTTACAAAGTTTCCTCTCATTGAGAACATGTCAAAATATCATGTACGTTCCCGTGTCGTCTCATAGGTTCTATATAGACACAAGCATCCTTCTGAATGAACACCTACGTCTCTAAAACACCTGTCAAGAATGTAAAATCATGTTCTGTTAATTAGCACCATGTAGGTAGTGCTGAATATTATCCAATGGTGAAAGAGAAATTTGAAAAAATTATGTAAAGGTATTAAACAACATGTAGGGTGTGTGGGATGTTATGAAATGGCAAAAGAGAAATTTGAAAAAAATATGTAAAGGTGTTAAACAACATGTAGGGTGTGTCGGATGTTATGAAATGGAAAAAGAGAAATTTGAAAAAATTATGTAAAGGTATTAAACGACATGTAGGGTGTGTGGGATATTATGAAATGGCAAAAGAGAAATTTGGAAAAATTATGTAAAGGTATTCAACAACATGTAGGGTGTGCGCGATATCATGAAATGGTAAAACCAAACTTGAATAAATTATGTAAAGGTATTAAACAACGTGTAGGGTGTGCGGGATATAATGAAATGATAAAAGGGAAATTTGAAAAAAATTATAGGAAAAAATCATCTATTTTACCGTTTGGTATCTATACTTAGTGAAATAACGTTGGTGAACATATTTATGGAAAAAAAATTGAAATTAGATTTTTGTGTGTGTGGTAACATGCTGTTATATTTTAAGAGCTTGTGTAGCCAGTTTTCACTCACTCAGGGGCGGACCCAGGAATTTGTAGAGGGGGGGGGGGGGCAAAAACATGAATGTACAGGGGGGTGGGCCCCCCATCAAACATGATTTAACAGGGCAAGGGGGGGGGGGGGGCAAGGCCCGTCCGCCCCCCCCCCCCCCCTTGGATCCGCCCCTGCTCACTGGTGCCTATTTTCGCGCAGTTTGTAGCCAGTTTTCGCGCAGTAGATTATATTTAAGGCAAATAACAAGTAAAATAGTAAAAAAATAAAATAAAATCAATAAATCGAGCATCAGAAAATGATTATCTTTTGAAATGCGCTCATTAAAATAATCAGGGACATTGTCATTATTCAGAAAATGAGTTGTGAGAATGCTATGTTATCTGCCAAAGCCTGAAGTATAAAACAATGTGATTATGCATAAGAATGTGTATATTTGTGCATTTTCATAAATAGACAAAATGTCAAAATAGGGTAAAAAGGGGGTATAACGCGCACTATGTTTAAAGCCACCACATCTTTCTCTTGCATTTATCAGGTATTATAATCAGAACACCCGGTTCGTTTAGGGTTATCCAACCCTATGAGGCGTATGTATCAGTAATATTTTTTAGTTTCTATCCTTTATCCTTATTGCTTAGGGGCACATAATGTAATATACATATCTTTGGGTTTATATCGCGCATGTCAGGCTACAAGTTACCATTTTAGTACTAAACATGTGCCTGGAGAGTGTGAGGAATTTGACACTGAAACCTTCTTTGTCAATCTCCATGTATCCCTATGGGAAAAGGGATTTGCTGTGTCTGGAGAGTGATGACCTACTTTCTTTACTATAGGAAATTCCTATTTCAATTTTGTAACAAAAAACTTATGGATTGTCTTCCAAATTACAAGAAAACAACCAAATATTTCAGAATTTTGGAACCAAACCACCATATACTAGAAACAGAAGTAGAGAAATACATATAGTTTGAAGATTATAATGCTGGCATTACTGAGAAAAGTGGAATGAAAAATTTGTCACAAAATTGTAACAACTGTTTTGACCCCCATTGAAATGCATTGAGACAACCTGGTGTAGAAAGAGTCTAGAGAAAGTCGGCGGCCTAAGGCCCGCGTCCCAATAAAGGTTATCAAGTGAAACCTTGGTTTAGATCAACCTATATGGTTGATTCTCACCAATGGGGGCCACAGGGGAAAAAATTTAGTAAAAACTTAAAATGAAACTATCTCGATGAAACTTTGTGGACTGAAGGACTGCTTATGTTTGAATGTGTTCCCAAAGTTGGGAACACTAATCTTCATAATTCTTTGAGTTATTAAGGTTTTTAGTTTTGTATATGTACTATGATGCAGTATATGTACTATGATGCATTTATAAAACAAAACTTCCATAATTTAACCTAATCTTTTCAGAGATATAAACATAAAATTACTCCTGCAAGCATTGCATGTGTATGATTTAATCATTTTAGGTTTGCTTTTTAGGGCAGCCCAAACATACTAGTTTCAGAGATAAATTCAATTTTGTATATGTACTATGATGCAATTGCATATGGTTACACCTGTATATGTACTATGATGCATTTATTATTTCCATAATTTAACATATTTAAACAATTTCTTTAAAATTATGAATATCAAAAATGTTTCATTAAGTAGCATTTAAACATGAGTTTAGTGCACATACTTTTGCTATTGACCATTTGTATTTTTTAAAGAATTATAACACAATTAATTGTCTGTATATGTACTATGATGCGTATATGTACTATGATGCATTCTGTCATTTTTGATTTTATATTTGATACTATTTGAAAACCAAATAGATTTTTCTCCCGATTTTAATGTTAATATGATAATATTAGGTCAATCTATATTGGACACAAGTATTTTCAGTTAATGTTTGCATGTTTTAATTTTATGGGATGTTTAATCTGTATATGTACTATGATGCATTTGCTACCCCAACCCTACCTGGATTTACATTTTCTGTTGCCCAATGATTAGTTCTTCATAAATAAATGTAATTTCGTCCATGAACAAAGCCAATACATTATTGCATTTTCTTATGCATTTTCTTATGCATTTGTTTTATTTTCTTGATATGATTAGGCTGCTGTATTTTTGTATATGTACTATGATGCATTTTCTACACAATGGATAATTTGGTAAAAAAACATGGAAATTGTTAAAAATTTACACCAATTTTATTCAATTGATAACAATCAATTTGCTGCTTATAATACCTGAAAAAAGAATATTTGCAGGGCCCAAATTTAAAAAAGTTACATGACTTGATTTAAATGTAAAACGTGATTTTGGTTGAAAAATGTGTCAAAAATGGTACATTTTAAGCTATAAATTCTAAAATATTCATATAATTCACTTAAAAGTAGGGTTCCCATTAAAGGTTTGATAAAGACACATCCATTGAGGCTCTGATAGAATGGCTATTACTTATTGATGCAATTTTACGAATGAAATTATGAAAATCAGGTCTGTGGCCCCGTTTCGTGAGAATCAACCATATGGCGTATTCTTTCATCTGTTAAAACATTTTTACCATTTGATTATTTTTTCTATATCTAAGGGCAATAAATAAAAAATGCACGATATACCACTGTGCGCGATACAACTCTGTTTTACCCTATTTGAATAAAATACAAAAAAAATATAATGGATCATCTTTTTGGTTAAGATAGTTAAGGGAAAGGGTTTTCACAATAAATAATAGTTTGTCATGAAAAATATTTGCAATTTTGATAACAAAAAATATAGGAAAATTCTGAAATTGCAGAAAAATATGTTGAAAAATGCGTGAAAACTGACAACTGCCTAATTTTGTGTCATTAGTTTTCATGCATGCAGTATCAATTTTCCGTGTTAGGTATGAAATCATGTGTTTCTGACATTGAAACGATAGTATATCCCTTTAAACTAGTGTCAGCAAAAGTTGGAGGATTTCCTGGATTCTTTAATGGAAAAAAAGTATTGAGATATTAATTAATTCAAGAAAAATTGAATTTATAAGCCTCCTGTCATTTTCCCTCTGACAGGGGTTCCTGGCACCTATTTTTGTCCATGAAATGCACAATTTTTAATTTATCACGACCAAAGTTTTACCTCTGAACATATATAATGCCCATATGAACGTAAGAGTGTAATGGAAACTATAAAAGAGCCTTAGAAAAAATGCATTCATAAAAATGCGTAAAATGCGTGAAAACTAGAGATGCGTGAAAACTGGCTCCTCTATATCAATAAAACATTTTTTCAAAGGTAATCCGCTTTGAAAATATATGAAAAAATGTTGATACATGCGGAAATATTGATATAAAATCTGATTTTTAACTCTTTTACAGCTACCTTAAAAAATAATATAATTTTATGAAAATATCAACAAAAAAGTTGCTCTCAAATTATGTTATTTTGGTAAATTAACAATTTTTCTAAAATGACTTTTCATTTTTGAATGGGACCAATTTGGACGAGTTTGGAACCAAAAGATGTCCAAAAGACATCATTTGGATGGGCAGCCAACGTCCTCAGGATGTCCTATTGACCAAATAATTAACTGAGTGACCAGTTGCAGACGTCTTTTGACCATTTTGCCAACGTCTTTTGGACGTCATTGTGTTGCCTGGGGAGTTGTTTGAAAATTGATTTATTATAAATGCAGGGCTGCCAACCGTCCCGGATTTCCCGGGACAGTCCCTGATTTTAACCCCTGTCCCGGACGTCCCGGGAGAGGACACAGATGTCCCGGAAAATGAGGGGGAAATAAGTTTTAATTTTGCTCATAAAATCCATGAAATGCGACCATTTCCTGTGATTTTTTCTAATTTTTTCTCATATCTCTCAGGTTGCTAGATAATCTATGGTTTAATCACTTTAGGCCTGGGCACATTTGCAATTTAAATATTTACATAGATCTAGACTCTCTACGAACTTTCAGATTAACATTGCTTCAGATATTAAATGACTTTGTAATTATAGTGTCATGTATTTTTAGACCTGCCATCAAAATATTTAATTTGATTTGAAATCTAATATAAAACTATATAAAAGGCAAACCCCCTAACTGTGTTTTTGAAAGATTGAAGAGTCCGCCTCGGTTTGTAGCTTGCTACACTTCTAAAAGATTAAATGTTTAAACTAGTTCTATGATTTTATCTTCTTAAGCCTGTATTCCACATGCCGATTTTGCTGCTAATTATACTATTTATATTATACTATATATATTTTTATTAAAAATTGGCAGTGGAAATAAGGATTTAATAGGACTTAGATCTATCATATATCATCAGGAAGCATTATAGTTCTATTTCAAATAATATATAGCATGTAATGTTTAATGTCTTATTCCCAGAGGAAACCAAACAAAAAAAACATTGGTAGCATCAAAATCGGTATGTGGAATACGGCCTTAAGTTCTGGACACGTTTGCAGTTGAATAATTATATTTGAGGCTGTATCAGTGTATGAAAAAAAAACTAACGCTGTCAAACAATTTTACTCATGCTCGTAAAAATTAAGTAGGTCTATTTATGCCCATATCAATCCTATCAAAATGAAAATAATCTATATATCTGTGTTCTCATACCTCTCATGTTTCACCTTATTAATGATTTAATGATGATTTAATCATTTTAGGCCTGGACATGTTTGCAATCTTAATATTTTAAGGCTGTATGAAAGATAGAAAAAAACCAACACTGTCACCTAATTTCACTTGTGCACCGGGAATTTTTTTTTAGGCCTAATCAACCTTACCAAAATGATGAGTTATATAATTCTAAGTTTTTATATATCTCAGGCTGCTATATATTGTATGGTTTGATCACAGAACTAGAGAGAGGTTTATTTCTATGGTTTGATGATTAATTATGCTTGGATACGTTTGCAATTTGAATATTTTCATACCACGTTTCACAGGTTTAAGATAAAAAATTGTTCAAATATTAAATGATCTTAGATATGTCACTTTTAGTATAGTGTCATTTCTGAAGATGTACATCACCAAAGCTTGACCGGGTGCCTGTCTATTTGGGGGGCTTTGCTCTCTAAATGCCGGGTTGGCCTGCTTGTGTGCTTGTCTAAAATGGGAACAATTACTTAAAGTTTTAAGCAGATTTTATGGAAACAAAGAAAGTATACCCATACCAAACGGCAGTGCACACTTCCTAAATCAGTATGACCGAAATGTTTAAATTAGCTACTGAAATACTAATAATTGTACACTCTACCTCATTTAATGTTTCGGACATTCTGGTTTTCCATTATTCAGCCACTGCATTTCCACTGATTTTGCACTAAATTCCTGCTGCAAGCGGACACTGATTCTCTACTCATTACACACTATACTGCTTTTTGGTCCAGATAGTTATTTATATCAAATACAGATGTTTACTGCATGGATTATTATAATAATATTTAGTTTTGGTTAAAGATTTTCGGGTCTGGCTAAAGAAAATGGGAGGTCTTTAGCAAACTAAATCCGTCCGTAGCGCGAGCCTAGTATTATTAAAATCCATAAAATGAATTATTCTATGGAAAAGGAAGGCATAGATAGATAACGAGACAAAGTATTTGCCTCTGGATATTGTAAAACGGAAATGCTGTATTTTTCCAGCAAACTTAAAATCATTATATCTATCTCTCATAATATCTTAAGTAGTTTGAAACGTCTCAAGCTTCATAAACAATAAGTTATCTGCACAAATTTCAAAGGTTACCCTCATGTAGGCTTATGCCTAAAATCACTGGGAAAATGGATATAGAAATTAAAAGTATAAGAAATTGTTGTTTTCCCTTCAGGTGACCATAGCACCTTAGATTGCCTCAGATAGCATGATTGAGAGATTATCTTTTCAAATATTTCTCAAAGGTTATTCCCACATTACCTAAAATCTCTGAAAAATGCATATTGCAAATAAAAAAATAAGAAATTTTTGCTATCCCTATAGGTCACTATAGTACTGTAAGCAAATATCTGTACTTACTGAGGAGTTCTTGTAGAAATGAAACCTGTCCTGGTGAGGCTGAAGCTGTCGTGCGGGCAGTCGGTCTCGTAGGTAGCAGGGTTCTGGTTCAAATTCCCGGCAAACGGCGCGTGGTGCAAACCGGACGTTCCCGAAGGTTCCCGAAGTGACCCGAACGCGGCCGAAGCTTTCCGACGAATCGACGTCGGCGACACTCCACCTCGTTCCATTTTTTCAGGAGGGCCCCCTCCATCAGGGGAGGCTGAAACGAGGTTCCCAGGTGTCCGTGGCCCAGCAACTACAGGTGTATATACAGTCCTAAGTGCTACTATATACAAGGAGTAGGTCCGCTTGACCTACAGCCCGAAGAACTTCTGGGCGTTCTTCGAGGAAATCTCCAAGATGAGGCTGGGTGGGATTCCCTGAAGCTCTCCCACTCGGTCTGCCACCTAGCAAATGGAAGTCGGCCCATGCTGGTTGGGCCGGACCCCTCGCAGGCAGAGGTGCGGGCTGTCGGTCTCCAGGAGGAGCTTGTCCAGCTGGAGGCCCTGCACCACCTGGTCCAGTTCCGGGTGACGGTCAGCTCTCAGGAGTTTTCCTGAGATGCTGAACATGGCCTGGGGGAAGGCCTCCTCCCACTGGCGCTGCTCGTCTAGCCCACTGTCGAAGCAGTGCAGCTGTAGCTTCTGCGAGCGGGGCACAGACTGCTGCAGCACCTCCCGGCACATTGCACCAGCCTCCTGGTTCTGCTTCCGATCCCGGGAGTGGATGACGAGGGGCAGCCCCTTGGCGGCGGCGAAGGCTGACAGGTTGGCCAGTGCTGCCTGCTGCATGAGGGCCACGTCCTCGGAGTCCTGGTGGTAGAGGTCGATCCCCACCTCTCCGACGGCCACGGCGCCCCTCCGTATGGCTCGCTTGGCTGAAGCGAGCACATCGTTGACCTTGTTGGCCTCCCTTGGGACCCGGGTTGGATGGAGCCCCACGGCGTTGACAACGCGCAGCCCAGGGATCTCGAGGTCTTGACGGCCCCAGTCCCTGGGGAAGCAGACCACCGTCAGGGAGGACAGGTGGTCCCGCCCCTGCTCGACGGCATGGCTCCCACCGAGCCGCCGACACAACTCCCGAAGATGACAGTGGGAGTCGGTCCCTGCAGGGATTGGCCTCCGGGTTGGGCCCGCCCTCTGGGTCCAGGTCCTGATCCTGGCCTGGCCTCGGTCGTCGCAAATGGACATCAGCAACGCCATCAGCTTCCAATGGAGGAGGCAGCCCTCGCTGCTGGGGGGACTCATCACCCCAGCGGCCCCACTGGCAGTGTCCATGGACCGGTCGTAGTAGTCCATCAGCGCCTCCTGGAGCGGTGACACTGTGAGGCCGTTGGCCACCAGCCCTCTCTCCAGGGCCAGGTCACACAGGTCCCTCCGCCTCTTACCCATCTGCTCGGCGACTTCATCAAGTAGGGCCGCACACAGCCGGACGTACTGCTCCAGTGCCCTGTCATCGAAGGGCCTGGCTTTGGGGCACTCCCGGAGATGTTTCCTCAGGTTGCCAACTCGTGCGTACTGGGTGTAGCAGCCCCAGCATGCTGTCTCTGGCTGGATGAAGAAGGGCAGGTGCGACAGCAACACATGGCGACGAAGGTGACTCTGGTAGGCACAGCGTCGGCCGATGGGGCAGTCTTGCTTCCCGCGTTTGGCTGGCGCCCCTCCACCTGCAGGGGGACCTGGTCTGGTGGCCCCTGCACTAGGTGAACGGGCTCTTGTTGAGGGTATCGGCTTTCGCTTCTGCGGTGGTACCCTTCCATATCCAGGGGGCCTTGGTACGGCGGCCTCCACACTGGGTGAACGGGCTCTCTTTGAGGGCAGTGTGGTGTCCCTAAGTGAGACCGCACGCGAACGGGCTCTCTTTGAGGGCAGGGTGGTGTCCCCAAGCGAGACCGTGCGGCGCTCTCCTTCTGCCCTCTCTGGTTCTGGGGTTGTTGCCTGGTTCCCCCACTGGACCCTTCGGGGTCTGAAGCCTTCAAAGGTCACTTCAAGACCTCCGGCTGGTGCGGGGGGCTGGCTGTTCTCTGGGCCCCCGCTAGCGAGGGCTGACGGGTTCCCGGGCAGCTGGGGAAGGGGGACTGGGGTCTCCCCTTGGCCTCTGAGCCCCGTGATGTTGGTGGGCAGTCTAGCTGCTGCGGGGGGCTGGTTGTTGTCTGGGTACCAGCTAGCCTCTTGGCCAATGAGCCCCGCGACGTTGATGGGCAGTCTAGCTGGCACGGGGGGCTGGTGGTTGTTTGGGTACCAGCTAGTGAGAGCCAACTGGCTCCCAGGCAGCTGGGGCAGGGGGACCGGGGTCCCCCCTTGGCCCATGAGCCCCGCGATGTCGATGGGCAGCCAGATGACACCCCTCTGCGGCAGGCCAGGTGGAGGGGCCATTCGCAGAGAGCTCCCTGCGGCAGTCAGCGCGGGGAGGTGGTCTCCGGCAGGCAGGAACACGTTCGAAAGCATGTCTGGAAGGCATTTAAATATTGGTAACTCCTTATCTGTAGTCTTATCTCCTATATATAGTCTTTTATCGTCCTAGTTCCTAATCCTACTTATTTACACATTGATAAGGACACGCGACGCATACGAAGTGGGCGGAGCAAACGGCGCACTGTGTTTTGTAACCGAACGGGCACACGTATAAGTCTACCCCTGCGTGATCGACGTTCTGGTTCGGTTCCAGTTGCAGCCCCTGTTGCCTCCGTCATCTTCAGCTCCTGGCCTGTAGTTGTGTCCATTGACTTCTCTTTCATGCTTGTATCCTTAGCCTTATTCAACACCTTGGATGCTGCCCCCACACCCATATTACTTGAGCTCGGGGTACCGGGAGTGACTTCCTCCGGTAACTCCTTGGTTCCCAAGACGGTCAGGGTACCGGGAATGATTTCCTTTTCCTCCGGTACTTCCTTAGTTCTCTCTCCCTGTTGTGCTTTTTCGGCTTGGGTCCCTTCCAGAGGTGGTAGGTGAAGGTCCTTGTTGGGCTCATCCAGTCCGGCAGCCAGTAGGTTGTATCCCTCATCCCCCTCCGGCGACGGTGATTGGCAACCAAATTTGAGTAGTCGGTGGCGCCTCCTCCTGAGCCAGAGTGGGATAGCCCTGTCCCGACATAGCAATAGCCTGTCATGGTGTACAACATTTGACCTCTTTCGCTCCCCGATCCGGACTAGCACTGGGGAAAGTATTTCTTCTACTAAGTACGGGCCTTTCCACATGGGCTTCAGCTTCGGACTCTCCCCTTTTTTGTTGGCGGTGTCGCGCTTGTAGACCAGGTCTCCAATCTCATACTTTGTGTGGTTCAGTTTTTGGTCGTAAATGTGCTTTTGCAACTCCTGAGAGGTCCTGAGCCTTTCCCGGGCCATATGGTGCACTTCCTGTAGTGCTCCCTGCAGGGCCCTTACATAGCTTGATGTGGGTTCTGGCTCCGAGCTGTTAGCCTCTGCCGTCCCGAAAACGATGTCTTCCGGCTGCATGACTTCTCTACTGAGCATCATCATGTTTGGACTGTACCCTGTCGTTCTGTGGGGGACAGTTCGCAGTGCTCCGGCTAAGAGGTGCAGGTGACGGTCCCATTGCCTGGACTTCCCCTCTAAGAAGCAGCGTACCATCTGGAGGATAGTGGGATTGTAACGCTCCACTTGTCCATTTGACGCCGGACGGTAAGGGGTTGTCCGGGTTTTCCGAATACGTAGGAGGTCACAGATGGAGTTGATCAAGTTCCCGTCCACGTTACGGCCCTGGTCTGTATGTAGGTGTTGCGGGCAGCCGAAGCGAGCCACAAAGTCATTGACGAACTTGTGGGCTATAACTTCTGCCTTCTGGTCTGGGATAGGATAGCATTCTACCCACTTGGTGAATTGGTCCACGATCACCAGGATACAGGTGTTCCCTTGTTCCGAGGAAGGCAGGGGCCCCAGGATGTCCAGGTGGAGTCTTTCAACTGGTGCCCCAGCATGGTATTGTCCTAATGGGCCTCGGGGCCTAATACAGGGCTTCTTGTTTTTGCTGCATGTGCCACAGGACTTCACGAACTCCTTGCAGTCGGTCCATAGTTGGAACCAAATGAACCTTTGCCGCAGCCGGGCGAGTGTCTTGTCATGTCCCAAGTGGCCTGCTGTTGGGTGGTCGTGACAGGAAGCGAGGGCCTCTGGCTTCAATGAGTCCGGGATGACCAGCAAGAGCTTGGGTCTGTTGACTGACTCCCAGCGATAGAAGAGTATCCTGTCCTGCATGAGAAGTTGATGGCTGTTGGCCCAGAGATATTTGGCGGCAGGCCCACTTAGGGCTAGTGTGGCCTGGGATGGGCCCGTTCCCTGTTCCAGCCAGCCAATAACCTCCCTGAGGTCGGGGTCTTCCAGTTGTTTGTCGTGAAGCTCTGCTTTGGAGTAGCCCCCAAAGGTTGTGCTGACCACCTCGTCCTCTTCCTCCCCACTAAGTGTCAGCATCCTTATGGATGGTGTCGGCAGGGTGCTCTCCGGGGTCTGTCGGCGCAAGGCCAGTGGTACCACATCATCCACTTCCTCCTCGAAGCGTGCCCATTGCAAATGAGCTCGTCGGCAATACGGGCATCCCCCACAGGGCAACTGCTCTGGCGACGAGCCGGCGCTATAACAGTCACATCCAGGCAGGGGGTCAGGGATGCGGGAGAGGGAGTCAGCATTGATGTGCTTCTTTCCTGGCCTGTGGACGATGGACATGTCGTACTCCGCCAACTCCTCGAGCCAGCGGGCTAGCTGTCCTTGGATATTCTTGAATCTCATCAGCCAGGTAAGGCTGTTGTGATCCGTCCTAACCAGGAAGGGTCGTCCAAGCAGGTAGTGGCGGTATTGCCTGGCCATGCGCACCACTGCCAGAAGCTCCTTGCGGGTGGTGCAGTACTTCTGCTGTTCTTTCGTCATAGTGAAACTCCCGTAGGCAATCACCTGTACCTTATCCCCCACCATCTGTCCCAGCTCCCCTGCAACAGCGGTGTCCGATGCGTCACAGTCGAGTATGAAGGTGTTCTTTAGGTCAGGGTAGGGTAGTATGGGGGCTTCCATCAATGCTCCTTTTAGCAGATGGAGAGCCTTTTCAGCCTGCTCCGGCCAACTGAATGTTACTTTAGGCCCGGTGATGGCGTAGAGTGGTTCCGCGATTTCCGCGTAGCGAGGTACAAACTCCCGGTGGTAGTTAGCAAATCCCAGGAAGGACTCAACATCTCGGACGCACTTGGGGGTGGGCCAGTTCTTGATGGTGTCCCTGCTGCCTGGGTTGATTTGAATGCCTTGAGGAGACACGAGTCGGCCCAGAAACATTACCTCCTGCTGGAAGAAGCTGCATTTCTTGGGCTTCAACTTCAGGTTGTACCCTTGAAAACGTTCCAGGGCTTCCACTAGGTTGTCACGGGCCTGCCCAAAGCTGTTGCCGAAGACAACCACATCGTCCAGGCATGAGAGGACCTTGTTCCACTGCATTCCATGCAACACTAGCTGGACCGCGCGTTGGAAGGTGGCGGGCGCGTTGCAGAGTCCAAATCCCATTCGGGTCCACTCAAAGAGTCCATACTTGGTGATGAAGGCTGTCTTGTGCTGGTCGTCTTCCTCTAGCTCTATCTGCCAGTACCCGGAGTTCATGTCGAGGGTGCTGTAGAATTTACTCCCGGCCAGAGAGTCAAGACATTCCTCGATTTTCGGCAGGGGGAAGGCATCTTTGACCGTGACACTGTTGAGACCCCTGTAGTCAAGGCACCACCGTACAGATCCGTCCTTCTTCCTCACCAACACAGGTACAGCTGCCCATGCCGAGGACGAAGGTCTGATTATCCCGGCATTCAACATCTTTGTCAGGTGCTTTTCTTCTTCCTCCTGGAAACCCAAGGGGGTCCGGCGCATGCGCTGTCGAATTGGTCTAGCACCCTGTGTGTCGATGGAATGCTTAATGGCTGTAAAACATCCTAGATCGGTGTCGCTGACTGAGAACACGGCCTGGTATTCTACGAGGATTCGGGAAACCTCACGTGCTTGAGGGTGTGTCAGGTTCTTGGCTGACCGAAGGAACAGGTCTTGGAGATGTGGTGGGACTGTCGGGGACAGGGTCGCTAGTTCTTCAGGGGAGACTTTACAGGTGTTCTCTCCCTCGTCCTCCAAAGCTATCCTTCTCAGCATCGCGGGGATGCTGGCGTGGTCCAGAGTTGCTGCAGGATGGGCTAGGCCCAGGGTTTGACCCTGTTTTACCTTTACCCAATGATCGCTGATATTTGTCAGCTCCACGACCCCTTCTTCCTGCTCACCGCTGAGGACAGCATAGGGGCACACAATGTCGGGGCTGAAAACCTTGGGACAGAGCATGGCCTCATCGCCAAAGTTTTTCCTGTCACCGCATGTGCGCACTGGTACTTGTTTGGTTGACATTGGCGAGATGGAGATACTTCTTGCGCAGGCGATACTGGCCACGGGATGCGGCTCATTACTTTGCCCCTTTCTGTAGCTTGCAGCAACAGTCTGGTCCTTAATGGTGATAGAGGCAGAGGGCAGGTCAATTGTTGCGCCGATGGCTTTGAGGAGATCCAAACCGAGAATCACTGGATCCGATATTGGCGCCACATATACACACCAATGGAACTCGGTGTCCCCAAGCTGTATCCTCACCCTCTTTGTGAAGTGCCCTGACATCACGCTATCCTTCCCAGCACCCTTCAGCTTGACCTGTTCGAGGAACTCTGGGGGCTCAACCATAGAATTCAGGAATTCCTGGCTCATCACTGTGACCTGGGCTCCACTAGAGCTTCCACTGATGTCCCGTTCATTTTGACCCTGATGTAGAGGCTCTCCGGAACATCCCTGGCTGAGTTTCCCCCACGGAAGGTGACGCTCCGCACGTGGTAGTCCTGAGACATAGGGGTTAAGGGCCCGACTTCCTGGTCCTCCTGGTGTAAAGCACACCTGCCCACACCAACCTGGGAATAAGCTGTACCTGCTCCTGTCTCCTTGTCTGATGATTCCTTCGGGTCTTCGGATTGGTCTTGGGAGCAGCTTACTTCGAGGGGTGACTGTGGGGCCTGTGGGATCTCTGGGCCCAAGTATGACACTTGGTCCGGTGGTCGACCTCGGTTAAGGAGGGGTGGCGATTGGTCGCGCTGACCACCCCGTCCTAGTTTTCCGAAGCCGTTTTCTTCTCAAGGGCTACCGGTTGGCGCTTGGGTTTTGGGCACTCTCGTGCAAAGTGGCCCTCCTCCTGGCAGTTGAAGCACTGCCTTGGTCGGCCTGGGGAAGTGCTCCGTGACCGGCTCCTGCTCGGATACGGGCTGGGCAATCTTGGTGGCCTCACTGTGCTCCTCGCGGTGGCGGCCTGTATTAACTTCTCCGCCGCTTGCTCCATCATTTTTTGAATGCGTTCTTCCAGACCTTGGAGCGGGTCCTTCTCCACCCTGGCGATTGAGGGTTGCTTGCTGCTTGCCTCGTCCCCGTCCATGATGGAGACAGACCGGACCTTCCTCTCTCCCACGAGGGCCTTGGCGTTCTGGATGGAGTGTTTAACGCTCCGCAGAAGTTCCCTCATGGTTTCCACCTTCTTCTCGCCAGCCCACAATGCTGCCCGACGATCCAGGCAGCCATGGAGGAAGGCGTCCATGGCAGCCCTCTCGGCAGTCCTTTCCGGGTCTCCCGTATAGCCGTCCCTGGCCAGCGTCTGACACCTCTGGGCGAAGTGCTCGAGCTCTTCCCCTTGGTCTTGTCGGAGGGTGCGAAGCTCCATTCGGGCCGTTTGCGGGGGGTTCTTCCGGTTGAACCGATCTTTCATGGCCCTCTTCACGCAGTTGAAATCTTTACGGTCAACCTTTGAGATCGTCCCGTAGAACTCCAGGGCATCATCTCTTAGGTGTTGCACCAGGTTGTCCAACTTGGCCTCGTGGTTCCACTGGCACTTCCGGGCGATACGCTTGAATTGGTCAGCGTATATTTCCCACCTGACCTTGCCATGGTAAGTTGGGATCTTCCCGGTGTCCGGTCTTCGAGGAGGCGGAGTTCTTGATTCGTAGCCCCGTCCCTCCGGAGCCACGTCATCCTCGCTGCTGGAGGAGGTGGAGTCCACTTCCCAGTAGTCGCCTGAGCCCTGCTGGGAAGACCTGGATGACTTGGCCCGCCTCTCGCTCCGGCCATGGTCGGAACGGTCACTCTCCCTTAGGGGCTCTTTTGGTGGCTGGTGGTCGTACCATTCCCTGTGGCAGGGGGCATCACGCTGGCTGCAGCCATCATGTTCCCAAGATGCCAATCCTCGTGGGTGACGGTCATCCTGGTTTTGACGGCGAGGGGACATATTAAAGCTTTCGCCTTCATGATCCCAGGGTGATCCTTGTGAGAAGCGAATATCCTCATTGCAGCGGTGAGGAGTCTCATACCGACCCTTGCCTTGGCGCTCCCAGGGCGATCCTGGCGAGCCCCGCGCATCCCAGGGACGTGATGGCTCAGGGGTAAAGCTGTCATCTCGGCCCCTGTTCTCCCGTTCCTGGGTAGGGTGGTGCGGGACGTAACGGTTATCCCGCACGCTTCCCTTTCGATGGGGAGTTGAGTGCTGTTGGGGCGCTGGCCAACCCCCGCTTCCATTCTTCCCCTCCTCTGGCTCTTCTCTGTTGGCCTCCCTCCGCTTGGAGGCCCGCTCTTCCGCCATTTGGATCAAGTGTTGAGCTCGCTCCTGAGATTCTTTGAGCTGACGTCGCAATCTCTCCAACTCGGAATCTGGGCGGTTGCCCGTCTCCTCTCCTTCTGACGTGTCAGAAGAGATAAGAGAGGCCTCCTCTTGCTCGATGTGGGCACGTAGGGCTGCCGCCTCTTTTTCGGCTTGCACTGCGGCCTCCTTTTCAGCTCTGAGACGGTGAAGGGCTGCCTCCCGGTCCGCTTGAGCACGCTGCTGCTGCTCCTCTGCGTCGCGCTGCTGCTGGGCCCTCTTGTCTGCCTGAAGTTGGCGGGCGGCTTCCTCAGCCGCTTCCTTGTCGGCCGCTTCTTTTTCTGCCTGGCGTTGGCGGGCACCGGCTTCATATGCGTCCTTCTCAGCTTGGAGCCGCCGGGCTGTTGCATCGGCTGCTTCCTCTTCGGCTTGGAGACGGCGCTGCTCTGACTCATTGAGAAGCTGCTCAGAGGCAGCGAGGGAGGTGTTCAGCCTGTCCACGGTTGAGCCCACGCTCTCTATCTCCTGCCGGTGCTGGTCGCTCAGTCCAAAGTCGACCACTCCGTCCAATAGGGCCTCTGAGAGCGCTTCCCGCACCTCTCGTTCCAAGTGGGCAGCCACTTCTTTTAGTCGCGTAACAGGGCCGTGTTCCCGAAGAATTTTAGCAAGGGTCTTGGACCTCGCCACGCCGATTCTGGGTATGGTCTGCAGTTGCTCCCTGGTTGCCGTGTTGAGGTTGAACGGGGGGTCAGCTGGTATATTGTCCGCCATGTTACGTGCGTGTTCAGTAAAACGAAGGATGGGATGCGGAAAGTTTGAGCCGGGCTGACGCGTTGGTGGTTAGTTTGGAGTTACGGGATCTTAAGGAAGGGTTGTCGCTTATCCTATGTTATCCCGTACCATATTTCCCACTAGACTGAATTGCAGAGATTTTAGGAGGCTCCGGAAAAAGTAACCTTAAACCAGAAATTACCTTAAATTTGGAGAATTATCTTAATTTCCAACGTTGATACCAGAAAAACTTGGATGAATCCCCGGCTTATCTTCAATCTTCGAGAATTCGGCTAATTAAAGGTGCTCCGGAAAAAGTAATCTTAAACCAGAAATGACCTTAAATTTGGAGAATTAGCCTAATTTTTGTTGTCACTGGAATAAATCAGGGTAGTACTTTCGATGAATTATGACGAGAGCCTGAGCCCGATTTTGGGAGTTTGTAAATAAAGTCACCAGGCTCTGTGGCCTTATATAGGATAAATGGGCAAAATTACAGAGTCCAAGTAGGCTTACTAAAGTTATGAAAATTACTCCTAATTCAGGGTAAAATAACTTAAATATATGGCCTAACTTAGTGCATAATAAAGGCAGAATGTTCTGTAGGGCCCACTTAATGTTTTTTGTAAAGTTTTAGTCAAAATGACTGACTCCTGGCCAGGAGGCCTGGGCCTTTTTTGAAAACTAGGCCCCAGATTTTAGTCTTAAAAAGTTCACAACATGTAAAAATATTGGCCCAGAATTAAAATGTAGGTGGCATACAGTCCCTATAAGTGACACTTAAATCATAAACAGTCTTAGTAAATGCAGGATGGCTCTGTAATTTGTGTGATGAAATGGTTTGGGATTTAAAAATGGCCACTTCCAACCTCTCCTGGGGTGGGCAGGAAGTTGCCAAGTTTCACCATTATAAGTCCACAAAAACACACCAAACCACACAAAATGTCACCCACACACACAGGGGAGTCTTTTGTGAATAATCCCTGTGAGTTTCAGCACTGTAGATGGCCTTTTTCAGACCTTTTTAGAGTCTTTGAGAGGTAAACAAAGGCAGGGGCTTGGATGTAAACAAGTCTCCACTGGCAAAGTTTTATCTCCACAAAACTATCACAAAAATGTCTTTTCCTGGATCCAAATTTGACAAAATCCTGGTGGGTAGGCACACCAACACTCCTGGCACCAATGTAAGCAAATATCTGTACTTACTGAGGAGTTCTTGTAGAAATGAAACCTGTCCTGGTGAGGCTGAAGCTGTCGTGCGGGCAGTCGGTCTCGTAGGTAGCAGGGTTCTGGTTCAAATTCCCGGCAAACGGCGCGTGGTGCAAACCGGACGTTCCCGAAGGTTCCCGAAGTGACCCGAACGCGGCCGAAGCTTTCCAACGAATCGACGTCGGCGACAGTACCTCAGAATGCCTCAGATTGCATGATTAATTAAGAGGGTATCTTTTCGAAATTTTCCTGGGGGTGGCCCCCCATACCCCCCAAATGGGAGCTAGGGGACACACCTCCCATACCCTCCCCCTGGACGGCTTCGCCGTCCACTACTTTTGTCCTGATATGTACCTACTACCTACTCAAAAGATAACAAAAGGCCCCTATTTACAAGCACCCCTTAGCTGTCCCGGATTTTACCCATCGCAGGTTGGCAGGCCTGTAAATGGATAAATAGCATTTAGGACTTTTGTCACAAAATCAGCCCAAATTAGCCTGCAGGTAAATCAGCTATCCGTGGCAGGAAGAATTCAATTGAACAAATCAACATTGATTCAACGTTAATTGTGTGCCCACTGGGTTTGCGGGAGGCTCCGAAGTATGCATTATCGGTGCCGAGGTTAGCACAGATCTACCTGGCTCCCGAAGTAGCGTTATCTGTCCCCCACTGGCACCAGTGCATGTGGCCCCTAAATAATAAATTGGCGGGAACTACATAAGTGGTAAGATGGTTCTCTTCGTTTTATATATACATTTGAAGAACTTGCCGACAACAAGCTAACCATTTCCAATATCAATCGCCTAGCAGAACCGTCATAGAGCTCTCTACCTTACAAGGAAATAAGAATCCGTTCGAAGATTGAGCCTCACCACTGAGATTGTTTCCGGTGAGGGTGCTCTTTGATGGTGTTGTTTTTCCGCTGGTGTTAGCGTGAACGTCGACCTGAGCGCTCCGGCTTCCAAGCGAGCAGGTAAGTAGACCGAGATAATTATCATATATCATTAATACAATGGCATTTCTGGTTGTTATAAGTTTTGCAATAAAGATTTAATTTGCGTGAAGATGGTACCCTGACAAAACGGCCCCGACTTGACGGTCATTAGTTCCACTCACTGCAGTAGATGCCATGAAGATGGCCCTGGCCTAGGCGACAGGGCGACATGGGCACTTTTGAATTGAGGCCTAGAGTCTATGACATTCGATATGGGAATTTTGAGAGATAGTGACAAGGGGCATTTGCAGGCATCATACCGTTCCTTTATTTTCCTTTTTTTTTTTTTTTTGGTGAAAACGGGCAAAATTCCTTTATATTTTTTTTCTACACTACAGTAAGAAAATGTCACGTCATCCCATAGAATGCATAGAAATCATTCATTATTAACAATTAGTCATTATTATGTGATGTTGCTAGTAAAAATGTTAATCTAAGTTTTTAAAACTTGTGAGTGAAAAGATCTGTTTACTGTTTTATGTATCTATTGTAGTGTTTGTGTGTGTTTATATTACATGTAATATAATGTATCAGTTTACTATGCAATGACACGTGAGATCAAATGTATGACTCTTTGTTGTCAATAAAATCACTACTACTAGATCTACTACTAGGCCTACCCATATGGGCACACAACCTAATTTCAACGTTGTTCCAAGGTTGATATTACGTTGATATTGGTCATGACATCAGATAACCAAAATACAACCTAAATTCCACCATGGTTGTATTCTGGTTGAAATACTGACGTTGGTTCAACGTTGAAAATTACAACATTAAGATCTATGCAAAATAAGGCATTTATGCAAAATAATCCATTAGAAAAAGGTTTTATTTCTGATATTTGAAGTCAAAAAGGCATAAAGGTAACATAGAAATTCTTTTCTTCAGTCTGTGACTAAATTAGAGGATGTCAGGATTTCAACCAAAATACAACGTCAGAAAACTTTGCAAATCCAACGTTAATTAAACCTAAAATCAACGTCACAACGTAAAAACAACGTCATACTTCAACGTCAGTATGACGTCAATACAACCAATTTTGCCCACTGGGACGTACGTACTAGACTACTAGATCTATTATTTTTAAGCAATAAAATTGCAAAATTTTCTTGCAGTATCGCTTGCAAAACAGATAGACAGTAGGAGTGGAACCTCTAATATGAGCACCTACGGGTCTCAAGCAAAAGTGGTCTGCGGTGGTTGGCCCAGGCATCATACAGGGATGTCAGTTTTCAGACTTTAGTCTGATTTCAGATTTTTTTTAGATTTAAGAAAACTGGCATAAAATTGAACAAATATGGTCAAAACTTGGACAAAATCTCAATAGTATCCAAACACATGTTTGACCATGACAATGGGCTTTATAATCCACTTCTGAATACAGTTTCTAAACATTAAAACCAGTTCAGACTAAGTTCAGACTAAGTTCAGATTATCAGAATAGTCTGAAACCTTTCTGAGCAGTGAATAAATACTGGCCTCTGATTGGTTGATAATAATGCAATTCCAAATATGACTCCTAGAATTCTCTGATAAAAATAAATCCTATAAGAGCAAGAGTTATAGGTTAAAATTTATCATTTATTATGTTGTTTTAATCAACTGTAAGGTTTCAGACTTTTTCATCAAGCCCGACTTGCATCCCTGATCATAGGCCTACCGCTCCTGTATTTAAAGGAATTTCCTTTAAAATTAAATTCCTTTATTTTCCTTTATTTTTGGGAAAAATTCCTTTAAATTCCATTTTTCTCTAGAATAAGAAAATATCACATCCCATAGAATGCGCAGAATTTCATATTTTTTACCGTTGAAATTGTAAAATTTTCTAGCAATAACACTTGCAAATTACAGTAGTAACTCTAATAAAAATATCTAAGGGGCTGAAGCAATAGTGGTCTTTCACTGAGATGCTTGCCCAAGTGAATGGCTGAGTGCATAGTTATGCCATCCTGAGCTCTCGTGGGAGTAGGGCAGGGAAGGAGGTGACTTAATTAGGTGAGATATATAAATACGAGTAAACCGGTTAGCGGTATACTCGCGATTTTCGACATCGTGATGTGAAATCCTGGGCTCCAGAAGTGACCCTGTTTAGCATTGGCGCCTATGCCATGGGTAAAATGCGAACATTCACAATTATGCGAAAAATTGACATGTGAAAATTTGAAGGACTGTATCGCATTCCTGGTATTAATTCCAGTCTTTATCTCATTAACTGTTTGAAGATTGGAGCGATATTTTAAAAGTTATAGCGAAATAACATGTTTTCTCCTGTAGGAGCCCATGTTAAATGCACCACCAACCTCCAATCGTGATTTCCGCGAAATTTCGCAGTGCGATGCTGTAATTTTAGACCCGCATACTGCGTATAGCACCTGGTTAACACTTAATCCCCTGGTAGTCCATAATGCATTGTACGAAAGGGGTTCCTATAAAAGTAGGTCAAACTTTAAAAAATTACATAGCCATTTCTATCAAAAGAAAAAAATCTGAAAAAAAGAAAGACTGACCTCTTCTGTTGATTGGCAAATATGAAGTTTCCTATAAGTATTATTTATTAATTCATATTTTGACAGATATTGTTAACTTGTTGAATTGAGAAATGTTATTTAGATTGGAAAAGACTTATTAATTGCCCTACACTGAATATTTTAATAAGTGAATGGCCCCTAGAACGAAAGGTCAGTGCATGAAGTCCCAATGCAGGAATCCTGTATCCCATATGTTTAGGAACATAACTGTACTGCAACAGAAAGAAATGACATTCTAAAAAGAACCCTTAGATGAGCTTTGACATTTTCATAAATAACCTTTAGTCAAGTAGATGTGGGTATTATTAATATTTCATGTTTAAACTCCCTAACAATTCTCTATATACTCCTTTAAATTCCTTCATTTAAAAAAAAATCCCCGTAAATTCCATTAAATTCCTTTATTTTTAAGAAAAAAACTTCCTTCAAATTCCTTTTGGGGAGGGCGGTATGATGCCTGATATACATAAACCTTTATATTCATATAACTATAATAATTATATCAACATCAACACTACTGCCCAAATTTAGGAGTAAAATAATGGCCACCAACCTCACCACTGCGCAGAGGGCCTGCCCCAAGTAGCTAGTTACATGTACCTCGGTCTCTGAATAGGACAAATTGGTCTCCAAAATAATATGCCTTCTTCTATATTCTTAATTTTAATCTATTAGCCATCTGTTCCCAAAACATCCTGGCAGCTTTGCTAAGGAGTAAGGGCAGTTTGGGTTGGCCTCAAAATGACAGGTACAAGTCGGGCAGGCATTGAACATAAAATTGTGGGCAAGCACTTTAGATCTAAATCTATATTATGTTCTTATACCATCAGGAGGCAGAGGTGGAGTCCCTTGATTCAATTTGACCTTGAGGATCTTTGGGATTCAAGGTTATTCAAGTCTACAGTGTTGCACATTCTCGTATGCATCCTTCCTGTAGCAAAATAGAAGTTACAATTTCTTGAAGTTTCAAGCCTTTGTTAGCATGGATATTCATGAATATCTTACTTAATTCAACCCTTGGATTATCTGGAAATAAGTTGTTGGTATTGGCCGCTTGAAGATTCAAGAATATTCATGAAATTCAACACAAGGATCAGCTTTTCTTGAAATACTTGAATATCTAAGTTAGAATTCTAAGGTCACTTGGATTTTCCGGAAATAAGTTACTGGTATTGGCCGCTTGAAGATTGTATGCTTTCCTCCAGGTTCTATGGAGTCAAGAAGACAGATACGCAAAAAGGTGGCCAAACCAAGGGGTTTAAAGGCCATGACCTTTTCAAGTAAGTTGTGTTTCTACCACTTCATCTTCCTTTAATACCTCTTAAGCCTTTTAGCCATAAGGACTATCTGCGGCCCACCAACTTGGCCTTTAAATGATCCAAGATCGCATGTCAGAATGTGGTACAGGTAAATGTGTGATAAGTATTGCTTAAAATATCTGCCGATTATCAGAAAAAAATTTCTCATCGTCCCCTTGAATGTAGTTGACTTCTGTAAGGTTATCAATAGCCCTAAAGGTATATTTGAATGGTAAAAAATGTGATATCAAAAGTTTTTATTGAATAGCTATAGGGTTTATTTTATATTTTGCTAAAATCTGTAACTCATTGTCACCTACATAACTAGATGCAGGAATAATTCAGGTTTATTTTGATATATTAATAAATACATTATATCAGTGTTTCACTAATAGTTGAAAAAGATACACCAGAAGTTGTCTAATGTTTGAATGCAACTTGTCTGTATGGCCAAGAATTCGTCTTGTTTGAGTTACTGTGAGTAGAGCTCTCACTTTAGGTCTTCATTACAGCGCCACCGGAACCTGCGATGTCTGTCTCGGTAAGGAACAGCTCCATAACCCCTTATGTATTCTATAGTTAACGTTACTCCCCGTTGTTAAGAATACTAGTATAATATATTTAAGTTGAGATTAGGATACCAATACACTTTAGTTAAAACTACTGCGAGTTAACAAGGATACCAATGTCGACGTGTCGAATTCAAGAAATGGCCATGTCACCATGTCAATTTAAGAAATAGACATGTCCCATGTAACTATCTTTAAAAAATCCCGTCGCATGTCACTAAAGCCTGGTCCCCACTTGGGCGATTAACGATCCAAAAATCGGCGGCGACTAACGTCATCAGTCATCTGGCGACCAACTAGATGCTGGCGCCGTGATGTCTGGAGATTAAACCACTAGTCGCCGAGGGTTTTGAGCAAAATATTTAACATGTTTGATATTTTTCTATACCCACGAGTGACTAGTTAATCGGCGGGCAACGTACTAAAGTTCCCGCTTGTCGCCCAGCAACTAACTACAAGAGCGTCCCAACGTGGTGATTATAGTCTTTTTAGTAGCCCGGCGACTAGTTAGTTGCCCGACGCCGTACTAATTTCTTAATCATCGGATGACTAACGTTAGTCGGCATCATTAGTCACCCAAGTGGAGACGCGGCATAAGCCTCAAAAACGTCCATGTCGCCGTGTCGAATTTAGGGGTCTAGGGCCATTGGGGTCATTTCCGAATTCGTCCATATCCAAGGAGAATTGGTTTTTTAGGGGGCTGGGGTACCCTCAACATTTTTCTTGCCAAAATTAATATGTAAAAGTTCAGGAGGAATTTCTTCCTCTATTTTAAAGATGACCGTTGTTAGTCTGATCCTAATTAAATAATAGGTGTAAATCTTGCTTAGAAATTAGGTTTAAATGTGTTTTTAGTAAATTTTATTATTTTCCGCGGAAATGGCTATATGTGACCAGACTAGCAGACAACGAAGATACATATTTTATAGACACTGCTGTTTAATTATGAATTACTGTCACAGGGCAGGCGAGATTGAGAAGATTTCTATAAAACATGAATTTAAAAAAACTGCGAAACACAGGAAAATGATTACCCGCTCAGTTTGTGCCCATCTTTTCGTAACTGATAGATAAAGTCATCAGTTATTCATCTTCAAATGATTTACACCTCTAGATAAATGATGCCATGTCTCAGCAATTGTGGTATCATTGCAAAACAATCGCAAAGAGGAATTGTGAGTCATGAATAATGTTTTAGCAGACTGAGTAACAAGACACTTATGATAACACAATGTGACTAGTGACAGAGTAGCCTAATACTAGTGAGATACTGGCATAGCTGAACGTCAGTTGAGAAATCTAGCTGCTTCTGACGAATTCCACAAATACAAAAAAAAAAAAAAATCACTAACAAATTTGAAGGGGTTAGGCACTAGGAAGTTTGTTAAAAGTCGCCTGGAAATAAGGTTGAAGAGTAAAGGCATTACATTCTCCACAGCCTGTGGAAACCTGCCTCAATATGATATAGGTAGCGGCTCGAATATTATTTAAGCTACTGCCTCCAGCATAGACGCAAAGTCATCGCACATGTTTGCACATCCACAGCCCATCGTGATGACTTGGCATCCATGCGTGATGACTCGACGTCCAACCCTAGACATGGTCACACTGACAGAATCAGCGTGAATGGGCATCGCGTCAGTGCGAATGGGTGTTGCAGCAGCACGAATGGGCTGTGGAGGTGTGACCATGGGTTCTAGGGTTCCTGGTGGATGTGTGGATGTGAAGAAATCATCGCGCGTGGGCCGTGGTCGTGTGAATAGACGGTCCCGTCTTAAGTGGCACAATTCATCTCAACTGTCAGGCAATGGATCTGGGCTTTAAACAGTCAATGATTTTAACTGCATGGATGCCAAATTTCCGTTGTTTATGTTTGACTATATCAGGGTTGCCAAAGGTCAGAGAAAAGTCAGGGAAAAGTTTTTTTCTAGGTCAGGGAAACATCAAAAGTCAGGGAAAAGTGGAATTATGGAAAAATGGAATTTTAAAAAATGTCGGGGAAAATTTACCCTGGTCAGGGAAAAATGGAATTTCCAAACATTTCATAGCCTCAAATTTAAATCACAATATTAAAATCTGTGTATCAAATTACAAGAATATGGTGTGGCAAAAACTATTTTGTACATTGTGGCCCCTTGACAGGCATGTTGTGATTTTAAGGTGCGTTGCTGTGATACAGCAGCATTGCCTTAGCTATAGGATCAGTCTGGAAAGAACCCATAAGGGTTGGCCGGACGTTAAACTACCCCAACAAACAAACAAGCCAAGAAAGAAATAATGTACAGTGTTTAGAAAGTCTGAGAGTAGAAGACTGTTCTAGAGATGGTTCAAGGTTGTTTAATGAAAGGATTTTCTAATCTTATTAGTCAGGGAAAAATGGAATATGTCAGGGAATTTTGACGTCTCTGGTTTCTGGCAACCCTGTTATAATATATTACATTGTCGTTCAAGAGAAGTTATTTCAGATATATGATTTCAAGTTTTTAGAAAATAATATAATACTCATTTGCATTTTAGGAAAATAATATCGTAACATACAAAAGTTTACAGTTTTTAGTATTTTGTTTACATGTTATGCACAATACATCTGAGTATTGAATTCTGCCACGTTTTATATGCTTGTGGCTCACAGTTGAAAAACCCATCTTTTAAAACTGACTAGGGCAGAATTCCTTTTTCCCTGGGCAAAAAAAAAATAACAAAAGAAAATCCACAAAGAAACGATATTATGTTTGACAAAACCTACCTCACCATACTGAAGGTTACTATACGAGTTCATTGGTTTTCCTGCCTATAACCCACAGAAGTCTTCAGACCCATTCCATGCCGAGTCAGGTGTTAAGGAGGAGTCCAATTCGACCTGCCCAGTCCAAAACGCTGCCGGCTCTGGGGACGCACGTGATCACTTGACCCAGCAACATGTAAGTTTTCGACCATATTACCTGGAGAGTTGATGTTAACTTTTGAAGGTGGATACTTTGTAATTAAATTACAAAATTAAAGTTAAATTTTATTTAAGCTTTTGGGCTAGGTAACTTGGAAACTGTTGTTTTTAACTGGGGAATTGATGTTTACGCTTTTAGATCGGTGAACTGGAAATAAAACCTGAAAATGGCATTCAATTTATGGAATGACAAAAATGACATAAAGCATCTTGAGTATTTAATGTTATAATTCTGTCAGAGAAACGACAAGGATCTGTGAAAATCGGAACCCTTTTGAAAAATGTATGACCATACAAAAGCTGTACCCCGTGAGGGAACTGGGATCGGGCCTTTGCTCGTTGGAAGAATATAGTCCACCAGTATCCCCTGCTGATCATAAAAGGTGACGATAAGGGTGACCCAGCACTGACCAAGAGGTTCTTTGGGTTCAATTCCCGGTTGGTCTTTGGGTTCACTAAGGGATGAGGTACAGCAAAAATGATTTCCAGGTTTTGATCTACCTACTCTGATTTTGAACCAATATTTAAGAAAATCCGTGTTACGATTACTAAACGGTTTTAAACTTTTGCATATTTACACGTCCATTGTTGCCGCATATCTGGTAGATGGTGTAATAATATTATCTGTTCCCGATTTCAATAGATTATAATTGTTATTAACCTTGTTATGGTTGATAGGTCGGAAAGGACCAGCCAAGTCAGCCGGTACGGGGTGCCCAAATGGACAAGGTCAGATTCCAGCGGCACCGTAAGGATGGATTGTGAGTACCCCTAATGCTGCATGTATACTCAAGATGTTTCATTAAAGAGAACTTAGTCCACAAGGGGACGATTTCTGAGAGAAGTTGATTGCAATGTAACTCGGTCATGGACTTGTTGCTTTAGGTTACACTATATGTACAGCTGGAAATATTTTAAGGTGCGGTGCTGTGATCCAGCAGCATTGCCTTGGTTACAGGAGAAAACATTAAGGGACTGTGTCTTGAAAGCCTGAGTTTAATTTAAATGGGAGGAGAATACTGTTCTAGGGATAGTTCAAGGCTGTATGATAAAAGGATTTTCTTATCTTATTAGTCAGGGAAAAATGGACTTTGTCAAGGAAAAGTCATGGAATTTTGATGTATTTGGTCTGTGGCAACCCTGTTTTTAAATTTATTCACTATAACTAATCTCACAAACGGTTATTGTAAATTGTTTATTTTCTCCTAACATTTGTGTAATTTTCTCTTCTTGTAATACATTGAGATTTGTAGCAAATGCACTGGTGGTATTTTTTGTAATTTCACATTAACTAATTTTTCCCATTGAAACCAATGGTAGAGGTACTTTTCTTATTTAGGCTGTAACTTTTTTCACAAAAGGTAAAAGATGAAAATGCTTATATTTGTCTATGCTTAGATATAAGCTTTGATCAACAAAATCATCTAAGAAATTTGGCTGGTCAATAAAAATCAGGTTGAAGACATCAAAATACCTTTAAGACACATTATTTTCTGTCAAGTGTACATACCAGAAGATGGAGCCTGTGTGTAGAGGACCCTATATATACCTGGGAGAGCAGCTTTACAGCTGGGGCCAAGTACTAAGGGGAACCCCTGTCACTCTATGTCATATCTGTATCATCATGTTAAGAGATTGTCGAAGCGGCGTAAAGCTTCCATTACTCACT
Source organism: Lepidonotus clava (assembly GCA_936440205.1). NCBI lineage: Eukaryota > Metazoa > Annelida > Polychaeta > Phyllodocida > Polynoidae > Lepidonotus > Lepidonotus clava. The sequence continues at coordinate 17,131,285 of OW387140.1, forward strand.
CACTTACTCATTTTAAGACTAAAGAGAACCTGGACTTCCTTGTCTTGTCAACAAACACAACGATTAATGGTATCACTGAGATATGCCCCAATACGCCAGTACATGCCAACAATATGCTGTAGTTGTTCCACATTATACAAACGTCCATTTGATATTTTGTTAACCTGATAAGGTACATGTTTTTAACTTGTTTTCGTAGGGAGGTGGTCCGTTTGTCCATGCCCATGGCCGAAGGGAAAGGTAGGTGTAGAAATAATGCATTTTGGACTGTTTGACCTAATTCTAAATCCATGACGAAGTTACAAACAGGTTTTGAATGTTAGTCCCAACCTTCTTTTTTGTCTGTGTGCATACATTTTATTCAGTAACAAACATCAGTTCCCTCTGTTTTTTGTTGGAAAAGGACAAACAAAAAAGCATGTCCTTTGACTTTTTTTTTCAAATAATGAGGGACGCAGCTTACGGGATAGGTCATACAAACGTCCTGAGATTTCATGTGACATTGAATACGGCACAATAATACTACCAAGTGAGAGAAAAAAATTACATCGAAATTTGAAAACTTCCCACAAGGCATGGGCAACTCCTTATTTCCAGTTAAGTTAATACAATTTCAGGAAGATAGAGTAATGAAGAAGAAATTTATTATACACTCATACAGGAATATAGTGAAACTACCATTTTTTGCAAGATCTAGCAATTTTGTTGCAATTGTTCATTGACGGTCCTACCTCAAACCTCTCAGAGACATTTTTGCGCATTCCGCACACTCCCAGTAATGCACACAAATATTTTGTAAACATCAAAATAAAGTCGGAATGAAAGATTGGTAGAGCCAGCCAAGAAATGAACATTATCATAAGCAAAAACAGAAGTTAATGCTAGATACACATATGACATAGAATTCAGCAGCGCGAATTGTGGAAATTATATACAATATATCTGTTGATTTCAGTATGAATTCAATCTTTTCTAACGCCAAATATTGAGTTTAGACTGTATATGTTCATTAGATTGTTGATCTCTGTATATTTCCATTCTAGACCTAGTACCGGAGGTGGCAGGGGGGTGGGTGGCAAGTGAGGGGCTGCTTCGCTGGCTTATAACGTTAACTGTACGTATGTGTGAGTGTGGGGAATGGGTTGGTCGAAGGTCGCGATCGGGTATAGAGAGAAATGTCTAAAAACAATGTATCACCGTGCTGTTATGTCATGTAATCACTCTCAGTTGTCTTCAAATATTATTGTATTAGTGGATTTGATATCTGGTTTTTCATGTAATCGCTCTCTGCTACCTTTTGATATTATGATTGTTCATATTTCAGTCTTGGAGAATCGCAAGGTCACTGGTTTCGTGGCAATGATTTCTGAGACTGAGATCACTCGTGTTCCAGGTATTGTTTTGATACCATTTGTATGTCAACACTAATCTCACTATAGATATGTTTACTTAAGATACCTTCTGATATTTATATCACAGTAATCTATAGAGAGAAATCAAACATTGAATTTCGTCGGAATTCAGGGATTGGGTAGGGGCAGGTTCGCAAAAATACTAAAAGAAATATGTACCTATTACCCGGGCTCGCTGTATTACAAAGTCATCTTCGAAATATGATCGATCTATCGAATCTCGCCCGGGTATATGACTTGAACATTTAGGCGGGAAATGCCATTGAACATAGCGGGACCAGCGGAAACAAGATCGCAAATTTAGGCCTGCTTCCGGTTGCAATGCTGAGCCTATGTAAAGTCTATACCAGAAATTGACCATTGAAAAAGCATTAGCCGAGATCGGGTCGGAGAGTGAAGCGGTCAAACTGTATGACATCGATCGACGCATCAGCATAGAAAAGCCTAGCGTCCCGGATTGCAGTGTAGTATGATTATGTTAATGAGGGTGATGACGGCGAAGATGGCGGCCCCCGGTTTCCGATCGGAAAGTCAGCCGGGAATGCTCGCCTATTTCGCATATTTCCCGCGCATTTCAGTCGACTTAAAGCGCCATATAGGTTTATGTCTATCTTTTATTGATGATGCCGATGTGTTGAGAAGCTATATGTCGATATAAACCCAGAAAATCGTATTTCTTTGCGGACTCATTTCATGCGTATTCAGTTCCGGGACGAAGCGCATCTCGCGCAGTCACACTGTCAAACCACAGCGCCTTGCATCAGACGCCAAAGATGGCGCTACCCGGTGAACACGCGTGTAGGTCTTCTCCGCGAATGACCGCCTTTTACGCCTTAAATCGGCATCGTCAAGCCTCATGGACTATACATTATGGATTACTAATATCAGGAGCTCCTCAGGGTCGATATAAGATGTAAAATTATGTCGATATTTACGATCGGCATCGAAGAAAAGGTTAACTCCGCGTGTAGGTGAACGATAATGGAAGAAGATGGCGGGGTCTGATCGGCATCGTCATCTTTTTGTTTAATTAGCTTGATAATTCGCTCGATAATTTGTATTTATATCCCCATATTTGATCAAGCATTATACTTTCATACATAGAAAAAGAAGACCAATAACCCGGGTCTTTTCGGTTTTGTAACCGATATTTTTCTTTCATACCTCAACCTGTGTCCTTGTGTGATATGTGTACAATGGTTGAGTCCCAGGAAAGATTCCCTGCGTCATTACATTGTTGGAATATCTGTATAAAAGCAGTGATGTACCTTTAGCAGTGGTTTCTTAACAGTGATCACACTGTGTAGTAGTATGTAATTGCTGATGCTCATGTAGTACTTTTCATTTATCTTCATCTTGCCATGTATTGTCTCAGCAATATTGTGCAATAAATAGATAATAAATAATAATAATAGACTAATATGGAGTTGAATAGAGAACTGCATCCAGGAGAACTAATGGACAGCCGACAAATTTCTGTTTCTGTTTCAGGAGATCATATGATTCTGGATGTAACGGGACCACGGTTTGCCACTGACAAGGCGGTGCACCTCCTGCTCCAGCGATGTTACGACTCCACGTCCCCACAGGTAGGAAGGATCAGTATACCCCAAAACCCTCTGAAACGTCAGACAAATTGTCCGACATTCAAAGGGATTACACCGGACATCTCTATGCCAAACCGGACGTGTTATAATCATATGAATATATGTATATAGAAGAATTCAGCAAAATAAAAATGGAAAAGAAATTAGAAGGCCAAAGGATGGAAATTTTGTCGGACATAATATCCGACGTTAAAGGATAAAACGTCAGACATCGACAGGAGATTTTCGGGCATGTCCGGATGTCCGGCGGTTTGGGGGATACACTGAGATAAGCCTCGGCCACGTGATACATAGCTACCTCTTAAAATGAAAAAGGAAATGGAGACAGATTTTTAAAAGTTGACTCGTGAAATTATTTTTCTTTTGGTTTTTGTTTGACAGCTGTTACGTGCACACCTTTGCTACAATTTAATGTATTCATTCTGTTGCTGGTTTTCATCACACATGTGGCCTTTAGTGAGCAACTCACTAGAATAAATAATGTTCCTTAGGATTTATGGATTCTTTTGGTAAAGTTAGTGTAATGTGCTCTCTTTTATGAAAGGCATTGTCTTTTAACCGAAGATTAAGATTGACAAACATATTTCCGTCAGATCCCAATGGTCTCAATGATGTTGAAACATACATCGTGGACGCTATACATGCGCACCTAGTGGACAACAAAGTAAAGTACGGTACCTGAGGGGTTTGGCGGATTATTTCAGATTTAGAGGATACATACCAATGCACCCTTGGCTCTGGACACACTGGACCCTTCAGTCCATCATCTTTTCCTGTGCTGTGGAGGTGGAGCCCAAATTTTAGCCTCGTCAAAAACTTTTGATTACTTTTTAGACTAGTTTTTCCCATGTCTCTCTATCAAGAGATGCCACCCTCAGATATTCTAAGGGTTTCTCACTCTTTGCGTAAACCTACAGACATGTTACCAAGCCCACCACAGGGATTCTTTCCCCCCTGGTCTGGGGAAATCCGTCATAGGAGATTTTCCCGACACCACCAAACGCTAGTTAGGTACTTCAACTATTCAGAATAGACTCCACTCTGCTAGCAGGGTCTTTTGGTCTTTTGGGCTGTGCTGTGGTATGTACGCCATCTCGCCTTCTATCATTATCAGCCCTGTAGATTTGATCAGAGAACTGTGTACAAAAGTGTTCCTAACATAGCTAAACAGTTGATGAGAGGACGTTTTACTCTAACCACAACCCCCACTGCACAAGGAAAATGGCAAAACATATCCCTGTGAGGGAAGACACAGGAAATTTACAAATTTTACCAAAACACAGGGAATTTTATTGGGCTGGTTCTGTAATTCCTGATTCTCGAAGGCTTTAAAATTTGAACAACTTGCTGGATAAAATGCCATGGGACAGGGAAACCTCAGGGAAAACACAAGGAATTTGAAAATGAAATTTGAGTGGGGACTATCATTGTCATCACTTCTCTACTTTGATTATTGATTGCTATCTGTCCCAGGTGTCCATAGTAAAGGCAGACGAATCCCGTTCCCAGCCGACCGTGAGGCCCCACTCTGAGGTGAACCGCCAAGACCCTGTCTCCGAGGACCTGCAAGAGCTCCATTGCAAAACACAAAAAGGGGTAGGTCATTGATCTAAATATGTCAAATGTCAAAAGGTTTAGAAAAGGGGAATCCGCCAATTCTTTATTAAATATCATCATGTGCATGTAGGGTGTCAAATATTGAAAAGTTTGAAAATTATTATAATCAACTTTTCAAAAATATCATTCTTAGGCATGCTGACCTTCAATTTAGGTAAAGTATGTGCCACTCATGCATGGAGTATGAGGGTTAAAAGGAATTTAATTTGTCCAATATTTCGATCCTAAGTATGATAAAAGAAGATAAATATGTGATAACCATAAAAAAGCTCTATACTGTGAACGTGGCTAGTTCTCTCTGCTGATGCTACCGCGAATGAGGAGGCCCTGGATGTAAGGCTTGCTCTGGTTGGTCAGTCGACCAACCTCTCCAAGGAGATGGGTTACAACAATCTGGTTGCTAGGAAACTGTTGTTATCCTAGTAACCATTCCACTCTGTGTTCCCTAGAAGAAGGGGGGGGGGGGCAGTGTGGAGACCCTTTAGGTATGGAAATACTAAAAAGGTTTTTTTTTTCAGAAAGACTTAGTCTCTGAAATGTGATAGTGGTTTCAGCTTTGAGGATCTTCAGGCATCATAATTTAGAGAGTAGTAAAAGCCTTACCACACTAGTCATGTGGAGGAAATTCCAGAAGTCTGGAAAGACCTTTTGATTGGTGTCAAGGGGCACCAGGTGGAGAAAACTTCAAGTGAAGTCATGGTAGACTGGTTTCCCAGGGGTTAAGAAAACCCATGGGAGGGATAAAAAGTGAGCTCTCTATACAGAAAATAGTAAAAAAAAATATAAATAAATAAATTTATAACAAAGCTCTATAGCGCAGAACAGTTAATTCGTATCAAGGCATCATTAATATCTGAGCGAAACAATTAATATAAGACAAAAACAAAATTTGAATTGGAGAACAATTTTAACAGCTGCTTGATTAAAGTCCTGTTTTGATTTAACAGAAATATTTATCTACCCTTTGCTCTCGAGTTCAAACATTCTCGGTAATCTACTGCTTTATGCATACAGGCTACACGTCCGTACCTCGACCTGCTGGAGCTGGGTCCTGCCTACATCGAGCGGCAAGAACAGCAGACGACGGAAGCTCTACAGGAGGCCATCCAGGTGAGTATACGGAGTAAAGCCCCATACCCATCAAACGACTTTAGCGGCGACGGGCAACTGGGAGAGTCGCTGGTGAAAGTGCCAGGCAACTGGGTTTAATATCATGGGCGACTCCCCGTGGGTATGATGTGCGTTCTGGGCAACGGGCAATGGGCAACAGGATTGCCAGTGAAATCGCTGATAAAATCGCCAGTAAAATATAAAACTTGCCTAATATTACAGTTGCCTGACGACGACGGCGATCATTCAAGTCACCCGTCGCTGCTAAAGTCGCTTGGTGGGAGGCCAGAAACCTTGTATATAACACAGATATATTGAAACTGGAAAGTCCCTGTATGTTGTTACGTGCCCATTTCCCTGGTGGCTGTTTCGGACCCATCCGCTCAATCGTGACCAATGTCTGATCATTACTACTGGTAGTGTATTTTTGGAGTAGGACCTAAGGTGGAGGCACTACACTAGCTTTTCTTGATGGTCAACTCAAACCAAGTCAAACCACTGGCCAGGTGGCGCACCTGCAGTGCATAAAAGGTCTACCCCTACACTCCCTCACCGTGGTTGCTGAAATTGCAAAAGCTAGCTAGCGGCTGGCGTGGGAACTAGAGTAGTCTACCCCTAGATCTCCAGTCTCGAAATATCTATACGTACAAGGCCTCTGGGGGAGGGGAAGTGAAGGCGTTAGGGCTGTCATAATGCGCCTGTCCCTACTCGGTCTCTGAGTAGAAATATTTAACAACTCTTTTCTCTATCTATCTATCTATACGGGGGTGGTGATTGAGTTCCTTCTACAGAAAAGTGAAAGAATATGTCAACACCTTTCTTTTTCCGCGGTTTTAAAGATAAATTCATAATATTTTGCCATAGTAAACATGTAATACCTAAAGTCCCATGCCTACGAGGTAATTTTGACCATGTCGGCCCCTGATCGGTGCTAAGATCGAAAATCCTACCACAAAATAATTGGCCAATTTTTGTACCGATTTATATCAAACATGTACGTTTCAATATCGCATACTGATTGACAATCCAAATCAGTGCTCAAATGGGCCGATATCTTTGGTATCTTGAGATCTCCCACCACAAATGAGGTTTATATAATCTGTTTCTTTACAATTCTATTCTTTGTCCGAGGCAATAAATTTTCATTCCTTTCAAACCCAGAATAAAGAGATAGTATTACACAGAAATCCATGTATGTTAGCAGGGGTGGAGATAACCAGGGGCCCGGGGGCCAGAGGTTCTTGAAAGGCCCAGGCCCCTAGAACTTCTAGGCGAGGGACCCGATGTGCCCCGAAAAAAATTGAGGATCAAAACCATAGATTTTTTTAGATTTGACAGTACAGAATTAATGAAAGAAAATTATAACTTATTAAATTGTTTGATCATATGGTTTTCAATTCATATGTTTTTGTACTGTAGTGAGGGCCCGTAGATTTGGGTGAGGGCCCCTAGCTTTTAAAAGCTAGGGGCCCGACTGGCCCCAGGGTACCAACAGCATGGGGAAACCAAGGAAATGACAACAAATATTCCCTGAAAGGGAAAACACAGGGAATTTGCAAATTTTGCCAAAACACAGGAAAACACTGGGAATTTCATTTGGCCAGTTTTTGAAATTTCTGATTCTCAAGATATTAGCAGGGATGTAAGTTTTCAGATTTTAATCTGATTTCAGATTTTTTGGGTTGTGTAAATTTGTTCTACACGCAGAGGCTTTTATTTTTGAACAACTTGCTGGATATGACATAGGGAAACATTTCTGTGGGATAGGAAATCTAGGGGAAAACACAGGGAATTTGAAAAGGGAATTTGCCTTGGTACCCTGGACCCATAGACTTATGTCCACCACTGCAGTAATGTTGGGGGCTAGGTATTAAGATTTGAAGCAATTTCACTTTCAGTCTAACTATTTCAAATCTTTTGTAACATTTCCACTAGTGTCATTTGTCTTGGCCAGGCTTTGGAGCAGGAGGTCAGAAGGCAACGTGAACTGTGGAGTGGCGACGGTGTATGGTGGAAACCAAAGCATGTATCAATGGACGCTACAAGAGACAAAACTGAGGTCAGTTTCCAGGTGATATTCTGCTGTCAGCTCATCTTTGATATTTTAATCTACCATTCTTAATTCTATGATATATCTTTATTTCCAAGTGATTTTTATCCCAATTACAGTACATCCTCTCCAAAGGACAAGCAAATCTATTGTTGTGACAGTTGATTAGTCCTGCAGATATTGCACCATTCCTAAAAAGGCTTGATTAAATTGGACACGCCCAGTTCCTGACACCAGGGCGTAGGTGTGGTGAGTGACAGTAATGACGTGATGGAAGTTTTTTGTTGAAACAGTTCTAAATACTGACCTTAACATCATGTTAGCTCCCAATGATTTTTTCTCCTGCTATCCCCTCTGTGAGACTTTCATTTCATAAGGGGCAAGTCTAAGTGGCATACATATGAAACGTAAAGAGTACTGGTTCACTGTAAAACGTGGTTATTTTAACTACTGCCTATCAAAAACAAAAATGTGTTACCTGGGCACAAGTTATTCCTATGAGCGACTTTAAGAAAAGGGGCCTATGATGGAAGTGGAGGGGTGTCCTGATGTCGCATGTCGAATTTTAGAAATGCTAATGTTGCATATTTTTATCACTTATTGTGAGCCCAAGGTGGGTAAGAGTTGTGTAGAATGTCAAGGTTGTGAAGGCTCACTTTTGAGTCAGTTTTTTTACCGCTGGTATTCAGCCTATAATTGTGTCAGGGTATTGCAGTTACTGAAGGTTGGGGTACCAGCGACCAAGATTTTGCTATTTCCTGTTCCTTTTCCTGTTTTAGAATGAAAGAAAAGGGCATTGTGGGAGAATGTTGGATTGTGGGAACTCTAGCAGACAGCGTCTTCTAGCAGACATCGTCCTGTAGCAGATAGCATAAGTTGAGAAGATGGGTATGGGTGATGGTTATGGGTGCTTCGTACAGTTTGAGATGGATGCAGTTTTAGGCTGGTGGGCATGGGTAGAGGGTGTGGCTGTAGGATGTGGGTACTGATGGGGATAGGGATGAAGGGATGGCGTCCCATCTTTTTATGGTGTGACAAATGTCAGAATTTTAGTGACTTTTGATGATTTTAGTGACTATGACTTTTCGGTTTTGTGACTTTTGATGACTTTAAGTGACCTTTAATGACTTTTAGTGACTTCTAGTGACTTTTTAGGACTTTTACTAACTTTTTAGGACTTTTAGTGACTTTTGATGATTTTTAATGACTTTTTATAACTTTTACTTACCTTTGCAACTTTTACTGACTTTGAGGACTTTTACTGATTTTTTTAGGACTTTTAAGGACTTTTACTGACTGTTACTGACTTTTTGCGATTTTTACTGACTTTTGTGACTTTATAGGACTTTTACTGACTTTTTAGGACTTTCATGACTTTAAGTGACTTTTTAAGACAGGTTAGGTCTTTTTTGACTTTTTAGGACTTTTTCTGATTTTTACTGACTTTTTAGGACTTTTTTGACTTTTTAGGACTTTTTCTGATTTATACTGACTTTTTAGGACATTTTAGGACTTTTGTTAGGTACTACCACGGGAAAAATTATTTTTGTTCCTTTGGCATCTTACTATTCTCAGTTAGAAAGAGCACATCTTTTGTAATCTCATGCTTTTTACGAAATGTTTCTATGTTATTTAGAACAGAAAATATTAAAGGAAATAGTAGTAAAAATAGGGTGTAAATTCTGTCACTTTTTACCAAAATGCACCTACATTGGCGCACTACAAATGAAAATATGCGCATTACTTGATAATGCTAAGACTTTTACAGAAATGTTCAAGGAATGCTTTGGTATAATTATCTCAGTGTTGGACAGAGCTTTGCCCCTGAATTTGTATTTCTAGTGCGTTTTTGGTCACACAAAAACATGCAGAATCTGTCCAGAATTGAACCCCCATGGTGTGGTAGTACCTACTTTTGTGACTTTTACTGACTTTTTAGGACTTTTACTGACTTTTTATGATTTTTACTGACTTTTTAGGACTTTTGTGACTTGTTAGGACTTTTTATGATTTTTACTGACTTTTTAGGACTTTTGTGACTTTTTGTGACTTTTTAGGACTCTTACTGACTTTTTATGATTTTCAATGACTTTTTGTGACGTTTACTGACTTTTCGTGACTTTTACTGACTTTTACTGACTTTTACTGACTTTTTAGAACTTTTACTGACCGTTATAATTTTTTATGACTTTTACTGGATTTTTATGATTTGTAATGACTTTTACCGAATTTTTGTGGCTTTTCATGACTTTTGTGACTTTTACTGAATTTTTAGGACTTGTGACTTTTTATGACCTTTTAGGTCTTTTGTGACTGTATGACTTTGTATGATTTTTAATGACTTTTACTGCCTTTTTGCAACTTTTAGTGACTTTTTAGGACTTTTGTTAAGTTTTATGACTTTTACTGACTTTTTATGATTTGTAGTGACTTTTACTGTATTTTTGTGACATTTTATGACTTTTGTGACTTTATCTGACTTGTTATGACTTCTAAAGACTTTCGTGACTTAAACTGACTTTTTGTGACTTTTCATGACTTTTATGATGTGTTATGACTTGTCATGACTTTTACTGACTTTTCTGACTTTTACTGACTTTTTAAAACTTTTACTGACTTTCATGTTTTTTTCTGACTTTTTCTAACTTTTTCTGATTTGTCATGACTTTTAGTGAGTTTTTGTGACTTTTTATGACTTTTTATGACTTTTGTAAGTTTTTGTGACTTTCACAGACTTTTTTTTGACATTTTGTCACTTTCACTGACTTTTGTGACTTTTACTGACTTTTTATGACTTTTCATGACTTTTGTGACCTTTACCGACTTTTTATGACTTGTCATGACTTTTTGTGACATTTAATGACCATTAGTGACTTTGAGTGACTTAGTGGCTCTTTATGACTTTAGTGAGTTTTACTGACTTTTAGTATCTTTTGATGACCTTTAGTGACTATCACTGACTTTACGTGACTGTTAGTGTCTTTTACTGACTTTTTGTGACTTTTAATGACTGTTAGTGACTTTGAGTGACTTAGTGGCTCTTTATGACTTTAGTGAGTTTTACTGACTTTTAGTATCTTTCAATGACTTTTAGTGACTTTCACTGGCTTTTACTGAGTATTAGTAACTTTAGAGCCTTTTTATGACTAATTTTTTCCCAATTTGTTTGAAATTTCCACACTTCATCAGGGCCCAGGCTTTTATTATAATAAATAATCTATTTATTATGATTGTATTTATAGCCTTCTTTTTAACTTGCATTATGATAACATGAACTGATTCTCACATGCCTTTGTCAGGGTAAACAAGTTTCGTTGGGCTCACGTTTTTTTTATTACAAATAACTTAATTGCCAAGTTTGTAAAAATTGCATTGCTTCCTTGTTTTTTTCAATGTTACATATTATTTGGTCAAATTTATGAAACGCTGATGTCACTTGGCACTATATTTTCAAGGCCGATGTCGTTGACACTAGGACCCATGTCGTCATGTCGAATTAAAAACAAAACGCCCACGTTGCAGTGTTGAATATAGGGGTATGGGGCCATAGAAAAAGCAATGTCCCATTATTTATGATACATGTATTTTCTGAAACTCCTGTTGATGTCACTTAATTCCAGTAGCGAGGTCCGTATCGCCTTGTCAAGTTCAGGTAAAAACCATGTATAGATATGTCGATTTGATGGGCCTAGGCATGTATGTATATGGCCCAGGGGACCTTTCCCTCTCCTCTGTTGTCAATCATTGTGTTCCACCGCCGTAGAGTTATTCTAAGCTGCTGGGAACCAATGCAATGAGAGATTACGTTTTTTGATCCGCTATATTCAGTTGTTATCAAACATTTTGCACCCTCTAAATTTCATCAACTTATACTTTAGCAAAGTAAAGAACGTAAACATTTCGTAACTTCAGGTGGTTCTGCCTCCCTTATTTCAATACTTGGGTAAGTGAGCTAGGGTGAGTTTTGAGATGTATAAACGAATATGATTTTTTCTCTTATGTGGTAAATCATAGACATACATAACATGGGTCCTCTACCACAGGAGCTCAGTAGAGGTTCTGCTCGGCACCATAATTACATGATTTAATATTCAAAAGGGACGCAGGGTGGCGCCACCCTCATTGTTCCGGACAAAACTGCATGTATCGTCCTACAAAATGCACAAAAACAGGGAATAACAAGTAGAATTATTAGCAAATGACAATAACTGGAATTTAATCACGTAACATTTCCCATTAAAAATGATGGTTGCGAAAGGTGTTACAAGCACCCTGAATCTGAATATGTAAGGCTAGCCTATGAATGTGCACGCCTTTTTTGTCATATATCCTAGACAATAGGATCGCACAACCCAATAGTCAACTGAGATCAAACTTTTAGGGATCACTTCTATAATATGTATCGCCAGGACGTCAGGTAAAACTGACTCTGGTTTACAATCTGCGATTAAGAGGTACAGCGGTTCCCCCCTGAACACGAAGCTGGAGGCCCTTTATGTGGTCACATGTTGAATTTAAAAAAGGGCCATATATCACCCTGTCGAATTTAAGAAAAGCCCATGTCACCCTGTCAAATTTAAAAAATAGCCATGTCGCCCTGTCAAATTTAAGAAATGGCAATGTAAATAGCAAATAAGCTTAAGCGGACAGTGAGGAGTCTCCACACACCTGTCATTGAGGAATGTTAATGTTATGGTATTTTTATATCCGCAACGTTGTTAGCAGGGACGTTTAAGATTTGTTTTAGAGTTTCCCACCTCGGTATCCTCCGTGGCAACTTAAAACGTCTCCTTTCCACCATTATTTTTTGGTGTTTTTCTGAAGAATAAATATGATGTAAGTAAATTTGATTTTTCATTCGATTGAATCTCACACCCATGATGAGGGCGTGCCTGCAATTATGATACGTAGAAGAAAACCAATTCTGTCAGCGCCACATCATATAATGATGTGATTATTAAAGTCATTAACTGATAAAGGTGAAATAACGAGACACCATTAACAGGTACGGCTGTTACATCGATTGGAAGTGTTTTATGATGACAGATACTAAGGTATTGTTATGCCCCCCCATGCCTTTTAATTTGACACAGCGACATGGTTTTTTCGTAAAATTGGCATGGCACATGTGGCTTAGTGACATGAAGTAAAAAATAAACAAAATGACGGGCCATTACGATCGACGTGAGAGATGAGAAGCTCTTAGAGGCGACATGGGACATGAGAAGTTAAGTGACAAGGAACATAAACATTTCTTAAATTCAACATGCGACATGGGGACCCCATCAAGGGCCTAACTGTTGCCATTTCACACTATTACACCTGAGCCTGGTAAAAAATAATTATGCATCTCTTCGTTCATAATCATTTCTGTCATTTCATTTTTCTAGGAAGCACTAGAAACAATGGCAAGACCGAGGTAATTATAGTGCATTGATATTAACTTCTTGATTATCAATAATTTTTAAAAGCGATGGATGTAATTGGGTACATTCACTGTTAATGGATAAATTTTGTTACGTCCTTCGTTACATTTAGTCAGATTTTCAATGTTAGGTTGTCTTTTTCATTTCGTGCCATAATAAATTTAGCAATCTTCCTTCTATACTTCATGTGTTGTCCGTGCTAACTTTCTAAATAAATAGGGGTAAAATATGTGGGAATTCCGCACTCAACATGTTAGTGTCGGTCAATATTTGCACCAGAATTACGAGAAAAGTTTTCACATAAGAGTAATTACGTTATTCTTAGGATTTGGAAATATAAGTTAGAAATATTAGTTAGAAATCGAGGGTGGAAGTGGGCTATGCCCTCGAATCCCCCCTTTTCCCTTTTCTTTCTGTTTTTGAGTTTTCTAATCATTTACTCTATAAACAAAGACTGCCAAAGTTGGTTGACCAACTGACATAACCTAAACAATATGAGATTATCATCCAACAACACGTTGACTACTGGGGCGATGGCCCCCATGGATGTTTCACATCGTAAATTCTGAAAGGTATCGCTTGACTGATATTTCCTGTATGATTTAAATGTCACATAGAACCCGCGGCCGTTACCCCGCAGTTCATGCCTTAAGAAAATACCTCCATTCCTTCATTTACCTTCCATTCCTTTTATCTCCAAAATCATTTTCATTGACTGATATCTTGCTAATCACTGATCTAATAACTTTTTCTAATCTGCTTTGCTTTAAAGGAAGAAGTCGCCAGTTGTCAGCATAGAGACCCCGACCTCACTAGCCACTGCGAAGTCACCTCTGACGTCATGTGCAGCAATGACGTCACCGTCAAACTCCGAGAAAAGCATGACATCATCGCCGTCATTTCCGGTACTATTCAGACGAAGGAAGCTAATATAGAATAAAAGATTACACGTAGCCTTAACTGGCAAAACCAAAGGGGGTTTCAAAATGCCCGACGTTTGTATCTATGGAAAGGTTAACATAGGTACGGATGTCATATCTAATTTGTCAATCTATAGTCATGGATTTGATTTCCCCAAGAATCTTTCTTTACGAGTTTGCATGATTTAAAAAATAATGTGTTTATTGAAGTAAATCTTAAGATCTTTGTAGAAATTCCTTCATACTGTTAGTAGCCATTTAAGCAGCGAAAACCTGACATACATATATATTAATAAATATAAAAATTACAATCTATTGTTTTCTTCAGAAGAGGAATCGGATGTCCCCGCGTCTTGGTAACCTGATGGCTAAGATGAAGATCAGTGGTCGCGACATGGTGGTGCGAGGCGGGCGGTACAAAGGAAAAGAAGTCTCGACCCCTGAAAGCTCTGGGCTCACTTCTCCATATGGGGAGCAAGAGGTCAGTATAATATATATGTAACTTTTATTTTCAAATGATATTTTTGTGCTAATAATGGCAGATTAATTGCCGATGCTACGTTAGTTCCTTATTCAAATTGCCTCTTTCATTCCCCCCTCTCAGAGACAAGAGGACCCCCTACCTGCATGTCAGAAACTTAAATGCACGGTCGATCAGGCGACAGGCAATGTGAACTGGGCGAAGGAGGTCCCTCTTCCTGAAGATCCGATACCTAAACCTCTACAAAATGCAGGCATTCAGTGTAAGCATTATGGTCTTTTGTGAAAAAAAACAAAAACTTTACAACTTCTACAAAACTGGTCAAGTTTTATTTACGAACTATGATGTATTGATAGTTGCATGTGGAGCATCTGTGAGTAGGTTTCGAATAGACTTGTTATCTGGTGTGATGTCGTATGACCTTTTGCTTGTAATCGACAAGGAGTACTGATGCAATGATTAATGGTTAATGGAAGGCTGAAACCACCCATGGAGTAAGCAATAGGGAATCAGGATTTTGTATGGTGGCGAGATGGTTTAAGGCCACATAAGTAGTGGTTCATCTTGACGTAAACCGGAAGCCATGGAACAACGTTATGAATTAAAGGGTAACGAGGGTCACTGTGTAGGCTAAAGTTCAGAGTTCTTAAGTGGAGAGCATGTGATATCATAGACATGTTATGTATGTCTATGGTGATATGTAATCCAAATTGTGAGCTTTGCACCAGGCTTCTTGGAATAACCTCATTGTAAGAGTGGTCTCCTGAAATATCCATGATAACACAAAGAACCACAGGAGCTGCTAATGGTTTCAGGTGTTCATTGTCAAACTGGAAGTAACCAGCGAAATCTGAGACCCGTATCCATATGGCATTTTCTGACAATGAGAGCACTATTACAGAACCTTCTCTTATTAGCTTGTTAATTCCATGTCAGCAGTTTCGTGAAAACTGGTCATGGAAAAAACAGTTGGGTATAGTTAGTTTTTCCAGCTAATTCTAAAAATGTTGAACATTCCACTTTCTATTCCACTGGCGGAGGTTTATCTGCTTAACCTCCGGATGTTATTTGATACACCTCCGCAGGTTATGGGGTTAACCTCTGCAGGTTATGTGGTAAACCTCCGCATGTTATTGAAGAAATACGACACTTTCTATGATCATTTCCGAATTTCTGAATGTTTGCTTTGCAACACATTGCCGGGACTCGAATCCCATATCTTTGGATGTGAAGTCCAAAAGGCTAACTACTACTCTATTGTGGCAGCTGGTAAACTGCCTGGGGGAGACCACTGCAGAGCGCAGCGTGCTCAGTGCAGTGTGGTAGGCCAGCGGGCCATCCAGCGGGCCGTGCCAGGTGGCCACAGGTCCGAGGGGACTGAGGTTATACCTGTACATTTTAACTTAATAATGTTTATCACATTTCCGCCATTTACCTCCTATATACTAGTAAGCAAGCTCTGGTATACAGGTAACACCTCCTTATTCTTGATTCAAATCTTAAATCCACTTTCAATCCTTTAAATCTTTTAGATCAAAGCCGCCCCACTATCCACTCACGAAAATCAGACATTATTAGACCCTGTGACGCTTTTACGCGTCATGTTTCAGCGTTACCGGGCGCGTTATGTGATGGTGATCGTGGCCCTACCCTCAGAAAACCTTGAATCCGATAGAATTCAGCATAATCCTGTCTGATATGGATCATACGTGATGATTAAGGTCCTGTAACACCATAACTCGATCATTTATATCGATATTTGAGCAACTAAGACCAGAAATCCGATCGTCACATGACGCGGCAAGCCTGTTGTTTGGCCGTTCGACGCGTAAAATCCCGCGCGTTATGTGACGGTTGATGGTGGCCGCACTCTTGAAAACCTTGCATCCAATAGAATTCAGCGTAATCCTGTCTGGTATGGATCGTACGTGATGATTAAGGTCCTATAACACCATAATTTGATTATTTATATCGATATCCGAGCAAATAAGACCAGAAACCCCTTCGTCACATCGGACCGTTACCCGACGCGGTGAGCTTGTAATGCTGGCGCATTGCTTGACGCGCGGCAGCCTTGCTTTCGGAGAAGAAGGGGTCTGGGTCAAAGTTCATCAACTTTGCAGGCCTATTTCACCATGAAATCGGTCGTTCTAACTTTAGTTATTGGTATCATTTTAGGCCTGGAAACGCTTGCAATAATATTTTACAGATGGTATGAAAAAATGACCAGGCACTGTCAATGCACACTACGAAAACAATTATTTAGGCCTTATCCAGCCAATCAAAATTAATAAAATGCAGGAAACTATGTTTCAACATGTCTTAGGCTCTTATACATTGCATGGTTTGATCATTTTAGGCCTGGACACGTTTGCAATTAAATTATTTTCAGACAAAGTATCACAGATTTAAGATTTAAAAGGATTCAAAGATTAAAATGATTTGTGAAATTGTCACTATAGTGTCAGTTTTTTCGGACCTACATCAAAATATTAAATCTGATTTATATCAGATATACAGACCCCCTTAGGCCTGAGTCAATGTCTAACCTATAGGCTTGAAAGCAAATATTTTTTCAGATTGTCACTATAGTGTCAGTTCAGACCTACCACAATAAATAATTTTTTCTGATATACCATCAAAATATTTGAATCATTAATATTATTATTCAATAAACATTAAAATGGGCCGACCCAATGCTATCAAATGCTTTTGATAGTAAAACTTTGGTCGTTTGATCTTGTTGAATAGAATTGAATTGATACACCCAAAGACCCCCCCTAAGTTTAGCTTTATATTTTTGCAGATGGCCTTGTTGTAGCCCACCCCCCATGCTGTGTTGTGCACCGAGGCCACTCCCCGCAGATTCTCTAACAGGAGAGCCTTGATATGCAGAGTGACCTCGCGCACACAGGGGTTTCTATACTGCTATTTCTTTTCACACTTTAGCATATCATCACTTTAATATTGATTGAAA
The DNA here is from genome assembly GCA_936440205.1 of Lepidonotus clava. Classification (NCBI taxonomy): domain Eukaryota; kingdom Metazoa; phylum Annelida; class Polychaeta; order Phyllodocida; family Polynoidae; genus Lepidonotus; species Lepidonotus clava. The sequence continues at coordinate 17,148,885 of OW387140.1, forward strand.
GTACAATAAAATCACGAGTAAAATGTAGCCAAGAACCTTGTCGAGCTGATACACGAGTCAAATATTTCATTTCTATAAGTTTTATTTTTTGTGTGATTTTTTTAAAAAAAGAAGTAAATCCTTCTCATAGGATCCAGTGTTAAAGAGAGGGGCCAGTGAAATTTCAATATTGTTAAATTCTCATATCATGCCGTAGGTATATTGCCTAAGTATAAATATGTGGCATTATTGTAACTATTAAGTGACTCCTTATATAGAAAATCGTTTTCCTTTATCAGATAATACACTGGACCTCCTGTTCACCTTTCTAAGGACGTCTGTGTATGACGTCACAGAAAAATCCGTTATATTTATATTTCAAAAATACAAAATCCATAATAAAATATATTTTTGATTTTTTCTTTCATATATCAGTTAATTAGGTAATTCTAACTAATGTTAGGCACATAAAGAACACTTATATAAATTAAATATTGGTATTTTTTCAGTTTTATTATTTTTTAACTGTTCTGCTTGTGACGTCACATACAGATAAATGGTCTGTGCAGGCAGTGTCAGATGCAGGCAGGGGAACTCAGTTGGATACAGACAAATGTGTATAAAACAAGAACTATTTGAGATAAAAGTGTAAAATTTGGTATGGTTATTTCCTGGATGGTAAGGATCACGGCAATATACTAATTTATGGTCACTGGCCCCTCCCTTTAAGAACCTTCCAAGTTTTTCCTTGAATAGCCCCCCAAAAAATCATCAAAACTATCAATTATTGTGGCTATGGGACATAGTGTAAGCTCGCAAACGGCCTTGGAGAAGGAGGTTATGGTATATAACCTCCTTTTCTGCAATGGTTTACCGTCACATAAGCCCATCCCAGTTTACACAAATGTTAAAGTTTACCATGACATATTTTCAAAATTGCATTTTTCCATGAAGGCAGTTACATGATACAAAATTAACGAAAGCAGTTTGGTTGACAAATTGCTTCTTAAATTTGTAAAATGCAGCTCTATATATTGGCTTTTTTCCCATAGGAACAGATGTTAAAGCTTGTCAGCTCAACCTATAATGTTTGACCCTTTTTTCCCTGAAATACAGCATTTTAATGGGCTAGCAAACCTACAAATCTGTCAATTGGTAAAATTTTTAGAAATCATAATGTTTTGTCAATACTTATAGGGGATATAGAAAAATATGATTCTTGCTTATTTCAGTAACTCTAACTCTAGGAGACAAGGATGCTTTATACATTAATTTTGTCTGACCCTTGTCCAACCCTTGAAATATCCTATGTAGGATGGGCTTATTTTGTCGTCCAGAAACGTAATTCACAAACCTTCAAATATTCTCATACTTGATCAGGAAGACATTTAGATCATGCCAAAAGTCGAATACCATGAAATGAGCACACTGTGGGAGGTTTCCTTGTTTAAGGTAGCATACAATTTATAATAAATTTACTGTTCATAAACGATTACCTTTCCTTAACTCAAAGAAAGAGGTGTTATCATCGCAGGTGATCTTTGTTTTTCAGATAATGGGACGTTTGAAGCAAGACGGCGTGCAATCCTACTACATGCTCGGTCCTTGTTGTCACAGCAACCCCCTGCCAAGTGGGAGGAAATCGTCCATGAGAAACATCTACTCTGCATGCTGAAAGTGGTAGGAGCCATGTTTTTTTTGGAGTCCCTAGTTATACCTATGTAGTATTTCAGCTAATGTTTGGGACTCTCTCAATCAGTCATGTCTTTAACCATGATTTTATTCTCTTTGTTCTCGATGACCGGTTACACAATCTCATGTTCAGCAGTTGAAGGGCATTGTCCTCCAATTGTTGTCAGAATCAGGCAGTGTGAGAAGCCATAAGTGGGTTACATAACCACTGCATGAGCTAAACAGCTTACCCCTTCAAATTAGGATCACCTCTCTCACCTGCAGGTGGGCAGTGCCAGGTGGGTGAGTGATAGTAGTAGCCCTTTCCTAAACCCTCCCTGAGCTGTGTGTGACAGCAGGAGTGGTGATGGTGGTCAGAACTCATAGCCAATACAGCCTACTGGTATGAAGGCCTTCAGTTTATTGAGGGACGACCATCGCTCATGCATGAGCAAAACCTTGTAGCTATTTTGCTTCTTGTTAGTTGAATAAAAAGGAACAGTTACACATGTTACGATATGAGATGTAGATACAAATTTTGGGCATTCAGCTCGTATGTAAAGACCGTCTTGTATAAATATATCAATATAGAAGGACCCATGTCACACATCACCAGGATCGTTCATTTGTAATTTGTGAGTCTATATCTCTTTAAAAAAAACTATGGTATCTGGTACACACTTGGATCTAAAGGGCTGCCTAGGCCGCTCTTGGTGTCTGATGACTTTTTTTGCTGGGCTCATGCCCTAGTCCAATAGAAAATGGTGCATACTGTACTCATATCCCCTTAGCCTTTCAGGCATAAATAAAGCAAAATAGGTGCTGATATTTAGTTTACTAAAATATTCGATATTACAATTATTTTTATCTTCGTCTTTATGTTGGAGCTTAGTATTTTAGCCATTGAAACTTCAAAGATTCTAGGGAATTAACTGAACTTTAATCTATCTTAAGTCGCCTTTTTGCTATGTTTTAGAATAGATACAATTTTGCAATTATAGATTTCAACTTATCATATTGATCTAAACTTACAACTTGAAGACCCTTTTCTACTTTATCTCTTGAAAATCCAATAGCCCGGTTCCTACCTTGACAGAAGTTCTAACTTGTGACATTTTTCATTTTCTGTGCACGTTGCTTAATGGTGATCATTTCTTCTTTTGACAACAGCCGAAGTGCATGTTCAACCCAGACGACCATGAGGCGCGACAGCAATTGTCCTTTGGCTGGGTGCAAAACTGTTCGCGGATGAACACTCGGGAGCAGCGGCAGGAGCAAAGAAAGGCCCTTTGTCAACCTACAGCAGCACCGGTGGAAGATTACTGGGATGACTTTTTCATGTAAATCTTTTGTTAGCGTTACTGATGAGTACTTTTGGTTAAAGTTATTCTTTTACCCCAGCAATATCATATTTGTAGTTTTTTGAACATGCTACACAAGTGCGCAATATCGATTTTTGCCCTTCTCAATTCAGTGTTCATGCAACGAAAATGTGATCGTGTGGTAGACTAGTAAATCGATATTGCCACCAGGTGAAGTTCTATGCAAAACTATTTCTCCCCAGACGATCCTTAGTCCATAACGGCGTGAAAGACGTCAGAGACGGTCATTCTCTCATTATACTCATGTTACCAACTGATGTACATAATTACTTTTAAAGCCATTGTCTAATCAGAACAAAGGAACTCCTTTCAGGACATGATATCTATTTTGTCACCAATGATGATATTCATCGGGCTGCTCAGACAAACCAAGTACAGGTGTAAGTTATTCGCATGAATAGGGCTGAGCATATCCCATGGAAAATTGGAAAACAAACTGAGATTGAATTTCTGCGTGTGAAGCATAATATTTATATTCCTCTATTTGAAATACTGATAAGTATTGGTACAGGATGTAGATTTAGGCTTGTGCCACTTCCGCTTTTTAGTCTGACTATGTATTATTCCAGGTGGACATAAATATAACAAACACTACTTAAATCATATTAAATCACTGACGTATGATGAGCAGAAAACTGAAATACATTTGTTTTCCTGTCAAGATTCGAAAACAGATATCTTCTGTACAAATAATGAGCTGTCGATTATTCTTGGGGTTGAATTTTTGTAATAGATAATTTGGATGCAAACAACCCAAAATTAATGTTGAAACTGTACAAACAGGGCGAACTAGTCTTGTTGGTCGACAGCGGCACTATATTCAGTTTATCATACACTATCTTTCATGCATACTTCAATAATGGTTTACGAGATTTTCGCGTTATGTTAAGAACCCACTAATTGGTCAAACAGGTGGCTATATTTGGGTGGCGGTTACGGATCGAAGGCGATGCACATATGAAGTATCCCAAACGCCTCGAGTGCTGTAGGGTCAATCTTTACAGAAAGCATCTCTGCAGTACAAGTTGTTTTATGCACATGTCATGTAATAAAAGTGTCAAATCTACATCATACCCAACTCAGGACTGTTGTTGACTTGATTTATTAATCAGACGTTAAAATCATGGCGAATCAACTAGTTTCGGCGTGTTGCTGCCTTTATCAGGATTAGAACAAAACCTCAGAATCAGTCTGGTATATCAATAATTAACAGTGTGAAATTTCACCCTTTGAAGTTGACAGGGTGGATAAAAGGGTTGATGATTCCACAGGTCAAACTTTAGGTGTTTTTTTTTGTTTTTTTTAAAAGTAACATGGATAAACAACATTAAAAGTTGAAAGTCTGTCTTCCTGGTGGTTGTAATGTCATGTAAGAACGCATGGACTCATTTTTGTCTGATCCGACCAGCTGGTAAATGATAAGTATAGTACAATCATTACCTAATGATTGACGATTCCATCTCACTTAACAGAAGTAATATCATTATATAATTATTTTAATGCGGGATTGTTAGCTATGAAAAACGCTGTGAATCACGGCACGTAGTCGATAGGACGAGAGGAAATGTGGGAGTGGGGGATAAGACTACGGCTGCTAATTTTATTTTCCGGCGAGCATTAGTCTAATCCCTTACTCCCACACTTCCTCTCGTCCTACCTTAGCATTGAATGCTAAGTCAACAAGGTCTCGTCCCCTGGGCTGGTACAACTCTTTGCCCCGCGGCCGGACCAAGGGCTAGGGGCGGGTCATTAATTAGAAGTGCTGGGTGGTTCTGCCAGAGGTGTCAGGGTCCCCGGCCTCCATACCTGTCCCTGTATAGGGTAATGACTGATTGATAAGATACTTTCTATGATATTCATATACCAACTATCCCCCATGTACGGACATGTTGTTTGTTGGTCATGCGACAGTAATAGCACAATAATTATTGTGTATATAGAAGTTCTTACAGACACGGACACAAAGTTCGTGCCTGCAGATCAACTAACATGTTTGTAAGCAAATATCAGTACTTACTCAGGAGTTCTGGTAGAGAATTACCAATTTCTGGCGAGACAATCAAGGATGGGACCTGCTGCTTCGACGGATGGGGTAACTCTCCTTATCTGGCAGCCCCGCACGTGCAGGGGGGCTGCAGAGACCGCTGAAGGCCGCCGAGACGGAAGCTTCAACAACACTCCACCTCGTTCCATTTTTTAGGAGGGCCCCCTCAATCTGTAGGAGGGCCATCCCCGTCAGATGAGGCTGGTCTTAAGTTTACATCTTGGTCAAAGGTTCAGGGCCTAGCAACTACGGGTGTATGTACAGTTCTAAATGTTCTAGGCGTCTAGTCGCTACTATATATAAGGGTAGGTCCTCTTGACCTATAGCCGAAAGAACTTCTGGGCGTTCCTCGAGGAGATCTCCAAGTCGAGGCTGGGTGGGATTCCTCGGAGTTCTCCTACTCGGCCCATCACCAGGCGGATGGAAGTCAGTCCATGCTGGTTTGACCTTATACCTCAAGGGCAGAGGTAGGGTCTGTTGGTCTCCTGAGGGAGCTTGCCCAGCTCCAGGCTCTGCACCACCTGATCCAGTTCCGGGTGGCAGTCAGCCCTCAGAAGTTTTCCTGAGGTACTGAACATCCTCTTAGGGGCCCCTGCATTAGATAGATGAGCTTTTGTTGTGGGCACCAGCTTCTGTTTTCGTGGTGGTACCCTTCCACTCTCCGGGGGCCTTGGTACGTTGGCCTTTGCTCTGGGTGAATGGGCTGTCTTTGAGGGCAGTGTGGTCCCCTCAATTGAGACCATACAGTTCTCCTCTTCTGCCCTTTCTGGCTCAGGGGTTGTTGCCTGGTTCCCCCACTGGACCCTTCTTGGTCCAATGCCTCCAAAGGTCACTTCAAGACCTCTGGCTGGTGCGGGGGGGCTGATTGTTGTTTGGGTCCCAGCCAGCAAGAGCCGACTGGTTCCCAGGCAGCTGGGGAAGAAGAACTTGGACACCCCCTTGTCCCATGAGCCCCGTGATGTTGGTGGGTGGCCTAGCTGGTGCGGGGAGCTGTTTTCTTCTTTTTTTTAATTGAAATTGGCATCATCACTTTACAGTGCTTTTCATGTTGTAGAAACGTTACAATTCACACATAGTACACTATATACAGTAAATTTACATATATGTGACAGGCTCTGCAAAAAGCAGTCTTAGGGACCAAAAAATAGAAGTTGGGTTTTTGAGTTATTTCAATGGAATAGGGCTTCCTCTTTCCAAAACTTTTTGTAAAACTGAAATCGGTTGATTATTTGCCGAGATATCTCAATTTTTGTAATAGAACATCTGTCATACAGTATAATGAATTCTAAATCCTAGAGTGTACTTGACAGCACATTCTTATCTCTTACTGAAAGGGGAATTCATTATCTAGTTCAGCTATTTAAGGCTTTTTATTTGTTCAGCTATGCCAAAATCACATATGAAAAGGAAGGATATAAAATTAGAAACAAAAAAATGTATCTGTTTTGACCAATCAGATTGTATTTCTTGGGTTGCTATGGCAACGGAATGCCAAAATCCACAAAATTGAGCTTGTTTACCATTGATAAGCCTTGGTTACCATGGCAATGGAAGGAAAAAGACATTCCACATGAATAGGATTTGGAAGGACATCATCTCTTCTCTCAGAATTCCAAAAATTATTGAGTTCTGAGGTAAATTGAGGCAGTTACACCAGTTTTAGTATTGGTATGTTTTTCGTTTATCAGCAAAACAACATCTCTTTGGTGAGATTTGTAAACATTGCCAATTCAGAGACTAGTGGGCAAGTACTAGGATTACATCAAGTCAGAATTTAAAGACTTCTGTCATAATAGGCTTGGCAAATGGCATATCACATGACAGCTAACTAAATTTACAATCAAATAGGGGATGAATTAGAGCCAATTGAACTGTCTGATTTGGGTTGCTATGGCAACGGAATTCCAAAATCCACAAAATTGAGTTTGTTAACCACTGATAAGCCTTGGTTACCATGGCAACAGAATGAAAGAGACATTCCACATGAATAGGATTTGGAAGGACATCTTCTGTTCTCTCAGAATTCCAAAAATTATTGAGTTCTGCGCCTTGTGCTGCCCCGGGCCCTCGTGCTGCCCCGGGCCCTCGTGCTGCCCCGGGCCCTCGTGCTGCCCCGGGCCCTCGGGCTGCCCCGGGCCCTCGGGCTGCCCCGGGCCCTCGGGCTGCCCCGGGCCCTCGGGCTGCCCCGGGCCCTCGGGCTGCCCCGGGCCCTCGGGCTGCCCCGGGCCCTCGGGCTGCCCCGGGCCCTCGGGCTGCCCCGGGCCCTCGGGCTGCCCCGGGCCCTCGGGCTGCCCCGGGCCCTCGGGCTGCCCCGGGCCCTCGGGCTGCCCCGGGCCCTCGGGCTGCCCCGGGCCCTCGGGCTGCCCCGGGCCCTCGGGCCCTGGGTGCTGTCCCAGTCGCTGGCGCTGTCCCGGTCGCTGGCGCTGGTGGTGCCCCGGGCCCTGGTGGTGCCCCGGGCGCTGGTGGTGCCCCGGGGCTGGTGGTGCCCTGGGCGCTGGTGGTGCCCCGGGCGCTGGTGGTGCCCCGGGCGCTGGTGGTGCCCCGGGCGCTGGTGGTGCCCCGGGCCCTGGTGGTTCCCCGGGCCCTGGTGGTGCCCCGGGCGCTGGTGGTGCCCCGGGCGCTGACTCTGCCCCGGGCCCTCGGGCTGCCCCGGGCCCTCGGGCTGCCCCGGGCCCTCGGGCTGCCCCGGGCCCTCGGGCTGCCCCGGGCCCTCGGGCTGCCCCGGGCCCTCGGGCTGCCCCGGGCCCTCGGGCTGCCCCGGGCCCTCGGGCTGCCCCGGGCCCTCGGGCTGCCCCGGGCCGTCGGGCTGCCCCGGGCCCTCGGGCCCTGGGTGCTGTCCCAGTCGCTGGCGCTGTCCCGGTCGCTGGCGCTGGTGGTGCCCCGGGCCCTGGTGGTGCCCCGGGCGCTGGTGGTGCCCCGGGGCTGGTGGTGCCCTGGGCGCTGGTGGTGCCCCGGGCTCTGGCGCTGGCCTGGGCGCTGGCGCTGGCCTGGGCGCTGGCGCTGGCACTGGGGCTGCCCAGTGCCCCGGGCCCTCGGGCTGGCCCGGGCCCTCGGGCTGGCCCGGGCCCTCGGGCTGCCCCGGGCCCTCGGGCTGCCCCGGGCCCTCGGGCTGCCCCGGGCCCTCGGGCTGCCCCGGGCCCTCGGGCTGCCCCGGGCCCTCGGGCTGCCCCGGGCCCTCTGCTGTATCCCCAGCTGGTTCTTGTAGAAAGAAAAATATTTGGCCATTGTTAATGAACTACATTTGTAAAAGGTGATTTATGGTATCATATAGGAAAATCATTTCAAAATGGAATCATAAAAACGAAGCTATATAGTAGGACTGATCTATTTCTAATGTATTGCATTAACAGATGTACCTTAACATGCAATCATGATGTGAACACCATGTTCATTAAAAAAAACCTTACTTTGTGGGGAAGGCACCCAGAAAGTCCTGGGCCCTCGCGCTGTTGCTGCCCTGGGTCCTCGTCCTGGCCTGGGTCCTTGTGGCTGCTGTATCGCCAACTTGTTCTGGTAGAAATAAGAATATTTGACCATTGTTAATGAATTATCTTTGCAAGAGATGCTTTATGCTATTATGTAGGAAAAGCATTTTATCATGGAATCATACAAACAAAGCTATATAGTAGGACTGATCTATTTCCAATCTATTACATTGACAGATGTGTCTTAACATGCAATGATGCTGCGAATACAATGTTCATTAAATAAACTTACTTTGTGGTGAAGGTAACCGGAAATGGTACTAGAGATTCCATGCACTCCGTATGCATTAGCGTGGATCCTATCTGATTTTGAGAAAAGGCTCAGACGTATCACACCATCTGACATATATGCCTTAAGTGTGTTGAGAAACGGCATGCCAAGATCCTTCAGACATCTGAAATTTAAGAAACACGGGAAGAATTTGAACTCATACATTCGACAGGCTCGGGCTTGTCTGAAACCACTTCCTCTAAAACGTGTCAAGGAGTGTAAGTCTTACTCCACGATTATCCCTGAAAAATCATAGTATCATTATACCACCCATAGCAGTGGGCGTGTTAGGTAATACTTTTGCGCCCACCTCAAAGTTTCCCTTGCCCTTCTGGCGTGTATATAAGTGTAAGTCAGGGGGTGTTAACTATATTGTGTCACAATAGTCCCATCCGCTCATAGTTCTCTTCACACGCCCAACCTTCTCGGCGTCTTAACGTACCCACACTCCATTCAGGCACCAATATAATTGCCAGCAGTGGCGTATCCAGTTCCCCCCCGCCCCCCCCCCCCCCCCCTCCGGGCGGGGGGGGGGGGGGGGGGGGGGTCCCCATGTTCGGTTGACCCCCCTCCGATTTCTCAAATTTTACGCAATTAAACTACCAATAAAGGGAATTATCCAAATTAGGGGGTCTCTGGAACCCCTCAGATTTAGCAAAGTTTCTATGCCTATAGACCTATACGGGGAATGTGGGTTGTATTTGATGGCCGCGCTTTACCAGTGTTCTACTCTCACTGTACTTAGAAGTTAGTAGGCATTAAAAGACTGTGTTTCACTCTGATCTAGTATATTTGTAAATTTAGATGAAACATATATTATGACTCACATTATCTGTTCAATATACTCTGTACGATCGGCCGTAGACTGCCAGGTACACACAAAAGGTACACATATAAGATTCTATGCCCTCGTTATTTTTTGCCTAGTAGCATCATCGAAAATCTATTCCATTGCAGTAGTTGCAGCTTTAACAAAACAATCCCCCCTTTCCAGCTTCAACGTGTTAATTCCATTAATGCGCTTTCCTCTCACAGTTAATCTGACAACCTGTATCCAAAGGTATTCTGTAGGCCTAAGTGTAATTAATGGAGGAAAGCGGGGGGGTGGGATATTGACATGTTTTGAATCGTACAGATTTATGTCTCAAACTTATCAACGTATATATATATCTGGTTTCAATACATATTATAGTAAAAACTCACAAAAGTGGCGAGTGTCATGTTGACGCTGGGGAAACGACAATCGTTTTGTTAGGCCGGGCCTAACGAATCTAGTGGGGGTCGAACCCACGAGGGGCTCGAATAATTCATTAGTGGCCCAGCGTCACGGCTCGCCGGACGGTTGTGGCCGATAGAGGCCTTTTATATCCGAACCACAGGACTGATGCAATACACCGCGTCCTACTTCTAGTATAGTGTAGACAATCTGCGGCGAATGACCCCTCCGCGCCAGAATCGTCATCCATGATTCACAGTTAGCGAGCGTCGAGGTGGCAGAGTGATAGTGTAGACTGATCTTTCCTCCAGCGACACCTGGTGGATTAAATTGAAACCAGGACGACCATGAACGAAAAAAATGTATTCAAATGGGGATTCGAACACGGGCAGGCCACCATCCAAGTAACAACCGGTCTCAATGTTGCTTAACTTACCCGGGCTAGGGACCATCCAAATACCCACCGGTATGAACAGATCGTAGCTTAGTGAAATTGACTGTATGGATTTAAACATATCAACCAGGAGCCATCAAGAGATAAAGTCTAGTATTGATAGACTTGGATACCTGCCAAACTGAATTAAACCTTCTGCATACCCAGTATTATTAGATTAAGCAGTTTGGGGTATTTAGGCATATTTCCTGGTACTGACATGTACAGAACCAGAATTTTGGGGGCGGTGATGTGAGTCTTCCCTGACAAACAAGGGGCCCTTGATGGGGGGGGTCCCAATGTCGCATGTCAATTTTAAGAAACATCCATGTCGCCCTGTCGAATTTAAGAATTAGCCCTGTCCCATGTCACTAAGCCCAAAAAGGGCCATGTCGCCGTCTCGAATTTAAGGGTCTAGGGCCATAAACAAGAGGTGCACGTGGTCAACTAGAATTTAGGAGGGATCGGTGAGAAAAAGAAGGGGCGGGCGGTAGTTTGGCAGTGGGTAGTATCCTTGAAAGGGCCCCCTTCCCAGTATGAAGTGGAAAAGGAGAAAGTGGAGGATCGGATTCATATGGGGAGTCCCATTGGAATTGCAAATATAAATTTATGCAACATTTTGTTCACACTTTAATTTCAGAAACTAATTTCACATCAGAATGTACTGAGCATTTGTATATATTGTTCATTCTTAGTCCTAACACCAAGGAAAATGTACGTATTTTGTTTTTTTTTCCATATGAAATATTTATAGTTTTATATTCTGAATTTGTAGTCTTATCCCCGTCATGGGTAGCCCTGTGGTCAGGGGTGTCTGGTGACCAGCTGCAGATGGTTATGTGATGTGGGGGAAGAACGGGGGTTGGGCGATAGACACAGCATGTGGTCTCTGTCCTGTGGAGCATTAAATTATTCCGACAGTGATGATAGAAAAGTCTGAAATCATAAATCAAAGTAGGATTTTTTCTACGGAAAACATTCTTTAACATAATTGTGAACAAATTGATATGTTTAAAGTCAAAAATGAGCAATAATTAAGATAAATACAAAATTCGGAGAATTAAACAAATAATAATATGTTAATACTCGACCCTCCCGTAAATGCATGCAATTCTTCGAGGATGAATTTACACTTTTTTTTTCTCATGGACCACTTTCATCTCTGGAAATCCCCTTAGCTTATTACAGGGGTGCTAAACACTGGTTTTCCCTACCAAGACATATTCGTGAATTAGATAATATTGATATAAAATAGTACAATAATAATGACACTTTAAAATTATGAACAGAAAAAAGGCGTATTGCCGTATGACGGACGATACGTCAAGTTTACCCAGGCATTTACAGGATTCGAACCCGTGCAGAGAAAACACATCAGGTCGCCGGTGAAATGACTTATCCATTTTACCGCCGACTTGATGCTGCAGGTGATTGATTTTCCGACGGGTAGGTTCCTCCACGGGCCTTACGATGGGGTCAAACATTGCCATTTCTCCACGTCTTCACAAATCAAGGCTCCTGCCCCGCTAAAACTAGTAATCTGTCGGGATAGACTGGGAGGGAGTGAGGGAGAGAGCCCTGCGTGATGGAGGATTAATCTCCAGGGCCCGACCCGGGTGCCCGACCCAGAGACCGCCTGACGGTGTAACCCTTACCGGGCCACGCCCCACCACCCCCCGTTGCACTGCGTAAGTAAACCCCGGTCTCAACCGATGATTGGGACGGATTCTGAGCTGTGTCGCAGTTTGCCCCATGAGTTTAATTTGCCCCAGTCTGAGAGGAGCTCTCTGTTGGTCGTTACAGGGGTGTGCACCTGCCATCCGGCTTAAAGCCTGCAGTCTGTAGCAGAATGTATTGAAGGGGGGGGGGGGGGGTCCCATGTTCGGTTGACCCCCCTCCGATTTCTCAAATTTTACGCAATTAAACTACCAATAAAGGGAATTATCCAAATTAGGGGGTCTCTGGAACCCCTCAGATTTAGCAAAGTTTCTATGCCTATAGACCTATACGGGGAATGTGGGTTGTATTTGATGGCCGCGCTTTACCAGTGTTCTACTCTCACTGTACTTAGAAGTTAGTAGGCATTAAAAGACTGTGTTTCACTCTGATCTAGTATATTTGTAAATTTAGATGAAACATATATTATGACTCACATTATCTGTTCAATATACTCTGTACGATCGGCCGTAGACTGCCAGGTACACACAAAAAACATAGTTTAGCGTGAAGCTGTGATTTAAGGTAAATTCTAACCTATAGCTAGTGTTACTATATAAAAACAAAAATAAAAGGACATTTGACACAAAGTGTAGTTAAAATCTAGTGTACTATTTTATTGCTGAATCGATTCTATTAATCTTTATCCTCGGCGCACCACTCGCACAACACCTCGGAGCACATGATGCTGGCAGGCTCGCCCCCCTCACAGTCGGCGTGGTAGCACCGGCCGCAGTAGTTGCAGACCAAGTACATTCTGAAATATTACGGAGGCATGTTTAAATACACATTTTTTTAAATTGTGTGCACGAACTAATCGGACCATCATCAATCACAATTTTTAGTAACCGTACGAAATTCGGCGTTCACTCCAACGTCAACATCAAGATTCTATGCCCTCGTTATTTTTTGCCTAGTAGCATCATCGAAAATCATTGTCGCTATATAATATTATTTATTATGAAAAAAAAACCCGGCGTACCTGTAGTTGCCATCCAAGAATATGGCCTGCGGTTGTGTGGCGTGTTGGTCTTCGGCAAACGTTTCCATCGCCTTCCACCTTTGGTCCGTTAAGTACTCCTCCTGCTCCTGAAAAAAATTGTGTGGTTATAGTTAAATGTGCAAAAGTCAATTTTGCACTTACTACATACCAGCGTGTCCCTCGTAATATTGGCAAATTTCAGAACAATTGTACTCGTGAAATCGCCCCACTCATCATTTTGTTTTGTTTATACATATTTCCCTTCATACGCTTACATGTTTTATTTCCCACTTAGCTTCATCGTGTAAATACAAATGTACCAACCTGGGTCGGATCCTCCGAACAGTAGACGCACGTCCACTCTGATGGGCCGTCCGGGAGCTGTTGTTGGTCGTGCGTCCTGGAAAAAATTTCAAAAATCATCACACCGTCCATCATTTCAACATAGGTGGTCGAAACTACCAAATCATCGGCATCTCAATTTTTCTCATCCAATCTCTATTTCATGTTATTGTGCCAGTCTGACAAATTTGCAATTTTTAAATTGTCCAAAAAAGAGCCTGTTGTTTCAGCATGTTACATGAATTCGAGCGACCACAACTATGTCCGACCGCGAGTCCGTCGTCGGGTTTTAGACAGTGTGCATTATTTGGCATGACGATAGTCATCCTACCAGATAGTAAGTTAATAATTTTCTTTCCATGCTTCTCTTCCATCCCTGTCCATCAACAGTGTTGAACAATTTAAACCTACTTAGGGGTGAACAGGGGCGCGCACTCGGTCCATTCGGGTTCCGTCCAGATCGTTTCCTCCTCTTCAATATTTTTCTCCTCACGCGGTGTCCATGCCTGGGATTCCTCTTCCTCCTCCGACCGCACATGGTTGCTTGAATGAGCCAAAAAAAACAACCTTTAAGTGTCTGGAATTGGTTATCTACGTGTATGGGGAGAAAACGAAAAAAAATGGAAAATATCTACCAAACGTAACAGCTATTATCCACACAATTATACATTTGTTAACAAACACTCTATATATGGAAGTGTAACCCCCAAGTCATTCTCCCGCAAAGCCTGAAAAAACACTACTTCTCTATATAGGCATGTTATCTTATCAAATTATAGGCAAGTTATCTGATTCACCTACCGGGTTTTCTGCGCGGTCGCCATTGTTCACAATGTGGTGCTTGTGTTTAATATCAGCAAACTTCTGCGTATGTACGGCTTTTATGGTCGTGAGGCTGGCGCGGGACTGTGTGTGTGCACGTGGTGGGCACCTCCTTATAAAGCTGGTGCCCCCCCCCCCCGACCCCCCCGGGGGGCAGGGTAATGAGGGGCCATCTAGGTCAGCCGAGCAGCCTGAGCGACCGGTGTCAGGTGTTACATAAGGTGTCGCTCGCGCAGCGCAGCCCCGGCAGCTGGATGTGCACGTCCTGACACCTGACTCAAGAAACCACCCGTAAATGCACACGGCCCCACACCCCCAGCCTGTGAAATAACTTCAGAAAACGTACCTCAAAGTCGCACATCCTGGCACCGTAACCTTGCGAAGTAATTTCCTACCTTTTATTTTAAATTTGAAAGTAGTCACATTATAAGGTTTAGGGCGTAATATAATTATTCCTAATAAAAAAATGTTGCTTTTGTTGGCAAAAGCGTCTAAATCACATAATCCTAACAATGCATATAAAACACCGGACATTGTCCGAAATTAAGCTGCTGCACCCTATAGGCCGGGCCTATAGGCCTTCACCCGGGGATCACACTCACACTCGTGAGTCTAGATCTGCACACTCACACTCGTGATTCTGCACACTCACTGCCAGGTGCGTTATTTTTAAGTTTTGCACTTTTTTTTATTCCCATATATCGGGGGGTGCATATCCAATATTTGTGGTGCACAATCTCATTAATGATGCATACGTTTTCAGCTTAATTTCGGACACTACGTGCACGAGTTCGATATATCTATAGGTCCTCTAGATCTACAAGAAGTCGTGGCGCCGAAGGGGACATACGATCATATTTTCTTGTTCAACCACATATCCAAAATGTCCACTTATCCGCATAACAGGCAGGAAAGATGCCCATGAAGGTTGCTCGAACTTTTCCTTGTGCCACATTGTATAAGGACTTATGTATCTGGATTCGACGGTGCTGGGTCGGTACCACTTCACAGCTGCAAACACATGTTGCCTCTTCTGCCCGGTTGCATTACATTGTATGTAATGTTTCACGTAGTGGGTGGCGATGCACGGTCGCTCCCGGGGGTCATTCTGTCCGTCTTCGTACCAATTTGCCATTAGTCTAGACAACTTTTTACCACTGCTGGAATTTGTGCTGGAATAAGTCATGGGGCCATATTTTACGACTTTAGACTTCACGTAAAATGAAGGCAGAAATGACTTCTCTAGGATCTCCTGTTCTGTGGGGTACATCTTTTTGTATGTTTTTTTGAGCAGCTCAAGATCGTCCGAGTCGATCCACGCCTTTTCTTCTCTAACTGTCTCGAAGCCGTCGGTGAGACTCCATAGGCTCTCGCACCGCGCGAATTCTCGCTCATTGGGTACATCGAGTGTTTCCAGGACCGTTCTTGCTTTCTTCTCTCCTTCTCCCAGCTGGCAGTGTTTGACAAATTTCCCCTCGTGTTTGGACGGCATTTCGGCGCGCGCCTGACTGACACGACTCATCCTGTGAAACCTCTCAAACAATTGTTTCTCTATCTGGCAATTGTTAGTCGGCACATCCCCCAAGTAACCATTATACCGCTCAAAACTGAACAGCCAAGTACTGGGAGCTGGACCATACTCCCGGAGACACTCCTTTAAATGGAGATGTAGATGCATGTTTGGGGTAATGAAATCAGAACCGAACTGGAGCTCTGTGCTCTTGCAAAAGTGCAATAGTTTCCTGTGTGCCTGTTCTATCTCGTGGTGTGTAATACAAGGCTTGCACAGAAGTCGAGTGGCTTCTACGAAACGCTGCCAGCTATGAAGCATATTCTCCGGCAAAAGGCCCTGGAGGCAGTATCCAGACGAGACTGTAACCCAATTCTTCCACTCCTTTGCCGTCCACATCCCAGCGTTCGATTTGATGTTAGTTACCACGCAGTCATCCGGTAGTCCCTCTTTAAACTGATTCAGACGAGCATCAATAGTCAACACCTGATTAGCGCTTAGTACAACGTCATCTGTTGAATTCTTCTTCTTCTTTGACAACTCTTTGTCGGTCCACCTCTTCCACATTCGCTTGGCAGTCCCTGAATCCCAATAATAAAAGCACATATGTGAAATCGGTATTGAAACCCCAATGAACTAATAGTCCAAATTAAAGGCAAATGCAAGTTCCATTTCAAACACATTATCAGTGCTAAACATTAATTAACGTTAGGTCAAGCTTCAACACTTACCCAACAGTACATTATGCATCACATCGATCGAGAGGAACCTGAAGAAATGAATGTAATATAATACAGTTACTGCTAATGGAAACATTTGTATTAATGTTTATTCAAATGTCAAATTAAAATTGTTAATATTTTGGTATAATTCTGTGTAAGATTTGCCTTTAAATTTGTTCGGCCTGGAGATTGAACTTACCTGATGGGATTGAAGTAGGGCAATTCTAGGAGGACACAGGAACGAGCTCCATACTGCTTCTCAAGTTTACTTTTCTCTCTCGGGGTGGATGCAGCTGTAATCTCACTCACTCTCTCCTTGTGTTGGTCCAGAGTACGAGGAGTCCAATTCGCCATGTTGAATCCTCCACGGTTTGAATTCTTGAATTCCTTCAGACATTTTGAACAACCCATGATAGCATTAGGTAGCAGGAAACCGCAGGTCTTCCTCCCTGCAGGCAGGTCAGCAGCAACGTTCAAAAGCGCCAACTTAACGGTCTTGCCATTTGGGCAATCGTTGGTTATAAGCCTTTTTCCCTGATGCCAGAATTCCTTGAGTTCGTTGACTAGGGGCCTCAGAAAACTGGTAAGGTCGGCAGGTTCTTTACTTAAGTTTGGAATGATACCGTATAGTATGACGTTCTCAAGTCTGTACCGCTCATTTCTGGGTAGGTTAAGTATTGTTAGGTAAATGCCCCCTACTGACATCGAAGCTTTCCGAGAGAATGGTTGAAACCAATCGATATTCATCTGAAGAGCCAAGTTGTTTTCATTATCAAGAAAGCCGTCGTTGTTCGCGTCAAATTCTTTCCATACCGAACCGTAGTAGATGTCAGCAAACACTCCTTCAGGTATCCTCCTGCCCTTCCACTCTCTACATTTCAGCTCAAAACCTGGACGTTTCATCATAACCTGCAAACTCTTCTCGAGCGACTGGTAACAGAATGTCCTGACTGGAAGGAAGGTAATTTCCCCCACAATCTTGGTCTCATAAAACAATTTCCTGTTGCAGCGTTTTAAATCATCACCGATGGTTGTACACCTAATGGGTTGCTGATTACCATTACGATCCGTGTAAAAGCCTAGACCTCGCACACGCTCAGTGGTGGACAACACAGAATGCGACAACGTATAACAGGCCGGGCAGCATACACTGATAGAGTAATTAGTCATCGTTAGGTCTGTACCCAACCATTTGTACATCATCCGCATCGTTTTGGGGAATACTGCCTCCGCTGCTTGTGAAACCCGGTCATTACCTGCTACCGTCAATAATTCACAAATGAAGCACATAACTTTAGCCATTTGCGTATCACTGGTGAAGGTGTGGATCTGCCACTGCAAAAGAAAGAACAGAACCCATGAAAATAGGCTTTGGATATTCTTATTAGGGGTACCACTAACAAGCCTTGCCAATGGGCTAGGACGACCCGTCCCGTCACCGAAAACCACTTTTAAGTGACGGATGGCCCTGTTGCGAATCTTGACTGCCTCTGGATCAAGCTTATCATTTTCTTCCGTTTCTTGGGAATCTTCCATGGTACCGTAATAGTCTTGCATATCATCACCTGACTCCTCATCGGCTTCCATGGGTACCGCCTCTTCAACAGGCTGATTGCGACCCACAGGCTGACTGTCTGCTTCTCCCGGATTCCCGACTTCAGCCTGCCGCTGATTAGCAGCTGCAGCTTCTGCCCGAATACCAGCTCCAACCTGGATACCACCTTCAGCCCGAATTCCCGCTTCAACCTGCATACCACCTTCAGCCTCAATACCCGCTTCAGCCTGGTTACCTGCCTCAGCCTCAACACCCGCTTCAACCTGCATACCACCTTCAGCCTCAATACCCGCTTCAGCCTGGTTACCTGCCTCAGCCTCAACACCCGCTTCAGCCTTGTTACCTGCCTCAGCCTGAAAACCTGCTTCAGCCTGGTTACCTGCCTCAGCCTGAAAACCTGCTTCAGCCTTGTTACCTGCCTCAGCCTGAAAACCTGCTTCAGCCTGGTTACCTGCCTCAGCCTGAAAACCTGCTTCAGCCTGGTTACCTGCCTCAGCCTGAAAACCTGCTTCAGCCTGGTTACCTGCCTCAGCCTGAAAACCTGCTTCAGCCTGGTTACCTGCCTCAGCCTGAATATCTGCAGCTTCGGCCTCAAGACCCACTTCTGCCTGATTGCCAGCGCGTTGAGGTAAACCAAATGGGATTGGTTCTGCAAGACACATGTATAATAATAAATCAAATGTACAGTCGGGTTTCAGAGTACAGACTTTCCCACCCAATGTTGTTTCTCTGACTCAAAAGCTATGATAGAAAGATGCATGGAGGGATACATATATATAACGTCCATTGTTCAAGTCATTCATTATTTGAACAATTGTTTAATTGTCAAGAAAAGATTTAGGCTGGCGATAATTTTCCAAACACTAACTGATCATTAAGAGTATAGTAGGTATTTGAAAATAATATCTATGCGCGCAAGCTAGCTAGGAAGGTTTTGAAGGATATCGATTTCAGGTGAAAGTGACTTTATCCTAGTTATACTATTTATCTGGTACTCACCATGCTCCTTAAGATGCTTCCTGTTATATGTACTTTTTGAAACTGCACGTTTACATGTGTCGCACCATCGGTTTCGGCTAGTGTCCATATTTCTTCTGGTTTCTGCCTGGTCACTGGTCAGACCCTTGAAACACCACGATCGCGAGGCCATGGCGAACTTGAGTTAGACAGCAGCACTTCAGGGCGATGAACCTTCCCCATTTGCGACCGCGACACAAGTATTTATATATGGTACAGACCGACGCCTATGGTCCCACCAGCTGAAAGCCGCGAATTGCCGCGACATGCCACAGCCCCGACCCAGGGGTAGTTGCACTCGAGCTCCTAACCTCAGACACCCGTGTGAAATTAAAGCCGAGAACAGCCTGCCACAGTATTACCAGGAGATTAATGTCGCCTCCAGCCTGGCCGTCACGGTAGCGCGTTGTCGTGATTTGTCGGGCGCGTGAAGTTTCTCCAGCTTTCGAAACGCATCGTCCGCCGTCTGGACTGGTGAGGGCATGACACCTGCCATTAAAACCTAGGGTCTATCCATTAAAGGGCGGTGAAGTTTCCTCAGCTTCCGAAACGCATCGGCTGCCGTCAGGTCGACTGGTCATAGGATTTCATCTGCCTTGAAAACTGAGCTCGAAGTTTAGCTCGAAGGTCAAACCTTAAGCTTTCTGCTACTACTTAGGGTCAGCTTATTTCGTTATATAGTGCGTTTGGTGTACGGCTACGTGAATATCATGAGTGTCAAAATCCTGAGTGCCACCCTTGGTGAGAATCTTCTTAATTACTTTTGTTGTACAAGTGATACGAGTCGATGGCCGACTTTCCAAATTATTCAAAATAGGTAAAACATATGTATTCATTCTGGGGGTCGCCCTTCCTAATTAAATAATATGGCCAGTTTTCTGAATTCTAGGGTGTGGCCATATGGCAGTTATAGTTTATTCTGTCTGTTTGAATAGCCTGGCCATGGTAATTTGGAACGAAGGTGTTTGTTTAAAGTTGAGATGACAACCTTCATGTTCTCTTCTTTCTTTTTTTTTCAATATATAGCTGCCGCGTACTTGGTTCTTGTATCATGCGTGGAATTTGTTCGAGCTGCCAGTGGCGGACACTGGCCTAGGGTCGTTCACAATAAGCCTGGAGTAACCCGTACCCGGTTGGTCAACCTCACTGCTCCATTTACCGGTCACCCTCCACCAAAACACGATGCGATGACCGGCCTCACCTTTCATGACACCCTGCAAGCCTTGTTGGACCAGGACCATACCGTAACTGACACTGGATCTGAAGCCAACCCAGGAGACGGAAACATTAAAGAATTCCCAACTGTGGTACTTCTCTCTTCGTACACTCTTCTTCTTATCCTCGCCGTAGCCATAATTATTAGCATATTCTTTGTTTGCTCCGGAATTAATCGCATCTTCGCAGATGCTCGTTTTCGTGTATACTTGCTTGTCTCGGGCAATCACAGTGTATGGCTTAAAATAGGCACGTTCCCTGGACATTTTGGAGATTATATCTTTCAAACAGACGATCCTATCACACTGACTAAAGCCGAAAATATATGCCTAGGCGCACGATACACATTGAACTGTGTCATCCAAATGACCGACTGCTATACCGGCACATCGACACGACTGCCCACACATTTAAAGGTTAATAAACTGAAGGACATCATGTTGACAAGATTGATGACTAAGGACATTATACGCTACCAGTTGGTTACCATGGGTATAGGCATAGGAGAGCCTGTTCTTTTGGGGAAATACCGGCCCGGTGAGCTTGCAATTAGTACTAATACTTCAGTCGACTTAAGCCGTGTTGACCTTGATTAAGTCTTGTGTGAAAAATGTTGTATTTTTGTGTGTTTACTACCAATATGCTGCCGAACGTGCGTCAATCGATACAAGTGTTATGGTTATAAATTGAATTTGTAGCTAAATAAAATTTCGGTTTTGGAAAGAGCAGTATGACGCTGACAAGAGCGCTTTTACTCTGGCTCGGGCTAGGGTCGACCCCTTAGGTAATCTGCGAGACAGGCCCCTAATTTAGGGGCCTGAGGCTAAACTAGGTCTGCAACCAAAACTAGTAGTGGAATTAAATGTGGTTAACGCCACAATCTGGCGATCGGGCTCCAACCGAAATTATGGCTATAGCTAATTAAGCTATTGTCCCTTAATAAATCTCGACACCTAAATTGACTTGTTTGTTTTTTAAATTATTAATTTTGCAATGTCACAGAAGCTCCAAGTTACCTATACATAACTCCCGGAGAACTCCCACTTTAAAGGGTTACACTATATGCAAGAGGTTTTTTTATTCTCTCACAGAAAGAATATAGGTCACCGTGCCATACAAATCCTAGAAAGTATTTCGGGTTCATCAGGAGACTACATGGTCACTTGTAAATTTTGATAGGTCCTACTGGCAGCGATGTATTTGATCATAATAAAATTTCTGAAAAATTACTTTTGCACCTTACTGCATGGAATCGAACTAAAAAGGATCCACTTGAAAAGAAGTAACAGTTCTTAATTAAAACCGGCTTCATGCAACATTATTTTTTCATGACTGCGAAATAAGTACGAAGAGATGATTCATGTCGCATCATTTTAAAAATCGTATATCGAGCTTATGTTTGTTTAAAATACACTTTTTATGATTGATTTATGTTATTATTGATAACAGGCCTAGGTGTCATTCCATTGCTCTTCTAATGGTAGAGACCTTGTACCATAACACTCATAAAAAAAGTGTTGTATTGTAATCGATTTCAAGTTCGTGGTCTATCTTCAAGAAATAGCACATTCGGGTTTTCAACAAAATGACAGGTCATTATAGTTAAATGCGTTTCGTATCGTAAATAAAAAGTATTCATGAATTTAAGATTCACTTATGAGAAGGACCTGTATAACGCGTACGGTTTTAGACTAATATAAGGCGAGTCTTACCAACATATCTATAGAAATACTTCCCTGCTTATCGAGCATGCCACAATCAAAACAAGAAGCGCAAAGTTCTTTGATAAAAGTTTATAAAACGACTATACAATTGAAGAAAGTACAAAGACCTAACATACAGCGTGACACAGACCATACAATTAAACGTAGTGTAATTATAAAGAAAACATAAAGATGATAAACATAAACATCACATAAAATAGAGCTTTAAACAGACCCTTTAGAAATAAGTTAAATTGGCTGTGCATCGGCGATACCCGACCGATACCCGGGCTTCACCGCCCAGTCTGGGGTGTTGGGAGGAGGCTGTTGGCGTTTTGGATTATCGTCGGGGACATTGTTCCGCTTCTTTTCCATTCTAACGCCCCGCTGACGGCCGCTAATTTCGTCATACTCAATTTCGTCCAGGTGGGCTTTGTAGGCCCTCAGCTCATCGCTTTCCCACACGAGCGGTTTGACGCGGCGGTGATATCGCTCTTTCGTCTTCCCGTCTTTGTCGACCGCGGCCGGATAATAAAGTCCGCGCTCCTCGTCGCTCGTGTAGTCGGGGGTGAGGAGGCGCCTCACGGAATTCTTTCGAGCTTCGTCCCACGTTTTGACGAAATTTTCCAACCCCACTATCCGTCTTCTGAGCTTCTGCAAAGTTAAAAAGACACTTTTTTATTTTAATACAGTTACGACATACTTGGTCAAGAACATCCAATAAACACAAACAAGTTTTTCAATATTTCAGTTGCCTTAATTTAAAAGCTGGTCACTGCAGTTAATTTCAAAAGCGTTGCTTTATCCTTGGTCTCTATAACATACAGGCACTTTTTATTAATTGTGTCATATCCATTCTAATTGTATGTCAAGATTATTGTCCAAGGAAGCAAGTAAGGTTACAGTGCTCTATAAAAATTCATAATGTAAAAAAATTATAATTGTTTCCCAAGTTTCAGTGTTACAACCATAAGATCATTTCACAGCCGGGCCCCCTGTTTTAAGCCAAATTGCCGATTCACAGCTACAGCCCCCGGTATAGTTCCGACCGCAGTTTGTACGTATACCCCTTTTTGAACTGAGTGGGTCCCCGGGAAGTCACACCCCCTACACCATAGACCCCCAGTCTGTCTACTCAGATATCAAAGTAGGACATATCATCGTTCTTCAAAATAGAAAACAACCCCTTTCCACTGACATTTATACCAAAAAATCGACCCCTTATTCTTCAAAACGCAGACATTTAGTGGCCAAGAAATACCCTTTTTCGTGAAATTTCATATTTCCCAGGAAAAAAAAGACCCTTATTTTCATATCATGGATATTTGGGATGAAAAAGTAACCTTTTTTCTAGAAACAAGGACATGTGAATGTTGTCAAACTAGACCCTTTCTTCGCGTTTTTTAGAACAATGATGCGTATCCTTCCACCCAAGGAGTGGACAGACTGGGCATAGACCATAGACATTACTCTTTCTCCTCGGCTTTGCACTTGAAAGGTGTAAAATTTCGGCCTGCCTGAATCGAACTACGTCAAACAATGTTGAGAACAATAGTCCGCAAAAGCCATGACGTCGGGCGGGCCCCTAACGGTCACTGCACGCTGCTCCCGTGCCTAAACATGGGCAGGGCTGGGCCGGGGGTCCCCTCTATGAACTTTAGTAGGACCCAGCTGTCAGATTTGCTATTTCCACTAATAATGCTCGCAAACTTATGAAAACATGTATTTTCATAGGGGAATTATCAATGTGCATTATGATATACTTGAAAAGAAAAAGAGTTAATAAATAGCAAAGTTATAGGCAATGTTATTGTCTGTGTGTACGGGTGACCGTGGTCCAGCCGGGTGTTATCGGTGCCCCCTCCAGGGCGGGCCGGGCCGGTGACCGGGGGTGTAGGGTTACCGGGGCCGGTCGTAAAAGGTTTAGGCCCAACACAGGGCCCAACACGTGTTGCGGGAGGGGTCCGTGACGTCAGACTTTTGTGGTCTATAGAGGAAGTCTGTAACAAAAATTTATTTACCTCGTTCACGTGGTGACGGATGATAGCCTTTTCATTGTCAGCCTTAATTCGGTTCTTCCGCATTCTGTTGGCCCTGTTTTGGAGGGTCTTGAAGTAGGTGTTGGCAGAAGCTAGAAAAAGAGGAAGGACATGAAGTGTGCTTAAAACTGGAGCCATTAAGTAGACAAAGGCACTATAAAGGCAATAAATCAAGGGAATACATGTTAAAAATGCAAAGTGAGGGTCAACATATTATTCACGAATTAAAACCATCATTACACTGGTATTATATTTCTTTGTCCAGATAATAGAACTTACGTTTTTTTCAGATGACTGGGAGGATAACTTAAATTATAAAAGTAACAATTTCCAATGTAAGTGGAGCCTATTTAGACACTAAAAACAGATTTCCAGCATTTCAAGCATGTTAAAATTTGTGTTAATTGAAGGACCAATACTTTGGAATCATGGACATTAGATGCATGAAATGTACAGCTGCAGGTTAGTTAACAAAGAAACTTGCTACCTATGGGACTTACCTAACACCTCTTCTCTGGGGGTATCTGGCCCGAGGCACACGTTGTCAACAACGGCCTTGATGATCGGCGCGTTATCCGGGTGTTTGATCCCCACCCTGAATGTTGGAATATATTTATATTGTTCAATTCATCGGCATCACGTCAAGTGCTCTATGACTCTATTAACATGAAAAAAAAACAGCAAAACTTATATTCAGCTGCAGCTTCTGGTGTTCAGGAACACATTACCCATTGCTTACTTAAAAACAATATTATTTTCTGTACTATTCATGTTGTTATGACGTAATCAACTTACCCAGGGTTCAGGTTGAATCCCCAACCAGGCTCACCTCTCTTGGCCTTGTAGGCCGAACGAACGAGTTCCTACAAACAATATAATAAGCCAATAATTAATAGTGGACTATCTAACTATATGTCAGTGTACGAAATCATTACGGATTTTCGTTGTTTTCCGGGATGTTCCCTGGCGGCGCGGCAAAGGAGAAGAACATCAGGGCTATACTAGGAATGAGATCATTTCTAAACAAACCGAGAACTATATCAAACGGTAACGTTTTCAAGGTGAGATTATTAGTTAATTATAAGCTGTAAAAACAAACTTTAGAACTTACACATATTTCATTGCGTGGTTTGGGTGGTTTGGCAGCTGCAGCTGGCTTCGCTTGGTTCACGAGCACCTCCACCTGGGCCTTTGCCGCAGCCGCTTCAGCCTCCGCCCTTCGGCACTTCTTCTCCAGCTCCTCCATCCTGGCCAGCAAATGGGCCATGGACGGTTCAGCTGTAGACGTGGAGGGGCCGGACGAGGACGAGTATTCGGGCGTGAACGACCTTTGGGACGTCGTCGACGAGAACGACCCTTGCGATGTCAAGGGCCCGGGCGTGAACGACCTTTGGGACGTCGTCGACGAGAACGACCCTTGCGATGTCAAGGGTCCGGGCGTGGACGACGTTCTGGACGTGGAGCTGGGGAACCATGGATGGGATTGCGACGTGGAGGGCGTCATCCCCCAGGGCGTGGATCCGGAGGGCGTGGAGGGCGTGGAGGGCGTGGAGGGCGTGGACGACGATGCGGATGCAGGACCGCCTTGGGAACCACCAAGGCTAAGGTCCACGTCGTTGAGGGTGGATCCCTCTTCCGCGTACAGGGAGTCGTGAAGAGACTGATCCGCAGAGAGATCCGGAAACCCATTCTGAGACCCATACTGACGCGCATCCCCAGACATATCCAACAGCAGAGTACCTACGCCTGCTGATGAATCATGATCGGTTATTTTCTCGCCACCCGGTTTGGGGCTGCTGGTCAAGATCCTGCATGAGCTGGTAGACGGGTTTGACAGAACAGCGTCACTATAATCAGTTGACCCGTTCATGGTGGCAGCAAGTTTTCAAGTGATCTATATAGCCATATGCCACGCCGTATTTATACATGCCGGGCAGGCCCCCCTGTGGATACATGATCTGGTGAAAGCGATCTTTTATCGATGAGGCAAGACTTTGAACATAAGTTACGTGGTAGACGTGACGGGGTGTGGACGGGGTAAGAGAGACTTTTACCATAAGTTACGTGCTAGCCGTGACGGGGAGTACATGGGGTATCAGCGACACCCTCACCGCCGCCCCTTGTGAGGCCTGTTACGTGTCAAGAAGTGTTAAGACTACCCCGCGGGCCGCGTGCCGCGGTACTCCTGTGAGGGAGCTGACACAGAAGCTAGTTGACATGCGCCGCCTCAGATGGCCAACAGGTGGACGCGGTCATCACAGACGCGTGTCCCGGTGTCAAACGCGACAGAAGTCATTTCAGATGAACCCCCTGTCGATCGGCTCTCTGAAGAAAATAGCGGCCTATTAGACGTGCTTCGCACTACCCAGTGTAAAAACTTGTGAAGCCCCCGGCTAGAAGAAGTCGTTTTAGTTGTACCTTACCTAGCGTTTAAGTTGTCGACCGAGGGTTAACTTTTCGCTAAAGACTAGACGAAGCCCTTACAGTACCTGGGGGGGTTGTGATGTCATGTGGGGTGGGGGGTATAAGTATGTGCCTGTACTATACACTGGTTCAGAACAGCCACTTGATGGCCATGGACATCGAGCGACTGTTAAACGCAAGTCTGCGTCTGCGTCTTGTTCGGGAGGAAAGGCCAGTGGTGAGACCTAGTCACCTCCAACCCGCGGACCAATCCGACCATCAGTGGCTGCTTCTCTTGTTAGTGATATACCTGGGGTGGAAATTTATCGGTATCTTCTGGAAATTGGCAGCAGGCTGTCGCTCGTTGGCTCAGGGTCAACGTCGGAGGGCTACAGTGCAGTGCTGTCTGAGAATCTACTGCCGATGGGAAACGCTCCTATTTCCACTGGCTCCCATTCCCGCCGAAATGGAAGCCGTAGGAAGTGCTGCCTGCCCACGAATGATCATCCAAAGACCGAGCATCCTGTCCAAGGCCCTGACCGTCGCCTGGTCGGGCCCACTCACGGTCCATCTGAATGGCAGTGACGAACCCTTGACGTTGGAACTCCCGCAAGAAGTCAAGATTCCTCGTACGGAGCGCGTGCGCCTGAACAAATTTTTCAGGCACAGACTTTGTAGAGCGAGCGTTTGCCTGATAAACAACAGGAACAACATGGCCCAAGAACTACTCCCAGCCGAAGAACTGGGCTGCATGCCTGACGTAGACTCTTGGGTGTGATGAACAGTTATATAAAAGTGTACGATATGTTTGAAGTAGATATGGGAAAATTTTAATTGTGAAATGCATATGTTCACGAAGCTTTCGAGTTACATATGTACATTAGTGTATGGTCAGTAAATACAATTATGGGAAAATAGGCGAAACGTTGACACGTGGACATCATAAAACCTTTTCCGCATGCATAACAATAAAACATTTTGATATCATGAACGTGTGTAGTCTTATGTGGCTGTGACTAATTATAAATGGGAATTCATGAGGATAATGTGAATGAATTGCAGCTGTACATGTGTGACGAAATTATGAGGGCGAGTATATATTCTAAACAACAAAAATCGAACATGAATGAGAACTGATAACTTTTGAGCTGCAATAAAAGGAAGAGTTAATAGCTAATGTATATATAACCAACTCAATTTAAAGTCAAGCGTCTGCATGCGCTTTGAATCCTACGTTGTCTGAAATACAGAATTGAGATGAAAACAAAAAGTGCTGGTACCATTATAAAAGTAAGTCCAATGTTCAACAGGTAAACAGTACCGTGCACACTGGGGGGGAGGAATGGTACGTGGGGAAGATGCAAGTCACCACGAAGTTTCTTGTATTCGACCTCATTCAGTCGAATCTCTTTCATGTATGTACGGAGGGAAAGGAAATTGTCTTTTGCTCGCTTAAAAATATCCTCTTGGCGGACTCGCATTTGCGGGCTAAGAGGTAAAATTGGGAATGGTTTATCGTACGAAAAATCCGGGTTCACAAGTCGGCTAAGTGACAGGTTGAGGTGTTGAAGACTAGCAAGGTTGACGGGAAAAACTGTTCTTAAGGGGCCTGCTGTAGAAGGCAAACAGTTAACACTTGAGACTGGAATTTCCCATTCTTTGGCGGACACAGAACAACCACATTCAAAGGCACGAACGCACGATTCACATCCAGGATGGGTTGTTGTTCGGTTGGGGCAGCGCACAACAACCTCGTCTATGTGAGAGAACAAATAGGTCCCTGTTGCAATGACTTGGATGTTCGACCTTCTGAAATTAGACTGAATGAGTATTTTGAAATCACAATAAAGTTTGACAGACTCATGATCACGTAGATAGATAGAAATGAGGCACGACGAGGGAGAAACCCTGCGAAGTGGTAGGTCATAATGACAAAACGGAGAATGGCAATTATCCAGATCTGGGTTGGAGGATACTGTGTATTGGGTTGCGGACACCAATAAATAAGCCGGTGTGTTGGAGAGGCGAGTATAATGCCCATGGAAGGCTAGAGGGAAGGTGTTCACTTTTAGAACCTTGAATATTTTGTCGAAGGAAATAACGGGAATCTTCAAAATAGTTTTCAGAACATTTCGCTGTAAAACCGGGGGGACTAAAACAGTTACACTTCTATACATGTCGCGAGTGTTTGGAATATAAATATTTGAACGATTTGACTTGGAAAGGAAAAGGTACCGAATCTTCCTCATATCAGTCTCCGATATCAAAGAGTTACTCAGCCTGTTCTCCGTTAGGTCGCGAATAGCCTGTAGCAAGACATCAAGGGAATAGTCCAGTTTAAAATCCAGTAGACGCAATTCTTGCAAATCTTGCATCAACCTGACCATCAATTCCCGGTTACTAATGTAAGCCTGGAGTCCTCTGGACAAATTGTATATGGAATGAGTGTTCTCTATGATGGCCTGGAGTTGGATTTCCAAAGTGGAGTCAACTACCTTTAGGACTGCATTTATTTTGCCATCGAGGAAGCCAATTTCATCGGCATTTACCTGGTCAGCACGAGTCTGTTGCTTCAAGTCATCGAGTGTGGCCGTTCCAAATAAAGTCTCGGAGAACTTGCCGATTTCTGGAATCAGAGCCCGCTGCTTCCTGGATTTGGCTGATGGAGGTGTTGGCTGGGCCGTCGATTCCAAAATTGATTGCACTTCCCGGAGTCCGTTGGTGACCTTCGCTGCTATAGTCTTCCCAATAGATGTTATGTTATTCAACATAAGTTGGATTTTTCGACACTGTTCCATTGAACCGGCTGCCAGGGTAGCGCCGTGTCTACAATTTAGTGCGGCTGCCTGTTTGGGAGAAGGAGGAAGTGGTAAAATGATATCGACTTGGGTAGTGAAGTACTCATTACCTATGTGGATGGACGGTTTACTCTCGAATACTACACCATAGTTGGTACGAAAACGGTTTACCGTACTGGTGCATAGGCATGGCTTAGCTGAGACAGTGCCCAGGATAAAGAGTCCACGAAGGAGGAGTATGAATACTGTTGGAGCCATGTCTGATGCAGGCTAGAGACCGCTCTAGTCTTTTATTACTTTTTCCCAGTCACAGGAAGGAGTAGACAGACAGTCGCCACATGCACCTGGGATCTAAAGGTTTTGACCTCCGTGCAGAAACCTTAAGCTTACGTTAATGCCAAAAGAAAAGCCGTGCGAAGAGTATAAGCTTACGCGTATGCTTGCTTGTAAGCTTTCGTTGGTTAGGGTGTCGGCTTGTTCTAATTGAATTGGAAGGCAGACTTCAAAATGAATTATTGGCATGGGGTTCCTTAACTTGTGGATGAGAAGTGAGAAAGCCTGTAAATGCCATTACTGCCTGATATTTATAGGTTTTATTTGCAGGTGGTTTATATGGAGTTCAGGCCGATTTAAGTCTGGACTGGCTGAAATTAGTCTCAAACCTTAAGGTCGGCTTTATATCTAACCAGCTTAGACCCAGTTTAAGGTGAATTATTTAGGGTAGTTATATAGGCCGGGAGGTACCTTTTATCCATACAGAAAATGTTTAATTAATTTTTAATGAATCTCATCTCTCACGGATGACTTCAAAAGAAGTTAATTTCAAACACTTTTAATACTCCATCTATGGATGGTAAGGGTAAATGGTTTTCCGGGTGGGAGGGGCGATGGATGGTAGGGTGAAATAGGCCTGTCAAAGATTTAGCTACATGTGCTTTGCAGGCGAACGTAGGTTGGGTATGGAAGTGCCCGACCCAGCAGGTTCCCTGCATGGGGCAACTCTGGCCCGTGTTAACTCGATAACTAACCCCTGATTAATGGCGGGGAGTCCGTCAGATGACACCCAGCATGATACCTGTGTCGCTCTTGAGTGGGTTTGGTGTGAGTTATGTGATTACCAAGACTGTGCCCCTGCCCTTGTCAGATGTCAGAGGGGGGTACAGATTAGATGGGGTGCTTCCGGGTACTTATGGGTGTTAATGGATTAAGGCCGGCCATGATGGACGCTTCCAAACTTTGCCGCCGTTAGGAATGGACCTGGTTTATTAGGAAATGTTATGCACAAGGGAAGAGGGGAGCGAGGGATAGCTGCAGAATCGCGAAAATGCTTTCTGTCATGTTACTTAAAAAGTACATGGAACTTGTTAACTAATGGTCGTATTTAACTGAGACAATTAATTTAAATGAAGTGTGATGCCCAGTGTCTCCTGTTTATTCAGATGCTAAGATCGGGAAAGAAGGTTATTTAGAATGTTTGCAAGAAGTATATATATTAATATTATAATATTAGGAATTTAAGCCGGATCAGTCTCATTACCATTAGGACTATCATGTTTAAAATTAGTAGTTGAGGAGAGGGCGGGTTCGAGCAGGTTTTTTTTTTTTTTTTTTATAATTTTCCATTTTTTTTAAGGGTCTTTTTG
This sequence comes from Lepidonotus clava, assembly GCA_936440205.1. Classification (NCBI taxonomy): domain Eukaryota; kingdom Metazoa; phylum Annelida; class Polychaeta; order Phyllodocida; family Polynoidae; genus Lepidonotus; species Lepidonotus clava. The sequence continues at coordinate 17,179,833 of OW387140.1, forward strand.
ATTTAACAACTTTTCGATTACAAATGGAGAGTTATCCTTTAAAAAGCGTAACGTCCCGATCCTGTTTAAAATAAGTTAACAATCAACCTCCTCTCTTGACATGACGATTAGGGTTCAGAGTAGTCCTATCCTTATCATTAATTTGATAATACAAGTCTGATGGATGAACGAAAAACGTAAGGCATGAAGGGGATTCGAACCCGGGGCCTGGAGAGATAGCTGGTAGCCAAAAATCCACCGGGTTCAATAATACGATGACGTCGGAAACCAGCGAAAAGCCGTCTAGAGGTCCTTCCGGTCGCAGGACCAAATACGTCGAAACTACGTTGGGGAAAACGATGACGGGCAATGTAAATTGAAGTTGATAGAGACACATCAGTGACAATTGAGGGCGATCAAAATTAATAACTTGTGGTATTGCTTGTTTTCCAAATCGGAAAACCCACTGAAACACAAGGACCGAAACTACAAAGTGTCTCTTTTTGGTAAACACCTTTCTGGTTGCCCCGATTACACCTACGGTATATATATGTCGCAAACTCTATACGTAATTGGGTCTGGTTGTGCAAACTAATGAAATGAAATGAACTGAATAATGGCACAGATGAATTCGCCAGACCTGGGTGGTAGGAGCTAATCGAACCTCATGCACTCGATTACCACCTGCCACTCCAAATTTTTTTTTGGGAAGTTATATTTGTAATAATGGTATTGAAATGAAAAGATGGCCCACGGGCCGGTCCGGAGGGATGCAGGGGCGGACCCAGGCATTTCTAGGGGGGAGGGGGGGGGGGGAGGGGCTAATGCATTAATCTACGTGGGAGGGGCCCCTTTTTAAACAACATTATTTAACAGGGGAGGGGGGGGGAGGGGGGGCATGGCCCGTCAGGCTAATATAGCGCATTTATCATTTCTTATGTCGAGAGTTAAATAAGGGTAAAAACTTGAAATCACACAAAATAATAGTTTTATGTGTAGTCAAGGTTATTTAATATTATCATTTTCAGTGAAAACCATTTGCGCTTTCAGCCCTTTCACCCTGTATTTCCAAGAAGTTTAAGAATCTGGTTTAGGCAGCCTGGTTTAACTCCCAAATAATGTGTTTCAAGAAAATCTGTTTTAAAAATGCTATATTTCTACCTGTTTTAGTTAAACTAGTACTGTATCTAAGGGACAGGGGTGGACGGTCCCAGGAATTTGTGGAGGGGGGGGGTTGAACTAACCCTATTTTTTTTTTAGAAATAGGCCTATTGGACGTCACTTTCATGGGATGGAAAACCATTATTGATATGCTATATTTGATAAGTTTTCTCAAAAATATTACTTTCATTTCATGATAAGGGTTGTACCCAACATCATGGGAGACAATTGTTTCATTATTGATTATTCATAGAGGTTATAAAGTTAAATCACGCTTTATCGCTGTTTTTACGCATTTGATTAATTATTATGAATTATTTTGATTTTATATAACTTTTGTTTCTATATGTAAGGGTTTAAAAAACTAAATGCGCTAATGATATAGGCCTACCAATGTGAGCGATACAACCCTGTTTTACCCTAGTTGTGTGCACACTATAGGCTACTCCTTCTGCGCTTCAGCCTCATCTATTCTTATTAGGTCAGGAAACTGAGTATTATTTTTGTTGAGCTTGGAAACCAATATCAACCGGCGTTTATAGATATATGCACAAATGTGGGAAGTGGGGGGACTGGGTACGCCACTGCTGGCAATTATATTGGTGCCTGAATGGAGGGTAGGTACGTTAAGACGCCGAGAAGGTTGGGCGTGTGAAGAGAACTATGAGCGGACGGGACTATTGTGACACAATATAATTAACACCCCCTGACTTACACTTATATACACGCCAGAAGGGCAAGGGAAACTTTGAGGTGAGCGCAAAAGTATTACCTAACACGCCCACTGCTATGGGTAGTATAATGATACTATGATTTTTCAGGGATAATCGTGGAGTAAGACTTACACTCCTTGACACGTTTTAGAGGAAGTGGTTTCAGACAAGCCCGAGCCTGTCGAATGTATGAGTTCAAATTCTTCCCGTGAAATGCATTGTGGAAAAGTGATCACAACGTCAGTATTGCTAGACCTTAGTCATCTCAATCAGAAAACAATTTGTTTAAAACAGTATATTCCATGCGTTGATTTTCATTCAGATACTTTATAGCATTAGATTAATATATAGAGTAATATTTAATTTGTTGTGCATGATCCTGCAGTTATTGCTCAACCACAAACAGGTTGTTGATTTTAAAGAGAAAAATGTTTTTTGTAATTTCAATTATTGGAGAATTGTTTTTACTTGGATCAGTGTCCTAAGATACCCAGAACAAATGGCAGTGGATACTTCCCTATTCAGTATGTCCAACATATTTAAATCAGCTACTGAAATACACTGAATTACCACTGAAATATTACTACAAGCTAAATTATTTAAGACACTTATTTTGCAAGAAGTATACACTGTATCCCCACTGCTTTTTGTTCTGTCATAAATCTATAATTAGTCAAACTTTAAATTCAAAATTCCATTGCATAAATGCTGCTTTGAGATTCTTGTACAAAGGTGTGTATATAAAGTACAAGCCATGCTTCACTATCAATATTGCTATATTAACCATAGACTGCTATATGTACATATATGTGGTCTATTAATAAAACTCATATGTTACTGTTACCTTTACTGTGATTGATTTGATATACCTTGCTACCTCATTTGGGCGACGGCCAGCGCTGAGGTCATTTCCTCCCATCGCCAGAAATATGGCGGATGACTGCTTTTGTGGAATCTTTTGGTCGGACGCAATAAGTCCTCCCACAGATTCCACTGCAACTCCAGGAATTCTTAAGTTCCGCACACAAGAGTCACCGAAGATGAGGGTCATCTAAAAGACAGTGCTGTACAGTCACAACCAAATAAGTGGAGACATAGACTACAGTATAGTATCATTTAATTTCTTTAAAAGATTAATTCTAATTAGTGAAGATGTGCTTGCAGCTGTGCTAAATGAGATATTCCGTGGATATGGTCCACTAGTGATATTTACGAAATAAGTCTTGCTAGCTTTAAGAGGAGCACTAGCTGCAAATTTGTTTGAAATATTCCAATCAATTTGTTGCCAATCATTTGAGCTTTATCATAGAACCCTAGTGAATTTCAAATATCCTTAATGAACTTCAATAACCAAAATTACAGGGTGGCATTTACTGATTGCTACTCCTGAAAACAATTAAGTCTATCAAAGGCTATGTTAGTTACTCATATTAGTGAAAACTTTTTAGTACTTAAGATTAAAAAAACAATTGATACGTCTCTTTTTGTTCAACAGTCCACTTCTCGATCTATTTTCTTTCTTCTGCAAAGACAAATAAATGAATTAGAAGGAGTAAAAGTCCAATTAGTCAGATAATCATTTTACACATATCTTGCTGAATAATGATTTGTAATGCGAAGACAACTACTAGGGGAGGCTTATTGTGAGCCCAAGGTGGGTAAGAGTTGTGTAGAAGGTCAAGGTTGTGAAGGCTCACTTTTGAGTCAGTTTTTTTACCGCTGGTATTCAGCCTATAATTGTGTCAGGGTATTGCAGTTACTGAAGGTTGGGGTACCAGCGACCAAGATTTTGCTATTTCCGGTTCCTTTTCCTGTTTTAGAACAAAAGAAAAGGGCATTGTGGGAGAATGTTGGATTGTGGGTACTCTAGCAGACAGCATCCTGTAGCAGACGGCGTCCTGTAGCAGACAGCATAAGTTGAGAAGATGGGTATTGGTGATGGTTGTGGGTGCTTCATACAGTTTGAGATGGATGCAGTTTTAGGCTGTTGGGCATGGGTAGTGGGTGTGGCTGTAGGATGTGGGTACTGATGGGGATAGGGATGAAGGGATGACATCCATCTTTTTATGATGTGACAAATGTCAGAATTTTTGTGACTTTTGATGTTTTTACTAACTATTTATGACTTTTCGGTTTTGTGGCTTTTGATGACTTTTAGTGACCTTTAATGACTTTTACTGACTTGTTAGGACTTTTACTGACTTTTTAGGACTTTTCTGATTTTGAGACTTTTCATGGCTTTTATAGACTTTTAAGGACGTTTTAGGACTTTTGTGACTTCTTAGGACTTTTACTAAATTCTTAGGACTTTTGTGACTTTTTAGGACTTTTACCGACTTTTTAAGACTTTTATAACTTTTTGAACTTTTACTGACTTTTTAGGACTTTTGCTGAATTTTTAGGACTTTAACTGACTTTTAAGTACTTTTGGGACATTTTAGGACTTTTACTGACTTTTTAGGACTTTTCTGACTTTGTAGGACCTTTACTGACTTTTTGGGACATTTCCTGACTTTTTAGGACTTTTGTGACTTTTTAGGACTTTTCTTGACTTTTCTTGACTTTTGTGACTTTTGCTGACTTTTGGGGACATTTCCTGACTTTTGGGGACATTTCCTGACTTTTGGGGACATTTCCTGACTTTTTTGGGGACTTTTGAGGACTTTTCCTGACTTTTGAGGACATTTCCTGACTTTCTAGGACTTTTGAGGACTTTTACTGACTTTTGGGACTTTTACTGATTTTTGTGACTTTTACTGATTTTTGGGACATTTACTGACTTTTTAAGACTTTTGTGACTTTCTAGGACTTTCACTGACTTTTTAGGACATTTGAGACTTTTTAGGACTTTTCCTGACTTTTCCTGACTTTTGTGACTTATTAGGATTTTACTGACTTTTTGGGACATTTCCTGACTTTTTAGGACTTTTGAGACCTTTTAGGACTTTATGGCTTTTGTGACTTCTTAGGACTTTTACTGACTTTTAGGGACATTTACTGACCTTTTGGGACTTTTTGGGACATTTCCTGACTTTTTGGGACATTTCCTGACTTTTTATGACTTTTCGAACTTTTTAGGACTTTTACTGACTTTTTAGGACTTTTGTGACTTCTTAGGACTTCTTATGACCTTTATTGACTTTTTAGAACTTTTACTGACTTTTTAGGACTTGTGTGACTTTGACTGACTTTTGGGGACATTTACTGACTTTTTAGGACTTTTGAGGACTTTTGAGGACATTTGTGACTTCTGACGACTTTTATTAACTTTTTAGGATTTTTTGGGACGTTTTAGGACTTTGTAGGACTTTTCCTGACTTGTGACTTTTACTGACTTTTTGTGACTTCTTAGGACTTTTGGGACTTTTATTCACTCTTTAGGACTTTTTAGGATTTTTAGGATTTTTTTACGAGTTTTTGTGACTTTTGTGACTGTTTAGGACTTTTAGTGACTTGTAAATACTTTCTGGGACTTTTTATGACTTCCTATGACTCTTCTGACTTTTTAGGACTTTTTATGATTTTTCTGACTTTTCAGGACTTAATATGTGACTTGCTCTGCGATTTTGGGGCTACTTGACATGAATGATGAATTTAGAACAAGGCTCAGGCTTTCTAAAAATGTAAACATCTCTTAAATATTCTGAGTAGAAGCTGAGCTGTGAGCTTCTGAACATGATATGGTCAGACACCTTAAATCCATTAAAATTACGATGCAGATGGTAGTGACAGAATTATAAACAGTTATATATAGAGTAAAATATTATTTACATTGATTATGATGCAAACAAAATACTCAGATTTTTTTTCTAATGAAGATAGCTACAATCTGTTTTTTGCATAATGTAGCTTAAAAGTTCTTCTTTTAAGTTTTACTTATTCTCGAATAAATGTCACATGACCTGGTTTCCATGGAAACCAAATTCTTTATAATATCAGTAATTCTACATTTTGACGTTCGATAAACATTCCGGTTACCATGGCAACAAAATTTAAAATTTTAGGAAATTTTAAAGTTTCATATAAAACTACACAAAATTTGATTTTTAGTCAAAATTTGGCTTATTTTAACATTTTTGGTCATTTTCTGTGTAAATATTGAAGATAGACCTATAAAAGTGTATGTTAATAGGCCCTGAATTTGCAGAGCTGGTCACATATGACTCTTTTGACTTTTAATGACTGTTAGTGACTTTTAGTGACTAAGTGACTCTTAGGACTTTTACTGACTCTTACTGACTTTTTGTATTTTTGATGACTTTTAGTGACTATCACTGACTTTAACTGACTATCAGTGACTGTTACTGACTTATAAAGACTATAAGTGACCATAATCACTTTTACAGATTTTACGTGACTTCTTGTGAATCTTAGTGACTTTTAGTGACTTTTAGTGACTATTACTCACTTTCACTTACTTTAAAGGAAAACTTGCACATAAATTCATGAAATGCTAGGTTTATAATTAGCGTTATTAACTTAACTTAAGTATTCTAAAAATATTTCAGAAGTAAAAACGTGAAAATGTCAAGATCTTAGGGAATTATTCAGGAAAGGAGTTTAATCTGGGGAATTCCCTGAATGCTGGGCTGCTCAGTACTCCCCTTGCTACGTCACAGGTATGGGAGTTCCTTCTAAAATTACTTTGGGATTCCTTGATCAATGAATGATTGCAGATGGATATATAATTTAATTTATTATGAGTTGTATTGGGCCAAATATATATAAGTGTGGTTTAGAGAGCATAACCTTTATTACAAATGCTATAGGGACAGGGAATACCTTCAAAGGACAGAAGGGATTCCCCAATAACTCCCCTTGCTACGTCACAACTTAGGGGATTTCCCTTAAAAATGAAATAAAAAAACTAGTTTTTTTAATGTCCTATAATTGTGTACCAACTAGGAATTTGTCTTCGATTTTGCTTATATTTACAGTGCAAGTTGAGAATAACACACTGAATTGAATTGATTGAAAAATAACAATCGTCCAGTTATGTGCACGGTTTCCTTTAAGTGACTATTACTGACTTAGAGTAACTATAAGTAACTTTAAATTACTTTTTAGTGAGTATTTGAGACTTTAAGTAACTATAAGTGACTATTACTGACTTTTAATGAATATTAATGACTTGATGATTTTTAACAACTTTTACTGACTTTGAGTAACTATTAGTGACTTTTAGTGACATTGAGTAACTTTTATTGACTTTCAATGACTTTTAGTGACTTTCACTGGCTTTTACTGACTGTTAGTAACTTTTAGTACATTTTTATGACTAATAGTGACTTTTAGTGACTTTTCCCAATTTGTTTGAAATTTCCATACTACATCAGGGCCCAGGCTTTTATTATAATAAATAATCTATTTACTATGATTGTATTTATAGCCTTCTTTTAACTTGCATTATGACAACATGAACTAATTCTCACATGCCTTTATCAAGGTAAACAAGTTTTGTTGGGCTCACGTTTTTTTTATTATAAATAACTTAATTGCCAAGTTTGTAAAAAATTGCACTGCTTCCTTGTGATTATAAAACATTTCATGGAAAATATCAAATTTCTGCTTATGAGAAAGAGTATGATAAGTTAGATCAATATATTTCCATGACAAATTTTTGTACTTGAAATAGTGTTAGGCCAACCTTGTCAACAGATTAGATATAGGAAAACTCTGTCCTTGAGCCTAACGTGAGGAGGCCCTGCCATGTCTAGAGATTATGGGAGGCATTTTGGAGCTTGAGTTTTGAGTAGTGTTGGTCCAGCCATGTCAAAAGAGACCATGGGAGACATTTTTGTGCTTGAACCTGTAATTATGTTGGCCCTGCCATGTCCAGAGACTATGGGAGGCACTTTTGAGCTTGAGTATTGAGTAGCGTTGGCCCAGACCATGGGAGACATTTTTGTGCTTGAACATGTAATTACGTTGGCCCTGCCATGTCAAAAGAGACTATGGGAGGCACTTTTTGTGCTTCATCCTGTAGTCTTCTTGTCTTGCCATACCAAGTGCATTACAACTGTTAATAGTGACCATGCCATATTCAGCAGATTATAGGAAGTATAATTATACTTCTATGACACTTCTTGACTGATCATGGAAGGCTTGTCCATGCTGAAACATACAGTAGCATTGACCCAGCCTTATTCTATGTATCATAACAACACTTGCACATTAGAATGGTTTGAATACTGGGAAAATTATAACAGTCACAGACTTAAATCTTGTGTAATATGGCCTCCTCTCACTCCCCTTCTAGCCATACCCGTCCACCCAAAATCTTTGTACACAGATGCTATCAGATGAGTATGATTTGACAGAATATATGTAATATTCCATGTTATAAATAGCCATGGCACCCTTGTGAATGCTTCTTGGAATTAGAATTTGGTTAGAAATAAGTCTAGGCATCATATTCACATTTCTCATCAAATCTCTTCATGTGTTCCTTTTACTTGCCTGAGTGAGCCTAACTTCCTGGTTTAGGGCAAGTGATTGATGCTGCCAACTTGGTAGAACATAGATCTTTTACTTGTTCATGTAGATACTTCTGCCGGGCTAGTGAGAGCCCTTCTGGATGAATCTCTTTTGGTCTCACTGATGAGTTGATGGTGGGTTTTTTCATGATGTCAATTATGTCTGCCTCCCCATCTGGTGTGGATGAACATCGCACAATACCAGGATTTGCTTTGTCCATACGGAAATGGTGATACTTTGTAATGTATGGAATGTGGGTGAAGTACCGCTTCAGGAAATCATTCCAAGCGCGCCAGTGGACATACACCTCATCTGTTGCTCGGTTGCAGATTAGCTGTGCTAGGTTGTGTTCTGGTGATGAAGCATGTACCATTCTGCAGATGTCATCCATGGTGTCGACCACACTTTTCTTGTACTTCTTTTTCAAGAGACCAAAGTGGCGATCAGGGGCAAATTTTGTATGGCCACTGATCATGAAACTGATTTCGGTTTTCTCAGTCTCGCTTGTCAGCTGGTACCACATCAGGTACTGTATCATGGCATTGTTCTTGTTTTGGCCAACACAGTTGTCAGCATGGAAAAGCAATGCTGGTGTAGGGTGCCAATGCTCAGAAAGGTAATGGTGTACCATGCTTATTACTTATTAAGTTCAAGGTCAAATTTGACCTTGTTAAGTTCAAGGTCATTTAAATTGATATCAAATGATGATAATTGCAAAAAATGTAGAAGTGGACATCTTCTGTTAGGAATATGGAATGTCATAGCCAATACTCTACCGGGATCATGTAGGAATACTTGGTAATTTGCCAGTTTACATTCTTTAAAGGAGTACATAATGGTGACCTATGCCATTTTGTTTCCTTATCCCATGATATCTGATTTGTGTGGACTATACCTCTTAAAGATTCTACAATGTAAATTTTATTCACTGAACAATATTTGTACCACAGAATTGATAAACAAAGTATTTTGTTTCAATTCTAGGGTATGCTATTCTGAACTGGTCAAATTTAATGGATGAAATGACACAAACTGGCATGGGCAATTAATATTATGAACTTCACCAGGTCCCCTATATTGTGTATGCGGGTCTAAAAATAGCGTGTTGTGTGAAAACCGCGAACGGAGGTTGGGGGTGCGTTTAACATGGGCTCCTATGGGAGAAAACATGTTATTTAACTCTAACTTTTTAAATGTCACTCCAATTTTCATACAGTAAACAAGAAAAAGTTTGGAATTCATCCCAGGCATCCCATACAAGCCTTCAAATTTTCCTAATAGGTCAATTTTCCGCACTATTGCAAATATTCGCATTTTCTCCATAGGCGCCAAGACTAAGTTGCCAACATACAGAGCCCAGAATTTCACTGCACGACGTCGGAAATGGCGACGATACCGCTTGCCAGTTTACTCCGTATAGGAGTACAAAAAAAATGATAGACTTTATATTCTAACAAGTAAGACACTTGAGTAGACGTTTAATTCCAAACTTTGGTTTATAAATTTGGCATTGGTTTATAAATTTGTTGACCTTGAACTTCATGACAGTCAAAGTCATCTCTTTCATAGATGTGATTTATAAAGTACCACTATTCTTTTTAAATGAATGAGACATCACATGAAAAGAGGTATAGGCCACAAAAAAACAGAATGGCATGGGTCGCCATTATGTACACCTCTTAAGAATGAAAACTGGCATATCATCAAGTCTTAAGCCCCATACCAACTAGGCGATTTTACCGGCGACTGGCAATGGGCAACAGCAGAATCACTGGTACAATCATTACCAAATTAGCTCACATGTTAGTTTGTAACATTGAATGTTACAAACTGTTGCCCATCGCCAGTCACCGGTAAAATCGCCTATTGGGTATGTGGCTTAAGGGACCCCTATACATGATCCCAAAAGAACATTGGATATAACATTTCATATTCCCAACAGAAGAACACTGGGAAGATGTTGAATTTTAATTTTGTGTGTGCAGTTTTCATGATTTGATATCAATTTAAATTACCTTGAACTTGACCAAGGTCAAAGTTGTGTTTTGTCCAGAGGCACTTCATAGAGCACTACTTGGAACATATATATTAATTATCTTATAAAATAAATGAAACTTCCCATAAACTATATTCTAAAAGGATGAAATTTCAGCAAATATAATACTGTGGATAATGGTTATCTGCACACCTCTAGAGAGAGACAACTGGCACATTCTTCTGTAGAAAGGATCCCTCTAAGGCATCCAAAGAGGGTTGGGTATAAACCTTCATATTCAACAGAGGACACTTTGAAAGAACTTTGATTTACATTTTTTGACCATTTTCTTCATTTGATGCCAATTTAGATGACCTTGACGTTGGCTAAGGTCACAGTTGTCTTTGTGGGAACTCAGATATTCAAAGGTTATCTCATCAAATAAATGAGATATCACATAGAAAATGTTATTCTGAAAGCATGGAATTTCAGGAGGTCAGTAAACAAAATCACTTGGGTAACAGATGTGTACACCTCTAGAGAGAGACAACTGACATAGATATTCTTCTACCCAAAGGACCCCTCTAGGGCACCAAAAGAGGTTTGTGCTTTCATATTCTACACAGTAGGACACTTTGAAAGAACTTTGATTTACATTTACTGACCATTTTCTTTATTTGATTTAGATGACATTGATGTTGGCTAAGGTCACAGTTGTCTTTTGTCTAGAGACTTCTCATAGAATACTACTTTAAACTCAGATATTAAAAGGTTATCTAATCAAACAAAAGAGATGGTCCTAGATGAATTGGGCTGCCAGAGACCATGCCCAAAAAATTAAAAGGGTGGTAGAGTATAGGCCGATTTCCCATTTTCTCGTCCCTAATGTAGGTTCTCAGTTTAACTCACATTTTTGGTTGTTTTGTACCCATTCTCGGGCGTCCGAGTTCATTCCTCAAGTATACCCCTATTTCTTCCAAGTCCAACTTCCCCTTTTTAGTCTAACTTTGGTTTAATCCTACTTCGCTTACCCTTATCTCTAGCTGTTCTAGTCTTCCATGCCTTCTTGTGGTCCATTCCCAGGACGAAAGGGGGGCTGCACTGAAGAACAGTGCAAAATAATTATAATATTCTTTAGAGTTAGAGCTAAGTATGGTAATCTCTCTTAAATATTGACAGGAGTACGTTGTGAATTGGTCAAGCTAGTGTAGTAGCAAAACGCCAAGCGGCGCTCTTGTCTGTGGCTAGGTATAAGTATAGGGTTATCGTAGATGGTGGCACCCCCACGCTGGGATGATAATAACTGATAAAGTTCACCCCTGTACAGATGCACAGGTACGAACGGGACATAGGTGCAATAAGGAAGACTGCTAGGGAACATTATGATCATGATATATGAAGAATCCAGCTTAGGAGGACATCATGAGATAAAGGGCTTTACCATTTGCGATAGCTTTAGTATAGAATTGGGAATAGGATTAGTTCAACATAGAGCACTACTTGGAACATATATATTAACTATCTTATAAAATAAATGAAACTTCCCATAAACTATATTCTAAAAGGATGAAATTTCAGCAAATATAATAGTGTGGATAATGGTTATCTGCACACCTCTAGAGAGAGACAACTGGCACATTCTTCTGTAGAAAGGATCCCTCTAAGGCATCCAAAGAGGGTTGGGTATAAACCTTCATATTCAACAGAGGACACTTTGAAAGAACTTTGATTTACATTTTTTGACCATTTTCTTCATTTGATGCCAATTTAGATGACCTTGACGTTGGCTAAGGTCACAGTTGTCTTTGTGGGAACTCAGATATTCAAAGGTTATCTCATCAAATCCTACTTCGCTAACCCTTATCTCTAGCTGTTCTAGTCTTCCATGCCTTCTTGTGGTCCATTCCCAGGACGAAAGGAGGGGCTGCACTGAAGAACAGTGCAAAATAATTATAATATTCTTTAGAGTTAGAGCTAAGTATGGTAATCTCTCTTAAATATTGACAGGAGTACGTTGTGAATTGGTCAAGCTAGTGTAGTAGCAAAACGCCGAGCGGCGCTCTTGTCTGTGGCTAGGTATAAGTATAGGGTTATCGTAGATGGTGGCACCCCCACGCTGGGATGATAATAACTGATAAAGTTCACCCCTGTAGAGATGCACAGGTACGAACGGGACATAGGTGCAATAAGGAAGACTGCTAGGGAACATTATGATCATGATATATGAAGAATCCAGCTTACACTGCACGAAAAAAGACCTTTTAGGACCTTTAAATTTCTGTAAATGGAGCCATTGAGGTGTTCTAAAGGTAATGGAAAGGTCACCTTTACAAGACCTTTCCAACACTTTTTCAGGTGACCTTTAAAATTTCATCAAAGATCTTGCAAAGGTATTGGAAAGGTGACATTTCCTATGCCTTTAATGAACCTCAATGGCTCCCTTTACAAAATTAAAGGTCACTAAAGGTCTTATTTCGCGCAGTGTTAGGAGGACATAGGAGGGAATAGGATTAGTTCAACATAAGTGAGAGAAATAATGAAGAACTCTATTGTGGTTATCTTTATTGAGTTGTCATCAAGTTGCAAGCAAGTAAACGACCTGCTATCGACATCACACAGTCTACCGAAACATCGAACATATCCCCATAAGATTCAAGCGAAATTAAGAACTATATTGATTAAATACCATCTAATCAACAAAGTAGAAATAACACCAGTCTAGCTCAGGGCAAACACAATGAGTATCAAGATGGGACTATTTATTCTCGTGAAATCACTCTCTTATATAGCCACAACCTGGCTTCTGATTGGCTAATCAACATCACGTGGTCACTTTGACCTCTTGCTGGGGTCACTTCCAGTCATTAGAATCTTGTGCATTACATGTTTTGTGTGCTTCATGCTTCGTGACTCTCATTCATTTTGTGTATTTCGTGACATGCATTTTAGTGTAATTCGTGCAATTCGTGACATAATATTTCATGTAATTTGTGCAATTTGTGATCATGCATTTTGTATTAACATTGACTTTGACCACAATTTCTCATAACAACATCTACTTGGCCTAATCTTTATGATTTGGCCGCACGAACTCGTGCCAAGATACTGAATTGATTACTATAATTCATCACAAGTGTCAAACTCATAAAGCAAAATGAGATATTTCATGAAGAGTACATGTCTGAAAGGATTCAACCTTGGTGAGGGTTGCCATACAAAAGGGCAGTTGTCATGGCTATGCACATCTCTACAGGGCCACAACTGGCACATTTTTATTGGCAAAGGACCCCTCTAGGACCCCAAAAGGGTTTCAGGTTTAAACTTTTCATGGCATCCAGAAACTCAAATTTCATAGCTCCGACCCCAGACTAACATCAATGAAAATAGGTAAATAATTTTAATTTCTCCTAATGTGGTGTACTGATGCGGGTGCCAGTCCTATTACGCAGTAGTTATCTCACTGAACTATAAGGAGGTTAATTATCCATTTAATGTTGGTGCGTGTAAGTGGTATTTAATTCGATAGATAATAGCTAGCTCCATTCGCAGTCTCCTCCTCTTCGACTGCAGTCGTCCAATACATAATTATAGTTCCCTCATCATGTAAGACGTGAACACTCGTGTGAAAGGATTTGTTGTTTTATTATCCAATGTATAGTCATTCCGTGACAAGAACTCGATTGACCATGATCAGTCCCAAGGTAAGAGTCCCCTCAAACACATTCAATCAACGCTCCGCGTTCTAACACAATTTCTATATGCCTCACTCCAGAACCTAGACTGCAGGTTAAAGGTCCAACCTTCACAGGATGTTTACTCACACAGTGCTTGCAGCTACTCTGGCTAGCTAAGAGCGGAACACATTATTATATGGTGGTACGTCACACCGTGACTCCTCCCTCATTTCACTACTGTCAAAGTGAAACATTGGCTTACACGTGCGCTTCTAAGCTCACGTTATGCTGCCCAAACATGGACTGGCCACCCGCGTCAGTACATCACCTTGTTATCTCACCCAGGACCCCCTATTTATAATGGTAGGGCTTGTAAACAATAATAATTATGTCTTGAATAAGAGTTTTAGTAGTATGTTTGAATTCATAGAAATATAAAAGAAAGATTTTATTTATGTTTCCAGCCATTAATTTTAGCTTTCCTGATCAGACTGTGCTACCAATGTGTCATGACCAGGCCATGACTCAGATAATTGGGTCATGACCTTGACCTCTGTTTCTTAATTCTTAACCATAAAAACATGTCATGACATCAAATATTTTCTACTATGGACCTGCAAACATGTTTGTAGTTGACATATCTGCTTCATTTTGTTTGATTAATTGAATTATCATCAAAATTATCATGAAATGCATGGAAATAGTGTACATACAATCAATGACATCAGTGTCAGAAGGTATCAAAATGGCAATGTTTTGGGAAAACTTAACTTCTAAAGAAATTTTGATAAATCAACAAATATAAGGTTCAACATTAAAAGAAAGACATTAATGGAAAATGTGTGAGATATTTGTTCATTTAAGATGTAACAATATGAGATCATAGGAATTAATTATGAATTATGATGCCAGCTGAACAGATATTATGTCATAACGTTTTAGCGTTTTTTTCCATATTTTTGTTTTCTTCACATGGCATTATGGGTAATATCCTCTATAAATACCATGATAATACATACTATGAGGAAGAGAATTTCCCAGGCTTTCTATTGATACCCTTTTTGTAAAGATTGTGAACTATAGAGAGTTAATTATCTGTTATGTGTTGCATAAGTAATTAGTCGTGTTTAATTTTAGATATTAGCTAGCTCCAAATGCAGTCTCCTCCTTGTTTGACTGCTGTCGTCCAATACATAATTATAGTTCCAACATCATGTAAGACTTGAACACTCGCATGAAAGGATATTGTTTGTTTATTATCCTGTGTATTGACGTTCCGTGACAAAAACTCGATTGACCATGATCAGTCCCGAGGTAGGAATCCCCTCAAACACATTCAGTCAACGTTCCCGCGCTCTACACGCTCTTTCTGCCTCTATCCAGAACCAAGACTCAGCTTAAAGGTCCAACCTTTCCAGGATGGTTACTCACACAGCGTTTCAGCGAACTCTGACTGACTGAGAGCAAAACACGCTCTTTTAGTATGGTACGTCACATCGTGATTCCTCCCCCATTTCACTATTGACAAAGTGAAACATGGCAAGCACGTGCACTTACTAAAGCTCATGCTACGGTGCCTAACAATTATGGACTGGCCACCCGCGTCAATACAATTGATTGAAAACTGAATGTGCTACTACATTTTTACAACTGCATTTTCATTTGTAACTTTAACATTAGCAATGGGTTTCTAGCTTACTCATAATTTCATGATATTAAGCCTTATTTCATTACTTTTAAAACTTCATGACGTAACATATTTGCATTTCACATTTTCCATGCGATTACCAGGTTCATTAGGAATCATCAGTGGTATATCAGTGCATTTTACTAAATTTTCCTACGGTTTTTCTCATAAAAAAATGCTTAAACACTCACAATTTTGACATTTTAGGAATGCAGCGTCAGTCATGCACACAAGATAATTTTTTTGTCGTTGACTTCAAATGTAAATAATTGAAATCCCTGACCCATAATCTCCAAATTTTGACACCAATCATGTCTCTTTAGTCATTTTAGAAGCTGAAATATAGACGTTGTGAAGTTGACGTCACAACTGCCCATAATGGACTGCCCGCTATATTGGTGATCAATTTGAATGTACCTTTTTCAAGCATTTAGCACATATTATTACGTTACTATCAATTAAAGGAGTCTCCCTTGATAAAACTTGACAATTATCATTATTTAGAATCTAAAAATTTTGATTTATTCCATACCTACATGTTCTTGATCACCACGTGGTGATCTCCAAATTGTGATCACGTGACCACATCTGCACAAGGTCTTTAAGATTGTTTGCAGCAAAAGTTGGCCATATTGGTTTTTAGGCCCCCACATCCGACCTATTGATATTTCATGGTGGCTCCCCTTCCAGATTTGATAGTTATGCCTCAGAGGTGTCTCATGCCAAATTTGATGCTTTTATCTGCTGTGTAACGATTTCACAAAAAAATGACCTTAACAGACCCCACTAAAGGGGCGAGTATGAGTCATGTATCATGTAGTATAAGTTCAGCTTATCAAATTATAGATCAGTAATTTTGCAATTTGAAAAAAAACTAAACAAAAGAACATATTTCAACGTTTATTAAGTCTTAATCATATGACGACATACACTAGAGTTAACAGCATAATGGTAAGCAGGCCTGTGGCCCGCTGCTCAATGACCTATCATAACAACGAAAACTTTAAGGACAATCGCGCCATTTTCCAAATACTCAAAAATTGAAGGTTCTTCAAACTTTCTCATATTTTACAGAAATACTCAATAGTACATGTAGGATTCAGAAACCATAAAGAAAATTGGCTCAGAGGAAGAGTTTGGCAGATATAAATGGCGAAATATGATGAGTTATGTGGAAATTTGGCAAATGCTAAAAAAACAAATTCTGCATTCAAAACTATATTTTCTATTGTCTCTCCTTTATTAAAGGTTGTATAAATGTACATTATGCATCCAAATTATCGTGAGGGTCTCAGGAATAGCAAATGCTATTCAAAATACCTTTAAAAATAATATTTTCATGAATTAGTGGAAAGGCAGATAAATACCAATTTTAATCCATTTTTAGGTTTCAAAATGGATATTCAGCTCTACTGGCCAAATTGGTACCGTGACCCCCTGTTTTTTTGGCTGGATATGATAGCCTACATCCATATGCATGTGATGTCAACTTTTAGAGCAATTTTCAACTTTGAACTTTTTTCTGTGGACTTTATTTTAGAATTTTTGTATTTTCGAACCAGTTTATTTTGCACACTTTTGAGTTAAAAACATATATTTCATTATCAAAAATTTTACAAAAGTCTTTCTTTTTCATTTGAGAAAACATGAATATATTTATCAGAAACATTAGGCTGGTTGTTATATTATTTCTATCAAAATAATTAGCAAATAAATTCAAATTTTAAAATGTATTTTGCAAGTCAATCTTTGCATAATTACTATAAAATTAAACTGCTCTAGCCAAAAAGTTTCCACAGCGACCTATCAATTTTTTTCCATTTTTTGTACCTATATAGCTATGCCTTTCACTGTGTAGGATTTCAAACAATTCTCAACACTAGGACTATAATGGCGTGATTGTCCTTAAGATAGATATCCTAACAATGATATCTTGTTAACCCTTTCACCGCAGGAAGCCACTAAAGTGGCTTTATAGTAAATTCCCATAGGAATGGTCTTTAAAGAGGGGAGATTTAGCAATCAGTACGTGAAAGAATTTTCCAAAATTCCAATTAGAACCAGAGATAAGAGTATTTGAATATTCTAGCATCGGTTCATTAGAAAATTATAGAATCCCAATTGAATAAACTGATAACAATAATAGAAATTGGCATAACTTTCCAAAATTGTGTAAAATGTTAATTTGTGTAAAATTATTTAATTTTCAAAAAGTCTTCACTTTGGTTTCATTCATGATAATTGCAAACTGTTTTTTTGTGGAAACAAGATAAATTTGTCATGTTCTTTTTGAATAAATAAAATGGATATTTTTCCAAATGTTGGTTGCCATGGAAGCCCCTCAATAGAATAATTATAGTGCGGAAATTACCAACAAAGACAAGAATGTCTAATCGGCAGAGTGCCAACATTTGGAATGTTTTCATTACAATTACGTTAAAAGTAAATCTACCAGAAGATATTCTACAGTTCATAACCACAGAAATGTTGGCCAAAATATGAAATCTAGATTCTAATCTCTAGATTCTTCTTGTACAATTAGTTTTTATGTAAGTTTGATTAAAACGTTCCAAATTCTGCCAATTCACGAAAGTTGACTATGTTGGTAATATCTGCATTATGTCCCAATTATTGGTTTCCATGGTAACCATTAATTGCTGAAATATGGATTTTATTTGTTTCAAAGAGAACAACAGGGGGCCTAAAGGTTTATTGTGTTTGAACAAAAAAAACAGTTTGTGATAATCATAAATGAAACCAAAGTTATGACATTTCAAAAATCATATCAATTTCCAAAAAATAACAAATTTCTATCAACTTAAAAAAAGATGGGAATATCATCTTTATGTATATCGGTACAAGGTTGCACAATTGCAATTCTATTATTTTCTTATGAATCAATGCTAGCATATTCAAATGACCATATCTCCGGTTCTAATAGAAATTTTTGAACAATTCTTTCAGATTCTGAAAGCTTGATTCCTCCTCTATAAATGCCTTTCCTTTCGATATTCTTAAAAGGCAATATCTCACGACAGGATATAGAAACATAATGTATGTTTCATAACTCTCTAGAGACATATATCATATTTCAATAAGTGGATGCATAATGGGGGGGGGGGGGAGAGGAGGGGATACAGGTCCTAGTTTGCACTGTCGGAATTGTTTACAATTAAAGTTTCCTGTTTATTTACAAAACTGCTGGATCAAAATGTTATTGACATGCATTCCATATTTCATAAAAACTTACTTAGCTGTACCCAAGAAATCCATGTCTTTTTCCTGTTTTTTTTTAAATATTTATTTCTTCATAGCTGTCAAGCGGGCTTGATCTTCCAAGCAAAAAGATTATCTAAGAAATTATAAACCATTCACGAATAGTCAAATCCTTGTTCAGGACAGAACACTATAATGTTTAAATATCACCATTGTATATACAACACAAAGTTTTGACAAACCTCTCTACAATAACACATGAATAATGAAAGATGACATTTTTGGGTAATACAAAACTAATAATATTACCTTCAGTACAAAATACCCATATTAACCGGCAATAAATCAATACACATACCATCAAAATTTTTAGTCTAAATCTTGGTAAGATTTAAAGTACTTCAAGTTTATGAATTCACCAGAGGTAATAGCAGCCTGATCTATGGCACTTAGGTTATTCCATAAAATGCTTCCCTGACTTATAGGGCAATATATGTTTAAAAGATAAAAGTGAAAAAGAAAGATATAAGATATTTTAAACCAAAAGATAAAAAAGAACATCCTTAATTATGATTATCGTATAATTATCATGTCCTTAAAATCAGGATCACATCACTGATTATCGCAAATGACATGCAATGAACAGTTGTCTATCCTTAAAGCCTGGTCCCCACTTAGACGACTAATGACAGCGATTACTGGATATAAGCTGCTTTAACGGGCGACCAAGGACAAAAAAATAACTGGGTCACTAAGTTTGGATGCTATTGCTGTAGATCCACTGGCAACTAGAGGACACATTATCACCATACTGTTGTATAATAGACCTGTCCACTTTGGGATGAATTGCTGGCATAATACAGAGGTCGGACATAATTGCAGTTTTTGCAAAGTCAGGCACTGACACAAAATTAATCTGAGTGAATGAGTTAGTACTTGTACTTTCTAAGTCAATAAGGTGGTGATAAATGAGGATGAATTCTTATTTTCTCTCAATTAAGTACTAACCTCAATTTTAGGTGAACCAAAATAAGGTATGTTTTTGTAACTTTAGGGTTGGACATTGTGAGCAAAGCTGAAGGGTTTTAACACTGTTCCCTATGGGAAAATGCCATTTTTCCTTTCCAGTCCTACAGCTACATATTTAACATCATATTGAAAGTAAAAGCTTATAAAGTTTAGTTTTGGGTTATAGTACTAGGAAAATTACTGTGAATCAAGTATGATGAAGTATGATGTATGGGGTGGGCTAGCTGGCAAAGTGGACAGTCATGGGTGACTATATAGACCCATGCTCTAAGAAAGGTTGACTTTTTCATCCTTTTACAGCCATTTATGAACTATGTAAATCACACCATAGGAACTTGAGATTCATTTATTGGATACCTAAGGATGTAGAAGGCATTATTAACTTTCCTTTAAGTGGTTATAGAACATTATAGTCTAACTTTTAATGATTTCATGCACAAAAAACCTTTCATATCACAAATTTTCACATTTTCAACCTAATCCTATAGTAAATCCCCATAGAGAATCTCTGAAATCATCAATTTTTGCACTTTTTGACCATTTTGAATTTCTAAAGATTTACACATAACAGCCATTAACATTATACATCATTGTAATCATCAAGTAAAGACAGATATACCTAATTAATTCATTTTTACATATCACAAACATTACATTCAAACTGTTTAACCCACCCACCCACCCCCTTGTGCGTGATATCATTTATTGATGGCCCCTTAGCCCCCTCCCTGTTGATGATCTCTGGATCCGCCCCTGATAGCAGTTCTGCTATCTTATCAATATTGTACAATACATAATTTTGTATAGTTACAGTATCCTGACACCGGTACAACAAATCCATGATAGCACAGGCAATTATACCTTATTTAGGAAAGGTGCTGGTAACATAAATGAACAAAACATACATTTTGGTAGTACGAAGAAATATGATGATTATACTTTTCAAAGTTACCTATGATAAACATTTCAGTACTAAATATATCTACCAAAGATAAGCATAAGCGTCAGGGTTGAGGTTCAGGAAAGACTAAAGCTGGGTGCCCACGTGGCGATTTAAGCCATGTCTCCACTTGAGCGACGAAGCAATGGCAACGGAGTTTATCATCTGGTGACAAGGGGTAAAACTGTCGCTGGGCGACGGAAATCCATCGCTGGGTGTCAGGGAAGTTTCTCGCCAGGTTGAGACACTCTGGGCGACCAAAACGGTGGCGATAAACAAGGTTTATCACCCAGGACACTGGCGCCTTTCTGTCTGACAACATACACCCTAGATCGCCGAGGTTTCTGGGTGTGAAATCAAACAGATTTGATAAGGTTTGTCGCCTGGATTCCCAATTTTTTCCTTCGTTGCCAGGGTTTGTTGCCGAGGTTCATGTGGCTTCTTTAATTACTCTGTGCCGGCTTGTCTACTAGTCACTGGCTTCAGGTCTCCCTTCGTCGCCTGCCACAATTCTGAATTTCATCGCTCAAGTGGAGACACGGCTTAAACCTTGGTGATTAGTTGTATACGGTGGTCCAAACCCGCCCCATCCCTGCCGACAACTGTCCCATAGAGCTGTTCAGTGGGGATGGGATTGGTTTGGCACTTTGGACCACCTTATATAACTAATCGCCAAGGTTTAGTCGCCACGTGGGGGCCCTGGCTTAAAGGTTACAGTCAGTTAATAATAAAGTAAAACTGGGTCTCCACTTGGGCAACGGAGTTTGAGAATTTCACTGGCGATGAAGGGAGACGTGAAGCCAGTGTCTAGTAGACAGGCCAACACTGGGTAATTAAAGAAGCCACATGTCTCCTGGCAATAAAGGTGGGTGACGGGTGGGCACCAGAACCCCGGCGATAGGCCTAGTTTATCGCCATCCCCATCATCACCAAGAGCATCTCAATGTGGTGATAAAACCTTTCCGTCAATGGGCGATGTTTCTCCGTCGCCGAGTGCTGTTTTACATCGCAGGGCAACGTTTTTTACCCCTCGTCAGCCGGCGACATACTTCTGTCGCTGGAGTTTATCACCCAAGTCGAGACACAGCTTTAGTCATAATGCAGTTATATACAAGGGGAAGGGACGAAACTTTTTGTTTTAGTTCTACAGTCGGCTACATGCTTGGCATTTGGTATTTCTCACATTATAATTCTTCTGCCCCATTACACCAATTCCAAAAATACTGTCTAATATCTACAAATGTTGGGGAGGTCATTAAGAATTGGCAATAACATTTGATATTATCCTAATTTTGTTAAAACCTCTGGACATACCAATGACTGCAAGTTAGTATACCAGTACAAATAATGTCCCCTTTCAACTGGTGTAATTGTATATGAGCTGTAGACATCACTGCTCCTCCTATTATGCACATAGTATGATAATACATAATACAACAGTAAATGCAGCCCATCTGTTTTTCAATTATTAAGAAAATAATATGTTTCCGTTTCGTCAAACACTGATTGATTGTATTAGTATTTAAGCATTAATTTATTTGTGTATTCACAGTTGTAAGCCAATCAAAACGCAACTGTCTGTGTTCTAGCCAACAACTGCAATGCCTGTTGGTTGAGCAGGAGGAGTAAATGATACAGAGTTGGTCTGGAGGCCCAAGAGCTTCCTAAAGGCAACGCGGAACTTGGGAATGCGGAGGGCATATATGAAGGGATTGATGACACTGTTCATATGCCACAGCAGGTAGCTAATGCAACGTAAGTGTAGCACAAGCGCGCCGTTCTTCATTCCCTGTAAAAATTACGGAAACACATCTTAAGACAGAGGTTAGTAGATTTATACAAAGTCTTCTGTATTGGTATATACATTTTGGTACAAACTGATCCACTTTTTAAGATACAATTACGTTTTCGAAAGAAAAAGTAACTTAGGCTTCGGGCTGCAATTTGTTCCATGAAAAGCAAATATAGTACAGTAAAATAAGTACAAATACAAAAAATGAAGTTAAAATACATTCATATCCTATATAAAAAAGCAATGCCATAATACCGGTAATAGACTTGTCGACACTGACCTATACACCTTTCTTGCGCAATGGACCCTCCCATAGACGCCTTGTACCCAAAACTTAACGCCTGGTGTTATTGGAACCCATTACCCAATCCAGTGGTTCAGACATATCCTCTAGCAGGGCGCAACACTAATGAAAACGGTCTATTCTAAAGTTTGATTGTTATTACTGTCATATTGGGATTTAAAAACATAGTTACTCTTTAGTGAAGAAATAACACAAATATATATAACTATATATAAAAGGTTGTGCTGAGTAACTTAGATATTGGGATTGTTTATTTGATTGTGCAAACTTGTAAAAACGACGGTTAGTATTATTCTACATGATCAGGGATGAATACAGGAATTCCCCATATCGCCTAAGTAATACAATGGTGCGCATTTGCATGAGCACATGCGACGGATTTTTTCCTCTGTGAAGTGTGTCTCCAGGAAAAGGAGGCGGTGGGGGTGGGGCTCAAGATCCTGGATCCGCCCCTGAGTTCAATGCTCCCTAATCCCGTCCAAAATCTGAATTAAGTTTCAGGTAACAGATGCAACAATGGCAAATATCATGTCACTTAAAACCTTGTAACTGAGATTGGGTTCAACAAGAGAGAATGATTGTCGAACTGTCGATATTCTTGCATTTGATATATGCAAGAATTTTAACATCATAATTATTTTGTTACAACCAGACTTTTCCAGAACATTCCATTGGAAAATGATATATAATTTTTTGTTTTGGGCAGACGAATATATTGAAGAAATAACCAAATCTTGATATCTGTTCACCAGAATCTAAATTAGATAAAGTAGTGAACCTTAGATCATAAAGAAGGACTTTCGATCAAGAACCAGCTATCTTCATTTTACAGGGGTTATGAAAAAGTGATCCGTGAAGAGGGGGTTGGCAGTATTTGGCCGTCCAAGCAATCGTTTGCCAGAACGCAGCTTCAGTTAAGAACCAATAAAAAAAAATCCAATCTTTGGAAAATTAACATAATTATGACATTCTTATTTAGTCATTCACCAAAATAATGATATAATATAATAATTATGATGAATGACTAAATAACAATGTCAAATCTTGATGTTCCATACATTGGATTTTTATTGGTTCATTCATTCGTTACATATGCCTACGGTTCATTCCATGTCAATTCAACCAAATTTCAGAGTGTCCTGAACTATAGAGAGTTAATTATCTGTTATGTGTGGTGTACGTAATTAGTTGTATTGAGTTATAGATAATAGCTAGCTCGAAACGCAGTCTCCTCCTCGTTCGACTGCTGTCGTCCAATACATAATTATAGTTCTGACATCATGTAAGACGTGAACACTTGCGTGAAAGGATATTGTTTGTTTATTTATCCAGTGTATAGTCTTTCTGTGACAAGAACTCGATTGACCATGATCAGTCCCGAGGTAGGAATCCCCTCAAACACATTCAGTTAACGCTCCACGCTCTATGCGATCTTTCTGCTTCTATCCAGAACCAAGACTCAGCTTAAAGGTCCAACCTTTCCAGGATGTTACTCACACAGCGTTTCAGCGAACTCTGACTGACTGAGAGCAAAACACGCTCTTTTAGTATAGTACGTCACTCCGTGACTCCTCCCCCATTCCACTATTGACAAAGTGAAACATGGCTATCACGTGCGCTTCTAAAGCTCACGCCATAGTGCCTACAAACATTTTCTTTAACCCCATAAAAATATCTTCCAAAACATGTTGAGGAAACATATTATTTCAAATTTGAAGATCAAATTCCAGAAACTTTTGACAATATTTCAATTTTTGTGACCCAAGGTTGGGCCAAATTTTGAAACTCTGAGTTAAGCGGACATTGGCTTTGAACGAACAAATAATTCAGACCCGTCTGTGTCTGTTTAACCAAGAGTCCACTGTATATGCACATCCCATTCTTCTTTACAAAATCTGCTGTAATCAACCTTGATATATTCTTGGAAGGTACCTATAGGATTAAGAATACCGAAAATTTCAAGTCTCTAACTGCATATTATATTCAGCAGAGATATGGGCCCACAAAATTGGTATCAAAGTTAAGGTCGCCAATTTTGATGCAAAATTTGGCCCAACCTTTTGTCACAAAAATTGAAATATTGTCGCAGGTTTTGAGAATTTGATCTGCACTGAGGAAGTGATCAAATACCTCGTGCATACGATTGGTATGAGTAGAATGATGGATAACGAAAGGGTCACCAGGCTGTGAAAGATATATCATAACATGGTGCAAAATTGTAAGGAGAATTCTATATAGTATAGTTATTATGGGTAGCGCCTCTGATGGTATGGTAAACCTCTACTGGCAAAGGTAGGTGAACCCCATCTGTCAGTGGCAGCACCACCTGGAGGGAAAATCAATAATCAAGAAAATATAAAGAATGACGACCGCCAGCGATGCCGAGAGTTAACCGATACATGTTTGGATCAATACGAATCTTGGGGATTTGGGGGTTTGGTGAGCATCTAGCATCTGGCGACATCTGGTGACAGTCTGTGAAACCATATGAACGATACCTGTACATAGGAATTTACCTTTGCTTGTAACATGCTAGCATTTGTGAGGCTTCTGATATTCCACAATAAACTTAACTCTCTGCAAAGTGATGTCCATGTTTTGGATCTGAACCCCAGAGCGTGGATTAGTTCTAACACTGGCTAGCATATGAGAAAAACTACGAGGCAAAGACGGAAGAATACAAAATAACAAAATAGTGCCCCCATACTCTAATATCAACCCTAAACAAACACCAGTGTTCAGATCTTCAAATTTGAAATATGTTTCCTCAACATTTATAGGAAGTTCATCTTATTGGTTTAAAGAAAATCTGAGACGAAGTGCGTGGGACCCTTGTTGAATTGACATGGAATGACCCCTATGCAAGAAATTATTTTGTATATGTGAGTATCTAATTATATCAGTCCAAATGTGGCAATTCTTAATGTTTGACTCAGGACATTTCTTTCTCTGTGGAGTTTTGGTGGGACACTGCCCATTGACAAGATATTGCATTTGCAAATATGAGACCTAAAAGACATAAGCCTCTGCTAAAATTGTGTAGTTACACTGAATAGAGGAATATTCTTCGTAAGGCCAAACACAAATCAAAAGGGGAAAATACATTTGAAATGGGACAAGATTAATGAAGGTAAGGAGACTTACTTGGGAGGTGGCTATTGCAGCAGGTAGAGTGAGGAGCAAGTAACACACGACAACTATTGCAGTAACTCTGGTCAGTTGTCGATGTCTTGACTGGATAATGGCATTGGCTGAGGCAGAACTGTTGTTCGCTAATATCTTTTTCCCCTGGTTCCACATAAGCACAGCTAAAATGGCGTAGTTACCCAGTGTTATTATGGTCAAAATGTAGTACGGGCAGAGTAGGAAATACAGTAAATCACTTTTCGACAGAAAGTAGATATTGAAGCAAGTAGGTACTTTCTCCGTGATAGTTGACCTTGTATTGATTAAGAGAGTGGTCAATAATATAGCTACCCACATAAACGCCTGACATGCCAAGGTTAAGGCCAGATTCACATGTTTGGCATACCAAAACGGTTTGGTCAGGCATACTAACCTATCAATCGAGATAATAGTTAGGTTAAAAACGTTTCCAAATAAAGTAATGACATAAAGTAATATTTTTGTGCTGCACATGTACCGCCAGTTGGCTGAACGGTCCATAGATTCGACTGCAGCAGTTAAGGGCATGAGACATGCCGAAAGGAGATTAGTTCCAGCTAAATTGGCAATCAGAGAGCCTGTAGGTGTGCGCAGATGCTTGAATCGGACCACCGCCGCAATGACCAGGGCATTGCCTATAGCCCCGATGATACTTTCTACCCACCTCAGAGGATAGTAGTACAGGGGCTGCGCGAAATTATCAAAACTTGATGATGCAGATGCCTCAGTTGAGTTCATTGGTAGAGCTACAGTTGAATTGTCGAAAATGCTGCTTCCTTCTGTAGCCATATTTTCTTCAAAGGATACTATGATAAAGTTAGTAACGTTGGTAGGTAAAACTTCTTTTTACAGGACAGATGCTTTTCAACTCTATCGCCTGATATCGGTTTAGTCTAGTACACCGTCTTCCCCTTGTTACAGTATTAGCGCCTTCTAAAGCGACTGTATGTACCGACAGATAGTCAGTGAGTGACGTCCGCGTATCTCCCCTGGCGCTGCAGGTATGGAGCGCTACCAAGGTGCAGGTAGATCTAACTTGACGTCAATTAATGGCTCCACTAATTATATCAAGACAGGTATGCTCCCGTATAATGGAACCTCATTAAAACAATCATGTATTTCGTCACGGACGTGCACGAAATTGATTGCTAATACAAACTGATAGATAACACTAAGGTACGAATTTGTATCTATTATCTATTACACCTAATGTTATGTCCTTTTTGTTGACAATTAGCAATTTGCAAATGTTGGTGCCGGATATAAACTTTTGCTCATTCACATCCCTATATGTGGCATATCCTTAATTGATTACTGAAAAGGGATCGTACATAACATGACGTTATACTTTTCTGTTTTTAATACTTTTATTGACCCCCCCCCCCCTCCTTGTCATGTCTTGGCATGCAGCCATTGAACCCCTCCCCTGCTTTAAAAATGATATTACATATCGGGGAGACCCTTCCAAGTGTAACTCTACATACATTGTATAAGTCACATGAATTTAGTTTTTTTCATGATTTTCAGTCCAATTTTTGTCAATTTTGACAAAACATAAACAAACGTAAATATATTTGCACAATACTTGCACAATGATCTCACAATTTCTTTCAAAAATGCACAATTAGTAAACAAATATATGTCAGAGGAGGTGAAATAGTATACAAACAGATTGGTGAATGATTTTGTCAGACCACAGACTATTGTCCCTTACAAACATCTATCAGGATTTACAAGGTGATTTCTTTTTTGGTTAGTGAACCACATCATATTCATTTCTTTTCCAATTTAATTGTTCTTCGTTATTCAATTTTACAAGGCACTTAATGATAACATGAAAGATAAAGGATTTCATAAAAAAAATCTCCAGGGTATAAACATAATTTTATTGATAGGGGTGTATCACGCACCATATTAATGCCTAAATATGTAAGCAGTATATATAATTATATGCAGATTTAAGAACTTCAGTCATATAGAACCAAAATTTGTTGTAGAGCCTAGGGAACATCAAAGGGTTAGACCCCTCCCTCTTCCCTGTTGTCTAAAGTTTATTTAGGGCAGGACAGGGGTCAGGGTCTTCTGTTTTTTTATCCCCTCCTGCAAATTCTGTGATCCATCCTGTTTTTTTTAACATGATGTCATACTGGACCTGAGCGTCCACCCCCCACCCCCCACCCCCACCCCCACCCTTATCCCCTTGTCATGTTCGGTCATGGAACCTGAAAACCCCGGGCCCCTTCCCCCCTCCCGCATGACGTCATTAAATAGTTTTGTGGACAGCCCCAAAAACAAATGCCATATGGGGCCTTCCATCAAGTTTGTATGCATGAAGGGGGGAGGGAGGAGTTTAAATTGTTTGAAAATGTGTGTATGTTATAGTACACGTCAATGCGTATTTTCTTTTTTAATTTTTGTACGTACTAATTGGAAGGCTCCTATATAATATATAGGAGCCTTCCAATATTATTGGCATGTCTTCTTATCTTAAATGCCTAAAAGGCATCACCTCAGTAGTCAACAAATTATTTGCGTTATGGGTTATTTTGCAAGGAACGTCCCTTCCTTAAAGGGTGCCAGAATAAGCAACAGTACCATGTTACCATGGCAACTAAAAAAGAATTTCAGATTGCATAAACAATTTTTGTTGAGAATTCTTACAAAGTATTTTTCCTCCTTGTGGTGAAAATGGCTAACTGATTGAAGTACTATATGAAAAATTATAGTATTTGAGCAACTGTGACAATAAGAAAACCAAATAGAAATGACTAGATATTGATTGGTTCAATTAGGTATACAATGGGAAAGAAGCACATGAGCTGAATCATGGGTGTGTTATTGTGTCCCAAGTATAATCTTCAAACAAACATATCTTGGCCCCTGATAGAGATATTTAAAATGGTTTGCACCATTTGAAAGAGGGGATTGTGAATCCCATTGCATACTTCCCCCCTGAGGTCACCATTTCCCACATCGAGTTACATTTGTATCTGAAAAGTTAACTTATAATTCTTGTATATATGCTTTGCCCAGCACTCCCATCCAGCTTAAATTACTAAATGTTGTAGTAGGTTGACCAGCGAATGACAGCCCCTCTAAAATGTAAACAAGGCACACAGACAATGATATTCAATTTTTGTGTTCTCGTTATTTCTGTATTCTCATTCCTTACTTTTTTAGAGGGGGTAAAATTCCTTAAGTGCAGCTTGATTTAGTTACGTTGGTTTGGGGGGAGGGAGGATTGCATTATGCTACATATTAAAATATCAATTTCTGGAATGGCAATTATGATAAGTAGAATATCTCTTCAGGATGAAGGGGTAGTGTTGCAAGGCATTGTTACACATAACTAGTTTTTGTTTCTCTTTTTTCCTATACATCTTTTTCATTAAGGTGGCGCCCCCTGGTAGTTTCAAATTGAAACACTTGTTTAGGTCTTTCCCTTAGTTAAGATATATGAAGTGATGAAACCTAGTTACCAAAAGCCCTAAAAGGAAGGCAAGGTGGGGGACTGCGCAGGGTCATGGGAAAGGTGTATACCTTATCAATTTAGGTTGTACCATTGTACAGGTTCGAATTACATTGCATTTGTGGGATACTAGATGCATGAGTTATCGCTACTTACAGGGGAAAAAACCATATCATGTATAATGTATAAAGGGAAGTCAAAAGAATTAATTTAAGAGATGGTGATGCATGCGCTATGTATACCAGAAGGTAGATGTAATAGAATGCTGGTCCAGATATAGAACAGAGTAAGCTCTTTGGTCTTTTGGTGAGGTCCGCAATACAAAGGATCTTGGTGGAAGTACCTTTGGTAGTGAATTGGGATAGGAAATGGCTATATAGCACCCTTTTCAGACTGGGCAAATAATGCGCATTCTGCCTGTATTGAACTGTCATTATGAGCGTATTTTGAGGCCAGTCTGTAAAGGGTGTTAGTGCATGGTTGTAGCAAGAGCATGATCATTGATGTTACTGTATTGAGTGGATATATACCATTTTGCTGATATTACTCAAGTGATGCGGTGACTATCGCACCTTGGATAAAAAATAAAGAAAATCCTCTTACTTGTGGTCACCGTCATTCATTCTATTTTGCTGTTTAAACAGTTTTATTTACCAATATCACATACAATACGTGGTCTTTCTATTGGACAGATGATCGCATGTAAGTGATGAATTTGATGACAATGTTGTGTTGATGATGATAATATATTCGCTCACTTCATGATATTCACGTCCTGGGTCGTTCACAGTTCCACACTGTATCATTGCCTATGTAATACTTTTTGGGGAGTCGGGGTTCCCGGCTCCGCGATGAAGAGAATTTCGGGTTTTCGGTCTTGGGCTGATTGGGAATTCAGGCAGGAGACCGGTTTGCAAGATCAGGAGTCATGCCTTGTGCACGAGGGTGAACGGATGAACAGGGTTCATTCTACACGGTTGGAGGCGCTGGGGAGGACATGTTCAGGATGGTCGAGGGTCCGGTCTCCATGCCCGGATAGGAGAAAAAGAGTGAGGGGGCTGCCTGTTGGGTGGATGGTCTTGGGCTTGGGCCAGTCTCAGGTGTTCGGGCTGGTTGTCGGCTGATTCTCCTGTCTAGTAAGTTGTGTTGTCGCTTGCAATTAAAGAGTGGTAGTGCAGTGCCAAGTGGGTCGCACCTTCGTTCCTGTCATTCCAGGCCAACTGCTTACTATTTCCGGCTTCCATACCATGCCGGTCTTTCGGGCCAGAGTTGAGTCTTGGGCCATTTCGGGCTTTCATGCTTAGTCTCTAACTTCTCAGTAATTTGGGCTGCCTTATTAGGCTTTACTTGACTATTAACTTCAATTCTACTCATGGAGATCTCAGATTCGAGCTAGCTGGAAGGCAGTTCATCTTAAAGAAGAGGCGTGTGAACACAAGGAGTACCAAGAAGGAACTGTTTATTTCATATATTTTTTATAGTTTACAGGTCAACTCTGGTTGGTTATTTTGATCACGTTACTCCTGTGACCTCATTTCTGGTCACTATCGTTTTTTGGCTTTTCGTACCCAATTACAGATTTCAGTCCATTTTTGTACCCATTTCGTTCTATTACATCATTTTATTATTTGCCAGCAATAACCATATTATTCCATCACTTCACATCACAAGTTAATTATTCCTGACTTCTAGCCTTACATTTCGTACCACAAAAGATGAATGAACAATTCATTGCACCTATATAGTGCAGTTTGACACCACACTACATGTGCAATCCTTTGTATCTCTTTTTCAAACTTTACCTTTGTTGTTACCTTTTGGATTTTTTTTTGTATTTTCATCCCACATTGAGATGTGTTAAGACACTAAGTCACAAAGTGACCCTAAGTCACAAAGTGACCCTAAGTCACAAAGTGACCCTAAGTCACAAAGACGTTTTGTGACTTAGTGTCTTTAGCACTTAAGGTTTTATTTGTGACTTAGGGACTTGAGGTGGCACTAAGTCACATAATGATCCTAAAGCCTGTATTCCACATACCGAAAGTATGTGCCGCTGATATTGAGCATCTCCTTGGTAACGTTCCATATCGGGGCCTTCAACTTTCGGCACAATTTCAGCGGCCAAAAATGGAAAATCGGCAGCCGAAGGTGCGTTATCGGTCGCCAGTCCAAAATTGGCAGGAAAAATTTACCAACATGTTGGTAAATATTATCGGTAGTACTGCCGATTGTATATCGTCATTACCGAAATTGTATTGGCGTCAAATTGCCAGCGCACTTTCGGTATGAGTCAACCTGAGTCATAGCAGTAAATTTGGGATGTATTTTCTATCCCTCGTCTAATCCTCCTTCATTTACCTAGGGACGGTTGACCACCAAGGCTCTGACCAGCCTGTCCTAATCCCCATGGTTATTGTAAGTTCAGCCATTAATGATTTTACCATGGGACAGTTGCTGTACCCTTTGCCTAGGAGAATGTATGTTCTCCCCTAGTTTCCCTAGTTCTTCCCTTTTTCTTCCCCATTACAAACTGTGGAATAGGGATAGGTTGGCCTTTTCAGATGAATCATAAAGATCTATCAGAAGAGAGACATATATATTTATTTTCTTCTCCATTACAAACTGTGGAATAGGGATGAGTTAGCCTTTTAGGTATGAATCCTAAATATCTATCAGAAGAGAGGGATATCTGATATAGTTTCTTCCCAATTACAAACTGTGGTAACCTAAAAGTACTTTTAAGATAATTGACTTTTCAAAATGTATGTCCTTTCAAATCACATTAAAAAACATATACTTATTTCTCCTGGGCCAGGGTACACAGGTCGGAGTTTGCCCGAGGAGTACTTGCCCCTTCCCCGGGAACTTGCATTCTCCTGGGCAAATTCTCCTGGGCAAAGAGTTTGACAACTAGCACACCAGTTGTTATGTGGTTAATTGATAATTGGGGAACTGTTCTTATAATGTTTAACGTTATTGCCTTTATCGCTTCTTCCGTAAGTGCTAGTCAAGTGGTAGGTAAGTTCACGAGATGGGCGTTCATTTCCACAACACGAATAACGCTTGGCTGAAAGTCAGGTTTATTTCATGGATCACATAGATGCGTACAGAGCCAGTGCAATGATGGTTAATAATCCTAGGTTCACAAGTCCAATTGATGAAGAGTAAGCTTTCTCCTAAGAGTCTGCCTGTTCTTACATGCGTTCTCAACACAGTAGTTCCTTCAACAGTCACCAGATGTCCTTTTCTACTTGTAGCTATCTAAACCAATTCGAATACTTGAGACTCGTGTTGTCCAAACGTAATAGTGTTCTCCGCCGTACCCATAGGCTTTACCCAATATATAGCAGTCTGGTATTGATTTTCCCCGAGCATTGACGCTCGCTGGGAGATGCACCCTGTCTGCTATTGCTCGACAGGTATATTTACACCTACCAGCAGCTCATGCTACCTTTATACTATATGATATGGCAATTCCTATAATTTGGAATACTTTCTAGAATTCCCTTACTTGCAACTGGTGACATTCTCTTATATCTCTATACAACTAATTTCATGCGCAAAGTGAATTACTCTCTACCTGTGTGCAGAGGGGCTGACGACCCATTTGTCCAAACCACCAAAATAACAAGATTGAAATTAGTCCATGGGCACGATGACTGGCACACATAAATTCATTTTTGAAATTTTCATTCTTTTATCTTGCAAGCAAACTCATCTTGTTGAGAATAATTAGCTGAGTCTTATTACCTCGGATTATAGGGATTTTCAGACATTTTAGATAATCATGTTGCCATGAATAGAATTATATTACAGATTGACACCGGAGGATTTATGGTTATTCCTAATAAGGCATGTGCCTCCACCCTTATGTCAGGTATAATAATGAAATGGGCCCATACATCATAAATGAAATGTCAAATGTATTTTTTTCAATATGGTAGTGACCAAATATGCCATACATTATAAATTAAATGTCAAATGTATTTTTTTCAGTATGGTAGTGACCAAATATGCCAGTTATAATTTTTTGGCTGGTTTACCTCTACACCTTCAGCATTGCTGGACTTCTCACTTCTCACTGCTTGAGAGAGTACAGAAGTGTATCGTTCGGGTTGGTGTCGGTGTCGGTGTCGGTGTCGGTGTCGGGGTCGGTGTCGGTGTCGGTGTCGGTGTCGGTGTCGGTGTCGGTGTCGGTGTCGGGGCCAGTGTCGGGACCGGTGTCGGGACCGGTGTCGGTGTCGGGGTCGGTGTCGGGGTCGGTGTCGGGGTCAGGGTCGGGGTCGATGTCGGGGTCGGTGTCGGGGTCGGTGTCGGGGTCAGGGTCGGGGTCGATGTCGGGGTCGGTGTCGGGGTCGGTGTCGGGGTCGGTGTCGGGGTCGGTGTCGGGGTCGGTGTCGGGGTCGGTGTCGGGGTCGGTGTCGGGGTCGGTGTCGGGGTCGGTGTCGGGGTCGGTGTCGGGGTCGGTGTCGGGGTCGGTGTCGGGGTCGGTGTCGGGGTCGGTGACGGGGTCGGTGTCGGGGTCGGTGTCGGGGTCGGTGTCGGGGTCGGTGTCGGGGTCGGTGTCGGGGTCGGTGTCGGGGTCGGTGTCGGGGTCGGTGTCGGGGTCGGTGTCGGGGTCGGTGTCGGGGTCGGTGTCGGGGTCGGTGTCGGGGTCGGTGTCGGGGTCGGTGTCGGGGTCGGTGTCGGGGTCGGTGTCGGGGTCGGTGTCGGGGTCGGTGTCGGGGTCGGTGTCGGGGTCGGTGTCGGGGTCGGTGTCGGTGTCGGGGTCGGTGTCGGTGTCGGTGTCGGGGTCGGGGTCAGGGTCGCGGTCGGGGTCAGGGTCAGGGTCGGTGTCGGTGTCGGTGTCGGGGTCGGTGTCGGTGTCGGTGTCGGTGTCGGTGTCGGGGTCGGGGTCGGTGTCGGTGTCGGGGTCAGTGTCGATGTCGGTGTCAGTGTCGATGTCGGGGTCGGGGTCGGGGTCGGGGTCGGGGTCGGGGTCGGGGTCGGGGTCGGTGTCGGGGTCGGGGTCGGGGTCGGTGTTACCATATGAGGATGCCGTAATGTCTGGCAATCAAACCAGTGATCACCGTGGTTTCTGAGTGAAATGTTTGACATGTTTAATATTTTTCTCTAGTCCACGGCGATTAGTGCAGTAAATCGGCAGGCAGGACAACCAATATGATGTCTTATCGCCTGCAGTTTGATAGGAAGAGCATCCCAATGTGGCGATTAATTTTCCACCAGCGATTAGTTAATCGTCCGACTATGTACTAACTTCTTAATCACCGGGCGGCCAACGTTAATCACCGGGGTTAAGTCGCCTTGTGGGGATGCGCCTTTAGAACAACAGCATCCCAATGTTAATACATCGTCGGGCGACTAACTAGTCGCCGGGGGACCAAAAAATTGATATCCATGTTGGGCCGCTCTTCCCATCAAACTGCTGGCGACTAGAGGGCACATTGGTCCCCCAGCTTTTTTGCCAGACATCATGGCACCAGTGTATAGTTGGTCACTGGGCGACTTACCACATTAATCGTCGTCAAACTTTTTAAAATCAGTCACCTAAGTGGGGACCAAGCTTCCGTGTGCTGTGCCACAGTAGAGGTGTTACTATGTTCCACAATTTCTTCTGTTCCTCCAAAAGTCGTATTATCAGAACACAATCAGAAAAGAAAGCATATGAAATTACGAGTTGTAGGGGATACATTATGAACTATATACTTTTGTTTTCATCTGTTACTTTTGAAATTCTTAAAGAAGCTGTTCGCGTATAACTAGTGAATATCTATGGATATAGACAGAAGTAGGGCCTACCTCAATTCTCAAAAGATAGGTGAGCCAGTTGCTGTCATAATTAACACCCGGGAATTAACACCCCCTTTATTCGTCCACTGTGATAAATTGATTTTCTCTGCGTTGACATGTCCCAAGCAATATTTATTGTTGGCTACATAACTCACAAACATCAACATCTTTGAATCTTTCAGTTTAAAAGGCGTAAAGATAATGCAAACAACCTAAATCCATAATCCAAACAATGAAATCTAGAATTGTTGCAACACAAGTGATTTATAATGTATTGATATAAAAGAAAGTTTATAGGGTAATAAGGTTAATTAGGAAAAATGACATACCATAATATTGTGGGGCTTTTGAAGAGTCTAAGGTAGTATATCTAAAAGTAATTGACATACACAATTGGTTTATATTGAATATTCGATGGTTGATGTACATGCGTGGTACAGTAAGTTGCTATCAAAGGGGAAATGTTCATAGGGGATTCTACATAACAAAGGATCCATGAGAACCCTATAGAATCATAATTTTGATCTCATAAGTTTTGGCTCCAAATTAATGAAAGACAATATAGAAATACAAAGCCTCCACTTTATTTCTAAAGAACAAAAGGTGTTGAAGAGATACATTTGAAGAATGAAGGACTTCTTGTTTTAATTCCTATATATCATAATAACGAGAAGGCTGACGACATTAATGCTTATTACTTTATTCAAAATAGTTTGTTTATTCTGGTCCACATGTTTACATTAAGATTCAAATCTGGCTTACATACATAAGCTAAATGAGAATCAACATTTAACTTAAATTTAGGCCTATATAACCGCTTACTAGACATAATTTATAAATAGAGTGCATAAAGTAACAAGTAACAAGGTGATTAAGTTTATCTAAATTTGCACAAATAAATATGGGAAATATTGATTAAATCCTCCTATCCATAGTACAGACCAAGGGGGCACAAAGCAATTATTATTGGCCTGGTTTGCACAAACTATATATCGAGGGCTTTAGCCCGAGAAAAAGGTGGGGAAATAAGTGGGGCAATAACAATTGCTGAGCGCGTCCATGGTTTGTACTTTTCTTTCTTTTTAAATCTTCATTAAAGTGACCGACTTCGGTTTAGTTTTCTAGTCCACTATAAATATACATTACAAATTATAACTACATTCTTGCATGTATATTAACATGTCATGTAAGAATTATACAGAATAATTATATTGACAACAATGATATGTTATATAGTACATAAGTAGTACATACACACAGATATCAAAAGGTCACAATGAACGATTCTAGTTTGTCAATAATTCAAACCAGTGGTAATTTCACTCATATATATATTCTAATAGTAACATTGGATACATATTTATTCAGCATTTAAGGATTTGTTCTATTCTTGATTTATTCTATATCGACAATTGCGTTTGGCAAAGTCGACAAAAGCCAGTTGTTATAGAAATGAATTCTTCATTTCAAATACGTTAAAGGGAGGGGCCAGTGAATACAAAATAATACATTTTTATGTTCCTAACTGTCCAGGGAGCGTTCATGCCGAGTTTTACATCAATACCTACAATACTTTCTATTTTATGTGCATTCTTCTAACTGTAAGGGACTGGCTTCTGCTTGCACCTGGAACACCTTAAAGGAAACCTTGCACATAAGTATAGGGTAGCTCTTTTCCCATGAAATTAGTGCAGTATGTCATACAGATATAGAACTATTTATCTGAGTGAAATCTTATGCGAATTCCTAGTTTGGATACAATTAGAGGACATTAAAAAAACTTGTAGTTTAACTAATTTTTATAGAGAAATTCCCAATTAGTGATGTCACATGGAGAGTAAATTGGGGAACACCTTTTATCCATCAAAGGGATTCCCCAATCCTAAAATGTGAATAGTATGGAATATTAATTTTACTTTAAAACTAAAAATGCATGTTTGGCATCAAAACGGCTATTATTGATTATAACACTTACTAATCTGTAATCAGTCATAAACCTGGAATTCACAAGTTATTTTGTAATTACGACGTAGCAATTAAGAAGAGTACTGAAGAAAAAAACCTGAGTTTAGGTAATTCCTTAATTTTACTGTATTTCCTGTATAATTCACTGATGAATTGATATACTCCGATTTTTTTCCTTTTGAAATATGTCTAGAATACTCAATATAGGTTAATCAAACAAAGAATAGACTTTTCAAAATTCGTGTGCAGAGAACCCTTTAAACAGCACATATATGTCCGTATGTGACGTCACAAACAGAAAGGACAACATTTTTAAAATTGTAGAAATTACATAATCTGGGCATCCCAGTGGATTTTTCTCAACCTTATAACATTTTAATCCATAAGATAAGTGTATTTATGGCAAATTTACATTTTCATGTATTTTAAAAGAATTATAATTTCAAAATGTGAAAATAACGTCTTTTTGTGTGTGACGTCACACACAGACTTGTGTTTTCCTCAGGATCACATGAATAAGATTTTTCTTGAAAATTAAGCCATGTTTTTCACATGAAGTGATCAATCAATATCATTAAAAATTGGCATACTCCTAAATTCGTATTTCATTAACCATATAAAGTGTAAAAAAATCGGAATTGAAATTTCTCTGGCCCCTCTCTTTAAATAACGTACATTAATTAAAAAATATATTCTATGATAGATCTATCATCACGAGGATAGTATATGTGCTAGTTCACATACAAACATATATGATTACATGTATATATCTGCACAGACATAGATCTATGTCTGTATGGTTGCTACCGTGTAGACATGTTTTGCTGGTTCCCACTAGTTCCTCCCATTCATTACACTGACATGTATTCTTTTATATACCAGCTTCTATCTCAAAAGATTTCACTGGCTCTTACAGTTTGGAATGAACAAGTGCCCTTCACACCACCACTGGGAGGTGAACCCTGGTCCCCTCACACTGGAGGCAGACTCCTGTGATGAATTATAGTAATCAATTCAATGTCGTGACACAAGTTCGTGCAATAATTATTAAGGTTAAAAAGACAAGTAATGTTCTCTGTAAGTAAAGCTGTGTTTTGGGACACGATCACGAAGTACACGAGATTGTGCGGTATGGACTTTTACGGTACAAGTTGCACGAAAATGTATGCACGAGTTTGTAAGTATGGAATCAAAATGAATCATGTATTCTTGACTGGAAGTGACCTCAGTCAAGGGTCAAAGTGACCACGTGATGTTATGTAACCAATCAGGAGCCAGGTTATGGCTATAAATAGAAGTGATTACACGAGAATAAACAGTCCCATTTTGGAACTCATTGTGTTCACATCGTTTATCTTCATGGGAATGGGCACGAAACAACTTAGAGGAGCCTAATAGTGAAGAACATCAGCTCGAGAGCTAGATTTAGACCCAAGCTCAGTTAAATTAGGAGATCAGGACTTAAAAGAAAAGAGGGCCTTAGATGTGTATGAACAAACTTGGCCCACGAAAATGGGAACGAACCCGTCCAACGTACAGACTCGGGAAGTTAACGGGTACGCTACCACCTTTTCAATTTTTTGGGCATGGTCCCCTTCATGAGCACAAGATCCACCGTTCGAGATATCTGTTAGATGCATTGTACGAGAAGGCCAACCCCAAATTCGGCTGACCCTGAGCTTCTGCCCCCACGAGAGCGTCGTTAGCCCCCCTTTTCGTGAGCCCACCCCTCTGACCATACCACATCCACCACCAACCCCCGTGAGTGGGGCACGTTTCGACCACTCAACCACTCGCCCACAGGCTACCCCATCAAGGGTTTGGACGAGTGTTTGTGATATCCCGTCCCACTTGTGCATCAGCTGACCGAGCACTTTTCGGACACGGACCGTAGAGAATATTACTATCTCCGTTGGGAAACTACAAGTTTCCCCCACAGAGAACATCACATACATTACCAGTTAGGCCACCACTGGTGGGCTGTGGGGAGGGGCCAGATTGTGGGTATGGGTGGACATTTCGCTGGGTGCTGGTGTTCTCCCCTTTATTTCCTAGTGATATGTAAGAGTTGATATACTAGTATTTATCTCAACTGGCACTCTGCCCGTGACTCTGACTCACTTGTGTCTAATGGTAGCTAGCATTGAATGGGTGGGGTTTTGTTCATGAAGACTGGAAGCAATGCCGTTTTTATATAAGGAAGGTAAGTAACTGAAGAAAAGTGGCACATCAGCCAATCAGAAGGCTACTGCTGGTGCTCTCATCTAGCAGATTTGGATGGAATAAGATGGAGTGGAGTGCACACAGCCAATCAGATTGTTGCATTATATGGATGCCTGACATTCGATGTAACATACACTAACCTGCATATAGTTATAGTTGATGCTGACCTCTTGAAATTAAGCAAAATGGTTTGGGCTTCATCTATCTAAATAGGAAAATATAAATCTAAACAAAATTAGGAGATGGTTAGTAATTACATTGCATTATTTATCAACACCTTGTTGTGCTCTTTTCATTCATAGGGGAAGTATGCATGTGTTCAATAGAGACAAATTTGATCAGTTTTCTTTAAGATTTGCACTCAGCCCACATATGGATTCCCACAGTTTCCTTTATGTAGTCTAATTACAAAGAAAACCTCGAAAAATTTTACTGGTGGCAAAAATCGGCATCAGATTCTCAGACACGTGTTATTGCCCTCTTTTATTCACCAGTATCTTAGAGTGCAGGACAATGGTGAAGGTATAAGGACTGTCATCCTGATATAGAATAAAAGAGGAGCTAGCCCGAGCAGACACTCAGCCTAAAGCTCCATACCCACTAGGCGATTTTACCGGCGACTGGCGATGGGCAACAGCAGAATCACTGGTCATATCACTACCAATTGAGATCAAATGTTAGTATGTAACATTTCAATGTTACATACTAACATTTGATCTGAATTAGTGACGATTTCACCAGTGATTCTGCTGTTGCCCGTTGCCAGTTGCCGGTAAAATCGCCTAGTGGGTATGGGGCTTTAGTTAACTACTGCGGCACCTGTGACAGACTAATCTCTTAACTTCATGCAATGCCTCATATTCTAAAAAATTTTGAAAGAGTAGAATACCTTCAAGTTGCCAAAGTTGCTTATGATAAGTTATATTAGGAGTGAATGTAAGACATGCATATAACCATCTAAGTAAGGGATATGAGGGGTTTAGCAATCTGAGGCAGGACCCGTTATCAGCCTAAGGGCATGGCCCATAGGCTGATATTGGGGTCCTGCCGAGGATGGCTAGCGCCAGAGTTTTCCTTCGAGGTTGGTTATGGATTTATCATACCTTAGTCCAAGAAATTCTACATAAAGTAAAAACAAGACCTACAATAATCAACTGTATGCGTCAAATGCGTCCGGATGTGATTTGTACGTCGGATGTACATGTCGCCATCTTACCCTATTTATGCTATTCAGTGCCACAGTGCATGAGGAATAGGCCAATTTTGGTATTCGATAATTTCAAGTCGATATTTCAAATAGTTACGCATAGATTTATGCATATTTATTCATACAGATATAAAATCTCACATGTTTTCTGGTAAAACATACATTGACGCACTTCACGCAATTCACACTTTGTATTCAAACGCGGTTCCCGTGCAGACTTTTTTCGTTTATCATCTGACTGGGTGATAAACAGGCGGTGATCATCCTCATTTGATATTGCAAGCGTTAAGCTGAAGCATTATCACCCTAAGGTATAATAAAGAATATTATTTACCCTATTATCAGTGGTGTATATAATATTCCAGCAACCCTAAAGCCCCATACCCACTAGGCGATTTTACCGGCGACTGGAGACGGGCAACTAATAGAATAGTGGTAAAATCGTTACCAATTCAGATCACATGTTAGTATGTAACATTGAAATGTGACAAACTAACATGTGATCTAAATTGGTGACGATTTTACCAGTGATTCTGCTGTTGCCCATCGCCAGTCGCCGGTAAAATCGCCTAGTGGGTATGGGGCTTTATGTATACGCACCTCCCATGGCTCTAGGTTATACATAAACACTTCATACTTAAAGCCCAATACCCACTAGGCGATTTTACCGGCGACTAGCGATGGGCGACTGGGGGAATTATATTGAAATGTTCATGTTTGATGTGGTTTGGTGCTAAAATCGGCCGACTCTTCTAGTAGAGTCGGCCGATTTTAGCGCTGATGAATCGGCCAATTGTGTAAAAATTAGTGGGCATGGGGCTTAATTCTCACATACCCACTTTTTAAAAAGACAGCATTTTTAGACCTCAGTGTACATGCACACAGTTCTACCGGCTTGATGTTGTTAGGTATTCCTTTTGAGTGCAAAACAAGTACCTTCGTATTACAATATTCATTTCTACAATGTATTCATAAATTGTAACAATTGACCTCGAATGCCCATACCCACTAAGCGACTTTAGCGGCGTCGGGCGACGGGTGATCCTGATGGTCAGCGACAATGTCGCCGGGCGACTGGATTATCAATGGATCAATTGTCAGCTTAAGTTTCAATCTTGTTAAACGGTTTGTTTATCCTTTCTTTAGTTTGGATCAACAATGGCCATTACTGTTGGTGGGGCAGCAGGCATGACAGCATTACACCTTATGCGAAGAAGCCTCCTAAAGGCGATGCGGAACTTGGGCATGCGGAATGCGTAGATGAAGGGGTTGATGACACTGTTCATATGCCACATTAGCCAGCTCATGTATTGCATATGCATCATGAACACACTATTCCTCGGCTGAAAAAAAGTACGAAATATTCCGTTGAAAATAAATAATTCACATTGGAGTATAGCAGCATGATTGTTTTCCCTAGTATAATATCATTTTTTTGTAAAGCTCAATACTGTATAATAAGTTTCATCGACTAAGTTCTTATTTAGTTGAACCTAAAGGTGTTTGATGGCAATTGAGAACTTGAGTCATATTTTTCTTATATGTACATAACAATTGTTTTTTCTCGGTAATTTCTGCATGTTATCATGCCATACTGTGAGTTTTGTATTATGAAGAAATTACTGAGAAACTACAAATAATTGATATGACTGCAAATAACTTACAAGGGAAGCAAAAACTTGGCGGAAGATATCTTAGTACTATATTTAAAACTCATGTAAAAAATTATACTTGTAAAAGGTAAAATATTATTAATATTGATGCACAAATCGGCAGATTGGTGCACCAATTCAGTCTAGTTGGTATGGATGGGGCTTAAAGGATGAATATGGGGTCTCGGGCTGTCGTTTACGAGCGTAAGAATCAGCCTTAAATTTCATAAGTTTATCTTTATTAGTGACTTATTAGATATCCCTGTTCAAAAAATAAAAGTGAAAAATCAGATTCGGTTTTGTGGTTACTTATTTTAGTTAATAGATATCTCATCCAAAGATCTTGATATATATCATCTTATAGAACACATGCATACTAATCTTTCTTTGGCTTTATAATCTAAATGAAATAGATATCCATGATCTAAGAGAAACTGTGCAAATCACGATGTATCTCCCCTTATCTATTCTTAAAGGGAGCAAAAAACAATGAATTAAACAACATTAATTTTTCCAAACTCAAATAAACAAGTAAATGCATTCCATGAGCCTATTTCTGGCCTTTGTTTAAATTCGAACCATGAAATATGGCAGGAAATCATAAAATAAAACAGTTTCTTGCTCAATACCCAATTAGTATGGATCTGCAAAAATGGGGTTTGTTTGCAAACAAGAGGAAATGTCACCATCTTTCAGGGAATTCGACTTTAGTTTTAGCTAGTTTTTACAGCTAATACTTTACCACTCACCTAAACTAGACTCATTTAACATATTTCTATAATTATCTGAGTTTTTAAGATATTTTCAATCATATTATTTTCAGGTCCCTTTCACTGGCGGATTCAGGCTTTTGAACAGGGGAGGCGCGCTAGTGGAAAATGTTTTCCTTAATTGCTTTTTGGCCGAGTTTTACATTAAAATAACGCAAGATTTTCTGGGAAAAGGGAGGCCCCCCCCCTCTGCGTCCGCCACTGCCTTTAAGTAAGTTTGAAAATTTGATATTGATGACGGGTGTGAGTTGGCCGACTTGGCCTGGAGGACTTACCAAAGAGCTGGTGATGGCGTTAGGTAGCGTCAAGAATAGGTAGCATAGACCAACTATTCCTGTTACTTTAGCCAGCTGTCGGTGTCTTGACTGGATAATGGTGTTGACTGAGGCAGAGGTGTTGTTTGCCATGATCTTCCTTCCCTGTTTCCATACCACAATGGCTAGCATGACGTACATCGCTATTGTCAGTATGGTGAAAAAGTAGTAAGGAAACACCATAAACAATTTGATATCACTTTGCGACAGGAGGTAGACATAAAAGCATCTAGGTATTGTTTCTGTGGCAATAGATCTATATCCATGGAGCAATACAAAAGTTAGAACCGTTGTTATCCATATCATAGCCTGCACCATCAAAACCAGGGGCACAGTAGCATACTTTTTGTACCAGAAAGGCTTGGTAAGACATACCAGTCTGTCAATGGAAATCATGGTCAGGCTGAGGACATTGACGTACGTTGTTATAGCATACAATGCAACTTTGGCCTTGCAAATAAAGACCCACGTGGCTGAGAGTGTTGTTAGGGTCATAGATCGAAGTGAAGCAGTTAACGGCATGAGGCAGGCAGACAGAAGATCGGCCACAGCTAAATTGGCAATCAAGCAACCTGCTGGTGTACGGAGATGCTTGAAACTGATGATTGCGGCAATGACCAGCGTGTTGCCAAGAGAAGCAGTGATACTTTCTATCCATCTGAGCGGGTAGTAGTACTGAACCATTGCCTCTTCTTGAACATCTGAAGATGTTGGAACTTCAGTGGTATTCATTTCAAGCTAGCCTGAAGATTTCCTTCAGAAAAATGAAGTTAAGAAATTCTCTGGTGAGATGAAGTTTTGTGTAGCAGTTCCTATCCGAGCCTACTGCCTCCTATTCAACACAACCTCAGTGTCTGCAGCTACAATGCTGAATGGTTTCACAACAGGTGCGCTTACTGCTTTGCCTGGCGACAAGATAGATAAGTATAGCTTTCTTGTATTTTTGGTGCCATGGATACAATTAGTGCGCGTCATGCAATATCATTCAGAACTCGCCAAAAGTGTTTTAATTGGTGAAAGTGCTCATTAGAGTTCATTATGTATCATTATACACACCAGATCAAATAATGTCCCGTAGTGCAGTTATTCAAGAAGACACTAATCGGCTTTATTAAAGCTAATTCAGTCAAATGTGCGTGTCATGATTCTGGTAACGGGACGAAGATACATGGAACGAATTCTTTTATAAATTATTTCTTCCACCACGTTTTAAAAAGTTTATTTTGTGTCCAGAATACAAATAAAAGAATCTTACAGTAAGACGACATTGATAATTGGTGTTTTGTTTTGTCATCGTCAAAGTAATTTGTTTGGTGTTTCATAATATTTTACAATGGTTTCGGAAGTCCTTACTTCCGTTTTGGGAGAAAATTCTACAAAAACGAATATACAATGTATA
This sequence comes from Lepidonotus clava, assembly GCA_936440205.1. Lineage (NCBI taxonomy): Eukaryota > Metazoa > Annelida > Polychaeta > Phyllodocida > Polynoidae > Lepidonotus > Lepidonotus clava. The sequence goes on from OW387140.1 coordinate 17,224,734, forward strand.
TATATATATCATCCTTAGTGCCTTGGATCGAGATTTATTGACTTCTCGGCACTATTGAGCTAGATAGTTTTATACGGTCTATATTATGAAATATATTGAGTATGAAGACTACAGGGCACTGAATTTTCTGTTTTAAACATGAATAATAAGGCCCATTTTCAGGCACTGTTACACTGTTTAACCTACCCTACCCCTGGTACGTGACATCTTTTAGGGCGCCCCCTATGTGGACAATAAAGAATCTGGCGTCAGCATTACCAGCATTGGCACCCTGAGTCCCGAGCGCCGAGCTGTACTACAAAAAACTATTCTTTGCATTGTTTACCGTGATTGTATTAACTTGTATTTAAACTCAGGAAAAATAAACTACATGTCCGGGAATAAGTAATGAAACTTTCATTTAGTAATTAGAAATAAAATATCTTCCCTCTCGGGTTGTAATCAAATGACTCATTCATCATCTCAAAATGTTCAAAGGGAATCATCGTTCACAAGAGGGCGCCATAGAACCTAGAAGATGTCAGTTTCTTATGTATCAACCCAAGCAACCGTAATTGCAGTCTGGAAAGAACCCTGAAGGGTAGGTCTGGCGTTAAACTACTCCAACAAACAAACAAACACACAAGCCGTCATTTAACTCCCATACACAGGATGGACGTCCAGGCAAGTCATCCTTTCGGGCCTATGGAGACATCTTTGAAGTATTTTTTCTATGCGAGGGAGCGGTTTTGTAATAGGAGAGAGGTGACAATTTCTAAGTAAAGACAAATGCGGGATCATGGCGATAAAATACAAAAAGGGGACCATGAAAGAACATGGATGGAAATAAACAAACCGGGGGAAACTTTAAAGGAGTAGGTCTCAGTAATGATAGTCATTTGATATGAGAAATGGCTATCAGATGATAGACACATAAAATTAATGGTGGTAGCCTAGGCTATTGATGATCTTTAAGTTATATAACCGAAAATGGTAATTTTTTTGCGAAGAATAGGTAATTATCTTAATCATAGTCTAGAAGGACCATCATCATGACAAGAAAATTAGCCATTGAACACATACGCAGTTTCCGGCAAGTGCGTCATTTCAGATTGTATGATTATAGGCCTGAAGGATGGTGTTGGATATTTTTTTTGATGGTATATTGCATGTGCCCCTACAGAAAGATGATTATGCAAATTTATAGACGTTAGATAATTGATTCACCTACAGTCATATCCATCATTGCAACATAATTGCTGTATAATACTCATATTTCTGTTATAATTATGTTATTTATCATGCGTAATAATTAATGTGACCTAACACATGGAAAGGATGCTCTTTGGTTGTTATTATCTTAAGCTCTAAGGCTAATATTTAGCAGGTTGGGGCTACAACAAGGAAATTGGGACATCCTGTTTTTTCCAACCATTTAATTCATTTAAAAACATTCCAATATCATTTTTTCAATTTCAAAATATGACCCTATAATCATGACAAATGATTATTTGATTAGATTAAGATTCCATCGTTAGAATAACGGTTTTAATGGTTTTCAAAAGTCTGCCTGAAAAAATGGGCCAGTTCTATAGAAACCTCCAGGAGTCACCTCACCTCCACGGGACCTCACCTCCACGGTCCCACATGCGCTGACGTTGTCAGAGATGTCGCCTACGTCGTTGAGGTGTTCCCACACACACTGATTTCAGAGCCATGTGCGCTGACTGGGATGGCATTTTCATCCTATATAAACGGGAGGTGCCGAGGTATACCCACACACAATGGCGGTTTTAATCCCATGCACAATGATTATTTTGATATTTGTTTTTACAGGGTCATTGCACATGGGGAGCATGCCTCGAAGGGTCATCGCACGTGGGGAGCACACCCCCTAGGGTCAGCGGACTTGGGGAGCTCATCCCTCATGGTCATTGTGCGTGGGTCACCTCACCTCCCCGTCATCATGCATGGCAAGGCAGCAGAGATCACAGTCATTGCACATAGCTATACCTCCACGTTGCCACGTCTCAGAGATAATCATCGCTCATCGCTATACTCCCACATCTATAAGTCGCAGAGATAGTCATCGCGCATGGCTACACCTCCAAGTCTCCACATCAAAATTGTCAAGATGGAAAGTGTTATGTAACTTATGTTGAATGCAGAATTTAATCATTTTTGTATCTTGCATATATTAATCAAAGATGTTGAAGATACACTTAACTTGACAGCAGTGTTGATGGACAGCGTTGATTATTCATTCAATAAGACATTTGGAAAAAAAAATGGCGGCAGATCGACATATTTCGACTTTTGACAGTCTTCATCAGGATAACATTCAAAATCAGAGAAGTGCTATCTGTCATAATTATAAAGTCAGATTCTAAAGTTTAGATCTTGCATATATGTAGAAGTTTTATATCATGTTTATCTTGTGTATTATTCATGTATGATTTCACCTAAAATAGTTTAAAATATACTTTTTCATGATTGCCTGTTATTACAGGACGTCCCGTTTTTATGGAATGTCCTGTTTTTGCAGGACGTCCCATTTTTGTGTGGTATCCCCAACCTGTTTAGGGAGATATAATGAATGAGTGAGTGAGTGATGCATGCTTTACGCTGTAACGACAGCCAGGTTCGTTTTCAAGGCGAAAACGAGTTAGGACAAATTCTGACTTTTCAGACATGTGTTTTGACTTGGTCTTTGGCGATTGTATCTATGAGAATAGGGTGACAGGGCGGGTAAACAGCAGGGGATCAAGACCTGGAAATTATTTTTGTTGTACCTCATCCCTTAGTGAACCCAGACACCAACTGGGAATCAACCCCAATGAACAGCTTGGTCAGTGCTAGGTCCCCCCATTGTCACCTCTTATGATCAGCAGGGACTGCTGGGGGCCTATACTCTTCCCAGGAGCAGAAGCCCCACCCCGGTAACCCCATGGGGGGGGGAGATATATCTTATTTTGGTGTGCGTGGTGTCATTTGAAAGCTAAAAAATTCCTCCATTATATTTCTAGTCCATTGTTACCTAGTCAGTTGTTACATGTGTCACAGTTTGTGCCAACAAGGTCATGGTGCTCTTTTTGCCAATATCATATCACTATAGCCCGTCCATTCATTAACTGAATCTCTAAATAGTTAGAACCAGATTGCTAATATAGATCTAAGATCTCACGACACATATGCCCCTATAGATATCCAATTGTCAAAAACATAACAGTATTGATGTCAATAGTGTTGGGATTGCCATGTGTTTATTGCTGTCTTAATGAACACTTTTGTTTGTTGTATATATGTTACTGTCTTTGTAAATGTATATAGACATGCAGTTGTCAAAAACATAACAATACTGATGTCAATAGTATCGCGATTGCCATGTGCTTATTGCTGTCTTAATGAACACTTTTGTTTGTTGTATATATGTTCGTAAATGACACATGAGATCAGCCTGTAATGACTCTTTGTTGTCAATAAAAGCACTACTACTACTACTACTACGTAATGCTTAATTCCTGCATGGAGAATCCTTTCTGTGTGGTGGGACACATTTACTAATATAAATGCACATACCGAAGAACTTTGGCAAGGGAAAAACTAATTGCATTGGGTAACATGTGCAGAAACCAAGAGAACAACAATACCTAACAATCCCATTTCAATGTTATTTTGAAATTATGACCCTATATTCGGTAACCGAAAGCATCAGACATTATGATAAACTGATCAAATTTCAACTGATTAGCCTAATCCCGAAAATCAGTCAGGAAGAGATGGGCCCAGGTGACAGTGTTATGTAATGACACGGGTGTCAGTCCAACTACATAGTACCTTAGCTACCTTTAGTTAGAAGAAATACGAAATGGTTTATTTGACTAACGTACAGGTACATTTATGTCAACACCAGGCATAGGAATAAACTTTGTTAACTACATCTCTAAGGCCCTAGTAGACAAGTAAGGTTGACCTTTCTAAGTCATTCTTATGACAGTGGGGGTGACATTCAAGATCTCTGATGTTTTCTGTGCTAAGCTTTTGTCTTTATATTTTTAATAGTTTTGGTAGTTGTTCTCAAATTTATTGCTAATTGATGTTAACTTAGTGTTTTTACAGACAAAGAGAATATGGTATACATCTTGTTTTGGATTACCACAAGTACATACTCTGATAATTGGCTAATAGTCTTTTTATTTCTAAAGCTTCTAAAATGGCTATCAGCAGTACAATTCATATCTATTCTAAGCTGTGTTACGATACTTCTTATTTCTGGTGATACAACCCTTTCTAGATAGTCTCTCTGTTTATAATCGTCTTCATGACAGTTATTAATAACTTTACATTTTTCTTCGTTTCCCGGGTTCCTAGTGTATTCGGTATATTTCTGGATGTATAATGTCTTGTAAACGACTTGATTTTATTGATTTCAATGAATTTTTGTCCCATCGAGAGGGATAAAGCCAAACATTCCCCAGCCCTATTTTCCATAAAGTATCTTGTATATTTTTTATCCACTGGTGGTTCTCTGTTTTCATAGTTTTGAAAGCGTTATTTAACAAAATACTATCAGTGCCAAATTCTAGGCGCCACCAATACAATATGCCTAAGACAATAGATTTAATTTGTATCGGTTATCTCCCCAGTTCGCTTAGGGTTAAGACATTGCTTGAATATTTGGAAACTCCCAAAGTATACTTACGATATTTTGTATAGAATTTCTCCATGTCCTTAGTTTTTGTATGTTCCACTTCTTCAATCTCAAAGGTGACAGGGTATTTACTGAATTTATGCATTATTTCTATTTTGTCTTGAATATTTGACAGTGTTATTGTTATTTCTTGTTTAGCCCTTAGATATCTATTACTAATGATCTCTACATCTGTAATGTCAATAGCCCTAAGGCACTCATATACATAGTCTTTTACTCTTTTGGAACCCACCCCGTCGGTTTTCAGCCTTAATGTGTGACTACTAGCTGGCATGCCCCAAATTGGGCAGCCATACAACAGAATAGGTTCGATTTGTCTATCAAACAGAGTCATGGAAAGCTTTACTGAAACATTATGTGAGGTGCTTATTGCCTGCTTGATCGAAAACACTGCTCTCCTTGCCTTTGTTACTCTGTCCATTTCCATCTTCTGTAGGTTACCATTACTTGTTATTAGAAGCACGTGAGTGTTCTTTGTCATCCGTGAATTTCGAGTTATGTTCTAGGATGACATACAGTCCAGATGAGATGGAAGACTATGACAAATGGCTAGCATACTGGAATCATGAAGACAGAAAACAGATAAACTGTAGACTAATGGATTACAGTAAAATATAACCCTATAATGCAGTTATTTCCTTAAAAGTGATAGAAAGAGAACTCAAGGTAATGCATACTTTTTCCTCATGACATTGCCAGTATACAGCGAAAAAATTGTGTAAATTGGTTTAAAATTCACAAAATTATCACAATTTTCCTAATTATGACTTTGCTCACAGCGCTCAGCAAGACAGGTGAGACCCATATTCTACCTGATAAGCAGTGCAAGAGGTGTCTGTGACGTCACATTTGCCATGGTATACTCATTATGTATAGTAATAGAGTGTGCCTGAATATATAAACTTCAATGCTATATAATGTGTTCACTTTTCATATCAAAGATACAAGAACTTATATGTTTTCACTGAGTTTTCTGCTATATGTAAGACCTGATATGTAAAACCTAAAAAAGACTCATTGATATAAAATTATCATAAAGGTTACAAGAATGAAAGGTTTACTATATCAACTTGAGTGAAGTACACAACCCCCTTATGCTCATCCTAGTTATCAGAATGACACTGAATTAGGCATATGCATGTATGTGAGAAAAACATTGCCAGGTAAGGACAGAGGGAATAACATTTGCACACACCTTAGTGTAATGGCCAACAGTTAACAATGCCTATGGCACATATTACGTCACAAGTTTGAGCACCTTGTGCCGACTAGTGAGAAAGGATAACAACATTTTTCAAGGTGAGAATTTAAGTTTAATCAGGAGCTCTCAAGAAACAATAAGCCATTGTGGAAGCGCAGGTGTTAGAAAAGTCAATTTAATCCAAGGGATATGCTTATTGAATATGTGGGTATAGTATACATTTATCTAAATCGTTCTGTACCTTTTCTCTTTCTATCACCTTTAATTTTGCAAATGACATAGGGCTTACTGACAGTGGCACAAGATTCAAAACTACAGTAAAATGACAAACTCATTTATTCAATTTGGCATGCTTAACACCAGTATTAGATGAAAATATCATGTGTCAATACTAGTGTAACGCTCACCAGGTCAGGTAGGCCCGGGGAGTCGATCATTAGGATTGGCGAAGTGTGACATAAAACCAAACAACAATCTCCTAAGTAAAATAAAGTTTATTAAAACAATTTCTAAACAGGAACTGGTTACAAGTAGAGTATCTCACAATATTTACAGAATGAAGTCCAAAACCTTTCTTTAAACACAGAATATAAAAACACTAGGTTACAAAATAAAATCTTTAACAAATACCTTTTAGCAGTCAGGCCAAATGTAAACAAGGTCTGGACACTTTAGGGGAATACAGTCAACTTATAAAAGAAACACTTGTGGGGCAAATCATTAACTCAAAGCTTAAGCCAAGAGTTAACCCTTACACTGCCAGAGGCCTCATATGGGGCCCTATAGTAAAATCCCATAGGAACACCATTGAAAGAATGCAAATTATGCTTTCAGAATCTGAAAGATTTTTTCAGATATTCCAATTAGAACCAGAGATACAGGTATTTGAACATCGGACTACCAAGTCACCCAAAAATGTTAGAATTGCGATTCGAGAAGCCATAAACAATGTATTTACATCTGAATTTGCCATACTAATTAAAAATCATGAAAAATGGGTGAATTTATGTAAATGACATGATTTTTAATTTGCTCTAACATTTCTTTCATTTATGATAATCACAAACTCTCTTTTGGACAAAAAAGATAATGTTTTCATGTTATTTTTATAAAGAGTGTCATAGTTATTTTATGAATTATCGGTTACCATGGTAACCTGCAAATTATCATAGTATGAACAATTACTCTGCGCAAGAAATTTGCCTTATTGGCACAGTGCCAACATTTGGAACGTTTATATCAAAATTGTTGAAAATATCTTTTCATCTGAAGAATCTAAACTAAATTTGAGTTTTAGGGAATTTATGCACTAATTTTTGTATTCTGGGCAATATTTCAGTAAATATCAGTTACATTGTGATATATCTGGCAGTGAAAGGGTTAATAAAACTAACAGGTTAGTCTAAAAGACCTAGGTATAACTTGCCTAGTCTAGAGAGACATAGGCATAACAACAAGCCACCACAAGTATAGCAAAAACCAGCCTAATATAGGCTAAGCCTAAAACATCAGTCCCCTAAAGTCAAGCAGGCCTTCTAAAGTCCAAGGAACCAAAGGTCAGGGTTAACTTCCCAGGTCAGAACCCTATAGCATCTAAAACCAGTCTTTGCTCAGCCCCACAGAGTCCCTATATATTTATAGCCTGAGCACTGGAGAGCAACAACCTTGGTGTAAGCAACCTCCTCCAGTCTCTCAGGAGCCAAAAACTGGCTCCCTTAGAATAAGACAATACTGGCCTTTGATTGGTCGGTTGGGGAGGGAGGTGGCTCCCAATTGGCCCAAAATGCTGGGCTCTGATTGGCTTGTTCAGACCGTCCGACTGTGGCCACTGTGGGCTGTGGTGTTTTGGCCGCCAGGCCTGGCTGCTGTGCATCCGATCCTGGGGTGCGTTCCAAAGTGTCATATAAAGGCAGATATTAGTTGTTTGTGGGTCGTAACCTAGATATGACAGATTTATGAGCATTGTGTTCCAAACTATTACTTTGAGGGGTCGTATTATGTAATCTGTTGGACCCCCTTCTGTATAATCTAATAATAAACTGTTACAAGGTCTCTCAGGGGCAATCATAAAATGGTCGCAGACAGGGCATTTGGGAAGAAAAGATATGACACCTATTTAAGTGGTCTTAAATGCAGACTGCTACTGACAAAATTGCTAAATTTGTAGAGAAATCTTGGGAATATATAGATAAAAATAAATGGCAATAAAACTTATACATTTTGCAACCTTTTTGTTATACCATAATTACTTTAACTTTTATCATTAAAGTTTTATAATGTTGCAAACACAAGTATATCATTTTCCCCATAAATCAGAGCCTACCTACGTTACTAGCTCTGACTATGGCGCCATAGGTAAATAAGCCAATTATAGGAGTCAGACAGCAGGGCGCCGGGGACCATGGGGTCCACAGATCAGGGGTCCTGAGACCAGCGTTATGCATGAGTACCCCCAATTCCAATTTTCTGTGCACTTTTATGAAATGATATCAAATTACGTAAGTGATAAATCATACATCTAATTAAAGCCAATTTAGTAAACTAATTTTGGATGTAAAATCTGAAGGCATTCTTCCTTTGGAAATCAATAAAATTGAGCAAACTTAATTTATCAATGCTATAGGTGGTTGGCATTCCCTTCATGACATATTGTACCCACGTGTATTTTTGCCTAAACCAAGATGCAACATGGGCCCCTCACCAGCCCCTGACTTTGCAACATCTACAACAAAATAGGCCCTCCTATCGCAGGGACTTGCGAACTGGAACGGCGCAGACTATGGAACGCACCCCTGGCTGCTGCAGCCCGGCCCGACTTGGCTGTGGTGGGCTGCCAAGAGCTGCCACACTAGTGTGCCACACATGTTTTACACAGAGATTATCATTACACCAGAACATAATTGAAATGTAAAAAAATCATACGCACAAAATTGTAAATTATACTTTCAATGATAGATATGATCATGTCTTTTACATAAATTTATGTTGCATCCATGAAATAGAAATAGGTGCAATAGTTAAATCTACTAGAATATGGACATAACCCAGAGATAACCACAACCCCAGTATCATAAAAATTTTGCATGTGAAAAACCGGTAGGTACATGTGATCTGTTTGCTTGGTTGACAACTATCTTGCTTATCATGTTGAAATTGGTAAAAGTGTGAGAAGATTACCTGGTGCAAAAAGTGTTTTTTTTTTTAATAAAGGTGACCTCAGTTATTGCTATGAAATTTGAAATTTGAATTTTTAGGAACATGTTTTCACCTTCAAGAAGCCATTTTGGGGGAAAAAAACATAAGAGTTTAATCCGGTTAGGTGGATTTTTAAAAAGCTCAGAACATGAGGACTTTTTCACATAATGTCTCTCCTTATTTCTTTTTTAAAGACATTATTTATCTTTGGTGTCTGTTTTCCGGCTCCACCCAGACATGGTGATTACAATTAACTTTGTTAATGCATCCATCCTTAATTACAACATACAGGATATACAGACATTGAAAAATAGATATAGATCAGATGAGTTAATGAGATAAGATGAGAAAAAATGGTGTTTGAAATAAGAAGTAACCTTACAGTAAAACAATCAATTAAACTCTGCTGTGCTCATATATAATTCATATACATGCGTATCCAAGAATGCCTAATCTGGATAAGCAATCTGCAGTTGGTCCACTTTATACTTTAGATTTGATGCTAATAAAGAAGTATGCATTATTTCTCCACCAGTGATTAAATCCTTCATGTGATTAACGTGATTCGATTTTAAGAAACCCCTGGCTGCTGTTCCACAAAAACTGTTCTTAAAGCCCCATAACAACTAGGCAAATTTACCCTTGCAGGGTGACGGCCAACAGAGAATCAGCAGTGAAATCGCCGGGCGACTAGGATCACCGGGCAACACCCTGTGGGTATGGTAAGTATTCTGGGCGACTGGCTACGGCCAATGCGATCGCCAGGAAATTTGCCGGGAAAATATCAAAATTGCTTGATATGACAGTCGCTGGGTGACAACAACATCAATCGTCTCAATTGCCCGTGCAGGGTCACGATAAAATCGCCTTGTGGGTATGGGGCTTACGTGTGAGGAATTTGTGCGCAAATAGTATTTGTAGGAAAAGCGTGCGTAATTAGCTGTTCCTGTGTGGAACTAAGACTCAGGGCTAAGAGTGTAACTCTTTGTGCTAGGGTGGAGAGTGTATAGGCAAGGGTATGTAAACATATGTAAAGTGCATCCCTCAGCAGAGCGCTACTCACTGTCATTGGTTAAACATCCTGGAAATGGTACTTGAAGCTATGTTCTGTCATGGAATTGAAGTGGATAGATTGGTAGCTAGGCAGGAGCGCTGGTGCGGTGTGGTTGAGTGGACACTACCCTTTGGATTGTTCTAGGTAGGATCTCTCGTGTGACGGGGCTAAGGCTACTCGACCACAAATGATCAGGTAGGGCTTGATTTTTCCCTCTCTTTGCCTGATGTTGTACCATGTGACCAGTTCTGTGTACAGTATCCAAGGTATGGCTGATCTGATTGGTTCTCAGGTGTGCCTGACAACCAGCTTGTTGTGACTGTTGGTCGTAGTCTCGCTGGTGTGATATTTTGTTTTTGTTAGTTATTTTTTGCCATAGGATACTTTTTATTTGTGGTTTCTAATACAGATTCTCATCAGGAGTATTATTGGCCTACAGTGTATTCTGCTTATATTTTCTAATAGGTTTGTTCTGACATGTAGGTCAGAGTTGGTTGACTCTTTTCTCTCCCTTTGGATTGTTCATTGTCAACGGGAGTTCTTGCAACTGGTATCTATATATTGGACTTTGATAAACTTATTCCTTCCATGCGAGTTATGTCCTTCATAATGCAGAACTACATTATGGATTGGACTCGCAGTCTGAGCGAAGACAGACTGCTAATGGAGCTAGTCAATATGTATAGGCACAAACAGTAACTACACATAAATAGCAACCTAACATTAAATGGAAATTAAAACTCTATAGTTCACAGTTACTCATGACTAAGTCGATGACGCAGAGATGAACAGGGATGATAAGTGAGAGGAAATGAAGTCCTCTTTAGCATCTAAATGCAAAAAATATGGAGGAATACTGGGACTGTATGAAATTATACTTTGCCAACAATCAGCTAAATAAGGTACCCAGCCAAGGTGCGACGTAACAGTCACGTTCTGCGACGTTCTAGTAACGTTCTGTGACGTTCTGCGACGTTATTAGAACGTTCTTCGACGTCACATCTTTGGCTGGGTAGGCAAGTAAGCAAGAGCGAAGTGGAGCAGATATCTTCTTAACAGTCTAGTTGCCACTCTGGGAGACCGTCTATCAACAAGGCCCTTATTTTATATCAGAAATAGTGTATACCCAGCAAACACACAATGTACAGGTAATGTTGTGCAACATTACCTTTTCACAACATTCAAGTAAAAATGTGGTAGCAACGTTGCCACAATGTATTCCACAATGTTTTCTTGAGACATACTTGCAACATCGCAAAATGATATTGTGACAACGACATTTTCACAACGTTATAACAACATTAAGGCTGTATTGCACATACCAAAAGTGTGTTGCCAATTTGCTGCCAATGTAATTTCATGGTGGCGATTTGAAATCGCCGGCATGTGCGATAAAATTTTACCAACATGTTGGTAATTTTTCCTGCCGGTAATGAATTCGTTATGGAATGTTTCCATATGCATGGTGAAGGTCAATGGCGGTGGCCTGCACTTTCGGTATATGGAATACGGCCTTTACTCTCACAACATTGTCACAACATTGTAGAACAACATAAAATCAGTACACATGCGGCGGCACTGTTTAAAAAGTACAAATTTTGAAAACGTTTTTATATCTTATGCCATTTAGAACAGGATTTTTTTAAGACGTAAAACTATGATAATTATCATATAGAACTAAGGAGGAGTATTGAAGTAAAACCAAAAGCTAAACACCTTTTGTGTACCTTCCCATATGATGTAGGTCTTTCAGGCTTGAGAGATTTATCTTGTACATGCAACAAGTCGTTAAAGTATGCATCAAGGGGGGGGGGGGGGGCGTCTGAAAGTTTTGAAAATTTGTGTACGTTCTTGTACAAATCTAATGCGTATTTTTGCCCCAGTGGGGTTGGGTGGGGGTGGGGGGCTGAGATATTTCAAAATTTGCATATGTACTAAATGGAAGGCCCCTAACTTAATATGACCTAACATACATGATCGTTATATTTGTTTCTGGATGCAAAATGTGCTCTGGAATAAAATTATGGGATTATCAGTAAAGATTGCCTATATTCTTTTGATAATGTTGTTATCTTATTTATGATGCATTTTAAAAAAAATTCTTTAATGGTTTAAGGACACCACAAAATATAGCCAACAGCTGGAATCAGTCCAAATGTATTACATGATCTAAATGATATTTATGGATATTGAATATGTTATTTGTATAGGTCTTATAATGAGAAAAAAATGAAAGTTGTAAAAAGGTTAGAAATGGTAACATTGGGAACAACGTTGCTGCAACCTTTCTGGGAGTCCATAAATTTATGGTGTAACAATGTAAATCTGCAACTATTTTACAACCAAACTGTAACATTTAGGCAAAGTTGTAGCAACATAGAATTGTCAGCTGGGTACATATGCATAAAGGTAGTAAGAAAAAACACCTTGTGCATATGATTAGTAGTATATAAACAAAATAAAGGAACAGTCATCAGATTGTAGAAGACATATCACAAAGGATATTCGAAATTATACAAATTATTGGGTTACGTAATATAAACACGGCAGAGGCTTCTGGTAGGTGTAATATACCTGGTTAGCTACGGCACACAGGCTACATCCCCTAGTAAGCAGCACTGCTTGGGAGAAAATCAATAACCAGACTAATATATAAAGGTGGCAATCTGCAGTTCAGACGAGAGAACAATTCGATACACGTTTGGAACAACAAGAGTCTTAGGGATTCGGGGTTTTTGGATAGCCATATACGTGACATCTGGTGACTAGTAACCAAACTGTACTGTTGCATGACCGCACGAGGCCCGGCGGACTTTACTGAGGAAGCTTGTCTTCAGGCGGTGTTGCTTATGAACATGGGGATAAGATAGGCTGTGACTACACTGGCGATTGTAACGCAATCAACATATCCACTAATAAACTTGACTCTCAACCAAGCGTTGTCCGCGTTATGGATATGAACGCCCATCTTGTGGATCAGTCAGCTACTTTATAACTAGCAAGGATAAAGGAAGATTAATTAAGACTATTCGGAGGATAAAGTAATAGCAGTTCTCATTAATAAGTAAATACCCATAACAACAACAAGCATTCACATAGTCATCGGATGACTAAACAAGTATAACATACCATTTAAGTAAAAACTCTATTGGTTCACCATCTCGTTTGGTTAAAGGATATAATATGCTGTAAAATAGAAATACTACAATACTGGGATACTGGGCTGTCCATTAATTGAAGCATCTGTTATTATTCCAAGGTACATAGGACCAAACATGGGAAATGGTGTCCTAAGCAGGTTGGGGATACAACAAGAAAACGGGACGTCCTTTAAAAATGGGACGTCCTGTAATAACAGGCCATTATGAACAAGCATATTATCTTACTATTGTAGATGAAATTATACATGAATAATATACAAGATACACTTGATAATAATGATACTTCTACAAATGCCAAAATTAATACAAAAGTTATGAAATTCTGCATTTAACATGAATTACACAACATTTTCTATTTTGACAATTTTATGAATAATAATTTCACAATTAATATTTGTACATAAATAAAAATGCTAAGAAGATCAAGAGTTTGCTAATTTAAAAAATGATCTGTAATAAAAGAATACATCTTTTGCATCAAAACAATTGTTGCATATTCACATTCTATCATTGCATTTTTTCTATTGATTTTCACTTTTTAAATATTACAAAAGAAAATGGCCTGTCCTGAATAACAGGACAATTTTGTGATCTGTTTTTATAGGATGTCCCGTTTTTTCAGGCAGACTTTTAAAAACCATTAAAACAATTATTTTACAGACGGAATTTGATTTTGATTTAACCAAATAATCATGTGTCATATAAGATCATATTTCAAAATTGAAAAAATGATAATGGAATGTTTTAAAATGATTTAATGGGTTGCATCCTGAAAAAACTGGATGATTTTCCCGTCGTAGCTCCAACCTGCTACATGGGGAAAAATATGAATTGTGATTTAGAATCTCCTCTTTCAAATGGTGCAAACCATTTTTAATATTCCTATTAGGGGCCAAGATATTCTTGCTTGAATTTCCCTGCCCAACCAAAACACCCCTGATATGCCTCATGTACTTCATTCCTCTATTATACCTAGTTGAACAAAACAATATTTAGCCAAAAGTATTTGGTTTTCTTATTTTCACAATTGTTCAAAATAAGATTATTTCTCATAGAGATGTTCAATCAACCAGCAGTTTTCAGTATTGGGAAGAAAAACACTTTTGCTTAAAATTGAAAAAAAAATAGTTGAATAGTTGAATATTTGAACATTCCTTTTTCTGTTGCAATCTTTGCCATTTTTGCACCCTTTAAGAAAAGAACACTACATGCTAAATTACCCATTATGCAATTGCCATAATTATATAGATAGAACATTTTTGTAATTATAATCAGATTCTCTGGAAAATTCTACCCAGGTGCAAATTTTCAGGAAAATATATTATGATATTAACATTTTTTCATCAATAACTCAGTTAATAATGGATTTAGAACAAATTGTTCTATATCCCAATATAATATAGGTTACTAAATCCCGTGACTGGGCACACATAACTATAATGTAAAAGTCAATATAAACTCATCAAAACCTCATGAGTTAGTAGCAGTCAATGCAATATCAACATAGTTACTGACTTAGATGTATTGAAAGATGCCTGTCAAGTGGCTAAGGCCTTTCGTCACTTAGAATAAGGCTTTTCATCACATAGAGTCAAATACTATTTCTTTTCTTTAGCAGCCTCATCTTTGAAAATAAGCACTTTTCTGTACTCCCTCTGCTCTACTATATTGGCTTGATGAGATCTTCTATTTCCCTGTATGAAAATGAAGGACTGAAAGGTATGTGATCAAGCTGTAAGAAAAAGTCAAGAAGTTTACTTGTTTCTTGGTAATGACATGGTGTTATGTTACTGTAGTGTTAATGTATCAAGTTATGCCAATCGTTCGCCTTGTGCCATTTGACTCTTTTTCGCCACAGTGATATAGAAAATATCAGAGATAGGTGTCATATTCTCTTCACATAACTTCCGTTGAAATAAACATAGAGACTGTATATACAATTCTTAAATTGAAGAACGCTTTTACAATGTAAAATTAATCTTCCTGGGAAAAAATCGTCCAAAAGCAGATAATTGAGCACAACAGATTTCTTTAAATTTGCAAACACCTGTTGGGCCTCTAGCATTTGATTCAGAGAAGTTAATGATGTTCATAAGCTGTGCATTGAATAAAATTTAATATTTGCTGCCAAGACTAATTAACAGAAACTTGCTTTTAATAATTACGTCTAGAAAGCAACTCAATACTCTAATAGATTATTAGTGAACAAACAAATACAGCTAATTGGAAAGGTCTCAGGTATCGGCATAACAGAAATTAATGGGAAGTAGGAAGAAGCTTAATGAGGAGAATTACTTTTCCAGGCTGTTGTGTATCAGCCATTGGTTCCCAATGTACTATGCCAGGAACTTTTCACCACAGGTTCCTGGTGAGATACAGTGAAAGCCTATGACTGGTACCCAGTGACCAAGAAAAGTGTTTCTCCTCCTCATTGTTTAAGGTTTTCTGATTACTTGACTCACTTGTCGTTCCTCCCACATACTCCAAATACCTGTTAGCCCTTCCTCACATTAACCTAATTATTCAGGGTTACAGTATTTCATCAGGCACTTCTTTACAAACAACATGAGTACATGCCCGCTTCTATGAACCCACCACCAGACTATCCAATTTCCTGTTTTCCCATTATGGGTGACACTCAAACACTTCATGTGGGTTTCCCCTTCGACCCTTTTTTCCTGAGGGTGTAAGGTAAACTTTCTTGTGTACTAGAAAATGCAAGCTTCCTATGCTGGAAATCATTTTGAAATATTCCTTTTAGAACCTAAGATATGGTGTTATGAAGCGCTCTACTTCTTCTATAATAGAAACACCCAATATAAGATTATCCTCTTTGTTTCAATCATCATGGCTGATAAACTTAACCATGTTCGGTGAAAGAAATAAGTATTTCTAATCATGAAAAATGTTTAAAATGCAGCAATTTGAGATGATTAATTCTCGAACTATTTGAAGTATTGGGCAGACAAAAATATGTTCTACTTTATCCATTAATATTGTGCCTTTGACATCTAATATTCCTTTTTACGAAAAATGGCAACTTGATTACCTTTATTATGTGGAGAATTTCTGTGAAAAAACATTCCATTTCAAATTTCCAATAATGCATCATCCATGAAAATTTGGAATTTCTAAAAATGGCTTTGAATTCTCTGAAAATTTTCATCTTTTCAGATTTGCCCTAAATTGGCCAACTGGCCTGTACTGTAATACATGCTCTAAAAGAACTAATCATCATGGGTTAAATTCAATAGAACTTACCATTACCATTTTACATTTTCCGCTCAAAATATATATCTGACAACCAACAAAACATGAAACACTTTAGACCAAATGTGAGATTTTTCAGGGGGGTTTTGTAAGCCCCATAGCATTGCTGTGACGAACGAGCCACCAGCTAGATCCCTGCAGTGTCATACAGCCACTGACTCTGACAGGTGAGCTGTGATCACCTCTTAATACTTAATGCCAGTTTGTTAAATTTATCATTAAAAAAACAGGTTATTTGGAAACACATTTTTTCTCATTATAAATGTTAGGCACTGTGCAACTCTATAACAACTAATTGGTGTTGACTGACCTTGATCAGTAAAACTAATTGGTGTAATGAGGTAGCCTATCAAGCGACAACAGGCGCTTTGTTTTGGTGGTAATTAAGACTCAAGATATCCTAATTAGTAATACTTATTAGTTTTGATTAGCGCAATAAGAAATGGAATAGGCCTAGCTTTCAAAATATATTCTGACCACAGTGAAAAGTATTTGACTAGATAATATTATATATTCACTTGCCTGAAAAAAAAGAGGGCACCCTTTGTCTAATCCTTAAGAGAAACTGTTGATGAAAATGCCCAATAGCTCCGTCAGGCGCTTGGCATAACTGGTAGTAAATAAGCAGAACTCGCATGTTACTATATGCTTAACGTCGCAATCATCCCAATGTCAAAACACTCTCTTAAACAATGTACTAATAGTCAGTGTAATTGTAAAACCAAAGATACATTAGAGTCAGTGTGGGTAATTCCATCCACTTTTGATCCATATTTCCCTAGGGAGCCAGGTTGCTAAGTATACTCATTCTTTTATGTAATAGAAATGTAGAAAACGTTAAATTTCTTAGAACACAATTCAAAGAAAGACGTGTGTTTATATCTTTTTTTTACTATATTGACTAAAAATCTGAAGTGTAATTTCATGAGAAAACGCTGAATCTTTTTTTCTGTGATTTCTGTAATTTGAAAACTTAGGTATATTAGGTACTTAAGAATTCTGAGGAGGTACGGAAAAATTATCACTTTAGATTCAAATCCTGCTGAATAGCAAAAAGTACCTTTAATGTCGTCTATTGAATAATGCTAGGAGAGGCAGCAGTGCTCCCACCTGGCCGTATCTGATTGAAACCTCATAAACTCCCACCAGGGACCCCCATGGACTTCTCCAGCTGACCCCTGAACATGTCAGATTGAAACTTTCTCTAAACCTTTTCGAGGAATTGTATCAACACTATTTCAGGGGACGGCCTGGCGTTTGGGCCGAATATTCTTGGCCAAATGTAACCTCTGAGAGAATTTAAGGGCTAAACCCAGATTCGAATTCATGGGATTAGACTGAAAGGATTTAAAAAAGAATAAGAAACACATTTTGATTTACGTACTTGATTGGTATATCATTTGATTTTCTATGATTTTTTCTGTTTTTAAGATTTTGGGAACTGTTTGCATTATTTCATGAAATACAATAAAAACCATAATCTTAATGCTATTTTGTCGAATTTGTAAAGTGATACCATTAATTTTCTGGCAGCGCATTGATGTCACCTGTCCTGGTTGACCCGGAGAGGAGCAGTTGTTGACAACCCACTTTAAAACCAACGGTTTCGTATAAGTTGTCCACCTGTCGCCACCCAGACAACACCACTATTTTAAGTTTTTAGCACTTATGTATGAGGAGGATGATCAATAAATGTTGTTGTTATTCATATTCATATTCATATCACCACCCAGACAACACCACTATTTTAAGTTTTTCGCGTTTATGTATTAGGAGGATGATCAATAAATATTGTTGTTATTGATATTGTCCAAATTAGTCACTGTGCCTCTTGTTCATTATTATAATCTCCAATCATTATAATTATCTTAATTCTAGCTAAAATAAAATACTAGCTGACCATGAAAATGTAATAAAAGAAATCAAAATCTGAGAATTCACATATACATTGAAGTTATAGCTCAAGACCTGAACTTTCTCATTGTTTATATTATGATGAACCCCATATAGAATGGTGAAAATGCAGAACAATTTGAAAAGTCATCATGAATAATGAATTATCAAAATTATGACCAATGTGACAAAATCTGACAGCTCACAAAATATGCCTCTAACAAACTACCCTATTTGATCATGTTCCCAAAATTTGTCCTTATCAAACTGTATACTACTGAACTCCTCTTGAAACAAGCTTTCCAATGGTATAAGTATTATCATGCTCAGACTCAGTGTGTGTCAATGAGTGATTCCTGAACAAAGACATTTTTTAGGAGATTTTGAAATTTTTCAGATGAAAGAATGCATTCTCTATATTACCTAATTTTATACCCAAAAAAAGTGAATCAGAAAAATTACATAGTCTGGCGGATACAAGACCTGAAGTTTCTCACTGTATGTCATGGTATATTATGTGTGTAAGATATATAGCTGTATAATTGAGAGTGGAGTGCTGCCCCCTGGTGTTAGGTGGAGTAAGAAGGTATGGTTCAAAGGGGTATAAGTCGCAACTGCTGGGACACACATTAATAGGTTGAGTTTACAAAATGTAAGGATTAAATTATAAATGGAAACCCTTGTGAGCATATTGAAAGTGCAACAGTAATTAGAAAGGCTTCTCAAATATATGACCCAATGTGTAAAATATGACCCTTACAAACTCCTGGTTTTGAGTATGTTCTCAAGGTTTATAACTAATTTACTGTATACCATTAAACCCATCTTGGATTGAGCTTTCTAACAGTATAATTAGTGTCATGCCCAGACCCAGTGTATTTCCATGAGTGATGACTGAACACAGCCCTTTTTGAGGGTTTTTGAGGTTTTTCCCATGAAAAAGGCCACTCTCCGTCATACCTAGTAAAATTCGAGCCCCACTTGTGAAAACATCGGGATCTGCAACTGCATTTGACAAATATTTTGTAGATTCTGTAGAGTTCTAGAATTGTGAAATTAATTTTATCTCTGAATTTTGATGGATCTAAAAAGGAATTAAAATTCTTTTTGTTTCTGAATGCAGTTGAAATTATATTACATTAGATACAAGTTTAAATAAGTGTTATGATTTACAAAAAACATTACCATGTGCAATGTGATAGAAGAGGTTATGTATATTCACATATATAATATAGCGATTTATGGTTCGGGTTCATGTTCTGGCATTTTGAAACTGCCGCATTATCCTGGGAAGTAGTTGTCCTACCAACAGTTTATCCCCTCATGTTTACTTTAGGACGGTTACCATCAGCCCTCCCCTGGGAGGGGGCCCTTGATGGTTGGTTCCAAAAGTCGCAAGTCGAATTTAAGAATATATATATATCTTCCTCATTAAAAACTGGAAAACAGTGCCTAGGAATAGGGATGAGTTAGCCTTTTAGGTACGAATCTTAAAGATCTATAAGAAGATATATATTTAGTTTCTTCCCCATTATCAAAAACTTTGAAAGTGGGGCCCCGTGGGCCCCACGACTCGTGGGCCCAATTACGATGGGGGGCTGCCGACCCTTAGTCCCTAAGTAAATAAAGAAGGATCAGCCGTTGGTCAGATGAATGACAGCCATTATCCCTCGTGTGGTGAAGTAGGTAAATAGAACATATTATCCTCTCATAAGTGTGTGCCGTCATTTGTTCTGGATGATCCACTGGGACGGAAAGTTGAAGGATGTAGATAAAGAAGGAGGATGAAACCATACTTAATTATGTATGTTTTTGATCTTTGTCCTTATGCCATTACTTTAGCTACAAGAGAATACTTATTTTTCAGTCCTTTGCAATGAAAAAAAATGCTTTGGTGGCAAGAAGTAATCATCTACACTGATCAATGACTTGTGGCACCACCCTTGCTGGCTACATGAAACAGGTAGGAGTACCTGTCTTAGTACTTGTCAATCTGAGTGCAAAGCCCCTCCCCACAAGTATACCGCTCCTGCAATGGGCCACAGGTAAACAGGTAGGTAAGTGAGCGGGTACTTGTCAATCAGGGTACATGGCCCCTACAAGGCATGGTGCCACTAACCCCTACCTGCAGATAGCCAATGAGAAGACAGGTGACCAATTGTCTGGCAGTAACAGTGACCCAAGTCCCATCAAGAGATAATTGTTACAAGTTTGGAACAAGGCTCCACAAAAGACCAATTTTATGGCTCTCTGATTTTACACTTTGTTTGTTGGGGTAGTTTAACATCCAGTCAACCACACAAGGTTCTTTCCAGACTGCACAAGGTAATGTTTTTCAGCTTACGGGTAATCGTATCTATGATATTATGATTTAGAAGAAACCTGCCACTGGGTATGATACCCTACTCGTTTCGAAGAGTGGCAAGGGGTCTTTCATGTGCAATGTCCCATAGAAAGGAAACCACACACCCGGTCTTTGATGGCCCTGTCGGGGGCACAGGGTGACCCATGGACCCCAGACTCTTTGATCCTTTCTTAGATTTTATCTATCAGTTATCATCCATCTTCTCACACTCCAATATGATTTGCTCTACTGTTATTTTGGTGTTACATTGTTGGGGTCATCCATAAATGACGTCATGCGCCCGGTGGGGAGGGGGGTTCCAGCCCCCTATACATTCCTATAGTAAAAGCATTCATATCATCACTTCATTTATGGATGGCCCCTGTTGACATATGGGAGCACCTTCACCTTTCACAAGGTGTTCATATGTCAGCCTGGGCCCATATCTTCGTAACTAATTGGCTGATCAGGGAAAATTTGATCAGGGTCCCATGATCAGAAATTCTGTCTATCAAGGATAATCTTTACAAATAATAATTCATCTTTGACACTTTTTTGCAATAACACAATAAATTTTGGTAAAATTCAAAATCACTGATCATGGGACCCTGATCAGATTTTCTCTGATCAGCTAAATTAGTTACGAAGATATGGGCCCTGGTGTGGCAGGCACTATATTTAGCTTATGTCACTTTTCCCTTCCAATTTGGGTTGGACAGAGTGCAGAAGATTCTTCTCCTGTTTGTTCCAGTTGCTTTGCTACTGAATATGAGTTTTGCTTAGTGGCAGCAAGTCTGTATGTGGAATTCTAGCAACCTCAGGGTCTATATAGGCCCAAGGCTTGGTCTGCCTTTTCATTACCAGTGATTCCAATGTGGCTAGGTAGCCAACATAAAATCACTTCTTTTCCAACTTCTTTCAGGTTGGTGTGACTTTGCTGGATATCTCTGATTATGGGATTGTTAGCCCAATGTTTTCAGATAGTTTGTAAACAGGACTTTGAGTCTGAGAAGATGATGAAATTTCTGTGTCCGGATACTTTGATCCAGTCTAGTACGCATGCCAGAGCACATATAACTCTGCCACTTAGACGCTCGCTCTACTGCAAATCATCTCCTCACTGTAGCCACCACTTGGTCCCGGCCTCTCTGACCTAGTTAGCACGAGCGAAAATCGTGGACTACTTTTAGGTCACTACATTTATAGGTCACACGCGTAGTAATCTTATAATACCGGTGTATAGTTAATGACCTTCATAGCAGAGTCACCTCTCACGGATGTCTATTCTGGCGCAGAGGGGTTATTCCCCGCAGATTGAGCCCGTATTTCCACAGTAAAAATGCTGGCTTGGCCATTAAGGGCACCGGTCAGGTCCTTGCATTCTACATATACTGCATAACCTACTTTATTTCCTTCCTTGGAGCCATCAGTGAAGATGGTGAAATGACAGTTGCATAGTTCCAAGAAGACCACAGGTTTAATCTGCAACCATGGTGGGTTCTTGGTTGGTCTTATTTCTCTGATGATGTTCAAAGATATCTCCATTTTCAGTACTCCATCTGTCGAGGAGATTCACTTCCTGTTGTAGTTTTCTTTTTCTTTTTGTCATTTGTCTTGATCGGTAGCATATATGACATAGTCATCTACATAGAGACAGCAGCTGTGGTCTTTCTGAAGGAACTTTGTTATTTTGTTAATTTGTATACCAAACAATGTCACAGAGAGAACACAGCCTTGAGGTACACCCATTTCCTGGTCAACTCTCCATGACAGTTTACCAAGACATATGCTTAACATTTGGTTGGCAAGGAAATTGAAAGTGAATGTGGGCAGTCTGCCACGCAGTCCCATTTCCTGCAGATTTTGTAGGATGCCATATTTCCATGACGTGTTGTATGCCTTTTCAAGGTCAAAAAAGATAGCCACCACATGTTCCTAGTTGGCGAATCCTTCTCTTATATAGCTCCATAATCTAACCAGATGGTCAGTTGTGCTCTGCCCTTGGCGGAAACCTGACTGGTATGCATATAGGAGATCATTAGATTCTAGATACCAAGTCAGCCTGTTGAACATTCTTTCCACGGTTTTGGAAAGGCAGCTAGTCATAGTAATAGGTCTGTAGCTCTGGGGATTACTCTTGGTTTTCCCACTTTTTAGGAGAGGAACCACAGTAGCGTCAGCCCAAGAGCTTAGTAATCTCCATAATATACCCATATGTTGTCGACAGCTCTATAGTCTAGGGTCCGAGCCATGAAAATCTGATTCTGTGTCATGAAAGGTTTATACCCAAAACTATTTTGGGGTGCTAGAGGGGTCCTTTGGGCATAAGAATATACCTGTTGTCCCTCCATTGAGGTGTGCATAAGAGTGACAGCAGCCATTTTGTTTGACGACCCCCTTTATAATATGACACACTATAATACAGCCTCTTTCTTTAATAGCCTACTCAATAAATTAGCAATTCATTTGATATTAGATAAATAGATAGTGCATTAGTTGGGTAAGATGAAACATGAATGACTTTGACTTTATCCAAGGTCAAGGTCATCAAAGTTAAGGTCAAACTATGAAAAATATCAAGATATGAGTGTTTTATTTATTCCAAAAACTATGCTAGCCTATGAAATATGTATAAATAGCATCTAAGACCACTCTGGAGCACTAAAGGGGACCCTTGGGCATAGGAATATGCCTATCTTCACTGTGTGAAGGTGTGTGTCAATGAGACAGCAGCCATTTTGTTTGATTACCTCATTGAAAAATGACCCAGTAAGTGATGGTCTCTTTCTCTAATAACCTACCAAATTCTTAAGCTATCTATTTCATATTAGACAAATCAACCATGCATTGATAGGGGAAGATAAAACATGAGTGACATTGACCTTATCCCAGGGCACAGTCACCAATATTAAGGTCAAACTTTGAAAAACATAAACAAAAATTGTGTTTTTTTCCTTTCCAAACTATCCTAGTCCATGAAATATGTATGAATAATACCTGAAACTTCTCTTGGGAACTGGAGGGGTCCCTTGGGCATTGGTAAATGCCAGTTGTCACTTTGTTAATCTGTGCATATATGCATGACAGCAGCTATTTTGTTGGGCTTTCATTTTGAAAATCTGACCAAGGAACAAAAGCTTACTAAATTTTTAAATCAATAAGTTCATACTAGAGAATTCAATAGTTTAGTAGTAGGCACAGATACAACATGATTACCCTCATCCAAGGTCAAGGTTATCAAAGGTAAGGTCAAATTCTGAAAAAAACCCATCAAAATCAGAGTATCATTTTTTTTAATCTATACGATATTTCTACATATTATGCAAAAATAACATCTACAATTATTATGGGTGCTATAGGAAACCCCTGAGCACTGGTAAATGCCCATTAACACTCTGTGAGTGTTTGTGTAAGTGTGACAGAAGTAATCTTTTTCATTTCTCCTTCATACGTAAAGCCCTATTAGAAATAATCTTCTCATGTTGGCTCATGCAAATTATTAAGACATCTAATTCATATTAGATTTATCAATAGTGTATTGGTAAGAAAACATTACTGCGACCTCAGCTAAGTTAAAGTCATTGGAATTAATGTGACAATGAAATGTGAGCGCTGCATTTTTAAATAACTATCCTAGACTATGAAATATGTTAGAATAATGATGAAATCTATTCTATGTTGCTTAAGCAGTCATTGGGGAATAGGTAAATACTGTTGTAATTCTGTAAAGATGTGCAAGTGTGACAGCAGACATTCTTTTGACTAAACAGCTAGAAACAATAACTTGTCAGAAATCTTCTTCATGGAATTAGCATAGGCAAACACAGCAGACGGCAACAACCTTCATCCGTCTTCCTTCATCCCTCCTGTTTATATTACCAGAAAATTAGTTCCTTTTTATATTTAGACATACAAGTTAAGAATCAAAAAAGAAATATTAAGTATGTAAGTTACATTAATTAGTTACCAGTTTCAAAATTCATGGTGCACCTATTTCTGAGGTCTGCAATTTCTTGCTTGCTTGGTGAAATGGGTGCTTGGATGGTGCATAAAATTAATCCTTAATTCCAAATGCAGTTACATATAAAATAGATGTCAATAGGAAGGGGTCTAATATGAGGCTACATTATTCTAATTTTTGCACGTCATATCCAAACTTTGACCCAGTTTCTTTTATATCAAAATGTTAGCTACTAGAGGTTATGTGTGGTTTTGTAAAAATATATGTTCCCCAAATTCATTTATCCTGACAGCAGAATTATGGACTCTTTGCCACTTTCTGTAAGTAACTTCATTTTTAGGTCTGACTGGAAATGATATATGAAATGTCTAGAGATATTGAACAAATATGGCATTAGATTGATCAGGTTCTTCATTTATGTATACGACAAATTACAATTTTTCTTACCAGTGCAGAAATACTTAATTATGTTTGGCATTAATATAGTAAAACCTATTCCAAAAGAGCCATTTCAGTGTTCTGAGGATTACCTTTCTGTCATGGGAGCAAGCTCTAAGTTGATAAATTTTTAAAAAGTAAGATATAGGAGGAGTAAAACCCTGTACCCACTAGGCGATATCAAGATATCAAAGAGTAGGCTATTACAGAAATTTTTCTGATGTGGGTGTCAGTTCTATTACGCAGTAAATATTTTAGCAAGTTGTTTGTTAGAAACTAGACCCATACTAAGATAGACTCTCTGACTTATGCTCATCTGCGATGTGGTTGGAGAGTGAGTTGATGATGTCATGGAATGAGGTAGATAAGATGTGCAGGTAGGTACCTGTACTCTTTAGAGTCAAACAAGTGGCCTCTGAGGCAGCTCCGATACGTGTGGGCTTAGAGAGCTGGGATAACACTTGGGCATGTGAGCAGAGCTAGATAGGTGACTTGAGATAGGAGTACTGGTTTGTGAGGAGTAGAGCGGACAGTCTCTCAGACTGACATTGGTCAAAGGAAGCTTAGTGCCGCAAATTATTGCATTTGGATTAAATAAAGATTGACCTTTCACATGAGTGTTCTCTGTCATCCCTGAATTAGGAACTAGGTTCGAGGATGATTAACAATCATAACGAGATGAAAGATTGCAATCGGCAACAGCTTTATTGGAATATCTCACATGGAAACTAAGCAGAATGTAGACTAAACTTATATGCAAAAAGTAAACCCCATTGTTCAGTAGCATACTGTGTCATATGTCAAAGGGGTTGGTGTAGGGTTGTTGGTGGAATAATGATAAATAAAAGCAGCAGGTTTTGTTCTTGGAAGTTGGTGTTATTCTGCTCACATGTTACAGACTTCTCGCCGATAGTACTAAGGTAAAAGATAGAATAGAATCTGAAGCATACAAACAGAACGACGTCAAACGAAATGACCTTAACACTACATCTCCCCCCTTCTTAATTAAGAAGATCATATATATAAAGATGTCTACTTTTGTATCTTTAAACACACAAGTAGCATACTTTGGAAATGTCTTTTTCTTCTTCTGGGAGCATCATCAAAAGTCTCTTGAATGTTCATACAAGTTCTTATAAATGTTTAGTTACCACATATTTTTACTTGATAATAAAGATGCTATGGAGACATTTTTTCATAAACACAATAGCAATTTTATGGTTTCGTGAAATAGAAATTTCAGTTTTTTTAGGAGTAGACATTTTGAACTTCTCAGTGTTTCCGGTATTCCATGAGTTTGGAAGATCGCCTCCATGCTTTTTATTATATGATGAGGATTTTTTCAGAACCCAAATAACTTCAGGCCAATGAGAAAAGTAGTTGACAACTACGAGCAGGTGGTTTCCTCTAGGGATTAAGTCAATAGCAATGTCAACCCAGGGCCCATCAGGTAGTCTAGTTGACGTCATCGATTCTGGTCTCGGTTGCCTTGCCACGAGTTGACACGGATAGCACACTTTGATGAAGCTCTCTACTTGTTTGTCCATGTCTGGCCACCAGACTTTTTTTTATAGTCTGCTTTTTGTATGAACCATTCCTTGATGTCCCTCATGAGCCAACTTTTTGACGTTATCTTGAAGTTTCACAGGAAGGATCTTGCAGTTCCCTCTCATCGCAATCTGACCTAACACCCAGAGTTCGTCCTTCACGGCCACATATCCCTTTAAGGAAGCCAGTATCTGTCAGGCATCACCATCTTTTGACACCTGTATCTCTCAGGCATCACCAGGCCTAGATGCCAGATGCCTGAGAGATACACAGAATTGTCAATTTGATGCTTAATATCTATAAAAATATAAAAATTCTATTTAAAAAGTCTGGAATGGACCATATTATAATCTATCTAACAATTGCCACTTGGCAAATAATTATTTATGTTCATGTTTTAGCTTCTTACTGGTCTATTTAAAAACTATATGGTATCAGTGGCGTCTTTTGGGCATATTTCCTCAGTTATTTGGTGTCCATTCTGTACTATTTGAAAATATTGTGGCGTCTTGAAAGGGATATACTGTTCCAGAGAGGCATTTGCAATCTCCACTTGTGATGCATTCTCTAACAATCTGAAGTGTTTTGTCCTCAGCAGACGCTTGCTCAAAATCTCTGGGGACTAAGGCAGTCGGTGTTGCGTCTATCGCTTCTGAGAACACGTATTTGGTGGTCAGTTGTAGATCGGTGATGTAGTCACATCCAGTTGTTTCATCGGGAATCGGAGTATGACTAAGGCTGTCTGCTTGGTTCACTTTGCTAGGGATATGTACTATCGTGTAGCTGTACTGTTGAAGCTGTAGAACCCATCTTTAGATTCTAGCTGATTGCGGCTTTGACGTTACACCAAGCACAGAGACCAGTGGCTTATGGTCAGTGAGTATTTCAAACTCAATCCCAATGAGATACAGGTAGAACCTTTTGAACGCCCAATATACTCCTAGTGCTTCTCTCTCAAACTAGGAATACCGGGTCTCTGCGTCTGTCAGCTTCCTACTTAAGTAATATACTGGTCAATATTCACCATCACTCTACTTCTGCTCCAGGATTGCTCCAAGTCCAACTGGTGATGCGTCTTTCACGATTCATGTTTTGAGACCTTGCGTGAAATACACCATGACTGGAGCACTTGTGAGACATGCTTTGACTTTGTTAAAAGCCTCCTCTTCGACTTCGGTCAATCTCCAGTCATTGTCACCTGTTAGATCCCACAGTGGACTTGTGATCGTCACAAAGTTCGGGATAAATTTGGCACAGAACTGAACAAGTCCTAGAAAGCTCCTCACTTTGGGTTAGTCCTTGGGAGGTGGAGCCTCAACAATCACCATGCCTTTCATCTGATACTTGCACTCCCTTACTGGTGAGGACATGTCCCATGTAGGTCAGCTCTGGCATGTTGATTTTACACTTTGCCGGGTTGAGAGTAAGACCATGCTCATTCAGATTGCAGATAACTCTCTCAAGTCGGACATCATGCTCTGCTTGGTTTGCACCTACAATGATGATGTCATCAGACATGTTGTACACACCTGGGCAGTCTTTGATAACTTGACTCACAATCTACTGACATTTTTCTGTTGCCATTTTCACTACAAATAGAAGTCTTTTGTATCTGTACAGCCCATCAGGTCCTGCAAATGTTTTTATCTCTTGTGATTCAGGATCCAACTCTACTTGATGGTAGGCCATGTTAAGATCGAGTTTGGAGAAGACTTTTCCACTGCTCATCTCTTGAATTGTTCATTCAACAGTAGGCACCGGATGGCATTCTCAGATAATTACTTGGTTCGGCTGACACATATCAATGCATATCCGCACATCTCCATTTGGTTTTGTGATTGTAACCAGCGGACTCTGACACTTCGACTACTACTTAAACCACCTCTGTGTTGACCACACGCATGGCCTCGAGTTGCTCAACCTCGGCAACGGCCATTTCCATGTGCAAGAGGCTGCGCTTTGGCAGGATCAGTCCGGCATCACACTTCAAAGTGACCTTTATAACCAAATTCTTTGCAGACATGATCTCTCGAAATTCGACAGTCTTTACCTATATGACCTTCGATGTTACACCTTCCACAGCATAGATAGGGGTCAGATCTTCCTCATGATACATTTTGCTTTTGAGGTTTTGGTCAACACCCTGTGACAAACCTGGTTATCGCTTTCGTCACCATAGAGTCATACGATATAGTTATTGACAGTTTCGCCAAGTTTGGGGACTGTTTCCAGGAAGTTTTGACACGCTTTTGGGACATTCAGTTTTAATTTGAAGTACTCATCAAACAGTTCCAATGGAATCTGAAGTATACAAACAGAACGACGTCAAACGGAATGACGTCGACACTACAGTTGGTCAAACAATATCAATGCTGTCACACTTACACACACCTTCACAAAGTGACAACAGGCATTTATCAATGCCCATGGGACCCCTTTAGCACTCAAGAATATTTTCAAGTATTATTCATACATGTTTCATAGACCACAATACTTTGGAAACTTTTTCCAGCTTCTCAAAGTTATTATTGGTGTCTTTGACCTTGGATAAGGTCAATGTCACTCATGCTTTACCTTCCCCTACTAATGCAATATTGATTAGTCTAATATAAAATGGATAGCTTAAGAATTGGGTAGGTTATAAGAGAAAGAGACCATCACTTACTGGGTCATTTTTCCAGGAGGTAACCAAACAAAATGGCTACTGTCACATTGACACACACCTTCACACAGTGACAACACGCATATTCCCGTGCCCAAGGGTCCCCTCTAGCGATCCAGAGTGGTTTTAGATGTTATTTGTACATATTTCATAGGCTAGGAAAGTTTAGGAAAAGATAAAACTCATATTTTGATATTTCTCATAGTTTGACCTTAATTTCTTATGCACACCTCTATGAAGTGACAACAGGCATATTCTTATGCCCAAAGGACCCCACTAGCACCCATAAATAGGTTTGGGTATAAACCTTTCATGGCACACAGAATTCATAAATAAGCTATTGTTTGGTGTTTGGACCCCAGACTACTAGAAGTAGTTTGAGCTGTTCTTCTGGCAGCTTTTTCAGCATGTCATAGTGAACAGTGTCAGGTCCAGGAGAAGACTTTGATTGATGGAGGGCACACTTCGGCTCCTCTAGAGAGAAAATGCTGTTATATATCTCTTTTGGTAGATGCTAAGTCAAGTTCTCTATCTTCCTTCTTCTTTTTGTATCAGAGGAAAGTCTCGCTTAAGTTCTCCTCAGAGGAGATTTTGGAGAAATGGGTAGCCAAGGTGTTTACTATTTCCTCCTTCCTTTCATTTATTTTGTTTCTGAACTTCAACTGGTGGACTGTTGAAGTAGAGTGACCATTCATCTTCTTCACCACTTTCCATACTTTCCTTTTTGGGGTAGATCTGGAAAGGGAGTTGATTATAGTCCAAAAGGACTCTCTTTGAGCAGTCTTATAGGTTATTTTTGTCTAAGCATGAGCTTGTAAATATGCATGCATATTTTCAGTGTTGATGTTACTGTTAAACTTTCTCAGTGCTTTCTTTCTGTCTTTTCTGGCCTTTTGGCTTTCATCATCATACCACGGCCAGGCAACGAGAAAAGGCATCTGTTTACAGCATCAAACGTTCCAAATGTATTAAATAAGTTGATATGTGCTTTAGGAAAACTATACAATTAAAGTGTACGGTCTAAAATTAGCCCAAATGAGGATGTGCAGTAGGCAAGGATGTTTGCGCCTCCCTATGTGTGAACCATTGCAAACAATGGGCTGTGACGTAAGGGGAGGCATTAGGCCTCACCAGCGCATGATTTTTGGTCATCTTTCAAAATTCTTAAGCCTAAAACTACTATGTGAAAAAATCAGCTAAAATATGTCAGTGTAAAACTCATGTATATCTATGAATTCTGAAAGTTACACATTGTAACTTTTATTGTAAGACTGGCTTCACACTTACAAAAATAGGACTTAAAACTATTGTTCAAACACACAGTGTAATTTGCAATGCATGATAAACTAAAATAGGCATCAATGAATTATTATAGCCAGCTATCTGAATATTGAAACATTTTATTTCGGGTGAGCTTTAATACATGTATACGTCGGGT
The DNA here is from genome assembly GCA_936440205.1 of Lepidonotus clava. Classification (NCBI taxonomy): domain Eukaryota; kingdom Metazoa; phylum Annelida; class Polychaeta; order Phyllodocida; family Polynoidae; genus Lepidonotus; species Lepidonotus clava. The sequence continues at coordinate 17,255,589 of OW387140.1, forward strand.
GAATAAGGTCGTATCTGACATAGGCTAACCAGTTATACAAGAAACAGTTATCCAATATGTATTAAATTCCCTACGTGCTCGTGTTATTGTAGCAGTTTTGGGGGGTATGATTCCTCTTTTGGGGTTGTGTACATGGAAAATAATTATTAGGTTTACCACAAACATTGTTATCTTCACACTAAGCTTTCCTTCTACAGTGCAATCTAATGGGGGTTGACCACTAAATTCGACACGGCGACACGGTCCTTTTTGGGCTTAGTGACATGCGACATAGCCAATTCTTAAATTCGACATGGCGACATAGCCTATTCTAAAAATCGACATGCGACATAGCTTATAGTGACAATCGAGAGGGGCTTTCCTTAAATTCGACACTGCGACATAACCTTTTCTTTTGATCGACATGCGACATCGGGACCCCCCCATCTAGACCCCCAATCTAAAACAAATCCCTAATTTCGATATCTAGAGCTGGTTAAAGACATGTCATATATCTTCATATGTAAATGTATTAAAATTTAATCTAAGATGACAAAAGAGGGAAATATAATTATTTCAAAGAAATACATTTTATAGTATTTATTTCGACTTTTTCAAAGTAAAGGCGATTTTATTGGTGTAGAGGTGACAAACGGTTAAACTAATATAACAACAATTTGACGTTATCTGCTTCAGGCATATTTCTTGAACTGTTTATGTTAGGTATTGTTACAAGGAAAAAGACGATAACATTGCATAAAATTAGTTTTCTCACTTTAGCCATACCTAACTGATAAATGAGACAGAAGAACACTTGAAAACAGTAGACAGAATAGGTGATTTATACAATAAACAGGATTAGATGTGGAAAGGCTACAAAAATAAATTGTCAATGATTGATGCAAAACCTATCGATAATAATGAACTCACAATACAGGTTCATTTACATTGGGTCTACTGTACTCTCTTTGATGATTGCAATACTCTGCCTCCTTTAAAACTGCCTGACGAGAACTGAAAGTTCTGCTATATATTTTATTTAAATAGCTATTATCAATTATGTAAAATTACAAAATTCAAGCCCAGTTTTTCTTTTGCCTTTCGGAAGGGAAAAATAAACACATCTTAAAAGTGGTCATTAACATTTTCAAAAAGACATTAATATTACGGACGATCAAGACTGCCATGCTTATAAATAGTTGAGGTACCAAGTCCAACAATTTACTTATTTAACCAATATATTAATTATACATTAAGAAATGTATAACTGTTACCACTTTGAAACTCTAGATTTAACAGAACATTGGATGCACAGTAAGTTATATTTGTCCAAACATTTGTAAAGCATCTTGATTTTAAGACCGAAATCAAGCATTTCAAATTTATAATCTAAAGATAATCTCAACATCAATGTAGCATGTTACACTTTTAATATTGAGACTGTTTAAGATCGATGCTTTATCCCTTTGACTTGTTGCTACATGTAGTGATTTTCAAATGGTTTTACAACCTTCTAAATCTTAAAACAACCGAGATAATTGACATGTAGATGAAAAACTAAAGCAGTTTATAACACAACAGTGCAATATTGCCTTGATAAAACATATTTGCAAAGGGAAAATCAAAGCCAAAAGCTTCAAGTTATTTTTCCTTTCTCAATATCATATTCAACTTCACCACTTATGTCAAAAGTGTCGCCTTTATTCGCTTTTTGGAAGTTGAAGCCCAGAAGCTAAACGTTTCATATATTCCATCCCAAAACAGCGCTGAAATAAGCTGGTTCTTGCAATTTGGGTATAAATCGTGTTTGTAACTCTGGCCTGATCCAGGAGTTGAGCGAACAAATCTTTCATTAAAAATAAACCACTAAAGGATTATAGTCTTTTGGTGTTATTTGATTAAAAACTCTTATTTAGTTTATAAGAACTACATTCAACAAGAGGATCCTCTTTGCCTTATTTGCATCCCGACAGATTATGGACAGTTGGACAGAATGCAATCATACCTTATAAAGGGCTCCTTGTTACTTGAGCAAGGAAATGGAGTATACATCATAGGGATATCACAAAGCTAGAGCCTGGCAAACGAGCAGCAGTGTGCTACCAGAGAGGGGAGGCGGTAGCACCTCTGAGGCACAGAGTCAAGAGCCAGGGACAATGTGTTTTGGTCCATCAAATATAATCAATTCCGATTTCGCAAATGGGACACTGTAGTCAAAATAACATAGCTTTAAAAAGGGAATTCCCTTGTGCCGCATCAAAATAAAGAAGTCCACCAATTACTCTATGTGGTAAGTTAACCAACCTAGAGTGCCAAGGAATCGCACATCAACGCTTTTAAAATCGGCCGCATCGTCTTACTGGTGTTAGGAGCCTAGACCCATGGACGCAGACAAAATGATGGAACCAAGTTGATTTAGAATTCACAAATGTACTGCAAAGCAGTTATAGAATTATGAGGCTACTTGTTGGAAAATTAATATTTCACTCCGGTATGTGAGCACCCATACGACTATAGATATTGCCGTGCACAATTCATATTTAGGTCATCTTGATTAGTTCTCAAAAAAAGGAAGTGGAGTATTTCCTCTATCTGAATTTCTGAACAGCATTATACCTCTAGACTCTGTGCCTCTATAGAGTAATTGGAACATAGATACAGAACACTTACTGAGCGTCTGGTACAAGAAGACTAGTATGTTGTTAAAGGCCATACACAAGAGTAGACCAGGACTCTAGCTACAACTTACTTTATCATAGGATTAGGTAATTAATACATCCTTGAGCTTAATTTACAGGGTTAAGATACGGTGCAAAACTACACGTACATATACGTTCAGACTCACAGTATTAGTAATCTTACGGTGCAAGTCAAAGGCCCTGTGCACACGAGTAGTGGTCGCTTGGTCCTATGATACGCAGAAAACAAAAACCTTTGTCGAAATACCCATCATGTATTACATAAGACACTTGTTGTTATATTTTATTATTCTCTTTATCAAAATACAACCATCAGCCACGCTGATTAAATATTCTAACGATCAATTAATTCTAACTCTTGTTGCTGTGGTCTCTTATGAGCCGCTTTCAACCGTCAAGGTCAAGACAAGGTCACGAGAAGGCTAAAGTTCATGATAAGATTGATACACATTTCATTTTATATACACATTTGGGGGTAAAGGCAACCCCTCTATATTTGGAAAGCATATAGGACATCTATTTCTTTCTGTTTTCTTTTCAAAATCTGTCCAAGTTTATGATATATCAGTTGAACCCACTTGATTTTTCTTCAATCCGTCCGCCCACAACTATGGTTCAGACGTAATTATATCAACAAAAATGCAAGCATGTTTATGTACAGTAGCATACAAATTGATATTACGTATTGTGTTTTTAAGGCCGCATGCTCATTCGCATATGGCACTTTTGAGGGATTGAGAAATCTTTGTGGCATCACTTTAGAGGTGAACAGTAACGATCATTTGGTGAGGTGATTGTATAATTATATTGTTATCATGTGGCACCCTGCCGCTTTTCTGTTCACATACGTCACACAATAACTGTAAAAAGTATTCCACATTATCTTCCGACTTCGGCTTAACTTGAAGCAATAAAACTTAACCCAACTCGACCTCAGCCGGTCCCATTTCAGAGGTTTCAGTAGGCACAATAACCTTAATAACATCTCTACCACAATGGTGTCATTGTGTAACAGAGACAAATATGCTATAACGCAACCTGGGGACTTGTGGTCAACTTCATTTTGAAAATGACTACACCTCACTTTTAAAAAAATGATTCAAATGCACATTTCATTTCTTTTATATTAGACAGGATAGTGGTGGAGTTGATATTTATGTTCCTCTCGCAAGCAGACACTGTGACTGACTGGTGGCTGTTTGTGGACGTGTAAGGGTAGAGTTGGGTGAGCGTATTTTTTACTCTTCCTACCATAAAATGTGTGTGTTGTTGAGTTTACTGTACAACAAACTATAAACAGAGTCCCCGAGACTGAGAAGTTTTCCTTTGACTTTTCATAACTTCTTTTTTAACATTATGTTTTTCATAATTATGGGATAGCAGGATGTTGCAGAAATTGTGGCAAATGCACCCTTTTTGGACTGACATACATTTTCCTGATAACGGTTTAAAAATGAAATTCTACTTTTTTCCCGGGGTGGGGTGGGAAAGGGCGATGAGGTTATGCTGGAAAATCCATCTTCTTAAGTCACGTTTTCAATTCCATGATTTTTTCATGACAGCTTCTACGTTCAGTATCTATGGGAACCTTGTATATAGTGTATATAGTCGGCTGGAGTATTGTATTTAATTCTAAATTGATGAAAAGTATGAAACTTTGTATGGGAATCTAAAACCCAAAGTACCTACAACGTGTTCATACGTTAGAAGTTCTATGATTGAGCTGGTAATCATCTCTCCTTACTCATACTTAGTATGCGAGGCTGAAATAGCAGCCAGAACAAGAATTCTAGATAAATACATATAATATACACTTCTATGTCGGGCCTGAATATCGCCAATAGAATAATTCTCACCTTGTGATATAGTCATATACCCAAACATTTGTACTGAGTTTATATATTTCTTACATCTTATGATATACATATATAATCGAACTTTTTACAGAAATGCTTGTGGTTAATATGATAGATTTATCGGGCTGAGTAGAGACTATATGTGTCGGATGTGCTAAAAAAAACAATGCCAGCTCCTTACGTTACCTTTGGCACCGCAAAACCTCCCTCTTTTCATCTCCACTTTCTACTAAAGGACTCCTTCCAATAAAAATTACACACTAACTGTTAGTGATATTTTTTTTTCTCCAAAGTGTCCTGATTGCCCAAAATATCTGTACGTAACGAATCAAGTCAGTAACTGTTGGGTGGGAGGTCCGGGGCAGAACGCCTTCCTTGTCCAGTTCGCGTCGATTGCTTGCAGGTTTGGGTGGGACCCGGCCGTAGATGTGCTGGTCCCTGGGTTTTGGCGGGTCATTGCTCGTCTTAGGCCGGCCCCTCCACAAGGCTAATCTTCATGGTGGCATAGTACAAGGCGCGGATGAGGTTCAGAACACCAGCGACAAACGCCCCTGAAACAAGAGAAGTCCTAACTAAGTACAGTAAAATCACAATGACCAATTTTAAGCTTCGATGTTTAATTTTGAAATTTAGTGTGTATGTCTATTGAACAATACGATAACGACAAAAATTGAGAATGCTACATAAATAATTGTTTTATCAACTAATCTGCCCAACCACCATAGATAGTTTATGATCCAAAACAAAGAAAGTTAAACGTTTGTACTTAAGTATCTATCACAGCAAAACACTAGAGAACATTTCTTTTGAAAAAAAAAAATCGAATATTTTCCAAAGAATTTTTATTGAGGAAAAAGCGCTATCACACATTCCATGAGGTAACGACATATGTACGGCTATAATATGGTTTCTGGAATAAACCCAATGACTTTTCCTGCCCACGTCTATCGAACTACACATAAGATATGCATTGCTTCAGCAAATTGATAGGGGTAGGGTCTCTACATTCTCATAGATTTGAGCAACACCTTCGATATGGTCACTGAACAAAACTAAAAAAAATTGTCAAAAAGTGTTTAACAAAGTTAAAACCCTAATAACCATATAATCATAGCCATATCTCATATAAAGAATATCTCATCGAATCTGGACAAATCTAAAATATTACCTAAATAGTTACCTGACGGTCTCAATACCATCCAAAGACGTTCCGGAATATAGATACCCGTTTGAACAGTTAAATAAAAGAGATTAAAAGATATGATTGTTTTATAAATGTATTTTCTATTTGGATTGCATACTTCAGAATGAATCAAGTTGCGAGTAGGGTTACAACTTACCGATCCAAACCACGTAGATACCTCCTGCATTTTTCGCCTTTTCATATGTTCCGATCTAATAAAATTAGAAAACCCGGTTTTATAAATCAGTCGACGCAAAAAGCAACCTCTTGAACTTAAAAGTTTCATTCTAATCGAAAATATCTGTCTACCTTAAACTGAAATAGTTATATCCTAAATGCTTGACAGGACTATTGTCAAATCAGTTAGGTCTCTTCATTAGGGCAATAAAGTATTTCCGCCACTACATAACTCAATAATTTGTTTGCCATTTTATCATTACTTCAGGTGACGACCAAAAGTTATAACGGACACAGGTAGAAGTAAATATATGACATACCGTAACTCCAATGCCAATGCCTACAAAGATTAATCCAACAATTGTAAAGATGATGGCGCGAGTCCGGGCGAAGGACGGACCAACGGACGACCTGAAATAGGGCAAAAAGAAACTGAAAAACTGGAAAACAGACAACTCCAGACTTGAAATAGTAGTGGCCTAACGCTTCGGTATTTGGTATCGGTATTTGGTTTTATACTTTGGGACTGTCGGTATTTATCTTTTATGTAAGAAAAAAGACGTAAAGTTGTTGTTAATGTTAATAACATTACTACAATAAAACTAACAAACAATAACAGATGTAATTCTCTCAAAAAAATCTGCACGTACATATAACTGTGTATACAATTCCATTGAAAACTTACTGAGATATCCTTGAATCAAGAAATACATGCGAGAAATCAAGATTTGCTTTTTACCGACCAAAGTTTCAGTGAATTTCCATACCGTTTGCACACACTAATCACCAGAAACACGTGTACTAACGTTTTCAACGGTCATATGTATATCTTATAAAGACGAAAATCAGTTAGGCTGACCATACAAAGAATTGCGCAGGGAGCTCTCTTGTTTATTCTTAAAGTTCATTCATTTCTATGCTGTTTTATGCACTATGGTAAATTGAACCACAGACCTGTAGATGACCTGTGATTGAACAAGGTTTGGTTTACTTACACTTTCCTGCAGTGGGGGCAGCGGGCCAACGCCTTGTTTAGGATATTAAACTGGAAACGTAAACAATGTCAAAATATATAGCATATTTGCCGAACCTAGGTTTCTAATGATCCGTTGCAGCACGTAGAGCACCTACATGGTTTGTTTATTTGGCTAATCGTCTAACAAATTTCTTCGTTTTAAAATTAAACAGCCAATTTGATAAAATATTTTAATTAACGATCATAGGGAGTTGTTTCTTGTACTAAACGTCTGAGCTTTAGGTGCATACATGCGAAATTAAGAGGTCACGATAAAAACTCATCATCGAGAAGTGAAGTCAACACTAATCAAGCTGTACCAGAGAGATGCATGTATCACAACTCGATATGATGATAGATACAAATAATGCATATAAATACAGAATGTTGATTTCAGTTTGAATAATTAAACTGGTTGAGTTTTGCACATTTCGTAATTGACCAAAATCAGCCAACCTCAAACCATCAAATACAGAATATCTTATCATACTGTGGTTTTCTGAAACGTAAACTATTGCTATCTTCTTCTTTTTTTGGCGATTGTGCAAAAGTCATGACACCGAGCTAATGTCAAGCTAGCGACACAAACAAACGAAATTGGAGAAAGTATGGAAACTTTCACCGTTTTCATTTCATTTCATTCCAAAAAAGCTTCTATTGCAATCTATACACTCGGTGATAAGTATTGATCAAAGCGAATTACAGCACCCTTATAAATGTCCATAGGAAAAAGGGATGGATTGAGGTATAAATTGAGGGGCCTTTATCATGGATTAGACTGAGAGACCTAACTTACCAGGAATGTTTCATTGCAGTGTGCACACGTGATGCGGCTGGTTCCAGGCGGTCTCATCGTCACCGACACGTTCACAGGGCCTAGGTTGATGATCCGTTTGCTACAAGCCAAGGAATTATTTTTGTATTCTTGAAAACAATTTAAACACCATAAATATATTTTTAGGATTCGGGGAATCTACCCATATTATCAGTCTGAAGGCGTCTTAACATTTTGTATGGACGTTTATTAGACTGTATGGACTTTTAGAGAGAGTCAGCAAAGTTGTTTAACGCAAACGAAATCACAATTATCCTCCAGGAGTCGTACCTAAACTGTCATTATAAAGCGCTGCATTCAACATACATGTTGCTTGTCTGGAGAGTTAGATGTATGCATTTTCAAATCAAGGCTACTAACGCCTGAATAACATCATGGGCCATCATTATCGTAACTTATCAGGGTCATCAGGCGAATTTTGATGATTAGGGTCTCAAGATCAGCATTTTTTTCTTTTACCAAATTATTCATTTTCTTACAAAATAGTCCAAAGGAGGGATTATACACCTTTCCCACGACCCTGCACAGTCCACCAGTCTGCCCATTTTGGGGCTTTAGGTAACCAGGTCACTTCAATTCCTACGCCTTAAACAATGGCAAAGCCCTAAAAGAGTGAGTGTTTAAAATCTAACACACCAGGGGGCGTGACCTTAATGAAAAAGATGTATTGGGTGAAGAAATTTATTCATGATAGAAAGTGTTTCCAATCATGAGACAACAATCAAAATGTCCCTGATCAGTCTAATCAGTTTACATTAATTTCTCTACAATATTTCTCTAATATTGTTTATATTTTTTGCAATTCCACTACCGACTATTCATTTGGCTTTCGCTGAGGCCAACAGTCCTGCATATACCCGTAGCCTCTTGGACAATGCATCCAGTAATAGACCTCTTTAAGGAAAAGTAAACCTGAGACTGAACCTTACCAGTTGGGGCGGGGACAGGCGATTCTTTGCGAGGAGGCTTTGCATATCAAAAGACAGTTGCAGGGACAGCGAACGTACTTCTTGCCCGGGGGCGCAGCTTTGATTGGCTGTGCAGAAAAAAATACTTGTGAATCCATTTGTAATAGAATTCAGACATAAAATCTTTTAAGTGCAAGCATACTGAAGTTTAAACTTGAAGGAACTGAAATAAGGTTTGTTGAATTCTGATTGTAAAATGTAGACTTTGGTTGGCCAGTTAATTACGTTATAGGAGGACACGTTATAACAAAATATGTGTGTACAGATAAGTTACGACTTAAACAAATATTTTGGTACACTCTCGCGTGCAGGTCTAAATTGATTTAAGAGCTTTAAGTCAATGCATACAAATTTGGCAATTGGGCGTCGAAATATATGTAAATATGTAAGATACGGAAATGATGTCTCCGATATCGTTATTTAGGTAAAATATTTTAAGTATGTAAGATCTCTTAAATAGATTATATATTTATTGTTAATACGTGTGTAACTTCACTAACCGTCGCTTCATTGCAGACATTGCACTTGACGACGTGTTGGTGCGTTTTGCCCTCTATGTTGATCATGGACTGGCACACCTTGCAGTTGATCATGGGAATCCCCCCGGTCGGGGAGGGCGTGTAGGGTGGGGGCAACTCATCTGCCCCGATCACCGGCACCGTTACCACCGTCGGCCCGGAACCGCTCTCTGTCAGCAAAACAAATGACTTTCGTCCAGTAGGCAGGCAAATCATGGACAATACATATTAAAAATCACTTGTCAATTTCTTACTTCGTAAACTGGCATAAATAAGTGATTAATTTAGAATGAGGAGGTTACAAGATTTCTATAAGGAGGCTTAGGATCTAGCATGAACCATACAGAGTACCTGGTTGCCTAGGTGTAATAAATAATTTTAATGTTTTTCATCGGACTATACTGAGGTCTGTGATTCAATAGTCAGCACTTTTACATATTTCTTAATTGCTTTAGTGTATCTAACATAACTTTTTATATGTAAATATGTAAGGTACGGTAACATATAAAAATAGTCACTAAAAGGAAAAATAATCTGAACTGACTCAACACTTAAGTTTTTTTTTTTTTTTTTTTTTTGAAACATTTTATTTATCCTGGCATAAGATTGGGTATCCCCAGTATTCTTCTTATTAGCCAGCCACAATCTTAACTAATACATCAAATTCTCGCTCGTTTATAGTAAGTTGAGATGGAGGCAGTTGGTGTATCTGTTGTGGCTTTAATTTTAAAACCATGCCTAAACAGCAAAAGTTTCCTACGATCATCTACTCGCAGAGAGTTTATCTTGCACTGTCTGTTTGTAATATACAATCAAAACCAGTCTGACGGCCTAGGGCCGAAGTTTTAATCATACCTGACTGGGCTGACGGTTGTCTTGAAAGAAAAAAGAAAATATCGGCCTGAGTAGCCAACAGAGGTGACTAGATCTAAAGATTGATGTGAGGTTAAATTTGGCCCAGATAGCCGACTAACAACTGAGTTAGATTCAAAGACAGTGACTGCATATCTATGTGCCCCGTTGCCTCCACATATTACTGTCCGAGTGCCACCTTCCTTAGGTACATGATGTTGAAGTACTTTAAGTTTAGTGGTAGTACTTTCTGATTGTGGAAGTTGTTGAGGGAAGTAATGAAGATGAAGACAGAAATAGTGTTGAGTCACAGGTCATTAACCATAGGCCTAAGCCTAGGCTCCTAGTCCTACACAAATGACATGTGTTAACCTTGATGTCCCGACTCCCACTGCCCTCACAGCAGGGGTGTACTTCTCAACCTAACCTTTGGCCTCTGACCTTATTACACTAATTAGGCCAGTTGCCACTAGGGGGAGGGGGAGTGCTAACAAAGGTTTTACCATAAACACTACAAAGTAGTATAGACATATTTGATATTGTCTTTTGATTATTGTTTAGGGAATTGTGATATTAATATATTTTATGTGATAAATTTAGTAAATACTTGTAGTTGTTAGAGGGAGGATATACCATGCCTAAACTTAGGTATGACAATGTGATAAAACTACTGTGATACTGATTACTTAAAACGTTTATGGTAAATATAGTCAGTTCAAATGAGCAGTGGGATGGAGGGTCAACCGCCAATACATACATCCCCAATTGCACTAACTTTATTTACCGTGTTGTCATTTTGTTTCATTATCTATGTTTGTCTTAAACTATTTTTACTACATCTCATACTTTTGAATCAACTGGACGAACATATACCTTTGTATGTGAAGTTGATGATTAATTAAAAAAAGAAAATTAAAAAAAACAAAAACATTAGGCCCAGAAAACTACTGGGTAACCAAGGCCCTAATTTGAGTTGCCCAATAACATTTTCTGGTGGTCCTCCAACAATTGCTTATAAAATTTCATTTAGCTTTGTAATTTTTTTTAGTTCCAAAACTTTCTAAGATTATTTTCCCTCAGTAGGCTTTTTTAAATTCAAAAACAAGTACCCAAATGAATTATTGATTCGATAGTGGTTTAGAAAACCAAAGAGCTCCAGGTATTCGATTTTATATAGATATACTAGAGATGTGGTTAAGAAATATCAATAAAATCCCCATGACAATGCCATGACATCTCCATGACAATGCCATGACAGCACCATGATATCATCATGATGATGCCATGACATTCCCATGACAATGCTATTTCATCCCCATGACAATTCCATGACATCCCCATGACAATGCCATGACATCCCCATGACATTGCCAAGACATCCTCCTTTGCCCTCTTCAACCTTTTGATGCTCATGGTGAACAGGCCTATCATTACTTAGTCCTTGCTTCCAATACCCAATCTATACTTTCGCCAATGAATGTTGACCCTTAGGATCAAACAAGACACAAACATGCTCAACTTTTCAAAAATAGTATAACTTATGAGGGAAACACTGTACATGACCATATTTGGAAAGTTTTCACTCTCTGAGCAGATGCTTGGGGTGACTTAGATTCTAAAATCTCCACAAGAGCCAATACTATAACTTCATATTCTCCAAGCACAAACGTCCTGATTCTGCCGTTAGCAAGATTTTTCGACTGCTTGTACCTGGATAGTGTGTGTATTGAAGCTACTAGCGACAGAGCTTGTTCGAGACCTAATAATATGATTTATATCTCCGGGAATTACTGATCCTATGGGTATCGAGGACGATCCCGGAGAATAAAGAACCAGAAACCTTCCTGGTTGAAGTTTCTAAATGTCATATGATGAGAAGCCTTTCAATTTCAAAGATCTACATCCGGCCTGGAGATGATCAGATGGTCTGATATTCATATCCATCATGTTAATGGGATAACATTTAATAACTTCTTAGCTTGTTTGGTTTTAAATCAGCAATGACAATCAGCACTAGATTCCAAATATTCCTGTATCTCAATACCTAATTCAAGAAAAGGGTAATGACTTTACGTCAATGTCTATCAATACCATGGGGTTTCCCGACGAATCTGTCGGGGATGTTTGTTTCCTAACGCCATGATTACAATGATATGACCACTGAGGCATTTTTAGATATTTCATTTTGATTATTCGGTTCATGTTCTCTTGGAAAAATTAGTTCTAGGGGTTGAATCTACACAGCCTTAGACTTAGAGATCCAGGGTTCTTCCTACATAGAAAAGATTTCGAGTATCGAAAGCCCCACTTTGTTTGTTCTTAGGGGGCCTTTTTTTTTTTTTTTTTTTTTTTTTAGAAAACTGTGGACTTTTTTACTATAAATCTTGTATGTTCTTTTTTAATTTCAATGCGGGGATGGCCCCCTCCTAATGGACTTAGATCTAGAATGCGAGAATTAAATTCCTTATGCGGGAGTCCCGCATCCCACATGCCTAGTAGTAGAGCAGAGGGAAGGCAGAAAAGTGCTTATTTCCAGAGTTGAGGTTGCCGAAAAAGTAACAGGCAGAGACATATATCAAAAAATTCCTAAGATTCTGAACTTTTCAAAAACCTTCGTAGCCGGATTCAACTCTTATGGGGTTTTTCAAAATGGCCGCCCAAACATGAAGACATGTTCCTAAAAACTAGGCCTTCTAATATCATACTAATAGCTGTACCTTCACAACTATCTATCTTATCATGTTGAAATTGATGGTAGGGTAAGAGGATTATGTGGTGCAAAAAATGGCTCCTATTCAGATGACCCTAGTCAAGGTCAAGGTCACATTAATACAGGTCAAAGTTGAAAAAACTGATATTTTTCAAAATTAACTTTTTTTTAAATGCTCTAGTGTATGAGATTTTAACAGCACAAGCACATACATATGTTTAAACAATCCCTACATTCTAAGCTTTTGAAAAACCCTCGTAGCCGGATTCAAATCTTTTGGGTTTTTTCAAAATGGCTACTCGAAGCTGACAACATGTTACTATATATACTAGGCCTTCAAATATCATGCCAATAACTGTAACTTCACAACCATCTATCTTATCATGTTGAAATTGATGGTGGGGTAACAGGATTATGTGGTGCAAAAAATGGCTTCTATTCAGATGACCCTAGTCAAGGTCAAGGTCACATAAATACAGGCCAAAGTTGAAAAAAAAATGAAAATTTTCAAAGTTAACTTTTTTCTCCATCCTCTAGTGCATGAGATTTTAACAGCACAAACACACACACATGTTAAAACAATCCCTACATTATGAGCTTATGAAAAACCCATGTAGCCAGATTCAAATCTTTCGGGTTTTTTCAAAATGGCCACTCGAAGCTGAAAACATGTTACTAAATACTAGGCCTTCAAATATCATACCAATAGCTGTAACTTCACAACCATCTATCTTATCATGTTGAAATTGATGGTAGGGCAAGAGGATTATGTGGGGCAAAAATGGTTTCTATTCAGATGACCCTAGTCAAGGTCATGGTCACATAAATACAGGCCAAAAGTGAAAAAACTGAAGATTTTCAAAGTTAACTTTTTTCTAAATCCTCTATAGTGTATGAGATTTTAACAGCACAAACACACACATGTGTTTAAACATTCCACTGTCCACTGCGAATAGACGGTACCTACTTTTTCGGCAACCTGAATCTGAGATCTTTGGCCTACATCTGCTCTACTATATGGAGAATCCTGGAGATCCCCAGCAAACAATATTAGATTTAGATCTGGGTCTAGATCTATCACTTCCCCCAAAAGGCAAAGCCTGGCAAAGGCAAAGAAAATGAATTCCTGACAAATATTTTAAGATGAAATCTATTTTCTATTATTTCATCTTTTGTTTGCTGAATGTTGATATGGTGAGCTGAAACATAGCACTACGTGTGGTCTGTATTTCCTGAGTTGGCAACCATAATTTTGGATTAAAAAACGATAACCCCATGTCACGAGTTTAGGGACGTGACAATGACTGAGCTCATGTCCACTTCTCTCCACTGTTAGACCCTCCCCCATGTCATGAACATGATTGCTACTGTACGAGATAATCCTTCCGCAAACAAGTTATTACAATGAGACAGGTAAATTATTTAAGATCGAAAAGTTTGAGAAACTTCTTTGCTTCCTTCCAAATGAGCTGACAGTTATGAAATATGGAGATACTTGGGAGGGTTCCCTGTTTCGGGAAACTCGGGGAGCCAGCGCAGGGAATGATTATGACAGACACTGTGTCAAAACAATAACAGACTCCGTTGTTTTGACCCCGTTAAGAATAGGTTCCCGAGCGGAAAGTCGACAACATTGACCACCATTGAACGATTATAAACTTACCTGACCCGCTCCCCGAAGGAAAAGGGGAATAGGCCGGCGGGGGAGCAGTGGGAGTGGTTTGTTCATGGTTGTTGGAGAGTAATGGGGTTCTCTCTTCGTCCGCCATGTTTGTCCTCCCGGCCTCGTACGAATCATGTGACCTCAGCCATGACGTCACTTTTTGTGAAGGGAATCCCCTGACCTAGTTTTCGGGTCAAAGGGGTTCCCCCACTAAAATGGTTATGCTGGGCTCCCTTCTCTCTCGGCGGGGAGGACACGGCCTGAGAGAGTGGAGCCCACTGTGTCGATGGCTCTGATTGGTCGAAAAGTGATCACGTGACGCCGAGTTAGCCAAAATCTGGCTAACTCGGGGTTGGCTTGTACCTGCGCCTGATTCGTGACGTACAGCGATAGCGTGAGTTCGAGGCGCGGGGACCAGCGTATAAAATGGTTTGCTAGTCACAGAACTAGATTCTGCGTGCAGTTCTGTGGCTAAACTTTTTTAACCCTTTCCTGACGGCTCCATAGCCTAGGAAATCGATCGATGGTCATTAATTAAGCTGTAATTTCTACAATTTTTATGTCAGAAGGTTGATTTTTTGGATATCTATATATCAGGTGGGCGATGTTACAGAAAGCAGACTAGTCACGAGGTGGGCGGAACCGGAAGTGCCGGTATTTATTAGGTCTGACAACATTGATTCTACAATATCGAACATCTCCTCCTTTAGGATGATCACACACAATATAGATCTAAAGATCTTTCATAAAGATGTTTGTTATACATGAACAATAAAATAGTCATGACATAGTGAGTGATATGGTTGAACCAATACAATTTTGGTTGTTACATCAGGATAAACCTTTTCATATTCATCTTTTTTTTAGACCTGACAATATGATAATAATACAAGTTATACATAGCTTTTTAAAGCACAAAACCCTTAATACAGATCAAAGGTTATACAGGCAAATAATAAACTTGCAGATCATGATAACATGATTACTTATATTTAGAGGGAATCTTTACCTCTCTACCACTCCTTGTATAAACCTTTACAGAGCTTTTCACTGTTGCAGGGCTTTTCACCTGCCTACCCGTATCAACTGGAGTTTGGATTTCAACAGTTTTGTTTTCAACACTGGGTTTTGGGATAGGGGTTTTTGGTACACAAGTGGTTGTTGGGGGTACAATCGGGCTTGCTGCAGGCTTTTCAATAACCTTCTCGGCAGCTACAGGACGTTCTTTGGGTATATCGTTATTCTGCGTTTTAACGTCAGACGACTGCATAATATCGCGTCTGTTGCGACGATACACTCTCGTTCCCCTTTGTACAAAATATGAGCGAGGCTCAGCACATTTTTCGGTGACTTTTGCGGGTAACCAACCTGATTGTGTACGCATACGAACCTTTTCACCCTGTTCCAGCTCTGGTCGCTCCTGAGATAGAGCACCTTTATCGTAATAAAATTTGGCTTTATCGGCCTTACATTCAAGCGCGGTTGATATGTTCACAGTAATAGGTTTTGGACGGAGCTGGTTTAATGTAGCTGGTACGGTAGAACGCAGTCTACGCCCTTGCGACAACTGGGCTGGAGAACCTAGATCTTTAACAGGAGTGTTTCTCCATTCTAGAATAGCCAGATTGATATCACATTTAGAATGTTTTACCTTTTTAAGGATATTTTTCACAATCTTGACCTGGCTCTCAGCAAAACCATTACTCTGCGGGTATTCTGGAGAACTCTTAATATGTACAAAACCGTACTCTTTTGCGAAAGCGCTGAACTCTTTACAGTCATACTGGGGACCACCGTCCGAGATAAACTGCTCTGGGATACCATGCCTAGCGAACTGTTCCTTTAGAAAAGAAATTACAGATAGACTCGTTGTATCACGCTCTAGTTTTGTGAATTCGACAAACTTCGAAAAATAATCGGCGACTAGAACATACGCGTTACCGTCAAAAGAGAACAAGTCGCTGGCGACCTTTTGCCATGGATACTCAGGAATTTGAGATACAATCATAGGCTCTTTTTGCTGCTTAGAGCGGTACTCAGCACACGCGCTACACTGTTCACACATTTGCGTGACCTCGGCCGACATGCCTGGCCAAAAGAATACATCTTTTGCTCGCGCCGTACATTTGTCAATACCTAGATGACTTTGATGGATTTTTGTTAACATGGACTGGCGGAGCGAAGTAGGGACAATTAACTTTTCCCGTTTAAGAACAAGACCTTCGGAGATATACAACTCGTCACGAACAGACCAATATGGACGGACCTCTAGCGGGACTAGATTTTTACTATCAGGCCAACCTTGGTTAACCCTTTCCAGACTGCCAATGCAAATTTGGTACATATATGTACCATGAATGGTTTTCTTCACCCTACAGTCAAAATTTAATGAATTCTCTTAATCTTTTTGGTCTAATTTGAAGAACGAGTGGTACATACAGCCCTAAAACAGTATTTTTCTCCAAATGAAATTATTAATATATTTTATTAACCCTTAAACGCATGTACTTTAGGTTTTTTAGCATTATCTAGATGTAAATCCATATTTGGGAAGCATAATAATGTCAATTACATTGCATTATCATGACATAATTTCACAAATTTTGAAATAATACATAAGTGTCATACTGGAAAAGCATATTCTGTTGATACTTCAAGGATATTGTAGCATGTACTATTGAATATTTTAATTTCAATGGACTAATTATGACATGAAAGGCACCACTATAAATATACAAATGGGGTAAATTGGTCAAAACCTCACTGAAAGTGCAAAAATGACATGACGCTATGCATAGTCATCATTCTAATCCAAATTTTACCAAAATATTCAATTACAAACCATTCAAAATGAATTGGTGTGTTGCTAAATTATGTTCCTCTTCACAAAAGTTCCTTTGATATGAAAAAATCATACTTTTTTCAAATTTTGGGGGGTTTTGTTGCCTCTAATTGAAAAAATGCAGAATAATCATGATATTTTTGCCCATTTTCACGTTGGACCTACATTCTTTCACTGATCAATATTTTCATATTTCCTCTACTTATGAAAGAAATGTATGCATCATTTTCTTTCATTTCTCATAAACTTTATTTTCTCAATTCAAAATGTTGTTACAAAATCAATATTTAACCCTTTTTTCTTCAATTATCTGAAAAATAGCCTAAAATTTGTCATTTTTCCTGAAAATTTGGAGGTCACATGACCTTGGTCACATGACACACATATTAGAATTTTTAAAATCAAGTCATACATTCATAATGTATAAGTAATAAGCTTTTTAATGATGTACAATATGTCCAACATCTACATGGAATACCAGCTATAATAAGCATTTCCTTGTCGTATGTCAATATCAAAAGTGAAAAAAACGGCTTCTCCTCAGTCTGGAAAGGGTTAACATATTTTTGTACCATTTGTAGGATAAGGTCTTTGTTCGTCTCTTCACGAAATTCAGCTAACCTCACATCGCTGATCGGCAAATTGCGTACGGAATGGACCTCGTACCCTTCGACCTTACTAGTTTCTGTGTATGGTTGTGGCGCCCTACTAAGGGTGTCTGCGATAACTAAGTCTTTACCTTTTCGCCACACAACAAGGAAGGAATACTTTTGTATCCTCAGCATCATGCGCTGGATGCGAGGAGGGGCAGAACTAAGTGGCTTTTTGTAAAGCGCTTCTAATGGTTTGTGATCGGTCTCGATCGTCACGTCCGACCTACCATATATATAATCATGAAATTTCTCACAACCCCATGTAATAGCAAGCATTTCTTTTTCAATTTGACCATAGTTTTTCTCACTCTTGTTTAGACAGCGTGACGCGAACGCGACAGGTTTGTCGCC
Source organism: Lepidonotus clava (assembly GCA_936440205.1). Lineage (NCBI taxonomy): Eukaryota > Metazoa > Annelida > Polychaeta > Phyllodocida > Polynoidae > Lepidonotus > Lepidonotus clava. The sequence goes on from OW387140.1 coordinate 17,273,890, forward strand.
CTGGAGCAGACATGCTCCTAACCCATAGGACGATGAGTCTACGCTAACAGTTATGGGCTCGTCTAGAGAATAATATCGTAAAACTGGTGTTGACGCGACACACTCTTTCAATAACTCAAAAGCGTCTTGCTGTGCTTTGTCCCAGTGCCACTGGATGTCTGCGTTTTGCAGAAGCCGTAACGGTGCGCACTTTTCGGACAGGTTAGGTACGAACTTACCAACATACGTCACCATACCCAACCATCGGGTAACGTCTTCTACACTCTCTGGGGTTGGAAAATCTGTAATGGCACTAACTTTGGTAGGATCAACTTTTACACCTTCGTTAGAGAAAACATGGCCTTGGTACGTTACAGACTCTACTGCGATACTACATTTTTCAGAATTCAAACCTAGACCTATCTCTAGTGCCCTGTCTAACACCTTTCTCAAAACAGCGTCATGCTCTTCTACATCTTTTCCTGCGATAAGTATGTCGTCCCTTATGACCTCTACACCTGGGATGTCATCGAACATACTGGTGATGGTACGCTCCCATACCTCTGAAGCTGACGAAATACCGAAAGGCATATGCAAAAACTTATATCGCCCAAATGGCGAGTTGAACGTTAGGAGCCTTGACGTGGCCTCCGTAACCTCGATCTGATAAAAAGCTTGACCTGCGTCTAATACAGAAAATACCTTTTTACCTGCTAAACAAGCGGCAACCTCCTCAACTGTACGCATAGGGTAATGCTCGCGCTGGATACCCTCGTTCAGAGACCTAGGGTCGATACAAAGTCGCAGCGCGCCAGACTTTTTCTCAACAATTACTAGAGAATTTACCCAGTCTGTAGGTTCTGTCACAGGCTCTATAATATCTTGCTCACACATTTTGTCGAGCGCGTCCTTTAACCTTTTTTGAAGTGGGTGAGGCACCTTACGTGGAGGGTTTACAATAGGTTTCGTATCGGACTTCATCTTCATATCATACACTACACCTTTGATATGACCCAGACCTTTAAAGACAGACTTGTACTTTGGGTCTTTTAGGATTTGCTTTGATGAACCGGACTGCTTGACATCGTCAACAAACTTTACGAGACCTAGCTCTTGGCAAGTGGAAAGACCTACAATAGGATTTTTGCTAGCGACTACCATAAACTCGACAGGGTATAACTTGCCCTTGTGCTCTACTTGCAGGAGCACACTGCCATACGGCTTACTAGACTTACCAAAATAACCGACAAGCGTTGCCTTCGTAGATAAAAGTTTTACATGACTGTAACAACTTTGGTACATGTGATAAGGTAGAATGTTAACTTCACTACCAGTATCTAGCTTGAACGAAACTTTCTTGCCTTCTACATTCAGCGGCACCCTTTTCTCTGTTTGTTTTTCAACTGACTGAACGTTACAAACATGTACATCATTTGACGCTTTGGTACGAATACTAACAACTTCGGGTGTGCTAACGGTTATGGTCTCTACAAAGAAGTTATCTGAATCATATTCTTCTTCGGCTTCGACTTCGTGTACATTGCGTGATCTACATTTTCGGGCGAAATGACCTTTCTTTTTACAATGGTAACAAGTTACATCGGCTGCGGGACAACTACCAAAACTATGAGTAACATGACCACAATTACCACACGGCTGGTTGTTTTCTGTCTTCGGACCGGGGCCTTCGCCATACCCACGGCCTCGTCCTCGCGAACCACCACGTCCGCACCCATGGCTCGATCCACGACCACGACCTGAGCCACGACCACGGCTCGCCCCACGACCACGACTCGACCCACGACCTTGGGTTTGCTTGTGCACGGCATCCACGCTCGCCGCATTGGTCATCATAGTGCGAATTTCGTAGGTGGAAACAATATTCAACGCTTTGTTTAAGGTTAGACAAGTGGCTTTGCCAGGATTCGAATCCACAACCTTTGGGTTTGGAGGTGACGGTCTTAACCACTACACCATGGAGGATGAGTTTGGAACTAAGAAATGGGGTCATGACCCAATTTGCTGGTTCCCACAGGTCCTTTTGAAAGCACTTCAACAAAACAGCAGACAGATGGACAGGTTGGTTATGGCCCATTCCGCTGGTTCTTGGTAAGACCTGAAGAAAGTTCAGTATGTAGGCAGCAATATGCGAAAGGACATCATTTTAGAAGAAGTAGGGTAATCATCTTCGTCGTACAACTTATCTTTAAGCTTTTCGTCGGGCAACATGCCTCTCACGAGCTGATCACGAATAATTTTGTCCTCCTGTACATCGAAATTGCATGTCTCTGCTAACTTTCGGAGCGCACTTACAAACTGTACACCGGACTCACCGGGCTGCTGCTTCCTCAGAAAAAACCTGTCTCTTTCAATGAGCTCGTTTTGTTTTGGGATACAATGGGCTTCGAACTTTGCTCTAACTACATCCATTTTGAACTTATCCCCTTCTTCATCGAAGTTAAAAGTGGCATACACGGCCTGACCCCTTGGCCCTAGGGTGTTTAACAAACAACAAACTTGCCTCTTCTGAGATTTTTCATCTAGCCCTGTGGCGCACAAAAAAATGTCAAACTCGGAGATAAACTTTCTCCATGCCTGGGCAACATTGCCCTGAAAATCTAGCTCTTTTGGGGCCTTGAAAATACTGGTTGACATGGTTGACTGTATACATTAGCCACCAAAAAATTATTTTTTTTGACAACTGTCAATTCTATCACAAATGTGATGACTACACACACTGTGTCTCAAAAGGGGTATACAAAAAATGTGCACGCGTTACAACATGCTGTACCAACACCTAAGAGTGTACTGACACTACTATCTGTGTCAAAACATACTGACACTAACACTTGTATCAATAAAACTATGTTGACACTACACAATGACACTTTACTGAATGTCAGAATAGGTAAACTTACAGCTTAGGGTGGATTAGGAGTAACAGTGGACATGGTCTTCACTTTACAGACTCATGTGGTGGTTGAAAATACAGTTGACAGTGAGTTGACAATGCTAAACATAGGTTGACACCTAGTTGACACCATGTGCTCTGACTACTGAACACCAAAAATACAAGATACATGCAATGTCAATACAAATCTTTCGGTCAGATTACAAGTCAACAACTTACTTTACCACCTTACAGCAAAATGACTTCGGTTGCCCACCTTTAACCTTATGAAAAAGTGATTTTAAATCCCACACTGACAACATGTTACAGAAAGCAGACTAGTCACGAGGTGGGCGGAACCGGAAGTGCCGGTATTTATCTAAAAAACCAACACCGATGAAACAATTATATAATCGTTTTTTATGGGGGTCTGAATCGCATCAACTGTTTTGTGAGGCAATGAAAACCCCAGCTGTTACTATAATGATTAGAAATTTTCTGACCCACCAATATGACTCCAGTACTGTGGATACAGCTGTTACTGACTTTACGTCCATCTTGGCTAATGCAGGTATGCAATCATTAACATTTTTGAAAAGCAGACCTGGACCTCCAAACAAAGCAACAATAAAGCATCCATGGTTCGATGATGACTGTTACAAGTTCCGAAAAACATTGAGAAAGAGAAGTAGACATCTCAAACATTCTAGAGATTTCAGACTGGACTCTAAACTATTCAGACAAAACTGCAAGTCTTATAAAAAGTTACTCAGAGAAAAGAAATACCAATATAAACATAAATTGTTGAAGGACATGGAGTCATTGACCACTTCAGATACTAAGCAGTACTGGAACATATTAACAAAGCTCAGACAGTGTGATGGAGAACAAAAGAATGACCTTTCTCAAATTACACCACAAGAATGGTTTCATCATTTCAGTAAGCTAGGGAAGGACAATACACAGCAGGGATCTATCTCAAGCAAGCTTGAACACCTAGAAAAGACAAAGTATGATGAGGAAAAAACAGAGCTTGACTTCCCCTTCACAATAAAAGAAATTAAAACTGCCATAAAGTCATCTAAAACTGGGAAATCCCCCAGTGATGATATTATTTTGAATGAAATGCTTAAAAGTAGCGCTGATATTATTTTACCTTCACTGTCAAAGCTTTTCAATCTAATCCTACTGTCTGAGCACTTTCCAAAACTATGGAACATTGCCTACCAAGTCCCACTTTTTAAAGGAGGCGACGTTGCCAACCCAAGTGATTTCAGGGGTATAAGTATTACAAGCTGTTTAGGGAAACTTTCAATAAAGTCCTAAATAATCGTCTTCAGAATAAGATAGAAACAGATGATAGACTTAATGATAACCAAGCAGCGTACAGAAAAGGGTACGGCACAGCAGACCAGATATTTATACTTCGTAGCCTACTTAGGAAATATGTCACCAGTGGCAACAAGAAGCTGTACGGCTGTTTTGTTGATTTTCGTAAAGCTTTTGATCAGGTTGGGGCTACGACGGGAAAAACGGGACGTCCCGTTTTTTCAGGACACAACCCTGTAAATCATTTCAAAACATTCCATTTTTATTTTTTCAAATTCAAAATATGACCCTACATGACAGACAATTATTTGGTCAAATTAGAACTGAATCCCATCATTACAATAACTGTTTTAATGGTTTTTAAAAGTCTGCCTGAAAAAACGGGACGTCCTGTAATAACGGATCACAATACCGTCCTGTTATTTCAGGACGGACCGTTTTCTTGGTATGATTTTTGTAACTTTTAAAAAATAAAAATCAATATAAAAAAAATGCAACGATAGAATATGAAAATGCAACGATCATTTTGATGGAAAAGATGTGTACTTTCATTACATATAATTCTTGAATTTAGCAAACTCCTCATTTTCTGAGCATTTTTATGTATGTAAAAATATTAATTATGAAATTATTATTTATGTATTTGTCAAAATGGAAAGTGTTATTAAATTAATGTTAAATGCAGAATTTCATATTTTTTGCAGTTTGCATATGTAGAAGTATTATTTCATGTCTGTCTCGTGTATTATTCATGTATCATTTCATCTAGGATAATTAGATATTACACTTTTTCATAATTGCCTGTTATTTCAGGACGTCCCGTTTTTTCAGGACGTCCCGTTTTTCAGTAGTATCCCCAACCTGTTGATAGTGTATGGCACACTGGTTTATTTTACAAACTGTTATCACAATATTGTATAGGGGGGAAATTCTATGGAGTATTAAAAAGTATGTATGGTGGTGCTATGTCTTGTGTAAAATTGAAACATGGCATTACAGACATATTCCCCATCGAGAAAGGTATAAAACAGGGAGACACACTAAGCCCCTATCTATTCAACTTGTATTTAAATGACATCAATGATGTTTTCAATAATGAAAACTGTCATGCTCCATCCTTAGCAGGTAAATCAGTAAGCTGTCTCCTTTATGCGGATGATCTCCTTATTCTATCTGAAACACAGGAAGCTTAAGGTTTACAGCACTCACTCAATGGCTTGAGTGAGTACTGCAACAAATGGAGTCTCCAAGTGAACCCCAAAAAAACAAAGGTGATGCTGTTCCGGAAAACTAATTGTTCAGACAACAAGAATACATTTTTCACATGTGGCACAAACAGGATCTCTTTGACTGATAAATACAAGTATTTAGGCCTAACATTCACCAGAAATGGCTCACTAAAATTTGCTGTAAACGAACCATATGACAAAGCTATGAAAGGTATGTTTGCCCTTTGCAGCTCTTTGTATACAGGTGTAACTATCCAGCCAAAACTCCCACTCAGACTATTTGATGGTACAATCAGGCCTATTATGACCTATGCGTCTGAAGTTTGGGGGGGGGGGGGATTATATAAAATCATTAACAAGTCTGAATACCATTGATAACATGCCTTTTGAGAAGCTCAATAATAAATTCTGTAAATATATCATGGGTCTTCCACGAAGGGCTTCCAATTTTGCATTTAAATCTGAATTGGCTAGAACCCCAGTGTTTACATTTATATGTGCTCAAAGTTTGAGATACTGGAAGCATCTAGTTAATCTGTCAGATGACAGACTTCTAAAAAGAGCCTTCTTTTCTGAACTAAACATTCATAATAACGGTAAACATTCCTGGGCCACATTCATAGATCAACTCCTAAAGTTTATTAACCATGAGGAACTGTCATGTTATTCTGCACCTGTCGCAGTAAATGACTGTCTAGAAGAGATGGTGAAAAAGGTAAAGAGTGTCTACCCTCAATCCTATTTTGAATCTCATTATATGATGATAAATAACCATAGAAAGCTCAGAACATACAAAACCTTCAGAAATAACTATGATATTGAGAAATATTTGTCCCTTCAGGATGTCCCATTACCATATAGAAAGCCTTATTGTGCTTTCCGAATAAGCTGCCATGACCTAGAAATAGAAAGGGGGAGATATTATAATCCACGTGTGCTTCCGGAAAAAAGGATATGCAAACTATGTAAGTTGCAACCTGAAACAGAACAGCATTTTATACTCTTTTGTCCATTTTACAATGAGCTACGCAGAGAAATGTTTAAAGTCATAAGCAATGAACAACCAGATGTACTGTCAATGGAAACTGACAATTTGTTTGTATATTTACTGAGTTGCACAAATACTACTATTATAACAGCAGTGATGAACTTCCTATATGAAGCTAATTCCTTACGCAAACTTGAAATTAGCAGGGCCAGTTGATTACGCCTGATCTTTGTACTTAACTTTATACTCAGGAATATTACCCACTGTATTGTATTTTGTTGTTGTAACATTTTTGTTTAACTTTGCTGTAGTATATGAGAGCTGATGCTCATGTAGTTCTTTTTCATCCATGCCATGTATTGTCTCAGCAATATTGTGCAATAAAGAAATAAAAAATATATTAGATGTCATGATACAACTAGCCTATAGGGGGGCGATTTCCCCCAATAAATATTTCAATCTTCATTTTGTAACACTTTGATGGCTGGTATATTGGGCAAATTTGGCATTTTGTTAACAAGACCATCTTTATTCACCCATAAAAGATTAAAATTTTGAGGATTAAAATACAGATATGACTATTCAAAATAAAGTATTTTATTTCTAGTTTATTGTGACTTACACAACATTGTCATTGGTATACTTTTTGGAAGCTTAAGCCATTCTGACAGTTAATTCATTTAGGTTGTTTTCAAAATACTTCACCCATCTATTTCTGAAAAAATGCCCATAAATTAACCATATTTATGGAAATTCAAGATGGCTGCCCATGAAATTGCACATTTTATATAATTGGTCCTCTAATTTGAAAATTTGCTTTAGCTTTGATATTTTAATCATTCAAAATAGTTCACAGCTATTCAATGAACTGACCTCGATAATATTTTTGTATAATTTCCTTAATTAATTTTGATTTTCATTACTTAAATAGTATTTATCATTATTAATAACTCTGAATAATGGAAATTTAACCATTTTTAGAGCACAACGTGCCTAGCATCCTGTGTACATATGTACTTAAAGAATAAGGACAATCATACAAATATGGTATCAAATGATAGAAAATAACATGTAGAACAACTTTCTAATTTGATTTTTTTCTCTAAAATTTATATTTCTGCACATCTGAGGGCATTTACAATGAAATAGACCAAAAAAAACACATCATCTAAGAAATTCCACTACTACTTAAAACATTCTATGGTTACAATGGCAACCAAAATTAAAGATGGAAATATATTTCCTAAACCCTTTTAGAATATGTTATTAGAAGACATACAGGGAACTCCTCACTAGTCAACGTGTTTACAGAGGATAATCCGGGAATGTTTGTGGAAGGAGCTCGGGTCGAGGGTCCCCCAACCCACCCCCCGCCGGGTGTGTTTAGACTGGAGTTGAAAGCGTTGACTAGAATGGTCAAAATTGGTACCCCGGTGCAGTGGTGACTAACTCCCTCAAAATGAGGATCCCGATGGTAAGACCGTGCGCACATATGGTACGCCGGCGGGCTATACTCCAACATAGGCGGCATGTCCCCCTCCCCCCCCCCCCTGCGGCCACACCGGGTTTGAAACCCAGTCTACCCCCTGAGATACTCGGCCAGCGGCCGGTCACGCCGGCGGGCTATACTCCAACATAGGCGGCATGTCCCCCTCCCCCCCCTGCGGCCACACCGGGTTTGAAACCCAGTCTACCCTGTTTCACATAGGCGCGCCTGGAAGACCGGGTTTGAAACGCGGTCTAACCATTGTCTTTTTTCCCCCCAGATTTGAAACCCAGTCTACCCTGTGTAAATTAGGCGCTCCGGTCTAACCACATTTTTTTTTTTTTCATATGATGCCAAACCGGGTTTGAAACCCAGTCTACCCACGGGGCTTCCCCTGAGATGTGGCCGACATCCCCATGCATGGACCGTACTTGAGAGACTCGTGTCATGCAGGTTGACATGGCGCGACGTCCCCGGCGCGACCCAGTCTAGGTAGCAGGTCGAGCTTGCACCCCACCCCCCCCCCCCCCCCGACCCCAATATATTACTAATAAAGATTATGGTAGACTGTGTTTGAAACCCAGGCCTGTTTTTTTTAGACCTGGTCTGAAACCAGGTCTAATCTAAGTGGCTTTGACGACGCGTGCAGACGCGCTGTCAAACTTGCATTGTTTGAGTGAAAGTAACTTTTTTGTAAAATTGTTGGCCCTGAAAAGGGCCGTTGTACAAGTCGGGGAATGTGGGTATTAGTTCCCACGTGTCCATCGTTGTTCCTGCATCCTCTTCTCTTCTTGATCTCTCTGTATCAGGTCCGCCAAGAAGGGGTGATACTCCCACGCCTCTAAATATAACAGTTCTTCGTGCAGAGGGCTTCTGATAGTAAAAACATCAAGGTCAAATGTCATTCTATACTGGTACTGTGGAAGGCGCAGGGACATGTCCGGATCAAGAAGATTCCTGAAGTCTTCAAACATGGCAACTTGGAAATCGGTCTATGTACCCCAGTCTGGTAGGTCGTACTGGTGGTCACGGTACTGGACCACCATGTGGAATGGATCTACACTAGACTCTAGGACTACGTACAGTCTACTAGGTCCCAAAGTTCTAAGCACTCGTCTGACATGAAGATCCAATGAGATTGGCATGGAAGCACGCAGAACTCTGGCATTGATTATAGCTGAAGGAATGTTACGATTAGCCATCGTTGCTGTCCACAAATCAAATTGCCTCCAAACTATAAAATCAAATTTGCCTGTGCCAGCGACTTGTTTTCAAACCCAGTCTGACCAGCGGCAGGCACCGCTCAGACTTGTTTTCAAACCCAGTCTGACCAGCGGCAGGCACCGCTCAGACTTGTTTTCAAACCCAGTCTGACCAGCGGTAGGCACCGCTCAGTCAATGTCGGGGTTGAAACCCAGCCTACCCACGGGGCTCCCCCTGAGATACTCGACGACCGGTCAGCCAGCGGGACGGCGCGCTCAGTCAATGTCGGGGTTGAAACCCAGCCTACCCACGGGGCTTCCCCTGAGATACTCGACGACCGGTCAGCAGCCGGTCAGCGCGACGGCGCGCGCTCAGTCAATGTCGGGGTTGAAACCCAGCCTACGCACGGGGCTTCCCCTGAGACACTCGACGACCGGTCAACGGCCGGTCAGCGCGACGACGCGCGCTCAGTCAATGTCGGGGTTGAAACCCAGTCTACCCACAGCGGCCGGTCTGCGCGACAGCACGCGCTCAGTCAATGTCGGGGTTGAAACCCAGTCTACCGACAGGGCTTCCCTCGAGCTACTGTTGTCCGGCACAGTGATTTGATAAGGGCACATCGATTCCCCTTAAATAGTGGTCAACCCTTCCTACTGGTCATCATTCCAGCATGGATCTTTCACAAGCCATCTTTGCTGCCATCGACCTAGTCAACCAAGGTGAAGGTAACCATATACCTGAACCTGAGTTACTACTGTTGGAACCAGAAGCCAAACAAGAACTACTGGCTGCACCACAACCATATCCTGCTGCCCTGGACCTGATCCTGGAGGAGTTGCCCCTCATACCTGGACTCCAGCCCCCAGGGACTCCTGAGGCAGCCCCTGCACCTCCACCGCCTCCATCACCTGAACTTGTGTGGCCTGCCGCCCGTCCTCGTCGCCCCGTACGCCGTCGACTGATGGAAGGGCCCAACCAGAACAATCAAGAGGAGTTAGGGGTTGATGAGAGGCATGTATTTGTTGAGGGGAAACGTGGTAAATTGCTTTTGAAGTCCGGCGGGTACAAGTTCTACAGGAACGGTACTCAAGGGACTGGAGAGAACCGGAAACAGAAATTCATTTGCAGTTACTACAAGGTCACCAAATGTACTGCCAAGGTATTAACTTTTTAACAAGATAACATGACAGCATTTCATACTGGGGTCTTGAACCATGTAAATCTTTTGCAAGTTATACTCTTATGTCTTATGTCGCATATTGGAATAACATTATTATAATAAGACTTATTCATTCGCCACTGGGGGCGCCACTGCCCTTTGTCCCCCTACACAAAGTAGTCGATGTCTACCGGACCTTCAGCAGCGAAAATGGATGGGATGTGCTACCCATGTTTGTGGTGCGTGACATGCGCAAGTTCCTCAGGTACTTCGAACGCAACTGGCTGAACAACCACCCAGAGCGGTGGAATGTGTTCGAAGCAGATGTGCGCACCAACAACCATGTCGAGTCGTACAACAAGAGAATAAACACTCAGCTGACCGCACATCCCAACATCTTCCGGCTATTGGCCTACCTCACGGACGAGATCGACAACGCACGAATCGCCATTATCCAAGGCAGCCAACATAAGAGGTGGCGTCCACAGCGTCTGCAAGAACGGATCAAGAATGCCAAAATAGAAGAAGCAAAGGCTGACTACTTGGGTGGTGAGGCTCTAATGATTTTCCTGAATAGAGTCGTCAACATCTACCACCCACCAAAGGCATTGGATCACCGAGCAGTTGACCCAGCAGAGTTGGTTGAAGGACATGAACCACCACAGGATGCGCCACCTGTCTCCGATGACGAGCTTGACGCGGACATGGATGACCCAGACGACCCAGCTGATGAAGACTTCGCCAACTTCGATGACTGAAGTGCCCCTCTCCGTTTCTCCATACACCACAAAAATGGCCCTTTTCAGGGCCCCATACTCTCACAAAAGTGATCACTCAAATACCCCCTCTCTTATAATAAGGCCCTATATCCGGGTTAACCCCCAAAAAAATTTCTATTAAATTCCCCACTTGCGGCGCTCCGCTGTCATACTTTCAAATTGTTAAGTCAGACTGTGTTTCAAACACAGAGAAAAAGAACTTCTAAAAGTCCCCACTGGCGGCGCCACTGGTCAACCGACCACTGGCGGAGCCACTAACATTATAGTTTATTTGGTTCTGAAACATCTATAACACTTCAAAGCCAAAAAATATTTTCTATTAAAGGTCCCACTAGCGGCGCGAATTTGATAAGTCAGACTTGGTTTCAAACCTAGAGGAAAAGATCCGCTAAAAGTCCCCACTGGCGGCGTCACTGGTCAACCGACCATTGGCGGAGCCACTAACATTATAGTTTAACAGTTCAAACCCAAAAAAGTTTTTCCGATTAAAGTCCCCACTGGCGGCGCCACTGGTCAAACGACCACTGACGGAGCCACTATCGATATCAAATATTCGATTTTATTTGGTTTTCGAGCATCTATAAACGTTTCAAAACCAACTTATATTTTCCATGCCCCACTACCGGCGCGTATTTGATAAGTCAGACTGAGTTTCAAACCCAAAAAATATTTTCTGTTAAAATCTAACGGCGCGAATTTGAGAGGTCAGACTGGGTTTCAAACCAAGAGTATTATTTAATAAAGATAAAAATGTCATGGGGAAACCTAGTAGGCGAGTCCCGTCAGCTGTTGTTTCGGGCCATTCGCGCCTGCCTCAGAATCAACCTACCTGTGACTACACTTGCGCGCCTGCCCCTGTAGTCACAGGTAAGTTGTTTTCCAGGCAGACTGGTGTTGAAACCCGGCGACCTGGTGGGCTGATAAGGCCTGTGGGTAGACTGGGTTTCAATGCCGGTCCACGGTAGGCGTTAGACTGGGGTTGCAACAAGGCGGCGCGTAGTTGGTTTAGCGGCGCGGCCGGCCAGCCGGCCGTCCCCACCTGGCCGGGAGCGCCTGTGAGTCGGTGGTATGATAAGAGCTGGCCTCACCTGGCCGACGCGGTAGACTGGGTTTCAAAGCCGGTCTAGGCTGGGGCTGCAGCAAGGCGACGCGTAGTGGGCAGGCCGGGCGGCCAGCTGGGAGGGGGGGAGCACCTGTGAGTCGGTGGTATGATAAGAGCCGGCCTCACCTGGCTAGGCCACAGGTATATAAGCCTGATAGGGCAGGTAGGGGTCACTCAGATCCAAGATGCCACTCAAGAATGTTCCATGGAAGCCCACTGAGAAGGATGTTGCTGTTATTTTGGGTCACCCAGAAAAACACCTGCTGACAGCAAATTCTGCTGTAGTGAACTTCATACGGCCTGAATATCTATCGGTAGACATTTGCTGGAAAATGCTGTTGGCTGCATGTGACGCTGAATGTAACAGGGAGGTCATTCCTGCCATGACCCAGAAGGCACTGGGTGTGTTTGAGCCTACTAACCTCACATGTATGGCCATCCAGGGACGTTGTGCCCAAGGTCCACCAGCTATACCTGGAAGATTCTGGGCCATGTTCGGCACTGTAGGAGAGCTCAGTACCCTGACGAACAGGGACCGTGCACTAACACAGCTGAGATGGGCCAGAGACCATTTCCGTGAACTTGGGCAGCCCGGACCTCAGAACCTCCCAGTCAATGCCCCAGTTTACCCTGATGAGCAGTAGAATGGACGACATCTACCCATGACCAAAACGGCCCTTTTCAGGGCCAACAAACAACTCTCATAAGGGTTGGTCTTTACTCATTGAATGTGTGTGTGTGTGTGTATGTGTGGTGGTATGGCTGTTGATTACAATTAGACTGGGGTTGAATCAGGGCTAGACTATGTGATGATTTTGGGTCGATGACTAGACTTGGTTTCAAACCCATTCTATGGTAGGCGTCAGACTGGGTTTCAAACCCGCCGATATTTTTTTTTTAATTATTTAATTAATTATATCATTAGACTTGGTGATGGTAGGCGTCAGGCTGGGTTTCAAACCCGCCGATATTATTTCTTTATAATTATTTAATTAATTATTCAATTAGACTTGGTGTCAAACCCGCCGATGTATTTTGCGAAACTGTTTAATAAATTCCACCTTAAGTCTCAGGCTTACTTAGTTACTATAAAATTTCGTATATTAGCAATAAATGACTACATGGTTAGACTGCTCAAAACCGCTAATATATTTTGCTTAAGTATTGCGTAAATTCAAAGTTGTTCACTGATCTCGTAACTGATTGACTAGATGATTCAGATAGTTAGTGCACAGATAACAACAAGTTTTTTCAAATTCAAACAAATTATTATTAATAAATAAATATTTACAAGTATTTACAAGGGCGCGAAAACTATTTACAGACTAGACTGTGTGCCGGGGGAAATTTACAAATATTTACAAGTATTTACATGGGCGCCAAAACTATTTACAGACTAGACTGTATGCCGGGCGAAATTTACAATTATTTAAAAGTATTTACAAGGGGGCGACCAACGTCTTTGGGATGAGCCTAGTCATGGTTAGAGTCTGCATGGGGGCTGCGCCACCCCCCTCCTGGTCGTCATCGCCCGGGCGTTCTCTGTACCGGGAGGGGGGGGGAGCTTGGGGGGGGGGACAAACTCCTCCTCCTCCTCCGGTGCTGGTTGGCCAGAGGCAGAGGTGTCCTGGTGGTCCAAGGCAGCCTTGGCCTGGGCCGCCTTGGCCCTCTTGCGTCTCCTCCGCCGGGTGCCCTGGCCTTTTGGCGGCCAGTTCCTCCAGGACCGCAGGTGGGGGGGTCTCGTACCCGGCAATGCCTGAAATAGCAAGGTTCATATATTAGCATCAGTATATTGCCATCTACAATACATACTTGACTTGTCACTGTAGCCTTGATTTTTTGTTCATTGTATAACTTAGTTCTGAGATTTGGCGCTAGGGGGCCACCACTGTACTATTTTACTATTGTTAGTCAGCTTCTGCTTCTTCCATAGAAATGCAATAAGAGTGGGGTTTGAAACCCAGTCTGACTCAGCAGCGGGTAAACTGCCTTTGAAACCCAGTCTAGCTGTCACAAACAAAAATAGCACTTACTTCTGTCCGTGAACATATGCGCCGGCACCCCTTGGTCACGCAGCCAGACCGCCGCGCTCTGCCGGTCAAAATAGTTCTTCCTGTCCATTTGTTCACGCGTCAGAGGCTTCTTCTTGCGGGGGACGTACTTTTCCTGTAAAACATAAACATTAGCTTACAAACAGTTCTAGTTTGTGGGGGACGTACTTTTCCTGTAAAAACATAAACATTTGCTTACAAACAGTTCTAGTTTGTGGGTTTATTTGTTTCTACCAATACCCTGCTCCCTAGAGAGAGATTAGTACCAACATACTCGGTGTATAGAGCGAGATTTTCTCAATAATGGTTTTCAAAAATTATAAGCATTAAGTTCATTGAAATCAAACTCACCCTGGCCTTCTGGGCTCGCCTCTTGCGGGAGGCCTCGGTCCGCTCCGCCGTCTGTGGTGAGAGGGCCCTGTTTGGCCCACGTCGGCCTGGCTGGAGGGGCGGAATCCCCAACACCTAAAATCAACAGATAGGAGTGTATAGGTAGTGCCTTTTGCAATATCTATGACTGAAACACTGCTTTTGAAACCCAGCCTACCACATGTCAGTAAAAAAAGCCCCTAGCTTATCAACTGCTATCGATACCGGTTTTGAAACCCAGTCTAAAGAAAATTAAAAAATAAAAATTTTGACATGCGTCTCGGACAGGAGATGTGGCATGACATGACTTGACATGACTTTTCTTATAATTTACGCTGCGGACATACGACGCGACCTTACCAACCCCCCCCCCCCCCCCCCCCCCCCCACAAAGATTTCCCGACATTGCCCTGCCCCTGAGCGGGCTAGACACTACTGGCATGATACTTGGTTTCAAACCAAGTCTAACGTCAAGAACTAGGGTGAACTACTAAAACCTGGTTTGAGACCCAGTCTAACCCCAAGAATAAAATTAATTGTACTTACAAGTGGCAGGTTGCGCCGACCAGCCGCGGAGACCCGCCGCGCGTACTCAGGTGTTGGGGCGCGGGAAGCAGGGCGATCCACCTCCATCATGGCCGGGTCCTCGCCGGCTGCCTCCTGTAAGTCCATCTTGGCCGGGTCCTCGCCGGCTGCCTCCTGTAAGTCCGGGTCCGGGTCCCCGCCTGATTCCCCGTCAGCCTCCGGGTCCTCGCCAGGTACCAGGTCTGCCTCCACATTGCCCCAGCCTGCCTCGGGTTCCTCGCCGCCGGCCCCACCGACTGCACCTAGATCGGCGCCTGCCTCCCCCTCCTGGTCCCCGCCGTCTCCCTCCGGGTCACCGCCGGCTGCCTCCGGGTGCCCGCCCGCCCTCTTCCTCGCGGCCTTCCGTGCCTTCCTCCTCCTCCTCTTTTCCCTCCTTCGGTGACGACGCATGATCTCGTCGTCCTGTTCAACCAGTTGTTGTTCGAATAACTCAGTCTCAGAAGGGGAAGAAGTCGTGTCCTGGTCCATCGTAAAGTTAATCCGCTCGCGATAGGTAGTAACGTTACCGGTAAGGGCTGTGGTCAGACTGGGTTTGAAACCCGGCGTGATGCGGGCCCTTATATATGGCCCCAGGGGTGGGGTGACGCCACGCCTGATAACATGCCCTTATTAGGAAAAAAGCGACGCTGATATCGTGGGAAAGCCCCGAAGAGCGAATCTGACGTCAGCAAGGTGTCCCAGTTATGGGCTTCTTTGCCAAATTGTAGTACTGATTTAGTACGACAATCGATAATGAAGTCTGTTAGACTTGGTTTGAAACCAAGTCTGACCGGAATAAATTCGACTCGTAAAAATTTCTTCATGGCCGTATTTGAAACCCAGTCTAACTTAGGCGGTAATCCTAGCGAGCGAAGGCGGGGGCCTAACCACACTTCGTTTTGGGTCGCCGCGTTTGAAACCCAGTCTACCACCCCTACACCCTACCATCGTACACAACCTTGAACTGCCTAACCAGTAATTCAGTCTGGGTTTGAAACCCAGTCTGACCCGATTATTAATTCGCCGCGTTTGAAAAAAAGTCTAACAAAGTTGATCAGCTCGCCACGTTTACAAAAAAGTTAGGCCTAAAGAAGGGAGGGGGGGAGGGACCGAGCGAGGGGGCGGAGAGACCGTGCGGGAAATATCCTCCCGGGCAGTCGGACCGATAGGTTCAGCCACCACGCTGGCGGGTTAGACTGGGTTTGAAGGCCGGTCTGCGCCACAAGCACGCTCTAGGCCTAAGCCTAACGGGGGCGTATTTTGACAATTCTAGCAACCGCGGTTTTGTTTGTACAACGGTTTAGTGGACCGAGGGCGACCGACCCGCCGGCCTAATCCCCCACCCCCCGCCCACCTACTTAACCCCGATGTTGTGATACGTTGACTAGCGAGCGGCAGTCGACATACAACTTTCTCATCAAACTTATTTCTAGAATATCAAAATTTAGAAATGAAGTTTTGTCTGCTGTTTCTCACAAACAGAATCCACTTTGGTGCCGTCAGGAAAGGGTTAAAGTGTATTATTCATAGAACTCAAATTAGGTTTTACCGCACCACTACGGGCTCCAACTATAATAATATAAATTATGTGATCTAATCTCAGGCGCATTTCAAGCGCGGAATTAGCGGGGGAATTAACATGTTAGGAGAACTCGGTCCAGGAGAACTCGGTCCGTTGGAGATCTCGGCCCACCAATAAAATATGACTTGGTTTACTGAATATCAATTTATTTCTTGCATGCAATTATTATGTTTTTCATCAAACCCTAGCAGGGATCTTAATCAGACGCTCCCAACGACTATTCTGCAGCCGCAGGGCAGGATAATTTGGACAATGTTTCCGATGTGACATGTAATGATGTATGTAGTTATGCTTGAATTATTGCTTTAAAGGCTTAGATTAACCAGACTGAATAAGCACACATGTTTACAAGAGCTACGAGAAACCGGAAGTAGTTTATTACGACTGTTTCAATATGTAGAGGTTTAGGGAAATCCAAGAAGGAGTCATTAAGTGACTTGGAAACTGGAGGTTTATTAACACTGTGTCAGCGCGGGAAGGCGCGTCCGAGAAACTCGGCGTTACAGGGAAAAGTCGGATTGATACAAGTGCAGCCGAAACGGAACGACGCGTAAAAGATGAATCATATAACATCCCCAATGGACTTAGAAAAAGCTTACAATCATACATAGCCTATTACAAGTCAGAGTAATTATTACAAGATAATTACATGATGCGGTTAACATTAAACCTTAGTTTGACAATTACTAGAAAATATGTGTCGGATACATAATACACATAACTAGTCGGTATGTAGTACAAATACAAATATGCAATTCTTAAGTCACATAAGAAGCAAGATGACTAGGACGTTTGGAGCTTCGCCCAGATCTAGACACATAGGGAGCTGGCTCTACAACTGGAGCCTTTGGAGCTTTGGCAGGAACCTTACTAATTCTAGGGACCTTAACTGGTGTTGTGGGAACTTTTAGTGGTGTTTTGGGAGTCTCCACAGGCTCTTGTACCGAAATATCTCCAGTTGGAACGGTCAAAGGGTAAGGTTCGATCACTACCGGAGTAGGTGTAGGGTCTTCCTGTGTCGCACGCAGATGTACTCGGTTACTACGTAGAGTGGTGCCGCTATCGGTTTCTATCTCGTAAGATCTTTCGTCAAGTTTCTTTTTGACGGTTGCCTTCTCCCAGGACTTTTCATGGAGCTGATACGGTTTCGCTCTCACAATATCGCCTTCGTGCAGCGGCTTTAAAGGCTTCGCTGGTTTATCATAATAAAATTTCTGTTTTGTCTGCAGAAATTTCAGCTTGTTGGCGATTTCAGACTTTGATCGGTCGGAGTTCAGTAAACTCGCTGTAGTTGGGAGAAGAGTTTTGGTACGTCGACCCATTAATCGTTGAGCCGGGCTCAAATGATACCTTGCTGCGGCGTGTTACGCACATTCAAAATCGCTAAATAAGGGTCTTCACCAGTTTTGGCAGTCTTTTTAAGGATTCTCTTTGCGGCTTTTCATTAGACCTAGGATGGTGAGGCGAACTAGTTGTATGTTGAATATCATACTTAATCATGAATTGACGAAAATACGAAGACGTGAATTGCGGACCATTATCTGTGACTAGTTGTTCTGGTATTTCGTACCGAGAGAAATGAGCCTTGAGCTTCTGGATAACTGTCTTCGACGTGACGTCGTACAGTCTATCGATTTCCCAGAAGTTGGAATAATAATCGACTGTCACGAGGTAGTCTTTATCATTTAAAGTAAATAGGTCTGCGCCTAGTTTTTGCCATGGACGAGAAGGCAGTTCATGACTCATGAGAGGTTCTTTCGCTTGTGATTGTTCAAACTCTCGACAGGTCTCGCACTTCTGCGTATATTCATGTACGTCATTTGTCATGCCGGGCCAATAAACCATTTCACGGGCTCTACGGAGCGAGCCTTCAATACCCGTATGACCCGTATGTAACTCACTAAGGATACTTTTTCGGATTCCTTTTGGTATGACCAGACGCTCACCTCTGAATACTAAACCATCGGTGACAGCTAGTTCGTCGCATTGGGCATAAAATTCACGGATCTGAAGCGGGACTTGGTCTTTCTCGGGCCATCCCTGTTGGATCGTAGTTTTAAGCAAAGACAAAATCGGGTCTTCGTGAGTTTTTGTAAGAATGTCCGTGATCCTCTCTTCGCGCATCGGCAGGTAACTCACTGCATTTACGGACTCGAACTCGCTCTCTCGATGCTGGTTATTGCTGATAAACGCACGGCTCAGCGTGTCCGCGAGTAGCATTTTCTTGCCTTCAAGGTATTCGACCGTGATATCGTAGGCGAGCGTGCGAATAAGCATACTTTGAAGCCTTTTCGGGGCTCTGTCTAAAGGCTTTTTGGTTATAGCGTGAAGTGGCTTGTGATCGGAATGTACCGTTACGGGTCGGCCGTATGTGAATTGATGCCACTTTTCGAGCGCGAAAACGATCGCCAGCATTTCTTTTTCAATAATCGCGTAGTGCGACTCTGTGTCGGTCAGAGCACGACTGGCATAGGCAATCGGCTTGCCATTCTGCATAAGAGCAGCGCCTATTCCAAACTGACTAGCGTCGCACTGAATAATCAATTCGCTCGTTGGGTTGTAATACGCCAGAATGGGGGATTCAGTCAATAGCTTTTTAAGCTTTTTGAACGCTTTGTCTTGTGGTTCACCCCATGACCACTCAACGTCTTTGTGTGTGAGGACCGAGATCGGCCTCATGACTTCAGATAATTTCGGCATGTACCTGGCGAGGTATGTCACAGTGCCTCGTAGACGCTCTACCGCAGCGACGTCGGTCGGCGCTTCCATTTTTACAATCACTTCAATTTTCGCAGGATCTGCTTTCAGACCAGAGGCAGATACGATATGGCCAAGAAAAGTTATTTCTGGCACGTTGAACTTACATTTATCGGGATTAAGTTTAAAACCGTGCTCGTCACAACGAACGAGAAGATTCCGCAGGTTTGTGTCGTGTTCCGCGACATCTTTACCGTACACGATTACGTCATCGGCTACGCATTGAACACCGTCGAGGCCTTCAAGGGCCATACAGAGACGCTTTTGGAAGATTTCCGAACTAACTTTTAGGCCAAAAGGGAGTCGGAGCCATCGATAACGGCCAAAAGTGTACTTTTCTTTTAGGATAAAAACTACGCTTGGACGATTTAGAATAACCTTTAGAACTTGAAGAAGTTTTAGGCTTATGATCAGGTTTGGCATCAGATTTACCATTTTGACATGTGTCAGAACCAGGAAAGTGGTTAGGCTGTTGACAAGAATAACATGTTTTACCCCAGGCTGGGCAAGCAGATTTGACCATACGATGAGTCTTAGAACAAAATTTGCAACGCTTATCTTCAGACTTTTTGCTAGGATAGTGAGAAACTTTGCTAACTTCCCCTTCAGATTTGTTCATTACAACTTTCTTGTTTTCGTCGTTAAGCTCCATAGATCTACAGATGTTTAGAGTGGTTTTAAAATCTAGCTTAGCTGAACGAGTTAATTTCTCTTTAACTGTATCACTCTTGTGACAGTCCAGAATACGGTCCATAATACGAGCATCACGACAGGCAGGGGTACAAAAGTTACAAGTAAGTTACTAGAAATCTAAGGTCAGAAAGGTATTGTTCGAATGTTTCATGCGGTTGTTGTACTCGTCGCGAGAATTTGAGTCTTTCGATGAAGTCACGCGTTTCACTAAGGAAATACTCATCATACTTTTTAATCAGTGTTCTAGGATTGTCTTTCGTCTCACCGTCACCAAATACGAACCCTTTGTATATTTTACGAGCTTCAATACCAATCGACTGTAGGAGGATCGCCGCTTGGAAGTTTTCGGGCTGACCATGGGCGCCCGATAATAGGAGATACCGCTCGTAGGCTTCTTTCCAGTCGAGCCAACGTTCACGTTTACCAGGTGAGTCGACGTCCAGCTCGCCAGGAGGTTGTAGGTTGGGTAGAGTAATTGGCACAGGTGGCACAGGAGCACCACCACCAGCACCGCCAGCGCCAGCACCACCGCCAGCACGGTCGTCGTCAGAGTCGGCCATAGCGGTAGATCAGAGGGGTCGACAGCACTGGACTGCAGACAGGGGTGAGACAGTTCAGGTGAATTAATCAGGTCAGGAAACAGGTTGACACTAATAAAATACCAGGTCAGCAGGGTGTCACAATAAAATACCAGGACAGCAGGACGGCGAAATTAACACCGCGTAGAGTAGGTTGGTACGTAGTGACAAAGTTTGTGACAGTAGAGGAGGTGTACAGCGCGCACAGCACCACAGGAGTTGACACCACAGGTCTAGGAGAGTAGTCACAGGAGGTTGACAGGAGTCAATGTCAGGTTGACACTAACTGACAGCAGGTACAATACGCGGTTTCCGAAATAGGCCATCAGCCAGTCAGTGAGCCCCTTTAAGAGGGTCTGAGGGCAGGAAGTGAGGGCAGATTTAGAGGGGTGTTGTGGGGGCAGATCAGGGAGTCCCTGTGACCAATTAATGGACCAAGAGGGGACAGGGGTTTATTTGTTTCTGGTCATAAAAGTGTTATGTTGTATGTCCCCCACTGGTGCTAATCTAATTCAAATGGTGCTCCTGACCCCATAGATGGCCTGTGGTTGGACATTAATTAGTAAGGCATGCATGAGAGTAATTAATGCAAATAGGGCAACCCCCTTTCAGCACAGTAGGGGCCCAGGGGGTGGTCAGATCAAAGAAACAGATGTTCTAGAGGGCAGTTTCTTATAATATTTTGTAAGTTTTCAACATGTTTTTAAAAGTTTATATCATCCATAATCATGATAGTGTATGATAAGATACAGTCCTATATACTGTCAAAATTTGGATTTAAAATCAGGAATTTAAGTGTGACTTTTTGACCCAAAACCTTTTCCAGCTATACTAAATCTACCAGATCTGCCCTACCTTCCTGCTCTCAAACAGGCTGAGAACCAGCTCCAGCCCCCTAAGCCCCGCCCCTTTTGCCTAGGTCGGATGTCCCGTATTACTATTTCTCAGGTAGCAATGTAAAATTTATGAGTTCTCAGACTAAATGACACAGGCAGGTTGGACTATGGTCCAGTTCAGAGTTACAGGAGCAGTTCATTTCTTCAGATTACTTGAGTAGATTCAGACTCAGAGTTACACAGGCTTGTTGACAGGACCACATGCTGAGGGAGGTGGTTGACAGCAGACTCAACCCAGAGAAATGTCCTCAGAAATGCAGTTTACTCACAGTCTCCATTCCCAAAAGTTGTCCAAAGATGATCACTCCACTGCTAGCCACCATGTTTCAATATGTAGAGGTTTAGGGAAATCCAAGAAGCCGAAACGGAATGACGCGTAAAAGATGAATCGTATAACAACGACGTTAGGTATCACAATACTAAATCTGCGACATCTCCCTTCTGAAAAGGAGTCTTTAAACATATAACTATCAGGATGGAATATTAGTTATTTTAAGACTGAATCTTAGTTTTTGATTTGCTTATACTTCAATGAAAGTTTTTGGTTTCTTCTTAATGAGTCTTTTGTTTCAAGCTTAGTGCTGCAATGAAATAATATGAGTGTCAGACATTTTATCAATAGCAACTGTCTGTAAGAGATGGTAAACCACATTAGACATAGTCATTAAAACGGCTTGGTTTTGTAACCGCTCGACCACTTCTTGTTCTGCGGCCAGAGTCTATTATAGGCTGCGGCGGGACCACTCGGACCACCGGCTGCGGCGGTGGAGGCTCTACCTCCGCGGGTGGAGGCTCAGCTGGCCTCACATCCACGTGTTGCTGGGGCCTTGCTTCCACTATGGCGTCATCGCGAGGTGGAAGGAGCAGAGGTGGGTGGTCGGCAGATCTCCTTAGATGTCTGCGGTTTCTGCGGAGCAGCCCTCGCTCAGTCTGGATGGTGTACGACCTGGGCTGGTCGCAAGAGTCAGTGACGATAGCTGGCTCCCAGATGCTTCCTCGTTGCACCCGAACTACGTCACCTGGACGGAGCTGCTTGAGTGGTGCGGTGTGTCTGTCATAATAGGTTTACTGACACTCCTGTCTCCTTTTGAGGGCGTCATGAGCTTCGACTACTTTGGGCTGTAGGAGCTTTGGACTTGTCGGTAGTTTTGAACGTAAGGTATGGCTCATAAGAAGTTGTGCTGGGGAATATTCAAGACCCGTTATCGGCGTGTTACGGTACTCCAATAAAGCAAGACGATTGGGATTATTTCTTGGCATTGAATTATATATGTACATGTGACTTAATATTATATGGACACTGACACTTTCCATATTCCCACACGTGAGAGAGGTCAACATATTGCTCATCTAAATCTGCAGAGCATATGTAATAAACTTGATTTGTTAAAAATTTATATAAATCAACTTAATTTTGATATTTTCACCTTTAGCGAAACCTGGCTAAAACCAGACTTTCCAACTTGTCTTTTGGATGTACCAGGATATCAGTTGTATAGACAGGATCGAGGATGGTCTGAGCATCAAAATAATATTCCAAAAAAGGGTGGTGGGCTGGGTGCCTATATTAAAAGTGATATTAATGTCTCATCTACCAAACTTGAACAGTTTAATGTGAATACGAAATATATGGAGATATTTTGGCTATATATTACAAACCCACACTCACGAAACTTGGCTGTAGGTGTCACATATAGGCCCCCGTCTGGTAATACTAGACTATTTACAGACAAATTAATAGATATCACGAATGATATTAACGTCGATAATAACATAGATGTTGTCATACTTGGGGATTTCAACATCAACTATTCTGACAAAAATTCTGACAATATGAAACAACTGAAATCCTTTGAGACTTTGACAAATTTGAAACAATTAATTAAAAACCCAACCAGGGGTACAAATTGTATTGACCTTGCCTACACAAACTGTAATATTATCTCCCAATCTGGAGTCATGAATATCATGTTAAGTGACCATGAACTAATATTTTTATCTATAAAGAAGCAAAAGGTAAAATATGAGTATAGTGAATTCATGGGTCGCTCCTATAGAAATTATGATAAAAATGACTTTCAAAACCGTTTGCTTGATATGGACTGGACACAATATTGGTTGATTGATGGTCCTGATGAATGCTGGGATTTTTTGTTATCCAAGATAAAACTTATTATTGATGGAATGTGTCCTCTAAAACAAAGGAAAATTAAAAATAAACAAGAACCCTGGTTATCAAATGAAATACTTGAGGCTATTTTTGACAAAGATAGGGCATGGAAAAAGGCCCTGAAATCCAATTTGCCAGAGGATCTTGTCATTGCAAAACAGCTTCGTAACGGTGTAAAAGACATGGTTAGGAGGGCAAAAGCAGCATTCATTCAGGATTATTTAGTTGATGATAATATATCTCCAAAAAAGTTCTGGGAGAAATTGAATTATATTACCACAAATAAGAAACATGGCAGTATTAACCTGGTAGACAAGGATTTGAACATCCCAATTCCTAAAAATGAAACATCGGCTTTTATTAATGAATTTTTCACTAACATTGGCCCAAAACTGGCTGCTGTCTTTGAAGATGTTTGGGAAAATGACATTGTGTTTGATAAGGACTGTTCTCTGGATAACATTATAGTTGAAGATGATGAAATATTTAAACTGGTGAATAGTATTGAGACATTTAAATCATCGGCCATAGATAACTTGTCTTCAAAAGTCTTGAAGGATAGTTTTCTGGTACTAATACCTCAATTGACATTCATGTTTAATTGCTCCCTGAGAACCTGTATATTCCCTGAGTCATGGAAGACAGCTACAGTTGTTCCACTGCAAAAACCTGGGGATACTACCAATGTAAATAACTTAAGACCAATTTCCTTATTGCCGTTACCAGGGAAGCTATTAGAAAGAATTGTCCAATCCAGAATTTCTAAATACCTTGAAGACAATCATCTTTTGTCTGAATTACAGAATGGTTTTAGGAAAAACAGGTCAACTATAAGTACAATAGCAGATTTCACTGATGATATCTTGCGTGGTCTAAATAATAAATTTTATACTGTGGCTGCCTTCATTGACCTAAAAAAGGCTTTCGATACTGTTTCCCATGATATTCTAATTAAAAAACTTGAGAATTTTGGTTTCAATCGAAATATAATAAAGTGGTTAACTAGCTATTTGACTAACAGAAATCAGAGATGTTTGGCGAATGGTATATTATCTGCTATGCTTGATATTACATGTGGTGTCCCCCAAGGATCTATTTTAGGCCCTACCTTGTTCTCCCTATATATTAACGATCTAACTAAATGCTTACAATGTTGTAACACCAGATTATATGCTGATGACACTGTTATTTATGCTACGCATGTAACTGAAGAAATAGCACATGGCTTTGTCTCTAATGACCTGAAGTTACTATGTAATTGGCTTTCTAAAAATCAATTAACAATAAATCTTGGTAAGACCAAGCTTATGCTATTTGGTACCAAACATATGTTGAAAAGGGCGACACATTTTGATACCAGAATAAACAATACATCTGTATTGTACGTAAATAATTTTAATTACTTGGGGATTAAATTGGATTGCAAATTGACTTTTGAATTACATGCTGCTGAATGTATCAAACTAGTCTCTCATAAGATTTATTTGTTGAGCAGAATTAAGAAATATCTGGATACCTACCAATGTATGGCAATTTTCAAAAGTAAAATATTACCATATTTCGACTATGGAAACATCTTTTTCATAAAACTCACAGTGAAAACCTTAAGTAAAATGCAGAAACTTCAAAATCGAGCAATTCGGTTGGTACTTGGTAGGGATTCCAGGTATGGAGTATGGAACCTACATCATGAGGCTGGAATACCATATTTGGCTGATAGGTATCAGTGTTACCTCAAAAATTTCTGTTTTAAAAGGAAAGAAAATCCGTTATACATCCAGACTGCTGCTAGACCATTGAGACATTTTGATGGAACTGTTTTCATTGAAACCCGTGCAAATAATATTTCTTTTGAGCGTAGCATATTGTATCAGGGCGCTAAATGTTGGAACAGTATGCCGGTGCATGTACGAATGGAACAATCCTTTACTAAATTTAAAACCATGTCTAAACATGCTATGTTGCTCCCCATTACATGAGTTAACTTTTTTCGACATTAGTGTTACTAAAATATGCTCGCTTAGAACCTATTAACTTAACCTTTTTTCTGATGGTTTGTATGACCCCCAATTTGTTAAATTGACGTGTGTGAACCATACATATTACTTTGTATCAGTACGTGTTATCTTTATATTACTGTTGAGTACTTGCACAAATCCCAATGTCTGCCTTATTGTTTATTAGGGGTGGGTTATAACAATGGTTAAAACTCTCTGTATTCTTTGGATTTTTGTTTATTGTGTTTCTTGTATGACCTTGGTTACTTATTACAACTGTTATGTTATATAATTGTATGACTGTTTGATATTAGACTAATGTATTATGGATATGAGATGCTGAGAAGGCAATGAAAACAGGCTTTAGCCTACTTGTATCTTTCTCAGGATAATAAAAATTGATTAAAAAAAAAAAAAAAGATAAGGGTCATGGCCATCCTCGTCGGCCTTCTTGAACAGTTTTTTAAGCGTCTGCACATACCTCTCTGCCTGGCCATTTGACTGAGCGTATCCTGGGCTCGAAGTCGTTACCTTAATGCCCCATTCGTTCGGGAACTCCCTAAACTCGCGACTGCCGAAGGGCATGTTGTCACTCACAATTTCCTCGGGAATGCCATGGCGTGAGCACACACTTTTAGTATGCGCCACAATGGTTTTCGCTGTCTTGTCGGGAAGCTGTGTGAATTCGGGGTACTTTGAGTAATAGTCAACTAACACAAGAAAATCCTGTCCGTGATAAGTCATAATATCCATGGCAATTTTCGTCCATCTACCATCTTTGATTTCATGAGAGATCATCGGCTCCTTTGTTTGGCTATTTTGATATTTCATACACACTGGGCACTGAGCAACAACGTGTTCAATATCGCTGCTCATGCCGGGCCAATACAGAACAGTCTTTGCACGGGCCTTACACTTTTCAGCTCCAAGGTGGCTCTCGTGAATAAGTCCGAGCATTTGAGAACCCAGCTGCTTGGGAACTACCACACGTTCTCCGAAGAAGATTACACCATCTACTACGTGCAGCTCGTCTCTCACATTCCAGTAAGTGCGCGCTTCAACTGGAACACCTTTGATGGACTTGGGCCACCTGTCTAAGATGAGACGCTTTACCTGTTGTAGGGTAGGATCACCGTCTGTAACCTCGCGGATTTCGTCCATTTTGGCTGCGCTCACCGTAGTGTTCTCTACCAGGCTGTATACCGCGCGTGACATCTCTTCCTCCAGAGACGTCTCGGGCTCTCCCTTGAAGTACGCACGGGAGAGGGTGTCGGCTAAATACATGAATTTTCCTGGTACATATGACACAATCAGATCGTAAGGCTGTAGACGCAACATGAGCCGCTGGAGTCGTGGTGGAGCCTTACACAGGGGTTTCTTGAGAATACTCTTGAGGGGCTTATGGTCAGTTTGTACACGGATACCTGGCTTTCCATAAATATATTGATGGAATTTCTTTGTCGCGAAACATATAGCCAGCATCTCTTTCTCTATTTGCGCGTAGTTTTCTTCTGCTGACGTCATAGAGCGGGAGGCATACGTTATGGGCTTACCGTCCTGGAGGAGGCACGCTCCTAGGCCCGACTGCGACGCGTCGGCCTGGATCGTGACTGGCTTCGTCACATCGTAGAAAGCCAATACTGGTTTACTTGTGAGGACGTCACACAACTTGAGCATCGCGGCATCATGCTCATGGGACCAGTTCCACTCAGTGTCTTTTTGGAGTAGCGCTCTGAGTGGTGCCGTGATTGTGGACTCGTTCGGGATATACTGAGCTAGGTACTTGATCATGCCCAGTAGACGCTGAAGGGATGGCACATCTGTCGGTGTCGGCATGTCGACGATCGCCTCAACCTTTCTCGGGTCTGGTTTCAGTCCTTTCGCGGAGACCAAATTGCCCATATACTCAACCTGGTCAACCTTAAACTGTATCTTGGAGTAGTTGAACCTCACTCCTTTGTCCCGCGCTCGCTCTAGGACTCGGAGCAGAATGGTGTCGTGCTCCTGCTCGGTGGCTGCCGCGATGATGATGTTGTCAGCTATAACGTGCACACCGTTGATGTCACCGAACGTCTCTTCGTTCCTCTTCTGCATGATCTCACTGGCTGAAGAGATACCAAAGGGCATGCGCAAGAAGCGCTTACGGCCCCAAGGCATATTAAAAGTACAGTAGTATGAAGACTGCTCGCTGAGTTTGACGTGCCAATAACCGTCCTTCATGTCAACTACCGTGAAGATAGTCTTACCCGACAGCTGGGCCTGGACGTCTGCTGGCGTCGGAATATTATGCCTCTCGCGCCTGATCGCTTCATTTAAAGGCCTCGGGTCAAGACACAGCCTAAGCGCACCGTTCTTCTTTTCTACTATCACTAAGTTGCTAACCCACTCAGTCGGCTGGTCAACGTCCGCTATAATGTTCCGCTTCGTGAGGTCATCAAGTGCTGTCTTAAGCTTCGGCTGCGTTGCGTAGGGAATTCTGCGTGGCTGCTGAATAACGCCTTTCACCTGCTCATTAAGCTCCATATGATACTCCTTTTCATACTGGCCTACACCTTTGAACACATCCTCAAACTCTCGCTCAATGTGCTGCTTCGTGAGGGCGGGCTGTTTCGGAGCACAGGTACGAATGTTCACGCGTCTAACAAGATTAAGCTGCTCGCATGCTTTGTGTCCCAGAATGGGAGTATCGGCTTTGTCCATGACATAGAATTTCAATTGTGACTTTTACCTGTGTGTCCTGCGGACTTGAGCATTACAACACCTTTCGGATAAATTTGGTTATTACCAAACGCGTTTAAAATAGTCTTAGTCTGTACAAGATTTGCGCACTGCATTTTGTTCACAATGTACTCGGGTAGCACGTTTGCTTCGGCTCCGGTATCTAACTTACAGCGTATTTGATCGCCTCCGATCGGCACGGTCTCGTACCACTTACTAGCATCGCTGTCGCGCTTATGCTCGGCGACTGCACCAACATACAAAGAACCGACAAAAAGATAGTCACTATTCTCACACTTACTATCCTCTGACTGGTCCTGTTCTTCCTCCTCAAGAAGATGCACTTTCCTTTTATAGCTAGTAAAGTTACCGTCTCTGCATACCTTTGCGAAATGGTTGGTTCGACTGCATTTGCTACATGTAGTACCATACGCTGGGCACCTACGTGGGGGATGTCTACCACCACAATACTCGCACTCCTTGCCTTGCATATTCTGTGACTTGTCTTGAGTATCGCCCCTGTACTGGGACTGGGACCTATAGCTTTTATCCCCTGGCTTTTGGCTAAAGTTTTGCTGCTTGAAATTTGGCTGCTTGCCTTTGAAATTTTGCCTGCTTTTGCCTATAGCATGCACATCATGGCCCTTTTGCGCTTCGCCTGTCATGGTTTTTAACTGAACCTTGCTTGCCTCTGCTGCATGACAAATGTCTAGGGCCTTTTCTAATGTTAGATCTGCTTCGCGTAGCAACCTCTCTTTGACGCGCGTGTCGGATACCCCGAATACAATCCTATCTCTGAGGCTTTTCTCCTTTTGATCCCCGTACTCACAGCTTCCCAGTAGTATCCTAAGGTCATTTACCCACTAGTCAATCGATTCACCCTCATGCTGATTGCGCTGCCAGAACTTGTACCGCTCAGAAACCTCATTTTTCCTCGGCTCACAATATTCTCTGAATTTCTTTAACACAGCTTGATAGTCATTTGCCTTGTCACCTGCCTGATCACTAAACACAAAGTTACTGTGAATGTCCTGTGCCTCTGGGCCTGCACAGTGTAGTAGAATGTCTACTCTAGTTGCTGCTTCCTTTTTACTAAGCTCTGCTGCTATATAGTAAACTTTGAACTGCTGTTCCCACCTTCTCCACTGCTCTGCAATGTTACCAGATGTAAAGTTTATATTGGGTGGGGGCTTAAAGACTTCCATGCTTACTCAGTCCCTGGCACTGACACTGCTTTGGCTGGCTTGACTCAGGCTGCTGATGGCTTCACTGCTATTTCAGGGCTGACTGCTGCTTTCTGGGCTGACTGCTGCTTTGGGCTTGGCTTCTGCTAATCCCTGCTTCTGATCAACATGTAGTTATGCTTGAATTATTGCTTTAAAGGCTTAGATTAACCAACTTTGCAAAGCAACCTCTTGTATATTTAAGACCCTTCCATACCATCATATGGACCAAAAAGTTGATGCATACGTTTTTATGATCTTTTTATGAGGCGAATTAATGCTCCTATCCATTTATCAAAAATACACAAATGTTCCTATCATTCATTCTTTATCATAGGAAACCTTGCACATAGTTTTTCAAACGCATATTCTTTATTGAATTACTTCTCTTGTGTATCCTCAAAATATTTCAAAAGCAAAAATTGGTAAATGCTGATGTAAATCATAGAAGAAATAAACTAATATTTGGGAATTCCCTAATTTCTGGGCTTGTCAGTACTCCCCTTGCTATGGCATAATAATGGGATATCCCTTTCAAAAGAAATTGGGAAATTCAGGTGATTGAATGAATTTAGATTAGTAAAATATATAATTAATAATCTTGAAAGGGGGTAAATAAAAATATTTTATGTGTATGCTTAATTTCCTT
Source organism: Lepidonotus clava (assembly GCA_936440205.1). Classification (NCBI taxonomy): domain Eukaryota; kingdom Metazoa; phylum Annelida; class Polychaeta; order Phyllodocida; family Polynoidae; genus Lepidonotus; species Lepidonotus clava. Next base: position 17,304,281 of record OW387140.1, read on the forward strand.
TCTGTACAGATTTGAGGCTTGGGGATTCCCTTTTATTGAAAGCTGGGATTCCCAATAAGTGTCCTTGTGATGTTACAAATTTGCAATTGGGGATTTCCCTTTAAAACACATGAAATATACCAAATATCAAAGTCTCATTGTCTTCATTTGGAATATGCTCAAAAGATCTCTAGCATCATTGGTTCTTCATATATTGTCCATGCTCAACGAATATAGTTAAATAATATTTGTTCTTAGATTATGTGCAAGCTTTCCTTGAATGTCTAGGTTTTCCGAGGAAACATAGCATCATTTATAATATTATGCATAATTATTATAAAATATATAGAAATGAAAAATATTTTACAAAATGTTTATACGTAGACAATCTTTTTCTGATGCTCCATGGGTTATAATTTCCATTTATTGAATACTTCACTTATTTTACACACAAAATATGGATAAATGCGTGAAAATTGATGCCAAAATGTGCGGAAATAGGCACCAAGTGCGCAGAAACTGAAGACTTAATTATATAACATAGCAAAATGATCCAATAGCATATTAACAATAAAATGACATTTTGATCTCTTTTTTTTTCAAATGCAATTAACCTGGCCATATCCTACCCAGAAGATCAAAAACTATGAATATGATAATTATTTTCATCAAATTAAGGCAGCAAATTGCATTTAGGGACCTTATTGCACGAAAACCAGCTCCTCTACTAAAGAGATGCCATTTTTCCTTCTTTTTTTTTTTTTCCAGATTTCTGGATTTTTGCCATTTCAGAATAGAAATGAAATTCATAATTATTTTTGTGTGTGTACAAAAGTCACCAAGTTTGCTTTCAAAATTAATCCTATATCCTTTTATAGCCATCTAAACCATAACTTGCATTAAATACGGCCAATATTTCAAACCTTTTAGTGTCTAAATTGAAAATCCGGAAAAGTTCTTCCTATTTTTCTGGAATTTTCATCAATCATAGTGGCATACCTGTTTATGTAATGTATGGAAATCTATAATATTATATCATTTGAAAGCTTATTATTCAAGGATAACCTAATAGATCTATAGTGGTGATAAAATACCTATTAATTAATATTTGTTTCATGTGACCTGGATGATGTAACCCTTGATTTTTCAATATACATGTAGTATGTGAATTTTTGGCAATTTTCAAGAAATATGTGAAAGATTTAGCCAGTGAAAGTAGAATCAGAATGTAAAGAATACCTCCAGGAGCCAGTATCGCGAATCTAAAGGAAAAAATGAATTGATTGAATAATTTTTCATCTATAATAGTGTAACAGGACTGCCTTCCTGTTAAAGGCCGGTCCCCACGGGGCGATTAATTAGCAAAAATTCGACGGCGACCAGCGTGATAATAGGTGGTTTAGTCAGCCAGCGACTTACTATACACTGGCACCTTGATGTCTGGCGATTAAACCACTAGTCGCTGTGGTTTCTGGGCGAAATATTTGACTCTAGTCGCCGGCGATTAGTGCAGTTGATCGCCAGGCAGGACGACCAATATGACTTCTGATCACCGGCAGTTTGATGGGAATAGCATTACAACGTGGCGATTACATTTTTTCCACTGGCGATTAGTTAATCGTCTGATGACATACTAATTTCTTAATTGGCGGGCGACCAACTTTAATCGCCCTGGTTTAATCGCCACATGGGGACCCGCCTTTAGTATTTCTGTGCAGCACTGCGTCGACTCATGTCTATTGACTCATTGACTCATGTTGATGCATGTTGATTGACACTTTGACCCACGTCGATATGCGTCGACTCATTTCACTGCACATCGATTGACGTGTTGACATTTGTCGATTGACTCCACGACCCACGTCGATGTGGTGATGCATGGCTGTGGCCCGTTGCACAATGGGTTCGTAACAACGAAAATAACTTTTTTGAAAAAAAATAAAATTTTCGTAACAAGGATGGTTTATACACATTGTTTTTCTATATTTAGAATGCAGCCAGAGAGCTGTAACTTTTACTGATTTGTCCTTAATTTTTTTCCTTTTTACATCAATTTACAGAATTCAATTTCATTCATTAGAACCAGAGATTTTACTACGTTTGTAAAATCGTAACAAAGATATCTTTAACAAAGATATCTTTGTTTGATCCTAACAACGAAATTCTATTGTGCAACGGGCCACTGGGCACTATATAAGAAGCTGTTCAGCAGCCACTCTTAGTCATTTAGCTGAATAAACTCTGACAGTCAGCATCTAAAAGCACTGGTCTCCCTCTACTTGAGTGGCAATTTTAAGGCAGCCACAGCCACTACCCCCACCTAGTTGGCCCACTGGTGGTACTGTGTTATTTCATCAGTAAGAGTAGCCTACTACCCTGCTTCCCCCTGCGCTCACTGGCAGCCTACGGGAAGGGGCTCACTAGTAGGTGGTCTCCTAGTTCTCAATATCGACGCGAGTTATTAGAAATGACACACTGCCTTTTTCATATAATATATTTGGCTCAGTCGTAACTGGTGCCTCAACACCATTCTTATATCTAAATTCCTGTTAGAATAGACTATATGCAAGGAAATAATGTCAACGACGATAATCATACTAAAGAAATTAAAGTTTGAAAATATTCTTAAATCATCTTACTATTTTCTTCAGTTTTCGCACTGCTGGTGCCTATTTTTTGCACATTTTAGCGTCAATCGTTGTGCATTTAAGCATTTTTTATGTTTCAAATGAGTAGATTATTCAATGGAATAATTTAGTATTTATCCTGCCCTCGAGAACACGGGTTACACAATCACACGTCCAGATCTGCTGCGAGGTCGCAATGGACGACTCGAGCAGGTGGTCAAAAGATTCTCAGAAATGTGGCTGCGCACGGGGGCTGACGGTGGTTGGGATACGGCCTGTGTGACTCGTGCAAAACTGCGGTTTTCGGTCCTAAAAGGATCGTTTTGATTGCAAGACTGGGATGATGCCCAAAAAATTAAAAGGGCGGTAGTGTGTATAGGCCTATCGCCCATGATCTCGTCCCTAATGTCAGTTCTTGTCTTAACTCGTACCTTTGGTCAACTTGTACCCATTCTCGGACATCCGAATTCGTCCTGTGATCCTACCCTTAAGTCCAGCTTCCTTTTTTAAGCCAAACTTCAGTCTGATTCTACTTCTCGGACCCTTATCTCTATCTTCGCTAGTCTTCTAAGTCTTCATGTGGTCCATTCCCAGGAAAAAAGGAGGTGCGAACACCGTGAGTACCAAGATGGAGCTGATTATTCTTGTGAAATCACTCTCTTATATAGCCACAATCGGGCCTCTTATTGGCTTATCCACATCGCGTTGAACTATAGGGGTTTATTTTACTGTCATCCATTAGTCTACCATTTGTCAGTTTTCCACCTTTATGGTTCCAGTAAGCTAGCCATATATTGCAGTCTTCCATCTCATCTCGACTCTCAGTCATCCTAGAACATAGTTCAGAATTCACGGAAGACAAAGAACACTCATGTGAAAGGATAGTATTTATTAATTCGAATGCATATCATGAGTTTCTGTTGACCTATGTCAGCACTGATTGTCCGCTATATTAACTAGGTTCAATACCTGTGTTGACAATATCAAGCGCATTATACCGGACTGTAAAGTGATAGTATTACCCATAGTATCCATGGATATTGGTAAATACAACAAGAGTAGTCTTCGAGACGAGAAACAGGATCTATTGCAAGATGGCATAAATATCATAAACGAAGAACTTGTTCGCGGGAACCTCAAGAACAATCTTAGAACTCCTCTATTGCATGAGGTTATATATAGAGCAGAAGGTAGGAATTGTCACCACTATTATTATACCCGATTGAATGATGGACTACATGGAACACCCGGAACCGTTGAAAAATGGAGTAACAAAATCATGAAGGCATTACATAATGACAGTCTATTGGCATGAATGTAATTTGCATGCTGTGTTTACTTCCATGAAAATCATTTATGTAATTAATATCATGATATGCGGTGCCTACTGCTATCATCAGATAAGTAACCTGGAGTACGTCCTTGACAGTGCTGTGCCTACTGCCTGTCCAAAAAAGACATTAATAGTACTTTTGAAACTGTTTTTTCTCTTAGCATTCCTGTTACTATGTTGTCTAAGTCTGGGTGGTTTCTGGGTTAAGAGGGGGTTAGTATAAAATTACTTGATCAACAAACTGAGTTGGCTATACTTACACCTAAGGATGCCGTAATAACCGTATTATAAATATCAGTAGGTTATTGCAAGGTGTAGTCCTCATATACAAAAGCACTGCCTCTATTTTGTATATATGTTTAATTTTGTTTGTTGTATTGACCTATGAAAGGGTTTAATATTGTATCATGAAATGTGCGGAGTCTGTTGCTACATATTGATGAATTAAAATTATATTTCGTAAACTATGATGTTATAATTGTATTTGTGAGACTTGGTTATCTAATCATCATACCAATGGTTAATACATATTCCTGAATTCAAATCTTTTAGATTAGATAGATATAACCCTGGATCAAATCTTGGAGATGGTATTAAATCACGAGGTGGTGGTTTAATAGTCTATGTCAGAGAAGATATTTATCCCTATACCTATTTGATAGAGAATTGTACAAACATTTCGCGTAATATAGAGCAACTATGGATAGGTATAAATCAACCTAACTATAGGAAATTAATTGTTGGAGATATATACAGGCCACCAAATGGACAAGGTAAACTTGCCATGACAGAATTATCAAATAGTCTGTAATATTTACAAGAATTTTCAAATTCAGAGATAATAGTCATAGGAGACTTCAATATCAATTATAATAACAGAAATTCAAGAGATTATACGAATGGAAACAAAGAGGGCATATATATTGCGCCATATCCCTCCACGAATACAAATTCCCTATCATTATTTTTTTAACCAACCAACTGACGATAAGACCAATTGAATAAAAGACTAAAATGAAGTTTGAATGAATTTTAAACTGCTCATACAAAATATGAACTGACACAAAGACCAAGTGCTGATGCATTACAGTACTCACGTTAAGTTGTTCCTTGTGCGTGCTGACAAACTAGGTAGGGTGAGGCCCATTAAAAACAAAAACTATAATATTGGTTCTACATTGTTTTTAATTCTGAGGCTAAGTTTACAGATAGGAAGATCGCCCCCGGTCTGATAATCTTTCTGGGATAATACGTGATGTGAAAAGTTGTAAGCTTGAGCGTTACTGGTCCTCATGCATGGGGAGTCCCTCACGGTGGCCCTCCTTCAAGGTGGGGTGGCTGTCCCTGTCCTGCCGGTTCTCTACAGGAGGCTTCTGGGGCTCTACGTCGGCCGCCGGCGCTGCAAAATGAATAGACAAAGTATTTTAAAATATGTAATGATTATAATGGGCCATTATAACATCAAGTGACTACAGAATGATATGTAATGACTATTAAAGTGTAGGTAAAATATTATGAATGTAAAAATATTTTTAAATTTAATTACTGTAGGTGAAATTTTCCACCTACTACATTTATGATTATTATCCTGGTACCTACACCTGTGTTTGGCAGCCCAGGGTTCGTCTCGACGTTTTTGGAGCACGGGGCGTCTCAACGTTTTTTGGGCCGGGGGGCGCTGTGCCCGAGTGGAGGCCTAAAATGCAAAACAGAAAGAAATAAAATCAGTATGATGCCTGAATGATTGTATGACGCCCTTGTACACCCGGCAAATTGAAGTCAATCTATCTCCAACAGTATGACCCAGTTATGTATGCCCCAAGTCAACCTATATCAAACAGTATGACCCAATTACACCAAATAAGCTACCTTGTCTAATTCACGGGCATCTTCCTTGCACGGTTCTTGGCTTGCAACCTTTCATAGCGCCTGTGGGTTAGGTGGGGGTTGGTGGTCTTTTTCGGTGTCGCCGTATGCGTCCCCTCACGGAATCCTGGTTCATGGTGGGTGATGTTGGTGAGATGATAAGAAGTAGACGAAGGATTGCAAAACAGTGAACTGACGCTAAACCAACGAAAAAGGGCTTACATCACCAAAATTATGCCCCCAAAATTCAGCTCGTCACTCTCATAAGTTGTGGTGCCATCTAATGGTAGCAACAGCCGCCACAGGGACAGTCACAACAGCCAACACTAGGACAGTCACAGTCAACAATGTTAATATTTCTTTTTGTGTTCATTTTAGGCCGTTCAGGCCTTCCTCAGCCCACTAGGCCACAATTGCGAATTTAGAATCAATTGAAATGACGATTTTTTTTTTTTTAAATGTCATTTTGCCATTCTAGGGTTGTGATTGCTACCAGACCCCAGCCCCGGCAATTTTAGAATCCACTGAAATGACAAAAACAAAAAGAAAATATTTCATTTTGCCATTCTAGGGTTTTAGGACCCCAGCCCCACCAGGCTCTTGGGCTACTGGTAAACCAAAAGAAATGAAAGTGCCCAGCTGAAAGGGCAATTGAAGACCATATGACCATATGCATTGAATTTAATGTACATTGGACCATATAATGAATTATAATGCGCCATGAATCGATTGAACATACCTTTTATTTTGCGCCGTTTATTTTACTTCAACATCAACCTGCCCCCCTAACCCCTCCTAAAAGGGGGGTGGAGACCATGTGGTTACCCTAAAATGCTGCCGGAGGTAGGTAGGGCTGCTCATGTGTACCCCACACGTAGTACTGCCTTGGAGGCAAAGTTTTTATATTTAAATCCCCATAAACTGTAACATAAACATTAACCGAGGTGGATTAGAGAGGGGGCGAGGGGGATTAGGCCAGGCCGAGTCCCGCCCCAACCAAAACCCACATTCCAGACATTCCCCGGGGTTTAAATGCGGGGTCCCCATAATTTATACAAATGATCTTTTTTCATTAATACCTAAAGAAACCAATATTTATTTGTATGCCGATGATACTCTTTTGATATGCAAGGATATTAGTCATATAATGTCTGTAAATAAGAGTACTGAAGCCATGGAAATTGTTAGTAGATGGTGTTGTGAAAACAATTATTGTCAATGAATGCGCATAAAGTTAAACATATGACTGTGTCAAATCAGAAATATGCTGAAAAAGTATGTGTACAAGTAGGGGAGAGAAAACTGTCAAATATTTTGAACGATAAATATTTAGGAATAATAATAGATAATAAATTATCTATGCATACACAGCTAGATAATATCATACGAATTGTAAATTTGAAACTACGTACTTTTGGAGTGATATGGAAATATCTGAGTGAAAAAACAGCAGAACTTTTATTTAAAACTATGATATTACCACATTTTGACTATGTAGACTTTGTGATAGATTCATCTTCTAAATTTAAGATAGACTTTATTGGCGTTGTTTGAGAACAATTGAAAATTGCATTTATAATGGTGGTCGATTAGCTATATTTCTATACGTTTTAGTTTTTTATGGGTTGTTCTATAATTTTGAGCAAAAGCAAAGATTTTAGAACACTGTTACCATGGTAACCATGCCATTTTGTACTTTTCTTAAATTTAATTGAATTTTTCCCCTAAAATAAGGTCATTGACAAGTATTTCATGCGTTTTGATTAATAAATACTATCCTTTCACGGGAGCATCCTTTGTCATCTTTGAATTACAAACTACGTTCTAGGATGATGTATAGTCGAGATGAGATGGAAGGCTGCGATATACAGCTAGCATAGTGGAATCATGAAGACTCACAACTTATAATAGGTAGACTAACAGATAAAAGTAAAATAAAACCATATAGTTCAGGAAGTGTGAATGTTGGAACAACACGCAAGTGTGGAACAGTGATTAGTGTATAGAAGTGGTGGTCAGTGTGTGGTAATGGTGGTGAGTGCTGGAGTTGTGAAGTTGTGGGAGTGGTGGTGAGTGTGTGGGAGGGGGAGGGGGCAGGGTTCGTGATGATGAGTGTGAGGGAGCAGTGGTGAGTGTGTTGGGGTATAAGTGGTGGTGAGGTTGTGGGAGTGATGGTGAGAGTGTGGGAATGGTGATGAGTGAGTGGGAGTGGTGGTGAGAATGTGAGAGCAGGCCCGTACCCAGGGTCTTCTGTGGGGGGGTGGCGAGATTTCTTAAGTGGAACTTTTGTTTATAATTTCAATAATTTAAACTTAAAAAGGGGGGTGGCGAAGTTCCCAAAGTGGAACATTTCAGTATCTTCTCACATTTTTTTAGGGGTTTACAATGAATTTTTAAAGGACAAGTGGAACTTTTTTCACAAATTTCCTCTGTGGGGGGGGTGGCGCGCCACCCCTGCCTCCCCCCCTAGTTACGGGCCTGGTGAGGGTTAGTGAGTGTGTGGTAGTGGGCCAGTATGTGGAAGTGATGGTGAATGTGTGGGATTGGTGGTGAGTGTGAGGGAAGGGTAGTGAGTGTGTGCGAGTGGCGATGAGTGAGTGGGAGGGCCTGTAAGTGTGTGGGAGTGTATAGGAGCAATAGACAATGTATTGGAGTGGTGGTCAGTCTGTGGGAGCCATGGTAAGTGTATCAGGAGTATTTTTGAGTGGTGGTGAGTGTGTGGGAGTGATGGTGAGTGTGTGGGATTGGTGTCGAGTGTGAGGGAAGGGTAGTGAGTATGTGCAAGTGCTGATTGGTGAGTGGGAGGGGTGGTGAGTGTGTGGGAGTGTATAGGAGCAATAGACAATGCATGTGAAGGCAGTGGTGAGTATATCAGAAGTATATCGGAGTGGTGGTGAGTGTGTGGGAGTGGTGGTGAGTGTGTGGGAGCATAGGTGAGAGTTTGGGAATGATCAGTAGTGGGTAGGACTGGTGTTGAGTCTGTAGGAGTGGTGGTGAGTGCATGTGATATATGGTGAGTGTGTGGGAGTGGTGTTGAGTGTGTGAGACTGGTGGTGAAGGTGTTGGCATGGTGGTTTAGAGTTTTATTTCTTTACTTACAATTGCACATTAGTCATTACTGACTAAAGGCCATATTCCACTATGCACTCGCAGCTTGCGGCCACCCAAAAACCGCAAGCAAATGGCCGCAAACGCAAATGGAAACGCGTAGCGACCAGGTGTTGCAAGGTGGAATATAGGTGCTTGCGGCCACTACTTGCGGCCACTGCTTGCAGCCCCTGCTGACTTGAAGCTATATTTCACTTGTTTGCGGCCACCAGACGCAAGCAAACAGCCGCAAACAAGTTTGCAGCGGCCACAAACACATTTGCGGTGGCCGCAAACGTGGTGGAATATAGGTGTTTGCGGCCTCTATTTGCGGCCTCTATTTGCGGCCTCTATTTGCGGCCTCTGTTTGCGTCACCGACTCAGGGACACCAACATGTTGGTATCTGAACCGCAAACTGCTAGCAGCCCCCTTAAATAGCGGCCACAAATGCACGCTACCGCAAGGTGGAATATGGCCTTAAGACTATTAGCCACCCTTTGCTACGTATGTCACTACCCTTTAAAACATGACTAAGCCAAGTTACTCACCCTAGTCACTAGTGACCAGAAAAAGTTAGTCCTCTCAGGCCCCATCAAGTTGACTATGAAAGTTACTATTTGACTACTTTTTTCACCCATAGGATTATCAGTGAGGTAGTCAAATATTTTCTTACCTGTGCTTGGCCTACTGTTGTTGTCACCAGTGTTTCGCTAACCGTTCTGCTAGACATAATCCTTGATAATTACTTTAATCCTTTTGAAGGTAATAGCATCACAGATACAATAATTTGGTCCTTACACAGTTTATACAGTAGTAGGTTGAATGTGTAATTTGGGCTTCATATAATTATTATCCAACAGCTAGGGGAATATTTGCCAGCGTAGCCCAGACGCTTCATTAACCATGCATAGCCATGACCATTTTTTTCCCTGGCCTTTACAACACAATTTAGGACAAAAAGGGATGACCTTTCCAAAATTCAGCAAAAATGCTGGGAGAGATAATCTGTGACCAGTCATGGGATATGGTGACCTAGAGGGATATTAGTCATTTTGCTCTATGTCCATTATTAACTGAGTTATTGATGAAAACAAGCTAATAATGCATATTTTCCCGAGAAATGTGACCCAGGCAGAATTTTCCAGAGATTGATATTATGAGCAAAAACAAATTCTATCTATTTATGAAAGTTGCATTATGGGTAATTTTGCAAGAAACGTCCTTTTCAAAAAGGGTGTTTCAATAAGGAATGTTCCCATGTTACCATGGCAACAGAAAAAGGAATGTTTAGATTGCATAGAATATTTTTGTCAAGTTTAATAACAAAAGTCTTTCACTTTCCATTAGTGAAAACTGCTATCTGAATGGAGATCTGTGTGAAAAGTTATTGTATTTTGAATAATAATTGTGATTATCAAGAAAAATGTATTTTTCTAACAAAATACGGTTTGGTTTAGGAGCTATAATAAGGAAATGGAGCAAAAATGGTAAAAGAGGGGTGTGTCAGTTTGTAATACATAGGGGATTTCAAACTCCCATATCTCAGCCTAGAATAAGAATATTTAAAAATGGTTTGCATTGCCACAAAGGTAGGATTGTAAATTCATTTTCATACTTTCCCCCTCAAGGACGCCAATTCCCACGATTGGTCACATCTTTTCCATGACATTAACTGCACATTTAGGTACAAGGACAGATGACCTTTCCAAAAGTAAGTAAAATTGCAAGCAAACAAATGAGTCATATAGGGCTGCTCTTGAAAGTGCATTAAATAAATCTAAAATTCCCCAGATATCAGACCGACAAAAGGATGCACTTGATAGGGAGTTATCTGAGGATGAATTTTATAAAGCTCTTTGTTCTATGAAGAGTAATAAAAGCCCTGGTTCAGATGGTTTGACAGTAGAGTTTTATAAATTTTTCTGGCAAGACATCAAACATCTTTTGATTCAAAGCTTTAAATTCTCATATAATAATGGTATCCTTAGTAAAGAACAGAGAAGGGGAATTATTCGTCTGATCCCTAAAAAAGCAACAAATAAACAGAAACTATCAAACTGGAGGCCCATAACCTTATTGAACACAGATTATAAAATATTGACTAAAGCCCTAGCAAACAGACTAAAGATCCATCTTAAAGATATCATATATTCCGATCAGACAGGCTTCATGAAAGGCAGATACATTGGAACTAATATAAGACTTGCAGAAGATTTGATTGAACACTCTATAATAGAAGAGGATCAACCATGGCTTTTGGCCCTGGATTTTAATAAAGCATTTGATTCAGTATCATGGGAGTGTGTGATTGAAACTTTGGAATTATTTGGGTTTGGAGAAAACTTTATACAGTGGATAAGAGTTATATTTAGTGGTGCTCAAACATGTATTACTAATAATGGCTATAATACATCTTGGTTCTCCCCAGCAAGAGGTGCAAGGCAGGGTTGTTGTTTATCCCCATTTTTGTTTGTTATTGTAGTAGAAGTCCTGGCAATTATGGTAAGGGAGGAGGAGACCATCAGAGGGATTATGTTAGGTACTAGAGAGATAAAGATTTCCCTCTTTGCTGATGATGTAACTTGTTATTGTAGAAGTAAGTCTGATTTGTTTCGTATTCTTGACTGCCTAGAAAGATTTAGAAGGTATTCTGGTCTGACTGTCAACAAACACAAAACAAAAATTTTACCCCTTGGGAAAGAAAATTCCTTTGTAGAAGGAAATATGCCCTTTGAAATAGTAGACAATTTGGTGTTACTTGGTGTAAGAATTGGCAAAGTTTGTGATGAGGGTATAAGATATAAATGGAATTTTGAGGAGAAACTGAAAAGGTGTGAAAGAATCTGTCAAGATTGGAATAATAGGAATTTGTCCATTAAAGGAAAAGTGGTAGTAATAAATAGTTTGCTTGTACCAATATTGCTATACCCAACGACTATTACTTTTATTCCTAAAAGAGTTTTTGATGAATTTAAAAAGTTAATATGTTCTTTCATATGGTCTTCAAGTGTGAACAGAATAGCATATGTTACAATGTGCAAAAAAGTTACAGAAGGAGGAATGGGATTGCTTGATCTTGAGACATTGGTTTCGGCTTCTAAAATATCCTGGGTTAAGAGACTCTGTTGTAACGATTTTGAATCATGGACCTTCTATCCTAGGAAAATATTTAAAGTTGAAGACTCACTTTATATAACCTTTGCTACAAAAAATAGAAGGCTAAGAAAAGATATTTGTAACTTGTTTTACAAAGACTTATGGGTATCTTGGAATGATTTTTATAACAAGAGTCCTATCTCTGATACAGAAATTCAAAATGAGGTTTTATGGAAAAATGAGAGAATTCTGATAGGTAAAAAAGTGGTAGATTGGCATAATTGGAAGAGTGCAGGTATAGTGAAAGTGGCAGACCTAATCTCAGCGCAGGGAAAGTTGATGGATGAAAAAATGATTATGGAGGTATATGGCCTTAGGTGCAATTTTTTGGAAGTTTTACAAATTAGGGCAGCTATCCCATGGGTAAAGAATAAGACTATTGATGTTCAAAACGTGTCATTTAGAGATATATACATAAACCATGAGGATAAACCTTGGAACATATTAAATTGTACTTCAAAGGCCCTATATAGTATTATGTGTAGTGGGAAAAAAATCAATCTTCGAATGCATGAAAAATGGCAGAGGGATTTCCCTGAGATTGTATTTGGTGTTGAAGAATGGCAGAAGGTATACTGTATGGCATTTAAAGCTTCTCGAGAAACTAAAGTGCAGTCTTTACAATTCAAAATTATTCATCGCATTGTCCCATGTCAAGATTACTTGTGTAAACGAAAAGTTGTTGCTGATGATAAATGTAAAGTGTGTGGAGAAAAGGATACCATAACCCACTTTTTCATTTCATGCCCAGCTGTTCACAATTTTCTTAAAATAATAAAACAGTGGGTAGGAAATGTATTAGGGTATTGTTTGGAGGAATTTTCAGAATCAGACTATCTCTTGGGGTTGCTAGATGTGACAGAAAGGGCTAAAACTATAAACTTTATATTTCTCTGGGCTAAATTTTATGTATACAGACAACGGCTATTTCATAAAGGATATCTAGATGTATATCAATGGATTTATGAGTTGAGTTGTAAATTATCAATTGAAAGGTATATAGGAAGAATTGAAGGTAAGAGGAAAGAGAAAGTACCATCAGACAAGCTGCTGTCAAGAATACATGCTTCGTAATTTCTTTGGAATTGATTATGGTAGAATGTGTATCACAGTATATAATTGGTGAATATTGTTGCCTGTGTAACTATCCACATAAATCTTTTACATTATGATAGATTGGAGCCAGTGAACCATAACCAGACTTGTATGTTTAAAATACCACTTGGACTGTTTTTCTTTTTATGTTTTTTTTTTCACTTATATATTTCAACACTTCTGTAGAAATATTGATATATGTTAATAGTATTCTAGATACTTTATGTATACAGAAGAAAAAAGTGGAAGCAGGTTGTTAAAAGGCATTGTTTGTAAAGATTTTAAGTGAATAAAGCTCTGCTCTTTAAAAAAAAAAAAAAAAAAATTGCAAGCAAAGATTATCTTTTCCATGCTTTTCTTACACATTATAAGACAAGGAAAGGTGACCTTTCCCAAATTCATTAAAGGTGCCGGGAAAGAAGATATTTTCGATGACTGTTCCTACACATTTTGGGACAAGGAAATGAGACCTTTCCAAAATTCAGTAAAGGTGCTGGTTGACAAATATCATCTTTCCATGTTATTTACGGTTCATTTAGGTACAAGGAGAGGTGACCTTTCCAAAATTCAGTTAAGGCATTAGAAAAGGTCACATTTATCCATGACCTCTCCATGACCTTTACTACATATAACCATAGGTGTTATCTTTAATTAATGTAAAGGTCAATATTTGACTTTAGAAAGGTCACACTAAAGAATCAGTAAAGGTCTGTAAAGGTTTTTTTCTGACACAGAGTATCCATAAAACAGAAAATTGCTTGTTTTATTGAACCAAATTAAAAACCAATTTCAGATCGCAGGTGCTCTTAATCATGTTGAATATGTGATGGGCCAACACCCAAGTCGGACCGCTGAGGTATCAGCGCTGATTGGCTGACAGTCGTGGCTGTGCAGAGAACAGCACACCTGTTCTATGATTATATATATATATATATATATATGTAACAGCGGTTGGCAACTAACGAGGGCATTTCATTTGAAAGTCACACACTTGGCTGTTATTATAAGGAAAACGTTACTTTGGTAATGCAAGACTGACAAAGCAATTTAATCTTAGCTTGGATCAGGATCAAAAGGAAAAGGAAATTATGGAGGAATACAAATCTTTTCAGGCTATCCTTGGAGTCTTTACAATTGCTACCAATATAATTCTGTTAGCCATTCTGGTGAGGTTTAGGTCTGAGAAGCTGAAGAAAACCACACACTGCTTTCTCATTTTTCAAGCCTTTAGCCACACGTTCTTGGGACTACTGTTTACCTTTAGACTTTTTATTTCCATGGAGATGTGTCAGTTCTATGGCAGGGCGCTCTTTCTGGCCGGCTCTCTAAACGCTTCGGGACTCCTGCTACTCTCGGTGGACAGCTTCGTGCCCATGGTCCGTCCCTACACCCATCACCAACTGCTGACCGCTCGGCTCGGCAAACTACTGATCATACTGACGGTCATCTTCTGGACCAGCGTGTCCCTGACTGCATTCCTCCTGGAATCTCCTCCAAGCCTCACAACCTATGGAGAAAGTTGCAATTTGAATACGCATCATTTCCATCCTATAAGGGTTATTGTGGTGAGCGTCACTTGGCTACTCATCCTGCTGACCTCAGCCGTTCTCCAGGCCTGTACGGTTCACATTCTGAGACAGAGGAAAAAACCCGTGGTTCATCCCCTACCCAGTAATCCTGGAATCGCGCCCTTGTCGATACAGAACGTCTCCATGGCCGTGCCCGCCACCCAGCCGTCAGCCTACCTTCCCCCTGTGGTCAGTCAGGGGCCCAGCCGGCACGTCACCAGGCAGGGCAGATTGGTACGTCTCCTGGTAGTGCTGTTGGTGACCAACGTTATCTGCCGGACCCCCTTGCTGTGTCTCGTCATCGCCGTGGCCGTCCAGGACCACCTTGGGCTACCCACCACCAGGATCGAGCCCTCCAGGAGGTACGTGGGCCTGCTGGTTTGGCTGGGCACAGTGCTCTACCCCCTGCTTTTGCTGGCTCTCAGTTCCGAGCTGAGGGCAGCCGGCAAACTTATGTTTTGTAGACGTTGTCAACCCACTTCTGTAGGCCCTCTGAAATGACTGGAATACGCGATTGATACACCGTTGTCGGGGTTGGGAGATATATGGTAGGTGACTGGTGAAAGGTGTGATGCAGCCCAACACTGGCTGTCGTTGGAGGTGGGGAGTGCAGGTCTATTAACGATACAAGTAACTTCTTAAGTTGTCTGTTAAAGCTGGTAATGAAGCTGTCACAAAAAGAGATATTTAAAGATTAGATAAACAAGTAAACTTAGCTATGAATAGCTCTTTCAGTTCAGCACGTGGTTATTGTTGGGATACATGTATCATGATGGGATATTGGGAGACTATAATTGTAATCTATTAGAAATATAGATAATGGATGAATTTATATTTTAGCATTGGATAGTATTTTATATAGTGTTGGAGGAATCCATATATATATAATATTATATATTGCATCGATAACGTCTAATGAGTGAATTGTTGATAATTTCTTTATGTGAGTGACATATTGATAGCATAACATAAAGATTGTTTAAGACTTGCTTGTTACGGCCACAATGGAAAACATCCCCACGTGCTTTATACAGCTATACCATCAAAGCATAGGCCTAAACAATTACTAAAATGGATCCATGTAATTTTCCTATTGAAATGTGAGCTAGGTCAGACCAGAGTGCTAGCTATACCCAAGCTAGGGATGTAAGGAGAGGTATATACCAGAGGAAGGCAGACACTGGAGGGATCTAAAGGTGTGGAAAATACCTGATCAGCACCTACCAACCTACCTACCTAGTACATCCAGGCCTACCTGCCGAGCACCTGTAGGCTTATCTGCCTAGCACCTGGAGGCCTACCTGCTGCGCACCTGTCGGTACGCTTATTAAACATCTGTAACCATGATCACAAATCACAGCTATTTGTTAGGATTATTATCAACATAAGTACCTTCGGGTATTCACTATGAATAAACTACTTCTCACTCTACCCTATTGTTGAGTCCTGTGTTGCCACTAGGGGCATAGTTAGCTTAACCTAATAATCAGCCGGGACATTCAAACACTATGTTCATTGTCTATTTTCGTAAGCGTGAAGCCAATCTCACGCGTATTATATTTTATGCGAGTGTTGGGGAAGAAAGCCTTTCTGTTGTTAGTGGTTAGTAAAACTAATAGACTGTTATAATTGTCATATGTGAGACTTGAAGATGTGGTGCTGGAGGTCTTTCCATCATTTCGTCAATACCACCATATAGATACATATTATGTATGTCTATGATACCACACAACAGCCTCAAAACTTCATAAATAGAGTCTCAGTGTTTCTTATTATCTATTGTTGTCATTAATTATAATAATTATTAATCATAGATATTACGTCAATGAATTCTCCCAGACGCGGTTCTCTGGTTTGTTGTATTTTGTCCTGCAGGCTAAATCAGCATTGTGGGAAGTATGTTGACAAATCCATTTCCTGTTATAAGCCTTTAACATATCATGATTAGTTATCTGTGACATTTTCCTTTGTTTGAGATTATGAAAAGGTAGAATTAAGTACTTGTTCTTTTTGTTACTGTATGTACTTCAATTTCTGAAGTTGATTTAAAGATATATTCATAAACAATTTTAATATTGCAGTAATATACATTATTCTATTGGATTTCCATGTTTGTGTCTACAAAATATGCAAAAAAAAATTAGCATGTATGTGTATAAAATCCAGGGAATCTTGGAATTGCGTCTGCCTGAATTACAACTGAATATTACATTGACAAATTAAACCTTTTTAATGTGTGTGTCCAGTCACTTGCCATACTGAAATTACACGTCTACCCCTCATAAGGAATAAGGCCAGCAATACTCAGGGATGAGGCGCTTCTTGAAGAGTGTTTCCAATAGTCATATATATTTAGATATAGCTATAGCTGTAGCTGCATCTACACTGGCGGCAAGTTTTCTCATATTCTTCGCGTTCCCTGTCATTTACTTCCTCTGTGTCAAATGTTAGTCAATTGAACAGTTTGCATGAAGTAACGGTACTAGCCCATCCATCGCTATGCTTCCATTGGTGCTAGTGAGTGGGCAAGGGTTCCAATTTGTCCCTCGAAATCCATGTCAAGTGGAGTGGTCGTAGGAATACCAAGTTGGGAATGTGAGGGGGTTTCATATCAGTTGTTAATATTAGGGTGTCTCCCACTATAGCAAGTTTATGTAAAATTATCCACTGAATACAAATGATTTAAAATGTCAACTGTATAACACTGTACATTGAACCCTTCTACAGATGCCTTGAACCTGAACCCCCATACCCATTGCGCTGAATCAGTGCACACAATAGTCGATACTACCAAAGGAATCATACAGCCGATCTTTGCAAAGATTCAAATCACCAATGAGTATGTAATTTTGAAATCTACATGATTGATATGGCCTGATATAAATCGATACTAAAAACGTCCAATTATTCTAATGGTATCGACTGAGTTCACTACCGATCAGTCAGCAGACTTGGTCAAAATGGCCTAGAGGATATGTGGCTAACATTTGTGGCCTGGCCCTATTGGAATCCGTCACCCGACTCATTGAAAGTACAGCGAGGCAAGTGCACTTCCCACCAGGTTGCCCAACTCGTTGGTTCAAGGCCATACACCGTTGGCAGGCTGGCACAGTAATAAAACAAGTCTCATGCTCTCATTAAATTGTGATCACGAGCTGGTTCTAGAAAATGGTTTTTTTTTTTATCGCGGGCCTATTCTGCGGTCCTTATAATATTTTCTTTTTGTTATTGATTGTCAGGAGTATCCTTGCCCATTTTATATCATTGAGCATGCACTGCTGTTGCTATTGATTAGCTTTGTACTTACCTGGAAATTGACAATATCAAAGGAACAATCATCAAATTACTAACATATATAGATTTGATCAACTTATTAAGGGACCTATCTAGAGATCTAGGATTTAATGTTAGTCAAGTTTGACTAACTTTGTTAAATTGATGGGACCTCAATCAACTAACTTTTTCTAGTCAATGTACTTAGGTGACTATCATCGACATATCTAATTGAGGTTGGATTTTCTATTCTATGATGAGAATCTTTTTTCTGAAAACCTTCTTTACATACAAAATACAAATTTGTAAGGTGTAATGCTTTACAGAATAGTATATACCATATTCTTCTATAACTACATGCCTATCACTGAGATAAAAGGAGATAACTACAACAGATCAGGCTGTAACAAATGCATGCTTTCTGTTAACTCAAAGGCTATGATGAAATTCCCTGTTAGTTATGACATCACTTGCTCTCACAAACCTAGTCAGTTTGAATATAATTATTAGTCAATCTGACTAACTGTGATGACTATACAAGAAGTCAAATTAGTCAGGGTGACTAACACAATTAATTTTGTTTACGGTATACCATAGTTTTATAATTATGACTTTGCCTACAATGTCAAGGGATTGTCAGTCACGCGCGTGCACATGAACGTACTCTGAAGGGGGGACTAGGACTGATCAAAAACGATCAGAACTGCTCAAGAACGAACAGAAACCGTGTTCAGAACTTCCCATTGAACTATTCGACCAGACAACTATGGAAAAATTGCCAATTGCTTGAAAAATATCTTATTGTCAGATATTGGTCGCTAGTGATCTCAGTCACATCGCTCATTTTGGGTTCCTGCCTTAAGGTGACAAAGCATGCCTTGTTTAAAGAGCAACAACACAATGCTCCTTTTACTGATCTATCACCATCTTGTCACTAACATTCTTGAAGAGTGAGCAATTCAGTATTTCATTATGATATGAAACCCCCTCACATCCTTTGGCCTAGAAATATTGCAATTTAGACAAATAGTCTTGCCACAGCAAATAACGTTTTGTCGACCACCCATTAGGCAATTAATTTCCTTTCCAATTGTTCATATTATAGTGGCTGTGTTCAAACTGACCTAATCGATTCACAAGTAATTACTTCCATTTTGATAAACCTTCGTAATCAACTTTGGTAACTTCACGTAATCATATAATTGTAAGAAAGTGCATTATATATGATTACTCACATGTAACTTGATAGCTGGCAATTGCAGTAGAATTATTTTTTCTTGATTATCCTAGTAGTGCTGGTAGCCATAAGCGATGTGTTAGGATTTTGATCAAGCGGAGCTCGTTTACATACCTTAATTATGGCAGTGACAATTGTACACATCAAACATTAAGGAGAGGCAACTATTATGAGCTGGAGATTTCGTAAATATTTGGAAAATAGGTAAAACAGAAGATTTACAAGAGCGATTACCTCCCTGCAAAGCCTATCCATAATTGACCTCAATGCTGAAAGTGGAAATTTGTCAAATTTGGCCACCATAACTTGTTCAATATTATAAAGATAGGATATTCCTTGTATGGATGTTGTTTACAATATCATGCCAATTGCATGTATGTGCCATTTATTAACCCAAAGCTAAACACTTAAGATATGACATGATATGATATAAAACATTAGTAATTAATCTTTCTATTTTTGTTTGTAAATCTGTTTCTTTTATTATTTTTTGTTTATGTAAAGATATATAATTCTGCTGATGGGGAACTATCCCTAATGACATCATGTCTTTCCTATCAAAATTGTTTATTTGTTTTTGAGGCATGGAACTGCCCCTTCCTTGTAAGGCTGCCAATAATAGCAAAACAAAGGTCATTGCATGCATCATTCAACTGATTGCGCATGTGTAGATATTGCAACTGAAGGTGTATATTGAAATTGATCATTTTATTCATTCATACATCATTTCAACAAAACGGCTATCGGAAAGCACAAGGAATTTGTGGTATAGATTTGACTCAATTAAAATAACACTATGCAATCAAACCATTTGACGGATTTCGATGTGGGATAGATCATGCATTTTCACTTTAAAACGCATTGAGCGCAGATCTCGATAGATGCATGTATAATGTGACAATTGTGTTTTGCTTTGCTCGCGTGTCATCAAATGTGAAACATAAAACTAAAATGCTCTAAATCTGTATGGATTTTGAATATCATATTTCTGTAACAGTGAATACATAACGATAAATTGCTAATCTTACAAGCTGCAATATTGATCTCCCTTACATCTAAGTTAAATACATGCATGATTTCATGTGTCTTCAATTCACAGTAAGTGATAAAGTTAAAACCACATACAGAGCTTGTAGTGTCATCATGAACTCCTCCATATTTGTGTAAACTGAAGGTTGCTTTTCAGATATAATTGACGTTTATAAATAATAATCATAACATGTAGAAGTAGAGGCTAGAAAAGCTATCCTCTTTAGCATCATTGAAGTATATTGAAAGTTGATACGAATTTCAAAGTATTGTTAAAAATTGCAAAACGAGTAGTTAGATGTCTTGTTTTTTGTCTCTTACTGTTTTGTCTCGTACTGTTTGTTTTTGTCATGTACATGTCCTGTATACGTCCTGTCCTTGTCACAAAATTTCATATATACCAAACATCTCAGCAGAGGACCAATGTAGCGCATAATTATATGTATACAGTCTTCAGAAATAAAGTGAGCGCTGCTCTGAAATATATATATAAAAAAAACACAGACATACAAAATGCAATATCAACTAATGTCGCATTTGATGCATGCAAATTTCTGGGATGGCCTAGAGTATACTTGCACTCAATAGGGTTTTGGTATTTAGTATTTAGTGTTGCTGTTACGGGAGAAGCTAGTAACAGAATCAAGTATGTTGAATATGGTATTTTACATGTTGGTATTTAGGATAGTAATTATGTTTGACACATAGATAGCTAATTACGATGACTTCATGGTCGATTTGGAGCTATTGTGTATCTTATATTAATTTTCATTATAATGATGAAGTTAATTACAAAAGTGCCAATTTGGAGCTCTTACATATTTTGTAATGGGCTTACAGCAAAGTAAGATAAAATTGCCGCCTATTCGTGCGTTGTGATAGTCGATTCATCTGTAAATACTATCACATAATTATACCCATACGTAACCATGATTTGGCGTAAACTAATAACGCTTTTTACCGGATCATTAGAATAATACAATGTGGCTATAATGTTTAAAAATATCAATGTTGAAGCAGTCATAAAGCCTATTTGTAAAATGGACATTTTGTTAATTTCTTCTCTTTATATTATCACCTTACTTGATTCAACCAAGTGGTTAACTCCATTAACCATACTGTGAATAAAAGATATGCCTATATCTAAAAGGACAATATGTCTATTTACCAATCACAATGAAGGTCCTCGCAGACATGATTTTATATATAAAAAAAGTCAAACTCTGATACAACCTTATTGTCCACCAGTTTAGTTTTACATGGGTTTGGTATGGTCTTCAGCCTTTTCATTCGAAACACAAAGTTTTTTTTATTCATACAAAAGAAATTTCCACAAAAATACGTTCAGCCAGTAGTCTTATCACGTTAGCTTAAAGGTCATTGCTATAGTCTCACCTGAAGTTGTTCTCGACTGCCGAATAGATATTCATATACGCTTGAGGTTTTGTTATTTGAATCATATTGAGCATAAAGTTTCCTGAACGGTTTGATATCTGTTATGGTGCGCATCATTCCGTGAGTTAAGGATTAGATATAGCATTAATCATAGGATATGAGTACTGGTTTTAATTCTAGAGTTCCTTGATGGACTTGTTAATTTTGGATGATGCAAGGACCGCTCAACATGATTCTTAACTAGGACTAGGCCTAACGAAAGTCACATTATTACAGAGGAGCATACCTCTGGCTGAAAAATAACTCAGTTACTACTGAGAAACAATTACAGTGACCCCATTTCACAATGTCATAAGGAACATCAACAATAAGTGTGATTTCTCCAATCAAGTAGATTCTTTTATCCTCTAAGCATATTTTTGACAAATCTCCAAGACCTTAGCGTATTACAACTGTAATGTATATCCAGCTGTGAGGAGTCCAATAGCAAAATAGACATGGCTATGGAATTTACTCTACCTGCGAAAAACTAATTGGGCCCTTAGGCCTTCTATTAGGGATTTTGAGGTCAATCTCTTATCAATACGTCTTTGGCGTTGAGCACACGTTTCCGTTCTAGACTAGGTACAGTTGTTATTAAGATATTGTCACATGATCATTCATTGATATTTCGCGGTATCATTTTGCACTACTTCTAATTCCCTTTTTGCTCAGAGATACATGGATTTAATAGAAGATCTGAGTTAATGAAGAGGGAGATTAGTTTTTTTATAGGTTTAGCAACTGTGGTGCATGTATCAATGGATTGACGTTATGTAGACATTTGGAATGTTTCATCTGTTACAATTTACCTAACCTTACCAAAGTTAGGGGCTACTGTAAGTCCTTAATGTTATTCACAAGTAAATATACTAGTTGCATTGGTGAACAGTATCTGTCTATCACCCCAGTTTAATATGGGCGTGGTACCTAATGTCAGTAACAAAGTTCCATTGTGCAACAATCATATAGGTTATCGACATTTATTAGCATAAAATTGTCAGTACGCCTAACCCAGTTTTCAATAGGATTGATGGCGATTAATTATCCCATTACAAATGTATACCAGAATGCTTTCATCTTTCCCGAGTATGGGCACATTCCATTGTCTCTTCCGGGATTTGTCTCAAAAATATTTGTGGAATGGCATTTGTCCAAGTAACATAAAACACACGAAATAATGATCGATACACACGGGTAACTTGCATATTGGTTCAATTGACAGCTTACAACACATTTAAGGCAGCACTCAAAAGAAACATAATATTTGTGATACGAAAAGTAGGGAAGAAGGCACCATTCGTTGAGTCATTACACAGGTTTGTCTTACAACATTCGCGAGCTGCATCCACGGCCGTTCCGTCGACAGAACGCTTACTCGCGGCCGACGTTAAGCTAAATGCTTTACAATTTCTCTCACACGTTCTTTGCACGAAGGTGAACTCTCCTCCATCCTTCCTCGTTCTGATTAGGGTTCTCTGCAATATAATGCAAAGCAATTAAATACTGTTCAGAATACCTAATAAGTATTTTGGGTGAAGGCCTTGTGTGCATTCGTACACGATATTTTAGCAGACATTAGTTTTGTTCTTGTTTCTTTTTGTTTATTTAACAATACTCACATAATGTGATCTTCCGTATAGGTTGGTATGTTTCATAAACAAATCAAAATCAAAAATCAAATACACATAAGTAATCAAGCACACGTAAATATTAAAGATGCTATACCTCCTTAGCTCAGATCAGCATCAGGAAATATAACAGTAATCAGTACAATGCTAAACTCAAAGGTGTAGTTTGAAAACAATCTCTAATTGCAAGGTATGCATATGTTGGAGCCATTACTGTATTCCCCGTAAGTAAGAGTAGACAGCAGGTTGGGTAAGTTAAATTTTATTTTGTTGAATAAAATTTAATAGTAATAAGAGTATAAGTGTAATAGTATATGTGATAATATATAAAATTTATAAAATAGATGTGTGTGTAATGGCGGTTGAGAGAGGAATGGGGCGGGAAATTGGTTGGAATTGTGGGTATTGATATGGGGTATATAGTATAGGGGGAGTGAGGGTAGCGGAGACAGCAATGATCTCGCCTGCACCCACCAGGTGGGGCATGCGTACACCATTACTGTATTCCCTGTAAGTAAGAGTAGACGTCAGGTTGGGTAAGTTTAATAGTACTAAGAGTATAAGTATAATAGTATATGTGATAATATATAAAATTTATAAAATGTTATGTTTAGATAAAATTAACTACGCCAAACCTGCCAAGTAATATATATGTATTATTGTGGGGGGAAGAGTGTGGGGAAGGTGGAGGGTGAAAAAGGTGATTATAATTAAATTAAGTGTTTATGTAATGGCTTTAATAAGGGTCCGATTGACCCAAGAGTCATTGTTCACGTGTATATATTTCTTGTAGGCTTTGGATGTCCATCCCCCCATGCGTTGGACCTCTGTCTCCCGACAACCTGCCTCGTATGCCTGCATCGCAGCCGATTTCCTGAGGCTGTGCAGAGTATACCTGTCCCCCTCGATGCCCAGAATGAGCATGGTGCCCTCCCACACCTGGCGTATCACGGATAAGGGGATTGGGTCGCCGGTCTGTGGGTACATGAATAAGGGGGCGGTAGATGAGGCTAACGGTGCCTTTCCATACATGCGTTGCGGGTGCGTTTTTACCATATAGGGTATGCGGAGGCTATCCGGAATTCCATATATGGAAAAACGCATAGCCTCCGCATACCTTATATGGTAAAAACGGATCCGCAATGCATGTATGGAAAGGCACCTTCAGTCTGGGGTCAGGGGCCGCGGCCATGGTGACAATCTTGTGTTGGCCGGTCCCTTGCATGTTTTTGGCCCATTTGACTCTGAGTGTCATTTTGTCGGTGCCTATGGTGACGTCGCCCCTCGTGGGGTGTCTTGTCTGGTCGAATTTCTTGACGGACTGTGGGGCTACCTCTGACTGCCTCAGGGCGCCATAGAACATGAAGAGTATTGCCCCCCTGACCGCCAGCCCCACCGGGGAATCGTGTATAGCAAAGATCATCGACCGGAGGCAGTCCATTGGGATGGGTAGTTTGATCTGCGGGACGTAATGTTTGTTCCTCTTCATGTGAACGCGTGGGTGGTCGATCACGTGGATGGGTGCCCCGGCTACCCTGATGCACGTCCTGAAGTGAGACAGTTTGTCGGCTATCGTTGCTGGGGCCGGTATGTGGATGACCAGATATTCGAGAAATGCACATACCATCGGGTATGTGGGATCCATCGGGTCGAATCCACCTCTCCTCGCGAAGGCTATGTAGGTGGCGACGCTGAACCTCTGGTTTGCCATTGTTCCTGGGGCCCTGGCTCCCTCCTATCGTTCGGCTGCCCTGGCCAGCAACGATCCTATGGCCGGATCTGGAAAATACAGGCGCAGGCAAGCTTTCAAAGACATACAAACACGGCTGGACAATGTGTAGTGGTATAGCTCGTACAAAGTTGTCAACTGTATCTTTATATTTGCCCTGAAGATTGTTATCTACCCCCGGCACATGTACGTATGATATTTCCACTCCCAGTACGGCCTGGATGATCCAGGCCGTCTTGGCGCAGTCAAGGAGCAGCTTGTTGCATCCTCTACCCGTTTGAAGCATGTGAACGGTAGCCAAGTTGTCACAATGTACCCTTATGTGTGATGCACGATCCCTATCTGTTAGGAACGTGTGGAGGGCAACTATGACATTGATGGCTTCCAATTCAGTAATATTTTCCGTCCCATCGGTGATCGGTGCCACCTGTCCAGCGTATGTGACTCGACCGTCGTGGGCACATATGCCTGTCAGGCACCCGTCGGTATATATATGTCCCTTAAGCCTGGTTCACACCTTACGATTTTTGCCATAACGATAGCTGTTACGACGCCTTCAGCAATAAATTACGATAGAATCTGAACACTATACCAGAATTATAGTGTGAACACTATAAAGGAATTCATACTGCTAGAAAAGCTGTCGGAAGTATCGTAACAGAATTGGAATACAATTTCTGTTAAGATCCTGTTACGATGCTGTCGTAACCCTTATCGTAACAGGATCAATCGTAAGGTGTGAACGGCCCTTGACTGGTTCAGGATGTGGAATGTACGACTTACCGTTCCAATCGGAACAAAATTCAGCGAACCACATAAAGTCGGCCCTCATCTCAGCATTAACGTTAATATGGAGGCCGGTGGCATCCCGTAGGGCCTCCAACAATCGGGAGACAAACAGGCGTGCGGGTCGCACGCACTTGGCCACATGCAATAGGCTGCCCAGACGGGACTGTAACTGTTTCTTGGTCATCGAGCGTGCCTTTTTGTATGTGCTCACCTTATCAATAACCTCTTCCACTTTGTCGTGCGGGATGGACAGCGTCATAGCAGCCGTGTCTATGTTGACGCCGAGCCACTTCACCCTCTGCGATGGCGGTTGCGATTTTTCGGTCGCCTCCGGCAGCCCAAGTGCTGCGAACAACTCCCTTGCCTGCCTGAAGTGGTCGATGGCCTGGTTCCTGTCATAAGATAGAATAATGAGATCGTCTAAATACATGTATGCACTTATTCCTCTGCATGCCAACATGTCAACTATGGCATTGGCAGCGGTTTGCATGTGGTATGACGATGCTCTAGAGCAGAAGGGGATGGCAGTGTCACAAAAATATTCTCCCCCCCACTGGAAACACAGTAGGGGCCAATCAAGTGGGTCTGAACTAAAGTTCTTGTATGCCCTCTTTATATCGAGCATAGCCAGATATGCCCCCGGGCCCATACGTCTAAGATCCTGGACCAATGTGTCTACCGTAGGGAGGGTGTGTTGCATTTCAAGGCCAAAAATTCCGTTTTTAATGATGTAAGCATTGATAGAAGACTCGGGGGGAAAGGTCATGTCTGTGATCACTCTCCTGGCTTGGGGGTCGGCCTTAGGCCTAGACATAAGGGGGAATATATGCGACCATTGTTCAAACGGTGGTTGGCCATATGATATGGGCCGTGAATCCCTCCCAACGCTGTCTCCTTCTCCAGGAACGCCCGCACCTGGTTTGGGTAATTTGACATTACCCTCCATATGATTGGGGCTCTGCCTACATCCATTCCGCTTCCCGTGTTCCCGACATATTACCTCGACCACATTTCCCTGTGCTGTTGCCGCCATCTTTGGTTGGAGCTGTTGTTGCCCCGTCATCGCTATTCGGACCCGATGATTCTGGATCATCTGATAATCGGCCCAACGGAGGTTCCCCCTCTCGACCTCGTCCCATATATGTTGCGACCATCGTCGGACGGCTGGCCAAGGCCGTACCGCCGCATTGTGGGTGAGGTCTTGTATGTGGGCCATGATATGTTTGTGGTCATCAGGGTGCGCCCCCCGTGGGTCCCTAAGCAGAGTTATGACGGCGTTCACATACTCCAAGGGTTCAAGGGAGCAACGCACCTCCAGTCTCTGTTTCTGTGTCTGGCACTCCTCTCTATCAATGTACATGTATGGCTTGGGGGTAGCCCTATCGTTCAATGTAAATCCCTTACCGCCTGATGCCGGAGGGCAGAACTGTTCCCTCTCGACGATCCTGTCCATGTAGCTGTCATCATTCTCCTCCCTCCGCAATCATGCGGGGGGCGGCAGGTCTTCTCCGGTGGTACGTATGTTGGCGGCCTGTCGGTGTCCCGGCTCCAGGGTTCGTGGTGGCGTGCTGTGTGACACCGGTTCATTGCGGGTCAGTGTGGCGTTGACCAGCATGTCCATTTTTTCGTGGATTTCGTGGAACCTGCGCCAACTCAACCTGGAGTAGGTCCATGCGAGGGTCACAGTTTTCTGTTATGCCCCGTACCTCATGGTGTAGGTATCCATCCTCCATGGTAAAATCCAGTCCCTGACGCGGTGTGTCCGGGCATGTGGGTGTGCTGCCCGAGGCTCGTCGGTCATTCAGGCCGGGGAAAGTGACTTCCTCCCTGTGCCCACGCCCGTCCAGCAGGTGTTTGAGGCGGGCCTGGGCCTGGGTCATGTAGTCGCCCTTTGCGGCATTCTTGCTTGCGTTTTAGTGTCCGGGCATGATTACAGCAGTTGCGACTGTACTTTGTATGCCTGCGCGAGGCACTGGAGTTGGAAATATAATAGAAATTCACCGGCGTTGGTCCGGCATAAATGGAATAGATGTGTGTGTAATGGCGGTTGAGAGAGGAATGGGGCAGGAAATTGGTTGGAATTGTGGGTATTGATATGGGGTATATAGTATAGGGGGAGTGAGGGTAGTGGGGACAGCAATGATCTCGCCTGCACCCACCAGGTGGGGCATGCGTACACAATTATATATGCTTAGCTGAGATCAGCATCAGGAGATATAACAGATATCAGTAGTGTAATTCTGAATGAGTAACCTATACATGTAAGGTATACGCATGTTACAAACAAAATAATTCTTCAGATAATAGCTTTAACAGCCTTCTTAAAGTCATATAATGAACCACATTTTTTAGTCTTTTTGGGAAGTGCATTCCATAATCGAGTACCGATTACATAATTATGGTGATCTATTATAGATATCAGTTGTGGTTCCATAATGATTGCCTTGATGAAAATTTCCAAAGTATCACAATATTTTACAATTTTAGTCATGCTGGAAACGATGCTGCTAGAGTGTATATCTAATGCCATTGAGCTAAGATTTAAGGAAGTATATATGCATAATTTTAAAGAAATGTGTTTGAACATTGTTTTGTTCATTGATTGGAATATATAATTTGTGTAGCGATACCTACAAAATGCATTTTCCGGGAGCGCGACGATGTCATCGCCCCCCATCGCCATAGCAACGGCGATCTGTTGACAGGTCACTATAAAAATCGCTGATCCAACGATTTCGAATCAGTTGTTCGCTTACCATCGTCCAGTCAACAACTCATTTTTAAGTAGGATTTACTAAGGATTCCATATATCCTGTGGTAAGGTTACCCCTCCCTCCCAGGTCTGCAGGTATTTGGGGTTAGATATAGATTCCATAGAGATGGAACTTAGGTTGCCTAAAGACAAATTGGAAAATTTAATCTACATGGTAAATAAATTCCATAATAAATCCACTTTTTCTAAAAAAAGATCTTGAAAAACTAGGTGGTCTCCTATTACATTGTTCCCATGTAATAGATGGGGGAGGGACTCATAGTATGGGGTTTTATGACTTGTATAAAATAATACTTAAGCATGACCTCAAGGCTATTAAAATTGAAAAGTCAGCAAAAAGTGATTTATTGGAAAAATTTCAATGGCAAGAAAAAATTTATCTACCCGGAGTACCATCAGGCTTTGATATCTGACTCTTCAGATAGGGGATTTGCAATATACAAAGGCAAAGACTGGTTAGCAGGAACATGGGGAGAAAAAATCTATTTAAATTCAGGAAAATGTGTTCGCATAGTAAATAGTCCTAGTATGGATATTTATGACAAAAGTAACATTAATGAATTAGAACTATGGCCTATTGTAGTTGGGGTAAAATACTGGTTGTCAGACCTTGCCGGATTCACTGTAAAAATATTCACTGACAACACGCAAGTTTTTTATATGTTAGAAAATGGTACAAGCAGTAACCAGACATGTATGTCATGGATAAGAGAACTTTTCTGGGTCTGCAAAATTTATAAAATTCGATTAGTACCACATTATATTAACACAAACAATAACCTGGTAGCAGACAGCCTATCTCGTCTATTGTATTTCAAAAATAGGTCTGAAATTGAGAAATGTTTGGCAGGGTCAAATTTATGTTGTCTGAATAAAATTTTTGACTTTTGCAGCCGAGAAGGACCTGGAAAGACAGACAAAAATGTACCAAGCAGTGTCTGTGAGTATGAGCACTAGGAAAACTAGAAGAAAACAGTGGAAATGTTACGTAAAAAATTAATTTGTAAAAATTTAAATGGGAGATTTATGCCTGTATTTCGGCGCAAGCATGTAAACATGTTACATTTTTAGCTCAGAAAATGAAATTTTCGAGCATTCAAAATTATTATCAGGCTGTTATTTTTTTCCATAACTTAAAAGGAGTTCCAGTGGCGGATTGGTCAGATAAGACTCTCTCACAGACTTGCAAAGGTATTATAAATTCTCAAAAAGTGTCAAAGGACACTAAGGACCCATTAAGGGCTGACCACCTAGATTGCATGTATAGGCAGATAAACAAGGCTAAAGAAAGCCATTTCTTGCTGTGGTCAATGATTTTATTCCTTTTCAATACATTGTTAAGGGTGGGACATCTAATTTTGTCTACCCACACCCTAAAAAGAAGGGATATCGTATTTAAAAGTTGGGGTGTATTAGTCAAAATACACTCTTCAAAAACTAAACAATATGGTGAGGTCCATGAAATCCCCATCACCTATAGTGATAATAAAAGGTTATGCCCTGTTCTAATGTTAGAAAAATTATTTACAAGGTTCCCCATGAGTAGGGACTCCTGCTTGTTCTCAACTAAGGGTTGCTCTGGTTTAAGTTAACATACCCTGAGTTTAATAAAAAAAAAAAAAAAAAATATTATCAAAAAAGTCTAAAGTGGTTGGTAATTTTTCAACCCGTTCTATTCGCAGAGGTGGTACTACACATTTAGCTGCCTTAGGTTATCCTATTGATTATATAAAAGACAGGGCTCAATGGTTATCAAATTGTGTTTATACATATATTAAACCATCCCTAGAGGATATATAAACTAAATGTTAAAAATTTTACACTACGTTAGGTGGTTGATTTGGAGTAGTTTGGATGTTAAATAAAGATTTAATATATTTATATCATCCAAATCAACCACACTTGTTACTTGTTATTAATAATAATCGCCAGTTATTATCATCCTATTGACTACAATCATCAGCTAGCCGTGAAAATATAATTTTGTGTAGCGATACCTACAAAATGCATTTTCCGGGAGCGCGATGACATCATCGCCCACCATTGCCATAGCAACGGTGATCTGTTGACAGGTCACTATAAAAATCGCTGATCCAACAATTTTGAATCAGTTCTCCGCTTACCATCGTCCAGTCAACAACTCATTTTTAAGTTTTAGCTGATTGTAATTAGGAGGACGTTTGATAAATATTTAATATAGTTATATCATCCAAATCAACCACACTTGTTACGTGTTATTAATAATAATCGCCAGTTATTATTATCCTATTTACTACAATCATTAGCTAGCCGTGAAAAATTATATTTTCATTTTAGTTATCCCAATAAATACTGAAAAATGGGTGTTTCCGGAATACTGAAAGTCCCACGTTTCATACATAATGCACGTTTGCATAGATAAAAGTGTGACTGCTACACTGCTGTCCAAGATTGTCTACAATATTGTCTTTTTCTCGTGTGTGAGGGCGCTGCCTTTATATACATAATATGCGCGTCGTCGCCTCACCAGGCTCCAATATTTGAGCGACAAGATGGCGTGAACTGATTTAATTGTATACGTGACAACGTATGATGATATCAGTAGTATATGAAAATGGGATTTTGAATATTGTTACACATAGTTTATTATATATATATATATGCACACGACTTTCCATAGTACTGCCCATACACGGGACGTCGCGTTAATAGGCTCTGAGTCCATGCGATTATATAGTTATATCAGACAGTACACAAATTCCCATAATATCATTTGATTAGAATTGCGTGTATGTGCGACACTCACGGTGCGACAATTTATGATGGTGAGAATAGAAAAAGATTGAATTCTTGGGGTTAGCTTTTCACACACATTGCACATCCACTCAACACCAACATTCATTTCACTATACACGTAACATTGTCGCGTGCATTGATTTTATGATGCACGTGGCATGTTAGTAGTATATGGAAATGGGAATTTCTGGATGGTAGCACCATTTGCATATAATTATGATCCATTGTGTACCCGATAATTTCTGATCATGTGAGTACTACACTGAAATGGGAATTTGATGTCTGTCGCGTACATTGTTTCTCTTATAGAGGGGACGCCATGACATTGTATACACCGTCTGTAATATAATCATGATATGAACGACGTCGCATACACAACGTCGCGTTGTGGCCGGTTCGGAGTGGACGTGATGGGGAGGAGGGAAGGGCAGTGAGAGGGTTACGAGAAGTCCATACAGTTTGCAGAGTTCAAGTGTGGTCGTTTCTCATCAATTGGAGGGAACAAACGTTTTACATGGAACAAATAAATAAATGTGCAGAGAGTATTATCTTGTTTTAACCCCTTCCCCATTGATTCATAAATTGACTTTTTTTCCGATATAAGTCAGGCACGCCTGACATATCTTTAACACATCTAAAATGCGTCATTCAGGACAACGATCTTGATGATAGAAGAAAAGAAGACATATCGTTACATGATAATTTGAGGGACACAATGAAACCTTGGCTTTCTGGTAAACAAACTAATTATATAGTCAGGGGCGTAGCAGGGGGGTTCCTGGGCGTCTTGAATCCCTTAAACTTCCCATAATATAAGTAAAATACATGTATAAGAAATCATGCAAAAATTTAAGTCGCACCCCCCTTAGATTTACCTTGAACCCCATTAACCTAAGGGCTGGCTATGCTCCTGAATTAGCTATTTCACTATTAGCAATTATTACAATAGCTTTTTCAAAGAACCATCCCTATATATATATCAATACATGTATATTATTGAATTATATAAGTTATTTTAAATGTGGTTGGCTGATTTATAGATTGATTTATGATCGAATTGCATAATGGGAACACTTGTTTTGATCGTTTTTGAGCAATTGTAATTGCTTAATCAACAGAATTTCAGTTGAATCGCCCAATGGATCTCCCTTTAGCCTACAGGGCTACTCACATAATATTATATGCGACTTATGTATGGCGATATCAGTTCAGCAGTATTTTAGTATGTCCCTTGTGTATGTAGGGACTTGTCCAGGCCCGTATCCAGGAATTTCTGCTGGTGGGTGACCATATCCAAAAAGTGGACCTTTTTCAATATAATGGAATTCAAAGTATATAGGAAGAGGATATAGGCTTTTTTAACACAATGAACATGCCACAATAAGGTATGCAGATTTGTCCTAGATTAAAGCCCGGCCCCACTGCACGACTGAACTCAACTCGATGGTCGAGTTGAGTTGAGTTGGGCTCAGTCTTAGAGTGTGGCCGGGGGCTACGACTGCAGTCTTAGTGTTTTCCCCGACAGTTGAGTTGAGTCTTATAATTAGATCTTGAGATGTCAAAGATGTAAGACTGAACCGTCGGGTCTTAGGGGGGAGTGGAGTAGATATGTATATATACCACAGAGCCTCAAGACTACGACTGTTGAGTCGCATCCTATGGCATAGTTGAGTTTTTTGCTAAGACTGATTCATTGGGGCCTACTGCCGCCGTCATGTCTGCGACGGTCGAGTTGAGTTCAGTTGGTAAGTGTGGCCGGGGCTTAAAGGGAGCCAAAAACAATGTTGGGTCAAAATTGTGCATATTCTTTTAAGTATTTAAATAGATTCTATGGCCATAACCTAGGCCTGTGGAATTATAGACTGTAGATACTGACTTAAACCTACATCTAAATACATTAAAACATGTCCCTGGTCAATTTTGGTGACCCACCAAAATTGGTTTGTTTACAAAAATTGCCTGACTCATGGCATAAAAAGCTCGAGTATTATGGAATTTAAGTGAAGTTCTAGTTTGTTATCATGATTTTTACTGTGCCAATGGCTAATTTAGACTCTTAGAACGCATTTTCATAGTTATTTGAGTTTGTAAAATTTTGTCATAATAATATGGTGTGCCCACGTGTCACGGACGAGTGGGTGGGCATTCAGGGGAACCAACCCCCTCCCACCTCACGTGCACTCGCACGTGCATTCACACAAGGACAATTATAGACTCCCGCCACTTTCTCAGTCTTCCGCGAACTTTACACAGCTACACACGTCTGTGCACTTCGCTCCGTCTGCGCCCTGAGCCACGGCATAGGCATGTCGCCCAAGCCCCATACTCGCTCTAAGGCCGCACGGGCACTCAAACAAGCGGAGGCTGCATTTAAGGCAGCACATCATCCATCGGATGTGCGCTCTGAGCCACCTCGCAAACGGGCCACTGACTGTAAAAAGAAAAAGAAAGACCAGCGCATGGATTACCTACAGGAACAGCTCACGGCCCTCACTACTATGATGGCCAAGCACCTGGTTACATCAAGCCCCCGTAGTACCCCAGCCAGCACACCGCCCGTACGGACGGACTATACACTGCCCAGGCCTGTCCCATACATGGACAGGACCCCAGCCGGGACCACTACGCCAACTGCCCGACAACAGCTGCTGCCTGCGGTCCCACCACCCCCGGAGGCAATGCTGGACGAGCCGCGAGTCGCGGAGAGCCTCTCCGAAGCCCTGAAAACACTGGACCCAGCGATGGGGACTACTGGAGGTAAGAGGAATGGGACTCTCAAGCCCCATATGTTCATACCGACTAGATTCAAGCCTAAGAAAGTAGCAGAACGTGAGGACTTAGCCTTCCCCTTGTACGTTAACGGAATGACCGGTCTCATATTAAATGGCATGACAGATCAGGCCTCTCGCTCAGCGGCCGCGTGTCGCCACCTGCGGGAGGTGGCCGAGGACATCGCGTCCCGCTCGTGGCCCGGCGTGCGTGAGTGGACGAAGTCAGTCTTTGATCGTATCGACAGGGGCGAAATAACATGGCAGAGCTACGACGAAATCCAACGGGAGCGCATGAAGCTCTCATACAGTGTCGCCCCAACGGACGTAGTGGTCACTATATGCCTCGCATTTAACAAGATGGAATGCAAGGAACCTGATACGCATGTGGAGGGCGGCGTTAAATACCGCCACGCATGCGGGTACTGCTACTTCACTAGCACAGGAGGCTTCCAACCGCATCCAGTCAAGAGCTGTAACAAGAAGAAAACTCATCAGGCGCAGAGGAACCCGCAACAGGGCCAACCCGGTAAGCAACACTACAACAACAAGCCCCGGGGACAGCCACACGACGACGCTCCGGCAAAAAACTAGAGGACTCCTGCACCCCTGCGCAAGAGCCGGTCGCTCAGCGCGCAGCACAGCAGGACGAATCAGCTGATTGGTACGACGACCTTGGCCTCGACCACCGACAACAACAATTGGATTACGATTCTATAAATACGGGACGGCAGGAGGCCCCTGCCCGCCCCCACTCCACAACTAGCAGCTGCGAGGCCCGCAACTGCCCCCCCGCCCCAGTGGCGTCAGCGGGGATTACCCACTTAACCGCGGCAGGACGCCGCGACTGGCCCGCCCCCACAGCATTGGCGGCGAGCCAGCCCCAATTAGCTAAGATATACAATACTGTCTTAGCCACTGGATTACCTAACGCGGCAGGCGCACGTGTTCTCTTACCGTCCCAGCTGGTTGTACAGCAATGGGCGGACATGGCTACGGGACACCCGGACGACGACATCGTGCTAGATGGCGTCAAGTATGGATTCAGCCTCAACTACGGAGGCCCACCCATACCATCACCCAAGGAGGTCCCTAACCATACGTCTGCCTCGGAATATCCCAGGCAGGTGGCTGAATACATAGAGGTCAAAACCAAACATGGAGCTCTCATCGGCCCATTCAGCCACGCCCCCTTCACCTGGACCCATATATCACCATTGATGTCCAGGCCGAAGGGTGAGAACCCGAACAGTAGGAGGATCATAGTCGATCTGTCCTACCCTCCAGGCTACGACGTCAACTCATGGGTCGAGAAGAACGTGATCAACGGTGTTACTTACAATCACGTCCTCCCCACGGTAGATTCCCTCGTAGCAATGGCTCAGCGGCATGATTACCAATGCTATGCTTACTCCGTCGACATCGCCAGGGCATACCGTAATTTTAGGAGCGACCCACTGGACTGGCCGCTCCTCGGTTTAGCCCATCAAGGCGAGGTGTATATAGACATAGCCATGCCTTTCGGGGCAAGGCTTAGCTCACTCTACATGCAGCGAGTAGCACAGTTCATAACTAGGCACATGCAGACGACGGGAGCAAACATCATCATATACCTGGATGACGCTGTGGGCATCGCGCCCACTAAGCACGAGGCGGAGCACCACTTCGCCACACTCCAGCGGGTCCTGAGTCAGCTTGGACTACCCTTGGCCCAACACAAAATGACCCCACCCACTCGGGTCATACAGTGGCTGGGGATAGTATTCAACATCGACTCACAGACCCTACATATACCACAGAAGAAGATAGACCAAACCCTGCGAGACATGGCCCGCCTATACAAGGCTCCTGCCATGTCGCGAAAAGACGTGCAATCCCTAGCTGGCCGCATCAACCACCTCGCCAAAGCGTGTAGACCCGCTAGGCTTTTCATGTCCCGCATCCTGGCATACCTGCGCGGTCACCCGTTAGGCCCCTCCCGCGTGTCGCCAGGTACGAGGGCAGACATCAGGTGGTTTCTGGAATACCTGCTGGTTTTTAACGGCACTACCACTGTTCCACGCCCCGACCCCTCAATCACCATAGAGGCGGATAGCTGCCTGAAAGGGGGCGGCGCCCATGACAACAACAGGTGCTATATCTATGAGTACCCTCCAGACCTCCAGGCTCTCCACATCTCACAACTGGAGGCGGTCAACGTCATGGCCGCGGTACGGGCCTTAGTGGGCCCGGAGCACAAAGGGCAGACTGTCAGCATCCTATGTGACAACGCAGCAGCAGTCGCCGTATACGCTACGGGCAAAGGGCGGGATCCAGTCATCCTGGCCTGTGCTCGTGCGCTGTGGCGGCATGCCGCTGACAACGACGCGAATCTCGTCTTCACTCACAAACCCGGCGTCCTCATGGAGACCGCTGACACCTTAAGCCGCGCCCCACTGTCGAGGCAGAGCGCCGCTAAGGCGAGAGCCCTGATCTGTCACAAGAAACTTCAAGTAATATACCCCAATCCCGCATGGTTTGATTATCTGTCTTTCGTTTAGTTCCAGCTTACGATGCACTGCTACGGGCTGCAGAGAACACTCAGAGGACGGCTTATCGCCCCGGGACGGATTACGCCCATAGGAGAGCGCTCAAGCTGTTCGTGGCCTTCTCAACATACTACGGTCACCCATATAATCCTCCTCATACTACGCACGTGCTTTTATCCAATATATTGCTAGGTACATGGCCAGCCCCCTCACAGTGAAAAACATCATAGGCTCCCTCACTACAGCCTACAGGAGGGCTGGCCTTAGTCCCCATGCCTTCGCCACCCATCAGGTGCAGGCTGCACTGCGCTCCTTGGACATCAATACGCGCTATGTCCCTGCCCCTAAGAGGGCCATTACCCCCGCCGAACTGGACCGCGTCATAGACGCCCTATATGCAGGGACTAGGGACACTACCCTGGTATGCATGCTAGCATTTGCATTTGTCGGCATGTTCAGGCAATCCAACCTTGCACCTCAGACCGCAGCCTGCTTCGACCCCACCCGTCAATTCACACGAGACGATGTCACTAAGCAAGGCGACGGACTCACGGTCAGGCTCAAATGGTCGAAGACGATTCAGGCGTACCGGGACGCCACCACAGTCCACCTCCCCCGCATTCAGGGCAGGCGGCTATGTCCAGTGCAGGCCTA
Organism: Lepidonotus clava; assembly: GCA_936440205.1. Taxonomy (NCBI): domain Eukaryota; kingdom Metazoa; phylum Annelida; class Polychaeta; order Phyllodocida; family Polynoidae; genus Lepidonotus; species Lepidonotus clava. Next base: position 17,341,613 of record OW387140.1, read on the forward strand.
CGCACGCATGGTAGCGGACCGCCCACTTGGCTACCTCAACAAGCGCTGGCGACAGGCTGTGGCTCAGTCCAGACTATCAACGAAGGAACTTACCATCCACAGCCTCCGTAGGGGCGCCGCGACTATGCTATGGCAGTCCGGCCTTGTCACAGAGACTGAACTCAAAACCCACGGGACATGGGCTACGTCGGCATGGAGAGCCTATGCCAACAAACCGGCTCACACCTCAACAGTCGCGTTCGCGTTCAAAGGTCTAGCCAAATAACTGACTTTCAATTGCGTTTCCGTTTGGGTCAATACTATTCATACAAAGGTGTTGGTATTAAGTAACGTTCACATGTTGTGTTTCAATTATACTACATTGCCACTACCAGTTTGTGTCAATTTAACCTTTGTTTATAATAAATTATAATGTACCCAAAACGCACTCTCAAATTATCTATTATATATAAAGGGTGGTTATAACATTAATGGTGTGCCCACGTGTCACGGACGAATGGGTGGGCATTCAGGGGAACCAACCCCCTCCCACCTCACGTGCACTCGCACGTGCATTCACACAAGGACAATTATAGACTCCCGCCACTTTCTCAGTCTTCCGCGAACTTTACACAGCTACACACGTCTGCCACCATCCCACCCAGCAACTATATTATATACTTCAATATCTCTCCCCATAGGGGTCAATACTATTCATACAAAGGTGTTGGTATTAAGTAACGTTCACATGTTGTGTTTCAATTATACTACATTGCCACTACCAGTTTGTGTCAATTTAACCTTTGTTTATAATAAATTATAATGTACCCAAAACGCACTCTCAAATTATCTATTATATATAAAGGGTGGTTATAACATTAATGACATTACATTGGTTTTGACTCCCTTTAAGGTATGGAGATTTCACCTAGAGTTGAACCTCATTCAGACAAGAAAATTAAATTTCAATGTATAACAATTACAAATACAAAAAACGTAATATCTGTTGATAGAATCGTTTGTTTCACTTAATTGTTGCAACACAGATGACAATATATTCTATAGAAAGGGGTACTATAAACAGATAATGAAAACCTTTTTTCGAAAAAGTGGACTTAACCTAGCGAAGGGAGGTGACGCATACCCCACGTCACCCCCCCCACCCCTGGATACGGGCTTGTTGTCTGCTACCTTTTACTAAATAAATAGGTTCATGACTTATCATTTAGAATAAAAGATTATATATGTATTATGCGTGTCTTATCTGCGGCTCAATGATCGCGCCCATAATTATCACACCCATATCACAGAACCATGACCGGGGGCGTGTGGTTGTGTGGTGGTTAGCGCGGTCGCCTCGCTTGTGGGAGGCCGGGGTTCAACTCCCCTTTGGGGCACCACGCCACTCACGTCTCCCCCTGTGCCAACGACAGGGATATCAAAGGTCCATAGAGGACCACCGGCTGTTGTGTGTAGGGCCCTGTCTATGGGACCTTGCACATTAAAGAACACCTGCTTCGGTAAATGTGTAGGGGTATGGTCTCTATCTTCTCATAGATTCGATCATTCCATAGATACGATCACCAAAAGACAGAATTGTCAAAACCTAGTTCTCGCCATGATATGACCTTAGATGTTGCTACGGCGTTAAACCCCAATAACCAACCAACCAACCAGAACCATGACCCTATCCGGCGCCTACAGCCCCCTTGGCCTGCTGGTAGGTAGGCGCTAACTGAGTACCCTGCATGGTCAGAAGGGTGAAGGCATGCATTTTATGTTAAACAATGTGATATTTAGGGCAGAGTAGGGGTGCGCCTGGCATGCTCCCCCCCCCACTTCCAATCTGCTCCTCCCTTCCCCTTGGTGCATATATACGTACTTAATGTAAGGTCCCTTAGTTGATATATCCAAGACGTTTCTGTCAGGTCCTAAGGCATTAAGAATCAACTCACCTCAGCAAGTGGACCCGGGTACTTAGTTACCCTAAGAAAGCCCCTATAGACAAGGCCATGAAGGAGACCAGTGCTGGTAGCTGGGGCGTGGCCAAGGGAGTGCCCACGGAGGGTCCGTTACACATGGGGGAGGCGCAGCAGGTGCCCCTGTACTGGACGTTCTCGGCCCCAAAGCTTCGGGTGAAGTTCACCTCACTGCACACCGCCAAACACGTCCTCTGAATGACCACCGTGGTCACGATGTCCCTCCTCCCCGTGATCGTCTTGGTCTGTGAGACAGAAAATCAACTAGCCACGTGTCAGTCTCAAGACGTGTCATTGTTGGACATGGCAACAGACCCCGAACTGGAGTTAATGACACCAGCATGGTCGAATCGATGGTAAAGACCATGATATCACCAATACATATTTACTGAGGTAGGTGTTCAATACTGTGCCTGGTGCCACAGACAGAGCCACACACAATGTGTGTGGCTCTGTCTGTGGCACCAGACATAACAGCCGGTGGCACATAGGCTTTTTATATACCTGTCGTTGGCATAGGGGAAACAAAAGAGACCAGCCCTATTGCAGCGTCGAACCCGGTCCGCCCGTATGCGAGGAAATTGTGCTGGCCACTCCACCACATTTGTTATTGTGTTTATTCATAGCAAAACTTTCAGATAAAAACCTGTTCTTCCAAGTGTGGAAGTCATGGTACAAATCAGGCACAATATCATCGTGCACATCAGATTATTATGTTGATTTCTTTCAACATCTTACCATATGCCATAATTATTCAGTGTCGTGATCAGTCTTCGTTCCGTACAATAAATATTTTATAGATACTGGTTTATTTACAGTGGGTTGTAGTATTGCGATGTGGGAATTTGGGTTGGGTGTTTCCCTTTTCTATCTGAGCTTGGATTCTAGCCTCGGTCCAGCCACTCTCACTAAAATGAGAGTACGAGCGGGACGAAGGGCAGGAGCACTCGTTTGAGCCCAAAGCAAAGTCACAGAGGACAGATCGAAGAAGCGGTCATGAGTCTTGGAGTCGTGCTCCACACATAAGGGTGGACAGGGGCCGGGATAAATCTAAGGGTGGTATGTGGGAGCAGAGGAGGTCGCCAACTCGAGTGTGGACGGGGCGTCGGGGCTGTTTGGGCCTATTTGGGTCTGTGGCTTCTCTGGGTCTTGTGTCATGAACCTAGCAGCTGCCGGGAACCAACCATCCTAGATGGGATATGGGATCGTTGCCAAAAATAAGGGGGTGGTAGTGTGTCGGCCGGTGTCCCATAATCTCATCCCTTGCGCTGGCCCTGATCGGGCTTCGTGTTCTCAGTCCTATCGTCCCCATTTTTGTACCCTGGTTTGGTTCCCTCGTTTCGTATCACAACCCTCTTTATTTGGCCCTTACTGGTCTCTGATTGGTTAATTAACATCACTAAAAAGTCTTGGTCACTTTGACCTCTGCAGGGGTCACTTCCAGTCACTTACTTTCCCGTACATTTCAAGCTTCTCATACAATACCATTTTATACACTTGGTCTTTCATACCATTCAATTTTGTACACTCGGTTGCCCTACCATGCAATTTCATACAGTCGTTATTAGGTTTCGTACACTCTCACTTTTGTACAATTCATGATTATAATTTCCGTGTCAATATTCTATTTCATACATTTACCAAATCTTTATGATAAACAAATGTTCAAACTTTTACCATAATTAGGCCTTAGAACATTCCCTAGAATCATGAATTGATCTGTATAAATTCATCACAGTATGATATAAAATTGGCTATAACATGTATGTCAAGGTAGTTTGACTGTTGGGATACACTAACCTTCTCCTTACTTTTTCACGGCTGCTTGCACCATATCATTCTCTCTGATAAACCAAACCTCGCGTTGTCTATTTCATCTTTGTTAATTTTCCATTTTATTAATTTATGTCACCGCCCACTTCACACGACCCCCTTCCCCGCCCTCTCCCCAATGGCCCCTCCTGAGCAAGGGCAGTCCTCAAGAAACTCGCGCACACAATGTCCTTTTAACTAACGCTTTGATGGTACATTCTACGTTAAGTGTTGCATATGGGTAGAAAAAAAGTGGAAAAACTAAATTGGAATTACAACTTTAATTGTAATATTTTCTCAAAAGAAAGGTGTTATTCTGTCCTCTTGAAAAAAATTGGCTCGTTAAACTTCTTCATAATAGATATATGACACTTCAAAGATATATATGATATATTTGACCAAATGGGATAAAAGCTTTCTTTTATGTTCCTTTATTGAACAATTTAGAACTGATATATGACCTACCATAACAATGTGATACCCCCTTTTTGTGAATTTGACATTGAAGAGTAGTATCTTAGCTTTCAAACGATTAAAATATGGTAAAATATGGTAATTATCTATGGAGTTAGAGTCATAGTAACATAGGAGTGTCAGTGTTCCTGAAAATTATTTTTTCACTTGCCCATCTAATGTGGAGTATATAATAGATACCATAAAGGTAAAATCTCTCGTAGATTCTATTTTGGCAAAATCACCACCACTGATTCAAAAATCAATTAGTTGATATCTGGTTTCGAAGTTTTGAACATGAAAAATTTCACCGGTAACTGTGTCTAGCTTGAATTGATCAATTTTATAATAATTTTCTATCAGTGGTGGAGATATCATTTCAAAATCTCTCGTAGATACATCTCTCGTAGATACTATTTTGCTATTCCTGTCCTCCTGGAGCCTTTGATAATGAGTGCAGATAACTAAAATTCAGGATATTTAGGTTTGAATAGTAGATCTATCATAATTTCTTTGTTTTTCTCTTCTGAATAATCTCTTTCATTGCTAAACTTCATCTCTCGTAGATACCCTCCTTAAATATATGGGCAAAAAGTGCATATTATAGCAGTCAGACAATTTTTATTTTAATCAAAACATTATCTTTCAGTGTTTTTTCTAATGGGGCTAAGTGCCCCAGACAATTTAGTAGAGAAAATACAGGCCTAGCATTATTTTCTGAACCAAAATGCCTAGTTTCTTTAGAAATCTCTCGTAGATACTAAAAAGAGTGGACATTTTCCATTAAAGTAGAAAAAATATAGATTCTTAGATTAGGATACATTAAAAAACATAAAACTATAAGGAGTTATAGTAAGAACACAGCACAGTATGAAATTAGGCTGTAAATTAATTATTTTGACATTTACAGTATTAAAGGGAAAAAATAATTCTCTGTGGACATGGAGTTTTGAGGGTTTTGAGTGTACATTACACTTTAACAAATTAAAAGTTCAATTTCAACACATACCTGATTAACATTCCTATATATCAACGAATTGGTTTCAACATAAGGATCTTAGAAATTTTAATTGCCAAGGAAAAATGAGTAAGTGAAAAAAGTTATAAGCCTTTCAATGTTGAAGACACCCAATGCAACACTTGACATAGAATGTGCCTGTCAATAGATTTTATATATTGATTTTTAAAAAGGCCACGTGTATATAAACATTAACTACATCAGCACATGTAACCCATCGCCTCACGGCACCAACTCGGCGCTGGGAGATATTAATTATTATTATGAAGGCGTTCCGCACCATTGGTGCAATATGCATTATAATCACGGCCTAATCTAGTGTTCTCCCCATCCACTGTGGTCTACATTTACTCAATGAAATGTCGTTCTGAATTACATGCACAGTACGTCTGTAAACAGCTTTCGATATACCTATTACGCCTGCTTACCGGGAGAAATAGCATTGGGAACGACTGAAATATTATTGTTTCTTTTTTAATAACGAAACCTTGATGATCAAAAATAGTTTTGAATCATGAATATAATTATTTTTGCATAAGGGATGTAAGTTTTTCGATTTTTGTCAGATTTCAAATTTTGTCATTTGAACATTTGAACGATAGATTCAGATTATTACATTTTTTCCCTTTCAATTCAGATTTCATTCTATTATTGATATGTTTTTAAACCAGATGTAACTTACTGAACAACTTCCTGCACATGTTCTTGTTGGTCCAGAACGGTCAAAGTCTTCATTGCTGCATTTATCGGGGTCCATTCCAGTTTTACCATCATACGTGCAGTCATGGCATGTTACACAGCTACACTCTGGATTTGAAAGGTTGGATTAACACAAGAGTGAAATACAGGAATCTCAATTGGCTAATTCAAACATGAACATTACATTTACCAAAAGTTAAGAGATCAAAGCAGGAAGGTCCCTTAAGATATGAGGCCAGGCTCATCTTGAAGAATTCAAAAGTGTCTAGTTTCTCTTGCATTTTCGGAAATCATTGCAAATACGTAATAGCAGCAATGACGCTACGCTCTTAATCTAGTTGAAGTTGTTACTTAAATAGATAAAGCCCCATATCAGATAATATTTATAAACCGATAGCATGGGCAAATCGACTCTATACCAACCTATTTCTGAAATAGATAATGATATCTAAGATACAGCTACATCTTAACATTACGGAATTCGTTGACGTTACTGAGTTCCCTTGTGAAATTGGTCTGTAAAATAAGGCTTTGATTCACTTCGAGGCAACTTATATGGATTATGTGTGATTTTAATCCTATTGATGTGTCAAAATCGCAGATTGAACAAAATCTTAGATAGTCACAAAACTATCATTTTACTGCTGACAACACAAGATATACAAAACATTGCTATTTATATTGCACATAGCTTACCTTTTGTGCTGAAAAGAGCAATTATCAAAGCACATACTGTAGCCCTCCACAGATACATCCTACCTGCACAGACAAGAACTAGAACTGATCAATGTGCTGCAAATCATGTTATGATCTATGATCTGCAGGTGTGTAAATGCCAAGTTCGTCGGCATGAACAGCAGAGCTATAATATTAGACCGAAGAATAGAGCCAGGAGACCTACCTGGTATGTACACACACACACACACACACACACACACACACACACATATATATATGTATATATATATATATATATATATATATATATATATATATATCCTTGTGCCTACTGCGTGCCAGTATGACTCAATTCAGATGGACCATTGATATATAGGCCCTATATCTCATGGTCTACTGCTCAAAACGCTCGCTTTGTAACAGATTGCAAATAATGCCTAATCCAACGGGCACCCAATATTTATGACATGAAGTTTACTATTCAGGACAATACTGTCTAGCAGAGATCAGTAATAACATATATAAACACCACATTCAACACAACACCAAATATGAGGTATTAAGTCATTGAATGTTTGAGAAATATTAAGTACGCCGTGTTATAAGCTAAAGAGTAGGAGAATGCACGCGATTATAGTACTTGATCTATATGCGACCACCCCCCCCCCCCCCCCCCACTTCCGAAATCCTGTATCGGCCCCTGTAAACATTGACATATCTCCGGGACAAATCTGCATTGTGAGCTACGAGCTACTATATCCACATGCTCCAAACTCCTTTCTGGTCTCCTTAAATATGGTACTCGAGATTGAGTTGTTTTATACGGAACAATAGTACATGTAAACAGATAAAACATTTTGGTATAGAGAAAGACAAACCATGATGACTGCATCAAACCTACGTCCACGGAGACCTAGAAAATAAGAAAAGAAAGTAATTTTTTTCTTGCATACTGCCTTTAACTTAATTAACTTTTCGCTCTCCACCAATTATACAGTATTAATGAGTACCTTGGATCAGTGTCCAACTTTGCAAACATCCTTATGAGATAAAAAAAAAAGAGGTAGTTATGCAATTACAATTAATAGCAGATCCGGGTAAGTCCGTTGTTTAAACTCATGACAATCATAGTGGGTATATGTAGGATAATGGACTCGTAGTGCATTATTTCACCCCATGCACTACTACGAGTCCATTATCTGACATAAACCACGAGAGAAAGTATCTCATGCCCCTTGGTACCTTATGAACTTCTGAATTCACTACTTAATTCATGATCATTGATGCCTCTGTATGACCCTAGTGGATGGCCCTAGACCCCTAAATACGAAATGGGAATTTTTTTAAATTTGACAGAGCTATGCATGCCCTAGTGACAATGACATAGGCTTTATAAATAAAGTGAAAAGGGGCATAAGCAAATCTTAAAATCCACATGCAACATAAGAAAAAGATAAGTGACAATGACATTTGACATTAGGATTTCTTAAATCTGACATGCGACATTGGATCCCCCATCAAGAGCCCCCACCTGTGCTTTGACCGGCCCTCCTCCGCTCTGTGGCAAATCACCCTCCCCACTAGAAATGATAGTCTGTGATCACTGTAGAAGCTGAGGTGTCAATGCGGCAGAGTGAAGCTCCTTACCAGCAGAGGGGGAGGGGAAGGGTGGAGGGGGATAGGGGAGGTGTGGAAGGGGTGTTGATTGCCTACTCGAGCAGTTGAGTGTACAGTCTTAGATTGTAATTACATCCCACTCCACTAGTCACCATAACTCAATGAAAGGGCAAATCTGGGTCAGAACAGAGTAAAGTAACCAACAATTGATAAAAGGTAAGACTGACCAAACTTCTAACTGCTGCCCCGGTAGGGTAGTGGTTAGGATGTGGCACTATGAATCAAAAGGTCTATGGTTCGATCCTTGGCTGCGCACATCAATGGTCGAACGTTTCATAAATTCAAAATTGAGTGTTTTTGGCAGTATATTTGAACAACAAATCAGCAACTGTGTATTATTTGAGAGCACCGGTGCATTATCTGAGGCCACCAGTGCACTATCACAGTAGCAGTGCATTATCACCTGAGAATGCACTGCTAGAACAAAGGAAATCCGAGTGAGAGTGGTTTATCCACAGTTAGTTTACTCATGATTTTCTAATAATTTTTTCTTGATTATTTGTTATCACATTTTGTCCATTAGCCAGGCTTGGCTAAAAGATTATCAATGATTTTATAAAATTAATAATGGAAAACAAAAGATAAAAAAGCAGCAACAAGGAAGATCATCACATGCAATAACATCATGGCTTTACATCCCTGAAAGGAAACGTCTTCGTTAGGTGTCTAACAACTCATTTAGTCATGTCATTTACTCATTGAAGAATTCTCTGAAGGCTTCTAAAAATCAGTGTCTCATCAGGTGTTTTGACAGGTAAATGAATTGGCTGTTGCGAGCCGTCCAAACAATTACTGACAACTTTCAGACAGATGCGCCAGATCTCAAACCTTAAACTCACAGGAGACAATAACCGCATCTCAACATGACGGCATAACGTGTTATAGGTCTTCAATATAAATTGGCCTCCAAACTACAAAGTTTAACTTGATAAGTAGGCTTTACACTGCAGGTTATTCTGTAACATTTTATTCATTCAGAAAGCTCCAGGAAAATTAATTGCAGTCAATCCAGTAATTATATATAACAGAAGGTTTCATATACTTCACATGAATAGGGAATTGAATACTTTGGTCTGGCGGCCAAAGCATGACATTTACACTTTTGTTTGCCAAGAAAGGTTTATACTTGAAACCATTCTAGGGTTGTAGTGGGGTCCTCTGGAAACTATTTCTAACTGGTAGTCACTCTGTAGAGGTGTGCATGACTGTGACAACCGCCATTTTGTTTTACCATCAAACAAATCAGAAAGGATATTTACCTGTTAAATAAACTTTTCCTTGCTTGTTATAGCTTTATATGTGTGGTTGCTATGGTAACAGAAACCAAACAGAAACTTAAATTTTGTTAAAATTTTAAGCCTTTTCTGGTTACCTTTAAGGTTACCTTTTTCACCTTTCTCCTGCTTACCTTCAAGTAACTAGGCCAACCAGTTTCAATCCTTTAGCTTATAGAACTCCCAGAATGCATCAGTTAGACATCTCACTTAGGTTTCTATCATGCATATTCAGGAAGATACGTCCAGAATATGGTTAATTTAAAATATGGCTACATTTTAGTTGGTTTCCAAGGAAACCAACCATTTTCTACATTCTATACATATTACCTCATCATGATCAGACTGCTTCATTTCGCGAAAGGATGTATACCTTTCATACAAGTTTGTTCTTGTTTGTTAAAGCTTATATTTGTGGTTGCTATGGTAACAGAAACCAACCAGAAACTCAAATTTTGGTAAAATGTTAGGCTTTATTTGGTTATCTTGCAATTGAGTAACTAGGGCAACCAATTCCAAGCATTCAGCTTATAGAACTCCCAGAATGCATTGATTTGACATCTCATTTGGGTTTCTTTTTAAAACCTTAGGGTATGTAGATTATAAAATCAGTCACAGAAATAAATCAACATGCATTTTCAAAAATGGCCCTTTTTTGACAAAAGCTAACCTGCTAGTATGTAGTGTACTCTTTATATCTTTGTTCAATATTAGATCCTCATTTCTTTTAAATTATCTAAAATGTTAAAACTTACCGCACACAGAAGGGAATTATATACATTTGATCTTTATTACAACAATTCAGAATGGTAGTGTCATTCATGGCTTAAAATAGGTAAAAGTATCCAATAGTATATTTTAATTCATGATTTATCCAGTCCAGTGGTCTCATACACTAAATTGATGTAGCCCTGGTGTCAATACATCCTGCTATACCACTGTTAGTTCCTGTCGAACACTACAGGAGGCGCATGGAATGCCACCTTCTGGTAGTTCTAGACGACGTGATAATATCATGGATAAAGTGATGCCTTTCAGATGAACCTGTAGTATGATTTTTATGGTCATAGGCCTAGTATGTGTTATTTTGACAATACTTATCTATAAATTATCGTTGAGTATGTACCTCGAATAACTACGAAAGTAAAATAATAGTTAGCAGACTTTATTTGAAAAACTATTACCTATATATTACCACTGGTACGGAAAATGAGTCTGCTCACCCTCTATGTAGCACTACTGTATCAAATAACATGGGCGGATCCACAGTCAATGTTCTAGTGGGGGCAAACCTTATCCCCCTCCCTAATAACTATGGAAATTACACCATTCATTAACAACAAATTAACACTATTTTTACACAGATCCTCCGAATTTAAGGTGCCAAACGTTTGTCCCTTGGGTCTAGGGGGACAATTGCTTCTTTTTGCCCCCCCCCCCTTGGATCCGCCACAGAATAGATATCAATTGATCAACTAACGGTAGTCATCACCACCCTGGGGTGGATTCAAAGTAGAGAGGGGGAGGGCCCTGGATGATTCCAAGAATCCCCTTCTCCTTCTTTTGGTGGACATACCACTATCCTGGATCCGTATGAACTAATATGACATCAGTCATACTAGTGAGGGTTTTCTGCACACGGTGTGGCATTTTGAAAGTGGGGGGCGCACTTTCCCTTTGTTATCCTTATAGGGTTTTGGGCAGAATCACATTTCAGGAGAAGGAAGGGCGCCACATCTAACGCCCCCCTTCCTCATGCTATAACTATGTGCAGGTGTGACCTACGGGTTATACTACACTGACGGTGTGGGGGCACGTAATGGTATGGTTATAGGTTCTGGCTCATCGTAGAAGCACGGGGAAAGTGGGTAGGGCATCAAAGATATATACGCCAACTCAGCATTGTTACTTTGAGGTACACAGTAATTGGTCATGGCAACTGCTTACAACAATATAATACTAAATCATGATATGGCCTTGTCATTAGCAGGAACAATCGCGGTCATTTTTGGCGCGCTGTTTACTTGGGCAGTGAAAGTTTATATGGAAATTCTTTTACTTGACAGAAATAATCAAACACAGGGATTTAAAATAATAAAACGGTATTTCAAAGAGATAGCCTACATCCGCCGACGTAAGCCTAACGACGCGACGGCCGGCGACGTGTTTTGTGACGTTAGAACGTAATACGGCGACGTGATTGGTCACGTCGCGAATTTAAGGCAGCCCTCAGAGAGTTACAACGGAGCAAATTGTGCCCATCTCAAGGACGAGAACGTCCCTTTAAGGACACCAACCGTCTTCATCCTCGAGCTCCATACAGCTGAACCTCTCACCAAGTATAAGCATAGCCTATTTTATCTCAGAAATAACATATTATTATACATCAATATTATACTAGAGACAAATTCGTCCTTGATAACGAGTCTTCATCAATATTGACCTCATTGTATTAGACTATGTGACCACAACCCGAGGGGATAATACGATCACAACCTCTGAGATATCATCCATAGAAAAGTTATTAATACATGCCTCGGTGTTGGGGCGCAATGGAGGTAGGCAAGCTGTTTACTGAACTATTACTCGTAGTCTAGTATACCCCTTTCTGACTAGCCCAAGAAAGTGCACTATGTATTGAACTGCCATTATAAGCGCACTATGAGGTTAGTCTGTAAACGGTAACATAGCGGCATAGCGGCATAACGGTTAATAATTGATAGAAGGCCCCAGACCCCAGAGTGCCCGTTCTTCATTAACTAAGTTCATTGCTAAACCTTTCTACAACCCATTTACAATGACATACATCAGCCACGACCTCACCCCCACAGATAGCCCCACGTGGCTCGGTCTATACTGGAGACTGGCCGAGACGGACCCATGAGTTGCAGTAAACAGGAGTAAGGCCACACATTCCTCAGTCGGTGAGTAATAGTTGACTGTATTACCCGTAGGCAGTCCGGCCGGGCTGCAGCAGTCAGGGTGGGAGGGGCAGCAGGAGCAGCAGTAACGGCTGCAGTGATTATATTGGTAGGGTTACCAGAACCCCCTGCGACGGACCAGTAGTGGGCGGCTCTGTACCTCTAACCCACTCACATTTTACAGATATTAGTTACCAAAGCATGGACAAATATGTGAAATTTTTGGTAATTCACATATTCACTCACTTATAAAACGTTATCACATGTTATCTCACCATTACGAGATCTGACAAAACCATGCATGGTTAGCCTTAACCATGGACTAAACCAACCCTAACCTAAGTCTTGAGGATGGTTAGCAAATGCGTCGTTAGCAGAAAAAATTGGTGCGGTTACTGTTATGAAAATGTCATTCATGGATACATTTGCCTTGGTTAGCCTAACCATGAATTTTGATTATCTTTATTAATTACAAAGAAATGGCTACTTCACACTGCCATTTGGTATTTTTGGTGTATTGTCACAGTGGACAGTATTTGTGTATACTGCCCACCTTGCTTCACAGTGTAAGATGTTTTTCTCTTTATTTTGTTAATTCTGAAGGGATTTGCTTGATTAGGTAAAGCAGTGCAGTCTGATTAAATGGAGTTAGTGATAGAGCCATATATATTTGAGAGAAAATCAAGAATATTAGGGTAAACTGTTTGAGACCAGTCAAACTTAAAGCATGTACATAGTCAAGCCATTGTGGTACTGCCCAATTTGCCCCACTGGTAATTTCCTTGCTATATAATATATTGTCCTTATAACTTGCACAATATAGTATATGATATAAGGAAAACTACCCTCAGTTGACAGTATGACCCTTAATACTCGAAGGAACATCAGAAAGATTACAGCCCTCAGCCTAATGGCTTAGGGCAGCAATTTTTCAACACCCACCTCGTATTCAGGGTCATACTGTCAACCTCTGTATATTTTCCTATTAAACTTACATAACATTACATTTTTAACCCCTCCGTTTGTTGGGCTATACCAATATAGATGGTAAAAGGCAGTGTGTGGCAGCATTTATTTTTTTCGGGTACATGTTTTTCATATAGTTTAATGCATAGTTTGTATTGCTCTTAAAAGAATTCCACCGATAGTGAAGAAATTGTTGCAGCAGATTCCCTCATAGCACTTGATCGGGACCATAAACGTTACTTATACAAAGGATTGAGTCATAAGGTCTGTGTTTATCTTGGTGAACCTGATTTGTATGTCAGTAAAACGGTAATGTTTTTAAATAAGGAAGTTATGAATTGAACAGTTCGTGTCGGGCAAACATAAAATGTACATTATAACTTCAAACTACCCTTTTGTAGTGTCCCTACGTCAAAGTTAGCGGGTCTGACTATAGCCTTTGCTTACTAGGCACTAACCGCCCCCACACCAGATATAGGTGAAAGAAGCCTGGGGGTGCTTTCTCCCAAACAAACGACATGTCCCCCAGAGATACACTGAGTAAATGGTGCATAACCAACTAATGTTACAAGAACAGGTTATAGAATGTCTTTGGTGTGCTAAGCAGGAAACATGTTGAACAATAAGTTTTCACCTAACTTTTTCGACAACACAGTACTGTTGCCAAATCTTCCCTTTTACTGTTGACGGATTATCATAGGTTTTGAGAAGGTGTAACTGTAAGGTAAGATAGGCAACATGACATACGGATCAGACTCAGTCTCACTGCCAAATAAACACGGTACATCTCACTTCGTAATGGACCCTTAGACCAAAGTATTTTCTAAGAGTATACCTTAAAATGCATCCTCATGTTAAGTTATATGCGCCACTGAAGCTAATATCGTTGGAATCCAATTGAGTAACTGAATACTCCCCCGCCCCACTCTACCACCATTACCTATCCATCCCTCTCCTCCCCCTCCACCCCCACCTCCTCACCTCACCCTCTTCTCCGCCCTGCCCCTCCCACGCTCGCCGTACACTGGCGTACCTCGGGCCTACGGCGGGAGGCAGGAAGGTAGCAGAGAGGTGTCAGAGAGGCCGTACTATAGCCCGGCCGTGGATCCTGACCCCTCAGTGTAGTCACAGCGGCCTGGCGGATACACAGACACACGCAGAGGAGTGTACGGAGAGTTAAGACGTAGGAGGACAAGCTTGGCCTTCTCAGGTAAGCAGCAGAGACCCCGCTACATGCATTAATCAGAGACAGGGGTTGCGCGGACGGGTGCTCTCTTAGTTCTGAATACTAATCTGCACTTTTTATTCCTAGCACGGGCTTGTACAGGTCTAAGAATATGGTTACACATAGACCCAGTGAGTCTGGCTAGGACGCTACAGCAACATTGCGTAAACACCGTGGATAGAGATGCTTAGATAATGTTGGGTCGACAGTAAGTCTTGCATGGAGCTGCGTACATAAGAAACAAGTCGGATGATTCTAGATAAATTTACCGAGGTAAAAGTTGAAATATGGGACGCAACTCTGGAACTCTACCAAGTTGGTAACCTCCTGGCTAAAGTGGATCAAGTGTATCACGCCGATGGGAAAGGTTCATGATGGGTTCATATATCATTAGCTTCATTCCTGTGGCCAACCATACTAATGATGTACTAGGCATGTGGCCCAGTATTATCGGGACATTTTCTATGACACAGGCATCTCTGATTACTGAACAGCTCCATAGGTAGCAATAAATGACCAATGCCCTACCATCGTTACCCCCAAAATTGATAAGTAAGATACCCAAAATCCTAAATAAGGGGTCCTACCAACTGCAAAGATCCTTATCGTGACCCTTTCTATGAAACACTGCATCCAGGGACAGTAAGGTCAATACTCATTTAGAAAATATGAAAATAAGCATAAATACACTTTTGGATATAAAACAATTGCACACAGGGGCTGACTTAGGGGAGCACGGCCCATATTTGTGGCCAAAAAGTTATTCTAGACATAACGGAGAATCTAAGGGTCGAAAAGGCCAGTGAAGATGTAACCACATCATATCCCTTTTGAAAGATCCTGGATCTGCTCCTGCACATGTTACTCGTAGATGTGGAACTAGGAGGGACTTCTGTGAGTAACAGGTCTGTGGATGTGCCTTTTGTTGGTTGGGGTCAGGGGGCAGACTGGGGCTGGCCGGATGGCTACCTCCTGCCCCCCGGACGCCCAGGTATGCGGGACGCTATGGCAGGCAGTTTGGAGCCTGAGGAATGTTGGTCACGATGATGCCCAGGGGTGCGTTGGGGGGGGGGGGGGGGGGGTGTAATTTCGAATTTCCAATGTATTTTTCGGGGATTCGGTGTAATTTATTTTACCCTATCTCTCCACTCCTTTAAATTTGTCACTTTCGGGATCTAAGCCTGGTATCATTCCTATGTATATTGTACCTTTTCCGAATGAACTGTTCAACATCTTGTAATCGCCCAAACTCTCTATAATTATATCCTGGTTTTCATTGGGGTTATAAACAGCTAGTATCCATGCCGTCTGTCGATTTTTCTTTAGACTATCACAGGGACTACAATGCAGATCAATTTGAATATTTTGAATGCAGCGTCCATTCGTGATAGCTGCCTTTGATCTGTTTTTCTCATAAGATGCATATTCATGCATGGTTTACCATCATAGTGAAATAGCCATCCTTTCACCTAAGATGCGAGGTGAGACTATATAATTATTGACGAAAGCGGCCGATTCGGAACAATTGTAATCTATTGGACTGTATGCGGTTCAAAATGTAATACATCAAATCCAAGGTGCGATTTTTCTCTTTTCCATCATATTGAAAAAAGGCTATGACTAGATTTGGATGGGTGGAAAAGTCATTTTTACCACCCTCATCACTAATAGTCCTATCATATGAAAAGTCAGTTTAGCTTGTATGACCCATACATTTGGCACGTCATAGGGTATCGTACGGAGACCAGGTTATTATTGTTGGGATGTGGCCATGACGTACTGCAGTGGGAGGCTGTGGTTTCTGTGGTGGTCTCTGTTTGTTTCTGGGGGTGGGGGTGTTGGTTTTGTCAGGTCGCCGTAAGGTCACCTCTCTGGACCTACATAGAACTACGTACAACCTTTATATAGTTGTACATATTTACACGTAAACATTATGCTCATCATGATGTGGATCATTGACGTATACATTTACATTCAAATAATCTGAGATTACTCTTTAGGAATGAATCAGTGTCATATTTGGATGTTTTACAAACATACTTGGCTATCAACTCTAAAATATTAATGTCTATCATTCATTGCAAGGCAGAATATCCTAAATATCATGCATTACAGGATTGATATGCTAGTATCCGGGCTGTTCTCTCATCACGTCTATAACCTAAAACCGAATGAAATACGCAATGGTTGTAACAGCAATAGGTGAAGATTGTATCCCAGGTCAGCTGGTATGTGGAGTAAATTTAAACTATGTCAGCCGGGGGCCTGAGGTTCGAGGTCCCAGGTCGATGTCAACAGTGAAGGTCCCTGTGGGGAGGTGTACGCATGGCTGGCTGCAGGTTCACCGCACAATTCGCCTTTTGTCGTTTTTGACAGGACGGAAAACGATGTGTTTTTCCCTGAGGTTACATTCTGTGGATATGTCTTCTCACAACCTGCTCTAGTTTCAGTCAACGTGGTGAGGGGGCGAGGGGAGTGAGTATCACACAACACTAGTCCATGTTTGGGAGGAGCCAGATAAGAATACATCACTAAAGCTTGCATCACATTAAAGTTAGCTCCAACTTCGTTTACTACAACCTATGGTATAATATTATACACGCAGGGACAAGGCACTAAGTAGAGTATTTCTATGGGGTCCATTATATTTTGCGCATGTCCGTCTTCCCCCTCCCCTTCCCCCAAATAAGGAGAAATATAGGTCTCTTACTTCTAGATTAATCTTAGCTTGTAGAAATACACTGAAATGAGAGGTGAAATGAGAGGTGATCCTTCCGTCCCCTGAACCAGCTACAGGGCACCATCATGTGACCATGCGTGGAGTGTTACTGGGCTCGATATTGAGTGTACTCGACGAGTATTAAATTATGATTACATGAAATGTAGTGTACGAATTTTTCGTCATGTTATAGAGTAGACTACTGATATATATGTTTTGTAATTTGAGTTTATAGCAATTTAGGCCTATAATTAGTCCAATTTTATTGTCATTTGGTTGTCACATTTTGTTTTCATTATTGTCTATTTTAACGTAACAATTGACCTCAATCCAAATAGAATTGAATTTAGTTTTTATTTTATTTTAAGCCTTGGCATGTATTACTATGTAATGCGATTAGAACGCTAGCCTGTATGAATGAGAGGAAAGCAGACGGTCCAGGATGTACGTCAACATGAAGCTCATATCGTGTACAAATAACTCTGTGTCAAGGCGGGATGGGCGAGCAGGCTGGTAAACAAGCATGCCCAGGCTGCTTCTGGAGGCTACTGGACTCCCCTTACAGACCGGACCCACCATCTGGCCTGCTGAGTTGGCAATCACTAACACCTCTATCTGTCGCAATACTCCGCCCCCTACCCACTCCCCGAGCTACTCTTAGCCAGGACCTCATCAGCCATTACCCCTCGGTGAATGGCTTCAACTCCTGTCAGCTTATACCATTTCATGAACACAACCAACTCCTCACAGCTTGTACCCCTCTGCAAATACCTCATACTCCTATCAGCTAGTACTGTACATCTCTTTGAAAAGTACCGTCACTGTGTGCACCTTCAAGAATGCTCTTTGAATACCACCAGCTTCTGTCAGCTTGAACCCATCTGTTAATTCTTTGACCTTCTATCAGTTTGTACCCCTCAACAGATACTGTCAGCTTGAGCCCCTCCATTGTTACTGCCAACTACTGGCAACTTCAGTGGCGGATTTCTAATGTAAGATTCTCGGCCCCAAAGGGTCCAGATAAAATTGCTATAATAGGGCGCCCCCCTTTTGAAAATCTCTGGATCCGCCCCTGAGCTTGTACCTCTCTTTGAATACCACCTACTTTTGTCAGCTTGTACACCCCTTATACCACCAACTCCTGTCAGCCTAGGCCTGCACAGCTCCATGAATGCCCTGAGCCAATCTCCTGTCAGCATATGTTCTTCTCTAAATAACACATACTACTATAAGCTTGAACCCCTCTTTAAATACCACCAACTCCGGCCAGCTTGTACACTTCTCTGAAAACGACTTGCTTCTGTCAGTTTGTGGCTTTTTGTGAAGACCACCCACTCCTGTCAATTTGGACTCCATTTTGAATACCGCTAACTTCTGTCTGCTTGTACCCTTTTGTAAGTACTACCAACTCCTATCAGCTTGTACACCTCCATGAAAAACACCAACTCCTGTCAGTTCGTATCCATCTACGAAGTTCACCAACTCCTGTCAGCTTGTACCCCTTTTTGAATACCACCAATGTTTATCACTAGAAATGATAGTGAAATCTAGAAATTACTCCTCATTGGCATTTTCGTGGACATGAGAATTTCTCTGAAATAACCCCTATTCTCTGGGTCAGGGTGTGGGGGTACCAGGAACTATTGTCACTTTCTTACTCCACCTGCCCCTCCCCGCCCCCCAAGCACAACCTAAACCAGTCAGCGGCGAGCCCATCTATAAACACCATCAACTCCGAGAACCATGCCGAGTATACTGTAAACTACCCTCAGGGGGCACATCTCCCTGAATATCACCAGCTTCTAGCAATTAGTACCTCTCTATATGAAGACCACCAGCTACTGTCAGGTCATACCCTTTATACCCAGGCTCTAGAACTGCAGACTCGTTTATGAACAAGTGAGCATAGACACCTTGCCTCTCTAATAGAAGTTTTGTTGGTTTGCTCGTGTACTAGGGGGTCCTGCTTAATAAGGCCTTATAGTAGTTTAGGTGAGTAGTAAGCGAACCTGAGTCATGGTTCCGGGCTGGGAAGGAGAGGCTGCCTGGGGTAAAAGAAAATTTCAATAGAGATCCATAAGATAGTTTCAATAATTATAAGGAACTTTTTTTTTCAATATTGAGGATGAATACTGTGCTTCAGTAGAGTCAAACATATTGTGTGTCTTTATCTAAACGAAAAGGTTGCGATGTTATTGTAGAATCGCGTATTATATTAAATGTAAATGTAATATGAACTATTCGAACATAATACAAATTGTATTATGTTCGAATAGTTTGCATCAGAGGTCATGAAGGCACAGACAACGATTGTTTTTCCTTTGACATCGAAGGGAAAGGAAGCTACAAAATATCCAACCTTCCTGTATCCAGGCGGAATATAGACACGCACAAATAGATCAATATTATTTCGAATGCACCCCTTTACTAAATTCAGAAAAAGTGCCTGTACGCAATCGGCAGTAGGTAGTTCCCACCCCATCTCTTCTCCATGAATTGATGCCACTGGTAGCAGTCGTTGGGGGCGTGTAGAGGGGGGGGTCTGCTTCTGGTTATAAGGTGACCAGTAGCAGGCGAGCAGGACGTGAGCAGGCGGCGAGCAGCTGAGTGGGGGAGTAGGTCACCTACTGAGTGGGAGAGGCTGCAGTCAGCGGTACACAGTCCGAGTAGGGAGGGTTGTAGTCTAACGCCTCTACTAGGGTGTGGTTAGAAACGTAGCAGTAAGGTAGGTAGAAGTTTCATTTGTACCTTTGGTATCCAGGACCATTGGTTGTGTGTATTATTTGTTTTCGATAATCTGAAAGGTATTTTCTGGATCATAAGTATATATGACGCCAGGGCACAGCAGTTTTCTAATCTACCAGCAAAGAATGATGGCATGTGAATGTACAACAAGAGATTCTTTAGTATATGGGTAGGTATTGGGTAGGGGATTTCGAGGTACTGTCAATATGAAAATTTCTTGATACAACAAACGGAACTCTTCCACTTCTGTTATGGATCAAATAAAGACGGCACAAAGTGGAGTGGAAGTAATATGTTTGAGAGTAGAGAATTTGGATGAGGGATTTCGTCACACAGGAGGTATTGCGGGACTCTTCACTGTCTTGTAATTATATTGACGTGCAAATCTTGTGATGAACAGCATGAGTAGGAGATTAGATTGTTTCGATATAACCGGTGGCGTATGGCGGGCGTATGGCTATAGAAAGTATAGATGCGTTACAATTATGTTACAATCCGTCAGTGGAAGACGTGAATAAAATATATTTTTTATTTTTGTGGAAAACCAAAGGATTGGGAAAAGTTATCACACATTTATAAGGATGACAGATAGCTAACTTTTTGTACTTCTTTGTGCACCAAATTAAAGTCCATTATTTCTTGAAATTTCTTGACTCCGACTTCGTTCATATTAATAGATTTATGAATAATGATTGCAGGCTCATATGAAAAAAACAACTGAGTAGGTTATACAGAAACCACCCACGCTTGGTATTCCGACTATATAGGAACAATGATAACCATGTGCTAGTCACAACGGACAAAAAACATAGTGGCCTATATTAATGTATAAATGCTTACGTGATATGGATATGAATATCATCACACGGCAGAATATTGCCCAGATGAAGCGAAAGCTAATCACAAAGAATGTAATTTTAACCAATTTGTCCTATCTGCCTATCTGACCTCAATTTCTTCAATTCATTCAATTTCATCTCTTTTTGGGATGCACGGAGAATGGTTCTACCCAAGCCAGCTTGTGACGTAACTGCAACCATACTTTTTTAGCAAGTTTGTTACTTACTAAGATGGCACGTAACATTATTGATGGTGAGGTTGAAACTTCACCAAATTAGAATGTTATTATAACATTATTTTTTGGTGAGGTTAGGATGAAACCAAAACAAAACATTAATATTATAATAACATTCTGTTAAGGTCAAAGAACATAACCAGAACATTATAATAACGTGGCAGTGGAACGTTGCAGCAGTAGGACACAGCGACATAATTGGGAGTCATCAAAAGAATGTTACAAGAATAGAACGTCAAGTACTGCAACATTATTATAACGTCCCATCTCCGGCTGGGACATTATCCGTGAAAGTTACTTCCTTGTAGATGTATTAGATCTACATACTAATACAATGTATTTTTTACAAAAGTAATAAAAGTATTTTATTCTATTATATTTGCAGAAAATACACACAACCCAGCAAGATGGCTATGCGCGTGAGCCCCATGCGTAACATTCACACCGACATGAACATGGGTCGGATCGTGCCCATCTCCCGCAGCCCCTACAGCTTCTTCGAGCCCTCGTGGGAAGTGGGTCAGTGGCACGACTTCGGGCCCATCTACCGCCGGATGGAGGAGCGCATGCGCGAGATGAATAGAGAGATAGACCAGATGTTCCGGCGGTTTACCCGCCTGATGCCCCTGGACCACTACACCCCGAACCTCCAGGCCCTTCCCGCCCCGATCATGCCCGCCGTCACCGCCCCGCCCGCGCTGCAGGACGCCAACTGGGGCTCCACTTCCGGCTCCTCCATGATGGTTCCCGCGCCGACCATCACCCCTCCGGCCATGCTGCCCCCGCCCATGATGCCCGAGATGCCTAAGATGAAGCCGATGACCATGGCCGAGGAGTGGAAGCTGGAGAACCCGATCGTCACGGAGAAGGACGGCAGCCGGCGTCTCAAGCTGGAGTTCGACGTGCACCAGTTCCGGCCGGAGGAGGTGACGGTGCGCAGCCAGGACAACCAGCTGACGGTGTACGCCCGCCACCAGGAGGACGGCCCCAGCGGCCGCGTCTTCCGCGAGTACCACCGACAGTTCCTGCTGCCCCAGACGGTGCAGCTCGAGACGCTGTCCAGCGTGCTGTCCCCAGAGGGCGTGCTCACCGTCACCGCCCCCATGCCCAACAAGGCCCTGCCCGAGCCGTCCAGAGAACGGGTCATCCCCATAGAGTACATCCCCAGGGTCAAGTAAGGGCCTCCCACGCACAGTTAACTACAGGGATGTTCTTAGTGCAACTTCTGGCTCATCACACTCTCCATACAGATTTTATACGGGAAAGTGTTCTGATTCGGAAGGGTATCGATGCAGGCTACTGGACCCCCCTTACAGTGTATGTTTTGCCAGATCACATGAACTCTCCACACAGATCTTGGGAGGTTTTCTAATTCTGCTTGATTTCACTCCCAATGCACATCACAGTACTTGTTTTAAAACGTGTTCTGCTTAAGCAATCCTAAGCACTCTTTCCACACAGGTATAAGAGGATGGTAACAATGCCATATCTGCCTGTTCAAAATGATCATTTGAAGCGCACACATCTTGTTGATGCCGTCAATGACTTTACGTCCACGTTCACTACATCCTGACTAAACAGGTAGTAGCCACGCAACATCAATGATTATTCTCTAATGTTAATCATCATAATTAATATTAATCATATTTGAACTATTTCCTGTTTCATAAATGAAGTCTTTAATTGGCGGTTACAATGTTTTTGGACCTTTTGGAGCGCAGATGAAAAAAGAAGGGTCCTAGCCATATGCTGTGGGTTGCAACAGTTGGATTTTAAACCTCTCGTGACTCTGACTACCAAATCCACAGTGGATACCCTTGGCTGAGGGGAATATTTACGTCAAAACACATATCACAATTACCATTATAGTCATCGTCAAAACAATAATGTTGTACTTGTTACAACCAACAGTGATAAAAGGTCACCTCCATTATCACAGTACTTCTATATTTGGAACAGACATGTTATTATGTAAGTACATCGGCCGTTTATTTATAATTCGAACTGTGAATGAATATGTTCAATGTTTCGTTTCATTCTCAGAGCAAGCTGGGGAAAAAGCAATGTAATCTGTCTTTGAAGATTGGGAAGATTTCTTTAACAATTCATATCATGCGATAACGACGATATAATATTATCAACTGCCGGGATATGGAGTATAAGGCATGACAACTTTACTACCATGATGTAATCGTTTGTGGCCTCATTTTTTTTCTGCTATATAAAATTGTATAAAACAATCCAATTTGTTGTGGAGCTTAGAGTATATAATTGATTTGGATATTTATTAATGCATCAATTGTCACACTAAGCGACTAGGTGGCATTAAAACAATGTCAATGATCATGTATTCACTCTACTTTTTAAATACATTTAAAGGTGCAAACGGGTTGCTAAACTTTTATAAATGTAAATCAACTACGTGCTAAGCAGAATTGGTGCTGACAACCTGTGCAACAGTTACAATCAGAGGCATTCACCGTTTGTCTTTCATATTATTCTGCATAGGGGATTGCTATTTATTGAGGTATTATTCAGTCTTTTAAAACAGGTAGCTATAGTAGGTAGACTCTGTGAGTTGAGATAGTTGTACGGCGGACCTTATTCAGACAGCATTATGTGAACATGTTTATGTTTATGTTATGTTTATGTAACTTAAAAGCTCATTAGCAAAAATCATTTTAGTAAAACACAAATCTTGTTGTACATGTGCCTTCCTTATTCCAGCCCTTAAGTACAGAGCTTAATCACGTAAAATAATTTAATTGTCGCCGATCTCGTCACGTAACGTTGTTTGCACAAGGTCTATAGTGGTAGTCTACAAAGCGTGTATTCATACTGTGTGCCGGCACTGTGTACACATATCAGATGACATCCTCCTCAGAAGGAGGGCCTTCTGTGTATACTAGATAGAAAGGTTTTATATTTGTATATAATGTACTCCTACAGAATATGCAATACAGAACCATTTTCACACACACTTGACTTTGGTCCTTACTCCACTATTCTTCCTTTGTTATCATATCAAGGCTAAAAGATATTAACTATCCTAGACATAAAAAAGCATAATTATATCATCATTAAAGTGATACAGACCAGAGAAAATTGTTAATATTGAAGATTTATTTAATTTAGAGAAAAGAATATGATTTTATTCCTACACTACAAATGCTTTTCTAGGAAAGGGAGGACTATCTCTAATCTCTAAAATTATCTTCAACCATGCATACTTCCTGACCTTGTTAGGTTTCAACATGTATCAGGAATGTTCAACTTTCACAACACGACGTCAAGAACTGGAATATTCATCCTACTTTTTCAGTCCGAGCACACAAGATAGAAATGGGAAATTGGCAGAGAAGGGAGAGTGGAAATTTAGCAAGTGAGCACAAAAGTACTATAGTGTAGGTGTAGCAATTACCTTGGGACAATCACCCCTGGGACAACTACCTCTAGGACAACTACCCCTAGGACAACTACCCCTTAGGACAACTACCCCCTAGGACTATATGTGATATGATAATTATCCCTGTAGGTAGGGCAACTACTCCTATTGTAGAGGAAATATATAATTTGTTGAATTTTACAAAATAACAATAAATCACAGAAACATTATACAGTGTATTCTTTGCAGGCTCATAAGATGATGTATGTAAGCATTAAACCTTCTAGGAGACAGTCAAGATATATATACATTTTTTAGTTCTAACTAGGTCTCATTTCACACACTGTAATACATAATAATAGGCTTTAGAGGCATGAAATTAAACAAGCATGCTAAGTTAATCCTACCAGTTGTCCAAAAGGGATGATTGTCCTATCTAGAGGGGTAGTTGTACTATTCATAGGGGTAATTATCCTATAGGCGTAGTTGTCCTATATGGGTAGTTGTCCTACCCAAAGAGTTAATTGTCCTAAGGGGTAGTTACCCTAGAGGAGTATTTGTCCTAGGGGGTAGTTGTCCTTAGGGGTAGTTGTCCAAGGGTAATTATCTTATGAGGGTAATAGTCCTAGGGGGTAGTTGTTGTAAGGGGTAGTTGTCCCCAGGGCAGTTGTCCCGACATCTGTATATAATTATGCCATCATAGGACACTTTTTACGGAATATTGATATAGGTTAAAGAAAGATTTGCTTTCCAGATTGCGGGCCACGTTAAATAAACATGGCTGGCCGGTTACAGCCCAGGGAACAAAGTTCAAACGTGTCAACTCCAACTCTGTTGCTGTGAAGAGAATCATTCAGATTCGTTTAAAATTAAAGGCGGTTATAATGAGATCTATCAAGGTACAAAGGCCTACTTTATTTTATCACAGAAATACACGGACAATACATGGAGTACCAAACGATTCGCACGTACAACGTATACATGGGCGTTCCCTAACCAGCCAACAGGGAGATTGTTAAATAGGTTGGCGGTGGGCCACTCAGGGAAATCAAATTTTTAAAAATGTGTTTTCATGAGTGATCTAGATTTTACATGGTGTGAACGGACACGCAATGTACGCACATTCGTATCAGTCAATGTCAGTCCATTGAGGATACGATGTATACCTTATAATATCTTAACCCCTCCCCCAATTTTGCCGATTAATAAGGTTAAAGGTAGAGGGTGGGTCTCACACCCTTAAAATAATAGTAACATTTCTCACATCCTAAGTCTAAATGTAAGATTGTTTTATCCAGTGCCCACTGGTTATCATAGATATATGATTGATCTAATAGCAGAATAAGTATTTTATGGATATGTGTACTTGTAACTGCATCTGATATTTAGAAAGAAATATCTAATATGTCAGAGAGATTTCCTAATTCTGAATTCAATAATCATGCTGCAATCCATCGTGTGATTCCTAGTAACGGCTGAGGTAAGATCATCACGTACCCCAAACCCCAACCCCATTCATAAGGTTCGGACGAAGGGCCATTATCATCAAACATTCCATAAGCGCTAATCACCTTTTCAAGTAGCTAGGTCCGTCACTTTTTTAAATCTTCAAAGACACTTCCTTTATCAAATGCCTCTGAGCCTCAGAAACAATTATTCGACGGAATATCAAAATCGTGAGAGCTTTATAGTCAGGGACGGAAACAGGAATTCAAGAATTGGGAGGGTATCAAAAAATTACCGGCACTTTTATTTTTTAAAATGATATCTAACCACACACACAAAATAAAAAGGGGGCGCATCATTCTTCTTATGGAATATAGTAACTACTATCGCAGAAATTGACACCCTGCCTTCCAAATCCTCCTCCCTAGAAAAGCCCCTGGGTATGTTAGTCGAGGTGGGTCAGTAGTAGGCACGTCATATTTTACAAACTGGGTTAACGCAGGCGGAGACAAAAGGCCGTATCATTGGACAAACAGCCGCGGGCACCTGGCAGGTCGTCATGTCAACAGGACCGTACAACGCCGGAGCAGCACGTCGGCAGGAGTGACGTCATGAAGACGTGACTTCAGGTTAACTCATGTCGACCATGTTGAAGCTCTGAATAATACCCGAAAAGGATGAGGGGGGATATCAAACCGTCACATGTTAAATTAGTCGTAGACATGGAAACAAAGCATAAACTGCACACCTATAAACAGAATGGTTACAACGTATTAGATGAACTATGGCTGGCAAGAGAGAAATACTGTAATGTTCAGTCCAATCCCCCGTCAGGGTAAATGATTTTTTTTTAGAAAATAGTATTTGCATCTATGAGTCTACAACCATAATGTAACCTGCCAACAAGCAAGGGTTATGTGACGTCACACATGGACATATCGATTGGATAAATTATATCTGACAATGAAACTAATTAATGTAATGTATTTTACTGTATTGTAGTGTGGGGGCTACCATGGGATATTATTTCAATTAGCAAATAGTTGCTATATGTTCTTGGTTGATTAATTCTTTATTAAATAGTAAATAGATTGCAGGTCGTTCTGGACATCTAGGCACTGCACTATTGTACTATTACACAATAAGTGCGCTTTATTACTTACGATAGACGCACTGAATTTGATCATTGATAATTCCGTCCAAAACATAAAATACATGATGAAATGGATAGCGTTTAAAATGACATAAATTTCTCATTAATTCTAGAAACAGACGTCCATGACCAAAGTAATTTTATCGCCAAAAAAAACTTATTACACGTACGGTATACCATTTCTATCTTATGGATGTCTCAAATACACACCAGATGGCAGTACCTGTGTAGATCTCACCATGAATCAGGAATGTAAGCTTCTCCAGCGTGTACATGGTGGTATGTCCTAGGTCCGGGTCCTCGGGTCACCCTTTTGAGACACTCATGCATATCATTGTCCAGAAACTATGGAGGAAATATCTAATTACGATGGAATGTAACATACCAGTCCTCATGTGCTCTTATAACTTTGGTTAACTGTTAACCTGTCTAATAAATGTAAGA
The DNA here is from genome assembly GCA_936440205.1 of Lepidonotus clava. Taxonomy (NCBI): domain Eukaryota; kingdom Metazoa; phylum Annelida; class Polychaeta; order Phyllodocida; family Polynoidae; genus Lepidonotus; species Lepidonotus clava. The sequence goes on from OW387140.1 coordinate 17,369,261, forward strand.
AGAGTCTGAGATAAGATATTGAAGAGTTGATAATGACAATTAAGAACTTCAACGAAACTCATGGTACTCTTTTGATATCCAACCCTTCTTGAACGGTCAAACATAACATTTATGATTTTTGTTGTCAAGAAAACACCTGTTATAACATTGTCCAACCCTTTACCGGTGTAACAGGGCTTCCCCCATTCACTGCCTGTGTCTAAAAATAGCCACTACCGGAATACTACCTGCCGGCCTCCACGGCGTCAAGGATGGGGAAGGAGGGTCAGCCGTCACGAGAGGGAACCAACCCGGCCATGTCACGGAGAGTGCAACACTAAAGGCGAAAGTTGAGGGTTTTGTGTCGGTTAGGTATGACCAGTGACGAGACTAAAGTGCAGTGTATCAAAGGTAAACTTTGCCTCCTCAAAGACTCTACCTCTAAAGTCTAATCGTTTCTGTCGTGTTGACACTGTAGATCTGTCAGCTGATAATAGAGTGAGGTAGAGAAGTGAAATTTCTTCTCTTGTCATTGCAAATTCGCTAATAATCAATGTAATATGGTGGAAAGTGATATCATAATGCACTATATTTACGCAGAGCTAATTCTACTGGTCAGGGGAGGTGTTGCTGTGTTGTCGGGGTATTCCATGTTTATCAACCCGGCATGACTACTGACGTCATTTCAATACGGCTTCCCTCTAGTGGAAGTCTCAGACACTGATGGAAAAGCCAATCTCTGCTATCTCATTCATTCCAGAGAGACGCTTTGCATGATCCTGACCAGTTGAGAATCGCCCGTCGTTCTTAATGAATTATTATTATATGTATTATAATGAATTTAACACAGCTATCAGTATCACAAAAAAGTTCGTGAACACCTGACCAACCCAATTTTGTTAAAGCTCGTTCATTGGTAATTAACAATATACTTAGTCATTACAGAATGTATCATTGTGTTCTTATCATCATGCCATAAATAAAGAAAACCATAGATAAAGTAACTTAGATTCATATGAATAGTAGACTTTTAACGTATTACAACATCTGTCTAGACCAGGCTAGATAAGCCAATCCTTTATCATATGTGTTCAATGTATGTAAGCAGGCATGTGAACGATGAGTGAATAGACTGGACTTTGCCCTGCAGTAACCGTATTTGTCGTAATTGTGCACTGATTAATATGTATCCTGCAATCCACCTCTAGATCTAATCTATTGAACTATGAAGATGTGAATAAATTCACCATTGCCATGGGCGGATCCAGAGGGGGGGGGGGGCGTGTGCCCCTCCCTTTCTTCATTTCGGAAAATTTAGCATTTTAGTGTAAAATACGGGCAAAAAGTTATTAAAGAAAACAAATTTCCAATAGCGCCCCCCCCCCCCCTTTCAAAATTCTGGATCCGCCAGTGATTGTAATTCAATGTTCTTTGTTTAAACAGCTCCCAAATCAAAAATGGTGTCGAAAAGTGAGAGAAATAAAGGTCAATTCTTCCCTCAACATAATGTAAGGGTGCAAACAAGTTGGTACCAAAAGTCTGGTGTTCAATTTGATATACAGTTTTATCTAGCGCACCTCCAACAACTAAGATAGATTAAACCACTTAATATAGCGAATCCCTATGCTGGTTTTGTTTATCAATTATAATCAGAAATAATGAAATATTAACTTGGTCAATACTGTAGGTTTTATGGCAATCAAGCGGGCTGCTAAATAGTTTATTGGAAAGTTCAAGCGTGGAGTGCTCCCAGACCCAGCATAAAGTACATTATTTATCTACGGGGTAGCAGGGCGAAGTTGCTTGGTAGTCAAAACAGCACATCGTGGCTTCTACCACAAACCTAATCCGCCTTGTTGTTCTTCATTCCCTGTTGACTTAAATAAAGTAAGTGGCAGTGGGAGTATTTTTTATCAATCACACAAATGTTCTTTGATAAGCAATGTACCTGTAAAGGACACATTGCCAGCGAAAGTGCAAAGTCCGTATCAGCGTAGGATGCGTTTTCACTGGACGAGGTCCGAGAATACAGTCAAACAAGAGGCCTAGCCTTACAGGTAGAGGCTTCTCCGGGGAGGTACAGGTTTGTATGACAAGTCAGACGGTCCAGACAGACAGCATCAACCAAGGGGTGAGAACAATGTTTAATGTGACATTGTCAGGTAGAAACCATAATCCAATTCCTAGTTTAACTTTATAGATTACCGCACGGGAAGGCAAACACTTACGGTCACGATATCTGAGGACAGATAGACATCCAAGTGTTATCTAAGTGTATCGTTCAATACAACTCTTAAATGGCTAGATGTATAAGCCAGAAGAAGTAGGCCGCGTTAGTTAGATGGAATACGGGCAGCCAAGTGTTTTCTATCTTGAAAAGGTAAACATAGACAAAAGTAGTAATCTCATCACCACTTGTTCTGATATCAACATTCTAAGCAACTTGTAAGAGGGGGTGTTCTCATGATAAGAAGGTCATAAATGGTAGGTAGTTGTTTTGTCTACATTGGTTCATAATTGTGAATCCTAAATCACTTCAAAATGGATCCCATCAATAAAGGACTTAATTGACTACCATTATATAGATTTTTCATTCCAATAAGACATTTCATCGATGAATGGATCATAAATACTTTATTCTATTATCATAAATCAATAATCCATTGTAGGCCGTTAGATTAAATTCTGACGGAAAACCCCTGAAACTTACGATTGAAAATGCTTAAACATGCATATGAACGAGTAATAATCTCCCCAAAACCAACATATTTTCCTATTAACCTATTTTCAGGATTCCCCTTCTTGTCAGAAAGATGCCTTCCCAAGAGTCTACGTTGGAGATTGTGGACGTAGGTCCCTATGACAATTTCTACCTGAATTGTTGGGATGCATTTTGTCTGCAGGGAATAGCGGTGTTCACCAAGTGCTTCGACTCTTTCCTCTCCTCTTTTGTACCCACCACAAAAGAGTTACAGAGACCTATAGGCTGGTACCTCAATGTCATTGTTGCCATCCCATTCTGGGCATTGTGCACTATTCTCAGTGTTCCTATGGGACTATTATTTTTCCTATTATGGGTACCTATTAGTAACAAGAGAAAACCTTATCGATATTCGTATGTAAAGAATGCAATGGGACCTGGACCCGAGCTAACAAAAGCCAAAAAGACATATTCATGTGCAACAGCTAATGTCTGCATTATGCATGAGGTGCTTACAAGGTTTAACAACCAAAGAAACCCCCTAGGGAAGGCCAGGGACCTGGGCAGGAATATAGTCACACGCCAACTGGGCATAACAGATGAATTTGTGTTGATGTCTCAAAAGGGCTTGACACGTGAGGATGTGGAGAGACTGAAAAATGAAAAACTTCAGTCCATAGGTTATACAGAAGTAGAAACCAAGACAGATGGATACGACACATCACGCAATGGGAGGAGTACAATAGAATCAACGAACGCTAATATGAAATATCGAAGTAGAGCAAACTTGAAGGGTACCAAAAATAAAAACAAGGAAGAAATGGAGCACAGTATCTTGACTGAGTTCCCTGACTTGGACTTTCTGCTCGTTCAGGAGACCTGGGAGCTGGGCAGTACCAGGGAACTGGTGCACCAGCTGCACCAAGTGTTCCCGTACATTGTGTATGACGCCAGGGTGGACACCTTTGAGAGCAACGCCTTCCTGTTGAACAGTGGTACCCTTATCGCCAGCCGATACCCGATCGTCGAGGCTGATTTCGACTGGTTCAGATGTTGCTACAGGCAGTGCCGACTGGCCAGCATGGGGCTACTACAGGTTAAGGTGAGTTGAGTATGCATCTACACGCCAATGGTAACAAGTTGTATGCATGATGTACACATGACTGTATGCTCGTATGTACATGATTGTGTTTATGAATGTATAAATCATGGATATATATATATATATATATATATATATATATATATAATCCATTGACCATTTATTAGCATTATTCGAAAAACAACCCTTGTTGCGAACATGTGCTGCCCAGGTAAAGGAAACATGTAAACATAGAGTTGCTATGCCACCTGTACTGAACCATGTAACCACTAGGTGGCAGCTCCTTTTAGCTGTCTCAAACCTAAATTTATATCACTATAACCAGTACCTATTTATAGTTAAGAAAATGTTGCAGAGAACATCCAACTCAACGACGGCTTGGTGTAGACTTTGAAATTTATTTAGACATTCAAAGGTGGTCGAATTTACATGTTTCGAATTGTTACATCCTTCATCAGAATTGATTATAACCGTATAATGGGGGCGGGGGCATGTCAATAATCAACAGTGTGAATTTTAACAGGGTGTAAATTTAACCGGTTGAAATTCAACAGGTTGGAAATCATTAACAGTGTTGAATTTTAAAAGTCCACCTTTGCAAGGTATAGAGTGAAAAAATAGTTTAGATTGATAAATATTAAGGTAATCACAGGTGTAAAAATATCAATATAGACAATTAGTGAAGATATCACAAATTATATTATTATTGTCTGGAACGTCTTGAAAAGTCCGGAAAATTCTGCCAAATTGCAAAGTGAGAGTCCAACAACAATTAAAATAGATAACATCCATGTAAGTCCAACGCGTTAAAAAAAAATTATAGTTAGAAACATATATATAAATTACCAGATGGCAGAAAAGATAGAGATCATCCAAATAATAGTTTTGTAAGTTTTTTAGTTTGATATTTATAAAACAATTTCATCTCAAAGTTAGAATACAACAGGGAACATGGGATTTGATTAAATTTGTTATCATTGTTGCCAGTTGTTGGCGCTGCTTCACGCTAATGTAAGAGCCTAGCTTGTCCGGGTTTTGAGGGGTTTGTCAGAATGAGGAGCGTGTCAAGCCTGACATCAAAAAAATACACATTGCCAAGCTTTCGTCATTGACAATTTTCTATAAATTGGCTGTGCCTATGTAGGAAAACAATATATGATAATTATACCATACACAATATTTTCTCAATTCAAAACTTTCTGAGAAAATAAATATTTAACCCTTTTTTGCTTGATTTTCTGAAAAATTGACCACAAATTCCCATTTTCCTTAAAATTGTGGGGTCACATGACCCTGATCATGTGACCAGAAAAGAATAATTTTGTATTTCCAATGCTAAACATTGAAAAACAACCAATTAAAAGCATTCTTATCTCCAAAGTCAATCACCAACATGTAAAAATTGGATTCTCCACGGTCTGGAAAGGGTTGACAGGTGAATCAAGAGGAAAACATGCTTCTGGTTTATCAATACTAGATCCTGTGACTATTCACACAAATTTATCAAAACTATAAGACACTTAACAATCACAATCATTTGAGTGATATTTATGGCTACAAGTTATAACTACGTATAAAATACAAGATTGTTACACTAACTTCTATGACCGCACACTACCTCAATCTTCTTAAGGTTGTGTGAATACTTTCTCATTTGCTTATATATTAGCAATGTTTCATCAAGCTGGAATATGTTTCTCTGTAGGTGACCCTTGGGACATCTGGTGATGGTCGTAAGGTTACAGGGTACCTCTCTAATACCCACCTTCAGTCTTACCAAGGTAACCAACTTCAGGGGAATACTCGAGATTACATTAGGATGTTAAAGAATATAACTTACAAAATATGTTAATATAATCATTGTGACAAACATTACACTTTTGAAGGATGGTCATTAATGGTCAAACGATGGCTATTTGGCGAGATCAATTATATGACGGTAATGAAGACGTGGCCCAGTGCCTTTTGTACAAGTTCTGATGATTTGAAACACTCCTTTAATTTTGGCTACCTTTTTAACAAAAGCATCTTGGTAAAATTGTCTAATGACAATCTGAATTCCAAACACATATATATAGTCATGCACACATCATAAATTATATTGTTTGTATACACCATTTTTTGTGTTTTCTATAACATATAATTCAAACACATATATTTTTTTTATTTTTTATTTTTTTTTTTTTAAATTGTTTATTAAGTAAATCACTTCAGGGTTGCCCCTGGTTTTCGGTGATATTACAATGATAAAGTGTAGTAAATAAACATTTCAGGTGAAATCTATAAGTATGTACATCAAGATAATACAATATATATTGGACCTGATAAAGTAGATCAGTATAAGCACAGTATCTGTGTTTGATCAGATTAATAAATTCATTGACACAGGTTGCAAATTGCATATCATGGCATAGTTCATCCCAAATGATTGTCCCTTTATAAAAAGCACTATTCTGGAATTTTGTTTTCATTTTTGTTGGGACAATAAACTGTTTCTTATTAGCCAATCTAGTTTGTCTTACTGGAATAGTTAACACACCATCTTTAACACTGTGTAAAAACATCAAACGAAGTAGTTGTTTATATATTTGATCTTTGAATGAGTTTTTGATGAATAAAATCTAGAAAATTAAGTTCCAAATATAGGACAAAAGAAACTTAAAGTTTATTCTGTTGACATAACGCGGAACCTAGTAGACCATTTACATGGCTTCTGTTTAGAACTAGGATATGGATGCAAAATGTGAGACACACTTTCCAACAAAGAAACCTTTAAAGGCATTTAGATTAAACTGTTTTTCAAATTTTCAATTTCCTTTGCAGGTATTTACCCCATCCACGCCAGTCAGATGAATGACATTCTCAAGTGGACAGAGAGCTTCCGAAGCCGCACACATGAACAGGACGAAGTTGTTGCCTTTGACCTTTGTGGAGGGGACTTTAATACAGATAACATGTCACCAGGTATTATTTCACTCTGACATCCAGACTTTGATATTTTATTTTAGTTAAATAATGAATGCCAGAAGTATTGGATTTGTTTAAAAGAAATATAAAGAGAATACCAAGAGCAAATAGGGGGAACAACAAGATCAAAAGCGGCAATACATACTTATAAATTCGTTATCTTTGCTTGGCTTTCCTCAGTTGACCAGGTGGACTGGAAGCACCCCCTGTTTGACGTGTATGAGGACGTATGTCGACTCCGGCCTGGCCGTGACCACGACTGGACAGTGGGTAGGTACAACTCAGTGATATGTTTGAATATTGCCTCATATGATATTTAATAATTGAAGTAGGCGGAGAGAGTAAAAAAGCTGAAAAAAACATTCTTTATGAATAGAGAATCAATTTGTTCTTCTTCACCTTCATGCATCCATTTCCTGTTAAAAAAAACTCAAATGTTATCAAAATCAAAGTTTCTGTAAAATATCAGTGTGACTTTATTCAAATTTATTTCCAAAATATAGTATAACCTGAATAGAGTCGGCAAACCTATTTACATTGAATCCATTTTATTACAATGTATCTAGTATTGAGCTTAATTGTTAAATTCATTTATATTTTTTTCTTCTTTTAAATGTTTATTGTAACAATCTTTAAGGTTACCTCCAAGTTTTCAGAATATAACATTGAATGGTAGAAAAAAATAATGATGATATATAGATTTTTACACAGGTAAAATTCAGAAAAGGAGACATTTTGTCCCCAAATTGTACAGTAAACAATCTATGTATAATCAATACATGGTGTACACAATATTACATGAAATTATTCAAGATCTAATACATTTTTTATAAATTTGAAACCTTTTTTTAACAGTTTTCTTGAACAATACCAGACAATTAGATGATTAAGAATTTATGACATATCCTACTTGGTAACTTAAATACCTTTTTTAAACTTTGGTGGGTTATCTCTACAGGGCATCATGTCCAGAGCAATATAATACACAGTCATCTGCATACAACTATACATTTTTATTATCCAAAATTATTTATAACAGAATTCATTATAAGAAATAAACATTTTTGGTCCAAGAATCATACCCTGACCTTTTCCGCATTTGTAAATACGTGGAGGCTGAATTACAGTCATTAAATTGAACAATTTGGGTCCTAGTTAAATAACTTTTGAGCCATTTTATACTATTGTAGGATAATCCCAACATTTTCACTGGCTTAACTTATGATTTGAGTAGCGGTTACTGCTCTTGGGGTAGCTACTGTTGTAGATGTTTCCATGAGTGAAACTTTATCCTCACCTAATGAAAAGAATGCTCACTCCAATATAACTACAGAGAGTCCAATGATACCCAAGACATGTAAAAGGCAAGGCAATACATCTGTGAGCATGGATTGCAGACCGATTTAGGGACACTGATATGTTCAGATATCGATATTGGTGATGATGGGTGGTCACCTCAGTAACCCTTTTGATAAACCTGTACCTGAGCAAGTACTTTTTGAATCCCAGGCTTGGAGTAAACCAGAATGTTCCTTGTGGTGCCTAAGAATGTCTCCCCCACAGAGCCATAATGTATTCAGAATAAGTCCCTCTTTGCTCATTTTTATTCCACTTTCGTTGTTTCATACCAGAATCGATCCTGTTGACAGTAAGCTCCCCAAATTGGTCTGACAAATGGCTGGGCCTACCCTGGCCCCTCTCAATCAACTTGTGGCAGATTTTCAGTTCGTCATGTACCATTAGGTACTATGGTATCTCTCAGGGGTTTTGTGATTCCAAACAGCCAGAACTTTACTTTAATGAATAGAATATCCCCTAATTACATGCAATATGTGATATGGCACTATTATATATGAATACATATGTAATAATCTGTACCCTAATTTTACCAGAACTGGCATCCTATGAAAACTACTGAAACTTTCTGCCTTGAATAATACATACACTCATATTTTAGGAACAGAGATGAGGCACACTCCACTACACGACCAGTTGACCCAGACGCCGCTAGGGCTGCAGATGGCGCTGCAGCACCCCGCCCTGCTGCAACATTATGTTCTGAGTGCTGACATCACAGAGTGCGTCTTTGAGATGGCCTATGACATGCCATCACGTGACCAACATGGCCGAATTAAACTGTCACCAGAGGGAGGGAGAAGAAGGATTGACTATGTACTCTACCGAAAAGGAGATGGCGTGGTGAGAATATTATTTTTCTTTTCAAATTTCCATGGTTTGTAATAATTCCTATGATTATTCCAAGCTGGTGCTATAATCACATATAGTTTTGAATGTTATGGTTAGTTCCCATGGCCATTTACTAATAATTCAAAATGACTCCTCTTACGGGGCCTTTTCGTGATAGGGCACAGGACTGAGCAAATAACATGTAGACTAACAGTGGAAAGCCGGAGACAACCTGTCAAGCAGCACAGGTGCGCCACCAGGTGGTTGTATTGACCAACTCTGTGGGCATAATACAGACAACTATTTTCTGTATAATTATAATGCGACTTGAGAGTCCCAAGATACACCATTAATTATATTAATAACCACACTTTGGTCACTCCCGGGGGGTCATTCTCTTTAATTTTGATCCACGCAGATACTCAGAATGTCAAAGAGGTGTAACCAAGGTGTTGTCAGTAATGGTGTATCTTGAAGACTGGAAACCTATTTCTCACTCTATGATAATTTATCAGAGACAGAAATAGCTTTGGTTTCTTCATATTTATAGCATCTCTATTAAAGGAGGACCTTGTCACATTATACTGTACTCGTGTGAGGCAGTGAGGCCTTCTTGTGTTGGCTCACGATTGTCCACATGTGCATAGCATGCCATTGACACATTCGATCAGTGCTCGCAATCGTACACTTTAATTATTGTCAAGTATTGTACACTCATATTGTACATACATACATAACAAACAACAAGATTTTGTTTGTTTTAGAATAAGGAAGATTGAAGGATATTTTGCTCGACTGTGTGCGACTATTTTAACTCTTTCAAATCGTTGATGTGGCACATAGACACGTCTCATATGACCAAGAAGGATTGGACGTGACCAGACGAAGCATGCTATAGGTTTAATCAAATATCTCCCACGGGTGTTAAGGCTGGCCAAGCATTGTCAGACACCTCCAATAAAGGACGAGAAAGACCAATTAGTCAGTTTAATCAGGGTTGTGTAAGACTTGTGCAGGCTTTCCAGGGGCAATTCAAAGACTGTCGGCCGCCTGCCGCGTCATGTTAATTTAAGCAACGTTTAAGTTTGTCACTTTGACTGATAATGTGCTAACTTATAATTGTTTGCCCTGACACATGTATTTTTCTATTTGCCAACTATTTACTAAATAGAGTCCATTACGATAAGACAAGTATCTAGGCAATAGTATGAGATACCACAACCTTTACCTAAACCATTCACATTGGTAACATAGACTGAAATGTGCTGCATATTGTGTTTTGTCAAACCTTACCAAAAGTACTGAAGGGAGGGCTTATTGCAAGCAGTCGTCACCGTGACATCGCATCTCTAACCGACAATTTTAACCATGAGCTATTTTTGCGTGAGCAGGTGCCCAAACTACGCGGTGAGACCCTTCCCATATCCAGTGGCAGATAATAAACACTGATTTTCAAAAAAGAAAAAGATTCTTAAGGTGGAAGGGTGCTGGTAAAAAAGGGAGGCGCCCCCAATTTTCAAAAATTTTACATTAATTTTAAAGCCCTCCCAATAAATCCGCATCTAATATCAGTAGGCCGGGACGCGATAATTAAAGTTTGATGTGTTACTGGATCTAATAAGAATGTTCCTACCCTTCATTATGATTAATGTGCGTGTGTTCTTTCCTGTTTTCAGAAGGTGAAGGCGTGTGACGCTGTCACACAACTCGCCGGACTCACCGACCACGTGCCCTACTGTCTAACCTTTGATGTCACCATCTGACGTCAGACTACCTGTGACGTCATACAGGTCATGACAACAAACTGTGATACATGAGGAAATCATCGACAATGGACTTTCAAGAACTAAGAGAATGTATGGGCCTTTATGTTAAGCCTGTGTGAAGATGGTTGAACGAACCCACCTTTTCCAAGTGAAAACATTTACAAAGACATCATCTATCAAAGAATCATGAAATCGATATTTCGCGTCTTAAGTAAACTGTCAATGATCACAAAGTAAAGATTTATTTTCACCGTTATGTTATAAGGAGGACCATGTTAAAAGACAAACTAGACGACGATGATAAAAAAAACATGATAGAAACCATTACTGGATTTTGCGAGTTGTTGATTTGGGTATAGATTTATACTTGCTGTAGAAATTAAATTGTATCGGCCAGCTTTCCATTTGACAAACATGTTCTGGGGAGTTCAACAAGCGGACTTCTACACCGTAAAATCGCAATGAATCAGACCTCCAACTTGTCGAATCTGCTTTGGTCATTCCCATGCGATCGAAGGTGAGTATGAGAGTGTATGTGTTATTTGTGAAGGCGATGATCAGATTATCCATGATCTTGAACCGAGTACAGAAATCGATTATTATAAGAAATTATTTTTGTGACAAATCATAAAATTGTAACGCTAAAATATCTATAAGAATGTGAAAAATGCAAGAGAAGAGAATCGATTCGTGTTTCGTCGTATGGATCACAGGCTCAACCTTTTCACATCGGCAATAACAAAATATTCCCTTTTGTCGTTCCGCCATCTGATATTTAATTTGTCGAAGCCAGCATTTCTCTGACCATGTGCAGGCGTTAGAACAGTGATGCCTATTACAGTAACTATGCAAGTGAGAACACGGAGATATCGAACACATTTGGGCTACCACATCCTCTACAAGTGAGTAGTATACAGAAAAGGGGATCTGGTTCTTGTTGCTTATACACAGCGCCTCCATATATGCAGGAGATTTAGCCTAAAGGGGCGTTTACACCGACGCATGGCGAAAACAATGGTTACGATTTCGATAACGGTGAAAAAAAAAAACGCGCATCATCACCACATTTTATATTCTTTACTGGTATAATTGTAACCCACCGTGGGAAAAGAATGCTCGCTGTGGGAATTCAACATTGAAGAAGATGTTTTAAACTTTCAAATGTGTTAATTTGCAATAAAGTGACAGGTTCTGGTATAGTTATGTCAATGTTCCTGTAAATTTTAATATTTGGATTTATTCGGTATTTATTGAGATATTTGTCAATATAATTTGATTTTCACTACAAGTAAGTTAATAATAAAAAAAATCTCAAATGATCATAACTTTTTATCTAGACATGTTATTCTTTATCTGTTTGCATTAGGAATATCCTCTAGTTGGCATTCCAATATAATGTTCCAATCTTTTTACAGGAATCAGAAAAACGTAATGTTTCAATGACAACCAAATGAGAATTATATTGTAAATTAAGGGAATAAAACATTCCATTGGCATTCCAAATTTGGATGTTTAGGGTAGGTTATTTGAATTATACACAAAAAGTTAGTCTGAGCCAGTTTGATCACTATTTTTTATACATTTACTCATAGCCCTGTAAATATTTACTCCTAGAGTATACTAATAATAGGATAATAGTCCTAATACTAGGATATATATAACCCCCCTCGGAACATCCTTTTTCTATGTTGAGTTATATGCTTAGTTTTATCAAAATCTATAGACAAGTCGTTTTTTGGACTCCAGTCATAAACATATTTGATAAACCTGAGGAGGTACGAAGAAGTACTAGAAATTTGACTAGAAGTGATACCACAGGGTATCACAATAATCATGCGACCTGTATTAGCCAATCACCAAGAGTCTTGAGGGTATAAAAGCCCGAATTTTGTTACAGAATAAACAGTTCCTTCTGGGTTCTCAGCATGTCAATACTGACCTCCTTCTTTTGTCCCGCTCTTTTCAGGGATTAAGAAATGAAGTAACATTTCTTAATCTTAATTGGACTTAAACAACAAAACATTTGATGGTAGATGAAGCTATACTAATTATCCAGCACAAGCTTAGGAAAATCAACATGATAGGAATGAGGACCAAGACATCAGGCATTAGGCCAACATGCTACCACTTTATTCTGTTTGGCGCAAACCTGTGGTGCATTCCCCTGGCTGTTTGTTGACTATTTGAGTAGAAGTCCAATCTTCACCTCGAGATCCCTGTCCCTTCCCTTCTGCTTCTACCATTGTACTGCTACGTCAACCCTCATGCTCCTGGCGCGACCTCCCTCCCAGAGTTCCTTATACATCTTGTGTTCCCATGCTCGGGCATGAGGTAAAGGCATCGTCTAACCCTGTTAGCGGATTGCAAGACCAACAGCCGGTGAAACTCCAACACTCCAAGTCAATATCCTCATAGATTCTTTGGCGTACTAAAGATTTGATGTCTATATCTTATCTAAGAAACAAAATATTTTTCTAGTGTGGACCATGCCGGTGGCCGTGCGTGTGTTGACCTGTTAGTGTATGACTATAACAAACGACCATTAATGTGTGACCTGGTCAAGGTGGATCCCTTTGTTCCTTTCAGACAGGGCCTGCCCGTTGTCATGGTAACTTGCCATTAAGTGGCCACACCCTCCTGGCCCCTCCCCTCCCATCCACCCATAACCAGCTTGGGTTACCTGTGGCGTCACTCTCCCTCCAGTATATTTGCACCTGTTATCAGCCAATCAGATGGACATACACCAAAGTATAACGAAATATATCCATTCTGTTATACAACAAATTCTCAGGGGCAAGACCTCCCCTGTGATGGGTATTCAAACTACACAGAGAGGGACAATTTGTGCTTGTGCTTAATTCGTGAATTTTTAGTGCTTAACTCATAATAATATTATACCAAACCCCACATTTCGAAATTCTAGATTTGCGGCAATACCAACGATAATAGCTCGGATCGAATTAGACATACTCTCAAAATGGACACACCATAATTCTTATTTAACAAAACAAATGTTAAATTGACATCAAGTGCATGAACACTATGTCGACCCATACTAGCACATAGGCTGTCACAAATAAAACTTAATGTTCTCATATCAAAGGAAAACTGTTTTTACATAATGGCATCGAATTTATTGAAAAGTCGGCATAATCTTAAGCAAATCCAATTTTTAAAAAAGTCTTGAAGAATAAAGAATTCGGTGAGCAACAGGTGTACAGAGACGTTTTGAACAATAAGGAAATCGTTGACTCTGATACGATATGATATGGAACACGCTAATGAACTTTTGGATATCTCGGAAATATCTGAAAAATGTAGTTTTTTTTAAAGTAACAAATTATCATTGAAATATCATCAATACCTGGCTAAATATGACTTTAATACAGGCCCCAAGTGAAGGGGTTTTAATCACCGGAAATAATCTTCACTTACAAATACATAAACCGTGTGTGCATGGTCACTTTCGGTGATCGCTATTAATTATTATCACAATAACAAATTGGTTATTGATTATGTGATGTTGTCTGGGGGAGGATGCGTGTGGTTCCTGACGGAGATATGACAATTTTTACAGTCTGGGTCCGAATTCCTGCTCGGGCAACCGATGCACAAGTGGGATGGGGTTTTCGCGAACACTCGTCCGAACCCATGGTTGGGTGATTGGGGGACGGGTGGTCGAGAGCGTCTCTGGAAACGTGCTCGCGGGGGTCGGTGGTGGATATGGTGTGATCGACAAGGAGGGGTTTCTGGCTTCCGGAAAGGGTGGCTAACGGGACTCTTGGGGTGGGGTCAACAGCTCAGGTTGGGCCGGTATCGGGGGGATGTTCTCGTACAACTCGCCTAACAGGTATCTTGGATGGTAGCTCTAGAATCGATGACATGGACCATGCCCAAAAAATTAAAAAGGTGGTAGTGTGTAGGCCGAGGTCTCGCCATCTAATCTGACGGTGTTGCTCCCATTCTCGTGCGGACGAGTCCCTTTTTGCCCTGATTTCTTCTAAGTCCTAATTCCCTAATTTGTCGGAACTTGGGCCTAATTCTCACTCTCTAGCTGCTATTCTTGTCTAGAAGGCTCTTCTAGGTTGTCTCGTGCCCATTCCCAGGAAGTAAAGAGGTGTGAACACAGTGAGTTCCAAAGCGGGACTGTTTATTCTCGTGCAAACACTTCTATTCTAAAAAGTGTATGCCGTTCATTTCTAACTAAGGGAAATGTTGGATAATGATTCTGTGACAGTGTCAAATGCAACGTAAAACGCCCTTTTTGGAAGTGCCACAGTGCTTCTATAAGTCTTCGATATGCTGTATGTTGTATCCAAGCCAATGACGTCACAGAACGTTATTGGAACAACAGAACTTTATTAGAACGTTGCAGAACGTTATCGCTAAGTTTCTCTCTAGCTATGATTAGATTGAATTAATAGGACCTATAACTGAAAGACTGGACCATTATTCAGTTTAAATCTGTTTTACCGAAGAAATGACGTCAATATTTACTCCGCCTAATTCTGAGTGGGCGCCTGGGTGTAAAATGGCAAGTCAAGCCCCCTTTGCCCGCCTGGGCCAATTTTTCATCGCACTTCGATATGTTACTGTAATTTTCTTGTATTTACAATTGTAATGTTTTGAAAATATCTTTGTGGTTTATAAAGGAGCTATCATTAAATAAGGTTATTCTATCATTAATATCTTAGTCAAAATGATAGTTTTTAATGCTTGCGATTTGAAGATTGCAGCAAAGAATTGCCCACGACGAATGGGGCTTTACCATTCTGCAATGTAATCGTAACCGTTGGCCACAGACAGGCGAGAGTTTAAGATGTCGGCGTTTGGTTTCCAAATTAACCTGATCAGATTTCTATATAATTAGTGTTGGACAGAGGTTATGCTGGCCAATGAAAAACTAAATAATTGTCCTAAAGAGTAAAGTTCTCTGTAATGTCACCAAAGTTTTCATTGCCAAACTTAAATTTCAACAAGGGCGTTTTAAAGAAGCTGGTCCAAGAAATAATACTAACTATGAAGCAAACAGGTCTCAGGTTGTATTAATTAACAATCGAATCGTCCAGTCCTTAATCAATCACCATCGAGTGTCACAGGCAGGCATCATTTGCCCACTTGCCGTCATAATCTATATTAATGAAATGAATTATATTTTTCAGGATTATAATACACCACTTTATCCTGATGACAAAGCGTTGATTTGTTCACCCACAAACTTTCAACGGGCAACGCATGGTCTGCACAATGATCCAGAAAGGATGGAGACATGCTGTGATAAAAAGATAAATTGATTCTATAGTATAATGATACAAACGTAATGACTTTTGGATGTTAAAAAAAACCATCAAAGTGCAACCATCAATTAACTGAACTAAATTAATGTAAAAATTAATTTTAGGTTCTCTTGTTTTTTATTGAACCACGATCATTGATACAACGTTCTTCCTTGTAGGTAGTTCCAACACAACAACATGGTGGCATTGAAATATTGATAGTATTTACGATTCAAGTTCAAAGAGCAGATACACATTTATTCATTACAGCAAATACCTACCAATTGTGCCAGGCTAAGTTAGGCACCATTGACTCAATGATTGTTATGATGGTGACCAGCACCCGAAGTTTGGCCGAGAGGTGAGCCCAGGGGCGACAGTAGACTCCAGTATTGTCACATCTAGGGACAACACTGAGAAGTGGGTTCGAATGGGTGTCGTTTAGGATTAGACATTCGATTCCGTATTTTGATTTATAAACGAACTGTCTTTCCAATTACAGTAGAAACTCCCTAATACGACCACCACAGGAACTGCGCCAAAAGTGGTCGTTATGTTAGGTGGCCATTTAGTGAAGGGGTGTATGGCCCGGACACTTACCCCCAAGACTCTTACCCCCTGGACACTTACGCCCCAAACCACTTACCCCTAGACACTTACCCCCTAGGACACTTACCCCTCCTCCCAGGCTTATAGTGTAGAGGAAATTATGAGGAAATCATCAGGTTATGGCTACCACAGGAAAACAACCGATCCTGTAATAAAGGTACAGCCTGATAGCATGTCAGTCGTCTGACCCACAGCCTTATTTTAATCCTGTTTTTTTGTGGTTTTGGCCACGGGTTGTCAGCCCCCATCCTCAAGTAAACAACTTCTCTTTTCTGATAGATCTTTAGGATTCAGGGACGGATCCAGAGATTTTAGAAAGGGGGGGGCGCTCTTATGTAAAAATTTGAGGGGCTAGAGTTTAATATTAAAAAGATCTAAATTTGGTCAAAATTAGGGGAGCATGTGCATCAAGTGCCCCCCCCCCCCTAAATCCGTCCCTGGGGTTCATACCTAAAAGGTTAACTCATCCCACTGTTTGTAATTGGGAAGAAACTAAATATAGATCTTTAGGAAATATATACCCAATCATTGAATAAACAAAGGAGGGGGTTAGGATGGGGGCTGACATAAATAATTAATATTCTGTACATATTACAAGCCAGGGGGTAAGTGTCTGGGGGGTAGGTGTCCTAGGGAGTAAGTGTTCGGAAGGGGTAAGTGGTTTGGGAGGTAAGTATCCAGGGGGTAAGTCTTGAGGGGATAGGTGTCCAGGGGTAAGAGTCCAGTGGGGAAATGTCTGGGGGGTAAGTGTCTGGGGGGGTAAGTTTCCAGGGATGTTTTACCAAGAAACGTATATGTAGTGACACAATAATGGTGATAGAATAATAGAATAAGAACTCATTGAACAACATAAACTATAATTACAAAGTTGAAATCATTTGAATTAAATTCCCATATGAGGTAAAGTGTAATCTGATCAACTTACACAAAGTTGAAATCATATAAGTTAAGTTTTGATTTGAAATACAGTATGATTTGATTCTTGACATAATTATATGTATTCCAAAACAAACCAGTAACGCATAGTAACTCTAAACAGTAGTCGGAGCTGTCAGATAACAAAGTCTAACATGTGTTTGTAACTGACCCGAATCTAAACTCCCACTGTCATTGTCAACCTGTTGGTTGGGCAGAAACATTTTGGGGGGATTTGGGGAGAGAAGCTTCCCCTACCAATATATGAGATATCGCGGGCTGAACGGTCGACGCCATGCCATTGGAGACACCAACAGCAGTAATATGACTCTGAGCATACTGCAACAACTGCTCGTCTACAAAGTAAACGGCGTACATCTTGGGGGCGAAGAGGCACACGAGGGTGACAAACCCGTTAATCAGCAGGCAGCTGGCGAGGAGCAGGGTCCGGTAGAGGGCGTAGTAGGTGGTGAAGTAGACCGGCAGGAAGACGAGCCACAGGAACACGGTGGTCGTCACACACACAAAGATGTACCACGTCTCGTTAAAGTTCTCCGGCAGCTTGCGGGTGAGGAAGCCGAAGACGGAGCAGAGGGCAATGATGAGCAGGTTGTAGACCATGGGCAGGAGGAGGCCGAGCAGGGTCACCTCGCAGAACTGTTCGACCAGCGGTATGGTCGGGAAGGGCATGCGCAGCTGGGCCTCGGTCGGGGAGAGCACCTCAGCTAGAGTTGTCAGCACCACCTGCAGGTGAAGAAGAATGGGTTTAATTCTGCTAGGGTAGGGTCGGACAAGACGCACATCTCGTCAACAATGTCATCTTCAGAGGCAAATGCATTCGTAATACGAGGTCAGACATAGAGTGATCAACAATAATGTTATGTTGAAATTGTGTGTTGATAGTTACTGGACGGTGATGACAGAGAGAATTATACTATGGTGTTATTCTCTCCGGATCTATTAATATGATATATATATATATATATATATATATATATATATATATATATATATAGTAACCTATAAAATATATTGTTGCCAACTATTGAATTGTGCCTATGGAATCACTTTCCTTTAGCTATAACTTATCGTTCAAATGACTCACCTGTATTGACATAAGACCAAGGAAGGATACTATCATGGCCCTGTTGCTGGTGAATCGGAGTTTATTGTTCCCTTGCTTTGCACCAGAGAAGATCCTGAAGACTCTGCAGGTCTTCAGCAGCTGGGGGATGAAGAGGGTGGTTACAGACAGGTGGAATCCGAAGCTTGACACCTTACAAATGCTGTTGTTGGTTGGGGGAACGAGCATGGCTATATTTGTCAGAGCTGACATGGCTACACCAACGAGAACAACGATGCTGAGCTCTTTAGAAGAGGCCTTGATCAGTTTCAGGTGGCGCCACTTAAACACCCACCCCATAGTAAACATGGCGAATAGAAGCAGCAATAGGCCTAGAATGCCAAGGGTGATGGACGGGATGCTGCCCAGCCGCAGGTAGGTCGGGGGTATGGGTTGGCAGCTGTTTCCTTCATTCTCATCAGGCCAGGTTAAGGCAGGGCACTCTTCACATTTACTGGAGGCGTTGACGACTGGAACGAGTCGTTCGTTGGTCCGGCACTCTCGACACTCCCAGCAACACGGGAGGTCCTCACGGATGGCGTACTGTCGGGGAGAGCAGGGCTTACTGCACACAGATTCAGGAATGTTTCCTAATGACTCAACGGATACATTGAACATGTCCCAGTCAATCATGTCATCTTCTACATGAAACGTGGCCGTCATACCGTTAGATTCAGCCACAGCTTGGTACATTGGGCTCCTCTCGGCACCAAACTGTTTCACGGTGTACCGCCCAAGCCTGTCTCCATACTTATCGAAGGAGACTTTCCCACTGTAGCCATCGAAGTTGATGTCACGTAGTTCCTGCAGCAGTCGAGGACCAGTAACACATGCTCTTGCATTACTGGGTTCAGTGAAAACACCTGGGCAGTCCTTTTCAATCAGTCTATGCAGCGCGTGAGCAAACGCTAGAGCGCCGTCCATGTAGAGAGACGTCGACCCGCTGGTATACTGGTCCTCATAAGGCATGTCCCTATACTGCTCACACGAAGCCGTGTCGTTATCATCTTCCGTGAGAGTCCATGAGCACTCATAAAACATCTCCCAGAGGAAGCGAATCCAAGGGTCGTTTGGCTGCTGAGCCGGGGTCAGTTTGAAGTAGTGATCTTCAAATGAAGGGACCGTCTTGACCTGTAGACTCAGCACAAAAGCCCCATCAGCCAACGGCCCCAAGTTCGCATCAGCAAGGGCATCTCCACTGATCCATATGAAGTGTTTCGTCAGCTGTCGCCTTTGAAGTGCTTGCAGAATGACTTTAATCTGGGACTGCTGGAGGAAGACAACTACGACCCTGGCCTTTTGGTGTTTGGTCAGTTGGTAGGCGATCTCCTCTGCTTCAGCCTCCCGCACCAGGTTGGACACGATCTCCGACACGGCCACACACATACCTTTGGCCCGGGTACCCTTGGTGAACATCTTGGCCGCGTTCTCACCATACACCCCTTCTGAGTACAGGAGGGATACGTATGTCCAGTTGTGATGTTCCAGGAAATTCAGAATTGTGTTGACCTGTTAAAACAATACAAACACAATAAGTTTGTAGGAAAGAAAAGCATGGAAACAATTTTCAAAGGGTATTAGACTCAATAGGGTAATTATTCAACATGTTCTTTGTATAGCTAGACCATTTAAGGCACTAAGTGACAAAAGGCACTAAGTGACAAAATTTTGCCACTTAGTGCCTTTTTGTCACTTAGTGCCACCCTCAAGGCACTAAGTGACAAAAATGTCCTTATGTGGTAAAGACACTAAATGACAAAACTTTTGCCATTTACTTTCTATTTGTTAATAATTATTTAGTCTCTTTTTATTTATTTATTGATTTTTATGTATTCATTTATTATTTTCTATTTATTCATTAATTATTCCTAGTTTAATAATTGTTTTGTTTATTGATTATTCATTAATTAATTGATTATTGATGAATTATTTATTTATTCATTTACTAATAACTAAATTTCAAATCTTTTACTTTTGCCATTTACTTTACTTTTATCACTAAGTATTCAGTGTATTTTTAACTTTTTATCTATTTTTTTTTATTTATCTATTAGTTAAGTATTAATTGGTTTTTGATTTTTGATTTATTATTTATTTACTAATTATTTTCATTCATCAATTGATTATTAATTATTAATTATTAATGACTTATATATTTATCCTTTTATTGATGATTTATCTGTTTTTTATTTGTTTTACATTTTTTTCATTAATTATAATTATAATTTCTGTCATTATCGTCCACAGTTATGATAAAGATACCACTAAGACCTATAGATTGAATAGCAATAATAATCTTTTTAAACATAACTTTGATGGCAAATGACAAACTGTTTGCTGGTTAAAGTTTTTGTCACTTAGTGCCAGATAAGGTTTTTGTCACTTAGTGCCTTGAGGGTGACACTAAGTGACAAAAATTCAAATTTTGTCATTTAGTGCCCTTTTGTCACTTAGTGCCTTAACACCATTCCACAGAGCATGGGCATCAAGTGCAATAGGCATGTTGTCTATTACAATATTATAGTAGAAAATTAACCACTGAAAATGCTGTTTAATTATATGAACAATAATATTTTATGATTAGACTTACGGATAATTAATTGGAACAGTTTTCAATTCCATGTTTATGAACTGAAATACCTCACATAATGGTCATTGGAAAAATAACAAAATTTGCGAGTAAGGCCCATTGTACCCTGCCCATTGAACGATGTGACTGGAATTCTGATTGAATTTGATCGCCCTGTAGGTTATCCCCTTTAGGGCCTTTGTGCAACATAATGCCTTTATAGATATCATCCTTGACACACCCTGATCTGTGGTATCAGTACTTTGCCTCTAGTGTTGATATCATGTTTGGAGTGAAGAGACCAAAGGGTTTGTGGTAACCAAAGCAGATAAAGGTTGCTGTATTATACATAACTTTATTTGTGAAGGTTCACCTCTGATATAACTGGAATCCAAAGGTGGGCCACGTGCAAATCTGTCAAAACCTACCTAAACTGACTCTCCTGGACACATGCTTGAGTGACACTAATTTGGTGCAAACTTAACCTTCTATCTATGCACGAAAAGAGCACATCATATGTAAATTAATCATAATTATATAATTAAATAGTACAATGCAGCACTTACCTTCCCTAATCCTATCTATGATTTCTTATTTGGATAGAAAAGGGAAAACTAATTTTGCTTAATTCCAAGAGGTCAGCTTCACCAGGTCGGTTGGTGTTACACTTAATGTTAAGCTCCCACTTAAAGCTGCAATCTGATTTGCCAATGTCTCACCCCACTCCATATTATTGCAGAATGAACCGCTAGCTGGTACCATCCGTGGAAGCTACCTGATTGGTTGATGCTCCATTTTCACTTCAAATTATTCTATGCTTATCTACTAGTTGAGACCGCGGGCCTATTAGGCAAAATTATGTACAGTGCAAAGGAAAATATGTTCCCAGTGGTAGACCTACATTATTCTATCATATAACCAAATTCTAATTAGGAGTCGAGTGTAATTTAAAGGGGGCTGGTTAAAAATACAAAATAGGAATGATAAGGTTATGATGCGCTTTTAATGAACAACACAACGCATATAGAAAATTGTTATAAAAGCTCTAATACTTAAAATGCATCTGTAACAAAACATGTTGATACTTACTCTCAACACCTTTTTCACTCATTAATTTTTAAACAGGTTTCTTGCTTTGCGTGACCGTCAGGTATGATAATGCTTTGTTCGTGCCTCAGAAGTCAGCGAAAAGAGCTTTTTTCAGTGACGTTATAATTGCCATGTGTGAATGCCTGCTCTCTTAGATAGTCAGCTCCACCTCTTCACAGTCGAGCAGATTTGTATTATACACTTACTGTGTAAACTTATAACTATGTAAACACCTGTCCTTTTATCAAAAATTCTAAACATTCTAAGCATTTGACAGTAATGAAAACTATATGAAAAGATTAAGCCGCGTACATATTCCAGTTAGTGAACTGTCCTTGTCCAAATAAATAAAAGTTAAGAGCCCCTCTTTAATACATAACCTCAAGTCATCTCAGCCATCGTGATTTTTATTTATAAGCACACCTGTAAATATATTGATCAGTCCCACATGGAAAGCTTAGATTAGCAACCTCATGAGTCAATAGTCAATTATTTTAGATCATTGTTCCTTATAATTAATCAAGCATACATAAACCATTTCTAAATGGCTCACCTTTCATAGTGAATGAATGGGTGACAGAGGTCAATCAGACTTGATTAAAACCAAAGGTGTTGTGAATGCTATGTCCTTTCGTTTTGAATTACCTTGATAGGACTCATTACAAGAGCCATTATATAAATTTCACCCATCCTGGACTTCGTGTAGGATGAAGAGTTTATCTATTGTAACTTCTTGATGTAAGCAGTTGCTATTGTCAAGTGAAATCGGTGGAATTCAACAAAATCAATTGGACAGCCGTCTTGGATTATCTGAGTCGATTCCAATGGTAAATAACCTTAATCTCCCAATTTTGACACTAACAGTATCCTTTTAGACATTTCAGAAACTGAGATATAAGATTGTAACTAAAAGCCTGCTAATTGGAAGTCATCCGGACCGCCCCATTGCCGGAACCTTTAATATTCTTATTGTATTACATAAATCTGTTTGAAACCTCGGCGTTATAGATTAATTGTGAGATAAATGTTGAGGGTGGACGGACAATGCAGTTTAGTCCCTGAGGCACTGATGCTCATTTGATCTGTTCCAGACCTAATATATAAATGTGCTCATCTGTTGGCCGGCTTATACATAAGGGATTTGAGCGATATGACCGTCGTGTCGCCCGCGACATAATGTTTTGTTGTCAGGGTAGGCGCCAGTCTGTCTCCATGTACTACGCGTTAATGCTGCTATGCACCAGATACCCATTTTTTTGTGGTTCAACGTTGGATCCCTGCTGAGATATGATCCCACAGTGTTATAATGCTAGATGTGCACTTGTTCTGCTCTTTTGTCAGTAACATTTCTGTAACACATTAATTTTCTTTTTCCACTTCTATGTAGTTTTGTTCCACTATTCCTAACTAAATAGCATATCCCTATAGCTAGGAAATTGTGTAGCAGCACCACGTTCATCCATCGCCCCTTAAGGCCCATTCGCGCTGGCCGAAAATTTTATCGCAGCAGACCGACAAAGTTATCGTAGGTGAACGACATTTGTCGTCCGAAACCGATAAAAAAATCGGCGCGAAACGATAACTTTATCGGCCAGTGTGAATACAACTTTTTTTTTTTATCGGTTGTAATCGTTTCAGGCCGACGGCGAACGATTCCATCCTCACCGACATTATTTTCGTTTGGGGTGGCCGACATGTCTTGCGATTCGATCCAACATGTTGGATCGAATCGGTCCATTTTCAGCCGATATGACCATCTCAAGTAGGAACGACCACATGATTGCCTCGTCGTTTTCATCATCGTTCCCAAGGCGAATGGAAAAATGGGACTGCCGCCCGACAGTGAACGATAATCTAACGTATGTCGTAAGCAACAGCCAATCAGCGAGCAGCACCAAATCATGTGACATTTGTTGTCCGTACAAAGTTTGTGAACGCCTACCGCAACGATGGGGAAGCCGAAGAAAGACAAGTACGTGTGGTCTGACGAAAAAGAAGATAAATTAATACAATTCTACAAGGACAACACCTTCCTTTACGATGCGGAAGCGGCGGGGTACTCTGTGGGAACGAAAAGACAAACTGCCTACGAGGAAATCGGCCGTCAGCTCGATATCAAAGGTTAGATTCCTCTATTATCGCTCACAACACGTGCTACGTAAACAAACAAGTATACCGATATATATTGACTTCTACTACATACTGCTTACAAACATCGTATCGGATGTCTATTCTATTTATTTTATTAAATGTTTTGGTACTTGTCGTTCACGTACTCGCATCAGTAAGGGATAAAACTGCGTAATAATGCTATGTAAGTCTATATGTATGAATGAATGTTCTAGCTCATATTAATATATAAATCTTCTTTATGTTTTTAGTGGAGGAAATAGACGGTCATCTTAAAAGCCTACGCACACAATTCCGTCGGGTCTTGAACGAAGTCCGTGAAAAAACCAAAAGTGGCAGTGGTGCTGTGGAACTGTCGAAACGCAATACATTTTTGTGGAATGCTCTACGATTTCTGGAGAACCATGTCAAGCCTTCACGATCAACAGTATCGTCCAAACTCAAGAAAAAACCGCAGGTATTTTTAATAGAAAAATATGTGCTGCTTCAATAATTATGTAGATATAAAAATTATATATATATTGATATCTTTATTGCTGTATATCATGAAACTTCACTTGGTAAATGAATAAAAAATATGTAATCAAACAAATAACATATCAAATCGTAAACAGAAGTATTCAATCTACACAGAGAAATGTATATGAAAATAAAAAAAAATATATAGAAATTGAAGTATAAAAACTAATATCATTAATTCTTAATTTTACAGAAAAAAAAGTACTCCACTCGATCGGGTGCCAACCAAGGTGATGACGACGAGGAAGGAGGCGATCAACCAGGACCGTCGCAAGCGTCAGAAACGTTGGAGGAAGACGATAAAGACAACACGACCACACATCACGATTCTTCCAAAGACGAATCAACTTCTGGTGTCGGTGGTAATGATGGTGCTGGTGTTGCTGTCAGTGGTGATGGTGACCTCGACAACGTTCCTACTCCGACCAACGATACATCGGAAGCTGAAACAAATCGTCCTGAAGATGTTGAAGGGCCGTTAGACCTATCTGTTTCTAGTAGCGTGTGTACTCCCAATAAAAAAAAACCAGAAGCCGATAAAGTATCCGATGAAAAGCAACCACAAAAATTATCGGATGGATCGAGTTCAGTTGTAACGACAACAGACATATCGGAACCCCAAGCAGGTACAAGTGGTAAATCAGCAAAAATACCTGAAGCAACACCTTCCGATGTAAATGTCATTATTGAAGATTTAAAAGATATCGGAGCCGACGGAGAAGAAATAGAGATGATGCAGGCTATATTGAAATCTCCTACACCACCACCACCACCGAAAAAGTCGTGTGAGGAATCGTGTGATCCTACTACCAGTCAGCAAGGAAATACTTTAAGCGATAAAGGTGCAGCCGATGCTCGTGATAGGTTACACTCTTTCATGAACATGGCTAAAGAGGACGACCGGAAATTATCGGCAGAAGAAAAACAAAAGAAAGATTTTGTCGACACTTCAAATGTCATTGTCAAAAGTAATGTTCATGTTCTCAAGACGTCTACCAAACCAGAGGACCTGCAGAATCCCCCCATCGTGCAGAGACGAACATCAAGAGAAAGTAGTAAAGACAGATCACGATCTCAATCTCGGGAAGTATCCCTTGAACGAGACAAAACTTCAAACGCCAGCAGATCACGATCATCTTCTATCGACACGGAATCTGTGACGATTAAACCATGGCCGAAAAAAGATATATCGGGTGGGAAGAAAACATCGGCTGCTTTGAAAAAAACCGAAAGTCGTTCCAACTCAGCAACGTTAATGAAAGACATAGCTTCAAAATCTGACCGAAGGCTGGAGCTAATGGAAGAAATGTCAGAAACATATCGTGATAATGTCATTATGAAATATAAATATGAAGCCGACAAAAGTGCTCGAGACGAACGACGTGAACGAAACCTAGAATTAGCTCGTCTGAAGGAACCAGAAGAGGATGAAGAGAGTTTGTGGGCGAAACTTATGGATAAGAAAATCCGATCAGTTCCTGACGTAAAGATTCGTACAGCTTTGATGGAACACTGCATTCACCTCACCAATAAGGCGATGAGAGGAAAGTGGAAACCTGACGACGACGAGGAGGAAGACGAGATACCTCTACCAAAACGACAAAGACGGATAGAAATGCATCCGACACATCAAGAGATGATGGGTATGCGAGCGATCCCTCATTTCTATCAACCACAAGCTCACCATATGAATATGCCACCACCAGGACATCAGATTCCGTTTGCTGCAGGCTCAAATCAAGATCAAAATGCTATGTTTCAACAGCAGATGCGTTTTAATGTCCAACAGGGATTTGGACAGAATGTCGCTCCATCAGCGACAAACTTCAATCAACCAAACATTCAAGACCAAACGACAGGTTGTTCAGCCTCCTCCAACACCATGGGTTCAACCGATTCCGCACAGGGCAATGCCCAGCCATCGTTTGCAAACTTGTAGATATTAATGTGTGCGACTAAACATTGAAAAACATTTGTTTCAAAAAGCTATATTGTTGGCAAGAAAATACGTTTCCATTTAGTTGGATTACAGAAATGTTTTTGTGTTTAAGATATATTTTTGTCGGAAGCGTTCTCATGTTTTCTAGTTATACGATAACACGTATTCCGTGGTAGGAAAAAAATACCCAAGTTTGTTTTTTCTAATGTTTTTTTACTAGTTCTCTTGATTATTTTTAAGTTAATGATACAGTTTAATAACCTGATGTTTTCATATATATCGGTTGTACTTTATTGTTCATTTAATCATTCTTAACTGCCAAGGAACACTGCCAGCTTCAGAGGAAAAGTAGTCGCACATGAGATTCCTCCAGCCCTTGGCGACGACGGTTGCATTACGATGCGGACCGACAGCCAGGCCTTCCAGAGTGACATCTCGTCGCCATTCTCCGTCGTTCACCACATGTTGTTCGTCTTCAAAGTCAACCGACCCAGGCTGGATGTAGTTGTCGCCGAGACGTGTTCGCAACATGTTGTGCATGGCGCAACACGCTACGATAATCATATCCACGTGATCAGGTGTTGCCTCAATGGCCTTGAGGAATATGCGGAATTTGTTAGCCATTATTCCGAATGCATTCTCCGACACACGTCTGCATCGTGACAAACGATAGTTGAAAATTCGTTCCTCCTGGGTCAGTTGTCGTCTTGAATAGGGCTTCAGGAGATGCTCAGTGAGGGCAAACGCATCATCACCCACCAGAAACATAGGTGTGACGTTGTCGGTGCCAGGTAGCTTACGATTTTCGGGAAAACCGAGATCGTTATCATCCAGTGCTTCCTTGAAAGAACACTCTTTCCAGACTCCGCCATCGGCTGCTCGACCTTCTGATCCTGCGTTAATGTATAGAAATTTGTAGTTCGCATCGACCACAGCTAGGAGAATCAGGGAATATGTGCGTTTGTAATTGAAATACTTTCGGCCACTGTTGTTTGGTGATTTGACAACGATGTGTTTCCCATCTATGGCCCCCACACAGTTTGGGAAGTTCCAACGACTTTGAAAGATATCGGCTACATCGTTCCATTCCTTCTCAGTGGATGGCGTCTAAAAGATTAAAAAAAAATCGTGTCATTTAATATATTTAGAGTGTTACGACAAAAAATTTATATCGTGTGTACTAGAAGTTAAGTTGTACTTGTTTGTAGAACGATAAGTCTATATATCCGACAAAAAAGTATTATATGAAGACCGATTTTTGGATTATCGTTCCATTAAGATACTTGACGATACAAAATATTTTTAAAACATATTACTTACCACCAAGTATTCGTCACGTAAAACGAGGTATATGGCCTCGATGCTGTCGGCCAACATTTCGCACACTGTAGAAATGCCCAAGCCATACTGAAGGCTTATGTCAAATTGAGAGTCTCCTGAAAGAGGAAATAATTGGATTAATACTTTGACCGATTTATTTCGTTTATGTTTGTATCAGCCAGAAATGGTATCTTACATTAAAATTGTTTCGAAAAGGTATAGAAATATCTTTATATCATATTACAGTTAAGTTTTATTTACATACCTGTTGAGAGATATCGTAGCGCTATTGCCAGACGAACTTCTGGAGAATGTGGAACTCCACAATTAGTTGTTGATTTCTGGAGATACGGTCTCACTAATTCCAGAAGATAATTGTACGTGTCGACATCCATACAGACCATCCGACGAAAAAGGTCGGCATCCTTCTTCTGTAAAACAAGTTGAAAATAAACATTATATTTTTAATATGTTGTTCATTTTACTTCATTACATGTATGACATTCTAAATTATTTATCGTCTGTAAGAGTTTATACATTAATTTAATCGTTTAGTTGTTTCTAGCAGAACATTTATTAAATTTAAATATAAAACGAGATAAGTACCTGCAATGCTTCCTGTAGTGCAAGCATAGAAACTTCGGGATTATCCATACGACGCTGAATATTGGCATTATATCGATATCGTGGACTACGACGACGAGACAATCTTATCAGGTTATCGTCTTCTTCTTCTTCCTCCAGAAACATAAAATAAATCATTGGGAAAAGATCGAGATCCATGATAGTGATGACAAGAGCTACTAACAAAAGTGACGTGTCATGGTCGATTGATACTCTGAAACCGAATCGTTCACATGAACGACAAAATAATCTCCAACCGAAACTCACCAGTGTGAATGCTAATTTTTCGCGTGCCTTCCGATTGTGAACGATAAGACAAACGACCAAAACGGAACGATTACAAACGACATATGTCGTTTTCGTTATCGTCTCCTCAAACGATAACAAACGATAAAAGTCGCAAGGCATCGGTTGCACCCTCGTCGGCCAGCGCGAATGGGCCTTTAGATGTCTTTTATTTCTGAAACTAAGGCCTAAATTTAATAAGACACGGTTTCCTCGAGATGAATGTTAACTATACGTTACTATAATAACTATACTATTTAGATATTAATAATGTATATTAAAGTACTTATGAATAAACAAACTAGCCGATTTCATTTCTTTGTTCATTTCTAAGTGGGATGTTCCGTTCCAAAAATTAAAACTGCACAAGATGAACCACGCATGTTGTAGAGCAGTATAATGTGACCAAAAATAATATAATCGTTAAAGCAAAGGGGGGAATGGACAATTATGATATATACATGGGCCATAATGCCGGGAAATTGTCCCAGTATCACCATCGGCTGTCCTTTAGTGTCGTCGGCTGGCACTAGTCCCGTCACCAGCTCACATAATGACGTGACAGATCAGTAGTATATGGGAATGGGAATTTGTTCCTTGGCACGCACATTGTGAAATATATGTTCGCGCAATACCACGTACGTTGTTAGTACGACAAAATCATATATCCATTTATTTTGCGTGGAATGGGAGTCAGGGTTAAGTGAAATGCACGGGGGCCTTCCATTAAAGACATACGCACATCGGCCCACCCCCACTTTGGTTAAAGTATGCATTGGATTTGTAAGGGAACGTACTGACATATTCAAAAGTTTCAGAGCACTTTACCCCTCCTTGATGCGTACGCACTTAATAGAAGGCTCAATACCGGTACTTGATATTAACCAATATACACCTTAGATACCGACATCGCACACATGGTTTAAAAAAAGTACCGATATTTATGAATCCAAACACATTAAGAAAAAAAAGATAGCGAACAAAGAAGTAAGCCCAAGGGATACTTACCATTGTCTTACAATTTGACGTTAATCTGAGGGCGTTATAATGAATAAGGTAATGATTTTGAAACATCCCTTCGACATAGATCAGTTTGATTGACTCTTCACTGCATCTCCAGCCCACCAATAACTGCACCAAATCACTGCCATATTGCCTTTTATTGTAAGCCCAATACGGTTCACATCATATCATTTTACCCTAATAAAGATGGGTGATGAGAGACTTAAGACCTCTCCGCGCGGTTATAAATGCCCAGACATAAAATTTACCAAATATATTTCTTGTTTTCATGAAATTTTTTAAAAATATAATTACCTGCAGATAAGCATCAACACCCTTTGACATGAATATCAAATGATAACCATATAATTTTCAAATAATTGTCTTGCATTTCCATTTATCTGCATTGTTACATATAATTACGGAGGCGGATACATGATTTCCGAAAGGGGGTGGGGGGTCAGCATTATATAGACTAAGGCTAAGTACTATAATTCGTGCACAAGCTCACATTTCCCCCTCTTTTTATAGTTTAGGGGTTCACCAAAAGAGGGGTGAGGACCCCCTGGATCCGCCTCTGAATCATGACATTTTATGTGAGAGACGCATTAGTCTGTCTGTTTAAATTTCTCGTAATGGAAATTTCATTATGAAAGTGATGACTTTACCTGGAACTTGTCGGGGGGCACCAGCCTAGTGAAGTACTCGTACCGCGACTTGTCGCTCAGCTCGTCGTTGGTGGCCATGGTGGCCAGCAGGGGTATCTGGAGGACGCTGAACAGCCCGGCCACCATCACTGACTCGGCGCTGCTGCCGGGCCCCACCACGCCCACCACGTCCAGCCGCCTCCGGGCCCCGGGCCCGCACGGGGAGACACCGCTCCCGTTCAGCACCGCGCCCTGTCTTATGTCCATGCCCAGGACGTTCCCACGGGCGGCCGCTCCCGTTTCAGACACTTTTAACGTCGCATCTGGCGTCAGCGTTTCTGTTTCTTGCCCTAAAATGCCCGGTACCGACGTTTCCGTTCCCGGCATTGGCAGGTCCTCTTTTCCCGACGTCACGTCTCGTCTTGGTGCGCTCAGTTCCGGTTCCGACGTTTCCTCTTCCGGTACGAGGTAGAGGGCCTGCCCGAGCGCGGCCAGGTCCCTCCAGCACGTGTCCATGATGACGTAGCCTAAGGTCACATTAGGCAGCAGGTCTGACCTCCGGTTGACCTCCTCCAGGGTGTAGACGAAGCCCTGGTAGAACTGGTAGAAGAAGGCGACCCAGGGTTCGGGGTGCAGGTCGCAGAGGTCGGTCTCCCCGCGGTCGGAGAAGCCGCTGAGCAGGGCCAGGTTGAGGTGTCCGGGGGCCGAGAGACAGCCGGCGTTAAGGCGGGGCACCACGGGCACAGCCCGGAGACCCCCGCAGAGACAGCAGGCCAGCAGCAGGCCCAGGCTTAGCCGACTGGTGGTGGTGACGGCCATGGTAAAGGTGAGGGGCGGCGGCCTGACTGGAGGAGGTGGGCAGCCGGACGCCTTATACGTCTCTACTGGTGGGATTCAGTGCTGGGAGACCTAAACCACGCCCACCTGCCACCTGGGCAGGCGGTGTCTCGGTGACATGTTAGGGGAGATGTGAGTGCATGAGACTACTGATGTTGTCTTACAGGGACAGAAAACCAGTCGATTTTGCTTCATTTCACGCCCGCTTCAAGGTTTATTGGTTTGATTGGAGTGTGGGGAATTTGAAAATCTTGGAGAAAAAATTAATGCAAATAGCGCCATCAAAGGTTCAATGCATGTGCCAGGGGGAGGATGAAGTAGGGTCTGAAAGGTTTCATGTTTAACGTTGTTCGCTGAAACGGGCGTATGTGAGGAGGAATGGTGTTATTCAAGACACGACTTCATGTGGTCTCACAAGGGTTTATTAAAAACATCCAAAGGCCAGTCTGGCCTGGGTCTAGAGTGTATAAACTGTGGTTGGTGTTGAATCAACAAGTAGCACCTGCCTTGGACCTTCTTTGGAACTCTAGTGCATTATGGGTAATCAGAGTCTTCTGCCAGGGGGTTACTGAACTAAATGACAGTGTAACAATAGTATAGGGATATGATTAACATAATTATGAGCAACGCAAGTAATAATTATGTGTGTCTTAATCTTAATAAATGAGCAGTAATTGATGGCTATGGGGCAGTAAGGTACTTCTGGTCGACCATAGATGCAGTCTTGTGAATAGAGATGAAGAGGAGGAAATGGGTACTTTGAAAAGTTACAGGATATTTTACAATACAAGTGGATTATAGGGACTGCGAGATGCCCTCAAGCTGATATAAAGCAATACAGGACCGGTGAGAGCTTAAGTAATCAAAATAATGTTATGGTTCGCACTATTAAGTTTGCACTATTAAGCTCGTCCCACATTGGATATTATATGCTAGGGTTGGATAAGGGTTGGACAAAATTACGCCATCCTTGTTTCCAAGAGTTGGGGTTACTGTAATAAAGAATTATGTTTTTCTATATCTTCAAGGACAGCTTTAATGATGTGATTTCTTAAATTTAATCAGTTGACAGATTTGTAGGTTTGCCATCCAATACAAATGCTGTATTTCAGGGCAAAATAGGGTTGGACAATATAGACTAGGCTGATAGGCTTTAACATTGGTTCCTATGGGGAAAATGTCAAAATATAAAGCTACATTTTACCAAATTTAGGAGCAATCTGTCTCCCAAATTGCTTTGGTTAATTCTATATTCTATGACTGTCTTCAGCAGTTCAGGGATAAGCATGGAGGCAATTTTGAAAGTATTTCATAGTAAACCTTATTGTTGGTGTAAACTAGGATGGGCTTATTGGAGGCCAGTAATTTCGGAATGATCGATGGTGGCAGTCAGAGAGCGATCTATCCGCCCCCTCCCCCCCCCAACAAAAAAGAAGCATGGACCACAGACTGGGCGACCGTTGACCAGCGATGGTATTGCCGGTAAAATCGCCATTAGAATCAGCAGACAAATATCAGAGTTGCTTAATATTTCAGTCGCCCAACAACTTTACCCACGATTCTATCATCGATGGGATGCCATCCGGATCGATATGTGTGTAATTGTTATATATAATGCACAAATACTGCATGAACCATTTACGGAAGTACATGTATACTGTTGAAACGGTTCTTGAGTGCTCATCTAAAGAGAATCAAAGTAAATGTATATATTCCATTTTTGAGTTACCTTTTGTCATAATTGTGAAAAACATAAGTTTTGAATTACACTTTAATAAGTGCAGCTCCTTCAAACATTTTCTTGTGTAATCCGCCCTAGGCTACTCTTTATATGACATATATGTCATGAACACATGCATCGCGTTTATTCCATTAGCATATTGCTGCATGGGTAATTCTAAATTGCCTATGATCAGAGCGCGGGAGACCAGCACCTGGAGGACACTCACGTCACATCCGCCCTGCTCGCCCACAGTCCACTCACAGGAAGAACCCAGCGCGTACTACTTTTATTCCGAATAACATTATGTATGAATTCATTTTCTTCATTGTTATATCAATCAGACAACAGTCACATTATACGTTGATGAGTGTCTTGTTTTACATGTAAGTTGCATAAGTAAACGTTGAATAACACAAGTATTATTCAATTATATCCATTAGGGTAAACACTTGTGATATAACATTGCAGTTAAGGAGTATTTGATACATCAAATTACACAGGGCGGCCCTTTTATGCGGGTGTGGTCAGAGGATGACAATTACAATGCGTATTCTGTTAGATACAGCACAGCTTTCCCTGCCACCCACCATACCATACAGGTATAGACACAAATTCTAAACCAATGCAATTGTGCTAAGAATGAGAAACATATTTTCGAATTATCTAAACATGATATGGGCCTACATAGATGATTTACACAGAGAAAATTAAACGCGTCTTTTTAAGCTAATTTCACGTCAATAGTGCTCTAAAGGAGTCAAAACCATTGGCAATTGACTCTCTTTCTTGAGTTGGGTTTTGCGTCAGATGACTCATTCCGAGCCAGATTGGCTCTGAATAAGCGTATCATGGTGGGCTTCTCCTAAAACAAGTCATTTTACTCCAAAAGAGAGTACTAAAATCACGTGACCACCTTAATTTTAGAATCCTGCCATTTAGGCAATTTGTTTTCCTGCCAGTCCTCTGTCTTGGTAAGATTATATAGCTTCAGTAGGACTGCAAGCATGTCATTTGCTCTTGGGATACATGGATATATTATTTAAAACATTGTACAACTACTATTGGGATTAATATGGTGCCTCAAATCTTGTATCTCAATTGCCGATATATAGTTGTGGTTGTTAACCAATTTGTCCTTTTGATTGTGTCTTTTAAATCACCAAATTGATCATTCTATCAACCAAAAGGACACATTGATTATCTTAACATTTCTTCTTCATGTTTATTGGCAACTTATATTTATATCTTTAAAGGGAGCCCAGCGCTTGTCACCAGAAATGACAGAGGAGTAAGTATTAGGATCTATTCAAAACATTACTCTTTTGTAATAATAGTCAATAGTTGGGTTGACTACCTTATAATCAGAGTCAGCTGTAGGCTGCTGATTCAGTTGTCAGGAGAGTAAAAATGAACCCCTTTTGAAAGAGAGTCAAACTGACTCCAAAAGCCTGCTATTGTGGAGTCAAGTGCTGGGCTCCCTTTTTAGAGTTAAAATAACTCGTTTAGTTTTATCTTTGTAGTCGCATAGAATATTCATGTAAAGCTCCATACTCTCTTGAAGGATGCAGTGACAGCGGACTGCTTGGCCAACGGCAGTCAGTGGTCGAAGTCAAATTATCAAACACGCGCAACAAGAATCGGTTCATAAACTTTAAAAATTAGTGTATTCCACCGAGTTGTGCGCCGATTTCTAGACTCTATAACAATTGGTATAATTATGGGTATGGGGTAAAGGAAAGAAGCTTCAGAAAGTATGATCAAGATAATTTTCAGAACGACATTAACGGATTAAGAATAATAAAAGCTGGCTGTGTTTTTCTTATTGGAAACATGTTAAACAGAGGCGGAGGTACTTTGCCAAAATAAAAAAAATAAAAAAAATAAAGCATTACTGAATGTGCTATGGAACACCGTTTCTAAGAATCATTAAAACTAGAGATGGTCCAAATTAGTTCAATCGTGAAATAATCGCGGGACTGAGACACGAGGATGAGCTATTTAAAACTTTGAAGATGGCCAATTCTAAGGAATTGTTGAACTTATTTAAGGACAATCGCGCCATTATAGAACTATCATTGACATTTGTTTAATATCCTGCACAGTGAAACCTATACCCATATAGGTTCCAAAAATGCAAAAATAATGATAGGTCACCGTGGAAACTTTTTGGCTAGACCAGCCTATTTAGGCCTATATGATAATTATTCAGAAATTGATTTGCAAAACAAATTTTGAATTTTGATTTTATTTGCTAATTATTTTCATAGAAATGAAATAATAGCCAGCCAAATGTTTTTGAAAATTGTGTTCGTGTCTTTTCAATTGGAAAGAAAGACTTTTGTAAAATTTGATAATGTAATATATGCTTTTAACTAGAAATTATATAAGATAAACTAGTTCAAAAATATAAAAATTCAAAAATAAAGTTTCACATAAAAAAGATTGAACATTGAAAATTGCTCTAAAAGTTAATCTGACATGCATATATATGGATACAGGCTATCATATCCAGCCAAAAAAACAGGGGGTCACCATACTAATTTGGCCAGTAGAGATGAATATCCATTTAAAGACCTAAAAATGTCTTAAAATAGCTATTTATTTGTTTTTCTGTGAATTCACTGAAATGTTTAATCTAAAAGTATTTTGACAATTGTATGTTATTCTTGAGACTCTTAGAATAATTTGGATGCATAAAATGCCTTCATACACCCTATATTTAAAGCTGACAGAAGAAAATGTAATTTTTGTTACAAATTTAATTTTTTAGCATCTCCAAAATGTTCTCAAAATAAGTCATGTTTCCCCAATTTTATCTCTAAAGCTATGCATCTAACCAATTTTCTATTCCATTTTTGAATTGTACATGTATTTGTGAGTATTTCTACAAAATATGATCAACATTGAAGAACTTTCATTTTTTGGATATCTGGAAAATG
Organism: Lepidonotus clava; assembly: GCA_936440205.1. Lineage (NCBI taxonomy): Eukaryota > Metazoa > Annelida > Polychaeta > Phyllodocida > Polynoidae > Lepidonotus > Lepidonotus clava. The sequence continues at coordinate 17,405,509 of OW387140.1, forward strand.
GCGCCATTGTCCTTAAATCTAAAAATAAGGAGGTGAAAACGCTCCTACTGAGGTCTAAAGAAGAGTAAAGTGAACCAAAATTAGATGAAAAATTTTCAACGATTCATAAACAAAATCATTGGAATCAAATGTAAAGAAATGCCTCAGATCAAAGATGAATTAGGTAATAAATACTAAGACAATGATATGGCAGGGATAAGTGTGTTCTATGCTGAAAAGAAATTTGGTAATAATTGGAATAAAGAAGGATGTAACATTGCTGTAAGCACAACCTTTTCGTTTGAATGCTACACGACTTGAGATAAATAATTCAGTCAATGACATAAGTGTGACAAAGTTCTCATCATAGTGAAAAAAAGTGCATTACTTGGTAAACTTCTTGGATGGTTTTACATATAGTCTACCGTCTAAACTCAAATAGGCCAAATAAGGGAATTGCAGCTTCTCCAAAATAATGCATCATATATATATATATATATATATATATATATATATATATATATATGACCACAGGCCTGTACCCAGGGGGGGAGGTGGGGGTGGTGGGCCACTCCCCCACAGAGTATCAGTGATAAGTAGTTCCACCCAGGTAGGAATATTCTCATTCTTCAAAATTCCTTATAGTAAGAAATAAGAAGGAAAGTTCCATTGAAACACCTCACCTACCATTCTTTTCCTTTTCAAAAACCTTTGCAATGCCACCTTATGATATACTAACTTATCAATTCGGCAGTCAAGAACCTAAATCTGGCCATTGCCAGCCGTTGGTAGTCCCCAAATCTGGCCTTAGCCACCAAGAAAAATAGCAGAAGTTTTCCAAACAGAACATTCTAGGTAATATACAACCCACCAGGATTTATACATTCTGTATACCAGAAAAAATCTGATCTAATGTTGCAAATTGAAATATTATTTGATGCATAGCTTATTCTTTGCTCCCATTTATACTATAAAATTGTACATTGAACTTTTTAAGTATTTTTCCGATATTACTTCCCCCAAAACATAGAAGAGTTCCACTTTGTGGAACTGACCAGCTCCCCACGGCCAACCCTGGGCACGGCCCTGGACCAGTCACGGTAATAGATGTAACCTAGAGGGATATCAGTCATTTTGCTCTAAGCCCATAACTAAGAGAGTTATTGATGAAAACAAGCTAATGATGCAGATTTTCCTAAGAAACCTGACCCTGGCAGAATCTTTCAGAGATCAAGATTACAAGCAAAAGAACATTTTATCTATTTATGAAAGTTGCATTATGGGTAATTTTGCAAGGAACATCCATTGGAAAAACAATAAGGAATGTTCTCATGTAACAGAATAAGGAATATTCAGAGTGCATAAAATATTTTTGTCAAGTTTAATAACAAAAATATTTCATTTTGCAGCAGTAAAAACTGTTATTTGAACAGAAAACTGTGTGAAGAGTAATTGTATTTTGAATAACTGTAATAATTAAGAAAATTGCATTTTTTAAACTAAACATAGTTTGGTTCAAGGAGCTATAGTATGGAAATGGAGCACAAATCGTTAAACAGGGGTACACTAGTGTGTTCCATAAAGGGGATTTCAAACTCTCATATCTCTGCCTCTAATTGAAATACTTAAAAAAGGTTTGCATTGTCTAAAAGGTAAAAATTTAAATTCACTATCATACTTTCCCCCTCTAGGACACCAATTTCCATGATTGGTCACATATGTCTGAAGGTGTATGGAACTGGTGATTTCCCATATATAAATTACACCATGTTAGTTTAGAACATAGAAGTGATGTTGATTTATTATGTTTACTCTTCATATACAGTAAAAGTGACAGTATATTGGGGTACCAGAATGCTTGACACGTGCTGCAGACAAACAGATTTTTACTGTCCCCACTCATATCAATAGTAAGTATAGACATAGTCCTTTCTTCCCAGAGACTCTTCTCTGGAACAAATTACAAAAGGATATACAGAATTGGGAAACAAGTTTCTTTATTAACCAACAAGGAAAACCACTAGACACAGAGTACTGGGATATGTAGAAAGTGCATTCTGAGCTTGTTAAACAAAACTTCTTTTCCATTTCATTATTGTAGCTTATACTCACTAAATAGCCTGGAGATCAAACTAGGCTTATCTGTAATAATAATTATTTACTATGATGAATTTTGTTTCTTACACTAGACATTGATAATTTCTTCAATATGATGAAAGGTCTCCATCTATAGAGTATACTAGGTGATGATCTTAAATTTGTCACATGTTAGATTAACCTTTTAGACCTCAATCTGGCATTTCCGACGTTTTCTGACGTTTTTCTGGCGTTTTTGTGAAGTGGAATAATTTCAAAAGGAATAAGCGTTCAAATACACACCAAATTTATGAGAGGTCAAAGAAACAATGAATGGGATCTGGCCGTTCGTGATGTAATACACAAGGCAATCTCCTGAAGACTATTCTTGTTGTATCTTGTTTACATAAACGTAGACCTTCTGCATAAGTAGGAGGATGCAGAGTTGCCTATATACCAAATAATTTGAATGATAAAATGAGAAGCTCAGAAAATTACGTGTACGGAAGAAATGTGTCTTTATTAGAATTATATCTTGCACTACGTTGCATCTTAATCATTCCGAATGTATTGGGACTAATTCCCACTAACTGCTGGTTAATTAATCTTACCTAAAGTTTGAAAAACATAACTTAATTAGAATAATATCAATTTTTTCAGACATTTGAAATGCTGCAGATGTGTTATTATAGTTCCTAACGTTTTGGTCTGCTGTAGTGGAAAGAATAAAAAACGTAACAATAAACATGACAAAAAGCCACCAATCGTCAGGGATTAGACAAGTCGTAGAATGGCCAGGATGCCCGCTACAGCCATGGCCAGTTGGCTGAGGACTGACGGCTGTACACGCGGACTGTTTGACCACACCAAGGGGGTGCACATCTGTTTGGAGTGGGTTGCTGAAAGACAGAATAAAAGATAGCTAGGTCTTTATAAACCAAGAGAGGTTAATAAATATTGCAGAAATTGGCAATTTCGCCAAAAGAATTGTAATAATGTTCGATCAAATATCCTGTTCAGCATTGATAGAGTATCTCCAAATCAGTATAATGTATATGAGATAGTTTGCTTTCCCAGTTGTGGTCGAAAAAGCATATGTGGGTCTTGCTTTGCAGTGAATTCTAAAGTTTGTGGACTTGGCGAGTAGGCTATTGCTTGCATCTTTGACTAAAGGCGGTATTACACTTCACGACTTGAGCTGTAACATGACGATTTCACAGAAGTCATACATATTAGAGAAAAAAATGTTTTGTTACACATGTGTAAAATGCTCCAAATTGCTATTTTTAATTTAACGTATTGCTACTCTGTCTAAATTCTGTCTGTGATATTTTCATACCGCGCAGTTATCGCTGCTCAAGTTGTGTAGTTTAATAGCGCCTTTACGTTTATACCGTCAGCGCCCCTGGCTCTTTATACAATTTCGTATTTCATTAAGATTTGATTTAATATTCAAATTAATACCCTAAACCTGACTGGTTGTTGTCACTATTGTGTTTACTAACATTGTGTTGTTAGTATGACTATTCACATGATCTTCTTCAAACAACCAACTATGTTTTATACAATGATACATACGTCGCTTACCTATGCATGTATCAAGGCTAGGTTTGTCTCCGATCGGGTAGTCATGATAACATCCGCAGTTTGCAATAGCTGAAGGAAAACCAGAAGAACATCTTTACTTCCTACGTTCATTTTTGATGCAGGTTTAAATATCGTGAAAATATCCCAGGCAAGCGTGCAACAATATCATAACATGACAGTAATGTTCTATTCAGTTCTATTTTGCTTCTTGTTACATTATTTTGATGACGCCCAATAATGCTGCTGCAACCTACTGTTGCGACATTCCACTATGATGTTATTGTAAGAATCTGGTTATATATTTTTCAATAAGAGATACCATGGTTATAACATTTTTGATTAGTAAGGCCTAAACCTTACTAAAATGTAATGCTAGTATCAATTTTTGTTTTTGTGAGGCCCAACCTGACTACAAATAACGTAAATGAAAGAAAGAGACTTACCAAAAATGTATTTAAAAAAACACAGAATCACATAATTATTATGTTATCCATGTAGAAATTGACAAATAAGGCGAAAGACATCCTTTTTATACAACCAAAATGATCTATCCCGAATTATTCAGTGGAGGAAATATCCTTTTGAGGTGTGCGCTAGGTAGGGATGTGATTGAACTAGTAAACTTCCTTAATTTAATTTATTATCTATAGCTCGTAGAAACAGTGCCTTACATGTACCCATACCCTATCTATAATCTGCCGGAAAGGAATCCCTTTCAACAGCTGTTCACTATTCATTTATCTCATATAGAAATATAGATGCCCTACCTGATACCCTGGTGGTGGTGCAGTTGCCTTCCATGTTGATTAGGTCCATAACTGGTGTGACAAGATCTGTGAACTTTGTCCACGACCACCTCTCCCCACACGTCGTCTTGATCTCCGTACCAATACAACTTAGTGCCTCATGAAGGGGGCTATAGAGAAAGTAGCATGATCCGAATAGGCCTTAACACAGCAAGTTTATGGATGTTTTTGTGTATTGGGGGGGGGGGGGGGTGCGTGTGGGTGTGCGTGTGGTGAGTGTGTATTACGGATATTCTCCTTTCTTTTTACATTTCCTCAGTATTCTTGAACGACTTATGCCTCATTTAGTAATGGGAGTCAGATTAAAACCATCAGATTTTAGGTGTAAACTGTACATTAGAGGTTGGTATCATACCAATAGATGTGTTCAACATTAGACGCCTTGTATAATGCAGAGACACATATGTATTGATCAATATAAATATGGTCAATTTGCAGATATTCGAGTATTCCTAGGAATAGTTAATAATACCTTACCATAGTTTGGTCATATTCAGGTTGACAGTCCCATCCATCAATTGAAACGCCGGTGCAAGTGACGCAAATTTACCTCCGAGGTTGCAGTTCGTTGTCATGTTCATGGTCGTTTTCTCAGCCTGCGCCAGCTGAACGCTACATGTAAGCATGTCTGATTTGAACACAATAAATCAATTTGAGTTTTCATAACGTGATACATCTACGAGAGATATTTTGCATGGTTATTACAATCTTCTTTCTGCTGCAATCTGTAATGCTAAGATGTAACGTCGAACTAAATTTCTCTTCTGTAATGGTAAGCTCAATTGCGACCGAACTCGTGACAATGCTGTTCCATGTTTCAAATCTTTGCTGGCCGTTCTCTATATTCTACATAATGAATATGCAATCTATCATATTTACGTCGCGGCTAGAACAACTTAGAATAAATACAGGACAACAAACAAGGTAAATTGATTTGGACATATAATAAATAACATTTATTTTAATCCTCCCTGTAACAATAATTCTAAAGTTTAAAATTCTGCTGCGATGGTAAATCGTTGGTGGTTAGAACGAGAATGACCAACGGTCAAGCTCGGGCGATTTATATAGTCGAGGTACAACAATCTCCGTAGCGATGGAAACGGAGGGCGATGACGTCACGCTCTCTCCGAAATAAATAAATTGCTTAGGTATCGCTACACAATTTAATATCATTTACGTCGCGGCTAGAACAACTTAGAATAAATACAGGACAACAAACAAGGTAAATTGATTTGGACATATAATAAATAACATTTATTTTAATCCAATTCCTCCAAATCAATTACCTAACGTAGTGATAAAAATTTATCATAATTAATTTTGTCGGAGATTGAAGGCCTAATATATTTGTAAATACAATCAGATGACCATTGGCCTCTCTCCTTAATATAGGTTAAGGAAGCACCCTTATTATACAAGTCTGTGGTGCCTCCCCTCCTTAGAGAATGGGTTGAAAAATTACCCTTAATTTTTGAATCTAATAACATTTGTTTAAATTGTTTATTAACCATTGTGTAGGATAAATAACCAATTTTATCTGTGGAGAACAAAGGATCATCCATGGACTTTGGATGAATTTTAAATAATTTCTCCAATAAATACACAGCGCAGACTCTTCTATTTTCTAATCTGTTAATTGGTATCTCATGTACCTGGCCTGGCTTTTTTGTTTTTGAGGATGTAACCTTTACAATACAACCCCATTTATGAAAAGTAACATTTTTTCTCAGAAGCATATGTTCCGACCTCACAGTGTGTCCTACTCTAAGTAGTGTCCTAAATAGGAAAACTATTACAATATATACCAATATCCCTAACTGGTCGGACCAATCTACCTTCCTATATAATTTTTCTAAATGCTTCTCTTTCAGTGGTTCCTTACTATCCACTTTCATATTATCTGTATTTTTTATACCTTTTACTACCATTTTAATATTGACATCTGACCAGCCTGCGACTGGCTTGGCCTTGACATTATGATAATATATAACCGCTTGATAATAATTTATCACAGAGGATGCTTTCATAAATTTTGAGATATAAGAAATATACAGGCAGCCCTGGTTAGAGTCACATTTATAAGGCGCCCAATGAAATTTTTTACATACCTTTAGGTAACATTTCCATTGCATCCTCCGCAATTTCTGGGTATTTGCCCCTACAGCGGCTTTTTTCAACGTCACAACGCGCCTTTTCAGGCCAATTTTCTCTGCAAAAGTCAAAAATAGCGTTAGCGCAACACAAATCCGCACCCAAAATGCACTTTTTAACTGCGACATCGCCTTTAAAGTACAAAAGGCGTGACAAAGTGTCAGCCACCAGGTTATTTTTTGTGTTAATGTAATGAGGCACCAGTCTTACTTTATATATTTTGCATATCCAAAAAATTTCCCTTAACCAACTCATGCACGTAGGATTAGTACTTATTCCCTTTCTTATCATATGAAATACTTGAGTGTTGTCTGTATAAATATTTACACTGTGACCTGCCAGTTGGCTCAGCCATTCTTGCAGGCCACGTACTATAGGGAATAATTCTAATTCATTAATATTTTTGTTGTCATAAATAATATCAGAAGGACCTGCTATAATATGTCTGCAATCAGATTCTGGAAAAACAATACTATTGTCCCAGCTACCTGCCCTCCAGTCACTACCCATATATACTGCAAAGCCTCTCATAGAAGAGTCTGATACCATAGGGAGGGGAAATTCTTTATATTCTATTTGTTTTTTTCCATTAAAATTTTCCAAAAATTTTTCCCACCAATTTAAGTCGTCCCTGCAGGCTTGGCCAATTTTTATAGCCTTTAAATTATTATTTAAAAGGACTTTATACAAGTTATAAACCCTGCGACAATATATTCTGCCACCATCCACTACATGAGCACAATGAGATAAAAGCCCCCCTAAGCTTTCCAATTCCTTCCTGCCAATAGTAGCCTTTTGCCTGTATTTACACACTAAATTTTTGAGTTTTTCTAACTTTTCCTTTGGAAGGCGTATTTCCATTTTAATGGAATCAATTTCCAGTCCCAGGTAAATACATACCTGAGATGGAGGGGTCACTTTTCCCCAGCTAATATGAAAACCTATGTATCTTAGAACCCTGATAACTACTTGTTGGGCCCACGTTGCCTCTTCCAGGCTTGAACCAATGACAATAAAGTCATCCAAATAATTTACTGTCTGAATACCATAAATATCTGACAAAATATGATATATAAACTCAGAAATTTCATTAAAATACATTGGCCCTAGCCTTAGACCAAATGCCAAGCGGGAATCCTGTATATATTTATTTTCACCATTAATTTCCCATCTGATTCCCAAATATTTTTGATGGTCTGGGTATATTGGGACAGCCCTGTAAGCAGATTTAATGTCAACTACTGCCATGAAATCCCCAGGATTTAACAGTGAGACTACATTGTCTACACTCTTGTATTTGAATTCCTCAATAATATTTTCACAAAAATTATTAATTGAGATTTTCTCAGGCATACTGCAATCTGTTATTGGCCTTATGTTACCATCTGGTTTTGGGACAGCTCCCATAGCATGAATACAAGCAGGTTTTTCTTGCACTATTCTTAGATAGCCCTCAGCTAACTCCTTGCCAATTATTTTGTCCATTTTTTTTCTATTATCACCTTCAAAAAGAGAATTGTAATTTCTGCAATCATAACTCAGACCCCCGCTTGGCACCGTGTCATCAACAATTTTAAAACCATCTGTTATACCATCAACCATAGGTCTAAATCTGCTTTTACACTCATCAGACCCCAATGAAAGGAGATATTCGAATCTACAAGGTCTGAGTTGCGCTAATGCACCATTAATATAATAATCGCATGTGCATTCACCCCGTGCACATTTCTCGAATACATTGACAGTTTGACCACTCGGCGAGCGCGCCGAGACCAGAAGATTATTTTCAAAATATTTAATATCTCTGGATCTACCCGATAGATTTTCCTCAAATTTGGAACAGACATCGGCAATGACCTTATCTCCATCCCTATCGACCGTTAGATAAGAAGTATCGGCTAGAAATTCTATATTTTGAACAAAGTTACCTTGTCGATTGACATTTTCCTCCTCCTGCACCGACACCGCTTGTGTACTTTCGACACGGAAACCCGTGACGTCAGCGGTATCGGTGCTTTGACCCGGGCTTGACCCCGGCGATGCAAAGTACCGGCGTGTACCGATCGTACCAATACTGGAGATTATATTTGAAATACAACACGAATCGTCGTCTAATTCGACTGGATTAATACCTTCAACCTCTAAGACACGGAGGAAACCACCCTTATGACCAGCACTTCTGGATTTACTGTATAATTTAACATTTTGAGCTGGCGAGCTCGGACACGACTGAGAAGAAACCCCTTCATCCGTGACGTCACTGTCAGATAAGTGTTTAACGCCTGGAATCTTCTCAGATTTTTGAACGATATCCTATTTTTTATCGCTACCCGCCCGGCCACAGTCCTTCTTGCAATGTCCTTTCTTATCGCAGATTATACAAGCATGATTCAGGTTACATTTGCCAAAGCATCCGCTGTCAGAGTTGAAGCGGAAACAAATCTTATCGGAGTATGTTCTACCACTTCCCTGGCTTTGTTTACCTTTGAACCCCCCTCCAGACTTGTTACCGACACCTGCCTTGAAGGTATTGTCGAAGGAAAAAGATGACATTATCTCCTCCTGATCGAAATTGCCAAATTCATCGTGTCCCAGCCTCCCAGCTCTCTCCCTTACTGAGATATCATATTGATTAAACGTGTCAAACGTGTACAATCGCTTAGAGGCTTTCTCTGTCAATAGTTTTACATGCTTGACAGCGGGGAGTGGATCCTTTTTCTCCATAATTAATCTCTCGATTGTCTTTAAACCAACAAGCAACACTTCCTCTACATTCTTAGGCTTATCGCCGCTTTTGCAATACAATTTCTGGGCGTATTTCTTTGTTTTACCTTTGTCTTTTGTAGGTGAAGTGGACCTATCGCTGGAGCGGCTCGACTCATCGCTCGACGACTCGGCGGCGGGGCTGACGGGTTTGGGCGATGATTGCATCTTCCCCCTCTTCTTCGCCTTTGGCCTGGACTTTCTTGGAGATACTTCTACCCATCCATCGCTGTCATCATCAGAATCGTCTCTGGGAGGAGCCATCGCCGCCTCTTGCTTCTCCGCCAACCGGTTGACAGCGCCTACGAGTTTAGAGATGTTTTTCTCCATTACTCCCATCCTACTGTTGAGGACTCCAGTCTCCGCAGCCTTCGGAGGCGATTGGATCGCCGCCGGGAAATTGCCCAAAAGGCTATTCCCCATCTCAATTCCACCACCACCATCGCCGAACAGGTCATCCGACCCGCCCGGTGCAGAATCATCGCTCGTCCTCAGGCGATTGCATTTCTTCCCCGTCGGGGCTATGTGTCGAGTCTGACACTTTCTGCAGAAGTTCTTCTTTTTGGACATCTTCGGTAAGTCCAATTAATTATTTCTTGAAATGTTGTGTAGAAATAATACGGTTTAAACCCCTTAAAACCGCTGAGAAATTCAAATAATCTCTCTTAAAATTCTGCTGCGATGGTAAATCGTTGGTGGTTAGAAAGAGAATGACCAACGGTCAAGCTCGGGCGATTTATATAGTCGAGGTACAACAATCTCCGTAGCGATGGAAACGGAGGGCGATGACGTCACGCTCTCTCCGAAATAAATAAATTGCTTAGGTATCGCTACACAATTTAATATCGATTTTTTTCACCTGGCATATACATTATATTTTGAACAGCAATTAATTCTATTTCTAAGTTTATCTTATCAGTTACAATTGCTCAAGATTTCCCTGGTCACTCTCTCCAGAAACGTACCACGTAGATAATAACCCTCCGTAAAACAGTCACCTTCAGACAGATTCAATAGAATTATTTTGATTGTAACGTCAACATCCTTATTATCTTAAATAACGTTTTACTAGTTCAGTAAGAGAATCTAAGAGTGATAGATAATCTTAACCTACCATGATGTTCCTTTTCTCCACATCCGAGAAGCTCCAACGATGCATCGACATTCTTTTGGAAAACGTCAATGATTTCTTTGGTGCAGTATTTTGTGAAGTTTGCCTGATTCTCTGCAGCCATTTTTAGACACATTGTTGTTGAATTGAACAATCTAAAAGAAATACGTCAAGCGCAAAAAAAGTATCCTTATTCTGAGAATGATTTATTTCAAAGTTGACACTGCATTCCTCCTTTCAAATGTTACCCCTGACACCAAGCTGGCGGTGGTAGCTGCTTCGCAATACGTAGGCTAATTGTCATGATGATTCTACCTCAATATACTGACCTTCCATATTTCTGGCTGCCCCTATTACGGACAGTAGCAAAAGCTGCATACAATTACATCGGAGGCAAGGATATTTGTAATAACTTGTATAAAGTGCACGCACTATTTGAGCGTTGTTCTTCCATGGTTAACAATAGTTATTGTTGACCTAGTTTGTTGGACGTGTCATCCCGGATTCGAAAATTTCACAGAGTATTTTACCCTCAAAGAAAGGTCTTCCGAATTCATGTAATACAATGTAATAAAAGAGAAGACCCTAATTCACATGCCATCAATTACCTATAGCCATTCTTATAGGCAGTTTCTTACATTAGTCCTATCATATTTGTACTTCTCATAATTATCTCTGGGAATGTGTAGAGTAAAAATCAAAATACTGTAAACCATTAAACAAGTTTAAGATTTAGATATGATTCAGAGATTCCAAGTAAATTTACAGCATTTGTACGTTACAATAAGAACAATGTATTCTGAACAACAATTATCAAGTATGAAAGTGAGATCGAGGTTTTCTTACTGACAAACGTTGTCCATCTCGGACAGAAGGTGCACCATGTTCTCTGTACCCGAGACGTTGAAAGACATCAAGAGAGAGAGGAGTTCTGGGTTAAGGTTCTGTGCGCAGAGCAGAACAGATTCAGAGGAGATTAATTCTGGGTTGCCAAAACATGTGATCAAGTTCTTTGCTGAAATATAAAAAACAGCCAATTATCTATACGGTGAACTGGTGAAAGGGATATCACAAAAAACTATTGGAATACGAGTGTCAAAGTATACAGTTTACAAGGGGTAACATGAGTCATCTGGGATCCAATATCATTAGCTGTCCTCATCTTATGGACCACTGCATGGGCAATCAGGGATAAAGTAAAGAATCAATTATCCAAGGTGAAATACTTATGATATACTACTCGGTATACTGAACATTTAGTTTAGTATTAAAGTGTTTCTAATCTACCTGTATGCGGATACGCACTCACATTTGGGATTTTCGCAGGTGAGGTGAGACTTGACTAGGGATACAATGTCTCTGAGAAATATGCTTCCAAACACTCCACATGCGTCTTTCAGGACTTTATGCACGCAGTTATGTAAACCGTCGATTCGACTGAAAGCAGACACAAGAGGTCAACCTTAAGTAGGGTACCTATTGAGTGATTCTAATCAAAGTTCTGTTCTGGTGGAAAACGATCAGAACTGGTTGAAAATAAAAAAGTGTTTTCATCAAGAGATTTCATCAAAAACCTGTCTAAAAGGGTCGATCACTCGGAAAATATCCTGCAATGTAAAATGTTGGTCGTTAGCGATCTCTGATCAAGTTGCTTTGTTCAATGCCCCTCCCCTTGAATGTAAAGTACTTGCATAGAGTATAACTATGACACAAACAGCTAGAGGGAAAGGGCCTTTTCGTCTTCATTATTATTATATAGTCATAATCGTGTTATGTCATTATCAATGCTAGATCACAATTATTTTTCCTCTAAAAATTTAATACCAATATGTAATTAAGTCCCGTTCCCCGCGGCCTGTCACATTCACAATTGACCTACTTGCATAAGACAGTACGGTCTTCAAAGACTTCTTCATAGATCATGTTGTATGTGCAGTTTCCGCCAGAACAGGAAATATTCTGGAACGCGTTGACCTGATCCATGCAGGATCCCATGACCCCGGTGGTAACGTCCTGGAGGTTATTCAGGACGCACGCCCCCATGCAGGCCCCGCGACCTGAAACGACAGCAGGGGTTATCTCAGGGTCAGTTATCAGTTTACATAAACCTTTGAAATGGACATACATAATTACAACGAATTTTAATTGAGTAGTGCGGTAATCTTTTTCTCGGATATTTCATTATAAATATGACATAATCGCTATAACTTAATTTTCAAAAGCAATCAAAGTGGACAACATTGTTCGGATGAGTATAACAGTTAATGTGACAAAGTAAGTGTCTTAGAGTGGAATATATGTAAAGGGACATTACGCAGTAAGAATACATTGTGTAATGAGTGCAGAATCAGTGGGGGCTTGCAGTAGAATTTTAGAGGTTACTACAGAAGTAATCACTGCATTTTGTCCCATTGCGATTTCTTACTTTCACGTATGATTGAATCCAGGCAGGCTCACTCACTGACTATTTTCCAAGAAAATTAACATTTAATGTTTGAATATACAATATCGTTCACACATGTACACACGCGCGCACACACAGATATATACATATGTTTAAAATTAAATATTAAAAGCTCCATGAATTCTTTGTCAGATGGTATATTTTCCTTTATGATAGATATGGGCAGACTTAGGTGAAGAAAACCAGGTGAAGAGCCCTTGAATCCCGGATAATTTCATAGACTGTTAAAAGCAGCGGTTAACAACTATTTATGGCAATATATGGAAGTTATTATATACCCAATAAACAACTGGTCAATGAGTTACTTACGTCCCATGATATCCATGCTACAATCCGCCAGGAGGCCTCCACTGGCTGCCTGAAAACGGAACAATAATACCATCATGCGACCAAAGCAGAGGGACGTTCAGTTTGATCCCATCTGCATATCAAATTTTAGCGCGCTTGGCGAAGACAGTCATGCACAGAGTCGTCATGAGGTCATAAATGCATGCATTTATCGGGGAAGTGGCAGCAACAACTCGGGGGCGGGGGGCGAACTAAAACAATATAGGGATTACTGATTTAAAAACAGCCTATTTAAGCGTATTTTACCAATTTCGAGTAAAATACATGGCATATAAAGTTTAGACATATTTCCTATATTATATTCTCGTTTCTGAAGTTGAGAGTTGATCGGTTGTACAACTCGCAATACACTCTACATAGTATATATATATAGTCGTTGGAAACCACACTGAAATTCACAGAACACATTTCAATAATATTAATATTATTCAAAATTATTGATTAATCTATGATATCATATTATGATATCTTAATCTAAGATTAATCTAAGATATCATATTAAGATATCTTAGATTAATCAATAATTTTGAATTAATGAATCTATGACTATTTCTTTTTCTTGAGCATAGACCTAACAACCTGCTTCTCGATAATTATTGATGCCTTTCATCGTTCTATTATTAATTACGCAATTTGTCTGGTCACGACTATAGCATCAAGTTCTAGCTATCTAATTGAATCACCTGGGAACGGTAAACTGTTTACACAGTAGGTAGAAAATCGAACTTTTACAAACGGTGTTCAAACAAAAAAGACTCTGCTGTTTGCACTGTGGTCCCTGGTGTTCATACAGACAAATAAACACACTCAGGGAATACTCCATCAGCTGTTTGTTAAGGTTAGAGTTCGGCATTTTACAGCGCGAATCTCTTTGCCACGCTTAACAAACATTAATTTAACCTTACCCCTGTGTTTTTAAATAGCTTTGCATATTCTTCTGCTTATCCCCACACCATTTCAGCGGTTGTGTGGCTATCGTGGTGTCCCTATATGTGGATCCGGGCTCTCACCATACGCGTACGGACATTTAGTATCCCCTTGGTCCCCAGTATTCATAGCGAATTTCATGTTTGTCTTTATAGGTATAGTAATGGAACGTTTTTCAGAGAAACTTGAGTATCCGAATGGTAACTAAGTTACAATAGTTACAGATGAAGGAACATTGATATTACACAAAACATGTTTACACAGTCTGTGATATGAACAAATTCAGTTCAAATGTATTGCCTTTCAATACTTTTAACAACTTTATTTCAAGGTTAAAAATGGCTCAGTAAAAGTGGCAACGATATACAAACGAAGAGGTTGTTATCGAAATAGGAGATACCTAACTATTTTAAGTCAAGCGGGGAGATCTACACAGTGATATCTCTGCTTCTAATGGGATTTCTTGAAACAGTATAACTATATTTGAAACCGCAGATCCAAATCTTCAGTAACTATATTGCATCAAATAATTGCAGTGAAGGAGGGTTAGAGGGGTTAATATGGTTTGATGAATACAATAATTATATCACTTTTACAATAGCTTTACGCTATAATATACTGAAACATAATATGTGCAATTCAAGCATGAAAATGTATGATGATGAAAGAATAGATATTACAAATGCTTACCCTCACTAGGGTGGGTCCACACAGCACCAGGACACTGATAATAAGTGTATTCATATCTAGGAATTGTGAAAGCCTTTCCTTTTTTGACAAACTGTAATGTAACCGTAATGGAAAACAGGCCCTGCGCAGTTCCCGATTCGCCCGACCACCTGGGGGAGTTCGCCGATCTAACTTGATGGACCTAACTATTGGTGAGTACTGATGGACACAGGCAGGGAGCGGGGGCACTCTAATACAAACAGATATGACTGATCCGGGGACGTTTCCAGAGGAGAACCAACTTTGTGGGAAGGGGAGAAGCCTTCGATATAAGGGTTGAAACTATTGCAAAAGGTCATGACTTAAAACCCCATCATTCTAACGCTAAGGATAACCTCTCTGATAATTCAGAGACAACCCCTGGTTGTTCCTGTAATTACTGAAAACCCTGAAAATCTTTTGATGTTCTACAGTCAGTTGAATATCACTGAAGCCCCATACCCACTAACTGATGGACCGAAGCCATCAGCGTCGGTGTGGGTGTAAAATTATTAAACATGTTTTATATGGATCGGCGCTGCCGTCAGTGCCGACGGCCGGTACCCATGCATGCTGACGTCATGTGGGTATGCCTAGTGTAAGCAGATTGTGTGTGGGTATAGTGTAAGCAGAGTCGGCCGACGGCCGTGCCGACGTCGGCGCCAATTCGTCAAAAACTCCTATGAATAAGAACAATATCATTCTCAAGCTTTAACTGTGAAATAAGTATGGTGACGTATACACGTTTGTGTTTTAATGTGGTCTTCTTGGATATGGTTTGTTTAACAGTTCGTTATGCCTTTAATGACTGAATGCTCCCAGTGCCCTTCAGTCACCCATGTCCGATGTCCAGCTATGCCAATAATAATAGGAGATGCTGTTCGTCTCTGTATGGATCAAGGTGGAATAACAGAGGCAGATACCCCATGTTTAGTCCAACAAGCCACGGATGACGTTGAACAACTTCAACGAAGGAACACAAAATTATCTGGTACGACTTTATAGAAATACTCGACAAGCTGATAAGATAATATTCAAAACAGACGTTTTGAGCAGTGAAATTTACAACATATCACCTTTTTATGTTGGATCTAAAATATGGAATCAATTACCGATTGAAATTCACTGTATGGACACTAAATATGAGTTCAAAAGAGCAATCAAACGACTGTAGAACTTGACTACCACTTGATTGAAACGTGATTATGATATTTCGAATATATAAATTTATATAAAAAAGATATAAAAAACAGTGTGTCAATAGCTCCTCTAATTTATTCAAAGATCAACTAAGATTAGCAAGGATAGCCAATATGCGCAACGTTGCGTCAACGCGATCTACTATTAATTTCATACACGACTATAATACTTGAATGGACAAGCGACAAGATTTTGATGATGTGAGAAGTATAGACAACTGGAAATTTGGTGCTTGTCGTATACATCGTTCCTGCCTTTTTTGGGTGAAGTCACAATATTTTCTCACAATTGTCTACGAACCATTTACATGATTTCATTTACGTCTTTTAAGCTTTTTTTTTTATCTGTAGAGCCGGTCTCACCACTTGGATGTGGAGGAGGCAATCATGCACAAAGGTGGTGATGTCAAGTAAGCTATTTATCTCCATTGTAATTTGTATACAAATGACAAAATGAAAATGCCCAAGACTAAAAAAGTTTAATCCAGAAATAATATATATAATTCCCTGAATATGTAGTCAGATGTGTATCATTTTCCTTTGTAGTTTGTTTTCTTTTAGTTGTACAATAGCTACTTTTAGAGATATGAATTTTCAATCTGTCATGCCTCACTCAGGCCTAATATAGCTACTCTGATGTCAAACCGTATGGGTAGGCAAGGTGTCAAATGGGTATAGGCAAGGTGCTAATACTGACCAGGGCGAATGAAATACCACACATAGATTTGGTCAGTTAGTAGCCTACAGTGATTTTGTTCTTACATAATTAAATTATTTCAAAAGGAACTGTTAAAGATCAATTCTAATTATCTTCCACAAAGTTGCCCCCATGCTCCCCTGGACCTCGGCGACACTGGTAACCATAGTAACACCACACGTGACGATAGCGCGGGGATCAATTGGACCAACAGAGAACTTCGGGTCAAAGTATCACACAGTTTGTTTAATGTTTCCTCAACAACTTGAAACGTCGATCATGTATGAATATATATAAATATAGTTCTGTAGCAATGTGTCTGCTAGAAGTTTAGTCTGATGATGACTTGGACTATATAACAGACTGATGGTTGTGTTTCTTTATGTACCCCTGGTATTCATTGACCAATTCAAGTGAAATTCTGGTCGTTTAAAGGTAATGGGGTGTGTTCAGGGCGCCACCTGGGAGGTGTATTAAAAACTAGAAAAAAAATCTGATTTTAAGCCAACTTCAATGCTATCTTAGGTTTGTTGACACTTAAAAAAATACAATGCACAAATTTTTTCTTTGAATCAAGTAATGTTTCCTAGTATTATCCAAGCAAATAGTGCTCAAATACCCCCATTTTTAGGTTTATTCACTATAACTAATCTCACAAACGGTAAATGTTCTTTATTTTTTTCTAAAATTTTTATAATTGCCTATTCTTGTTGTACACTGAGTTTGGTGGGAATTGCACTGGTAGTTTTTGTATAATTTTACAAAAACTCATTTTTCCCATAGAAACCAATGGTAAAGGCAATTTTCTTAATTAGGCTGTAACTTCTTTCACAAACGGCAAAAGATCAAAATTTCAGTTCCAATTTACTCCTATAGATATAAGCTTTGATTAAAAATATTATCTAAGAAATTTGACCGGTCAATAAAAATCAGGTTGAACATGCCCAAGTACCTTTAAGCAACCAGAGTCGGTCGAAAACGACCGGAACCGAAAATGTTTTCATATATTGAGCAATATTGATAATTTGAATAGAATTGCAGTGACATCGCTCAACAGTTTACCCACTTGAGACTGTTGAACAAAGAGTACCTAAGTTAATCTCTGCTTGGTCCCGATCCACATTAAGCTTCTTTTGTTGGATACTATGACCAGTATCATTGTACAAAATGACAAGGCGTTCTTTATGGTGCATGGTTTATTATGTATCACTCTTGCTTATAAAATACAAAAAGCATCATTTAGGTCAGGAAATCAACCGGAACCTTCTACCTAAATGCGTTAGAAATTATTAGAATTATCAATAAAACTATACTACCTGAAACATGATTAATTTTAAACCCGACCGATGCCTCTGCTATAGAATACAAAAATCCAACATTGCAGATATTGGCCATTCTAAGTGGCATGAAGGGCCAGGGGAGCTCTGAATACCCATTGTATAAAGTGGGGAGTCAGCAAGCTCCATACCTTGATGTCACGTCACTTATAGGGCCTACCTGCGGCGGCCGATCCCTAGATACGAAAAAGCTCAAGTCTGGATAAGTCTGCTAAGTATCACAAGGCCTTCCACTCTCTTCTTGAGTAATGCTGATTTGTGTATCGCAGCAAACAGGACACGTAGATCGTGATCCATGGTGGGCTTGTGTGGCATACTGGTTTTTGACCTAATTATGCTATCTTGGTGAAAGCAGTCAGTAAACATAGGCTTGTTATGATTTTGCCTAAGTAATTACAATTGTGACGTTCTCTGGTAAGTCGGGGTTGCCGATTCTTACAACAGAGGAACGTGGGGGTTGTTCGGGTCTCGGGGCGGACGGGGAATCCGGGCCAAGAACCGAGATGTGTTTTTAGAGTCGTGCCTCGCGCACGAGGGGGGGGGCTGAGCGAATCGGTCGGGAATCGGCGCTCGATGTCAAACGGAGGACTGCGGGGAAGGGAAATTATGGTAGGGGTACGGGTCGGCCGGGGTTCGTCTCGCTCTATCTCCCAGACCAGCATTCACCCCCACCGGGCGGTCCACCCCGTGGTTCCGGTCCACGGGGCCGTCGGGCCGACGGTCGCCTATTGTTTGGTAGTGTGGGGCCGAGCCTGCCGCGCCCTCGTCCCCGCGGACTTCGTTCCTTCGTCTCACCCTTCATGCCTTCGTGCCATGCTGCGCCTCGGCTTCCGGGACGGTTTCGGGCCTTCGTGCCTTACTTCGGTCCTTCGTTCCTCGTTCCTCGGGCCGTCGGGCCCCTACCCTAAGTTCCTCCTATTTATCTCGAGCTTCGGCTATTTTATCCTAACTTCTGGTTAATTGCTCGGATCGGCTCATCTTAGCGGTTGTTTCAGGAAAGAAGACACGTCTGGACACAAGGAGAACTGTTAAAGAACTCTGTTTATTCGGGCCTCACCGCCCCTTTATATACCCTAGAGGTCAGCCCTGATTGGCTGCTTTCAGTCACGTGATCTACAACTGACGTCACTTCCGGTTTACATTCCCGTTTCCGGTTTACATATCACTTCTGGTTTACATCTTTCCGGGTTTCGTTCCTTTACATTTTCATTCCTTTACACTTTCGTTCCTTACATATTCGTGCCTCTTTTTCGGGCTTTTTACACTTTCGTTCATTCTTACATATTTCGTTCTTTTACACTTTCGTTCCTTTTCGAACATATATACCTTTTATAATATCACCTTATTTTCTCTTATTTTGATCTCTACATATTTTGGATGAATAGCCATTCATCACACCCTCCCGCACCTTCTTGAAAGGTGGGAAAACACGTCTTACGAAAATTTTCAAAGCAGTTCATACAGCAACGACAACAGAACATACTCTAAAACCAGAAACATTTCAATCCTACGCTCCCTATCGGTAGAGGAGGAGGTGTCACCCTCTGTCCTCTCCGGTCTACTTCGGAGGGCCCCCGGGGCCTATCCGGCTAATTGTTATTTCTCTTCTTTTCTTCTTTCTTCGTTTTTCTCTCTTCTTGGTGAAAGTTCATATAATTCGTTTTATATATCCTAGTCTCTTTTTATCTTCGTCATAGTTCTTATCCTGGGTCTATTAGGACCCATACTGCACTTCTTTTTCTTTTCTTAGGATGAGCGAGCCGGTCGTGGCTCTCCCACCCGGGACTGGGGATCGGTCGTGACCCCGTCGCCCCCGTTCCTTTCCTCTGGGCTCTATGTACTTAGCCCCTCGGCGCGTTTCCTCGCCTTTACCCTCGTTAGGACAGAGGGACCGGTCGTGGTCCTCCTGCCCGGGGCCATGGGTCGGTCGTGACCCGCAATGCCCCCGTTCCCTTCGTTTTTTTGTCGTCCAGACGCTCTCCCCCAGTTCGGGTGGAGAATCGGTCGTGATTCCCCCACCCAGAGGCCAGGGTCGGTCGTGACCCTTAGTCCTCTCGACCCTTTTGTCCGTTTTCCGTCGTCCAGACGTTCTTCGTTGTTTCTTGGGCAGAGAATCGGTCGCGACTCTCCCACCCGGTCGGTCGTGACCCCTCGTTCTTCCGTTTTATTACTCTTCTCTGCGTTCTCTTGGGTGATGATGATTTGAAGATGAGATTTTGTAGAAAGACTGAAGTTTTTCAGAAGGAATACTGTAGAAAGAATGTTCTTTTTAGACTTCGCGCCCTCGGTCGCCTCGGCATTCAGAGCCCCCCATGACTTTTCACGTTTGGCAAGGACAACATGTTCGAGCCGGAGGCCGAGGTACCCATCGTTCCAAAGAAGAAAATGGCGTTGGATGTGGCGTTGGATGACGTCGCGGGGTTTGTGCTATCGGTCACAGTGAAACTCTGGATGGAGTTGGGGTGAAGGTAAGTTTGTGAAGACTGGAATTATTAATTGTTGATGAGGTGTCCGTTTTCCGTACAGGAACTGAAGTTTGACTTTTGTGGCACATGTCCTCGTGGTTAACCCAGCACCAAGACGTTCAGTCTTCGACCACGTCGACACACTCAAAGACTTTAGAGAAAGATGTCGGAGAGAGAGTCCAATGTAGTTAATAAGGTATTTCCGTCACCGTTCCGGGCCCAAGTGGCATGACAACAACCGGAACGGAGACCCGATAAGAAGACAATTTTCTTTTTGATGAGGTTTCTTTGATGACAGGAGCCGGCGCCTCTCATCCCTCCCCCCCCCCCCCGTAAGCAACGGCAGGAAGACAATCCTTCTTGGGGCAAGAGGGAGGCTCCTTCGTTCTACTGATGAGATGATTTTCTTAAGAAGAGGATTCCTACTCCGGGCACTCGGGCCCTCGTTCGTCTCCTAGGCTCTCGGGCCTCGCTCTGCTTACTAAGTTTTTCTCTTCGTCCTCCCGAAGGACCATGTTCCTCGACGATTTTCGTGAGACTGTAATACCAACAAATAGTTCGTAATAGAGGTAAGTTTAAGATCTGGTCTGGTTTGATTCTGGAGTAAGGCCACAGTCTTCATCGGTGCCATGTCCATTTACATGAAGACACTTGAACGCCTTTGACACGCGCCGAGACAACAGCTTCGAGTCGTTCCGGGCTGCTCCTAGGTACGGTGGTTCGAAGTAGGTAAGTTGAAGATATTTGTGAGAAAGGAGAGGAAGAAGTTGTAGAAAGTGAAGATGGACGACATCAACTGGGATCTGCACCCGACGTCAACTTTTGAGATCC
This sequence comes from Lepidonotus clava, assembly GCA_936440205.1. Classification (NCBI taxonomy): domain Eukaryota; kingdom Metazoa; phylum Annelida; class Polychaeta; order Phyllodocida; family Polynoidae; genus Lepidonotus; species Lepidonotus clava. The sequence goes on from OW387140.1 coordinate 17,426,961, forward strand.
GGAACGGGCCCATCTCAGTCGGCTTTAAAATACCGTATATAGAGAAGAACTCATCCGATGTCGAACTCCAAGTCAGAGATGAAGGATCGCTTCTCGTCGTTCTTTGCAGACCTCTTGAGGCGTCTATCGAGGCATCCGAGGCCGACGTTCCAAGCACCACCTCCCTATGTGTTTCAAAGACTATTTTGTTCCGTTCATCGGGAAGAAGATATCAGGAAGTACGACATGGAAGCAGTCACTGTCGTTACTGCAGGTAAGATATTAACATATGATTTAGTAAGTCTATTAATTTCGTCTTATTTATATATCGTTTCGGTGGGGCACGAGCGAGGGCCTTTCAGCTACCGTCCCTGCTCGCACCCCGGTCCTCCGGGAGACATCTATGATTCGCCGTAGTCCTTTCACGACTCGCTGCATCAATCCTGGCACGATAAAACCAGCATCCAGGTGGAGAAATTTCACTTTACCGCTCTCCGTATGCGGTAAGAGGCTGAAGACAAGGAAACTCAGAAGATGATGGTACAATAAATCCGGGCCCATCCGGTCCAACATCCTGAGTGATCCATCCAAGATCAAGATGGTCGAAGCCCGAAGAAGTCCAGACGAGCCGTGGAAAGTTCGTTTTTAGGTGCCGCTAGAGGACAGAGGTCGTTCTTCACTCGCCTCCAGATCCCTCAAGGCAGCACGGGAGAAGGGTTTCAGTCTTGGCCCGTGCCAGCCTTTCCTCCAGCGGCGAGTCGCCGGTCCACCGGTACCTTATTTACCCCGGCATGACCGCCGACTCAAAGATTACACAACACTGTTCGTTCAATCTGATTTCCTTTCCTCGATTCTACCTCCTTGTTTTACTCTCGCTTCGACGTTCCGTCACTATCCTTTTTGTTCTCTCGTTCCCTGGGCCGCCCGGTCCGCTATCTATCCAATTTCCGCGACCGGACGGTCCTGCTCAACTTGCTCGGTCCCAACCAACGCAGCGGGCTCCTGGGAAGAAGTGGAACAGCTACACACTTGTTTTTCCTCCTAGCGTCTCCTCCCGTTCCGTATTCGCCCCGCAGGCTTGGTAAGTTCGTTCCAGTCATGGACCTTCCAGCTCGCTGATTACGCTCAACACCTCCTATCACATGCGGTTTCGTTCATTTCCGCAAGAAGAAGATTCCCATAAAGAAACTACCTAATTTATTTTTAGTAGGGATACTTAAGATGAGAATATTCGAGCCCGCCAGTCCGTTCCCGATGTTTTAAAGCAAAGTTTCGGGCCCGTCCAGCGGTCTCCAGGAGAGTTTTTAACCGGGCTTCGGACTCCTGTGCGGCTCAGGTACCTCCGCCTCGGCCCGGTCCTCTCCCTGGGGGTTTGACACTATGGGTGAGGAGCCAACGCGCCGTAATCCCTCCCCACCCGACTCGCGACGCGCCATTCTCCGCTTCTGGTTCCGTCGCGCTATCTTCCGTACAGGACTCTAAGCAGCATCCACCGTTCTCTCCTTGTTCGAGGCTTTTCATCCTTCTTCCTGGCGTCGGGTCGGTAGCAGCAGCCTCTCCTCCCTGGCCGGGAGCTCGAGAAGCTGGTCCACCAGTCCGCTCTGCTTTTCTACCTCCCTTGTCGCCTTTAACAAGTCGTCTAACTGGTCTTCGTTTTTATACAACACTAAAGTCTGAGCCAATTGGACGGTCCGGTTGTGTTCGTTAATTAGCCTGTCGACTCCCGGGAACTCTCTGGTAAACGGCCCCAGCGCCGCCGTCGGGAACTGTGCCATTGCCTCGTCAAACGTCTCTGGCTTGCGGCCCGTTTCCAGTGCCATCAGGAACGCCATAGACGCTGAAGCCATCGCTCTCGTCTTAGCCGTCATCCCTCGCACCTGCCTCGGGGGCCACGCCAGTTGCACCTGGATTGCCTCCTCCGCGTCCCAGTCCCGTACCGCCCGTGCCGTCACCGGAAAGTGTCCCTGCAAGACCTGGTGAATGGCCTGCGTTCGTAGCAACTTGAGTCGTGGCGTTTCTCCAGATGGTCCTGCCGTCGGTGTCTCCATCCCTATGGACCCGAACACTGAATCCGCTCCCGACTCGTCCAGTTCTTGCCTGTCCGGCTCGTATCCTCTGGCCTCGGCCTGTCCCAACTCCATGTCTTCTGAGTCCTCTACTTCTGTGTCCATGGATTGAGCAGCCGGTATTTTTAGTCTATGCATCATAACTCGTGGTTGTAGCGCTCGTCCATCCTTGTCCTCGTCCTTAAGTGGGGTGCCCGGTCCCGGTGGCGATCTCATCCGCTAGGGTGACGGCGGTCCCGGGGTCTCCTCCGATCCCTGCGACCCAAAGAACGAGCTTCCCAGACTGGCTCGGGTCAAATTGTCCACAGCCGCTCGTGTCTCCGGCGTATCCGGTGCCACCAAAATGTCCCTCATCCGCTTCAGTCCCGGGGGCGGTACCACTGGCTGCTTGCATACCATCTTCTCCAGGGGTGAATCCGCCCTCGTCGGGGTAGGGGTAGAGAACAACGGCTGCGTTGAAGCCATCGACGCCGTTTCCTCGGTCTTGGCCGCGTGTCGAACATACTTCACTTTTTCCACCCGGCCCGATGGTTTGAGTCCTTGCCTTTCTGCCATTTCGTAGAGGAACCTCCCCAGGTACAGCGCCTCTCTCTCCACCAGCCGGCCTCCCTTCGCGTCCCGAATACTGTCCTCCAGCTCCCGGTCTGATCTCGCCTCGTGATAACCCCTGAACGCTCCCTCCCGGTTCATCGTTCCTTTTAGATATCCGGGGTACCTCGGGTGTCGCGATTCATAAATAACCGACTTCTTGTGGACTGTCATCATAGTAAACTGCGTGTCGCTACAAGGTGGTTCTAGTCCCGTGGTCCGTTTTACTCCTGTCGAGGTCTCGGGTTGCGATGGTCCCAGCTCTCCTGCACTACTGGACTCGGCGATGATCAGGGACCGATCGCTTCGGACTGACATGCTCCGGCCCGATTCTGACTGGTCCGAGCTCGTTCCCTCCTCAAGTTCTCTCGGGACTTTCTTGACCTTTTTCCACTTTTTCTTCCGGGACGGCTCCTCCGCCGGGGATCCTTGCGTCGGGGGTCTCTTGAAGGCTGGCGGCTCCTCTTCCTCTCCCTTAACTTTTGGACGTTGGTCGTCGGACGAGCTCACTAATTCCACCACCTCAGCCCCCGGTGGTATCCCTGAGCAACCTGGCTTCGGGGCGGGTGTGGATCTTCCTCCTCTTCCTCTGCCCGGGAGTCCTCGTCCTCTCGGTTCTCGCGGTTCTCCCTGGGCGTTTAACTTCTTGACTTGGCTCTGTACTAACCCCGTCACTTGGTCTCCTGTCAGGAGTGGTTTCGGGTTGATCACGGCCCGGCTCGCGCTTCGCGGCGACTCGGTGACTTCCTTCCGCACTCCTCTCGCGGCCCTCCGAGGGGAACGGCGCGTGGGCGTCGACCGTTCCGCTACTCCGGCCAAGGGTCCCTTCCCTGCTGCCTTGGCTGCTTGGACTCCCTCGCCGGCCTCGTCGGCCTCTGGTTCTTCCTCTGTTGCTACCTGCTCCGGCTGCTCAGCGTCGCTGTCGTCGGACCCTCTCGATGCCCTCGGGTAGTAAGGTACGCGAATCCTCCGTCGCGGCTTCTCCGGTGCCTCCTTGTCCACCGCCTTCTCGGGGGGAAGGAATCCTTCCGGATGACGCACAGCGTAGTCACGTTCCAAATCGGCTACCCGGGCCGCCGTTTCGTCTGTAGGAGCGAAAGTGGTGTACGGCGGTCGTCCTTTAGGATCCAGGGCGAACGCCGCAGCATACTCCAGCCTCAGAAGGGGGTCCTGTTTCGGCATCCCCCTCAGCAGGTTTCCTTCGTGTGATTCCCACATGTGCTTTTTCCAGTCCTGGTGCGTCGAGTATGCTCGACTCGAACACACCGGGCACATGTAGTACTGCTTCCGTACTCCATCGTGCTGGCCTCGGATGTGCTTGGCTAGGTGTTTAAATTCCTTTCCGCGACAATGTCCTTCCCAGCACTGTCCGCTCATCGCGTCCGTTTTCCGGGCTTTCGGGCCTCGTTCCAAACTCGAAGCTCATCCCGTCAGCCTTCTCCGTTTCTGCCTCGTGGTGATGCTGCTCGTCTCACTTCTCTGCTTTTTTTCTTCTCCTAGCTTGGTCTGCTCGTCTGCGATTTGATGAATCCTGATCGGCTGACCAGAATGACCTGCTCCGGCGAGCGCTCTGCCTTTTATAGCCGCCGCAGGCAGAAGTGGGCGTGGCCTGCACTAGCGACCCCTAGCGTCAGGCTCACCATCCACTTCAACGGTGGCGCCCCCTACTATTTCCGGTCCCCGGGGCCCGCGGCTGGTCACCGCCCTGCCTGCCGTTTACCTCGCGGCCCCTCGCCGTCTACGCGTTTTCTTCCTAGGCCTTTTATTGCCCCACCGGACGTCCTCGGTCCTTTCATCCTCTGTCGCCTCCTCTTGCCTTTTCACCTGGCCCTCACAGTGCTTCCGCACACTTCCCGGAGAACACAGGGGCTCGACGTTATCATCCTCTCGCCGCCGCCCCGTTCTCTTTGTCATCTTTACTCCTTTTACGACCTACTTTAAAGCCCGTCCTCGTTTCAGGCCTCACCTTTTACAACCGTCCGTTCGTTCCTCCGGCGTTCCCGAGAGTGCCGCATCTACTCTCCTCCGGTCTCCTGGACGCTGTAAAGCGGTATTACCAAGTCAGCATTACTTCAAAAGTCTTCACCAGCTTGCCGCCGGGTCTGTTTTTCGTTGTAATCCAACCATCTTTTCCACGCTGTGGTTCCTCCGAACTGACCGGAAAGCGGCTCCGTGGGACTACTTTAGACATTCGGGCCGTCGTGGCTCCCGAACGCAGTTTTTCGTTCCAACCCCGCATTTCCCACCTATATTACATCCGCAAGAGAACCAATCTTCAGCTAGGTAGCAAATCTCTACAGCCTAACGACCTGCACTCCTACTGTAGTGGTCAACGCACCGCCCCGACTCAATGGCCCCAGGTTGATCAGTCCTTTTTGGCCAAAGCCTTTCTGTGTAGCGCCGATTTGGTCGTTCCCTTGGTCCTCTTCCACCTGCGGAATCGAGACACGAGAACGACTTCATCACAAAAAGGGGTGCCCCGTTTCCGTACGTGCCCTAGCGCGCCCCACCCCAAGCATTTACTGTGCAGCCTCGTATCCTTGCTGGTCAGCTACCATCCAGGCTGGCGCAGCGTGTCCTCGGTAGGGTTCCAGGCGGTCCACATGGACCACCCCCCCCGGTTTCCCTCGTTTCTTCCGTACTACCACCCGTCCTCGGTCAAGCACCTTGACGATCAGTGCAGGGCCTATCCATGGAAATCGCAATTTCGTTCCCTTGTCCCTATCCACCACCGTATCGTGCACCCAGACCAGTTCTCCGGCGTGGTATTCCCGCCGAGTCACCTTTCCATCGTACTCGTGTTTCTGATGAATGGCGGCTCGTTTCAGCCCTGCCCGGGCCTCCCGATAGGCCGCGACTAGCCCTCTCTCCAGGCTTTCCACGTAGTCGCCTACCCGTCAGGGTTCCTCCTCCGGTCCTAGAGGTCTCCCATAAATCGCCTGTCGCGGCATCATGGTCTGTCGGCCCAGCATCATCATGTTCGGTGTTACTCCCGTGCTGGCTTGCGGCGTTGCTCTATAACTCATCATCACGAGTGGGACCATCTCATCCCATTCCCGGCCTGTTGCCCGGCAGCTAGCTTTCAGACAGCACCCTAAAGTGCGGAAACTTCGTTCTATGTATCCGTCACTCCGGGGGTGGTACGGTGTCGTTCTCGTTTTGTGTATTCCAAACAGTGCACAGACCTGAGCTACCACCTCGGATCTAAATTCGTGCCCTGATCCGAGTGTAGTTCTCGAAACGCGCCGTACCGTGCTACTACTTCTTCAACCAGCTTGTCCGCCACTGTCGCTGCCTTCTGATCCGGGATCGGGAAACACTCCAGCCACTTGGTGAAATAGCACCCCACCATCAGGCAGTACTTGTTTCCTCGTTTGGTGACTGGGTACGGGCCCGAAACATCCATGGCCAGCCGTTCCATCGGCTCCCCTACTATGTATTGATGCAGTGGCTCCCGTCTCCCTCGTCCTCTTTTCAGCAACGCGCAGTCACATTCTCGACATTCCTTCCGCACGTCTTCTCGGAGTCCCGGCCAGTAAAACCCTTGCTCCAACAGGGCCGTCGTTCTGGCGACTCCCAAGTGCGCTCCTGCTGCGCCTCCATGGTATTCCCTCACCAACTTGGCCCGTTCCTCTCGGGGAACGACCAGTTGGTTCCTCCAACCATGTCCTTCTAGTTCCCAGTACTTCCGATGCAGCACGCTATCCTTGAGGCTTAGTCGTTCCCACTGCCTCCATAGGATCTTTGTTTCCCGGGATTCCGGAGATATGACCTCCCAACCTGGCCGGTTCGCATCCTCTTCCATCCGTGCGATAATCGGTCCTATATCTCGATCCCTCCTCTGCGCTGCTTTCACCTCCTGCGGGGACCATCCGGGCTCATACCCCCGGGCCCGCGTCACTACTCTCACTTTCTCGGTACCCTCGTGCTCCTCCCCACACTGTTTGCACGGATACCGGGACAACGCGTCAGCGTTCCCATGCTTCCTACCCGGTCGGTGTTGGAACGACACGTCGTGCGAGTCGATAATTTCAATCCACCGGGCAGCCTGCCCCATCGGTTCCTTACTTCTCTGTAGCCAACTAACCGCGCTGTTATCCGTCCGGACTATTACGCGTTGACCATAGATGTAGCACCGAAAATGTTTCAAAGCTCGCACCACCACCAACAGTTCTTTCCGCGTGGTGCAATACTTTCGTTCGTTCGACTCCAGGGTTTTGCTCGTGTAAGCTATTACCCGTTCCTCCCCTCTCTGCTCCTGCGATAGCACGGCTCCCGTCCCCACGTCACTGGTGTCCGTGTCAAGCCACCATTGTCCTTCTTCCTCCGGGAATCCCAATACCGGGGCCTCTGTCAACGCCCTTTTCATGGCATCAAACGCCTCTTGTCGCCTCGCGCTCCACACGAAAGGCTCCTCCTTCGTCGCCAGTTCATACAAGGGGGCAGCCAACTCCGTGAAGCCGTTTATATGTCTTCTATAATACGAACACAATCCCACGAAGGCTCGTACCTCATGAAGATCCCGAGGGACCGGCCACTCAGTTACTTGCCGACACTTTTCGGGGTCGGGTTCGATCCCGTTGAATGAGACGACGTGTCCCAAGAACGGAATCTTCTTCTGGAACAACCTGCATTTTCGCGCCTTCAACTTCAGTCCTGCAGCGTTCAATCGGTCCAGAACCCGTACCAATCTTTCCAGAGTCACTTCAAACGTTGGCCCGAAGACCAATATGTCATCCAGGTATACCAGACACTCCTCCCACACGATTCCTCTGAGGATTCTTTCCATCAGTCTCTCGAAGGTGGCCGGGGCGTTCACTAGCCCGAATGGCATCACTTTGAACTCATACAATCCTCCTTGAGTCACGAAGGCCGTCTTTTCTCGGTCCTCGGGTGCCATCTCCACCTGCCAATATCCGCTTGCGAGATCCAGACTGCAGAAGAATAGGCTCCCGCCCAGGGTGTTGAGGCTGTCCTCTATCCGTGGGAGCGGATAGGCGTCTACTTTTGTAGCCTGATTCAATTTTCGATAGTCGATGCAGAATCTCATTCCTCCGTCCTTCTTTTTCACCAGGACGGTCGGGCTGCTCCACGCGCTTCCGCTCTCCTGGATGATTCCCAGATTTAACATATCCTCCACCAGTGCTCGTTCCTCTTCTCTCCTGGTGGCTGGATACCGTCTGACCCTTTGCTTGATCGGCATCTGATCCCCCGTTTTAATTCGATGTTGTACTAAATCTGTCCGTCCTAGCTCATGTTTCGAGGTCGCAAACATTTGTTCCCGGGCCATGATGGCTTTTTCCAACTCTCCGCCTTCCTCCGTGGTTAGGCCTTTCTTAGCCTCCTCTATCATTTCGACGAGCGCTCCAGGGGGTTCTTTTACATCGCTTCCTATACCTCGTACTTCCTGTACGAAGGTGGCTTCTCCGAGTACCCTGCCGGTTTCCAATTTCGCGCTCTCGGTCCCTCGGTTGGCCACCCAAACTTTATTTTCTTCTCCTAACGTCACCGTTCCTGGGATCACTTCCAGTCCCATGGGTAATCCAGCGCCGGTGATGACAGCCAGCTGTCCACTCTGTCCTATATGCACTCTTGCCACTACTGTTACTCGGGTCACCTGGAGCGGGGGTATTTCCGTCGTTCCCTCGATTCTCACGACCTGTCCTCCGACGGTAACTGCCCGAACCCCATCCGTTCTTCGTTCTACTCCCGGGATTCGTTCCCCCTCTCCCCCCCCTTCGGCGGGCAGGAAGACAGCACTCGCGTGGGGCTTAACTGTTAGCCGGTATTTCACCGCGAAGTCGTTTCCAAGGATCCCTTCATCTCTACCGATGTCTGCCACCATGAATGTCCACTGCAACACGCGCGTTCCCAATCTTACTGACAAGTTCGTGCATCCGTAGCACCGCAGCGGACTACCATCCACCGAGCAGAGGCGTCCTTCGTATCAGTCCAGGTCTTCCCATTTTCGTCCCCACTCTCTCCAGAGACGTTCCGACAGCAGACTGATCATAGATCCGGTATCAACCAAAAAACGGACGACACTCTCTCCCACCGTTCCGGCCACATAAAGTCCACATTCTCCAATGCCTACTACTTCTCTCGCCGCGCCCGAAGGGGGCCCCGCGCTTACTGCGACGGCGACTGTCCGTTTCCCTGACGCTGAGAACACTCCCTCGCGAAGTGGCCCTTCTGGTGACATTGATGACATTCCAAATCTTCCTTTCGTTTCTTGAACGCCTCTCTCCGGGCTGTTGCTTGTCTCCTGGCTTCCCGTTCTTCTGCCAATTCCTTCATCATCTCCTCCAACTTACCGTTTAAGGCCATGATTTGTGTATTGGCGTCCTCCTCGGGCTTCACTGCCCGCAGGAGGCGGCGTGAGTATCGCTCCTGTATTTCTACCACCTCCACCGCCTCCTCCAACGTCTTGCATCCTTTCTCTGCACACTTCAGCTGAAGGTCTTCCCCAACTGCAGCCTGGAACGCGTGTAATGCTGCTTTTTCCTGGCTGGCGTAGTCGTTGGAGAAGTAGGCTCTCGACGCCAACCGCCGGGCGTTATCGGCCAACTCCTTCGCTGTCTGGTTCTTTACGCGTTTCAATCCCGCCAACTCTTGCAGAGCATTGCACGTATCCTTTTCCTGACCGAACCTCCGACGCAACGCGTCTACCCTCGCCGAGTAACGGAGTCGTTCCCTGTCCGGGAGTCCGACAAAGTACATTCGTGCCGTTCCCGTCAGCGAAAGAAAGAGCATCGCCGCTTTCTCCTCGGTCGTCCAACGTCCCAAGTCTGCGTACTCCTCAAATTGGTTGATCCATCCCTCGAAGTCCGGTTTTCCATCATACTTTTCCGGTCGTAAACTAAACTTCTTCAAACTCGCTCCTACCTGGCCGGTCTGTTGTTGTTGAGCCCGCGCATTCTGCTCATCCGTCGGGGTGGACGTTCCCATAAAATTAAACCGCCTATCCATGATGGTCGTGTCCTCCCCTTTGGCCTCGGGTTTCGCACCTCCTTTCTCCTCCCCACCTTCCTTGAAGGCGATGTCAGAGTCCATCTGCGCGAAGACCGCCGCTGTCGCCATGAGCATCCAATACCGATGACGTTCTCTGGTAAGTCGGGGTTGCCGATTCTTACAACAGAGGAACGTGGGGGTTGTTCGGGTCTCGGGGCGGACGGGGAATCCGGGCCAAGAACCGAGATGTGTTTTTAGAGTCGTGCCTCGCGCACGAGGGGGGGGGGCTGAGCGAATCGGTCGGGAATCGGCGCTCGATGTCAAACGGAGGACTGCGGGGAAGGGAAATTATGGTAGGGGTACGGGTCGGCCGGGGTTCGTCTCGCTCTATCTCCCAGACCAGCATTCACCCCCACCGGGTGGTCCACCCCGTGGTTCCGGTCCACGGGGCCGTCGGGCCGACGGTCGCCTATTGTTTGGTAGCGTGGGGCCGAGCCTGCCGCGCCCTCGTCCCCGCGGACTTCGTTCCTTCGTCTCGCCCTTCATGCCTTCGTGCCATGCTGCGCCTCGGCTTCCGGGACGGTTTCGGGCCTTCGTGCCTTACTTCGGTCCTTCGTTCCTCGTTCCTCGGGCCGTCGGGCCCCTACCCTAAGTTCCTCCTATTTATCTCGAGCTTCGGCTATTTTATCCTAACTTCTGGTTAATTGCTCGGATCGGCTCATCTTAGCGGTTGTTTCAGGAAAGAAGACACGTCTGGACACAAGGAGAACTGTTAAAGAACTCTGTTTATTCGGGCCTCACCGCCCCTTTATATACCCTAGAGGTCAGCCCTGATTGGCTGCTTTCAGTCACGTGATCTACAACTGACGTCACTTCCGGTTTACATTCCCGTTTCCGGTTTACATATCACTTCCGGTTTACATCTTTCCGGGTTTCGTTCCTTTACATTTTCGTTCCTTTACACTTTCGTTCCTTACATATTCGTGCCTCTTTTTCGGGCTTTTTACACTTTCGTTCATTCTTACATATTTCGTTCTTTTACACTTTCGTTCCTTTTCGAACATATATACCTTTTATAATATCACCTTATTTTCTCTTATTTTGATCTCTACATATTTTGGATGAATAGCCATTCATCACACAATCACAGATAATTCCCATAACATTTTGAGTTTTCATAAACGTTAGTTTACTCATGTTGATATCGTTTATACAACCATCTGAAATAAAAGGAGAAATCTCAGTGTCTTGATATTCATCAATATATTTGAGATAAAATATCAAGTCTTCAAATGAGAACATTTGTATTAGGAAGTTCTAACACCATCCTTGAAGATCACAATAATATTGATATGAGAACAACGCCAAGAAGCTGTCTACGTGTCTTTGAACAAGCGGTTCGTCATGATATATGATTGGCTAACACTCACTTGGAAAACAATAGTTTACCATCTGAAAAAGTTTTGAATTCAAGCCTTGCGTCCTTCAATAACATTACCATTACAAAAGTCCCATTAACTTGTACAGTTGGAAAAATAACAGAATGGTCTGTTTCAATGCATTTGAAAAAATAAATGGTGACACAACAGGAACAAACAACCACCAGCGAACAGATGAAGATCATTTCAATCAGACATAAATGCCGCAATTTTGCCATATAAGACGTTTATGTCTTTTTAATCAACTGGTTTCCTGTTTCGGTTGAATGATTTAGCACCGACGACAACTGATTCCTTAACCTTGGTACCTTTACCTATCTCTATCTAAGTTGTTATGATAATGCTTTCTGATAGCTCAATTTCCTATTCATGGATCACATCCAGTCCCAGTTTATTTAAGACATTCTCATGGGTATTGCTGTCATCGTGCATGTGCATATCGTTATACATGCATATAACTGAACTTGACGATTCTTGACCGTAATGCCGTCTTGGCTTCAAGGATGTTACTGAGTGGCGAGGGAGTAGAGAACTACTCCAGCAGTCAGGGATGTCAGGACCCCTGGGGCCACGACCCCCGGCACCCCATTCAGCACCAGAGGTCCGCACTTCTGTAGAGAGTAGGCCGCTGAAAGGGGAAAAGGATATTTCTAGAATTACTACAGGAACAAGAAGTAAGGTGCAAAGCAAGTTGTGGAGGTTTCTTTAGATCGCAATTACCTGTAATGACTTGCTGCAGGATGTATTCCCTTTCGTGATGGAGAAATCAATACATTGTGTATATATAATTGTAGTTTTTAGAATCAGAATAATGAATGAAATACAATGGTGACTAAAATGGACTTGTGTAATTGGTCTAATGAGAGATTACTCTTGAATGTTGGCCAGGTTTGCCCTCATAGGGACTCTCAGACCAAGATGGCAGCTGTTCCCCCAGCTAGGATATAAGAATATAAACAGGCCAGTAGAGACACCTACCTCGTTACCTACCCAGTGCCCGTGGGCCTACCTGCCTAACACCTGTCCAACTGATCAGCATCTATAGGGATGCTTATTAGATATCTGGTTGTCATAGTCATACAATACTGCCTTTCTTATAGATTATTGTCACTATAGTATACCCCCTGGTATTCACTGTGAACAAACAACCTTTCAATGTAACCAACTTGTTGAGTTCCGTGTCTCCACTAGGGACATAGTTATCTAACATTCATATTATATAAAATATTGTTGCCTCATAAATGGACTGAGATGGTGAGATATAGTTATAGCGCCCTAAAATGTCTACTAGAATACAATGTGTCGTGTTCAATTAGTTAGAGCTCTATAACGTTCATAACAATGTAAGTGGAAAATAAAGAGGAATACAATCGACAATCCTGGGTCATTATATTATGATGCACGACTGACATCGGAACAAATAAAAAGTGCTACTTACAAGAACAGGTGGAATCACTTGGGCGGTATCCTATGGGATCTATTGGATAAGTCCCGAAGCAGCCACAGTTTCCAATTCCTGAAAAGAGCATTGTTAACTTGTTAAATACTGCATACATGATGCAAACTCGGTAACAACTATGATCATGATGTTGATAGTGTTTCACTGACCATTAAAGTACATGGAAATTTACGTAAAACAGTAATGGTAAAGCCTGTCGCCTCAAACGAACCGGCTATACGCGCGACGTCGCGTATGCGACATCGTTTATACTATAGGCAGGGTATACACGACGTCGCCTGTATAAGGCAAATTATATGCGCCACAACAATTACACCATCTCTAATATCCCATTTCCATATACTTCTAACTTGTCGCGTGTATAATAGAACCGATACAGCCCGATACAGGTGATAAAGTCTTGTATATTGTGTATTGTAAATCACATCCAGGTGATGCCGTTGGCAGGGTTGTATACATGAATGTTATTTGTTTACTTGATTCATATGATACTTGATATCTTAAAGAATTCAAATTTGTCTGATTAAATGAAAATTAAAGTTAAATTCTTCCCATGTAAAGTCCCCGCGAAATTGGCTGTTTTGAATGTACATACTGATTGTGGGGTCGATTGAAACATGTGACCTGGTTCTGCTGGTCCCCTCAGTCCCCTCATTAGAGACTGCAGCTGGTTACTGGGAGCACACTCTGTGCAGTAAGAGGTCTGCACATGTCATCAAAGCATGGTTGATTAAGAAGTGTATCTAATAACCATCCCCTTAGCCTCTGAATTGAAAATCCAGAAATGTCCCTTCTACTTTTCCATATTTCTCATCACTAGATCTTCTGAGTTGCATCTCTGTGTACAGTAAAATCAATCCACATGATTAAGTAGTTGAGCTTATATATCGAGTATATAGAATATACGATGTAAGTGACATGCTTCAAATTCCCATTTCTACATACTAGGCCTACTTAAGTCATAATTGATTGCCGCACGGCCGACGAGCAGTACGTATTTGGGGCATTGCCAGGCTGTACGTATTGCTCCTAATGTTCATTTTACCATGAATTGAATTTTTGGGGGGATAAAATATAGAAGAACTTTCAGGGGAGTCCTCTTGTGTCTGTATGACCCATTGGGATCATACGACGCCCTCTGGGTCATACAGACACCCTCGGTTGCCCTCCCCCCACGGTCCCACTCACTATACCACAATTAAGGCAATTCATGCGATATTGTTGCATCCCAAATGGCAGTGCCTGTATTTACGACGTCACCGGAATAAGAACCTATGTATGACAATGAAACCCATCTACAAATTTCCATAAATTTCCATATACTACTAACATGTCGCGTGTATGATGGGATCAATTTCGGCGACAATTTCACATAAAATAGTGGTACATGACGCCATCGTGCAGTACTTCATGGGCGACGTCACCTGTATAAGACGAACGATACACGTGACAGCAATCGACCCATCTGAAAATTCCCATTTCCATATACTACTATATCTTATCGCTGGTATAGTAGAATCGATACAGGCGACAAGGTATCGCGTAAAGAGTGGAGCCTATTGAGGCGACGTCGCGTGTAGAGGCAGCGTCCAGCTCAAACAATTATGGAAAGTGTTATGATATATCAGTATATTTCCTTGCCTGTGACAGAGGCGCCCGAACACTGGGCCTTCATGTCGATGAAGTCCATGATGGGCTTGGTGACCTGGTCATAGGTGGTCTTACTCCAGGTGGCGCCACACACGGCCTGTACCTCTGTACCCAGACACTTCAGAACACGGTAGAGGGGGCTAGAATGTATAAAACACATCGGACTAGTATATAAACTCAAAACAAGCACCACATTGCTTTGGACACATTAAAGGACACAATACATGATGGACCTTATTAGCAACGCAGAACATAATTCGGGGGGTTAAGGCTGAAAATACTTCACGATCACCTTTTAACATGTAAATTTCAGGATTTCCCATGTAATTTAGGAATTGGGACAGAATCACTCCCTGACAGCCCAGTGAATTGTTATTACCGTTTATTCAGAGGTGACAGAAAAGATTCTCCAAAGGATAATGCGTGTGAATGAACGGATTCTTTCCCCAAAAGTGCATGGTTCGCAATTCCCACTCCTCCATGAAACGTGTGCTATTAAATAAATACAACCCTTTTTTTTTTTTTTACGTATTTTTGAGCTTTTAATAAATGACCTGGCTGCCCAACTTTTATTGTTACATAGGCCTATAATTGTGCTTTAACTAAACCCTCCTAGCTTTTCGATAGGTGGTCACTCACCACATGTTGGCGACTTTGAGGTCCATGCCCCCTCCCGACACGTCCAGCACCGAGCCCAGCGCCGAGAACTCGGCAGTCAGATCACACCTCGTGAACATGTTCACGTAGTTCTCAGGCCGCGCCAGTTTCAGGCCACACTCGAGCATGTCTATATATACAACAACCCTAGAATGTTATCATATACAAACGTTCATATCATCAAACGTCATTCTCCATGGTGAAGAATTATATAGCTCTGGTAATGCTTTTTTTATTTATTTATTCCAACATCACAAAGTACATGTGGTATTCCAGTTGAGTTGTGGGAAAGAAAGAAATGGATGAAATGAAAGAAAACAATGATTTGATGAGTGCCATGTCATAACGAAACATGCCTGCTACTAGTAAACCGATAGTAAAAGACTCATGATATACTGTCCCTCATGGGGCACACCCATATCTTTACACATATTCAGCATCTCATGTTACACTATCGAGAGGTCAGCATACTTTCTTCCCACGGTCATCGTACATGCTTATGCATCTAACATCTCATGTTGTAATATCAAGGTTTCAATATACTTTCTTTCCGTAGTCATTGTACAACCTCTTCCCATAGTCATTATTCATTCCATGTCTTCATCAGACCAATGTCTTTCATGGCTAATGCAATATCCATCACATCAATACAATCGTAGATAATTATAAAGCCAATACAATCATATATTACAGTCATTTCACAATGGGTTGATCCAACGAGAATAGAAGGCCCCTTCAACCCTCGTTGGTTGATCGGAAGACCAGTTTAGGTCCAGGATGAGCCCAGGATAAATTACAAAATAACATAAAGTACAGACCTGTACACTATGATTACGCTTTAATGACTAGAAAAGAGTAGACTAGCAAAGTTCAAAGCAGTTGAGGGGTCAGTGCACTGTCTCATAGAGATGGCATACATAATTTACCTCCTTAGATTATAAAGATTTCAACAGCAGAAACATCAATACAAAGCCTTGTAGAGTGGTTTTAGCATCTTGCAATACGGCAGGTTTGTGTTTGCACAAGTATAATTGTAAGGGCATGTGAGTACGTACATAAAGTTACTTAACTGTCATTGAAAAAACTGGTAAAAGTGCAATGCATGGTAGATTCCTATGGAGAACTGCTATATGTATGAGCTAAAGACGCCATTAATCTATCTCTTGATATAAAATAGATGTATCTACTTATCTTTTCAGGACTGTAAGATCTGCTGAGCTCAATAAAATTCATTGAGTTTAATTGCTTTGGTATCTAGTAGTATAATGTAGACATAATGTAGACCGTTATGTAGACCGATTCCTACTTAGGGGAGGCAGGTTGATTGCGTGGAGGCTGGATAGCTATTGACGGACTTCGCTGGGGGGGGGGGGGGAGTATAGCTTAGTTATTATCTCTTTGACATTAAAGGGAACAGAAACTGATGTAGTTTTCTAAATTAAAGTAATTTTGCAAACCATAAAAGAAAAATATTCTGAAGTATCACTTCAGTCAGCCGTAAGGCATTGGCTTTAGATTATTATCATGTTATAACTTTATTTGATTTGAGAATGTGGTGTGAATTCTATCAAAGTGTGATTTTGCGGAATCACAAGACTGAGAATAATAGGCTTATTTTAAAGCCACTTCTCACTTTTGTCATTTTACCCTGAGGCTGAATCAGAGCCATAGACTAGATTTCTGGAGTGATCGGAGCAAAATGGCTCACGTCATTTCTTCACACCACATTGCCTGATTAACTTACATGAAGGGGATGATTATAAGGGCGCCTCCAGTTAAGCACCATTCGCCGTGGGAAATCTTTCACTGCAATATAAAAATTGTAAGTAAGAAAAAACTTAATTTTGACTAAATAATCACATAACCTTATACATTGGGGCCTGGTTTGTAAACCAATATTTTACAAAAATAATAAGTCTAGATACCAAAAGATTACAATTATATCTCAGGTCGCAATGAATAAGTGCCCAGGGCGAATGGGGCTTTATAGGTTCTCAACAAAACTAGCCTTACCGTACGGGAGGTCTGCGTCGTCTGAGCAGCCCATGAGGTGGTAGAGGGAGTCCATGTTGGCCTTCACCATGTAAACCACACTCATAGAGCAGTAACGGTCAAAGTACTCCTGGGACTGAATGGCTGCCTTAAAGCAGTTGGTCGTCCTCTTGTAGAATCTACAATAATCATTACATACAGATATTATGTATTTATTTTCATTGTATATCTGGATTCCAACCCCTATACCTTCTGTATATTCCTACCCTCTCAAAGACAGGTAAATACAAGATGTTATTGCCCCTGGTGGCACTTACGCCTCTCTGTGAATTCTAATTCTGTAGTGTTGACAGCAAAAATGTTGTGTTTTCAGTTAAAATCAAGTGCAGACCATGGAGGCAGTCAAAAATTGTAATTGCCCCAGTTTGCACACACGTCTCGAGCTAGAGCCTTTAACAGAGCTTGAGCAGTACAGAGCTCGAGCAGAACAGCCCTTTTCAGAAAGTGGCGAATGACGAACAGTGATAGAATATTCGAAACCAGATTTGCCTGTGCGTGCTCGGATTCAAAGACAATGGCAAGGGGTTAGTTGATTAATTGCTAATTAATAACGTTTCTATAACTATAACTTCAAAGGCTTGAAGAAGTATGTTAATGTAACTGAAGGGGGTGATTGTAACAGTGCCTCCCTCCCAGCAGACCCTTCCCCTGTCACAGGTTATATATAAATATAATAGAGTGCTGCATCCAAGCAGTGAACATCGAAAGCCAGTAGCAGACAATAGAGCTGCTATTAGTATTAACTCTTGGATTACCCATGCCGCTGTTGAAGGCGGTGATCCACGTTGCGACAAAATTGGACCGATAGTGAGCCGATTTTCTTCTTTTTTTCTGTCTCCAAAATCGGTTCAAAATCAGTTCAAAATCGGTTCAAAATCGGTTCAAAATCGGTTCACTTTGGAACAAATCGTGACGTGGATCATGTCAACCGATTTTTTCAACCCGATTTCCAACCAATATATGTGAGACTAAATTATTCCAACCTACGATGGCCCGACGAAATTATTAAGCATGTTTAATATTTTTGGACCGATTCTGGACCGATTATTAGTATATTAGTACGAAAATGATACCAAAATATGTTAAAATGAATTTTCTTTCACTGCATATATTTTTTAATGCTTTTCAATAAGTATTTTACTATTTCACTTTTTATTAATCCAATAGATTAAATATAATACATTTCTGATCGTAGGGAACATATTTAGACACAAAATGTGAAAATATTTGCACAATTTTAATAATTAACCTGACCGATTTTTTCTATGGTATTTCTATTAATTTGTAGTCTAAAATACAGGCAAACAATCGGTTTTCAACTTCACAATCATGGGTAGGGGACCGATTGTGGACCGATTTCAGGACTGACAGTTTTGATTGCCCACACGATTTTGGACAGACACAATAAAATCGGTCCTGAAATCGGTTTGCTCTTAGTTTTTTCGTCGGCTTGGAAAATGTCGCAACGTGGATCACCAGCTCGATAGTCAAAGCTATTTGCAGCGTATGCTGAGTGGACACATGTGAATCTAACAGAGTGAGAAAGGACACTGTGACATGTACTCATGTATCGATTAGACTAAATAGACTACAACTGTATCTCAATCTACAAATGCCTCTTCAGCTCTGGACTTGAACAACCTAGCCCTTGTTTGAGATCGAATCAACACTATCTTATAGTAACATTTATACTTTACCTGTGTACCTAGTCCCCATAATACAACATAATTATAAGCACTACAATAATTCAGAAAGGGTGCTAATCAGACCATATTACCCATGTACCCACAGTTGTACACTTACTGGCAGA